>JAGIQG010000005.1:34551738-36951738 GCA_024679065.1 Sphyrna mokarran | reverse complement strand
ATATGTCTCATTCCGACAACTTAATTTTATAAATGTGAAGTGTCATTCCTTGAGAGTTTAAGTACTTTTTAAAAGATTACTTTTTAAAAACTTTTTTCCCTGTTTCTTTTTTTATCTCTCTCCCTTAATTCCACTTTTGCTTTCAGTATAAAATTTTAAATTGAATTAAATGTACCCATTTATACTTCCTGTTTTGATCCTTTTATATTGGAAATTCCTCAGCAATGTGCACAGTGATTTGATGCATGATTAGCCTTTGATCATTGATTACAGTCAGGACCACAAATTCATGTTTGGTGAAATTTTATGTGCTTCCCCTTGGTGAGTTTGGGGTCATTTGCTCAGGTGGGAGGGTGGCTTGGGGATGTGTCACCTTCCTGCCTCACTTCAGATAAGCCTGGTGAAGAACCACTCATGGATAGCCTTCCACCCTATCATCCAATTAAGGCCCTAAGGGACAATTGAATGCCACATGACGGCTTTATCCTGCCTTCAATGATATTAATCCAGTGATGGGTGTTGGCTTGCCATATAGAGAGCACAATAAGCAAGCTCTGATGCATTTGCTTGTAAGCTCATGGTGGTGGGGGGGGGGGGGGGGGGGGATTGTCTCTGTTCAAAGTGGCTGTGTGGTATTATCACCAGAAACAAAGATACATAAGGGACCCAGTTTTAAATTCCACCATGACTCTGGTGGAATTTACATAGAACACTACAGCACAAACAGGCCCTTCAGCCCACAAGTAATTTGAATGCAATAAAAACATCTTGAATTAAAAATCTTAATGGTGATCATGAAACTATTGTTGATCAGTTGCAAAAATCCATCTGGTTTACTAATATCTTTTAGGGAAGGAAATTTGTAGTCTGGCCTACATGTGACTGAGATCCACAACCATGTGGTTGAATTTAAGTGGCCCCAGCAATTAACTCAGTTGTATCAAACCACTATGAAATCAAAAAGGAATGAAATCGAATGGGCCATCCAGCATCGACCCAGGCGCTAGAAATGACAATGGCAAATTTAGTCCTGTGGACCCTGCAAAGTCCTCTTTACTCATGTCAGGAGGCTGTTGGGAGAGATGTTCCACAGACTAGGCAAACAACAGCCTAACACAATCATATGCATAGAGTCATATCTTGCACTGACACCATCATCGTCATTCCTGGGTATGTCCTGATCAACAAGGAGGACAGTCCCAGAATAGATGGCAGCACAATTGGGAAGGAGTTTCTCTGAGACTCCTGAACATCAGTTCTGGATCCCATGCCATCTACTGGTATCAGGTTAAACATAGACAAAGGAACCTTTTGCTAATTACCATGTAAAACACAGCCTCCCACATCTCCCAGCTGAATCAGTACTCCTGCATCGTTGAATACCATTTGGAGAAAGCACTGAGGGTGGCAAAGGTGCAGAATGCACTCTTGGTGGGGGACTTCAATGTCCATCACTAAGGGTGGCTTGATAGCACCACTATTGACATGGCTGGTTGAGTCATAAAGGGCATAGTTGGGACTGCTGTAGATGGTGAGAAACCAACAAGAGGCAAAAACATATCTGGCCTTATCCTCACCAACCTGCCTACCACAAATGCATCTGTCCACGACAGTAGCAGGAAAAACGACACAATCTTTGTGGAGATGAAAACCTATCTCACATTGAGCAGACCCTCCATTGTGTTGCGTGGCACTACACAGATTTCAAAAAGATCTAGCAGTGCAAGACTGGGTACCCATGATGAAGGCAAGGTCGCACATGGGTTCTGCTGCAGTGGCTTCACATGGACTGTGATGGACAAGCCTAGAGAAGAGGGTTGATGGGAGCACACACACAAAGGCTTGGTGCAGTGCGAAAGCTCTGGAAAGCCTATTGTCATCATCAAGGAACATGGAGAAGTCTGGTTCCAATTTGAACAGGACTTTGTGCAGAGTTTTGGAACACATCCAACAGGTGAGATCTCCGTCAGCAAAGTGGTGGAAAGAACAATTATTCAGCATTTGATGGTTGTGCATCAGCATCCACTAGAGCACAAACAACTTTCACCAGAGGTTGGAGTGCTGCAGTGTAATCTTGGGCTTCTGTTGTATAATCTTAGCTTACTACCATCATGGTTCTGGATGTCTGCACTCAAAGGGGATTTTAGGATATCACATTGATTCATCAATATATTCTCCCAATGTTGTGACTGGGAAAGTGACATTGGCTCTTTCCCTCAGAGTGGCAACATGCATCCTCCAGTCTTATTTGCTGTTGAATACCAATCAGCCAGCCTAAGCCAAGATAGTGCTCTCTGAGGTTGAGGTTCTGCACCCAGAGCTACAAAGATACCCACCAAGAAAATTTGCTGTCTTCTCAACTGACAGCAGCCATGCTCTAGCCCTAGGGGAACCATCTCATGGAAGTGCTAGGATAGGCTAACTCAGTAAGAAAATGCAGAAGAGTGATTAGTTTATTGTGGCACATTATACATCATGATTTATACATCTGTATTGGGATGGGTATTCCGTCTTGGCTTTTATTTTTGTAAAATGGGAAAGAGGACACTGTGATAGTCAATGATGGGGAAAGGCATTGAGTGTAGGATTGTTGGTGAGTAGGGAGATCTGGTTGAGGTTATTGTTTTGGTTCATTAAAAGTTTGATTGTCTGGAGCCTGGGTAGAAAAGGGTGTTTTCCTTTTCCTGTTTCTTTATTTCCTCCTTCTCTTCCATCTCCTTGTGCTCCTGCTTCCCAGCTGCTTACTTGACAAGGACTGTTCACTCATGATGGTGACGTTGTGTAGCAGGCAGTGTACCTAACATTGATATTGCATGCTTCCTTCAGAGCTATCCAGACAGCAAAAACGTTGTTTGAGTATATGCTGATGGTGTATCTTATGGTGTTCCAGTTTAAAGTTAAAGTTTATTTATTAGTGTTACACATAGGCTTATATTAAGATGGCAATGAATTTACTGTGAAAATCCCCTACTCGCCACACTCTGGCGCTTATTCAGGTCCACAGGGAGAATTTAGCATGGCCAATGCTCCTAATCAGTTTTTTGGACTGTGGGAGGAAACCCAAGCAGACTCAGGGAGGACATGCAGACTCCACATAAGCAGTGACCCAAGCAGGGAATCGAACCCGGGTCACTGGCATCGTGAGGCAGCAGTGCTTGCTACTGTGCCATGCCGCAGCATGCTTCTGGGTTTCAGACTGGAGTTAAATGTCATCTGTGAGTGTGAAAATCTTGTTGCTTAGTAATTGCCCTTTGAATTGCCCTGGTGGGTCAAGCACAGCTGGCACAGAAGATTGCCATGACAGTGAATGAATCCCGACCATTGTCTGGATATGAGGCCTTGACTTTCCTGTAGTCATATACCAGATGCATTCTAAAGTATGAAATTCCTATTGGTTCAGAATTAACATGAAACACAACTTGAGTGTAGTCACAGGCTGGTGGACTTGCATTTTCCTGCAAGTGTAATGCTGCAGCTCTTTTGAAACTGCCAATTTTGTCAAAACATCTTGAATATTCAATGTTGAGTTATGAACAAGGGTGACGCTACTACTACTAGTTTCTGTGATTGACCTTCCTTGTTTAACTGATTCCATGAATTGCAACTAGTGATTGGTTATGACATGCTGGTAGACCTGCAATTGCTGGGCCTACAACAAAGTGGAACATCTGAGACAATCAGAAAAATTGATTGTACTTTCACTCCAGGACAATGGATCCTTCACATGAAATTAGTGAATTGTTATACTCTGAAAGTTTCACAGTATTAGGTTTGCCCCTGGTATTCCACATCTGTGGATTCATCTCAAAGAACAAAGAAGAATAAAGAACTGGACCAGACGTCAAAAAACTAGACGCAGTATTCCAAATGAGGTCTAACCAAAGGCCAGCTCTGTGAGTGTGAAAATCTTGTTGCTTAGTAATTGCCCTTTGAATTGCCCTGGTGGGTCAAGCACAGCTGGCACAGAAGATTGCCATGACAGTGAATGAATCCCGACCATTGTCTGGATATGAGGCCATAGCCAGGAAGGAGCTAAAGAGGGAGTTGAGAAGAGCTAGAAGAGGACACGAGAAGACTTTGGCGGATAGGATTAAGGAGAATCCTAAAGCTTTTTACAGGTATATAAATAATAAAAGATTGGTTAAGGCAAGGTTAGGGCCAGTCAGAGATGGCAGTGGGAAGTTGTGCGTGGAGCCTGAGGAGATAGGGGAGACACTGAATGAGTATTTTTCGTCAGTATTCATGCAGGAGAAAGACAATGTTGTCGGGGAGAATACTGCGATACCAGGTTGCAGACTGGGCAGGATTGAGGTTCATAAGGAGGAGGTGTTAGCGAATCTTGAGGGTATGAAAATTGATAAGTCCCCTGGGCCAGATGGGATTTACCCAGGATTCTCTGGGAGGCTAGAGAGGAGATTGCAGAGCCTTTGGCTTTGATCTTCATGTCGTCGTTAGCTACAGGTATAGTGCCGGAAGACTGGAGGATGGCAAATGTTGTCCCTTTGTTCAAAAAGGGGAGTAGGGACCATCCTGGAAATTATAGACCGGTGAGCCTGACTTCTGTTGTGGGCAAAGTCTTGGAAAGAATTATAAGGGATAGGATTTATAAGCATCTAGAGAGAAATAAATTGATTAGGGATAGTCAGCACGGTTTTGTGAAGGGTAGGTCATGCCTCACAAAACCTTATTGAGTTTTTTGAGGAGGTGACCAAAGAGGTAGATAAGGGTAAGGCAGTTGATGTAGTGTATATGGATTTTAGCAAAGCGTTTGATAAGGTTCCCCATGGTAGGCTACTGCAGAAAGTGCAGATGCATGGGATTGAAGGTGATTTAGCAGTTTGGATTAGGAATTGGCTAGCTGATAGAAGACAGAGGGTGGTGGTTGATGGGAAATATTCAACCTGGAGTGCAGTTACAAGTGGTGTACCTCAAGGATCTGTTTTAGGGCCACTGCTGTTTGTCATTTTTATAAATGACCTAGATGAGGGTGTAGAGGGTTGGATTAGTAAATTTGCTGACGATACCAAAGTGGGGGGAGTTGTAGACAGCGAGGATGGATGTTACAGTTTGCAGAGGGACATAGATAGGTTGCAGAGCTGGGCCGTGAGGTGGCAAATGGAATTCAATACGGATAAGTGTGAGGTGATTCACTTTGGTAGGAATAACAGGCATATGAAATATAGGGCTAATGGAAGGACCCTTAATAGTGTTGTCGAGCAGAGGGATCTTGGGGTACAAGTACATAGCTCTTTGAAAGTTGGCACCCAGGTTGATAAAGTTGTTAAGAAGGCGTACGGTGTGTTAGCTTTTATTGGTAGAGGGATTGAATTTAGGAGCCGTGAGGTTATGTTACAACTGTACAAAACTCTGGTGCGGCCGCACTTGGAGTATTGCGTACAGTTCTGGTCGCCGCATTATAAGAAAGATGTGGAAGCATTGGAAAGGGTGCAGAGGAGGTTTACCAGGATGTTGCCTGGTATGGTGGGAAGGCCTTATGAGGAAAGGCTGAGGGACCTGAGGTTATTTTCATTAGAGAGAAGAAGGTTACGCGGTGACCTAATTGAGGCATATAAGATGATCAAAGGATTGGATAGGGTGGATAGTGAGAGCCTTTTTCCTCGGATGGTGATGACCAACACAAGGGGACATAACTTTAAGTTAAGAGGTGGTAGTTATAGAACGGACGTCAGAGGCAGGTTCTTTACACAGAGGGTGGTGAGGGCGTGGAATGCCCTGCCTGCAGCAGTTGTGGACTCGCCTACTTTGGGGGCATTCAAATGTTCGGTGGATAGGCAAATGGATGATATTGGAATAGTTTAGGTTAGAGGGTCCACTGGCCGGCGCAACATCGAGGGCCGAAGGGCCCGTACTGCGCTGATGTTCTATGTTCTAGCTCTTGTACTCTATACCCCTTCCTATGCTTTCTTCACAAGTTTCTCCACCTGTTCTGCCACCTTCAGAGACTTGTGCACCCCCAGGTCCCTCTGCGTTTCTATACTCTTAATAGGTCTTCCCTTTATCATGTACCTCCCTCCTACATTCTTTCTCCCAAAATGCATCACCTCGCATTTATCAGGATTGAATTCCGTCTGCCATCTTTCTGCCCAAGCTACCAGCCTATCTATGTCCTGCTGTATTGCCTGACAATGCTCCTCACTATCCGCAAGTCTGGCCATCTTTGTATCATCTGCAAACTTGCTGATCACTCCATTTACTCCCTCTTCCAAGTTATTTATATATATTACAAATAGAAGAGGTCCCAGTACCGAGCCCTGTGGCACACCACTAGTGACCGACCTCCAGCTAGAGAAAAATTCCTTCCACTATTACTCTCTGTCTCCTATTACCAATCCAGTTACTTATCCATCTAGCTACCTGTCCTTGTATCCCATTAGCCTTGACCTTTTCAACTAACCTCCCATGAGGGACTTTGTCAAGCGCCTTACTAAAATCCAAATAGACGACATCAATGTCTCGCCCTTCGTTGACCGTTTTCATCACCTCCTCAAAAAAGTCTACCAGATTCGTAAGGCATGACCTCCCTTTAATGCTTTAAGTGCCTATAAATCCTATCTCTAAGAATCCCCTCCAACAGCTTCCCTACCACTGACGTCAAACTCACCGGCTTATAATTTCCAAGGATATCCCTACTACCCTTTTTAAACAATGGTACAATGTTAGCTATTCTCCAGTCCTCTGGGACCTCACCTGTGCCTTTAGAATTCACAGAGGTAGTACGTTGTGTTATGAGAGTGTGTTTTTTTACAGAGAAAGATACATGGCGGGATTTTCTGCTGCATGTTTTGCAGTGGCGAATGTAGCCCACCGTTGGCTGCTCATGGAATCTTCTGCTTTCGCTGTTGTCAGTGGGGTTTTCCAATGTTTACATCCACTGCCACCGAGGAACCAGCTTGTAGATTGGTTACCAGCTGATTGGTTGGAGGTAACTAAGTGTGTAGATGAAGGTACAGCACTTGATTGTATACATGGATTTTAGTAAGATGTTTGGTAGGGTTCCCCATGGTAGGCTCATGAAGAAAGTAAGGAGGTATGGGATAGAGGGAAATTTGGCCAATTGGATAAGCAACTGGTTGTCTCATTGAAGACAGAGGGTGGTGGTGGAAGGAAAATTTTCAGACTGGAGGCCAGTTACCAGTGGTGTACCATAGGGATCAGTGCTGGGTCCTTTGCTATTTGTGATTTTTATCAATGATTTGGAAGAGAGGGCTGAAGAGTGAGTTAGTAAATTTGCTGATGACACCAAAATTGGTGGAGTGGTGGATGAGGTTGAGGCTCTTGCAGGCTGCAAAGAGACATTGATAGGATGCAAAGCTGGGCCGAAAAGTGACAAATGGAGTTTAATCCTGATAAGTGCGAGGTGATTCACTTTGGTAGGACAAACTTGAATGCGGATTATAGGGTCAATGGCAGGGTTCTGAGGAATGTGGAGGAACAGAGAGAACCTGGAGTTTATATCCACAGTTCTCTGAAGGTTGCCACTCAAGTGGATAGAGCCATGAAGAAGGCTTATAATGTGTTAGCGTTTATTAATAGGGGGTTTGAGTTTAAGAGGCATGGGGCTATGCTACAACTATACCAGATTTTGGTGAGACTACATTTGGAATATTGTGTCCAGTTCTGACCACCTCACTATAAGAAGGATGTGGAAGCATTGAAGAGAGTGCAGAGGAGGTTTACCAGGATGCTGTCTGGTTTGGAGAGTAGGTCATATGAGGGAGCTGGGGCTTTTCTCTTTAGAACGGAGAAGACTGAGAAATGATTTAATAGAGGTTTATAAGATGATGAGGGGGATAGATAGACGTGCAGAGACTATTTCCTCGGGTGGATATAGCTGTTACCAGGGGGCATAACTATAAGGTTCATGGTGGGAGATATAGGAGGAACGTCCAAGGTAGATACTTCATGCAGAGAGTGGTTGAGGTGTGGAATACACTACCTTCTGTGATAGTGGAGTCGGACACTTTAGGAATTTTCAAGCTCCATGTGCCTGTTACAGGGCACATGGAGCACATCAGAATGATAGAGAGTGGGATAGCTTGATCTTGGGTTTGGACAAAGCTCGGCACAACATTGAAAATTGAAGGGCCTGTACTGTGCTGTACTGTTCTATGTTTCTATTAAACATTTTGAATTGGATAGGAGGCCAGCAGCATTCAGAATCAAACCGGGGAAACTACATTCTGAAAGTATCTCTTTGACCTTCCTTGTTTTGTAGTACCATGGAGGGCATTGTAGAAACAATAGCCTTAGAGGCTGTGCAGCCTTTCCTCATCCCTGGTTTTCTTATGTTCATATGAATTGTAAAAGCCATCATTACTGGAATTATAGGGACGATGATGAGGGGGAGCTACAAATTTAATTTAAGGATGACAGTACATATGTGACCAGTGGTTTATGGATTGTTTTATAGAACCATAGAATTATACAGTATAGAAGAGATCTTTCATGAACTGAAAGGTTTAAGGCAGGTGTCTTCCAGATGCTAGGCTAACACACAGCTTCTTATTTATTTTGTTTTAAACTCAAATAATGTTACTGAAAAGAGAGACTTGTTGCCAAAGCTTTTTGTCTTGCATTCAACAGATGCTTAATTGAGGAGCCTATAATTCCCCTTCGCTTTCTCCATGGCAACTGTGTAGCCAATCAGAGTCAATTTGCCAACCAATCAGCACTATTTTGTCTTGCAGTGTCAATTATTGTTATCATTCAAATTGTTGGCATTCTTGTATTTGTCCTGATGAGTGCAAGGCAACAAGTTTTGGCAAAACTCAAATAACTAATATTTACAACTTAGCTCAGTAGATAGAAGCAATGCAACATTTTGCTTTTCATTACACACATTTTATATACAAGAGTACTGCTTATTTGGCCCACTTTCAGTTGCTACATCTGACCTTTGCTGACACTGTCAGATTCAACACAGGTCAGCAAAGAACTGACACAGAGATTTATCCTTTTCTCTGGTGCCAAGAGCCACGTTTGGGTAGGCAGAGGTACTACCTCCAAAAAGCCACCCAGAATCCTTGATATGAGGCCAAGCCTTCCAGTAGATTTCCAGCAAAGTTATGGTAAACCTGCATGTGTTTGCCAAATCACGGCCATTTTCATTTGCCACTTAAACAGTAAGGGAAAAT
This sequence comes from Sphyrna mokarran, assembly GCA_024679065.1. Taxonomy (NCBI): domain Eukaryota; kingdom Metazoa; phylum Chordata; class Chondrichthyes; order Carcharhiniformes; family Carcharhinidae; genus Sphyrna; species Sphyrna mokarran. The sequence continues at coordinate 36,942,583 of JAGIQG010000005.1, read as the reverse complement.
ATTATAAAGCAACTCAAGTATTTTCTCTGCATCAACATTAAGAGGAAGGCTCCCTTTAGCAAATGTTTCCACTTTCCAAACATAGTATAAAGAGCATTCTTTAACATGAATAAAATCTTTTAAATGGGACGTTTCTATTTAAAAATAGAATTGTACAACAATAGTGTACAAATGAGCTAGCAATTTTGAAGACTGAATAATTGCATGTACAGTTTGACAAGTAGTCAGCAGATAATTTGCATTGAGTTGAAGAAAAATGATGCATAATGTAACATTTACCACCCAACCTTGCTTGGGGAGACCATAAGAATGACTGGCATGTGCAATGAAACTACATTATTGGTGGATTGAGAGGGGAATCATTTGTGTTTAGTGATAAGACACATTGTGAACATGGTGCAAGAAATAAATAGCCTACAATACTCCCATGCCTTGATATTCGTAAGAATACAAGGAAGCAAATTGAACAAATACTTCAAATCATTTCCTAATTTAGTTATGGGCATTTTTGTTCTAAGTTGCAAGAGGCAATGTTTAATGTAATAAGCAAGGCATAGCAGGAGGTTAAAAAAAAGAATCCTACCAGTGACTTCTTGGGTTTAACCAATTCTTCCAACATATGCCATATTTCCCTTTAAAGGTCTACAGGTATCTTCGTAAAAACGTCCTTCTGAACACTAAATCATGCAACAACTTGCACGAAGCTCACCGACACACTGCTTCGTTTAACTGACACATCATAAAGTTTTACACATTCAGTCACCCAGATAATTACACAATTAAATTTCACTCAGTACAGCTGAAGCAGGGATAATGAAATTTCCATTGGTGTAGCCTTACATCTCTGGGTGTCAGAGGTCAACTTCCTGTTTGGATAAGGGTCAGTTTAAAGAGGATTTCTGATGGGCTTTTACTTCAATTGAGCATAGAAAAACGGTTGTGGTGGTATTTCAATTTGTAGGATTCAATGGAAGCAGCAGATGCTGGAAGTGTGCTGAATCCATTCAGCAAACAGCTCTCAATGCAGGTGTTGGTAAGTGTAAGTATAGGTGGGCTACGCTGTATTAAAAGCTGTCTAGCTCTGATTTTAAGATTCCCCATCTGGAAGGGTGTGAGGTGGGTGAGCAGTTAAATTCAGGGGAATCCATTTATTGCCCCATTCCCACTGTCACTCAAAATACCATCCGTTTCAATGGAGCAGCTCTCTGTGGAAATGCAGGACGGTGCCTGCCGACTATATTTAAGTCAGGATTCCATAATGTACAGAGAAATCCAGTGTGATGTTTATCAGCGGTGAGATGGAAGTTCATCCCAGTGGCTAACTTACTCAGCAACATCTTGTGGAATTGGCCTGAGGGACTGAATATCTCAAGTATGGGGAAAATCCTAAGTGGCACAGACCGCTAGCATTCTGCCTGCTGAGAAGGACCTGAAAGGAAGAATAAGGAGAGAAGTTAGGATGGAATCGGTGGGCTTCATAGATTCAGAGCAGAAGAAACAGAAGAGTTGACCATTTGGCCCCTCGGGCTTGCTCCTCCATTCAAAAAGATCATTGCTGATCTGAAGATATACATCAGGACATAATTTTGTCAAGCTAAGCTTGGTGATTGTCTTTTTCTAGTGCCCAATGAGGAGATGTAAGCAAAAACCCTGTTCAGTGAAGCCCCCAGCATGGTAATGGTCAAATGCACTCTGGTTAGATGATTATCTTTAGTGACCTTGTGCACCATTTTCACTTGTGGGAAGAGAGGACAAGATTTATTGGTTGACTACAGAAAGGGAATGTAGCCTGAAAATGAGAAGAAACAAATGTGCAGATATTTCTCTTGAACCCAGAGCGATTCAGAAGCATTAGTGCTACCAACTAAACCACAACCAACACTGACAGTTCCGTTAATTCATTTGAGTGTTCCACAGACTCATTAAATTTAAATTTGTTCTGCTTAAATACATAAACTATCATTTACCATTTTCCATTTTATTTTAGTTTATGTGCTTATAATAATGTTTTCTTAATTTAAGATTTGTTAATTCAACAAATCTGACAATCTGATTCACATTTACACAGGGACTGACCCTGTTCTGTGCAAATTTCACTTATTTAACCAATAGCCTTGTTAAACTTCAAAAAAAATTGTGTTTAGGATAAACAACAGAATTACTGGTTAATATCGTATTCGTCACTGCCCAGCTGACATTAGCAGTGAGGAAATTCCCGATTCAGCCAGCCATATTAAAGCTTAATACACCAGGAAAAGGTAAACTTTTAATTAGAAACATCCATTGTTGCAAAATCTCACATAATGTAAGACGGGAAAATAACTACATTTGAAATAAAAAACTTTATGATCTAAATCAATACATCAATTTAGTGAAATTAATCTTTATGGTTTTGTAGGGATGTGAATACCAATTACAACTTACTTTAGTTTATTTATTAGTGTCACAAGTAGGCTTACATTAACACTGCAATGAAATTATGTGACAATCCCCTAGTCATCACACTGTTCGGATGCACTGAGGGAGAATTTAGCATGTTCAACCACCCAACCAGCACATCTTTCGGACTGTGGAAGGAAACCCACACAGACGCAGGGAGAATGTGAAGATTCTGCACATGATGTGGAGATGCCAGCGTTGGGCTGGGGTAAACACAGTACCCCAGTCCAACAGGGTTGAACGGGGTCTGACATCTGGTGTTGTCAGACTTCTTACCAAGATTTCGCACAGACAGTGATCCAAGCCAAGGAATCGAACCTGGGTCCTTAGTGCTGTGAGGCAGCAGTGCTAACCACTACCCTGCCACCCAAATATGTATAGGGGGTGGGATTTACAGAAATTTCCACTCAAGGTCAAAAGATCTTGATATGTCCATCATATTGGCTGTCCTGCCCATGACGATTCAGCATGGCCTCCTTCTTGCACTGTAAAGTTTCTATGATTCTATGATCTTTGGATTGTGGGAGGAAATTGGAGCACCTGGAGTAAACCCATACAGACATAGGGAGAATGAGCAAACATCACACACAGTCATCCAAGGTGCATCTCTGGAGCTGAGAGATAGCAATGTCACTGAGCACACAGACCTAGGACTGAATAAAGCCTATGAACTAACTGCTGACATCATGGACTGATCATGTGACTTAAAAGGACCATGCAATACAAAATAATCTAATATATAACAAATGTTATAGCTCAAATTCCTTCTCCTTCTTCCTCCATGCATTCCCACCTATCCCCAATCATCCATCGCCACAATGGATTTTGAAAGTCTAACTCTTTCAATTGAAAAGGAATCCATTCTAAGCTGCCTCCATTTCTCTTTTGGGATATGTATGAGGAAGAGAAACCAGACTCCTCTGCTTGCCACTCTATCAGCACATCTTATTGGTCACTCCCTCCTTTGCAAGCAGCAGTCAATGGACATTTACCTGAGGGACATTAGAGAGTGAAGCAGGAGGAAGAATACGAGGCAAAGAATGAAGCATGGAACTAGAGCTGGAATAGAAAGAGGAAGACATTGTTCTTTAAAGGATCAGGGCATGATACTCCTTGGGTGCAGATTTTGTAGGTTCAGACCTTAAGGGCTTTGCTTTAATAAATGCTTGAATAGATTTCTGATAGACAAGGCAATTAAGGGTTACGGGGAGAAAGCAGGAAAGTGGAATTGATTCACTTCAGATCAGCCATGATCTTATTGATTGGCGGGGCAGGCGCAAAGGGTTGGATGGCTTATTCCTACTCCCATTTCTTATGTTCTTATGTTCTTAAAAAGGATATATACAAAGCATAAAACTGACACTGGGACTTCTGAGGGAGGAAATTCCAGCCAGCAGGAGGTTGGGGATGTGGTATGATTCTGGACCAGTATGAGGAATGTGAATTTTGTAATAATACAGACAAAAGACTGTATCCCTGTGCCGGTATTCCAATGATTTCAACATGCTGGAAAACACTTGAAGATTTATTAAAGATTAAATGAACCTGAACAAACGCATGGCCAACACCTGAGGTTACAAAAGATGCACACAATATGGCTACTTATTCTTACTTATTCATGGAATATGGATGTTGCCAGTGAGGCATTTTATTACTCAACCCTAATTACCCGTTTGATGATGGTGGTGAATGATTGTGGTCTGTGAAATTAACATGCTTTTGCATGCTGGGACTCCCAGGACTTTGATCCAGAAATGCCAAATAACATTGATATATCTCCATGCAGGATGCCATGTGTCTTGGAGTGAACTTACAGGTAGTGGTGTTCCCATTCATCTGTTGACCTCATCCTTTCAGATGAAAGAGTTTTTGGAGCTGCCATCAAATAAATGAGCTATTGTGCAAGTTGTAGATGGTACACAGTGCTGCCACTGTCCTTCAATTGTGGAGAGAATAGATGGGGTGTTAATCAAGCTAGCCACATTATCTTAGATGATGCTCAGCTTCTTGAGTGTTGTTGGAGCTGCTCACATCCAGGCAAGTGGAAAATATTTTATCATATCGCTGATTTGCCTTATAGCTGGGGGACAAGATTTGGAGAGTCAGGAAGTGAGTTACTCACTGCAGAACTCCCAGTCTCTGAGCTGCTCTTCCAGCCATCGTATTTATGTAGCTAATCCAGCTAACTTTCTGTGCACTGGTAACCTCAAGGAAGTTAATAATAGAGAATTCAATGATGATAATGTCACTAAATGTTAGTCATAAGTAGGTTTAACACTGCAATGAAGTTACTGTAAAAATCCCTTAATCGCCACACTCCGGCACCTGTTTGGGTACATTGAGAGAGAATTCAACATGGCCAATGCACCTAACCAGCATGTTTTTGGACTGTGGGAGGAAACTGGAACACCCAGAGAAAACCCTTGCAGACATGGGGAGAACATGCAAATTCCGTACAGACTATGACCCAAATGGGAATCGAATCTGAGTCGCTGGTGTTGTGGGGCAGCAGTGCTAATCATTGTGCTACCATGTGAGAGTAAAGAATAGCCTCCCTCACTCATCAACCTAATTCTGAAAGTTCTCCAGATCTTGCTGAATGTGTTGAAGGACTTTTTTTTAATGGGATGTGGGCTTTGCTGGCTATGCCAGTATTTATTGCCCATCTCTAATTGCCCTTGAAAAGGTGTTGATGAGCTGCCTTCTTGAACCACTGGAGTCCCTGTGGTATAGGTAAACCCATAGGCTTGCTTCATCATGTGCAGAATTGTAAATGGTAGAGAACCCTTCACAATCATCAACAAACATCTCTACTTCTGACATTTTGTTGGAAAGAAGGCCATTGTGGTTTGACTCCAGAAAGTAGAGAGTTTTCCTTCTGATTTCATTGACTTTAATTTCACTGGGCCACCTTGATGCCACACTTGGTTAAACGTTGCCTTGGCATCAAGAGCAGTCAGTCCCACCTTGATTTTGGAGTTCAGCTCTTATCTGCATCTTTGAACCAAGATTATAAAAAGATCTGGAACCAATTGTTTCAAAATGCTTCTTGATTGTAGTGTTGATGACACATTCTACAACTTTCAAGATTTTCCCAATATTTACTTTCCAACCTATTATTGTGATTTTACATCACTTACATTGCTAATTGCGTTAACCTTATGGTCTCAACCTTTCACTCTGAATCGTAGTCTTAAGGCCTAGCTGATATAGGGACCACCAGTGTTTTATTACCAGTACAATGATAATGATTCTTGAGTTTCACATGATAAAGCAAATCTAAATACAAATATGTACCCGCTGGCCTTTGGGAACATCTTTTGTAAAAACATTGCACTGTTCATTTATTTCAGATGTTCCTGGGAGGAAGACTAGTATTTATTGTCCATCCTTAATTGTCCTTGATGAATTGCCTTCCTGAACCACTGCAATCCACATGATGCAGCTACACCCACAGTGCTTTTGTAGTCTTTTAATTCAAGGAATTAATAACAGTATATAAAATGAAACATGAAATTAATAATTGCTTCAAATTAAACGATTTCCCTTCCTAATTCTCAATCTCAATGTTTGATTTGATTTATTATTGTCACAAGTATTAGAATACAGTGAAAAGTATTGTTTTTTGTGCACTATACAGACAAAGCATAGAGTTTAGGGAAGGAAACGAGAGAGTTCAGAATGTAGTGTCACATTCATAGCTAAAGTGTAGAGAAAGATCAACTTAATGCAGTGTAGGTCCATTCAAAAATCTGATGGCAGCAGGGAAGAAGCTGTTTTTGTGTTGATTGGTACATGATCTCAGACTTTTGTATCTTTTTCCCAACGGAAGAAGGTGACTGAGAGAAGGTCTGGTGTCGTAGGTTCCTTAATTATGCTGGTTGCTTTGCTGAGGCAGCGGGAAGTATAGACAAAGTCAATGGCTGGGAGACTTGTTTGCGTGACAGGGATATGTTGTCCTCTATTTTTCCTGAAGTCGATGACAATCTTCTTTGTTTTGTTGACATCGAGGGAGAGATTATTCACCAGATCCTCTATCTCATTCCTGTACTCTGTCTCATCCTTGTTTGAGATCTGACTCACTATGATGGTGTTGTCAGCAAACTTGAAAATCTTGGGAATTTGGCCCAAACAGTCATTGACGTATAAGGAATATAGTAGGAGGCTGAGAACACAGTCTTGTGGGGCACTGAAGTTGAGGATGATTGTGGAAGAGGTGTTTTGCCTATCTTTACTGATTGTGATCTGTAACATCAGATTATTTAATTAAGTTTATTCTGGGCTCTCAGGCAAGTTCTGCCCAGCTCATTCCTGGCTGCTCCAGCATGAATAATGCCAGTGAAAAGATGTCAGTTCCATTCTGGATCTTAAGAATGACCCAAGGAAAAACCAAAAGGCTGTCCTGAGGGCAATTGTGTGATTTTAAAATATGGAAGATTAAACAAATTGAGGCATTTTAAGATGATTAAAGCATTTGATATTGCAGTTAGAGAGACATTATTACCTCTGGTTGGGGAGTCCATCAATTTGATGTGTCAATCGAGTTAGGCTGTTGTGAGGTGATGAACAAAAGGTATTGAAGATTAAGAAATGCTTTTCCTGAAAAGATGCTGGGACCAGGTCGGGTACAAATTTCGAAGCAACTTTTGATAAATCTTTGTTTGGTGCAATGGGTATCATCCCTGCCTCTGTGCCAGAAGCTCTGGGTTCGAGACCCACTCCAGGATGTGATTTCTGTGGCTGGTACATTCACAACATGGTCAAGTAGGTTGATATCAAATTGCAAATCATTTTAATAGGTGGTAAGAATACAGACATCCCTCACCCCTCTCATGATTGGCTAGTGACCTGTCCCAGGAAAACTAGCTATGATAACAAATGTCAAGGTGCACACACTTGCCTCATGCACCTTGAAGTGCGCCAAAGCAAATCAAGAACAAGAGAGTTCATACATAATGGAGAAGATCTAGAATTCATGGAGGTCCTAAGAGGAATGTATGATTATTACAGGACATGTACAAGGAATGCCTGACAAGAAATAACAATAGTGTGGGGGAGAGTGAGAGTTTTGATGCCAGAGTTGGATTACACTAAGGATTGACACTGAGCCCCTTCCTTTTCCAGATTATTACAAACATTGGGGCAGCATGACAGCACAGTAGTTAGCACTGCCGTCTCACAGTGCCAGTGACTCGGGATCGATTCCCAGCTTGGGTCACTGTCTGTGTGAAGTCTGCACATTCTCCCCATGTCTGCATGTGTTTCCTCCAAGTGCTCTATTTAGCTCACACAATCTGAAAGACATGCTGGTTAGGTGCATTAGGTGCAAGAAGGATGGGTTACATCTAAACCCAAAGGGCATAAATAATCTGGCCAGGAGGCTTGCTAGTGTCACACAGAAGGATTTAAACCAGTTTGACAGGGGGATGTGAACCAAAGCAAAGGTAAATTAGCTGAAGGGAAGCAAGAGAGTAGGGCCAGTAAGACTCAGAGAGGCAGCAGGCAGGGTGGGATTGCTAATCAAAGAGGGTCTGCTGGACTGAAGTGCACCTACTTCAATGTGAGAAGTGTGACAAGTAAGGCAAATGAGCTTAGAGCTTGGATTAGTACGAGGAACTAAGATGTTTTTGCCATTGCAGAGACTTGGTTAAAGGAAGGATAGGATTGGCAGCTTAACATTCCAGCATATAGATGGTATAGAACTGGATTGATTAGTAAGTTTATGGACAATACAAAGGTGGTGGATTTGTAGATAGTGATGACGACCATCAGAGGATACAGCAGGATATGGATCAGCTGGAGACTTGGGTGGAGAGATGGCAGATGGAGTTTAATCCTGATAAATGTGAAGTACTGCATTTTGAAAGGTCTAATACAGATAGGAAATGGCAGAACCCCTTAGGGTATTGATGGGCAAAGGGATCTGGGTGTACAGGTACACAGGCCACTGAAAGTGGCAATGCAGTGGAGAAGGTAGTCAAAAAGGCAAACGGCATGCTTGCCTTCATTGGCCGAGGCTTTGAGTTTAAAAATTGGCAAGTCATGTTGCAGCTTTATAGAACCATAGTTAGGCTACACTTGGAATATAGTGTTCAGTTCTGGTTGTCACACTACCAGAAGGATGTGGAGGCTTTGGAGAGGGTACAGAAAAGATTTACCAGGATGTTGCCTGGTATGGAGGGCATTAACTATGAGGAGAGTAGAGAAACTTGGTTTGTTCTCACTGGAATGACAGAGGTTGAGGGACAACCTGGCAGAAGTCTACAAGATTATGAGAGGCATAAACAGAGTAGAAAGTCAGAAGATTTTTCCCAGGGTGGAACAGTCAATGACTGGAGGACACAGGTTTAAAGTGCGAGGAGCAATATTTAAAGGAGATGTACGAGGCCCATTTTTTACACAGAGAATGGTGGGCATATGGAACTTGTTGCTGGGGGAGGCGGTGGAAGCAGATACAGTAGTGACTTTTAAGGGGCGTCTTGACAAGTACATGAATTTGTATTAAGGCCCAATTGATCAAAATCTCATTGCAATCCTAGATAACCTTCTTCACTGTCCACTATGCCACCAATCTTGGTGTCATCAACAAACTTACTAACTATGCCTACTAAATTCTCATCCAAATCATTAATATAAATGACAAATAATAGTGGAGCCAGCACTGATATCTGAGGCACACTGCTGATCACAGGCCTTCTGTATGAAAAACAACCCTCTACAACTACCCTCTGTCTACTGTCATTAAGCCAATTTTGTATCCAATTGGCTATGTCACCCTGGTTCCCATGGGGTTTAACCTTATGCAACAACCTACCATGTGGTATTTTGTCAAAGGCCTTGCTAAAGTCCATGTAAACAATATCAGCTGCACTGCTGATACATAATTTTCTACTCAAAAAGCCATGCTGACCGTCGCTAATCAGTTCTCGCATTTCTAAACACCTGTAGATCCTGTCTCTCAAAATACTTTCTAACAACTTTACCCACTACAGATGTGAGCTCGAGTTTCAGCTGGTTTTATTGGAGGAGGGGTACATTTTCCTTTTTACTTCACATCTAAGGAAGACTTTTCACTGTAATAAGTCAGCCAAAAGTGACCTGTTGGACGGCATTGAAGGCCATCGACACACAGTCAACCAAATTCTAAGCAAATAAGTCGAAGGATGAAGTGATGACCTCAACTCATCCATTTGAAATACTTTGACTTAAGCTTTTTGAAAAGTTACATTTGTCTGGAGGCTTTGGATCTGTATTCTATAAATGCTGAGAGATTGGGAACACTGAGACAAAGTAAATAGTTTCCACTGGATTATTCACGGATGAATTTGAAATGTCACAAGCTTTTGATCTGAGTCTGGTGCTGGATGCATTCAGTTGGAATAGGAAGGACCTTTTTTTGAGATTTCACAGAAGGGATGACTATTTTGTTTAAAAAAAATTACATATTGCCAGAATAAAAATTGCCTCAAGGGACTTGAAGTCTGATTTGGGAATGGAGTATCAGATTTACAATCTCTCAGTGGAATTATGTGTGTCATATATGGTTCATTGTAGATTTAGAATTTATGCTGTGCCTACTTCATCACAAGGGAGACACCACATCAGCCTCACAATCGAGGCAAAACCTCCTTTGATTGGTCAGAAGGTGGAAGGGACTGACGCAGGATTCCCGCTCCTCGATGGCGCAATGTCAGTTAGGCAAATTCCTGAGTTTAGTACTGTTTCAAGGATTAAATGGAGGCTGTATGGATCTTCTGTGCCCTCAGTGCTGCCTAGCTAAATGCACTGGGTTTACCAGCAGCATCCGGGTTGTGGGTGCATGGCCATGAGCAGCCACTCTCTCTAGTGCTGCTAGCACAAGGGGCTGTTGACCACTGATTGGTCGGCAGCTCTTGGTGAGCAAGATATCTGCCATCCAGAGACTTCAATCTCGAGGAATGGCAGCCAATTAAGTTTTTTTTTCATTCTTTGAATGTGGGCATCAATGTCTGGGCCAGCATTTATTGCCCAATCCTGAGGGCGGTTACAAGTCAACCACATTGCAGTTAGTCTGGAGTCAATATGGGCCGGACCAGGTAAGGATGACAGATTTAATGTCCTTCACTAAAGGGCCTTAGTGAGCAAGGTGTTTTTTTTTATGACAATCAACAATGGCTTTGTGGCTTTCTTTTAATTCCAAATTTTTATTCAAAACTCATTCACAATTTAAATTTCACCATAGTGAGATTCAAACTCAGGTCCCTAGAGCATTGTCCTGGGTTCCTGGTTTACTAGCACAGCAACAATTCCACTAGGCCACTGCCTTTTGCATAGAGCATGATGGGATGTTGCCTGTCTGTTGTCTGACTGGGTGAAACCTCCATCGATTCAGCAAAATCCCAGCCTGTGACTGTCCTGACACCCATTCAATAAACATGGTCTTATACTCCTAGTCAAATCAGAGTTTAGTCATAATGGGATATTTAAGGAGTGTAATAATTTCGTTCTCAGCCCAACTATCTTTTAAATTTGTAATTGTACCCGCTTCTCTAAATTTCTCTACATCCTATCTCTCAAAATATCTTCTAACAACTTAACAAACTATAGATATGAGCTCGAGTTTCAGCTGGTTTTATTGGAGGAGAGGATATATTTCCCCTTCTATTTCAATTCTGAGAAAGATTTTCACTATAATAAATACCACCTCTTCTGTCAGGTCATTCCATATTATGTGCCAACCTCTGTGTGAAAAAGTTGTCCCTGAGATCCCTTTTTATCCTGTTAACCTATGCCATCTAGTTTTAGACTACCCTGTCCTGGGGAAAAGACTTTGGCTATTCACCCTATCTATGTTCCTCATGATTTTAAAACCTCTATCAAGCTACCCCTCATCCACAGTGGCTAGCATTGCTCCTTCACGGCACTAGGGACCAGGTTCAATTCCCAGCTGGTGCCACTATCTGTGCAGAGTCTGCATGTCTTCTCTGTGTCTGCATGTGTTTCCTCCAGGTGCTCTGGTTTCCTCCTACAGTCCGAAAGATGTGTGGTTAGGTTCATTGGCCATGCTAAATTCTACCTCAATGTACTTGAACAGACGCCAGAGTGTAGCAATTAGGGGATTTTCACAGTAACTTCATTGCAGTGTTAATGTGTGCCTACTTGTGACTAATGAATAAACTTTATTTCCAAATCCCAAAACTCTGGTGTGGCCACATTTGGAGTATTGCATACAGTTCTGGTCGCCGTATTTTAGGAAAGATGTGGAAGCATTGGAAAGGGTGCAGAGGAGGTTTACCAGGATGTTGCCTGGTATGGTGGGAAAGTCTTATCAGGAAAGGCTGAGAAGCTTGAGGTTATTTTCATTAGAGAGAAGGTTAAGAGGTGACTTAATTAAGGCATATAAGATGGTCAGAGGATTAGATAGGGTGGACAGTGAGACCCTGTTTCCTCGGATGGTGATGGCTAACACGAGGGGACATACCTTTAAATTGAGGGGTGACAAATATAGGACAGATATTAGAGGTAGGTTCTTTACTTAGAGTATAGTAAGGGTATGGAATGCCCTGCCTGCAGCAGTAGCAGACTTGCCAACTTTAAGGGCATTCAAATGGTCATTGGATAGACATATGGATAATACTGGAATAGTTTAGGTTAAAGGGTCATTAGATTGGTTCCACTGGTTGGTGCAACATTGAGGGCCGAAGGACCTGTATTGCGCTTTAATGTTCTATGTTCCTTGTTAATTGATCCATAGATCTATAAACATGGACAGGGATTGCGGGTAGAGATGGGAACATCGGGGTGGCGGCGCAGGCTCGTTGGGCCGAAGGGCCTGTTTCCCGTGCTGTTTTGTTCTTTGTTCTTTTGTTCTTTGTGTTCTTAAAAAAAACCTCCAACTGGCTGCTACAGGACAGAGTTACTTAGTTAATTGATATAATGCCACTGCATGCCATGTTAAGTAAAAAAGACAGACATAACGTTTATCTTGTTTTCAGCCAACATGATCACGAATTGGAGGCTGTGGAGCTTAGAGAAAATGTTCAGTTTAAATTGTGTGCTGAAGGCCAGGATCTAGAGACTTAATCCAATGTGAAATTTATTTTTGTTAATGGTCTGAGTATTTCACTGTCATTCATCACCAATGATCAGCCTGCTGCCAAAGTGCTGTGGGAAAATAGAATTAGGGGGCGATAAAGGAAAGAACAATTTTCTAACCGTTATTAAGGGGAGTCATTGTGTTCCACAATCTGGATGCAGGACTATACGTGTGACATTGCTACATTGGAGTGAAGACTTGTCAAGAAGGTGAAAAAAGCATTTTGTCAGCAGCTTCTTGTACTGTGAAATCTTCACTGTCATGGTGTTGAGTTTAAGAGAAACTTGAGAAACATAAAGCACTGATAAGAAACAAGGGCTGATTTGGTGAGATTAAAAATGTGCTGACCAGCAAAAAGGTATGTCGCAATGTGTTAGCTCCACAGCACTGACATTTAAAGGGTAGACTGCCAACAATGGCTGCCACATCTCATGATTTGTGCTTACCTTGGAGGATGGTATGTTTGTGTTTGAACAAAGGATCTAATTCAGTCTGATGAACAGCCAAAGAGAACACATGTGTTAAAGGACAAGCCTCAAGCTTGTCAACAGAAGTTAATGACCAATGCATCACCACCTCCTATCCCCATCCTCAGGAATTCTTCTAAATGCTTTCCAGATCCTACATTCTTGGCTTTAAATTCAGGCGCAGTCCACAAAATCTCGCGTTGGAAAAAGACCTATTTCGCCTCATGATAAATCAACTCTTTATCTCTAGGATACTAACTAAGCAGTTTGGAGAGTGAATCTAAATTATAGTAACTAAACCGAAGTCAGTGAGAACAGAATAAAATTGAAAATGTTGACGATATGAAATCAAAATGGAATTTGTTGGATATTCAAACTAGAGAGACAGGGGCTTACTGCTGCTGTTTACATCCCAAAAATAATGGCAGTGATTTTTTTTTCTGTGCACAAAGAAGGGATGAGGATCATTTGGTGTGCACCCAAGAGCCTTCCATCCAGGAGAACCAGAGGGTATTGAGTCTATCTGTATTCCCCCTTGCTGTGACTGACACACCTCCAACCCCACACCTCTGAAAGCAGGCCAGGGCATTCAAGGTCCAGGCCCCCCCTCAAGGGATGCCCACCAAAGCCATCTCAGGCAACAGGGTGTGGAATTCAGTAGGCCTTCTCAGCCTCAGCTGTGGATCCTGGGGAAGCAACTGACTTAGTGGGAGGATGAAGAAGATTAAGAAGTGATATGCATCTAGCTGGCAAGGAGGCACTAGTTTAGAGAGGTCAGCACTGTATCTAGTTACAAATAATAAATCGTTCCATTCACTTAGAGTTCCCACCCTGCCATTTAATGCCGCCAAGCTCAGTGGATCCGTGCATGCACCCAGCGCTGCATTCTTGTGGAGGGTGCGAATGACAATGCTATATCTCTCTCACACTGAGGACAGTGGAAAGAAGCTTTACTGTAGGCAACTTCCCACCCAATCAACTCTGGTCACCCTTTCCAAGACCCTTATCATTGAAGGAGTTAACTCCATACCTCTCCCCATCCAACCTACAGCAGTTCAATCATAGAATCCCTGCAGTGCAGAAAGAGGCCACCTGACCCAGCCAGTCTGCACCGACTGCAATCCTACCCAGGTTCCATTCCCATATCCCTATACATTTGCCTGCTAATCTCTCTAACCTATACATCTCAGGACACTAAGGGGCAATTTTAGCATGGCCAATCAACCTAATCCTTTTCTTTGGAGTGTGGGAGGACTTGAAGGAAACTCATGCAGAAACAAGGAGAATGTGCAAACTCCACCAGACAGTGACCCAAACCAGGAATCAAACCCAAATTCCTGCAGCTGTGAAGAAACAGTGCTAACCACTGTGCTATCGTGCCCTGCCCAATGTAGCACCTTATCACCTGAGTGAGAGAGGCCAAGGAGTTGTCGAGGTGCTGATTGCCTGCCCACTTCAGGTGTAAGATGAAAGTGAAAGCCTGGTCAAATTCTTAGATAGACTTGCATGCCTGAGATAATTATTCCATGCTCTCCACAATGTAGCACTTTAGAGAGGACACTATCTCGACCTAGAGGAGATGGGAAAGCATCAGATCTCCTTGAATAAAGAGGATTTGAGGGCCTGACGATGCTGAGGAGGAGGAGGAAGAATGCTGGGCAGTGGACAGAACCAGAATAGGCCAATGAACAATCTGTAGTCAAGTCTGATCACGAATTATTTTGGGGACCTGTGTGAGTAGCAGGTGGTGAGGTCTCCCACAATGAGTATATGATTAAACTAATGATGTAGTGTCATTATGATCTAACTGTTAGGTTGCACATTTCCAATGCCATTGTCCTGGAAAATGATGATGAGGACAAAGTGATGCTTCTCTCATCCTCAGCGAGATGTCTGATTCCTGCCTAACAGAAATCTGCAGTGCCTGAGTGATTCTGTAGATGCTCTCCTGGTTGTGATTTCTGGTTCTATAGTCGTCATTGTTGTAATACCTCCTCTTGTTTTGTTGTCAATTAATTTTAGTACCACATTTAAGTTTTTGTATCATAGAATCATACAGCGCAGAAGAGGCCATTCAACTCATTGAATCTGCAGCAACACGTTAGAAACGCCTGAACTCCCATCAAATCCCATTGTCAGCACTTGGCGCATAGCCCTGAATGTAATCACAGAATACTACAGTGGTGAAGAATTCCTCCAGCCCATTGAGTCTGCATTGATCCATAAAATGCCCTGACCTGCCCACCTAATCCCATTTGCCAGCACTTGGCTCATAACCTTGAATATTATGGTGTGCCAAGGACTCATCCAGGTACTTTTTAAAGAATGTGAGGTGTCCCATCTCCAACATCCTCCCAGGCAGCACATTCCAGACTGTCATCACCCTCTGCGTAAAAAAGATTTTCCTCACATCCTCCTCCTAAATCTCCCACCTCTCACTTTTAACTTGTGTTGCCTCATATCTGATCCTTCAACTAAGGAGAACAACTGCTCCCTATTCACCTTGTCCACAGCCCTCCTAACCTTGAACACCTCAGTCAGGTCACCCCTCAGTCTACTTGGCTCCAATGAAAACAAACCAAGCCTATCCAACTTCTTTTCATAACTTAAATGTTCCATTCCAAGCAGCATCCTGGTGAATCTCCTCTGCACTCCATCCAGTGCGTCCATGACCTTCCTATAATGTGACGACTGGAACTGCACACACAGTACTCCAGCTGTGACCTCACCGAACTTCTATACAACTCCACTGTGACTTCTCTGCTTTTGTAATCTGTAACCTGATTGATAAAGGTGAGCGTGCAATATGCCTTTTTCACTACCTAATAACCTGCCTCTCCATATTCAGAGATCTATGGACAAACATGCCAAAGTCCCTTTTTTGTTTGGAGCTTCCCAGTGTCAGACATTTCATTGTATATGTCCTTGTTAAATTACTCCTTTCAAAGTGCATCAGTTCATGTTTTTTACAGGGTTAAATACCATCTGTCACTTATCTACCCATTTGACCATTTCATCTATATCTTCCTGTAATCCAAGATGCTCCATCTCACTGTTAACCACCCAATCAATCTTTGTGTCATCAGCAAACTTACAGATCGTACCCCCTACATAGTCATCTATGACATTCATATAAATTATGAACAATAGGGGGCCCTGCATAGATCCCTGTGGTACATCACTGGCCTCCAGTCACTAAAGCTTTCATCTGTCATCACCCTTTTTCTCCTACTGCTAAGCCCATTATGAATCCACCTTGTCAGATCATCCTATACCCCATGTGCATTCACCTCCTTAATAAGTCTCCCATGTGGGACTTTGTCAAAGGTTTTGCTGAAATCCATGTAAACTACATCATCCACACACTTTGTTACATGCTCAAAAAATACAATCAAATTTGTTAGGCATGGCTTCCCACTGACCGAACCATGCTGACTACTCCTGATTAAAACTTGCCTCTACAAATGGAGATAGATTCTCTCCTTCAGAAACTTCTCCAGTAGTTTCCTAGCCACAGACTTGCCACATGCTCATCCAGATACATTTTAGAAGATGTGAGGCAACCGTCCTCCCAAGCAGTACATTCCACTGTGTCACCAACTTCTAAACCTCCCCTTTAAACCTCCTGCCCCATATCTTGAACCTATGTCCCCTTGTGATGGATTTTTCAACTAATCGTTAGTTATACTGTTTGGTAACTTATTCCTTGTGATTTAGGACTGACTGTTTGCAATGGGTTATTAGTCCTGTCTTTCTGCATGAGATCAGCACCTAGGCCAACTGGGTTTACATCCAAGGGCAGCTGTGTGGTTTTCTTAGGGTTAAAATAGACATTTATGCAACTTGCTGACAACTGTCATTTGATCAAGCGTACAACTTGTTTGTGTGATTTAGTCAACGCCCACCTTTGTAAGATTGTGGGGGTGGGGGGGGTGCGCAGATAGAATAACAAGATCAGGAATAAAAGAATTACAGAATGTGATGAGTTCCAGCAGACCTTGGGTTTTTGCATGTTTGTAGAATGCGCAATATTTGCAATGGTTTTAACTTTCTGTGGATCAGGTTATAGTCTTTACTGCTGAACACAATGAAGAATGCACTTCTTTCATTGAACAAATGCTTGTCTTTGTTCATGGTGAGATTGCGTGCTCTGAGATATCGAGCAGGCATGTAAGCATCTCTCAAGTTCATTGTGCAAGCACAGATGAGAATGTCATCACTGAAGTTCAATGTGCCTTCAGGTCCTTAACTGAATCTTACCTCAGCTTCTGAAATGATTCAAAAATTGTGCCTCCTCTATGGAAAAAGTCCAATGTGAATAGAGAATACTGCAAGCTAACTGGTTCTCCCTCTTCGGTTCTGAATTGTCTGCGTGAGTCTCAATGGGTAGGATCATCCCTAACTTTCTCAACAGTGTCAAGTTCAAGTAGGTGTTGATACTCCTTCTCAGTCTGCTTCTTGACTGTTTTTGAAATGTTTTCTTTCGCCGTTGATACATAGTTGAGAGCACATTAGGTTCTACATGCAGCTTGAATGTAACACCTTCCAATCTTCTGATACCAGTGAAGTGCTCAGCATACAATTCAAGAGTGTTGTTGGAAGGTATAGAACTGCAAATGTGAGTGCAATCATGTGCAGATTTGTTGCTACGTGGAAACTGATGAGTGTGTCACATTCTAGAGGTATGACATCAAGTACAACATTCATCCTAGTGTCTGATTGCATTTCAAACATTCCAAGAATTATCAGTGGTTTGGCTTTGTTGTAAGAAATTTCATAATCCCTGATTTTCTGAGAAGTTTTAAGTTTTTACATTTATTTGCCTCACAAGTAGGCAAATACGCAGATTTTTGGGCAGAAATACTCAGATTCAGTACGGAGTACTCAAAATCGGAATTGCACATGCTGTTAAAATATGAGTTCCTTTATCCTCCTACTACTATCCTTCTGTTGGTACATGTGTATGGTAGCCTGAATTAGATAAAATGCTCAATGTAATTTTCAATACTCTATAGTTACCTAGTGGTACCTTTTTTATAATAGAATCACATACATAAAGTTTTGGAATACAAGTGTTGGCAAGACATGTACACTCGCTTTTTATTTCCCAAATGTGAAAAAGCTTTGTGCCAAATTTGTGTGGGGATTGTCATATGCAAAATGGCCATTCACTGAATTTCTCCAGGCAAGTTTCAATAATCTCACAGCAAAGTAATGACAGAAGATATAGAAAACCTGGTTGGAAATTGGAGACAGCACTTAGTAACTATTCCATTGACATACAAATTTACTACATATTAGCACCTACTATGACACACGTCCTGTAAAATGTAGAGGAATTTGCCCAAACAATAAGGCATGTGGGTGTTTTGCATCCAGGTTTTGTGGTCCCATTTTTCTACCAAGAAAAATGATCCAAAACAGTGAGGGTTCCCTACCATAACTCTTCGTTATTAAATAGGTACAGTTCTGTGTTAACAGGCTGTGTTTATTTTCTATGTTGAGTACACTAATTATTAATGAGGTCTGTGTGTAACTGTTTACATGGGTGATTAGAGATGAGAATTGTGCGTACAGGCCGGTCCTGAATGAAAAGCCTGTTGAAGTCATCAATATCAGCCATTCATCAAGCTAAATGTGCTGAAACTGACTGTAGGCAATGACTTGTCACTTCCAATGTGCTTTTCTCACAGAATCCTAAAATATGGTCAAATGTAATTCTACTTAGGTTATCTGACTACATGGAGTAAGATCTGAAATGGCTTAGCACTGCAGTGGTCCTACATTTTCTGCTGTATCTAATCATTTTGAATGACTAAATCAAGGTAAAAGTCAAGAATTAATGCTCATCTGATGTTAGAGAACTGAAATACAGAGTCAGAGGTTTACAGCATGGAAATAGGCCCTTCGGCCCAACTTATCTAGGGGGCTCAATTTTTTTAACCGCTAAGCTTGTCTCAATTGCCCGCGTTTGGCCCATATCCCTCTATCTCATCTTACGCATGTAACTGTCTAAATGATTTTTAAAAGAAAAAATTGTACCTGCCTTTTTTGCTATCTCTGACAGCTTGTTCCAACTACTCACCACCATGTGTGTGAAAACATTTTCCTCCAGACCCTTTTGTATCTGTCTCCTTTCACCATAAACCTATAGCTTCTTGTTTTAGGGTTCCTATCTTTGGAAGAGATGTTGACTATCTATCTTATCTATGTCCGTCATTATTTTTTAGACTTCTATAAGATTATTCCTAAGCCTTCTACTCTCGAGGGAAAGAAGCCCCAGCTCCCCTTATAACTCAAACCATCAAGTCCCGGTAACACTGAACAGAATGTTTAATAATGATGCACATTTGACAATCAATATCATGCAACATCCCTCTTTCTCCAACAATGTCATCTTAAATTACTGGAGAAATGCATTCTCTTGTATACTATGAACATTGACTACTTGATCAATGTTGCCCAGATCCAACTAGAAATGGTTGGAGATGAAAACAAAAATGTGGAAATACTCAGCAGGTCAGGATGTAGCTGTGTAGAGACAAATAGAACTAACATTTCACGGCAGTGATCTTTAAGTTGTAATTAAAGATCATTAACCTGAAACATTCAGCTGAATTTTCTAGTGGATGTTGGGACTCCAGCATTGGCTTCATATAGAATCAATACAGTATTGAAAGAGGACAGTCAACCCATTGAATCTGCACTGACATAATATCTTGGCCAGGCTCTCTCTTTGTCTTATCCCCACACATTTACCATGGGCTAATCCATCTAGCCTACACATCATGGGACACCTAAGGGACAATTTAGCCACATTTTTGGAGGAAACTCACACAGACATGGGGAGGACATGCTGTCTTCACACAAATAGTGATTCAAGGCCAGAACTGAACCTAGGACCCTGGCACTGTTGGGTAGCAGTGCTGACCACTGTGCCATCAGGCTAGGATCCTGAAGTCACTCATACTGACAATGGCACCAGTGGTGCAATTTCCAAATAAGTTTATTTGGTCTAGAGGTTTCTTGACTCATCCTGAATGTGTTCTCATGAAGTTTGAAAAATTCAATAGTCTTCCCTCTGACCTCTTTGTTTTGGCTTGATTGGTCTTTTGAATTGCATTGGGTGCATTTTCAGATCAACCCCCAATGTACAATGGAAAGTCCTTTTTTCTTTCTGATTTGTGACTTGATCCTTTTCTTGCTTTCCTTGCTGTTGAGTTTTTCTTGATTTATTATTTCTCTTTCCTCATATTTGGATTTTGTGGGTTGACCCTTCTCTTTAGATTTACAGTATTCCTGTCCTTGTTAAGTTGACCCTGGTCCCTTTTGACAGCTTTGACCATTCTTTACTTCTGGAGTAATGATGCCTTGTTGTCTCTAGTCTGTAAAGAAAAACAAAAAGGGATGAAACCAGACTGATCACCCTGTATCGACCTGGGCACTGGAATTGTCAACTCTGCAAACTCTCCTACTAGTATCTGAGGTCTGTGCTAAAATCAGGAGAGCTGTCTCATAGACTAGTCAAGAAATAGCCTGATGTGGCCATATTCATGGACCGAAGATTGAATTTTATGGCCTTGATCAAGGAAGACTGGAAGTTCCCAGCCAAGGTCAACAGACAACTCTATTGTCACTCCACATCTGCTCCAATTCTGTGGCGGGGAGGGTGGTAGAATTTCGCTGTATATCTTACAGATATTATCCCAGACATCACCATCATCATCCTTGGGTAGGTCCTGTCTCACCAAAACTTAAACCCAGCAGAGTGGCAACACGATTGTACGCAGCTGGAAGGGAGTTGACTTCGCTACCCTTAAAATTGATTCTGGACCCCATGAAATCTCAGAGCATTAAGTTAAAACATGAGCATGGAAACCTTCTACTGATTACCATGTACTGTCCCTCCCCTCAGCTGATGCATCAGTACTCCTCCATGTCGAACACCATTTGGAGGAAGCACTGAGGGTTGTAAAATGTTCTCTGGGTGTGGGACTTCAATATTCATTGCCAAGAGTGGTCAGTAGTATCACCACGGAATGAGCTGGTTGGGTCCAAAAGGACATAACTGCTAGACTGGGACTGCGACAGGGAACCAACAAGGGAAAAACATACTTGACTTCATCATCGTCCTTTATAGGACCCTTGTCAGACCACACTTGGAGTACTGTGCGCAGTTCTGGTCGCCTCACTATAGGAAGGACGTGGAAGCTATTGAAAGGGTGCAGAGGAGATTTACAAGGATGTTGCCTGGATTGGGAGGCATGCCTTATGAAGACAGGTTGAGGGAGCTGGGACTGTTCTCCCTGGAGAGACGAAGGTTGAGAGGCGACCTGATAGAGGTTTACAAGATGTTGAGAGGAATAGATAGGGTGGACTCTCAGAGACTATTTCCCAGGGCTGAAATGGTCGCGACGAGAGGGCACAGATTTAAGGTGCAGGGAAGCAAGTGCAGAGGGGATGCTAGGGGAAAGTTTTTCACTCAGAGGGTGGTGAGTGAATGGAATTGGCTGCCGTCGGTGGTGGTTGAGGCGAACTCGCTGGGGTCTTTTAAAAGACTTCTGGATGAGTATATGGGATTCAATGGGACTGGGGGTTATAGATAGGTCTATGGCTGGGTAGGTTTTGATGTGTTCGACACAACTTGTGGGCTGAAGGGCCTGTTTGTGCTGTAGTGTTCTATGTTCTATGTTCTATCACCAACCTAGCTGCCGCAGATGTATCTATCCATGACAGTTTTGGTCAGAGTGACAATTGCACACTGCTTGAGGAGACAACGTCCCATCTTCGTGTTGAGAATACCCTGCATTATGTTCTTTAACACTACCATCTTTCAATATGGGATAAGTTTTGAGCAACTCAAGACCATGAGGTGCTGTGGTCCATCAGCAGCAGCAGAATTGTACTCAACCACAATCTGTAAACTCATAGCATGGCATATCCCCTATGCTACCATTAGTACCAAGCCAGGGGATCAATCCTTGGTTAATGAAGAGTGCAGTAAGCATGCCAGGAGCAACACCAGACATACCTAAAAATGAGATATCAACCTGATGAAGCTAAAGCACAGGAGTGTTGCATGCTAAATGGCATAAACAGCAAGTAATATAGAGACCTAAGAAACTCACAACCAAATGAATAGACTTAAGCTCTGCAGTCCTGACACATCCAGCTATGAATGGTAGTGGACAATATACTGGTGTAAATTGTACTGGTGGTGGACAATTTACTGGAGGACGAGATCCTACAAATATCTCCATCCTCAATGATGGATGACCCGAACACATCAGTGCAAAAAAGAAGGCTCAAGCATTTTCAACCAACTTTAGCCAAGTAGATGACTCGTTATAGCCTACTTGCGAGGTCCCCAGCATTATAAATGTCAATCTTCAGTCAATTCAATTCACTTCACACGATATTAAGAAACCGTTGAAGGCACTGTATATTACAAAAGCAATGGGCTATGACAACATTCCGGCAGTAGTACTGAAAGCTTATGTTGCAGAACTATCTGCATCCCTTGCCTACCTGTTCCAGGACAGCTACAACATTAGCATCTACCTGGCATGTAGAAAATTGCCGAGATATGCTCAATAACAAAAGGGAGAACAAATCCAATCTGGTCAATTATTATTCCATTAGTCTACTCTTGATTATCAGTAAAGTGATAGAAGGGACTGTCAACAGTGCTAGTTGATGTAGCAACTAGGGAAGTAACATTTTTGCCACTCAGGTGCCTGGCAATGACCATCTCCAACAGGAGAGAATCCAATCAACATCCTTTGACATTCAATGACATTACCATCGCTGAATTCTCCACCATCAACATTCTGGAGGCTAGTAATGACCAGAAACTGAACTGAATTAGCCATATAAATACTGTGGTTGCAGGAGTAGGTCACTGATGGGTGAACACATAACAAATATTACTGGTCGCTTCATTGAGCTCTTGGAATGTAGTTGTCAGATTGAATAACAGCTGGCATCAATGTTCTGTCATCAACATTTAGGGGAGGCAACTATTGAGTGTAGTTGTGAGAGCTCACTAGGGCAGCAATTACTAAAACTTCGCCTCAGCTGTAGATGGCACAGTACAAATTGCTGTAAAACATGAGTGCATTGTCACCATTGCTCTGAGCAAAGCACTGACATACATTAGCAAATTGTGGTTCCTATTGTTGGAAATGCGGCACTTCACTACGATCCAGCTAAGGTAGACACTTAGCCCTGAATAAGTACCTAACTTCCATGTAATGCCTTTCAATAGTTAGTTGTCTATCATTCAGGTCTGGGTTTCCCCAGCAGCCATTTTGCTTCTGCTTCAGGATACAAGAACTTATTGAGATAATTTGCAACGTATCAACTACCTTTAAGGTGGGGAACTTAATGGTGGAGGTGCAGTTTCAGTCTGGGAGAGGGAAATAATGTGATTCATTGTTGGACACTGCTGACTTCCTTTCACCTCCAAGACACAGGCTGATCATTTGCCTACCTTCACATCTCAGTTAAAGTCAGAAATGGGCAGAGGGAAGATGCTTTTATCATGATTCTGCATTTTTAAAACTGCAACTCACCATGCGCACCGCCCTCCCCACCCCCTGCCCCATCCCATCCAAACCAAACTCGCCATGGCCAAAAACTTCAGGTTTCTAGAGATCTAGATCATCAGTATCCTATTCTGAACCCTCCGTGCTGATGCTACAGTTAAGAAAGCCAATCAACACCTCTAATTTCTCAGGAGGCTAAGGAAATTTGATGTCAGCTACGACTTGCAACGATTTCTACAGATGCACCATAGAAAGCATCTTTTCTGCTTGTACCACAGATTGGAATGGCTCTTGCCCTGCCCAAGGTCTCAAGAAACTACAAATGTTGTGAACTTAGCTCAATCCATCACTCAAACCAGCCTTCCATCCATTGACACTGTCTACACTTCCCTCTGCCTCAGAAAACAGCCAGTATAATCAAGCACACCATACATGCCTGACATTCTCTTCCACTTATCCAAAAAAAGGTGCCAAAAATCTGAGATCATGTACCAACCAACTCAAGAACAGCTTCTTCCCTGCTGCCATCAGACTTTTGATTGTACATTAAGCTGATCTTTCTCTATACTTTAGCAATAACTGTAATATTATATTCTGCACCCGCTCCTTTCCTTCTCCCCTATGCACTCTATGAACAATATGTTTTGTTTGTAAAGCGTGCAAGAAATAATACTTTTCACTGTAACCCAATACATGTGATAATAATAAATCAAATCAGTCTTCTTCAAAGCAGATTTTGAAAGGTCGCAGAAGTTGGTTGATGTATTGAATTGTTCTAAGTGTTGATGGATCTATTTATCATTCAAGCGTTGACTTTAAATTCTTTACCAAGATTTTTGTTATTACAAGACAAGAACATGGATTTTTTTTTTGTACGGCAACTTCAGATGGTATATTTTGAATATATTGAATATCTTTGAATTTAATATTTTTGTTCTGAATAATGCTGCACTATTGTGTTGTAGAAATTGTACATTCTTATGGGTGAAATATTCCTGATTTTTCCTAACATCAATTTTTCAACATTTTAGCCACATAATGAAAAAACAGAGAAGACTTTGGGGATGAAATTACCTTTCATGCAAAATGCGCAAAAGCAAATTGTTAGCCCAAAATGAAAATTGGGCAGAGTGTAGAAAGAGTGGCTGCTTCACTAATCGCTGTGTTACATTCTTGTCATTATTGTCACTTCGTTGAAACTTAAGGTTGAATTTTCAGTATGTATGGATTTATACAATTTTAACCCCTCTCCCAAGCATGGGCAATAAACCATTGGTATTGCACCAGCCACAAAGCAATAAGGTTCAGGATGGAAATTTGAGTGCTGGAAAATTTCAGTGTAATAGATCCAAGTTTTATGCATTGTGCATATAGGGTGATAGGGCAGTCTGCTTTACATCTCACTCAATTTTTATTTCCAGAGATTTCAATAGAAGGAAAAATGGAGGAGAGATATAAAGTGGGCTGCCAACTACCTATGATCCATCTCACACAATTGTGCACAATCAGGATTTTAGTGAGTTATTGCTCAGACCTAAAACCTAATGAAATCTATGTGCTGAAGCAAATGTAAAAACTCAAGGTTGAGAACAAATAGTTGTTAAGTGTCCCGCTAAGTGTATGAATGATAAGACAGGGGAGGAATTCAGTGCAGTAGTGTGTGAACTTTAAGCTTCCCTCACATCTGGTTTCCCATCAGCCATATTTGGTCCCTCAGAATAAAGAAAGCCCTGTGATGATTGCCCAGCACAGCACTTTTGAGCTCTGTGTAAATCTCTGAGCTCTGTACCGCACTGTTCGAGTTCCCCTCTTTTGTTTATTTGCCTTTTTCTCTTTCAGTTCAGGAAGTTTTTTTGGTGAGTGGTGAGGGGATTCAGATGAAATTCTGTTTATGTTCTTTGGTGCCTTTGGTGAGTTGGACTGCTTGTTGCTGCTAGTCAGGGAAAGGAAAAGACAAAGTATTGAAGAAAAAGGGTCAGAGATAAAACAAACAGCGTGTACCTTGGAATTACAGACTGTCACACTGATGTGTCGACATTTCTTTTCTATACCTTGCAAACAAGTATCTGTCAGCACTCAAACAGTAATAAATTCTTTCTGGGTTTAATATCAATGGTGGTAATGCCACATGACAATTGAAAATACATATTAATTCACCATTGTTAATGGAAGGGAAAAAAGAAATGCGATTCTCTGTAGAATGCTTTTATTTGAACACTTTCATGTGCCTAATTAAAAAGGGCAACGTTTGTGCTTTACAAGTGTTTGCGTAGACTTGGAACATCATGGACGAATCACTTAATAAAGTAGCACTGCTGTCACTTTGCCTACTCTTTCTGCTGCAGTGCACATTTTTGATGTAATTTTCAGTGTTATGAATTTTTAAAACATGACCAACCCAAAATGTGATCAAAAGTATCATGCCATTCTCTGTCAACTTGTCATCTTTATAAATGTATTTTGGCAGTGCTGTGAAACAGTATAATGCAAGCCCAGTTTATATTGAGTGCTGTTGGGGAAGTGTAAAGGCAAAGGTAGGCATTTCTAAAGGAGAGGGAGAGAAATAAACGGAAACAACACGTTTATGATTCATGGCTGGCCCAAGATGGCTGACCTTCTGAGGTCTTCTGCTTCTTAGCTGACTGGTTCCACTGAATAAAAGAACTATTCTTTTGGGCTCAAAGAGGGAAATAAAACCTTCAGGTAATAGACTCGGCATTATTTTCACATGATCTGGGAATGATTACAGGGTAATATTTTTCCTGCTCTCCAGCGTGAAGCCACATCCAGCAGGTGAGAAATTGGAAGCTTCTCCAATTGTTACTGCCTGTTAAACTTTTCAATTTGAGGTTTTGGGGCTCAGTTTGTCTTTCTTTTCTTGAGGGAGTCAGAAGATTCTGGATTCCACTCCCCTACCAGAAGCTAGTACCTCAGTCTCTGTGTTGCATGCAAGAAACTGCATACTTTTCACTGTATACTGACTAGTACATGTGACAATAATAAATTAAATCAAATAAAATAAAATTGCCTACACTGCTATTTAAACCAAAACATAACTTGTCCGTTCAGGTAGATGTTAAAAAGGTTTCATTTTAAATGTTGCATTGTGATGACATTGTGTGAAAGGAGTGAGACAGTTGATTAAAGGGATCATAGGAACAGAGTTGACCATTCAATTCCTAGAGCTTGTATTGCCATTGGATCAAATCATGGCAGATCTGTAACATAAATCAATTTTAATTTTAATCAGATACATGTATTGAAAGAGAAAAGTGACAAATTTGAAGAATAACATGATACTCAGGAAATCACCCTGGATGATTGAGTTAGAATACCAATTGTTTAATAGATCAGTTGATGTTTTAATCAAGATTAAGGGTAATGGAAGGTTGTTTAATGGTTGTGTTGTCTAACATGCAGATTAAAACAGGTGGGTGTATAAAAAGCATGTGTACAGTGAGTAGGAATATAATGGTTGGTTATATATTTGGTGGGTGTCTAATGGGGTGAGTAAGATTGTAGGGGAACAAATCAGTATGGCTAAAGGATTGTTCGCTAACAGGAAGCAGAGTGGGATAAATGCACCTTTTCACATTGATAAGCTGTAACAAGAGGAGTGCCATAGGGATTGGTACTGGATACTCAACTATTTGCAATCTATATGAATGATTTGGATAAAAGGACCAAATGTGTGGTAACTAAGTGATACTGAGGTGAGTAGGAAAGTAAACTCTCAAGAGGAGGCAAAGAAATGGCGAAGTGATACAGATTAATTGAATGGGCAAAAATTTGGCAGATGGAATTTAATGTGGGAAAATGCGAAATTGGGCAGATGGATAATGTGCAGCGTATGTGACGTGCGAGTTTCTAACAGATATCTAATCTACTCCTCCAACTCTTTTCCCTGACCTGAAGTTGAAATCAGATCTTTAATCCAAAGTCTAATATTGCAACATTTTAGTCTTGATTTAATTTATTATTGTCACATGTAGTAGTCAGTATACAGTGAAAAGTATGCAGTTTCTTGTGTGCTATACAAACACTGAAGTACTAGCTTCTGGTTTAAGAGTCAAATCCAGAATCTTCTGATTCCGGCAGGAAAAACTGAGCCCCAAAACCTCAAATTGAATGTTAGCCCAGTTTTAACCCAGGTGGAAAGATTTGTTACTGCTGGTAGCTGTTTGAAGGAGACAGAAGACTTTGAAATATGTTGAGAAAATGGTTAGAAATTGACCAGGGAAGTGAAAATAGTGGGTTTGCTTTTGAAGAGTAAACATGCCTTCCTACTGTACTAAGAACCTTCCTCCTCCACTAATGAAGACCTTTAATGCTTCATTGAGTCGGCTCTACATGTTTATATTTTGATTTATTATCTTTGCTCTGATAGATTTGTGTTCTTAAATAGAAGCACCCATTTGTTGAATCCCAGTGCTGCCAGATTTTCAGCAAGTTCCACTGTTAAGGAGAAACAACAGCAAGACTAACAGGAGGGGAGGAGGCAAATATAAACAAACAGGACTTGGAAGGAAAAATATTTCTCTAAGATACAGTCTGATGATTGCGATACAGCCATACAAAGCCACAAAGTCGAAGAAGGTCTCAAACTCTTGTTCCCATTTTGTTTCCTTTCTCCATGCAGATTTGAACTTTACACTTACTTTTCTCCCATTTTTGCTTCTGATGACAGTTGTTGATTATTGTTCCATTCGCACCTCCTCCAGAACCCATCTTTAATTTATTTTCTTACCCCATTGTCACTTCCTTTGGTCTTGCACCACAAAATCTTTTATCATTTAATCTTCCCTGTTTTCCACACTTTTCACAAATCCTCTGCTCAAGTTCAAATCCCACTTAACAGCCAGTGGAATTTAAATTCAATTAATACATCTGGAATTAAAAAGTTAGTCTCGCTAATGATGATGATTAAACCATTGTTGATTGACATAAAATACAGATCTGTTTCACTAATTTCCTGAAGAAAGGAAATATGTTGTTCTTACCTGTGAGGAATTCCAAAGGCAGTAGAACCACTGGAGTGGTTTGGGTGCTGCTGGGGACGGTGGGCGGATGGGGGAGTAGATTTCTGTTTGCTTTTTAAATGTAAAAAGGCTTCCCTGTTATTTATTTAAGTAGTTGTACGATTTCTTTGAGAGTCAGCCCCTGATTTGGTGGTGATATCACTGGGGTGTTTCACAGGCTGCTGTGTAGTTTCAGTTTCTGTTCTGTGCCAAGAACATCTTTCAATAAACCAGTTGTGCGTTACTTTGAATCTACGTGTGTAAATCTTTTCTTTTTGTTTAAAACCCACAACCCCTAACATAGTTAGGACATCACGAAAAATAAATTGGCAATGAGTCAGAATTGTGTTTCATCAAGAAAAGATCTGAAGAAAAAGAAAAAAACATTGTGTGTGTTCAGACTTTGAATATTAGAAAGTTGGGAAGAAGCAACAACAAGATTAAAGATTGATGTATCAGAATGAAGATCAAATAAGAAAAAAGCTTTCTGTCTGCTTTTAAAAGAAAGTTTTTTTTTAAATGATCAGAAAGGATGAGATTCAAGGCAATAATTGGCATATTTAACAAAAAAGGGATGTTCTACTGCACATCTGGGGCTTTTGGAAAAAGAAATCAAATCAACAGTCTCCAGAGTAAAAAGGAGAGTCTTGGGAAGATATTGAAAATATTGAGCAGTCTGCGGCCTCTCATGTCTGCTACAGAAGTGATGGGTCAATCCAGGTTCATGGGTCCTACCAATGAAGAAAATGAATCATGGAATTCATAGCCGAACATTTTTAATATTTTGTATAAGCATATAAAATTGCAGACAAGCTGCTTGTACCAGATCTTCTTCATACAGTGGCAAGTCAAACCTTCAATTTGCTTTGGTCTTTGTTCACCCAGCAAGGCCAGATCCAAAATTTCAAATAACTCATCAAAGATCCTGGAGGAACATTCCTCCCCAAACCCACTGATCATCATGGGATGGTTCAGTTTCCACCAAAGGAATGAAGTGGAAGGCAAAAACATTTTTCATTTGTGGCAATCTTAAGGTTGGCAAACATTGAATTTCGTGAGTCATTAAAATATATTCTTCGAGATTATCTAGTTTGTGGTCTCCAAAATGAGGATATTCAAAGAAGATTGCTCACTGAATGCACTTTGACTTTAAAGACAGCAGTTGAAATCACAGTGTGGTGGAACAGGCTACTAAAGATACTTCACAATTTGGTGCAGGAATGAAGATCCACAAGTTGAGAACTATGTATAAGAAGTCAAAACAACAACATATATGTTACAGATGAACCAAAATGGTCCATTCTGCAAGTGAATGCTGGAGCAAGGACAGTCAATGCAAGAATTGTTACAAATAGGTCACATTGCAAAACCTTGTTGGGCTAGACCAACTTCTCTTGAGAAGAATATTCAGAAGAAGAACTTAGGTACCATGAAGAAGAAGAACAAGTTGCATCTGCAAAAAGAATTTACAACATGGAAGAATAGAACGACGACTGTGAAGAAAAATGTCCAGAAATATGAAGAGCTCCAATTGAATGTCTTATCACACAGAATGAATCACATAGCTCCTGGATGAGTCTGAAGTTAGGTGGGCAACCTATTAGAATGGAGCTTGATGCTGCTCCTGCTATATCTTTAATTCCTGAGGCCACAAACCAACAAAAATTGAAGCATCTCCCTCTAAAACCAGCTGATGTGACTTTGAGGAAGAGATCATGCTGTTAAAAGATTGCATCATGGTCAATGTACAGAAGTAGCCAAATTGCCTCTCCATGGTAATTTTTCAGCTTTTGGGAGGTCATGGTTGGAGATGATAAAGCTTAATTGGAGTGCTATCAACAGACTGATGTCAAAGAAGATCTAAAGCACCTTCTGCATAAACACAAGTGTATATTTAAAGAGACACTTGGCTCAATGAAGGGAGTTCAAATGAAACTCAAAATAAAGCCTATGAGTCTACCAATAAGTCTCAAAACAAGAATGGTGCCATATGTAATTCACCCTAAGGTTGAAGAAGACTTGTTAACACTGGTATGTTAGGGCCAGTTACAGTGAATGATTGGGCTATCCCCATCACACCTATAATGAAAGCAAATGCTTCAGTTTATATTTGTGGTGATTTTAAAACAACCATTTGTTTAGTATTGTGGACTGATCTATATCCATTTCCTCTAATTGAAGATTTGTTTGCTGGGTTATCAGGTGGGCAGAAATTCAGCAAGATTGCTGTTTCACAAGCACATTTACAGATTTAATTTAGCTGCTGAAGCTCAATCATTTTTACTCATAAAGGTTTTTGTCATCATAAAAAATGGCCTTTTGGAATATCATCCACAATTGCCCTATTCCAAAGACAGATGGATCAGATTTAAAGTCGTCTCTCTGGTATACAATGTTCCCTAGTCCAGTGAACAAGAGCACTCAAAAAAATTAGAACCAACATTGTAATGTATTCAACACATGGTCCGTATATCAAGAAAGAAAAGTGTGACTTTTTCCAGATGCCTGGTATTTGGGTAAAGTTATTGATAGTAAAGGCATACGTAAAGGACCTAAAGAGGTGGAAGCTATTTTAAAAACACCACATCCAATGAATGAAATGCAATTGTTTTGATTTGATTTGTTATTGTCACTTGTATTAGAATCATAGAGGCATAGAGCATGGAAACAGGCCCTTTGACCCAACTTGTCCATGTCTCCCAATTTTTAACCATTAAGCTAGTCCCGGTTGCCCGTGATTGGCTTATATCCCTCTATATCATTCTTGCTCATGTAACCTGTGTCTACTACTAGCTCTGGCAGCTCATTCTAGCCATTTACCACCTTCCGTGGAAAAAATTGTCCCACTGGACCCGTTTATATCTCTCCCCTCTCACCATAAACCTATGCCCTCTAGTTTTAGACTCCCATACCTTTGGGAAAAGATGTTGACTATCTATCTTACCTATGGTCCTCATTATTTTATAGACTTCAATAAGATCATCCTGAAGCCTCCTACACTCCAGGGAAAAAAGCTCCAGTGTATCCAGCTTCTCCTTATAACTCAAACCATCAAGTCCAAGTGGCATCCTAGTAAATCAGTTCTATATTCTTTCTAGTTTAATAGTATCCTTTCTATAATAGGGTGACCAGAATTGTTCACAGTATTCCAAGCGTGGCCTTACCAATGTCTTCACAACTTCAACACGATGTTCCAACTCCTGTATTCAATGTTCTGATCAATGAAACCAATCATATCAAATGCAGCCTTCACCACCCTGTCCACCTGTGACTCCACTTTAAAAGAGCTATGAACATGTATCCCAAGATCTCTTTATTTTATAATTCTTTCCAATGCCTTACTATGAACTCAGTAAGTCTTGCATTAGTTTGATCCACCAAAATGCATCACTTTGTATTTACCTAAATTAAACTCCATCTGCCATTCATTAGCCCACTGGCTCAATTGATTAAGATCCTATTGCATTCTTAGCTAAACTTCTTCGCTGTCCACAATGCTATCAAACTTAGTGTTATCTGCAAACTTACTAACTATACCTCCTAAAATCTCATCCAAATCATTAATATAAATGACAAATAACCCAGCATTGATCCTTAAGGCACAATGTTGGTCACAGACCTCCAGTTTGAAAAATGACCCTCTCCAACCACCCTTCAAGCCAATTTTGTATCCAACTGCTATCTCACACTAGATCTCGTAAGATTTAACCTTATGCAACAACCTATCATGTGATACCTTGTCAAAGTTTATGTTAAAATCCATGTAGACAACGTCAGCTGCACTTCCCTCATCTCCCTTCTTTGTTACCCCTTCAAAAATTCAATTAAATTCATGAGACATGATTTTCCACTCTCAAAGAAATGTGACTGTCCCTAATCAGTCAATCCATCTAAATGCCTATCGATCCTGGCTCTCAGAATATCTTTTAACAACTTACCACTTCAGATGTTACTGGCCTGTATCTCCCAGGTTTTTCCCTGCAGCCCTTCTTAACGACAAGGTTTCCTTTGTCAACATGGTTCACGATTCTGGTTCACAACCCATGCTTGGGCAGCATCTGTACAACAAGAGTTATGTGATGGAACAGACCATTGGCAATGTTGAAGAGGTAAATACCCTACATGGACCACTTGGTGGAGCAGGTCTCATGATTCATGGTGATCTGCTACACAACTTCACCATAATCAAGGGACAACCCTTGCAGGTAATACTGTATTCGACTGTTTCTTGTTCAATTATGAATGCTTGTTTACTGTTCTCTGCATGGAGTAAATACAGTAAGAAATCTCACAACACCAGGTCAAAATCCAACAGGTTTATTTGGTAATAAAAGCCACTAGCTTTCAGGCTTTGTGCCTTCATCAGATGAGTGGGAGTTTGAGCTCATGGCGTTTACGACCAAATAAACCTGTTGGACTTTAACCTGATGTTGCGAAACTTCTTACTGTGTTTGCACCAGTCTAACACTGGCATCTCCACATCATAACTACTCTGCATAGGGGATAGAGAGAGATGGTTAGAGGGATCCATACAGTTTGGTGGTCAGTCGGGAGAGGGTATTAGTGTATGTTTTTACAGAGAAACAACCAAAAACAAGCTTGAGGGGTGCAGGCATGTTAAAAGCTTTCTGAGTCCTGTCCACATAGGACTTAATGGGTGCCATCTTTGTACACCTCCAAGGCATTAAACATAATAAGTAAGAGGTGACAAACTGAGGAATAAGAGCAGGTGAAGTGGGAAGATACTGAAGAGGAACAGAAGCAACAACCTGAGCAATCCTCTTCAGCATGGGCTCTCTGTCAATAAGTCATCTGAATATGATACCAATATTTGCATCCCCAATTTCCCCATTCACCAACACTCCCACTTCCTGACCTTCCCAATGCTATTTACAATTATGTGATCCTCTTAGCTACAATGCTATAAAAGGAGCTACTGCAAATTAAATATTCCACAACAAATTTCTAAGTTAGAACATGCCATACTGCAACTGCAAACTGCTTTCATATGTGCATTCCTTCTGTACAATTCTGTGGTTTAGTGGTCCTATACAATGGCAGCTGGGAGGCTCCTGACTTTCAATGAAGGACACTATGGATAATTTGGCAGATACAATAGAGCAATACTAGGTCTAAAAGACCTGTACAATGTAGACATGGATGGTTGTATTCTGGGCTTAATAGGCAACAGCCAGGACATCAGCTGAATGGCAGGGATAGTGTTTTTAACAGAGAGGGCCACTGGTTCCTGTTCTAAGGAGCTCTTGCCATTTCACTTGGGCATGCCTTATCAATCTGACTAACCTATTGGAGGACAGATACTGTCTTGAATAGAGGCTTGAATATTCTGATTCTCAGTGAGCCACTTGGAACACTGGTATCTACAACACTGATGACAGGAAGCTGAACTGCTTCTACAAGACCATAAAGAATAGGAGCAGAATTAGGCTACTTGGCCCATTGAGTCTTCACTGCCATGCAATCATGGCTGGTAGTTTTCTCATCCTCATTTTCTTGCCTTTTCTCCATAACCCCTGATCCCCTTCTGAATCAAGAACCTATCCACATCTGTCTTAAAGACATTCAATGATCTGGCCTCCACAGCCTTCTGCAGCAAAGAGTTCCACAGATTCATCATTCTCTGGTTGAAGAAGTTCCTCCCCATCTCTGTTTTAAAGGAACGTCCTTTAGTCTGGCATTGTGCCTTTTGGTTCTAGTTTTTCCTACTCATGGAAGCATCCTCTCCATGTCCACTCTATCCAGGCCTCACAGTATTCTGTAAGTTTCAGTAAGATCCCCCCTCATCCTTCTAAACTCCAACAAGTACAGACCCAGAGTCCTCAACTGTTTCTCAAATGACAAGCTCTTCATTCCAGGATCATTCTTGTGAACCTCCTGCCTTAGACACGGGTCCTAAAACTGCTCTCAATAATCCAAATGGGGAATGACCAGAGCCTTATACAGCCTTAGAATTACATCCCTACTCTTTTATTCTCACCCTCTCGACATGAATGCTCACTTTGCATTTGTCTTCCTAGCTGCCGACTGAATCTTCTTGTTAACCTTAAGAAAATCCTGAACAATGACTCCCAAGTCCCTTTGTGTTCCTGATTTCCTAAGAATATCCCATTTAAAAATAGTCTGTCTCCATTCCTCCTTTTAAAGTACATAACCTCTCTCTTTCACATTTTATTCTATCTGCTACTTCTTTGCCCACTCTCCTAATTTGTCCAAGTTCTACATAAGTTTACATAACCTTTCTGCTGTTCAATTCTATTCCCCTCAAAATGTGCCTCAGTACTTTGTTCCCCCTTTCTTTTATGGCCCTTGTAATCTTTGCTGTTTTTTGTGATTTGTGCATCTATACCCTTAGATTCTTTAGCTCCTCTAACTCTATTTAAAACTTATTATCCATGTTGTGGCTTTGCTAATCATCTTAAGAAAATGTGTCATCTTATACTTTGTGTATTCAGTTATCAATTACACACCCATTCTGCAAGTCCTCCTCTAACTTTTCACAGCTCCCCTTGGAGTAACTACATCCCTTGCCTGCCCAATTTGTGCATTTTAAAGATAGTCTTCATGAAATAGGGAAATGATAACTTTATAGTAAAATGTTATTCGGCATTAATGTAATTTTGCCTCTTGGGTTTGGGTCCAATCCAGCAGTCTGAACTGAGGAAATCAAGTCTGTGGAGCTCGCTTCCAAGTGTACACAAGATTACACGATAAAACCGCATTCAATCCATTACTAATTGGGAAAATCTGCTGCAAAACACTTCAGGGATATTGAGCTCAAATAATTGGGGCAGTAAAAAATATTGTCGGAATTGAATGAAAGAATATTTGACACAATAATTGGATATGAAAATCACTCTAAATAAATAAGTTTAAATTCCCAGTACCTTAAAGGAGGTAAAATGAGTATAGAAACAAATCACAGAATTGTTAAGAAGGCCATTTGACCCATCAATGTCTGCACTGACTTTCCAAATGAGTATAATGGCCTCGTGACGCTCTCCTATGTTTTCTTCGTAACCTTACACATTGTTTAAATTCAAATAATGATCTAATGACCAAATCATTAAATTTTTGATGTTTAAGTTAGTTCAGTAGCCATGTATAAAATATTCTGAAATCAAACTCCTCAATTTAAAAAAATAAAGGAGCTCACCCAATGATTTAGTAGATAGGCATGTAACAGAAGGTGTCAATTCACACCATTAGAAGTGAGTTGGTTTATATTTGCTGGTATGAGGGGTATTTAGGACCCCTGGAGCAGTGAGAGTTGAGAGGGGACCTGAAACTGATGTATGAAGGTAAGAAGGGCATAGATAGGATGGATAAGAACTCACTTGTTCCATTGTTAAGAGGTTAATAACCAGAAGGTGAGAGGTAGAGAGCTAAGAAGGGAGGTGAAGAGAAATTTTTTCACCCAGATGGTGATGGAATTCACTGCCTGAAAGGATGGTTGAGTCAGAAACTCTTATAAGAAATATTTAGATGGTCATTTGCGCTGCAATTGCTTCCAGGGCTATGGGCCAAGTGCTGAAAAACGTGATTAGAGTTTTGTGTTGATTGGTAGCAGAATGGCTCCGTCTTGGCCTCCATTGTAGAATGGGTGTGTAATTGATAACTGAATACACAGAGCTAACTGTAAGATGACACAATTTCTTAAGATGATTAGCAAAGCCACAACATGGATAATAAGTTTTAAATAGAGTTAGAGGAGCTAAAGAATCTAAGGGTACAGATGCACAAATCTCAAAAAGCAGCAAAGATTACAAGGCCATAAAAGAAAGGGGGAACAAAGTACTGAGGCACATTTTGAGGCGAATAGAATTGAACAGCAGAAAGGTTATGTAAACTTATGTAGTCAGACATTATATGTCTGAATAATGCTGCTTGTTTTTTGTTTGTCAGGGAAGGTGGGGCAAGGAAGCCCCATGGTCATTTTCTGACCTCCCTCCTGAGAAAACATGCTTCCTGGTAGCTCTTCCCAAAAATGTGAATGACTCTTCATTGAAGTAGGAATGTATAACATTAATCAAGGCCAGAGTGATCTCCTTTGCTGTTTCCAATTGTTTAAGAGTGAGGGAGGAATTGTTCACATTTTCTTCCTCTGGGGTCTTTAATCTGGTTTTTCATCCTTCTGAAGAAATGACATGATGGAATGGGGATAGGATACATTTTGATGCAAGCAAGACAGCATGATTATGTGGGGCAAACTGGATGGACCAGCCTTGCCTTTCCTTTCCTTGAAATTTGGAAATTGTTTTCTTTTTAATATTGGCTCCCTGAATGACTGACAGGCTCTCCTGGTGGCCAATAGTAGCTACTTGGAGCACAATATCAGAAACTTTAAACTTTTAATGCCATTAAAAGGGTGGGGGGGGTGTGTATTAAAAAATGGAAGGTAGTGATGATGGGTCGGATAGGCATACATAGTAAACAGGCTCTGAATGGAGCAGATTTGATAAGCTTATTGGCTTTTTTCTTATTCTGAGTTTCCTTCTGTTATTAATTGCACTATGCTATCCGAAGCAGCAGGAGGCCGGTGACAGTCTAACTCATTCCATTAGCAAGCCGGGGGGTGGGGGAGGGGGTAAAAAAAAATCAGGTTTTTGTGGCTAGACTCTAGACTCTAAAATCAGCTAGCATTCTCAGTTCTGATGCCCATTATGTGCCATCCCATTAGGAAGTGTATGAGTTCTGAGAGTAGATGGAGAGAGCTACAGAGCATGCAGCAATGTCTTCTGACACTCACTGATACAGTAATATGATGAGGACTGCTGCTGCTTAGGTGATGTTACACCCGCACCAAAATGAAATGACCTTGCGTGGTGTTGAAAGGATAGCACAGTTAATAGAAGACCTTTAATTGCTCTAAAGCCTTAACTGTAAATCCTCAGACCACATTTAATCCATTGCATATGGCCTCGTAGTGAAGAATTCATATCTAAGCTTGATAGTGTAAGAGAAATATCTCTTGGAGAATAGTATACAAATGGCAGAACTTCTGCTCTTGCTGTTAGTGAGCTGTGAAGTTTTTGTGAGTCCTAGCAGCTGCAGTATCTATCATGTACTAATACATGCATGTCCTCACTAGAAGAGACATCATGGACTGCTAGTGTGGGAAACTGCCAAAGTGAAGGAACAGTCTGTGGTGAACATCCATTTAAATAAAGCTCTGTTAATTTTACCCTCCATGCTTCCTAGCATCAATACCGCAGTACACAACAAGAAAGGCATTTAATTAGGCAGGAAGTGATGTACCAGAATTAAGTTCTAGGCGGGAGGCCCATGGCTGACCTTCCCACTCCCCGTCGTCCCAGAGCCTATTGAGGTCCTTCAGTGGCCTATTAATGACCAATTAAGGGCTTTATCCCGTTGTTGCAATTAACCCAATGGCACATAGATCTGCCATTCTGCAGCATGCACAACAACTGAGTGACCAGCTTGTCAACTCTGGGGGGTGTGGGGGATCATCCCTCAAGCAAAAGCAATCGGTGTCTAATGGAGAGACTCAACATCAGGAAGGGGCTGGCCTGCTGACAGCTGTCCCCCAGTTCTTGAACCCCTCTGCTCGTAACCCCATCTCACAAAGCCCATGTCTTTACATTACTTACCACATTACTTGTGCGATGGATCACTCCGCAATCATGGGACTTCAGTACGTGTTTATTCCTGCAGCAGCCACTGCTTTCCGTTTGATGTTACTGAGCGCAAGATCTGCTGGCCTCTGACTGATTGGCCATTGCTAGGTGACATCTCCATCCAGGAGTCCTGATTTCAGGGAAAAGCTACTGCTGGCTTTGCAGCTGCCTGATTGGCTTCTGGTTTGGCCTTCCCAGAAAGAGGCAAAGGAAGTTGTCCTGCTGTCTCTCCAACCAGCAGGCAAGATCCCTAAATCAACAAGATTCTGTTCGGGGAGAGTTAATAGTTCACGTACCTTTTTAAGTCCTTGAGGAAATGGTGTGGAAAATTCATTTGATCAGCTAATCGATGCATTTGGCATATGGCAACGATTAGCAGAGAACCATCAATTATCCCAGTTGGGACATATACTAATAGAGGTAGGACAATAGGGGAATTCTGTTTCTTTTGTTTTGGGGTGGCCCGGTTGTACAGTGGTTAGCACAGCTGCCTTACAGCACCTGGGACACCGGTTCAATTCCCAGCTTGGGTCACTATCTGTATGGAGTTTGTACAGTCTCCCCATGTCCACATGGTTTCCTCCGGGTGCTCCAGTTTCCTCCCACAGTCCAAAGACTTGTGGGTTAGGCCATGCTAAATTGCCCCTTTGTGCCATGGGGACTAGCCAGAATAAATGCATAGGTTACAGAGATATAACCTGGCTGAGATTGTGATCGGTGCAGGTTCGATGGGCCGAATGGCCTCCTTCTGCTCTGTAGGGATTCTATGATTCTAAAATGTTGGTGAATCTCCAGTAGCAAATGAATCAATCTGTAAGTGAAGCAATATTCATCATTTGATGGCCCACTGACAAATTGAACTGAACATTTAGATACATAGCTGATTCCTGAGAGCCCAATGGTTGTCGAAGATATGTGTTAGATCTCTGGAGGTTTGATCCTGGAATAAAGTAGCTGTCAAATCCCTAATGGTCTAATTGTGAAATGGGATATGTATCAGGCCCATGGTGGTTGAGCTAGTGGAATGTGACTTGCATCACATCCCTGGCATTCCAGTTGTTTATTGAGTTTGTATCAGATCCCATATGTCATGTCGGTCTTCACACATGTTAAAAAATTGCGTCAAATTTGGGCCATGTTTTCTTTTCTTGTCTTCATTCATCTTTTACCTCTCTGTGACTTTGAAAGTTATATCTCTAAATTCTTTAAAATTCATAAAGGCCAGCAGGATTTTAGTATTGTATTGACGTTGTAAAAGGATTCCCACAATGACACCAGAGTATTAGGAAAGGGTTTCTTTGGTCACATTGGCAATTCGGTTTCTCTCACTTGTCAAACCAAAGCCATTCAAACCCACCATGTCATCAATGATCATTCAGTGTTTTAACAAAATATATTTTTAAACTGAAACCCAGGAAGCAAATCAAATTATGTGAGTAAAACATTCATTTTTTTAAAAAAATGAATGCTGTGGTATGACTTGTCCTTTAAATTGATTTAAGAACTGATTGTGGCACTGACTGTGACATTATCATTGCAAACATACGGATCTTTCAGAACAGACCTTTGGTCCCATTGACCGGGAGTGAAGACTCACCCAAACAACAGATTTTTAAAATTTATTAGCGTTCTCTCTACCTGATTGAATATCTCTCCAGATGCTATCGCTATCCACAATCATCCTCCTGGACAAGCATTTTTTTGTTACTGGACTGTAAGTATTTATGTTAACCACCACCCCACCTCCTCTCAAACATCTCTGCCCCCAATTCTTTCTGCCTAAAAGAGATTTTGTTTGAAGGTAGCCCTAAATTTTCTGTAAGCTGGCCTTTTCTAATGTTGATCAGTCAAATGCATATACTCGCATTAAAACATTCAATCCTATTTGGACGAATTGAAGGGTATGCAGTAAATATGATGCTTCCTTGGAGAATCATTGAATGACTATAAATCCCCACAATGCAGAGGGAAGCCTTTTGGTCCATTGAGTCTGCACTGACTCTCTAACAGAGCATCTTAACCACTCCACCCACCCCCCCACCCCCCTCTCCTCCACCCTATCCTTGTAACCCCGACATATTTACCCTGTTAATCTACACAAAGACTGATGTTACTCCAAAACAAAGCTCTTCTGCCAGATTTCTTTTTGGGGAGGCAGGGTGGGGGAGAAATAAGAGGTAACAGAGGATATAATTTATCTGATTTCTGAACCTGAGGGATGAGTTTTCTGCCAAACAAGCAGCGTCATGGGAGGAAAATGTAAGTTGAGTTAAGGGACAAAGTGTTTTTTTTAAGTAAGAGGATCATATTCGGGATTCTGGCCAATCCATGTGACCAGGCCTACTTCTGCTAAGTTTTAAGATCAGGTCTTATCCTTATCGGGAACTGCCTTCATTCGTCCAATAGAAGCAGAGGCGTGGGAGTGACAACCAGCTGTGGGGCTTGACCTCACTGCCTACTGGTTGAGAATCAGTCATTTGAACTACTGGCCTGTTCCTGCCACATGAGACTTTTATGTTTCATACTTTTCATCTTAATTCTGCTTGCCAAACCTCTCCGTTGTTTGATTGGATTGCAGTTCGCTTCCACAGATAATCTAAAGGATGGTTACAAGTCTTATCGGCCAGCAGACAATCAACCCATTGAAAATGATGCATTCCCCCGATCATTTTTCTTCCCCTCCTCTGTCTTGAAGACAAACATTTGAGGCAGAGGGTCCGCCGGGAGCTATTGTATCAGAAAAACTTCAGCCTGGCTCCGAATGAGAGAAATTTCTATTTAAAAAAACACGCTGATGTAATGCATCTCCCAGAAGACCAGCTCTCAGCCTTAAAGTCCCACAATGTTTGAGAGCGAGGTTGTGCAATGGAAAACCTCTTGTTCTGATTAGATTGCTATGACTAAATTTCTGTTTTGAGTTCTGATAGCAGGATGTCTTTATTTAACACTCTTTGGTTCGTTAATTAATGGTGTAATAAGAGTTCCTTTTGATCATTCCTTCAGATGTGTGGCTAAGCTCCATTTCAGGCTTTTTTCTAATTTCCTGCCAGGGACTTCATTTTCTGCCAAATCGTTAATACTTGTACTTTCCATACTTAAATGTGAAAACCTCTCTTTGCTTCGGTGGACGGTGATTTTTTTTTCAGGCCGTCTTGTAAAGTTCAAAAATGATTTGGCCACGGTCCTGATCTCAGTAATTAATTGTGCCAGGAGGTCAGCTCTCGCTCGCCGGGGCTGCCAGTATTCCTCCTCTCAAAGTGTGATAAATGAAAACTTGGAAAGGAAGCTGAAACAAAAAAATAAAGACCTTCATCCTGCTTTGTCTGCGAGCCACGTCAAACCACAGACTGCGGCCCTTGTTGTTCTGCCTCCTCTTCCCGAACCTCTCGCTGAGTTTTAGCCATTATGTCTACACCTGCAAACCCACCGTGCCCACCCACCATCACCACCACCACCACGCTCCATCCACTCCCCGCCACCCACCACTGAACCGAATCACACCAACTTCCACAAGTGCGAAAAATTACCAGCCAGTCATTTTTTCTGAAATTGCCAGCCGACTGCACAATACATTGTTGTGTGGCAAGGCAAAACGTTTTGCTGATGAGAATCTGTTCTAACAAATGTGACTTCTCTCTCCCTCTCTCTCGTGAGCCCTGAACGGCTTCCTCACCAAGATGTACAGCAGGTGGTGCTGCAATGTACGGTTGAATATAATGCGCAAAAGCTTTGGCTGCTCCCATTGCCTTTCTGCTTTTAACCTCTTACTTTACACGGCCTGGGGATACCAGTTGGGTGTCCCGCCAGCCCTCAGAGATTCTCGGAAAATCAGTGACTTTTAGATTCAATTAAGCAGCACAATGAGAGCAGCATTCTGCTCTTTCAACTGGAAGCATGTTTAGTGCAAGTAATGTCTGCTAAATTAAGCAAGTGCTTTTTTTGTTTTTGGTTTGGTTTATTATTGTCACACGTTAGTATACAGTGAAAAATATTGTTTCTTCCATGTTATACAGAAAAAACATAGTGTTCATAGAGAAGAAAATAAGATCCTGCAGAATGTAGTGTCACAATCACAGCTAGGGTGTACAGAAAGATCAACAGGTAGGTGCATTCAAAAGTCTGATGGCAGCAGGGAAGAAGCTGTTCTCAAATCACTTGGTACATGACCTCAGACTCTTCTATCTTCTTCTCAATGGAAAAAGGTAAAAGATAATATGCCCGTGATGCATGATTATGCTGGCTGCTTTCCCAAGGAGCGAGAAGTGTAGACAGAGTTAATGAATGGGAGGCTGGTTTGCATGATGGGCTGGGCTTTGTTCACAATCCTTTCTAGTTTCTTGTGGTCTTGGTCAGAGCAGGAGCCATAACAAGCTGTGATACAACCAGAAAGATGCAGTTGTATCTGCTATGGTGCAGTTATAAAAGTTGGTGTGAGTTATAATGGGCATGTCATATTGCTTTCTATTTCTTTGCCATGCCAAAATCCTTCCAGGAGCTTCCACGTACCAAGCATCAACTTTTTACTCTTTCATGTTGAAAGTGCCGGTGTGAGCTTTTCCACAGGAATCCTTTCTCATCCCTTTATTCTTGCATGGGATGCCAACATCATTGGCAAGGCCACCATTTGTAGTTCATCCCTAGTTGCACTGAACTGAATGGATGTCAGATGTCAGTTAAAAGTTAACCACGTCGTGTGCATCTGTAGTTACAGGTAGGCCAGACCAGGTAACAATGGCAGATTTCCTTCCCTAAAGGATATTAATGAACTAATTGGATCTTTGTGACAACCACTTATAGTTTCACGATTACCGTCTCATTTAGATCTCAGATTTATTATTTGAATTTAAATCCCACCAGATAAAACCTGTGAGATAAAAACCTGTGACTCCTGCCCATTAGATTGGATCCCTGGATTATTAGTTAAGTGACATTATAGTATCCCCATTATGCATCATCTCCCCATCCCAACCATGCATTTGTTTTCTAGAGAAGGGATAATCTGATGAAAGGTCACAGATCTGAAACATTGGATGGAATTTAATGGTCGTATCCACTGGCTGGAAAACCAGTGATAACCTCACGGCAGCCATTTTCAGGAAGTCTGATATGACTAAGGCCTGATGGGGAATTTACCTTTTCCCCATCAGCCTTGTCAACTCCTGTGAGGAGAATTTTTCCCCAGACATCTTGACGTAATTCAGTTCTCCGACACAGATCAGTATTGAGCCATGTGGCAAGAAATAAAACAAGCAGAAGGGAAACATCAGTCACTGGTGTTTTTTGGAGTAGCTCTAATAGCTACACTGTGGCATAGTGGGTAGCACCGCTGCCTCATAGCACCAGGGACCCAGGTTTGATTCTCAGCATGGGTGATTGTCTGTGTGGAGTTTGCATGTTCTCCCTATGTCTGCATGGGTTTTCTCTGGGTACTCCGGTTTCCTCCCACAGTCCTCTTATGTACTGGTTAGGTGGATTGACCTGAACAGGTACTGAATGTGGTGACTAGGAGATTTTCACAGTGTTATGTAAGCATTACTTGTGACAAATAAATATAGTTTATTTTAGATTCCTGTCTAAAGCTGTTTGTTGGCCTTGTAAATTATATGTCCCTTCATAAACTGTTATTGATTAACGTTTCTGCTATCATACTTTTCACCTCTGGTTGTGTAAAAATCCACAATTATTTTTCAGACCGGAGGGAAGTGTGGAGTGAAGTCATCCAGGGGTCAGGGCTAGGACCACTTTTCTTTTTTATATATGTTAAAAACATAAACTTGAGGATCCAAGTTTCAAAGTTTGCACATGACAAAAAGTTTGCAATAGTGAGGAAAATAGTAATAGACTTCAGGTAAACATTGACAGGCTGGTGCAACGGGCAGGTTATGACAGAAAAGCGTGAACTCATTTGTCGAAGATCCTGGATATCGGCAACCTTAGGCACTCTTTTTTTTAATATCCAATTCAATCAAATCAAAGTCCAATTCAAAGTCTCAACAAATGAGACATTCCAGATCCAAGCTGACAAGACAGGCCCACCGCTTCCAGATTTGGGCTTGATCTATATGATCCAAGCTGATTGGAGCAGGCAATGCACTTTTCCAAGGCTTGATCTTATTTGCATCTTAGCCAAAAGACCTCTTATTCAACTTGATTACAGGCATCGCTGGACGCCATGCATAATCCAATGCGAGGCCTTTAATGACTTGTGCAGAAGGAGAACCACCGTACGAATTGTCCTGCAAGTGTTTCTGAAGTTACAAACAAACAACTTAGTAATTATAGTCAATTACAGCAAATCAGAAACAAGCAATTTTTCTAACCCTTCTTTTGCATACATATTCATCAATTATATCCTGGCTTTTTGCTCTTTCTCATTTGGTGAAAAACTGATTCTTGCTAATTCTTTTTTTGCAGAGCATATCCACATATCTCACCTTTGGTACTTGTTATGGAA
Organism: Sphyrna mokarran; assembly: GCA_024679065.1. NCBI lineage: Eukaryota > Metazoa > Chordata > Chondrichthyes > Carcharhiniformes > Carcharhinidae > Sphyrna > Sphyrna mokarran. The sequence continues at coordinate 36,897,927 of JAGIQG010000005.1, read as the reverse complement.
AAATCTGGCGTTGCTCATCCTCTGGTGAAGGTTGGAAAGCAGAATGTTATGGGGCTTGTGCAGATGAAGATGAGCCTGTCCATGCTGAAATAGCAGACACTGACGTCTTTGGAAGTCCACAAGCTGCTAAACGCAAGCTAAAAACTGTACAGAGAAGGCATGAAATTTTAATTTGAACAGTTTAGTTTCTGTATAATTTAGCCTTCAACTAAGAAACTTCAATCTGAGCACTTTAATGTCCATACATTGTGGTAGAAGAAAATGGAAAGAAGCGATATGAACTAAATGGTACACTTTTTGAACGTTTAAATTTATTAGTGTCACAAATATGCTTACATTAATACTGCGATAAAGTTATCCTGAAAATCCCCTAGTCGCCACACTCTGGCACCAGTTCAGGTACACTGAGGGAAAATTTAGCGTGACCAATGCACCTAACTAGCATGTCTTTTGGATCGTGGGAGGAAACTGGAACTCCCGGAGGAAACTGATGCAAACACAGGGAGAATGTGCAGATTCCGCACAGACAGCGACCCAAGCTGGGAATCGAATCCAGGTCCGTGGCACTGTGAGGCAGCCATGCTAACCACTATGGGTAAAAGGAACAAAGGGAACTGTATGTGCATGTATCAAAGGCAGGACATGTTGAGAAGCTTATTAAAATGAAATACGGGATCCTAGACTTTATATACAGAAGAATATGGTACAATCTCAAGGAAGTTATGCTAAAACTTGATAAAACATTGATGAGGACTCAGTAGGAGTATTTCTATCAATTCGTGATGTCACGCTTTAAGAAGGAGAGGGTGCAGTGAGGATTTATTAAAATGGTACCTGGTGTGTGTGTGCACAGTAATGTAGAGAGACAAGAGAAACTGTGATTGTTTTCCAAGTGCAGAGAAAGTTAATGGTAATCTTTGATAGAGGTATTCAAAGTCATGCAGGTGTTGATAGAGTGACTAAGGAGGAACTCTTTCCACTAGCAGCAGTATCAGAGGACACAGATTTAAAAGGTACTTGGCAAAAGAGTCAGAGGCAACATGAGATAAACATTTTTTTACAATGCGAATTGTTTTGATCTGGAATGCACTGCCTGAAAAGAGTGGCGAAAGCAGATTCAATAATAACCTTTAAGTGGGAATTGGATAAATTGAAGAACATTGAATGAACAGTGGCAAAGGCATGATAGGTTGAATAACCTCCTTCTGTAAGGGATCATTCCATAATTCAATGCTTCAAGTAGCACTATTTTTTGATGATAAAAGTTATAGTGATACAACTGCACTGGAGATCACAATTTTGACTGTAGTTTTTGGTCATAGAAGAGTCACAATTAATTATTTGCTGCATTGGCTAAAGGGTCATAGGAACACAGGAATCAGGAGCAGAAATAGGCAAATTAAGCCTTTCAAATCTGCTCTACCGTTAACTCAAATCATTGCCGGTCTCTCCCTGGTTTCAAATTCACTTCCCCACCCATTCCCCATATGTCCGTAACACTTTTGAAATTTAGAAACATATCATCTTCTTCTTGAAATCATTCAATGACTCAAGAGTCCGCCGTGCTATGGGGCAGGGAGTTCCACAAATTTGGCATCCTCTACAAGAAGTAGTTCCTCCTCATTTCAGTTTTAAATCTACCGCCTCACAACCAATTGTTCTAAATTGTCCAACAAGAGGGAACATTTCGTCTACATTTACTTTGTCAATCCCTTCTAAAATTTTATTCATCTCAATCAGATTCCGTCTCATCTTTCCAAATTTCAGCGAGTATAAGCTCAAGCTATTTAATCTCTCCTCGTATGTCAACCGTTTTATCCCCGGAATCAACCTGGTGAACTTTCTCTGAACTGCCTCCAATGCCACCACACCCTTCCTCAAATAAGGAAACCAAAACTGGACACAATACCCCAGATATGGTCTCACCAACACCCTATACAATTGCAACACTTTACTTTTTATACTCCAGTCCTTTTGCATTAAATGGCAATTTCCCATTTCTTTTTTTTAATTACATGCTGCCCATACATTTCAATTTTCTGTGATTCATGAACAAGGATGCCCAGATCCCTCTGCCTGGATGCATTTTAAATTTGCTTTACATTTAGGTAATAGTTTGCCTTTTTATTTTTTCTGCCAAAATTAATAAACTCACACTTTTATCCACATTAAAAACTATCTGCCAAAATTTTGCCTGTGCTCCTAGCCTACCTACATCCATCTGTAAAATCTTTACACCCTCTTCACTGCTTTTTTTCCCACCTATTTTAGTATCATCTACAAATATTGCTACATTATTGTCTGTCCGTGCTTGGAAATTATTTAGATTGTAAAGAGTTGAGTTCCGAGGACTGACCCCGAGGCATCACACTAGTTACATTTCACCAGCCAGAGAAGGACCCATTTATCCTGACCCTTTGCTTCTTGTCAGTCAACCAATCCTCAATCCAACCCAGTACTCAGTCCCCTGCAATCTCACCTTCTGGATCAGTCTTTTATGCTGCACCTTGTCAAATGTCTTCTGGAAGTCCAGATATACCACATCCACAGGTCCCCCCTATCCACCTTACTGGTCATGTCCTCAAAGAACTATCTTGCAGCAGCTGTTGATCTCCTGGTCTAATGGTACATTATGGGAGAGTATATTATCGAGAAACATAAAACAAACCATTGCAATTAGCTTTGTGTCTCCAAGCACAACACAAAGCTATGCGCAGTGGATAATGTATTTATTGTAACATTAATCTAATGAACTCAGACACAGAATATATTGTTTTAAACTGATAGCCAGAGCATAATCGATGTTCACCTATCAATTTGATTATTTAATAGAGCAATTTTATTCATCTACACCCCACACTTCTCTTGTGGTGTTCAGACCTGTCTGAGTAGAATTAGGGAGTAATAAAGTGACACATTGCAGCTCACTAAATAATAGGAATGAAATTGAGGAAATGGTTGGTTTGACAGAAACTGCCTGGCAGCTGCAATTATCTGTCAATCAAGTGGAAATGGTTGCTTGAATGTGTGTCAATCACACTAGCAGGAAGCTGAATACACAGTTGCAACTTGGGGCTGAGATACTGTCAATAAAGCAGACAGGTTGTGTGCCCACACAAAGTGGGATCAGAGAGTGGAGATGATGAGAATTGAGTATAACAAGGGACAAATGGTAACTTGAGAATTTGGTGCAGGTTGAAATTCAGAGACGGAAAGTGGTGCTGCTTTTTATATTTTGTTTCAGTCCTTGCCTGTTTGAAGGCATTAATTCGGTGACCACGTTGGAGACGAAAGGGTTGACATATGAAGAAATATCTGTGGAGCTGAATGAATTTTTTTAAATAAGGATTTTAATGTAATTAAAATACAATTAGCAGACCTGGGACTATAATCTCTGAGCCCGCTAGCCTCTCCCACCCCACCAGGAGCAGTTCACTCCAGCAAGATTTGTTATAGTGCCCCACTTGCTGGGAGCTCGAAGCCCGACCCCGCTGGAGTGAAGGGGGGCCATAAAGTCTCCCAGAGCGTCAGGCACATGGCGGGTGCCCCCTTGGCATTGGCACATTGGCAGTACCAGCCTGTGCCCCTAGCACTGTCCAAAGGGCAAAGTGCCAATATCTAGGGGCACCTTGGCACTGCCCACTGGGCATGGGACAGTGCCAGTGAGGTGCGGCCTGTGGGCAGGGCATGATGGATGCAATTGATGGGGGTGGGGGGGGTGTCTCATTGTCACTTGGCAGTCAGGTTCAGTGGGAAGTGAGGGAGGCCAGCGATTGGCCATTGTGGGGGGGGGTCACCTGCTTGAGTGGGTGGGGTATGGGGAGGGGGAGTTGGGAGTGCGGCAGGGACGGGATGTGTAGTCACTGTGGGAGGGGATTGGAGGGGGAGATTGGGTGGGGGGGAGGTGGTGGTCCAGGATTGGTCCAGGAATGTTCGGGGGACAGTGTACGGGCTTTGGCGAGGGGTGGTGAGATGGCTGGCGATGTGGGATTGCGGGGCTGGCCAGTGATCAGGTGGCTGGCACCGAGGAACTACTGCACATGCACTGACAGATCGATGCATGAGCAATGGCCCCACCCTGCTGGCCTCTTCAGCACACTGAATTTCAGCGTGATTCACACTGAGGCACTCTGCAGTGCGGGAGGTTCACTGAACTCCCATTGGGAAAAAACAACTCGCCTTACTCCAGGTTTCACAAATTCTGGGAGAATCCCAGCCATGGTTTCTGGCTGCTGTGGATAACTCAATGTTCAGGTGAATAATTTCAATTAGGTTGTGAGATGGTTGCAATTGGTTTTTCCTTCGGGGTAGGAATTCCTGATTTTGCCTGAAATTAGGCACAGTGTGACTGCAAGTTAAGCAGGTTTGGGGAGCCAGAAGGTAGCAATGGAGGAGCCGCAGCCCCACAATTGTCTAACAGATTCAATTTTCTTGCAGCATTGGTGGATGAGAGCAGGATAGATGAACAAATGGATCCCAGCACTAAAATGCTGAAGGCAATCCAAGTGAGTGGCGTAAAATGAAATGTAGTTATAGTCGAGGATAGTGAAGTTAGGGGGATAGATACTGTTATTTGCAGTGAAGAGAACAAGTGTTGACAGGCTGGAGAGGAACTTAGAAGGAAAGGATCCAGCTATCATGGTCCATACTGATGCTGAGTTTGTAGGTAGGACTAAGAAAGAGATTCAGCTAGTGAGCAAGGGGAGCTAGTGGTCAACACAAAAGCAGAACCACAAAGTGATTATTTTTGGGTTATTACTTGAGCCAGAGGCAAATTAGCATAGGATAAATAGGAGTTAAATGGTTGGCTCAATGATTAGTTTGGGAAAGGTTTTGATTCCTGGAACTCCCAACGTTTACCCTATCAAGTCCCTTCTGAATCTTGTATGGTTCAATGAGATTGCCTCATAGCTGTGAGAAGGATCAATTTAATGAGAGGTAGATCCATTCAAAAGTCAGATGGCAGCAGTGAAGAAACTGTTCTTGAGTTAGTTGGTATATGAGCTCAGACTTTTGTATCTTTTTCCTGACAGAAGAAGATGAAAGAGAGAATGTCTAGGGTGTGTGGGGTCCTTGATTATGCTGGCTGCTTTTTGGAGGAAACAAGAAGTGTAGACAGTGTCATTGGGTGCGGGAAGCTTGTTTGCATGATGGACTGAGCTTTGTTCACAACCCTTTATAGTTTCTTGTAGTCTTGGGCAGAGCAGCTGCCGTACCAAGCTGAATGAATGTTATCTTTGGTGCATCTGTAAAAGTTGGTGAGTGTCAAAGCAGACATGCCAAATTTCCTTAGTCTCCTAAGAAAGTAGAGGCCTTTGTTAGTTAAGAAAACCTTAACATGGAGGGACTAGGACAGGCTGTTGGTGATTTGGACACCTAAAAACATGAAGCTCTTGACCATTTCTACTTCATCCTACTGATGTAGATTGGGGCGCGTTCTCATTACATTTCCTGAAGTCGATGATTACTTCCTTCATTTTGATAACATTAAGGAGTAAAAGGTTAACTAAGGAATAAAGACAGATGAGACCATCTTATATTTGAGAAGGGTGAAGTACCAGAGATATTTAATATGTATTTAAAGTTAGACCTTACAGCAGAAGGTGAAAGGAGGAGTGTAGGAATACCCTAAAAGGATAACACTACAGGAGTTAAGTACTCAAAATGGGACTAAAAATAAAAGATCATGAGGCTAGGTTGGAATGCATGACAGAATACGGAGGGAGATCAGAAAAGAAATATCAGAGACACCAATTGCAATTTTCCAATTACCTTTGAAATCAGGAATTTTGCTGAAGGACTGGAAGTTGGCAACAGTTCTAAAAATGTGAGACCTCTTTCATTGGAACAGAGAAGATTAACCGGAAATTTACTAAAAGATTTTCAAAATTATCAAATGCCTTGCAAAGATACATACTGAATGACTGTTTGCATTGCTTGGTTTTTAATAAAGGGAATTGAATAATTGGAAAGGAAGACTATAAGTGGACAAAGTAATGAATGCAATGAACCTTTTTGCAGCCATCCATTTAGACATGTGTTAGTGCGATGTTGTGACACACACAAATGGCATGCTGGTAATAAAATACTGCAGATGTGGAAATCTGAAACAAAACAGAAAGCTCTAGAAATACACTGCAAGACTGACAGCATCTGTGGAGAAAGAAAGTGAGTGCTAACTTTTATGGGGAAAGCAGATTGCTCATCTCTCAAACCCTAGAACCAATGTTGATGTGGAGCTGACCCATGCCAGGCTCACCCACTGTGGGCAAGCTAAACAAAAACCAAGAGTTGCCAGCCAATCAGATATGCTGAAAGCTCCATCAGTCCTGACAGCGCCAAGGCCACATTAGTGGGTGCAGCTGGGACTGCAAGAAGGGGAGGAAGGAGAACTATGAGCCTGAGACACATATCCAGGGTTTTGGGCATGGAGAGGGGTACGGGGTGGAAGCATTTCAGGCCATGATCAGGCCGAGTAGGAAGAAAATGTGATGGGTTTCTATCTTGGGGGAGAGTGCCCCTCATCAGCAAAAAGCAGCCCCTGAAGATAGAACCTCTCCCACTTCTTTCCTATCCTTTGAATAGATTATGTTAAAAATCACATAATGCGCACTCACATTTGCCCAGGCCAAATCTTTTACGGTGGACACTCCATTATTACGGCCAATTGGCTTGGCAACAGGCATAGTTGACTCTTGATTATCAATTTAAATACAGAGCATGAGATGCGGATTTTGGCGCTCACCAGCCCCATCCCCCTGTATTATGGGAATAAACTTGAGGATGAGTGGAAAGATGGGGCCTTCCCCTCTTATTTTGTGTGTCTCTCCTACTGAAAACATGCTCTGTGGGGGAATGTAAAATGCAGCCTAGAAGTATCTATCAAACATGATTCTGAAGAAGAAGTACTTGAGATGGTGATGAGGAGAATTTGTTTCTCACATGGGTGCCTTCGTATATGGAACTCTTTTCTTCTGAGAGCAGTAGTGGCAGGCATCAAATATTTTAAAGGCTGAGTCAGGTTGATTCCTCATTTACAATCACAGAATTGTTATGACGTCAAAGGAGGCTATTTGGCCCATCATGTCTGCACCAATTTCCAGCTCCATTACATCACCTGACTCTTCCCTGCCTCAGCACATCCGCTGCTGAAATCTTCATCCATACCTTGGTTACCTCCAGGCTTAACTCGTGAAGGGAGTAAAGGTTAAAGGGGTAGATGGAAAAGTAGAGCTGTGGCCACAATCAACAGCCATGATTGAATCAAATGGCGGAGCAAGCTTGAGGAGGCGAATGGTCTATTCAAGCTCCTGATTTATATGTTTATAGCCTAACTCTGTTTCTCTCTACACAGATGCTGCCTGGTCTGCTGTGTACTCTCATTATCTTTTAATTGTAGAGTTGATGTTTTAATCAATGTAAAGATGTGCTCCAAAGGAACAGGGTTGCAATGATGACTGCTGTGGTAAAATAACCTCCCAACCTTGCTGTGAGTGCCGAGGCATTATGTTGCACTGTTGTCCTATTAAGAGAGAATAAATAGTCTGCGTCTATATTCCTTGGAGTTTAAAAGGGTGTCCTTACTCAAATATATAAGATCCAGAAGGGGCTTGTCAGGTAGATGATGAAATGTTTTCACTGGTAGGAACGTCACAAGCAAGGGGGAGTGTTACAAGATAAAGAGCTGGTCATTTAAAACTGAGGTACATATAAATTTCTTGTAGAGGTGGTGAATCCCTGAAATTCTCTGCCCCATAGGATGGTGGAGCCTGGGGGATCATTAGAAGTATTTAAAGTGGAGGTGGATCAATGTTTGAAAGATCGAAGAATAGAGGGCTTTGGGGAAATGACACAGAAAGGGAGCTGAGGCCAGCATTGACCAGCCATGACCATATTGAATAGTGAGGCAGGTTTGGAGGACCTGCTTCTATTCCTTGTGCTTTTTTGTAACCTTGTATTAATATGATGTATTAAAAATACATGGCATACCTAATTCTCTTCCACCCACATATTCCAACAGTACTTTGTTTAATTTGTATGATTTTTCATTATGTCCTAGCATACACATCAAGCAGCTTTCTTTTCCATAAATGTTTCCTTATCCTTAAATCTCAACTGCTGTTGCCCCAAGAAATATTTCTGTCTGTTATATCATCATGATGTATGTTGCTTTGCTTACACCCCGAGGACAGCTCAGTGATGTAAAGATAGCTGTATATTTATTTGAAATGGTGTGAAACATTGCTTTCTTTAAAATAAGATGGAACTCATTCACTTTTAATTTATTTCCAAACTTGCGTCTCTGTCAACTAAATTAAAAACAATTCACATTCTCTTGTTACAATATTGAATCTGATAAACTGGCCAGTTAGTTTGTAGCTGAACTCCAGAACCGGTCTCTGCAGCATTCTCCCTAAACGTGGTGATGGGTCACATAATGGAGACATCAATTGGCTTAAAGCTGATGAGTAATTATTTACGGGAGGAAAAAAAATCAACAGCTTGCAATTTGTCACTAAATACTTCTCTAAACACCTCGGTGGCTGACACAGAGGAAACACTGTCACTCTGCAGCAGCAGGCTTTGTTTAGTTTGTTGGGAAGGCACTTTGAGATGGCATTCCTCAGCCAGTCAGCAGGCAGCAAGCTGTCCACAATCCTCCATTGTCCTGGACATTCAACAAACAAACACAAAAACACTGGCAGCATTTGGGGTCTTGCCCCTTGGCCCAACATTGCCGAGAGAGAAAGTAATTAAATCAGGCTTGCAAGCGTTGTTGAGAAGCTGCCTGCAGTAACGTAAACAACATTAAGTCAGACTGAGAATTCATTACGCACTGACAGTTGGCCAGGTTTCTGCTGAACGTTCCCTCCATTTGGCTCACAATAGGGATGAAGCATGTGGCGGATTCAGTCGACCACATTGCACCGGTACACATGGTTTGTTAATTGGTGTGTTAACATTGCAATTAGAGGGGGCGGGAGAGGGAAAGGAAAACAATTAGAAAGCTCTTTAACTAACATAAGCTATTAGTTGTAAGAGTTGTGGATGAACGTGATGCCTTGCATTGAAATGGGAAAATCCTGCTCTTAATTAATTCAATTAAATAGTTTGGTGGTGCTACATTGCATGGAGCAAGTTTATTTATTTATTAGTGTCACAGGTAGGCTTATATTAACACTACAGTGAAGTTAGTGTTCAGCACATTCAAGTGCCTGTTCGAGTATACTGAGAGAAAATTGAGGGAGAATACAGACTGAGGGGAGAAACCGGAACAACCGGAGAAAACCTACGTAGACAGAGGGAGAATGTGCAGACTCCGCACAATGACCCAAACCTCTGAATGACATGACCTCTGATTAAATGCAATTAGTAAGAGTCTGGCAACACCAATTGTGGGAGGTGTTGCCAGACTCTTACTGAGTTTACCCCAGTCCAACGCCGGCATCTCTACATCATAAATGCAATTAGGGAAGGGCGATAAATGCTGTATAGCCAATGATATCCACATCCCATGAATGAATTAATAAAATATTACAGGACAATAGTGGGAAGAGAAAATAAGTGACAAGATGGGATGGCATCATCTCTAATGAAAATGGACATGAACAAATCGATATTGGTAAAATCATTAATTGTTTAGCGTTGAGGATAGTAGGCCTATCTTTAGAATACATTTGGAGCATATGTAAGATATGTCAGTATGTTGTTGCACATCCCCATGTTGTCTTCTTGCACTAACATTTGAAGCATTTACTTTCTCTTCAACTTTGTCAAAGTATTATTCCACTACTCTGCAGGTGATTGGATCTCAAATTTATGCATTATGGTATTTTGCCAAGTAGCCAGCACGATGGGATTTGTCCTCTCAGAAGGTCCTATGGTAGTTAAGATCATTCCCTCCAATTGGAATATCAGAAGGAGGGTTTGTCTGAATTCTGGACAACCATTACCTCTAATGCCATACTGTTAAAGGGGTTCAGGGATTGGAAGGGAACTTGGTAGGTCTGAAGTACCCAACAGACAATCATTTCACATGAAAGCAAAACACAGTGAATGTTGGAAATCTGAAATAAAAACAGAGAATTCTGGTAATATTTCACAGGTCAGATAGCCACAGTTGAGAAAGAAAAACAGAGTTAACATTTCAGGTCAATGACCCTTCACCACAACTGGGAAATCTTTGATCATGATTTCTTCTCCTGAGCTGTGCCTTAGTTGAAGTCATTTCTTAGTTGAAGTCATTTCTCTTCATTCCTTCGTTGTTGGAAGCTGTATCATGGAGCTCACATTAAGGAACCCACTTACCCTGGACATTCTCTCTTCCACCTTCTTCCCTCGGGAAAAAAATGCAAAAATTCTGAGATCGTACCAACTGACTCAAGAACAGCTTCTTCCCTGCTCCAATCAGACTTTTGAATGGACCTACCTCATATTAAGTTGATCTTTCACTATATTTAGCTATAGCTATAACACTATATTTTGCACTGTCTCCTTTCCTTCTCTATGTCTGGTACGCTTTGCCTGTATAACGTGTAAGAACCAACACTTTTCACTGTATGCTAATAGATGTGACAATAATAAATCCAATCAAATATGATTGCTTATGTTTGCGGGTAAACATATCATTGGCCACATATTACTTGGGAATATAGGAGGATTTCAGGTACAGCCTACAAACATTTTACTATGACACATGCCATGTCCAAAGTAATTGGAATTTCTAAAGTCAGTGCTCAGTGGGTGTTGTTCTCTGTGACAATTATTGATTCTGTGAGACATTAGCAATGCTGGCATGGAGCTTCAGAAAGTGCTGCTTGTAAAACTGATGACATTTTATTTAAGTTTCCCATCACTCTTATGTACAAACCCTTACTCCTGTTCCAAATGCTGGAATCAGAGATATCCTGTTGTGAAATGCACCTACCATTTCTGGTACAACTGGACTCTACCACTGCACCAGCTCTCGCCATAGTGTATGTGAGCTGGCTGAACATTGAAAGACCTTATAATAAGTCTTTGGAGGCAGAAGTTCCTTCACCAAAATCTCGTTATTTACAACTCTAACAGAATGCTATCAGTTAGAAGTCCACTGCTAGGGGTGTCAGAGGAACAGACACTCCCAGTTAAGTACAAAGCAAAGACTCCCTGATTGTCCCATCAATTGGACCCTTAATCAGGGAGTTCATACTCCAATAGGCCAACCCCAATGGTCTGATTGAAGTCATGACAGATTCCAAAAAAAGATAAAAGAAGTCAGCTCGCCCTTTTGATTGGCTGATTGCAATCCTGCAATTGATTTTTGTAATTGGTTGTAACATTGAATCCTTGTCTTTAAGCTCCAGATGTTCATAGCAACACCGGGGGTGGAATTCTCCAACCTCGCTCGTGGCTGGGATTCTCTGGTCCTGCTGCAGCGAATGGTGATTCTGGTTGTGGGGGATTATCTGTGTGGAGTTTGACGTTCTCCCCATATTGGCGTGGGTTTCCTGAAAGTGCTCTGGTTTCCTCCCACACTCCAAAAATGTGCAGGTTAGGTTGATTTGCCCCTTAGTAATAAGGGGATTAGCAGCGTAAAATATGTGCGGTTGCAGGAATGAGGCCAGGCTAGGATTGTGATTGATGCAAGCTTGATGGACTGAATGGCCTCATTCTGTAGTGTAGTGATTCTATTTTATTCTATATGATACACTCACTTCCAAATGCTGAGAAGATTCTGATGGATGGAACAAAATGTAGGACCTAGCATAAGCAAATCCCTCTCCAAATTCCGTTCCCACCTGCCCAAAATCTAGCATTTCTGAACGCAAGATTTTGAGGAAATTCACGATTATTTACTACACTTTTCATAGAATCCCTATAGTGCAGAAGGAGGCCAATCAGCCCATCGATTCTTCGTCAACCACAATTCCACCCAGGCCCTATCCCATAAACCCATACATTCACCCTAGGTAGTGTCTCTGACATTAAGGGGCAATTAAGCATGGCCAATCCACATAACGCACGCATCTCTGGATTGTGGGAGGAAATTGGAGCACCCGAAGGAAAGCCATGCAGATACGAGGGGGAAAGGTGCAAACTCCACACTGGCAGTGACCCAAGCTGGGAATCGAACCCGGGTCTCTTGTGCTGTGAGGTAGCAGTGCTAATCATTCATTCTAAAAACATCAAGGGAAGAAATTATTGTGAGCTCGATTAGCTTTCTCATTTTGAATCACTGCATGTGCTATTTTGAAGTAAAACTATATAAAAATAAATAGGTTAATGGTTTTGTGAAACTTGGTGCAGACAGAAGCAATGCAAATCAAGTCTTTAATTAAAAATGATGTGGAGAAAGTTTTACCCTGAAGAAAAGTTCAAAACTGCACATTCAAATTTCAACCAGCATCAATTACACAGAATGAAAAGGAGCCTGAAATTGACCATATGTTTGGCAGCATCTTTCATCACCAAAAGTGACTTTCTGTAAAATGTAAACCGATTGCACCTAAATTGGATATGACCATTAAAGTCATGTTGCCCTTATTATCTCTGAGAGAGACTGACTAATAAAGTTCTGAGTGAGATTAAACACATGGAGGGCTTTAACCAAACTATGAGTGATGGTAATAGATGCTGCCTCAGTTTGCAATCAAGAATAAAACAATTCCCTCTTGTCAGACCAAACAGTTGGCACTTTCCTCGACCCACGCACACTCCTCATGCCAACTCTTTATGCTTAATCAGATCTAATTCTCCTCCATATTTCATGTAATTTGTACAGGGAACACCAAGGACTTCTGATTATTTTTTTGCGCCTTCTCCAGTTTCACAACTCTGACACATTTCAGGACAATGCTGGCAAGATATCCATGGGTTGATTGAACGATAGTAAGAAATTTCACAACACCAGGTTAAAATCCAACAGGTTTATTGGAAGAAGTTTCACAACACCAGGTTAAAATCCAACAGGTTTATTTGGTAGCACAAGCATTTGAAGCGCTGCTCCTTCATCAAGTGAGTGAGGACTCATGTTCACAAACGGGGCATATAAAGACACAAACTCAATTTACAAGATAATGGTTGGAATGCGAATCTTTCCAGGTAATCAAGTCTTAAAGGTACAGACAATGTTAGTGGTGAGCGAATCAAGCACAGGTTAAAGAAATGTGTATTTGTCTCCTGCTAGGACAGTATAATGAGATTTTGCAAGCCCAGCCAAATTGTGGGGATTACAGTTACTATGACATGAACCTAAAATCCTATTTGAGCCACATCTTGATTGAATGATGTCAGGATAGAGCAAATTCAAGCCAGAAGCAGCAATCGGCTTCTCTAGAGCTACACCATCAAATTTCTAGCTCATTATTTCCCAATTTCCACCGTATTCTGGGGTTCTTTTGGATCATCCAATAAGTTCCCTGGTAGGCCCAGCCATTTTAAATTTGGAAAAAGCTGTCTTTTCAGCTTGTCCAATCGAAGGCGGTTTCACACTGCACTGGCTCCTGATAGGTACACTAGTCAGCCTATCAGTAGCCCATGCATTGAGAAGCTGGCCTCTGATTGGATGAGCTGGAAATAGGGAAAGAGCGAAGCTGACTAGACTGCGGAGCAGACAGCAGAGAGAGACAGAGGACTAATTGGGTGCTGGACAGGGAGTGGGGAACAGAAACCATGGATGGGGAGCACAGGCTTGGGGGAGCTGGAGACCTAGCAGGGGACATGAGGAAGTGAAAGAAGGAGGTGAGAAAATGTGTGAATGAGAGAAAATGTTAGGTGTGTGAATGAGTGAGTGAGAGAGACGTGGGAGTGTGGGTGACTAAGTGAGTGAATGAGCAAGTGAGTGAGACAGAGGTGTGAGTGTGTCAGTGGAAGAGAGAGAGAATGGCGGGAATCTGGGTGTATGAGTCAGTGAGAGAGGGGGTAGGGTGTGGGTGGGTGACAGAGAATGGTGGGAGTGTGGGTGGGGGAGAGAGAGGGGTCAGAGTGCGGGTGGGAGAAAGAGAATGGTGGGAATGGGGGTGAGAGAAAGAGAATGGTGGGAGTGTCGGTGGGAGAGAGAGGGGTAAGGAGTTTGAGTGGAGAGGGAGGAGTGGAAGCGTGGATGAGAGAGAGTGGTGGAAGCGTGGGTGTGCGAGTGAGTGAGAGAGAGAGAGAGACAGAGGGATGGGACTGTGTCTTGGGCAACCTAAATGGGATATTGACTATTGACACAATGAATAATCTCGTTCATGGAAAATCCTGTTAAACTGGCATCAGCAAACAATCCACTGGCTGTGTCATAGTCCAGCTATTCCCCTATTGGGGATGCAAATTAATGTTAGAGTCAGAGGCTTGAGTGTCACCTGGAAAAACTGCAGCAACCAGCCTCACTTCCACTGCGGAAGGCTCACTGGAAATGCCCACCCAGTGTTTTACTGGGCAGCAATGGGCTTCCCTGGAATTTAAGTCCTCAGGGGTGCAAATTTCACCCTCCCAAGAGCTGCTGCCAAGCAGAGGCCAGGAATGTCCTGTTGCCTGACTTGTGCTACTGGGAGTGATGGCTGCTGTTGTTAATGCGCCAAATAGAAGTTTAGGATCAATGAGAGATCCAGCCACAGGTGAATGAGTGTAGGATGGTCATTATAGGGAGGGAATTAGCTGGGAGCACAAGGAGATTGGTAGGTAAGGCAGAAAGGTGGCTTGTAATGGGATCTCCACTTCTTGAAGTCAGGTCCCTCGATCAGGTACCCCTGCAAACTTGCAAACAAACCTGACACCGATTGCTTTTTGGTGGTGACTGTCTTGCCCGCCACTGGTTGAATACGAGAAGCAGTGGGATGAGATCCTTAAATTGATACTAATTTCTCACTTAAGGTCCTCAATTAGCATTTGTAATAAATCTTCAAGCCCAATATTTAATCAGGCAGAGATAGAAAAGTGGTTTGCTTCTTACCTCATACCATCCCACCCAATTAAGTGCCCCCCTCCAAACTCACTGTAAGGAGACAGGAGGGCATCAAATTCCACTTAAAGAGTGTAAAATTTCCCCTTGATTTTTGAACATTCTTGCAGTTCATATGCAGTGTGGCAGCATTCAGTTCCTTCAGATTGAATGGCACTTTACAGATTTGTACTGATGTCTTGTTCAAATACAGTAACTATCCTTTAGTCTACAGCCATTCCCCTACACGTTTATGGCTGTTACTGTGCATTGTATTGTGCTATTAAAAAAATGAGGAAACACGAACATCGAAAGAGCTGTGACCATGTTATTTCCATTTATCAACAAAATCATACAAGGGTTTAGTGAAGTAATCCTATTTGCTGTTACACAAATAACTGGCAGAGTGTGTTTGTGAACACCGTGCTATCTAAATAAATGTTTGTGGAAACAGAAGTTGGTGTCTGGCAGCCTCATTAATGCTTTGTAGATTTAACACAATCAGGATTCTGTGGAACAGCGTGATCCCAGAAAATTGTCCTGTATCAAAGAACTGGTTCTACATTAAAAAAAAGACTCGAAGAGCATTTCCAATTCGCTGGCAATTGCTGTGTGTCAACTAATAAAACCTCCAGCATGACCTTTGAATCACACAATTATTTTTATATTGTTGCTGCCTTAATTGTATTTGCATTGTTCAAAATCAAATGGAATGTGCTACCCTGCATGAAAGATAAACTTGCATTCACATAGAACTTTTACCTCAGGATGTTCCAAAACACTTTACAGGCAATGAGGTACTCCTGAAGTTTATGCACTATGAGCTTCATATACACTGTGGCATTATGGTCAGCATTGCTGCCTCACGGCATCAGGGATCTGTATTCAACTCCGGTGTTGGGTCACTGTCTGCGCAGAGTCTGAACATTCTCCCTGTATTTGTGTAGGTTTTCTCCGGATACTCCGGTTTCCTCCCACAGTCTGAAAGTGCTATTTCGGTGCATTGGCCATGCTAAATTCTTTCTTGGTGTATCCGAACAGGCACTGGAATGTGACGACTCAGGTAGCTTTTCACAGTAGCTTCATTGCAGTGTTAATGTCAGCCTGCTTGTGATACTCATAAATTAACTTCACATACAGTTGTCTATAATATTCTCATGTTTTATTTAAACTATAAAGTAGAACTGATGAGGAATGTTGATATTTTCAGTTTTTCTTGAAAAGTTGCAATTGTGATTAGAAAATTAATATTGTTTCCTTTTATTGAAGACTTGTCATCGACTGGTTACTGTCAGCATTGTGTTTATTTACATTTTTACTCTCATAGAAACATTTAGTGCTTTCTTTTCCCAAAATGGAAATAATCCAAAGAAAGTTATTATTTCATACAGCAGGTCTATTCTACAAAAACAGGGGTGAAAATCTCCAAGTTCAGTAGGCCACACTCACCAACTCTGGATGCTTGCTTTTGGAGAAAGATTTCTAACACAAATCCGTCTCTACCATAGCATCCGTTATCAGTCATAACCTCTGCACTGAGTCTTCAACCAGTTCAATGGAACTGCATGTCACATCTCAGGCTGAAAGATCAACACGCAGATTTAACTGCAAGAACAACATCATTTAATCTGTCATGCTGGCCAACTCCTCAACATATGCTATCTGACCTTCAACACCAGCCAGGTTAGGGATGACCCAATAAGCAATGCAAAGTATACCTTACAGTAATTCATCCAACGCACCACATAGTCTAACATATTCAAACCTTAAACATGCATTCAATTATTAGATCAAAAACATGTCTGCGATATTTCTGCTTGGTGTATATAACTTAAAATTCATCCCTTAATAAACATATTGCATTAAATGTTACAAACAGACTTAACAAATCATTATTTCCTTAACTCACAGTAATTTCTTCAATATTAAATGTCAGTGAAGTTCAGTGCATTACGACCTAATATAATTTTGTTCAGTCCCTTTCTGGAACTGTTATTTCTCTGTGGCATCCCTCCTGATAATCTTCTGCATGTTATTTGATGTTCCTCAATAATCCAATCCAATTAACTTTATGTCTAATTGCAAACATTTCAAACAGGAATTTTAAAATCACAAGGCAGAGTTTGTGGTACACACTGGTCTCGAAATAATCACAATACATAAAACTTCGCATCTGAGAACATGTTTTGTGTCAAGATTTGCTGTTTGTCAACTTATAATTGCACTGTTTTTACTTATAAATCATTGTTCCACTTAATTTCTGTGGCTAAATCACACAAAATCTTCATATTGCATTGATGGTGTCTTGTTGCGTTGTAGTCTTCTAATTTCTGGGTAACTAATGTACAGATCCAGGTCGACGCTGGCCCATGCCAACCCCCCCAACCTCCGCTGCCCCCCTCCCCCCACACAACTCTGACCTGCTCCCCACAGGAACACTGTCCCCCCACCCCCAACTGTCCCCCCTGCCCTATGTGACACCACCCAGCCACCAACTAACTCCCAGACTATGGTATTCTCTTATTCCCTGGTTTCACAACTCCTTATGGTTCCCCCAACTTCATGCGGATTGAATGACTGTGCCATTGGCTATGACCCTCCCCGGCCTATCCAAATTGCTCTGACCCCAGACCCCTTTCACCCAGGCCCAATGCCTGCACCCACAGGATTCATCCCCTCATGAGCCAACCCAATGTTCCCCCAAACCACTCCCTCGCCCACTTGCAGCAGAACTGACCCAACACAACCCAATATCCTCCCCAGGCCCAGCACACCCAGTCCCTACCTGAGGTCCCATCACTCCTCTCCATAAATGAGGTCCCTACTCTCCTATTCCCCTAGGAACACCCCCCCAAACCTCCTATTCCCTCGACCCCCCCCCCCCTTTCCCCCGAGGCCCCAACCTCAACATTCCACGTAGACCAAACTCTGATTCTCTCCCATCTACCAATCCTGTCCACTTATCTTCTCCCTGGTTTGTTAAGGTGATTTAAACTTTATGGGATCTTTAACTTACTTGGTTTACCGCAACTAGTGCTGTAAAGAAAGGGGCATGACATCCTTTAGTTCAAAAAAACTGCATTTTGACATTGAGCCACTGATCGAGTTGCACTACCTGAATCCCACTCATCCTGAGTCAGAAGATCATAGGAACATAGAAATTATAAGAAAATAAGAACATAAGAAATAGGAGCAGGAGTCGGCCATCTAGCCCCCTCAAGGCTGCCCCACCATTTAATAAGATCATGGCTGATCTGATAGTGGTTCAGTTCCACTTACCCGCCTGCTTCCCATAATCCTTAATTCCCTTACTGGTCAAAAATCTATCTACCTGTGACTTAAACATATTCAACAAGATAGCTTCCACTGCTTCAATGGGCAGAGAATTCCAGAGATTCATTAGCCTCTGAGAGAAGTTTCTCCTCAACTCTGTTCTAAACTGACTCCCCATTATTTTGAGGCTGTACCCTCTTGTTTTGTTTCCTTTCTAAGTGGAAAGAATCTCTCTGCCTCTATCCTATCTAGTCCCTTCATTATCTTATATGTCTCTATAAGATCACCCCTCAGCCTTCTAAACTCTAGTGAGTACAGGCCCAATCTACTCAATCTCTCCTCATAAGCTAACCCCCTCATCTCCGGAATCAACCTGATGAATCTTCTCTGTACTCCCTTCAAAGCCAATATATCCCTTCGCAAATAAGGGGACCAAAATTGCACATAGTACTCAGTTGCTGTCTCACTAGTACCTTGTACAATTGCAGCAAGGCCTCTCTGCTTTTATACTCCATCCCTCTTGCGATAAAGGCTAACGTTCCATGTAGAAGCAGAAATAAGTAAATTCAGCCCTTCCAGCCTGTTCCGCCAGTTAATCAAATCATGGCTGATCCCTCCCTGGTCTCAAATCCACTTCTGCACCTATTCCTCATATCCTGTTTTCCTTTTGTTTAATCAGTAATATGTCTATCTCGCCTTGAAACCATTTAATGATTCAGATTCCGACGCACTATGGGGCAGTGAGTTCCACAATTTCACCACCCTTTGAGAGAAGTCATCTCTCCTCATCTGTTTTAAATCTACTGCCTCTCAACCTATACCTGTGACCTCTTGTTCTAGATTGTCCCATAAGAGGAAACATTTGGTCTACGTTTACTTTATCAATCCCTTTTAAAATTTTATATCGCTTGATCAGGTCCGCTCTCTCCCTTCGAAATTCCAGCAAATACAAGTCCAAACTATTTAATATCTCCTCATATGTCAACCTAAGTCAGGCAAAACAGGCTCAGAAAAGGAATCACATAATCACAGAGCAGCAATCTGATGCTGATTCTCACCACACGGAAGTTATAGTCTGTGAAGAATTTCTGTCATACAATACTGTTTTTAGAGTCTTCAGTTATCATTCTTGCCTATGATAGCAAAGGGAGCAAATCAGTGGAGGCGTTAGTGAGAAAAATGCAGGGTGCAGCTTGAGAAAGCAATTAGGAAAGCAAAGAGGGGATATAAGAGATCTCTGCTGATTAAAGTAGAGAATATCCCAAGATCTTCTTTAAGTATTACAATAGGAAGAGGATAACCAGGAAAAGAGTAGGGTCTATTAGAGACCCAGAGGGCATTCTGTGGGTGGAGCCAGAGGATATTGATAGAGTGTTGAATGAATATTTCACATCTGTCTTTAACCAATACATAGAGGATCAGGGAGAGTGATTGTGAGGTTCTTCAGCTAATAAATATTGGGAAGGACAAGGTATTAGAAGTATTGGCAGCTTTAAAAGTGAATAAATCTCCAGATCCAGATGAATTGTGTCCTAGGCTGGCTGTGGGAAGCAAGGGAGGAGATTGCAGGGCCTTGTCACAAATTTTCAATTCCTGTCTGGCCACAGGAGAGATGTCAGACAATTTGAGAACAGCTAATGTGGTTTCACTATTTAAGCAGGGTTGTAGAGATAAATCAGAGAATTACTGACCTGTTGTCTCACATCAGTGTTAGGGAAACTATTAAAGAAACTTCTGAAGG
Source organism: Sphyrna mokarran (assembly GCA_024679065.1). Classification (NCBI taxonomy): domain Eukaryota; kingdom Metazoa; phylum Chordata; class Chondrichthyes; order Carcharhiniformes; family Carcharhinidae; genus Sphyrna; species Sphyrna mokarran. The sequence continues at coordinate 36,878,011 of JAGIQG010000005.1, read as the reverse complement.
AGAGCATCTATCTCCACTTGGAGAGGCAAAGCTTGATCAGAAATAGTCAGCATGGCTTTGTCAGAGGGAAGTTATGCTGAACAAATTTGATTAATTTTTTGAGGTGGTGACCAGGTGTGTAGATGAGGAGGGTGCAGTCAATGTCGTATATATGGATTTCAGCAAAGCCTTTGACAAGTTCCCCAATGGAAGACTTGTAAAAGACATAAATTCATATGGGACACAGGGTAATTTGATAGAATGGATTCAAAATTGGCTCAGTTGTAGGAGGCACAGGGTGATGACATTTCTGTGAGTGGAAGACAGTGTCCAGTGGCATACCACAGGCATCTATCCTGAATAGCAAAACTAGAGCGCACAGCTTCAAAATAAGGTGGAAGCAGTTTAGAACGGAGTTGAGGAGGAATTTCTTCACTCAAAGGGTGGTGAGTCTCTGGAATTCTCTGCTCATTGAAGTGGTGGAGGCTACCTCGCTGAATATATTTAAGTCACGAGTAGATAGGTTTCTGATAGACAAGAGAAATTAAGGGTTATAAGGAGAAAGCGGGAAAGTGGAACTGATCCACTTCAGATCAATCATGATCTTGTTGAATGGTGGGGCAGGCTCGAAGGGCTAGATGGCCTAATCCTGCTCCTATTTCTTATGTTCTTATGTTCTTATCTATGTTGGACTGCCTTTTATTCATCATTTATATAAATGACATAGATGACTATGTGAGGAGCAGGGTTAGTAAGTTTATGTATGACACAGGATTGGCCAGCTGGTTAATTGTGAGACAGAATGTCTTGGACTGCAAGAAGATGTAGATGGAATTGTCAGGTGGGCAGATAAGTGGCAGATGGAATTTAACCCAGAAAAGTGTGAGCTGATACACCTTGGAAGGAGTGATTTGACAAGAAAGTCCTTAATGAATGGTAGGACACTAGGAAGTTCTGTGGGCTTTGACATGTTTGTCCACAGATCTCTGAAGGCACAGACGGTAGTTCAGTGATGAAAAAGGCATATTGGAATTTGCCTTCAGCAGTCGAGACGTAGATACAAACACGGGGATGTCATGTTGAAGTTATATAGGCTATAACTAAGTGGTGTGTGCAGTTCTGGCTGCGACATTGCAGGAGGAATGTGATCACACTGGAAAGGGTGCCGTGGAAATTCACCAGGCTGCTACCTGGGATGGAACATTTAAGTTATGAAGAGTGGTTGTGTAGGCTTGGGTTGTTTCCATTGGAAGAAAGAAGACTGAGGGGAGATCTGATCAAGGTGTACAATAAGATCAAGGAGAGACATGGACAGAATGGATGGGGAGCAGCTGTTTCCTTAGTTGAAAGATCAGTCTTGAGGGAACATAGGCACAAGTTGAGGGGCAGGAGGTTTAGGGGACTTGTGAGGAAAAGCTTTTTTAACCCAGAGAGTAGTGTTGGGCTGGAATGCGCTGCCTGAGAGGGTGGTAGAGATGGGTTGCTTTGCATCCCTTAAAAAGAATCTGGATGAACACTTGGCACATCATAAAATTAAGGCTATGGGCCAAGTGCTGGTAAATGGGATTAGGTGTCTTTAATGTAATTAAAGGGCTTCTTCTATGCTACATCATATCCATATATGTTTCGACAAACTACACTTCAGCTTTCTCTATCCATGGCAACCATTATTTTGTTTCATTGGTTTTAAATGGTACCAACCACTTCCAACTGACCATCATACAAATCTAGGTCTAGGCGTTTATAGCACTACGAGAATACATTTCCAAATTATGAATAGTTTATTTTGTATAGCAATATAGATCTTGAATGGGCAATTCTCCTCATTCTTCCAGCTTGGATTTTCTGTCTGATGTCATCCAACTCTGACTCTTTAAATTTCTCCAGTTGCCATTGCTCTGGCTGAGGCATGAGCTGCCATAAACTGCACAAATCATCCAGCTTTCTTCTACAGTAAGGATTTGATGTGGGGCAGCCGGGTGGCACAGTGGTTAGCATTGCTGCCTCACAGCACCAGGGACCTGGGTTCGATCCCTGGCTTGGGTCACTCTGTGTGGAGTTTGCATGTTCTTCCTATGTCTGCTTGGGTTTCCTCTGGGTGCTCCCGTATCCTTCCACAATCCAAAGATATGCAAGTTAGGTTGATTGGCCATGGTGAATTGATGGGGACTAGCTATGGTAAAAGCATGGGGTTATAGGGATAGGGCCGGGATGGGATCGTGGTCAGTGCAGACTTGATGGGCCAAATGGCCTCCTTCTGCACAGTAGAATTCTTTGCTCTGTGAGCTATGATCTATGATCTGTGCGTTTGATGTGTAACAGTGCATCAGCAATGTGTATTTTTCCAGCAATGTGATTCACCTTATACAATTGCTGCTGGAGTCTCAAAGCCCATCTTTTAATTCTGGCATATAGTTTTGTATCTGTGAGGATAAATCATCTCTAAGGCTAATATATCTAGATATTAATACAGGTGACCAAATCTTGGTGAAAGACATAGGTTTTAGGGAGTGTGTTAAAATAAACAAGAGATGAAGTGAATTTCAGGGAGGAAATTCCAGATCCTTGAGCCACCTTTGACATCTCAAAGTATCATAGCCAATAATGTGGTGATGAAAGCTAGGGATGCATGAGAGGCCAAAATTGGGGGAGCGCAGACATCACAGAGGATAGTAGGACTGGAAGATATTACAGAGGCATGGAAAAATTTGAAAATGTGGCTGAGAACTTATAGATTGCGGCATGGCCAAACCGGGAACCAAGCAAGCACAGAAGTGATGAGTAATGGGATTTGGTGCGACTTGGGATTTGTGCAGTAAGTTTTGGATGAGTTCAAGTTTGTGGAATGTGCAAGATGGAAACCTATAGCTATATGTATTGATTGTCCAATCTTCCATTATCCATCACACCAACGCAATTCGGAAGAAACTAAGGAAACTCTATCCTTACGTGTATAGGCGCTGCATCACAAGTGAGGCACCAACAGAATGAGGCATTGCCAATGGTTGCGGATTAGCAGTCAATGTTCCTAACTTACTCAGATAAACTTTGGACTTTGCCATTGACCCGGTTACAGTAAAGTCAGAATTCCACATGTTCATTTTCCTGACAAAGAGATAGTCATATGAATGAAAAAGTGGAGGGTCAGCAATAATAATGATCTACTACGTAACTTTCTCAATTCATATTAGAAACCACAGAAACCATAGCGTGTAGAAGGGGGCCATTAGGTCCACCTAGGTTGCACTGATTCTCTGAAAAAGCACCATACTTAGGCCCACTTCTCCCACTCTATCCCTGTAACACCATACATCGACCATGAACAATTCAGTGAACGTGTACACCTTTGGAGTATGGGAGGAACCAGAAATGCATCATATATGTGTATATATACATACATGCACAAGATATATAAATTATACAAATAAACTAACATTTATATTAATAGATTCATAAACATCCATAAATATCATAGTGCAGAAACTTACATAGATACACATTCACAAGTCCATGCAGAAAATTTCCTATCTTTATAGAAAAAATATACATGTTATACAGGAACTCAAACAAATACATACATGTGCGCAAATTTTAACACATTTGGAAATGATACAAACAAACAAGTAAAAGTGTCCAACACACATAAGAATCACAGGCACAGGCATCCATCCATATTCACACTTAAGATCCAGATAAATACCACATATATCTGGATATGTCCAACACAGAAAAGCTTTTGTGTTAGATATTATGGTGACCCCAAGCTAAAATCTACAACATGAACCCTGCAATCAGTGGCATGTAAAACAGGCTCCAGTCTGATGATTATATTAATTGCTCTTCATTCCTTTAACACTGCTCCTATGTCTTTCTGATAACAGCATCTCCTCACTCCCACACCTGACCACTCACCAGAGCAGCTCATTTATCCTGCTTCCCACTAGACATCAGCACATGCCCACACGGTATCTTGGAGCGGGGAGTAGTGGCCGGATATTATGATCTTCCTGCTAATCCCTAGAAGGGACATCTTTTCTAATGATTAATATTTATTATCTCTGCTAAGTCTGAAAACAGATGACAAGAGCTATTTAGAAAGGAGTCAGAAAAGGAAAGAAACTCTAAATGATAACTAATATTTTTAACTATTTAAAATGTGAGAACTATCTGCTGTGTCAGAATATTATTGGCTAGTGCATGGTAGCACTGCTGCTTCACAGCTTCAGGGACATGGATTCGATTCCTAGCTTGGGTTACTGGCTGTGCGGAGTTTGCATGTTCTCCTCGTGTCTGCGTGGTTTCCTCCTGCTGCTCCAGTTTCCCCCCAAAGTCCAAAGATGTGCAGATTAGGTTGATTGGCCATGCTAAAAATAGCCCCTTACAGTCATGAGATGTGTACTTTAGAGGGATTAGCGGGTAAATATGTAGGGATATCGGAGTAGGGCCTGGGTGGGATTGCGGTCAGTGCAGACCCAATAGGCCGAATTGCCTCCTTCTGCACTGTAGGGATTCTATTCTATTCTGTGATAATTCTAAGTACAGCCTTCCAGCTCAGCACGTAGAGTGGTGGTAGTGTCCCTAGACTAGTAATCCAGATTCCCAGGCCATTGCCCTGGTGACACTGGTTCAAATCCCATCAACTAATGCATCCACTTGGCTTATAAAGATCTGGATATTGAAATCAAGAAATTGTTATCGATTGTTGTAACTAAAGGTTCTCTAATGCCTTTAGGGAAGGCAATTTGCCAAGCTTACCAGATCTGACACTAAATAAAGTGGTTAACTCCAATTGCCCTCTATTATGTTCGAGCAAATCTCTCAGCTGTATCAAACTGCTGCAGAAAAGTCAAAAATGAATGAAATCGAATGGATCAGCAAAATCCATAAACTCCCTTATCAGCATTGTAGAGGTATATCAGATGGACATCAGCAAGGCCTTCTGAAGGCTAATTAGTGTAAGCAACAATGCTGGACTTGCCAGTGATGCCCACATTTTATAGACTTTAAAAAGTAAGTCGAGACCTGAAAGTTTCCAATAAAATACTAAGATCAGGTAAAATACAGGTGATTAAGAAAGCAAATGCAATGTTGGCCTTTATAGCTAGGGTGAAAGAATATAAAAATAAGGAGGTTCTGTTGCAGCTGTATAGGGTGCTGGTGAGGCCACAGCTGGAGTACTGTGTGCAGTTTTGGTCGCCGCATTCGAGAAAGGATATATCGGCCTTGGAGGGGGTGCAGAGAAGGTTAACTAGGCTGATACCGGAGATGAGGGCATTGGATTATGAGGAGAGACTGAATAGGCTAGGTTTGTACTCTTTGGAGTTTAGAAGGCTGAGAGGGGATCTTAGAGAAACGTATAAGATAATGAAGGGGATGGATAAGGTAGAAGTTGAGAGACTCTTCCCGCTTAACAAAGATAGCAGGACTAGAGGGCACAGCCTCAAGATTGGGGGCAGGGGGCGGGGAGGTTCAGGTCGGAGTTGCGAAGGGCTTTCTTCATGCAGAGGGTGGTGAATCTTTGGAATTCTCTGCCTGATAAGGTGGTGGAGGCTTCCTCACTGAATATGTTCAAGTCAAGAGTGGATAGATTTTTAATTGACAAGGGAATTAAGGGTTACGGGGAGAAAACGGGAAAGTGGTACTGAACCACTACAGATCAGCCATGATCTTATTGAATGGTGGGGCAGACTCGAGGGGCTGTATGACCTACTCCTGCTCCTATTTCTTATGTTCTTATGTTCTTATCACTGATCAGGGAGTACACTGGTGAATTTACTTGAATTGGCATTAGTGTCTCTGTAGGAAATTGGCCAAGGTTCCCGTGCATAATTACTCTCCTCCAGCTATTGCAGGAAGTTCAGGCATGAGGACATGACATGGGATTGGATCCCTGTATGGCCAAGTATCCTGTTTGGACTCATTAAAGGTACATACACCAAGGTAAACTAAGTATTAGAGATGACCAAATTCTAAGGGGCTGGACCACAGGAAGGTATCAACTGGACCAGCAAATTGTCCAGCCACATTTGCTTGTTTTTCAACTGAAAAATCGGCAACTAGTAGAGAAAAGATAGGTGGATACCTTAAATACCTATTTGTCTGACTTTTACATGGGCATTAAATTCTCTCAAGCAAGAGAGGCAGCATTAATAAAAATGTGAAATGTCTGAAACCTATTGTAATTTGCGCAGTTCATGTGCCATTTATGCTAGTGCTCGTTGTACTGGTTATTAACTAATCCTAATCAATGGTTCTTAAGAACATTTATTGGCAGCCGATTTTGTTTTATGGGCAGTGATAGTCCATCCCCATTATTCCTCCTTGTCTTACTCCACCATTTGCAGCTTTTGACACTAGCAATGGCACCATCATCTCCCAAATACTCTTCTCCCTTGGTCTACTTACACTTTTCCAACAGAAGCCAAAGCTTCCTTAGCAATTGGATTCTTTTCAAATTTGTATCATCACAATAATCTGTCTACTTTGAATCTTGTGACTGTTTCTTAACATCCCTGCCTATTTTCCACTCAAATCTCATTCATGGCTTCATATCCTCAGATTTTGTTACTCCTTGCCACCTGCCAACCTTCACCCTTTATGTTCGTACTAAAGTCTTGTTCCCATATTCAGACCAAGTCCCTCTTACTCATCACTCCTGATGTCTCTGATTTTCGTTGCTTTCTGACTTGGCGATGTTCCAACTTTAAGCTTCTTGCTTCTGGCTTTGCCCTACAATAAATCTACTGCCTACTCCAACTATACAATTCTCAATTCTAAACTCTCCATTATTCTGAGTCCAGCCACTTGCACATTCTGTGGTTTATCCCTCCATTGCTGACTGGGCCTCACTATCTGAAATTTTCACCTTAAACTCATCCACATTCTTCTCTTCCTTTACAATTCCCCTTTAAATCAAACTCCTTGACCCCCAGTTTTTGGTACCCTTTATGGGAACTATTTTTCTCAAGCCTTTGTGAAACACCCTGACACATATATCTATAGTGAAGGAAATCTAAATGCAAGTTGTTTCCTTTGGTATGATTGATGGCATAATAGCAGGTGCTGGCAATCCGACTCTTATACTTGCTAGTCCTTCTGGCATGTATTATTTCAACATTTCACTTAGAATCATAGAATCTCTATAATGCAGAAGGAAGCCATTTGGCCCATCGAGTTTGTATTGACACCCATCTAATCCCTATCCCTGTAACCCCATGTATTTACCCTGCTGGTCTCCCTGACACTAAAAGACAATTTAGCATGACCATCCACCTAACCCGCACATCTTTGGACTGTGGGAGGAAACCTGAACACCCGAAGGAAACCCATGCAGACACGAGAAAAATGCGCAAACTCCACACAGACAGTCACTCAAAGTTGGAATCAAACCCGCGAGCCCGGTTCTGTGAGGCAGCAGTGCATTGCTCATGAAAAGTCGAATGCCTTGGGTGCAAAATGAAGAAAAGTTGATGCCATTCTTTTTGGACATAATTCTGTGGTTATCTTAGAACGTTGTGATGATTTTCCAACCAAAAGCACAAAACTGTGCATTCTCAATTTCCTAATATACTTCATTGTGGCGCTCCTTTCACGAAATCCGCCTTCTATCCACCAAAAATTGACCTTAGTTGCGATACACTGCAGTTACGTCTCATACATTTGGCCATGTCATTCGTGCATAACTGTAACAAAAACTCGATCCGTTTGTTGATGAAAGTGAGGAAACTGGAATTCAGTAAGCTGCATGGTCTATAATTTAGAATTATAGTGTAAAGAATACCGGTAGAACCTTGAGGCGAACAATGGTTATATAAACTTCACAAAGTCAGAATGCAGTGCTGACATTCTTGTGAAAACAATATTTACAACCATTAAGGGCTGGATTCTCACTGTCACTGCTTGGGTGGTGGGAGGAGGGATTGTCAAAGCCTGCTGAACTTCAACTTTGTGAAATTGGAGACGCAGAGTTGCTTAATAATTTTCTTGAGGCTGTGATTAGTTGGCTTCAGTGTTTTATTTATGGGCCTCTCCCTTACCCCACACTAGTGGACTGATGGTTTCCCTAATTAAGCATGCATATCAGCATGATATATGGTGACACTGATCCCTGAGTGAAGCTAAAGTAGGCAACGTTCCTCTGCTGAGAAAGAACAGTCTATTCACAATGCACCAGGAAATGCTTCAGCAAGATATATCACTCCTGAATTCTTGAGCTGGGATTATATTGGACAAGCAAATGGCTAAACAGGGTGATGTAATTTGTCGCAGTTGGCAGAAAGAATAATCTCGGACAGACACCCATTATTGTGAGTTGGAATGCCAGAATGTTTTGAAGAGGAGAATGCTGATGGGAAGGTGCCCAAAGTGCTGAAGCAAATCCGGTGGAGAAGGTGTTGATGACCGTCACTGAGCTGGTGACCCCACTTTATACCAAAGTGTTACTGGTACAGTTCTAGAATGTAAAATGAACATATCTTTCAATCCTCTGCTGATGTACTGAGGGACACCCGCCAACAATGTCAGACAAATAATCAGTGGTCACAACAGTCTGTGCGGGAGTGAACCGTGAATTAAAAGAATTGAAAGGCAGCACTCATTCACCTAGACACAGAACTATTTCAAATCAAACCAGCTGGGAGCTATATACACATTAACAGAGAAATCAATGTGGGTCAAACCCCACAGAGCAACACAAGAATTCCTTTTATTACAATCCTATTAGATAAAAAGATGCAAAATACACTGATAATTATTTTTTCAATGTGACTGTCACTGCCCTTCTTTATTGGACAGTTGGATATGGGCCAAGGGCAGGCAGAAGGGATTAGTTTAATTTGGCGCATGTTTGGCACAACACCATGGGCCAAAGGGCCCATTCCTGTGCTGTATTGTTTGAATTTAAACATATGGAAAAACATTTCAAGTGAAACAGATTGAAAATGGTGATCTGTTCAGAACTAATTGAGGGCAGTATTGTGGCATACTGGTTAGCACTGCTGCCTCATGGTGCCAGGGACCCGAGTTCAATTCCGACCTCAGGTGATTGTCTGTGTGGAATTTGCATGTTCTTCCCATGTCTGCATGGGATTCTTCCGGGTGCTTCAGTTTCCTCTCACGGTCCAAAAATGAGCAGGTTAGGTTGATTGGCAATGATAAATTGTCCCTTAGTGTCAGGGGATTATCAGCGTAAATACACGGGATTACAGGGATATGTAGATCCTGGCTGGGATTGTTTCTGGTGCAAGCTTCGTGGGCTGAACGGCCTTTTTCTGCACTGTAATTTATTCTAGATCATTTCCATAATGCCAGTTTTTTGTACTTTGCGATGTTTTTTTTGTTTCCATTGGTCATGTTGCGGTTTGTTGTTTCTGAGCAAGTGTCTTTATGTAATGTTGGCTTTATTCAATAAAGCGGATCAAAGTGGATTAACAGCTCATTTTATTTCTGACTTGAGTGAAAATAGAAATCAGGAAAGAAGCAGTAGGCTGCCAACTCGTTATCCCATTGCTTTCTTGTATTAGACACAGTCAGAATTACTCACCCTGTGCTGTGTTTTTTTCTCTAATAAGTTATCTCACTAAAAGCATTCTATAAAGACAAACTATCACATTCCAATACCAAAGATGTCTTCTGTCCTGAGGCGCCATGACAACTGAAATCCTCAACTTGCTGAACACGTCTTGCTTTAGGAAATAAAAATACTAGCCTTCAGAGTTCTGTTTTGTAAACCCTAAGCCATGTTGCTGCATCAGGGATTCTCCCAATCTGCTGCCGTAACTTTGATGGGTGATTGACAGAAACGTTGGGTAGACGAGCAAATGCGGTTTCTGGCAATCTTCTGCCTATGCAAACAATCAAGAGAACCTCTGAGACAATAAAACTCCTGCTAGTGTTTACTCATTTTTATCTGCATTTCCCTGTGCCTGTCTCTCACATCTGGGGCCTTGAGTGAATGATAGGTTTCGTAATGAATCGTAATAATGGTAGCTTGGTGCAAAGCCAGCACGGTGCACTGTGGTTAACACTGCTGCCTCACAACGGCAGGAGCCCGAGTTTGATTCCTGGCTTGGGTCACTGTCTGTGTGGAATCTGAATGTTCTCCCTGTGTCTGCATAGGTTTACTCTAGATGTTCCAATTTCTTCTTACAGTCCGAAAGATATACGAGTTTGGTGCATCGGCCATGTTAAATTCTCCCTCAGTGTACCCGAACAGGTGCCGGAATGTGGCAACTAAGGAGTTTCACGGTAACTTCATTGCAGTGTTAATGTAAGCCTACTTGTGACACTAATAATGAATAAATAAAGTTTACAGCCCTGTTTAACAGGAAAACATGGGGTTGATCTGCAGCAGAGAATCCCAGAGAGACCAAACGGAAACTGTTTCCAACCCCAACAGTAGGGAAAGTGACAAAATCTCAGCAACAACATTAAATAAGCACTTAACACAAAAATACAACATTAACTCAATAAATAATCATTAATCTATTCTGCACTCTCTCCTTTCCTTCTCAATGTACCGTATGTTTTGTCTGTAGTGCGTAAGAAACAATACTTTTCACAGAATGTTAATACATGTGAAAAGAATAAATCAAATCAAATCAAAAATTAACTAACAGGAGGAAGTGTGCAATATCCTTTCAGTTTAGTGTCAAGGCCTCATGATCTGTGACATGATTTTATTCTTTTTTGTGTATAATTGCGAAATATTACTATTCACTAAATTGAGTTTTGCTTCAAGAATGACTGTTTTACCCAAATTAAATATGATTTTAAATTTTTTTCCAACAGTTGCTAATTTTTTTTATCCCATTTGCAAGTATTGAGAAACTTCAGTAAATTTTAGTCTATACTTCATGCCAAAGTTTGTGAGATTCTAGAGGCCTATCAACATCTGTGGAATCATCAGAGTCAGACCATTGTATGGATGGTTTGTTTTCTCTTTGGAAGGGGATGGACTTGGTCCAGTGTTTTTAATATTTTTGTGTGACAATCCTACTGTACTTGATTAAAAACTTTGTATGGCTAATATTTTATAAGGTCTCATTTTGTTTTGCGTCTGCACTGACCAAGCACCAGCAACTGGGCGCTAGGGGAATAAGCACCAGGATCTGAGGAATGGCGATCCAGTATTAAAGGACATAGAACATAGAACATAGAACATAGAACAATACAGCACAGAACAGGCCCTTCGGCCTTCGATGTTGTGCCGACCAAAATAAAAAGCAATGCCCCTCCAAACTAAACCATTCCCTTCTCTTCCATATACTTATCAACTAACCTCTTAAACGCCACCAAACTTGGCGCATCTACAACAGCTGCAGGCAGGGCATTCCACTCCCTAATCACTCTTTGAGTAAAGAACCTACCTCTGATATCCGTCCTATAACTCATACCCCTTAATTTAAAGCTGTGTCCCCTCGTGCTAGCTTTCTCCATCCTAGGAAAAAGGCTATCACTGTCCACCCTATCTAAACCTCTAATCATCTTATATGCTTCAATAAGATCCCCTCTTAGCCGCCTCCTTTCTAACGAAAACAACCTCAAATCCTTCAACCTCTCTTCATAGGACCTGCCCTCCATACCAGGCAACATCCTGGTAAACCTCCTCTGTACCCTCTCCAATGCCTCCACATCTTTCTTATAATGTGGGGACCAGAACTGCACACAATACTCCAAGTGCGGCCGCACTAGAGTTTTGTACAGTTGCAACATGATGCTGCGGCTCCTAAATTCAATCCCCCTACCAATAAAAGCTAAGACTCCATATGCCTTCTTAACAACTTTATCCACTTGACTGCCTACTTTCAGGGATCTATTGACACATACACCAAGATCCTTCTGTTCCTCAACACTATTAAGAGCCCTACCATTAGCCCTATACTCTACACATTTATTGTTCCTGCCAAAGTGCATTACCTCACACTTTTCCACATTAAACTCCATTTGCCACCTCTCGGCCCAGCTCTGCAACTTGTCCAAGTCACTCTGTAAACTAAAACACCCCTCTTCACTATCTACCACTCCACCAACTTTAGTATCATCTGCAAATTTACTGATCCAAACATTATGAGTCAGCACCTTAGAGCTCGAGCAATTCAGCAAGTCTCTTTTGATGGCACCTTTCTGACAGTGCAGAAGAAGGCCATTCAGCCCATTGAGTTTGCACTGACTCTCTGTCAGGCTATTTTACCCAAGCACTTGCCCCCACTCCTCTCCCCCCATTCCAGTAACGTAACATATTTACCATGGCCAATTCATCTAACCTGCGCATCTTTGGACTGTGGGAGGAAACCAGAACGCCTGGAGGAAACCCCACACAGACACAACTAGAATGTGCAAACTCCACACAGACAGTGACCCAAGCCAGGAATTGAATGCAGGTCCCTGGCACTGTAAGGTAGCAGTACTAACCACTGTGCCACCATTGGAAGAGGAAGTCCTGAAAGAGTTCAAATCTCATAAATGTACTTTGGGCCAAAAAAGATGGTTTCTACATAAACTGTGTGGGTGTGTTTAGTAGCTCTTATATGTAACTGTTCTCGATCATTATAGATCTGTTTGTGAATATGTTCTTTTTTATTGTAATAAATAGTCTTTACTAAGTGTTATACTATAACTGGGCTGGTTAATGTTCTCACTGGACCTTGCAAGTGGCTGTTCACACTATTCCTGTAAGTAAATCTATACACTACCATGAACTGATACCCAAATGGGAACACCCTTACAGAGGACCTCAATAGGTTTGTGACAATTGTGAAAATTGAAAGTATTGTTTTTTGAAATCCACTCCAAACTCTGTTCCCAAATTCATCCTTCTCCCAGACAGTATTCCAGGTTTACGCCAGTCTGTTTGCAGAGTTTGTGTTATATAGATGCTGAGATGAGCTGTCAGGTTTATATTCATACCATCATTCAGGACACTTCCACAACATTTGCCCAATTTTGACCGAGAAGCTTAATTACTTTCACTTGTGCTACCTTTGGAAGCTTTTGAAAATCTGATGGCATAACAAAATACCAGACACTGAGGTGCTCACTTGAGCTGGCATGCAATGTATCCGTACCATATTGAGACAAGCAAATCTTCTGTAGGGAGCTTTCATCTGGGTGCACTGTCATGGCAGTTAAAGGAAGCAGTGCAAAGACACTCTGAAAGCTTTATTTGCAAGTTCTGATAGCGACTGGGAGAAGCTTGCTCAGGATCACTGCACCTGATGCAACCAGATAAAAAACTGCACAGTCTCCTTCGAAGGCAAGACCATATCCCATTAGCCATGCTAAATTCCTCTCAGTGTACTGGACAGGCATCAGAATGTGGCAACTAGGGGATTTTCACAGTAACTTCATGGCAATGTTAATATAAGCCTACTTGTGACACTAATAAATAAACATTAAAACTTAAACTTAAAAAGAATGAAACTTTAAATATCAGAGCCTGAGAAAAAACATGAGTAGAGGAAATCCCAACCAGCTACTTGTCTGAGACTCAATTGTTTGAAATATCCTGTCTTATTTTCTGTGGAACGTTCTGGGTGCAAGGCAGCTTTAGCAGTCATCTAAGTACCCACCAGAAGCCATAAAGCACCCCAGGATGAATATGGTCATCTTCACCTTGAAGGACGACTAAGAAGAAGCCTTGACTAAGGAAACATAGTAAGTGTGTCACTCACACTTTTAATACATTATCATCCTGTCTTGATTAACATGTCAAACCAGTCTGAAGGTCAAGTGCGCAGAGCACTTACAGCATTCCAGATACTTTGTCACCTGTCAAACACCATAATGATTCTAAGTACAGTACACAACGTGTCTTCACTATACTGTTAACTATAAACAGCAACATGTATACTGAACCCACTACACAAACTAACAAAGTTAATGCAGTAATGTCAGACGTGAGAGTAATCTGCATTGTTGAGAAGGGTCCTCAGCTGCCAGATGCATGCAAAAAATATAAATTAGTTATTAACTGCAGCCAGTAGGATTCTCTGAGACAGAAGGTTGTAGGGTAGATTTATTCTCTTTCTGAAGGGTGCAGTCCAGACCACCAGACGGATGTCAGAGGTAGGTTCTTTACCCAGAGGGTGGTAAGGTCATGGAATGCCCTGCTTGCTGCAGTTGTAGATGCGCCAAGTTTGGGGGCGTTTAAGAGGTCAGTAGATAGGTTTATGGATGAAAAGGGAATGGTTTAGGTTAGAGGGTCATTGCTTTTTCTTAATTGGTCGGCGCAACATTGAGGGCCGAAGGGCCTGTTCTGCGCTATAATGTTCTATATTGCACCACTTGCCCGTGCAATAATGAAACAACATTGCATTGCTGAAGGTGCCATTTTTTAGATGAGGTGTTAAAGCATGACTCCCTCTGAACTCTCAGATGGATGTAAAATATTCCATGGCACTATTCAAAGAAGAACACAAAGTTCTCTCCCATGTCCAGGGCAGCATGTATCATTTAATCAACATTGCTAAAAACATATTCGCCAGAATTCTACTATGTCGCCCGCCATGGAATCAGAGAGGGTGAGAGGTGGAAATGGAAATGTTCATTGATCTTGGATGGGAATTTCTGACCTCGTTCGAGTGAAGCCATAAAATCCCATCCATTGTCTGATCATTTATCTTACTGCTGCTTGTGGAATCTTAACATTTGCAAACTACTGTTACAGTTCCAGCACTAAAACAGGAAAAACAGATCAAAATGTTTCAGGAAAGACTTGCATTTATATAGCACTCTTCACAAGCACTGCATGTTTCAAGCAATCTACAGCCAATGAAGTACTTTCTGAAGTTTAGTCACTTTTGTAAGTAGGAAATACAGCAGCCTGTTTTGTCCAGCAACCTCTTATAAGCAGCAATGTGATAATGACCAAATAACCTAGTTTTGTGGTGTTGATCGGCGGGTAAATATTGGTGAGGACACCAGACATGATCAAAATAAAAGCAAATTATTGCAGATGCTGGAATCTGAAACCAAAAGAGAAAATGCTGGAAAACCTCAGCAGGTCTGACAGCATCTCTAAGGAGAGAAAAGAGCTGACATTTCGAGTCCAGACAATGCTTTGTCTTCTTAGAACACAAAACTGTGCAGCCATTTCTGAATGACCAACAGAGTCCTGTCAAGGGCCATAACTCAGTTGTTCATAATCATTACGTACAGGTGGGATGAGCTTGGCATTGCTGCCAACAAGGGGTAATGCTAGATGCAAGCGGTCAGAATGTTGGTTTTATTGGATTAGAGACCCATGGTGTCCGTTGATGCCAGCTTCAGCAGTTGAAATCATTCTGTACAGTTGAATTGAGCCATATTTAGGAACACACTGAACTATTGAAAGCTGCCTTCATATGGAGCACTTGGGCAACTTTGGCCAAACAGTATTAGAATATGATATCTTGTAGATATACAAATAATTTTATGAATAACATACGATTAGTAACATACAAATAAATGAGTGGCATGGTGGCCCAGTGGTTAGCAATGTTGCCTCACAGCTCCGGGAACCTGCGTTCAATTCCCTGCTTGGGTCATTGTCTGTGCGGAGTTTACATATTCTCCTTGTGTCTGCGTGGGTTTCCTCTGGGTGCTCCAGTTTCCTCTCACAAAGGTGTGAGGGATACATTGACTGGCCATGCTAAATTGTCCCTTAGTGGCCCGAAATTCGTAGGTTAGAGGAATTACCAGGTAAATATGTGGAGTGATGGGGATAGGGCTGGGTGGGATTGTTATTGGTACAGACTCTATGGGCCAAATGATCTCCTTCTGCTCTGCAGGGTTTCTATGATTTCTATGAATTATAATTGGAGATATATATTAATTTTCAAACTTCATAATTGATTTAAATATCGAGTCCATAATTTGAATCAGTGAGTCCAAGTTATAAAACTATAAGGGGTTAGATGCAGGGAGCTCTTCATTTTTCCTCCAATGTCACTGACTTAGATTTCAGAAATATAATTGGGGCTATTTGAGACTTCAGTAACATCTCCCAGTGGTAGGGCATTGTGTCATGTAACACTTAGTGGAGATAAGCACAGGAGCTGTTTGCAATTGGTATCTACATCCTCTCAAAGCTGCTCTAATAACAATGTCAGGCAGCACTCAGTAGAGATAAACTGAGAGACAGATTGGGAGCATGCAGAGGAATATCTCGACCATTTAGCTCTGTTGGATTGTAAGAGAGCAATGAAAGGGACATCACAGTGAAGTAATTGTGGCTGTATGTACCCGAGACAAGCTGTTCTTCTAAAATAATCAAGACTCAGGGTTGAACCCATGAATCTTCCAACATAACCTCATTTTACACCACATGTGAAACATCCATGGATTCAAGACTTACATTTCAATTGCATTCTTTTAAGTTGCTTTTAAGCTTTGTTTAACTTTGCTTTTAACAGTCTATTTCCCCAAACGATAGATGACTGTTAGACTGTTAGACTGGGTCAAGGAACCAAAACTAGTATATTGATTTCACTGTACAACCAATTTGCCATGCCTCTTAGGACCTTTCTCCCTCATTCTCCATTCTCTAAGACTTCTAACTAAACATTGTACAATCAAGTTTCAGTATTCAACTGAAGCGTGATTGAAAATAACAGCATCACTCTGTAGCAAAAACCTGTTAGTGTGATTAAACATGACTCATTTCAATAGATTTTAATTGACCACAGTAACCAACAATTCTATTACGCAACCACTTGCTAACATAGCCACAAGCCAGTGAATGTATTGCAATCCTGGCAGGAAAGCAATGACCATAAAATGAAAGCAAAATACTGTGGATGCTGGAGTTTGAAAGTAAAAACAGAAAGTGCGGGGAAGATTCAGTCGATCTGGCAACATTTGTGGAAAGCGGAATAGAGTGACCAACATTTCAAGTCGCACATGACTCTACTTTGGAACTCAATAATTGTAATTGGAACCCACACTTGGATTAAGTGATCTATCAAATATTTGTATTATGACAATTAGATTTTCTAAAAAGAAATATTATAAATGAATTAGTGACTGCACCAAAGACTGAATTACTTGTCAAGAAGATTAACTCAGCAATGGAGGTGAGAGTTGGACTTGCTGGTAATATGGATTGACGCAAATGAAGCCAGAGTGTCATCTATATATCTAAAATATATTCAGTGGAGGCAATATGGTATAAAATGTTTCAATGTTACATCTAGGGTGGCACAATGGCACTGTAGTTAGCAGTGCTGCCTCACAGCTTCAGGGACCAGGGTTCGATTCCTGGCTTGGGGATCTGTCTGTATAGAGTTTGCATGTTCTCCCCGTGTTTGTGTGGGTTTCCTCAGAGTACTCCAGTTTCTTCCCACAATTCAAAGATATGCGCGGTTAGGTTGATTGGCCATTCTAAATTGACCATTAGTGTGTCCAGGATGTATAGTTTAGAGGGATCAGTAGGGTAAATGTGTGGGGCTGTAGGGGTAGGGCTGGGGTGGATTGTTGTCGGTTCAGACTTAATGGGCTGAATGACTCCTTCTTCACTGTAGGGATTCTATGATCTGTGTTGAACAACTTTGGCCTCTACATTTTTACATTATGACTCTTACATGAGCCTAGCAAAAAGGCAACACAGCAGATTTAATACCAATGCACATCTAAATTGGTTAGTCAGTAAGGATTATATTCATTGGAGTGAGAGTGAGAGAGAATGAGAGGGATTGCATAGAAACCTATAAAATTCTAAGAGGATTAGACATGGTAGATTTTGATAAAATGTTCCTGATGGTAGGGGAGTCTAGAATGAGGAGTCATAGTTTGAAGATAAGGGATAAAACCTTTAGGACTAAGGTGAGGAGAAATTTCATCCACAGAGTGGTGAACCTGTGGAATTCACCACCACAAAAAGTAGTTTCATTCAAAACATTGTGTGATTTTAAGAAGAAATTAGACATAGCTCTTGAGGCCAAAGGGGTCAAGAGATCTGGGGGGAAGGCAAGATCAGGATATTGAATTTGATGATCAGCCAAGATCCTAATGAATGGCAGAGCAGACTAGAAGAACCAAATGGCCTACTGTTGCTTCTATTTTTGATATTTCAAAGCTGAAAGTAAACCTATTGAGATGCTTTAGATCAAGCTATGCAATTGTCATATTACCTAGTGGTTGTGGGAAAAAGAAACAAACTCTGCCATAACATTTGCCATCTCCAGTTCTCTTGCAGTCTCCTATTCAGTTGGAAGGATTTTCAATATTGCTACTGCCGGGATCTTCCAGTCTTGCTGAGTCTCTTGTAGTGGGTCTTGCCATAGCGAGGATGGAAAATCCTGGCTGGGACCTCTTCGTTTTGGATTCATCTTCAGGTTTTGACTGTCCTCAACCATTCTTTTGTTAGCAAATCCTTTATTGACAATTGGAATTTTGGGATGATGTGAGAATGTTCAGATCTCAGTATGACGTGGAGATGCCGGCATTGGACTGGGGTAAGCACAGTAAGAAGTCTCACAACATGAGGTTAAAGTCAAACAGGTTTATTTGGTTGCACAAGCTTTTGGAGCATTTCTCCTTCTTCAGGTGAGTGAAGAGTTGTGTTCACAAACAGGGCATCTTTTGAGACAGACTCAATTTACAAGATAATGATTGGAATGTGAGTCATTACAGATAATCAGGTCTCAAAGTACAGACAATGTGAGTAGAGAGAGGGCCAAGCACAAGTTAAAGAGATGTGTATTGTCTCCAGCCAGAATAGTTAGTGAGATTTTGTAAGTCCAGGCAAGTCGTGGGGATTATAGATAGTGTGACATGAACCCAAAATCCTGGTTGAGGCCATCCTCATGTGTGTAGAATTTGGCTATCAATGTCTGCCCAGCCATTCTGCATTGTCATGTGTTGTGAAGGCTGCCTTGGAGAACAGATCTGGGCACCCACCTTACATCTGCATCCAAAGATCATTACATGAAAAGTTATGTGACCAGCGCCATTGCTTAAAATAATGCCCATCCTCCTGTGAATGTGCACATAAACAACAAGCAGAATTAGTTGTCGACACGCATAAAGTTAGCAATTTGCTGAATCATCTCAAAAGCGAGATGAATCTATTTATGTTTTGAGGTTAAGAATAAAGATTTTCCTTCTTGTTTTCCGATCCCCCAGTTGAGGTGACATGTGGTTTGGGAACCCGACAGGAGACTGAGGGATGTTTATGGAGGCTGACAGTCTCCCAAGTCTGATGGTCTATAAGACACCATCCAGCACTGAAAGATTGCAGCTCCAGGATTAGAGGTGGGCACTGCTGTTGAATGTAGAAAAACATTTCGACTCCTTCACTCCCAGATGTAGGCATTGGAGAGAAAGGGCAAAGCACCCCAGCACAACGAACAGTAACTGCCACAGTTACAGCCCTTTAATGGAGTAGTATCTTCCTCGTATAAGGCCTACTTTTAGAAGCCCAACTTCATTTCAATGATAGTCTCCTTGTTTAATAAGTATTTCTAGAGCTTTAAGTGCCTACCCACCATGGTTGGATGGGTAATCAGTGTTGCTCTCACCATGCTCTCTGTACAGATAGAATCATAGAATCTATAATGCAGAAGAAGGCCATTTTGCCAATTGAGTCTTCACCTGCCACAATCCCACCCATAACCCCATGCATTTACGCTAATTAGTTCCCCTGATACAGAAGGACAATTTAGCACAGACAATTCACCTAACTCTCACGTCTTTGGAGTGTGGAAAGAAACTGGAGCTCCTGGAGGGAACCCACACAGACTTGGAGAGAATGCACAAACGCCACACAGACAGTGATCTAAGCTGGGAATTGAACCCAGGTCTCTAGCACTGAGGCAGCAGTGCTAACCACTGTGCCACCATGCTGCCCTGTACAGTGCCACAGAGGTAGGAATGTGTCATGGAACTAACCCTACACACTGTTCCTCTGTTATTTGGGCCCCACTACCTTAAGGCCTGTCTTCACTAGCCCTTGAAAATTCTGCCAGAGAACCTTTTACAGTTAGGCTGCTCTGGTCTCTCTAAGATTTCTAGCCCAAGCAGCTGAGGGGGAAAATGGGCTTCTAATCTGAGGCAGTACTGACTGAAAGCCAGCTGCCAGGAGGATTGCAAGAGTTGTGGAGAGGAGGGAGTTAAAATTTCCTTTGCTATCCACCCTCTCCCTGTTTGGAACAACTTGGACTCGTCACTTCTCATTCCTCATGAAGACAGCACGGAAGGTGTTTCAGCAAACTATGGCACTCGACTCCATTCAGTCGCACTCAGCTCTAATTTTGGAAGACTTCCATCATTTAAAAAAGGAATGTGCTTGCCTGAAGTTCTGATACAGTGAGTGGCAGTGTAAAGCATTGTAAATAGTGCACGTTGACGTTCTCTCCCACCACCATCCCTCCGCATTTCACAGCAAACTATGACAGCAGTGTTTCAGCCAGACAATAGTCCGGTACAGACAAGCTTTGTACAGCTACAATTCGGTATTCTTACCACAGCTTGCACCTCTTCACCAGATTCCCAAACATTGTAGACAGTAAAAAGAGGAATGGTTAAAAAGAGTATGATGTAAAATAAATATTTTCCAGAACTTGTTGTACAAATTAAAATGGCTTGCAATTCAAATCAAGAAAGCTGTAGAATGTTAGAGTGGAGAGAAAATGAAGATTTGTTAACTTGACACATTAGCCAATGAATGGCTATAAATATGATTAATATAGACATTAGGGCTTCTTATCACTTAGTTGTCTTTATCAGGCCACTGCTGGAATTCAATTGAACCGTTTTTGGAGTTTTGTGTGATATAGTGATTGGAAGGAGACAGCAGTCTGCAGAGTCCTATCTGCTACATTTCCCTTAGGTTTCTCCTCAGTACGTCATTAATTATTCAACACAGCGCTGCACCAGTTATCTGGCACCGCAGCTCCAGTTATCCTCCTGTTATTTTGTGGTTATTAATACAGCAAACCAAGTATTTTAACCCATTAGCTCGTTGCAATTATACCAAACAGCTGCACTGAAATTGCTTTGGTGAAGTTGACTCCTTTAACATCAATGATTTTTGAGCAGGCGATTTTTTTTCAATCAATTACTGATCCTCCTTCAAGCTGCACTGATTGTATGGAACACTGGTTGACCTTTGAAACTTCATCGCAATCTACTGCTACCAAATCTATTTGGGAAAGTATAAAGCTAGTAACATATCTTCAGCTAAGAAATGGCCTTAAACCCTCTAATTCTATCTTTTATACTTCTTCTATGCTTTCAAAACTTAACTCTAATTCTCTTAAACTTTCTAACAATGCTCCATTTACAAAAGTCTAAGATCACGTACCAACCGATTCAAGGACAGCTTCTTCCCTACTGCCTTCAGACTTTTGAATGAATTATATATTATGTTGACCTTTCTCTGCACTCTAGTTATGACTGTAACACTGTATTCTGCACCCTCTCCTTTCCTTCTCCTATTGTATTCTGTGAACAGTATGCTTTGTCTGTATAGCACACAAGAAAAAATACTTTTCACTGTATCCCAGTACATGTGACAATAATAGATCAAATCAAATAAACAATCAGTAAAATTCACCAGACTGCACAATGGCTCCTTGTTCCAGTTCTGATCATATGGAAGAATCTCTAAATCATACTGCTTAATGAGGAGGGTGATTTATTTTCGTTATTCATTCGTAGTGTCAGGGCATCATTGGCAAATTTAGTGTTTATTGACCATCCCTAATTACCATTGAAAAGTTTGTGGTGAGCCACTATTTTGATCCACTGCAATTTTTGTGGTGAAGATACATGGTGTATTGTGCTTTACACTGATGTCGCATCATTTTCTATTTGCCGTTTCACTACATTAAGCAATGACAGAAACTTTGGCCACCTGGATGGCTTTCTTTGCTGTCCTCCCATTCAAACTTGTGCACTTTTCTGTTTCGTTCATTTCTATTCATAAGAACATAAGAAATAGGAGCAGGAGTAGACCATCTAGCCCTTCGAGCCTGCCCCGCCATTCAATAAGATTATGGCTGATCTGAAGTGGATCAGTTCCCCTATTCCACTTTCTCCTTTTGTACTCTCTCATTCCGTGCTGCCCTCTCCTTTAAGATCTCTCTGAGAAAATGTTTTGCCTTCAGTGAGCCTGATGTGAAAATTCTTGGAAAAACTGCATGCCCGAGTTCTCGGTATATGGTGCATGAAGCCCTGACCTGGGAACACTGGGAATAAGAATTTCCTCATCCGCAGTACTGCATCCGCAGTATTTTGCTTACTTTATTGCAAGAATTTCCTCCTCTACTTCCTCTAGATCTTACATTTTAGAATACTTAAGTTATGTTAAAGAAGCTTCTGAAAAAAAAACAGCCAGACATGAAAATAGTGTGCAGCAAGAACCAGTGAAGGCAACAACAGACACAAAACCCCAAAGAGAGTAATCAGCTCTCTCAGATTGTGTTCACTTGCTCACTATTAGAGCCAGTCTCAAACAAAATGGCTGCCAAGAAATCTGATGCCATATTTTTAAATGTTTTTCTCTCATTATCTGCATGTTCAAATTTTCAAAAAAAATTATTTCCCATAGACAAGAGATCTTTATACTGTAACTATGATTGTTTTCATATGACAGGACACCCACCACCCAAGCACTTCAAACTCTGTGAACTACACTCTTGTCACTGTTATATCCACATATTTTATGGCCATATGCCATTTACATTATAATAGCTACAGATAGCTCAGTGGGGTGGCAAGCCCACTTGTTGATACTAAGATGGACTGGGACTAAGGTCCCAGGCTTGATTTCAGACCATTATTTTTCATTGATTTCAACTGGGTGGCAGAAAGTCTATTACAACCAGCCTACAGTGGGCTCAGAGAAGGAAAAAAAAACAATCACTCTTCCAGATGTCAAACAATTTCCACTAACCCCTGATGGAAGTATGTGTAGATAGTAGCTGAAGACAGTTTTGAGCCAGGCTGTGATGCGTTCCATGGAATAGCCATTTGCCCTTCAGGCTAGTAGCTCCTGAAAATTTTTGTTGCCTTATTTTCAAAAAGTGGAGAGTAAAAGGGTGAACCTTTTAGAACTGAGGTAAGAAGATATTTCTTAACCCAAAGGACAGTGAATACGTGGAATTCGATACCATAGGACATAGTTGAGACCAAAACCTTGTCTGATTTCAAGAAGAAATTAGATATAGCCCTTGGGGCTGAAGAGATCAAGGGATATTGGCAGAAGGGGGGAAATTATAATATTGAATTTGATGCTCAGTCATGATCAAAATGAATGGCGGAGCAGGCTCGGAGGGCTGAATGGCCTACTCCTGCTTCTAGTTTCTATGTTTCCTTCCACTGCACCTTCTAAATCCACAACTTCTTTGACCTTGAAGGCAAGGGCAGAGGATGCTAGTGAATTCCACCAGCTACAAGTTCCTCTCCAAGCCACTCATCATCCTGACTTGGAAATATACTGCTGTTCTTTCACTGTCATTGTGTAAATATTTTGGAACTCCCTGCCTTAGAGAACTGTGGGTGTATCCATCGCCTTCTCAAGGGCAACTGAGGATGGACAATAAATGCTGGCCTAGCCAGTGGCATCCACACACTGTGGGCAAAGAGATCAAAATGAATTTCCAGGCTCTATTCCATCAGGATAAATGCAGTGGAGTGACCTAAGTCTGATTGGTCATCCTAAATGCCATAGAAATGATCATTGCATAGTCAACATTGTTGATCCTGAATGATGGTTGTGTAAAAGGAAGTAGAAAGAAACTTACAAGAAAAGTAGAAAAAAAGTTAAGCAAGGAATAAGGAGGGCTAAAATGGGTCATGAAAAAGCATCGGCCAGCAGGATTAAGGAAAATCTCAAGGCTTTTTATCCATATGTAAAAAGCAAGAGGATAGCCAGCGAGAGGATTGGACCACTCAAGGACAAGGAAGGGAATCTATGCATAAAGCCAGAGGAAATGGGTGCAGTATCAAATGAGTACTTTGTGTCAGTATTCACCAATGGTGAGTCTGGGAAAGGATGTGTAGATAGTTTGAGTCATGTTGAGATGAAGAAGAAGGAGATATTGGAGTTCTTGAGAAACCTGAAGGTAGACAAGTCCTAGAGCCTGATGGGATATACCCCAGAATACTGAGAGAGCCAAGGGAGGGAATTGCTAGGGTCTTAAGAGAAATCTTTGTATCCTCACTGGCTGCAGGGGAGGTCATGATGTGGAGCTGCCGGTGCTGGATTAGGGTAAACACAGTAAGAAGTCTCACAACACCAGATTAAAGTCCAACAGGTTTATTTGGTAACAAACGCCACTAGCTTTTGGAGTCTACTCACCTGACGAAGGAGCAGTGCTCTGAAAGCTAGTGGCATTTGTTACTAAATAAACCTGTTGGACTTTAATCTGGTGTTGTGAGACTTCTTACTGCACAGGGGAGGTCCCAGAGGATTGGAGAATAGCCAGTGCTGTCCTTGTTTAAGAAGGGTAGCAAGAATAATAGGGTGGTGAGCCTTATATCAGTGGTAGGGAAAACATTGGAGAGGATTCTTCAAGGCAGAATTTATTCCCATTTGGAAATGTGGACTTTTAGCGAGAGAAAACATTGTCTTGTGAAGGGGAGGTCTTGCCTCATGAATTTGATCAAGTTTTTTGAGGAAGTGATCAAGGTGATTGATGAGAGTAGGCAGTAGATGTTATTTTCATGGGCTTCAGTAAGGCGTTTGACAAGCAATGACTCTCATGGCAGACTGGTGCAGAAGATGAAGTTGCATGGGATCAGAAGTGATCAGGCAAGGTGGATACAAAACTGGCTTGGTCAAAGGAGTAAGAAGTCGGACAACACCAGGTTTAAATCCAACCGATTTATTTGATAGTAAACTCTCAAGCTTTCGACTCTATGTCTTCGTCAGGTCAAAGAAGACAGAGGGTAGCAATAAGAGGTTGTGTTCCTGAATGGAGGGCTGTGACAAGTGGGGTTCCTCAGGGATCAGTGCTGGACCTTTGCTCTTTGTAATATACATAAATAATTTGGAGGAAAATGTAATTCGTTTGATTAGTACATTTGTGGACAACACAAAGGTTGGTGGATTTGCAAATAGCAGTAAGGACCATCATAGGATACAGCACAATATAGATCAGTTGGAGACTTGGGCAGAGAGATGGCAGATGGAATTTAATCCGGACAAATGTGAGGTAGTGCATTTTGGAAGATCTAATACAGATAGGAAATGGCAGAACCCTGATGAGTATTGGTAAGCAAAGGGATCTGGGTGTACAGGTACACAGTCACTGTAAGTGGCAATGCAGGTAGAGAAGATAGTGACGAAGGCATATGGCATATTTGCCTTCATTGGTCAGGGCATTGAGTTTAAAAATTGACAAGTCACGTTACAGATTTATAGAACCTTAGTTCGGCTGCTCTTGGAATATAGTGTTCAATTCTGGTTACACATACCAGAAGGATGTGGAGGCTTTGGAGAGGGTACAGAAAAGATTTACCAGGATGTTGCCTGTTATGGAGGACATTAGCTATGAGGACAGATTGGAGAAACTTGGTTTGTTCTCACTGGAATGCCAGAGGTTGAGGGGAGACCTGATAGAAGGCCACAAGATTATGAGAGGCATGGACAGAGTGGACAGTCAGAAGCTTTTTCCTAGGGTGGAAGAGACAGTTACTAGGGGGCATAGGTTTAAGATGTGAGGGACAAGGTTTAAAGGAGATGTACGAGGCAGACTTTTTATACAGAGGACGGTGCCTGGAACTTGTTGCTGGGGGAGGTAGTGGAAGCGAATACAGTAGTGACTTTTAAGAACAATCTTGACAAATAGATGACTAGGATGGGAATAGAGGGACATGGTTCCTGGAAGGGTAGGAGTTTTTAGTTCAGTCTGGCAGCATGATAGATGTAGGCTTCGAAGGCCAAAGGGTCTGTTCCTGTGCTGTAATTTTCTCTATTCTTTGTTTTGTACGTAAAACATTCTGTCATCTACAACAAAGACTCCCTAAGATTCATTAAAAAAAGCTCTTCAGCTCTCTCCAGATTTACTCAAACTCCAGAAGGTAATCAATTCCCTTCCTGGATTGAATATTTACTCAAGCTTTAACTGGGATTTCAAAAGATGTAAAAGGCTTAATGGCAGATCTCCTGAACTCCCCAGAAAGCTTCCACTGACAGAAAGGAAAGAATTTCCTGCAGAGTCCTATAAACTTGCCCCTGATGCTGTGGTGTATGGGTGAGAGGTCTGCCCACAACCCAGCTACTGGAGTGAGAAGATCCATTGGAGAAACTCCCCTGGGCATACATGAACCCTCCAGTCTCACCAACCTGATCCCAGTGTCTGGAAAAGCTATCACAATGAATGCTTTAGGCTTCTTGGAAGTGAAGGGAGAAATTTGGGAAGTTTTACCCTTCACTTTTTCAAAATAAGGCAACAAAGTGTTTGCACGTCTCAACATTGTCATTCAGACATGGCCATGGAAGCTCAAGGTTTTACCACCCCAATTCTGGTGCAGGTGAGGCTCAGAGAATGATATTCTCCGTTGGCCTGAGACACGATCTTATAAGCCTCAGTTGGGTGGGCGAGGCGGTAAAGTTCGGGCAATGGTTAAAGTAATGAATAATATCCTTTTCAAACTGAACACAAATAGTTTATTTAACAGTGAAAGTCAGGTTTGATATAAAGAGCTTGAAACATAACAGAAGCAAATTGTATTATTCCCGACTTGACTATAGGTCTTCTGTATAACAAAATAAAGCCATATTATGCTGAATCAATGGCTGTAAAAAGATTATCAGAATCTGTTAATCATTAAACAGTTTCATAACATGCATTTATTTCCTTGTTTCAATGGCAGTTCTCATCCTCAACTACATGTTGTACATACTAATAAAGGGTAGTATTATAAAGAAAGATTGTTTAATTGTGGTCAGGTTCAGGTAATTATGGTCATAGGTTTCACTCCAGCTGCATCATAAATAACCTTTGAAGGCAGGCAAGAAAATTATATTTGCCATTGTTACATTTAAGATTGTCTACCAGACCTGACTTGCACAGTTAATTGAAATTATTTTACTCGCTTATGAAAGGACATGATCTGCAATTTTATTTTGTTCTTCCTAACAAACATCTGGAAAACCAATATAGATCACGACAGCGCAAGACAGTGGAGTGGAAGGAGGTCATTTCTGTCCATCGAGTCTGTTCAATAAAATCATGACTGACCTGATTGAAAATCCTTAGGTCCACTTTTCTGCCTTATTCCCATAACCACTGTTCCCTTGCTGATTAAAAATCTGTTCATCTCAGTCTTAAACTTACTCTGATCCAGCCTCTACAAACCTCTGTGGTAAAGAATTCCACAGACGCACTGCTCTCTGAGGTAAGAAATTCTTCCTCATTTCTGTCTTAAATGGATGACCTGTTACTCTGCAATGATGTCCTCTGGTCCTAGATACTCCCACAAGGAGAAACAACCTCACAGCATCAATCCCACTGTCTCAATAAAGTCACCTCTCATACAGGCCCAACCAATTCATAGAATCATAGAATCCCTAAGTGCAGAAGGAGGTCAATCAGGCTATCAAACCTACACTGACAACAGTCCCACCCAGTTACCCCTACGTATTTACTCTGCTAATCCCCCTGACATTAAGGGGCAATTTAGCATGGCCAGTCAACCTAACCCTCACATCTTTGGACTGTAGGAGGAAACCAGGGCACTCAGAGGAAATGCATGCAGACACGAGGAGAATGTGCAAACTTCACACAGACAGTGACCCAAGCCTGGAATTGAACCCAGGTTCCTGATGCTGTGAGGCAGAAGATCTAATTATTGTGCCACCCATGAGAATTTCCTTCCATACCCAGGATCAATCTTAGATTTGTATTCAAATGGTTTAGGATTGAGATGGAAGACTTGTCCACAAATCAATAGACTGAGTTGGACTGATATGGTGATGTTATCTGTTGTGTAAGGTCAGTTAAACGTAACAGGGTAATGCTTGACCAAACTGTTCAATGATATGAGGGATCATCAGTTTTGTATTGATGACTATTGGTTAAGTTTGAGAAGAGCTAAAGGAGAGTTGTTATAGGCACATGAACAGGAGTGGGACCTACAAATAATAAGCTAAAGACAACATAACAGTCACTGGGACAAACAATGAGAAATAATGAGAAAGAGAAACTTACATGGAGATAACACAGGTACGATGAGATCTGACTGAAATTCCGAATTTGAAATGAAGTGACTCATTTCTCTTTTGTATAGTACAGAAGTTTGTAAAATTTGACTCCAACAACCATCATTCTGCTCATGCACATTATATAGTTTTTGTCTCATTCGAAGTTTGCTCTGCTGTCTCAGCAGATAGGAGGGAAGTGGCTCATTTGTATTCCTCGGCAGTTTGAGGTTGATGTATTCTGTCCCTGCATTGGCAGGCTTGGAGGTAGGGGAGTCTGGAACCAGGGGAAGTCATAGGAGATAGCTCACTGATACATTCCCGTTATTGTCCCAAGGCAGGCTGTGAATCAGAATGGCTGGCTACACTGTAGGCATCTAATTAGGCTGGGTAAGGATGATTTTGTGATCTTGCTATCACTTTCCCACAGATACACTTTCAGAGACCACTTGTCTACCTGTTACAGGCATGGGGATCATCAAAGAAAGAGGTTCCAGACCTCACTGATGGGGATTTCGAAAGGCTGCAATGTCTGCTCTGCTGAGTCTAATACTTTGGACGGCTTTCCCCTCCACCCCAATGTCCCGACACACTTTGGAGATTTTGTTTTCTGCCTTCTGTGTAGGCCAGTGGGAGAATTCAATGTTGTGGTGCTCTTGTGGCTGCCGACTTGCCTGAGCAGTGCACACCTCTCCTGGTGGAGCTACTAAACCTCCAGAGCTGCTGACCCTCTGGTTGGTCCTCCAGCCTTGAGAATCTACCTAGTACCCTAAGTAAAATAACAAACAAGGAGGTGGCCAATTGGGAAGTAGGAGCATCCTAGAAGATTTTGTGGCCAGTCTTGTTAGATGAAATGTGGTCTCTGGACTCACAGTTGGTCTTGATGTTGAAGTCTCAAACTCCTGGGGAAAATCCAGCCTCTGGCTTTTGAAGCTGAATCTCAAAGCAATTTCCATGTGCAGCTTGTCATAACAGAGGAGAGGAAACGGAGGTGTAAAATTTATTAGTAAGCATATGGAAAATATTCCTGTAGTCTTTACGTCTCCTTTCACTTTTATTTGTTTGACTATTAGTATTTCGCATTCTTTTTGGTTTTCATTCTAGTTTCTCAGTTCTCGTGAGAAAGACAAGGCTTGATACTTGGTACACTGTGTGACACATTTATATTTCATTACATACTTCTCATATATGCTCAGAAGGCATCATTATTATCACTGGCTCTATGGGTGCAGATACCTTTTTCTTTGATACCTATAGCCTGTTATTGAAATGTCTGTGCTGATAAAGTTATGAGTTCAATCTTTGATTTTTTTTTAAGTTTAGGAATGATTATGGACAACAGGTCATGACTGTCATAGAGTCCCTACAGTGCAGAACATTTGGTCCATCAAGTCTGCACCAACTCTTATCCAGGCTCTATCCACATAACATTTTCCTCATAACCACACGTATTTTACCCTGATAATCTTCCTAACCTATATATATATGGGACACCACGGGCAAGAGTTTTCAACGTGCTCACCCAAGGTCAGAAAACCCCATTCAAGAGCAATGGAATTTTGCATGGTCCATGTCTCACCTGCTCCACTTCCTGGGATGGGCGGGCCACAAAAATTCCACTCTAAGGGACAATTTAGCATGGCTAATCCATCTAACCTGCTCATCTTTGGACTCCGGTCCTATGGGTTACTGTGAACACAAAGCAATGAAGTGAAGTGAAAATAACCCACTTATTCCATAATCATATTCTTACAGTTTTGCAGATTCATAGCTTCTATTTTCTGCCATTTATTTGAACAATGATGAATGGTAAATCATGGCTGCAACATCTGTTTGGAATAGGTTAAGTTGCTGTTCTGTAATGATTACTGAAGAGATATAGATTGAGCTGGAGACATGGGTCAAAAAGCAAAATCTGAATTTCATCTATGTACAACGACCCAAGAGTTAGAACTGGGGAACCGAAGGGATACACCAAACATTGCAATTCTCAGTAACATATGTATTGTAGCAAGCTGGAAGTTTGTTCAACAGTCTCCATTTTTTTGTTCTATTTTGGCCCATTAGGACTCTTTTACATGAGTGTGTTAAAGAAGTTAGAAATATTGAATGCAGCAGCAATTAATTAATTTTTAAAAAGCTGGAATTCGGGCTGGTCTGCATGATAGTAACCATGAAATCAGCAATGGTTGTTGTGCATCTGGTTCACTAATGTCCTTTAGTGAAGGAAGTCCTCACCTGCTCTGGATTACATATGACTCCACATCCACAGCAATCCACAGACTCTTAAAATTCCTAGGCTTGGCAATCAAGTCGAGAAGGTTGTTAAGAAGGCATATGGAGTCTTAGCTTTTATTGGTAGGGGGATTGAATTTTGGAGCCGCAACGTCATGTTGCAACTGTACAAAACTCTAGTGCGGCCGCACTTGGAGTATTGGAATAGTCCAATCTGGTCCCCACATTATAAGAAAGATGTGGAGACATTGGAGACGGTACAGAGGAGGTTTACCAGGATGTTGCCTGGTATGGAGGGCAGATCTTATGAGGAGAGGCTGAGGGATTTGAGGTTGTTTTCGTTAGAAAGAAGGCGGCTAAGAGGAGACCTTGTTGAAACATATAAGATGATTAGAGATTTAGATAGGGTGAACAGTGATAGCCTTTTTCCTAGGATGGAGAGAGCTAGCACGAGGGGACATAGCTTTAAATTAAGGGGTGGTAGTTATAGGACGGATGTCAGAGGTAGGTTCTTTACCCAGAGGGTGGTAAGGGTATGGAATGCCCTGCCTGCGTCAGTTGTAGATGCGCCAAGTTTGGTGGCGTTTAAGAGGTTAGTAGATAAGTTTATGGACGAAAAGGGAATGGTTTAGGTTAGAGGGTCATTGCTTTTTCCTAATTGGTCGGCGCAACATCGAGGGCTGAAGGGCCTGTTCTGCACTGTAATGTTCCATGTTCTAAAATGCCCTGTAAAATGATCTAGCAATTACTCAGTTCAAGTACAATAAGGAATGGACAATAAATGCTGAGGTCCATCCAGCAATGCCCACGATGACGAATGAATAAATTTTTAAAAAAGCCTTGATTACTGCACTATAGCAGATCAGAGCACCATGCTTTTGGAAGGATGGGAAGGTATTAGTGATGTTGTAAATAAGATTAACAAGGATGGTTACATGCAGGGATGAGGACCTTCAGTCCTGTAAAAAAGTTGGAGAAGTTGGGATGTTCTTCCTAGAAGAGAAAGTTAAAAGGATTTTGAATATATAGAAGAATATATATGATTCATTTTGGTAGGAAAAGTCAAGAGAGGCAATGCAAAATAAAGGGTACAATTCTAAAGGTGATGTTGGAGACACCTTGGGTGTAAATGTACACAAATTGTTGAAAGTAAAAGGGAAGGTTGAACCAGCAGTTAATAAAGCATACAGGTTTCTGGGCATTATTGGCAGGATAAAAGCAAGGCAGTTCTGGCAAAATCATTAGGGGCCTAGACAGAATAGGAAGAATCTGTTCTGATCGGTCAACGTATCGAGAACCAGAGGGGCCAGACTTAAGGTAATTGGTGAAAGGAGCAATAGCGACACCATGAGGAAAAGGTGACTTGGATCAGCAGTGCATTGTTTGAGAGCATGGTGGAGGCAAATTCAATCATGACTTTCAAAAGGGAATGGAATCATTGGCTGGAATTCTACCACCTCGCTCGCCACGGAATCAGCACGTTGACCTTGGGTGGGAATTTCCAGTCCCGCCTGAGCACGGCTGTAAAATTCCACCCATTATCTGAAAAGGAAACACTTGTAGGCTTGTTGGGGGTGGGGGGGGGGGGGGGGGGGGGTGGTGGATGGAACGAGACAAATTGCTCTTTCAGGGAGCCAGCATGTATACTAAGGACCATAAGTCCTCCATCTATGCTGAATAATGTGAGGTACTGGATTTCCCACCACCACCCCGAAGACTTTGAAAAGGAAATCTCCCCGCCAAAGAAAATTTCAATCACGAGGTCAGCATTGGGTAGAACTCACGTCACTTAGAGATCCATGCAGGACAAAACAGCAAACTGCACACTTTTTATTTCCTGTTGAACTACCTCTCTTGGAAGATAATTTTATGGAATGAATATTATTATCACAGAGAAATAAAATATAAACAGTTTGGATATTTCACAAAGTTCATAGCCAATTAAATACTTCTTGAAATGTATACACTGTTGCATTACTGCGTAACACAATAGCTAATTTCCATATAACAGGGTTCCACAAACAGCAGCGAGACTAATATCCAGATTATTGTCTTCACTTGAGGCTGAGGGCTAAATACTAGTCAAGAACCCTGGTGAAACCCCCCTGCTCTTGAATATTGGTATGGATTCTTCCATCCGAGATTTACCTGAGAGGTGAATAGAGCCGAGGATTAACAACTCAGCCAAAAGGCGGCAGCTGTAAAAGTGCAGCACTTCATCAGTGTGTAATGAAGTGTCAGCCTAGATTATGTGCTAAAGTCTTTAAAATGGTGCTTGAGCACATCACCTCCTGACCTGGGGCTGAGAGAGCTACCATTTAGCCAACACTGATACCTTAGTAGAAATGAATGAGTGTATTTAATACTTTGGTAGTACACTGAACAATTGAAATGTTTACTTTTAAATTGGAAGAGGATAATGGGGAGGGACTTTGTACTTATCTGATTGAGTAGTTCAATGATCTCCTGCTATGCTGCAAACCTTCAATTCTTCTGTTATAAATGACAAGAAATTTAAATAAACTTGCTCTTTGCTGAATTGATGGGCAAAGGCAGGTTATGCCATTTTGGTGCCTGTAATCTTTTTTTTTGAACTTTGTTCGGATCAAGGTAAGGGCTGGGGAAAGCAACACTTGCAATTCAAGACAATAAAAGTGTACATCACGTTATGTCCAGAACAGCTATGACGTGGTTGCACAGAGAGCGATGCTCTTTTTTATTCTCAGGAGAGCACATATAATGACACCAGTGTAATCTATTTCTCTTCATGTTGTAGTCATCTTGCATTCCCTCCAAGTCAGATTTCCAGTTTATTATCGACAATTGTCCATGTTGAACCAAAGTCAATTTAGAGTGTCATAATCCATTTCAGGCAGGACAACATAAGCAACTGAGAGAGGAGTTTATTTTGAACCTAAACCCCAGGTATAAAGTCCAATGTTTAACCCATTCCAGCAATAAGTCGTTGGGTTTTTAATACTGACCATTTTGCAACTTGGATTGATAGCGACAAAAAAATTGCAATAATGAATAAAATATGTTGAGCACCAAAGATTCTGATTTGTTTTCCTGGTCAACTGAGGTGATTATTTCCCACTTTCATCGGAACTGGACCTACATCAGACCTTATAAGGAGCTGGTCCTAATCATTCCACCTATAAGCTAGTAGTATATTTTCTATATAGGAAACCCATATCAAATTCCATGTTCGCTGTTAAAAGAGGGTAGATGGTGCCTAAACCTTGAACCAAGTCCAGGAAACAGGAGTAAAACAGCATGAATTATGAGCTGAGTTAAATCTGTTAATCCACAAGATGCTATAAGTCTATAAACTACTTAGTTTGTTCCCCAGTTCTTTCACATGTCGACTTTTGGCAGTAGGTGAATGATCTCCTCATTAAGCTAGGTTCAGTTCATTTAAGCCAACCATATTGTCTATACAGCCAAACCGCTGCATTAAGGAGTTCAACAATTGTACATTATTGAAGTCCGTATTAGACCGTCTTAAATAAATGCGGGCAATTAGTTACACTTTTGGTGTTCTAATTAGGTAACCTTTGCCTTTCAGAAATGTGCTGTTGATTTGAACACTTCCTTGGACAATGGCAAAATTGTTTTTGTGAAATTCAATTAGTTGCGTTTCTAAACCTTTTTCTACATCTGGACCTTTTTAAATGTAGAGTGATGGGGAGAGAAAGAGAGGCGAGGAGCCAAAGCCTCCACCGGTGGAATAAGTTAGGCCTTTGGGACCAGCCCTTTTCTCAGTTCTTGACCCCAAACAGTGATACAGGAAGGAACAAAGCTGGTGAGCTGTCCTGCTTCTGCCCTTTCAAATAAATCACTACAGAAATGGTGCAGCAAGTGTACGTGGTTGTAATATTTTAACCGTAAAACAGACTGTCTTAAAAAACAATACATAGTGTGAAGGAAATGCCATTAGCTTGTTAATGGTTATAATGTCTAGATTAAGTGTTGCATTTTCTTTATAAAAATGTTATATTGCAGTTTCCTGAAAAAAATATACCATTTGCACCAGCTATTTTATTTAGGTACCACACTTCAAAACAACCAGAGTGTCTGGGTTTGACTGTTTCTGTACACTTTACAAAAGACACCACAAAATTATAAGTGTGAAACATTACTTGCTAAGTCATGGACCAGTCTCCATTAATCCTCTGAAACAGTCACACCTCACCACCACAGTGGCTATCTATCTACCTATTGATCAATGATATTTTTGTAAGTGGGACTGAAAGCACCTGCAATATCTCAGCTACCCAGTTCAGATATGATTAGTTGGCAGATCAAGCATGATTCACCATTCCAAAGTTAGACAATTCAGAGAAACTAGAAAAGAACAGTTCTGATGAAACAAAAAGAAAAATTATGAGAATCCGACACAGACCAGATATTGTTGAAAATCCTTAACAATTCAGACAACCTCTGTAAAGAAAGACAATTTTCATCTGTAAAGAAAGACAACTTTTCATTGATGCCAACATTTGGCATCAGTCTTCACCAGTTCTGAGTCAGTAATTCACAGGATCATAGAATCCCACAGTGCAGAGGGGGGCCATTCAGCCCATCAAGTCAGCACCGACCACAATCCCATCTCAGCCCTATCCCCATGCTAGTCCCCCTGACACTAAGGGGCAATTTAGCATGGCCAATCAACCTCACATCTTTGGACTGTGAGAGAAAACTAGAGCCCCCGAGCAAACCTATGCAGAGTTGGGGAGAATGTACAAACTCCACACAGACAGTGAGTCAGACAGCTGAGAATCGAACTCAGATCCCTAGTGCTATGAGGCAGCAGTGCTAAGCATTGTGCTACCATGCCACCCTAAGTCCTGGGTTGTAGTTACAATCTCAGACATCGTAAGCACTTGATCTAGGTTTTATTAGTGTCACAAATAGGCTGACATTAACATTGCAATGAAGTTACTGTGAAAATCCCCTAGCTAACAATGTAATAGGGGAGTAGAGTATTTCTGTAGATGATGTCTTTGACATGATGCATCATCGGCCAGTGCAGATTGAAAATTTGAACAAGGAAAGGGTTCTCCCTTGCTGTCCCACCCAATATTCTTCTCCTCACAATCGCTATTGGATATATATTGGTCCCACAATTTATTTGCCAGTTTCTAATGGTTGAATGACCTTAAATATGTGCAAATGTATTTCTCCCATTAGCACATTTGGACAGGTGTCACTGTTTGAATTCTCAGAGAGTTGCAGGGTTCTAGCTGCTCTCCTGCACCATACCATGAACTGCATCGACGGAGAGGATTCCCACTTTTTCCATATGTGAATCATTTATAATTAGTAGTACCACAGCTTGCGAAGGGATGCTTGCTTAGCTGGAAGCTGCTGCAGTGCTTTCACTTTAAAATATTTACCATGCCAGCACTCTTTGACCCTGAAAGCGAACTCTCTGGGTGGCTTCTAGGAGATCAAGGTCATCCTCCACAACCATAGCTGCTGACTCCTGTGCAGTGTCTCAGGGCACAAAGTGAGCATTGTTATCATTCGGTCTATTTGTGCATTGAATGTATCCCTGGCATGTTGAAGCAGCACTTCAGGTGCTTGGATTGATCTGGCCCTGCAATATAGTATCCCACTTGTTCAACTTTGGCTTACACAGCAGGAGAAGGTGGAAGACAGATGGCCCCCAAAATTCTACAAGTTATAATCTGAGCAAAGATTGCTGTAAAACTGTCAATGCAAGAACAGCCCCATGAACGTTCCCCTGCTTCCAAAGCCACAGAATTTCAGGTCCCTGTTGCCAACTTCAAGGGGGAGCCTTGCAATTATCGGTCAGGAACCTTTCTCTCGACTATTACAACTAACCACTTCAATAGCCATCTGAAGTCCATCTTCTGCCTACCTTCCAGGCATACGCTCCGATCCATAAACCCATTCAAGGATCATAAAATTCCACCTTTTGGCAGAATCTGGCATTTTCGATTATGCAACCCCACACTTTTTCTGGTAACTGAAATACTTTGTTTCACACGTACATAATCCAGTAAGGTCATGTTCCGTTGTTAATATAGACTTCATCTTGTATTATGTGCACTAACTGAAATGTGAGGTCACTTTGGTGATTTGATAATGCATTGGTCCAGAGTCTGAATGGCAGTAGAAACATAGAAACTAAAAGTAGGAGCAGGCCATTCAGCCCCTTGAGCTTCCTTCCCCATTCATTTTGATCATGACTGATCATCGAATTCAATGCCTTGAACTTCCTTCCCCCAAATCCCTGATCCCTTTAACACCAAGAGCTGAATCTAATTTCTTCTTGAAGTCAGCCTCAACTAGCTTCTGTGACATTCACCACCTTCTGGATGAAGAAATTTCTCTTCACCTCTATTCGAAAAGGCTTACCGCTTCTCCTCAAACTATAGCCTCTAGTTCTGGACTCACCCACCATTGGGAACATTCTTTCTGAATCTATTCTGTTTAACCCTGTTAGAATTTTATAAGTTTCTATGAGCCCCTCCTGGGCTCGATCTGAGCTTCATCTTAGCCAAAAGGCTGAGATGGCTTTTTAAAAACTTGCTTCATGTGAAGTCTCAGTGTAACTTCATTGACTTCAACCAGATGCATGACCAGATATATACTTGTTCTTACCTTAAAGGCCAAGAAGCAATGGGCAAAATTAGTCAACTGCAATATTGTGAAATCACTTTCTATCTATAACCAATGTGCACTTCTCCACCCAAGTATCCATTAGCAGTATATTGTTTAACATGATCATTCCTAACACCCACTTTCATACTTGGGTCACTGATATCCAACATGGAGCCGGAGAGAGAATGGCAATTCCAATTGTGATGATGAATGCTGAAACTCTCAGAGGCATGGAAGTCTGGCCAAATAAGGCATCTCATTATAATATTTTATTCCATTATCTACCAGGGTGGATTGGCCGCTAATTGAATGAGGAAGGCCCATTGGCAGAAAAGCAGAGACAAAGACTGTTAATGATGACTGTTTCTAATGGCGAAAGATTGTGGAGCAGATTAGGAGTGTAGGGAGGCAGGAGGGTAGGGTTAATCTCCCAGAAATCAGAAGGGAAGGAGAGAGGGAAAGATTCTGGGAAAGATGTGGGAGACTCCAGAGTGTGAGATGGAAGGTTTGGGATGGTATGGGTGAGAATAGCAGAAGGGAAGTGGCCATTCCTGCCTGCAGATAGAAGATGGAACCTGGCTTCAAGGGTTGGAGGAAGCACTTCAACTAAATCCTAGCTCACAATCAGTCCTAACAAAACCCCTTCTTAAACTGCTAGTCCTTTCCATTTCGCTGGTGTGTTTCTCTTGTCAAGTGTAACCACTGCACTTAGATTCCTAGCTACACTGTGAGATTTAAGAGTTATAATGAAGTATCGCAATTGTTAAGGGTGGGGATCACAGACACGTCATGTAAACTGTCAGTGCAAAAATAGGTTTGTCTATGAGGTGTTGTGGTCAGAAGTCATGATTTAAAATTTAACAGTTGGAAACTTCCCCTGACCCCCTTCTCAGCCCTTTTAGTTTATTTGTTTGTGGAATGTGAGCATGGCCGGCAAGGATAACATTTATTGTCCATCCTTAACTATAGTTAAGAAGGTGGTGGTGCACGTTAGAAAGGAAGTTTCAGAGTTTTCACTCAGTGACAGTGAAGGACTGACTTGCATCCAAGTCAGAATGGCATAAGATTTAGCGAGAAACTTGCAGAGGGTGGTGTTTCTATGCATCAGCTACTCCTGTTCTTCGAAGCAATAGAGGCTGTGGCTTGGAAGATGTTACTGAAGTGATTTGGTAAGTTGTTGCTTTCTGTCTTGTAGCATTCTGCACCAGTTGTGGGAGCAGTGAAGATTTAAGATGAGTCTGAGCTCCAAGATATTGTCAACATTTTCACCACGGTGTACAAGAACATGGGTTTAATGTTAAACTTCCATAAAATAAAGATCCTCTATCTACCCCCATGTGCTGCATAGCCTACCCCAGGTTATCAAATTCCAGGCCATGGACAGTGTAGAGCATTTTCCATAACTTCGGAACTCATAGTCAACAAGGGCAGGCATCGATGAAGCTTTGGCAATGTGAACCACTTTCCATACTTTGGGAAGCTATTGTCAATGAGAGCAGACATTGACATTGACACTGAGGTTCAACATTGCCTTCAGTGTGTCAAGATGTAGAGATGCCGGCGTTGGACTGGGGTAAACACAGCAAGAGGTCTGACAACACCGGTTTTAAATCCAACCGATTTACTTGATAGTAAACTTGCAAGCTTTTAGCTTTATGGCCTTTGTCAGGTGAATGAGGTGTTCTGGTCTGTTGTTGGCAAAATCTTCTGAGTTTACTATCAAATGAATTGGTTGGATTTAAAACTGATGTTGTCAGACCTCTTTCAGTGTGCCAACACAGAGCAGTAGTAATATCCAGCCTCCTATATGGCTCAGAGATGTGACTATTATAGCAGGCACCACAGAACCCTGGAGAAGAACCCTGCCTCCATGAGATCCTGCAAATTCACCAGCAGGATAGGTGCACAAAGTTAGTGTTCTCACTCAGGAAAACATTCCCGGCTTCAAAACATTGATCATGTTCAATCCACTCCGCTGGATGGGCCACATCACCTGCGTACCTGACACGAGGTTCTCGAAACAAGCATTCTACTTAGAGTTCCACCTGGGCAAGTGAGTCCAGGGAGGCAGAGGTAACAGTTCTCTCTCCATCTAAATAATACTGTATCTACACTTCCCGCTGCCTCAGCAAAGCAGCCAGCGTAATTAAGGATCCCATGCATTCTGGACATTCTCTCTTTCATCTTCTTCCTTCGGGAGAAAGATATGAAAATCTGAGGTCACGCACCAACCGATTCAAAAACAGCTTCTTCCCTGCTGCTGCCAGACTTTTGAATGGACTTGCATTAAGTTGATCTTTCTTTACACCTTAGCTACAACTGTAACATTACATTGTGCACTCTCTCGTTTCCTTCTTTATGAATGATATACCTTGCCTGTATAGCATGCAAGAAACAATACTTTTTAAAGTATGTTAATACTTGTGACAGTAAGAAATCAAATTAATTCAAATTTCTGCTTTCCTATTCTTCCTGCCAAGTGGGCAACTTCACATTTCTGAACATTACTCTGCATATGCAAAATTTGTGTCCACTCATTTTACTTTTCCCTGTTTCTTTATAGGTGCTATGGGCAGAATTTTAGCATGGGCTTTGAGGCCTTAATATTGGTTAAAGTTGGGTTTCAAGCCTGCAGTTACGGACAGTTGGAAAGTTTCCCCGATTTGGCTGCTGTAGGCCAACCTTCCAATCAAGGATGATGAAAAGACCTCTGATGGTGCTGACCCAATCACAGGCTGTTCTGAAGCCTCAGCAGCTCCAGCAGGAGAAGTGAGTGATGCTGAGGCAAGCAGAGGACAGTGGGGTAAATAAAATTAAAAATTCAAGTGGCCAAGAGGCAGAAGGGAGATGGGGTGAATTGTCTAGGCTTCAGAACTGCCCTTGTTACCCACAGCCCCCTCTTTAGGGTTCTGAAACTGCTGCAGTGAAGTCTCCTTCATGAAACTGGCAGCTTTGCCACACAATGGCAGCAACCCAACCACCTTAATGCAGGGCCTTTAATTATCCAAATCACTAGCCAGCCTCCTTGGGATCCACCTCGCAGTCCACCACTGGCAGAAAAGCAGAGACAGAGACTGTTGATGATTAGAAGTGTAGGGGAGCAGGGGGGTAAGGTTAATCCCCCAGCAATCAGGAGGGAAGGAGAAAATGAAAGATTCTGGGAAAGATGTGAGGGATTCCAGACTGTTCCCGCAGTCTGGAGTCCCACATTGTTTACCAACTTCATGTCTCCCAAATTATCACGTGGGGACAGGTGAAATTCTACCTTTTTGTCTTCCTCATATCTTGCTTTCCCATCTGTTCATCGCTGCAAAGTTGGTTTCAATAGATTTAGTCCTTTCATCCAAATCATTATGATGGATCGTGAATATTTGAGGGCTCAGTGCTGATCCCTGTGGCACTCCACTGGTTACACTTTACCAATCCGAAAATAACCCATTTATCCCAACTCTTTTTCTTTCACTGTTGCCAGGTTAAGATCCTGGAACTCCTTTTCTAACAGTACTGTGGATATTCCTACAACATACGGACTACAGCAGTTCAGGAAACCAGCACACCATCACCTTCTCAAGGGCAATCAGGCATGTAGCCAGTGACACCCGTATCTCACGAATAAATATAACATTACATGTTATTGGACCTAGAGATCCGAATTTCCAAAATATATTGCCACAAATGCAATCATGTAAAATCAACCTAGCGGTGTCTTCAGAAGATGAAATGGAAAACAAAATGATGAGAGTAAAATGACAAAACTAAGACATCTTAGGGATAGTGTCTTGTTGAAGAAGCTGGACAGAGAATGTGTAATGGCCTGCAAACAACACAGAGTAGTTGTGTGGCCAGGCATTGAAAATTAAATAATTCAGTTGCCCCAAATAATAAGGGGAGAGATGATCGCTGGAAGCATCTGAATAAAGTTAAAAAGCAAGGAAGTTGTGCAGTCAAAAAGGCACACAAGGTCACTGGAGGGGACCACCCATTCACATCAGCTGAGAAGAAGGTAGCCCAGTGCTTCCGTTTTGTGACTATCGTAAGGGTTGAAAGGGCACGAGTTGTACTGTTTATCCAGTAAAAAAGCAGCGTTCCTACAACTGATCTGTAGACAAGAGAAATATGTCAGAATGAAACCAAGAATAACATTCAAATGCACTTATGTTCATGCCTAGCTACACAGAGATATGTTACACTCTTGTTTGAATCGAAACTGTAGCACTCACTTGGATTCACAGGGAAGTTGATATACTTGGAGGAAAAGGATTTGGTAACAAGCTACAACTAATCGATTCACAAAAAATAACTTGCTTCTGAACAGATACAGCAAATCAGGCTTATGTGAATAGATTTAAATAAGAGCAGTATAGAACCTATATTGTCAAGATGGGGCACTTAGTCCGTTTTATGCCTTGATTCTTTCATAATTTTTAGCCTATGAAATAATAGTCTTATGGAGTGAATTGTCAGGGAAAAGTCTGTCTTGTCAACAATGTAAATGGGTTCAAAGAGCATTAAAATGTTTATTGACTAAAGAAGGATTTGAAGGTCATGGTGAGGATGGTGACCTCTGGAAGAGACTGGGCTTGATGAGTTAATTAGAGCAAGGCTGTTAAGGAGTGATGACACACAAAGAGATGCACTTCAGAGCAACCGAACAACCCTTATGCTTGAGAATGCTGCAACCTAGAGTGACATTAATAGTGCCTGGTGATAAATTTGAATCACAGAATCACAGAATGCTACAGTGCAGAAAAGGCCCTTTGGCCCATCGAGTCTGCACTGACACATGAAAGGTCTTGACCTGTCCACCTAATACCATTGGATCATAGCCTTGAATGTTATAAGACCATAAGACATAGGAGCAGAATTTGGCCACTTAATATAAGAACATAAGAAATAGGAGCAGGAATAGGCCATCCAGCCCCTCGAGCCCGCCCCACCATTCAATAAGATCATGGCTGATCTGTAGTGGTTCAGTACCACTTTCCCGCTTTCTCCCCGTAACCCTTAATTCCCCTCTCAATTAAAAATCTATCCTCTCTTGACTCAAACCTATTCAGTGAGGAAGCCTCCACCACCTCGTCAGGCAGGATCATCAGGCAGACTTTCTGCAAAGACAAGGGCAATATCGACATCTCCTGGAAAGCGCACTACTCAGTACGAACTTGCACTCACTGTGTACAATCAGAAGTGATCCAATGTTTGACAAACTGATAACTGTTGTCAATCAGATGAAAAGCAACAAAGCTCCTGTCCTGACAATATCCCAATAGAAAGACTAAGGAGGAGAGATACAGGTCTCTCTGATACTTGCCCAATTTGTGAAGCTCTGAAAGAATGATGAAGTGTTAAGTGCTCCTGAAGGCACAATGATGAGCATAATCTTCGAGAAAGATGACATGGTGAGTGACAAGGACATTGAATTGCACTCAACTTTTAGCAAAATCCTATCTAGGTTACTTCTTAATTACCTCTGGTCAGTTGGAGGGAAGATTCTCCTGGAGTCCGAGCATCAGATCTGTCAGAGGAAGAATCCACATGATCTTCATAGCATGCCAACCTCAGGAACAGAGAGCATCTCTTTGTACATGGCATTCTTCAGTGTCACAAAAGCTTTTGATTTGGTGAATTGAACTGCCCTTTGGAAGATGATAAAATGATATGGATGCTCAGCTAAATTCGCAAGCATCATCTGTTTCCTGTGTGAATAACCGTGCTATACAATAGCTTCACCACAGACCCCATCTCTGTCAAAACAGGCATCAAACAAGTGTTTGTACTGCACTAATACTATTGCCAATCTTTCTTTCAGCAACACTGCAGCTTACTATTGACAGCTGTGGCAATAGCTTCTTATGACATTAGCTTGTCAAAGTTGTAGAAATTGCTAAAGGACAAAAGCAAGACATTGACCATTCCTGTAACAGGA
This sequence comes from Sphyrna mokarran, assembly GCA_024679065.1. NCBI lineage: Eukaryota > Metazoa > Chordata > Chondrichthyes > Carcharhiniformes > Carcharhinidae > Sphyrna > Sphyrna mokarran. Next base: position 36,835,112 of record JAGIQG010000005.1, on the reverse strand, counting down.
TGACAATATGCTGAAAAGACACAATTAATGCTCACTCTGAAGAAAAACTACAACAGATAATTGATGTATTCACCAAATTCTACAGGAGAATAATACTTCCCTTGAACACTTGTAAACCAAAGTCTTCTACCAACCCATACAAAATGAAGCCAATGCCGTTAGAATCAAATATCTTGTGTTTTGACTTACATCAAGTGAAGTCCCCCAGTGGTGTTAATCCAACAAGACCCCTCAATTTGTCACGATCCGGCTGGGATACCCTTAAATTGTTACAGCCCCAGGTGAGATGGGATGAAGCCTCTCTCTGTCTTTATTTAACATCCTCTGGTGGTCACAGCAAAATTTAAGCTAAGAAGGATCCCTTTTTGTGGGATACTTTTTTTTCCAATAATTCCAACAGATCCAATAGTTATGTTTTAAAAGGAGTCGATTTAACTTGGCTTTCTTGTGTTAAAAATATTGTGAGTTTGTTAATTATTAAAGAGAATGGTGAAACACATGCATATGCATTCATACAGATCAGAAGAGAGAATTGAGTTCCAAGTAAGTTAATAATTAAGATAAAAGGTATGCAGGACAGTCCATGGCGTGTGAGGAGTGGATGATTAGGCATTGTAGCCATTACAATTCGGGATTCCATTAGAGTGACTTCAGCAGGCAAATTGTGATTCCAGTGTTCCATTATCTATTGGAGAAGCTTCCCGGCTTTGTTTTCAGTTGTAGTCCTTGGTAACATCCACGGTCAGAGAGAGAGAGATATTCTGGCAAAATGGCTATTTGTCAGGGTACTCTAAATTTGCTTGCTAGTTTCTATTTTTGTGTCAAAACTTCCACCATCTGTTTTCACAGAACATCTATAGATCACTGGAGGAGCTTTTCAGCTGGCTTTTAACCCATTCTTTTTCTTTCCCAAGTGGGAAATCCACAAAATTTTGCCTGAGCATTACACAAGAAGTGTAATGGGGGTGCAGGTTCACAAGTCTCTGAAGGTGTCCTCACAGGTGGAGAAGGTGATAAAGAAGGCGTATAGTATGTTAGCTTTCATAGAAAAGGGTATAGAATACAAGAGTAGGAGTTTGATGTTGCAGTTGTACAGAACTTTGGTTAGGCCTCATTTGGAATACTGCGTCCAATTCTGGTCGCCGTACTATCGGAAGGATGTGGAGTCCTTGGAGAGAGTGCAGAGGAGGTTTACCAGGATGCTGCCTGGTATGGAAGGAATGTCTTATGAGGAACGATTAAATAGACTGGGGTTGTTTTCCCTTGAAAGACGTCGGCTTAGAGGGGATCTCATCGAGGTGTATAAGATTATAAGGGGTATAGATAGAGTAAATGGAGGTAAACTTTTTCCACCTTTAGAAATGGATAGGACGAGAGGTCATGGCCATAGGGGGAGGGGGGCTATGTATAGGACGAATATTAGAGGGCAGTTTTTCACACAAAGGGTAGTGGGGGTGTGGAATGCACTGCCAAGTAAGGTGGTGGGAGCAGGCACACTGGGGCTGTTTAAGGGTCTCTTGGACAGCCACATGAGCGGTATGCAGATAGAGGGATATAGTAGGACTGTTTAACTACGGCTTTTTCCACAGGTAAATCGGTCCATACTTGACCAACATTGAGCATGCATTCGGCAGGTGGTGCGGGTACAGCTCTTGGATGTTGATTCATGGGTTGCCTGGTACCTCATGTCGTAAATGAGTGCTTTATGTGGACCATCTGAAGGGCACCATGACAGCTCAGAGACTATCGATGTGACTGTGCAGACACTTGGAATTGGGCCGGTGTCTGCGGGAGTTTGCGCGTTCTCCCCGTGGGTTTTCTCCGGGCACTCCGGTTTCCTCCCACAACCCAAAAATTCGCTCTTAGGCTGATTGGGAAACAAATTGTTCCTATAGTGAGAATTTTCCATATTAGGAATAATATATATATTATTATATAGGAATAATATAATAGGATAATGGATTTGCTACTATATAGTTATGAAGGCGGCGCGGGCTCGTTGGGCCGAAGGGCCTGTTTCCCGTGCTGTGTTGCTCTTTAATCTCTTTAAAAAAAAAGTCTTTGATGAGATGGGCATTAGGTAACATTGTCTCTCCTAGAGATGTCAGTCAGTCTCTGAATGCTTTGAGAAGAACCTTGCCTGATAATTGGGTCCCATTATCTCTTTGAGAATCATCCTGCAACAATTCAGCCAGTGGCTACTGTACCCATTCAAAAAAAAACAAGGTCTTATTTAAAAAACAAAATTTCTAGACATAACTCTGTGATTTTTTATTCCTTTATTGCTTTGAAGTTTCTATCTCAGAAGCTGATACTGATGCAGAGGTATATCACCGAATCCAATGTGTTACTGCCGTCTGTGGTAAATTGAGAAACTCACGTTTTCAAGGATTGAGGTATCAGACCTGATATGAAACTCAATCTATCAGGCAATGATTCTCCCCACACTTCTGAATGCTGTCGATGTTTGGACAACTTATCAATGTCATATCAGGACATAGTGATCCAGGGTGAGGTATCTAAATCGGTACAAAATTAGCTTCTTGACAGAAGCCAGAGGGTGGTTGTAGACAGTTGTTTTTCAAACTGGAGGCCTGTGACCAGCGGTGTGCCTCAGGAATCAGTGCTGGGTGCACTGTTATTTGTCATTTATATGAATGATTTGGATAAGAGTATAGGAGGCATGGTTAGTAAGTTTGCAGATGAGACCAAGATTGCTGGCATATGGACAGTGAAAAATGTTATCTCCAATTACAACAGGATCTTGATCAATTGGGTCAGTGGGCTGACAAGTGGCAGATGGAGTTCAATTAGACAAATATGAGGTGATGCATTTTGATAGACTGAATTAGGACAGGACTTACTCAGTTAATGGGGCATTGGGGAGAGTTACAGACGAAGAGATCTAGGGGTACATGTTCATAGCTCCTTGAATGTGGAGTCACAGGTGGACAGAGATGTGAAGAAGGAATTCAGCGTGCTTGGTTGCATTGGTCAGAACACTGAATACAGGAGTTGGGATGTCTTTTTGAAGTTGTACAAGACATTGGTGAGGCCACACTTGGAATACTGTGTGCAATTCTGGTTGCCATATTATGGAAAGGATGTTATTAAACTAGAAAGAGTGCAGAAAAATTTACTAGAATGCTACTGGGACTTGATGGATTGAGTTACAAGGAGAAGCGGAATAGACTGGGACTTTTTTCTCTGGAGCATAGGAGGCTGAGGGGTGATCTTATAGAAGTCTATAAAATAGTGAGGGTAATACACAAGGTAGTTAGTCAATATCTTTTCCCAAAGATAGGGGAGTCTAAAACTAGAGGGCATAGATTTAAAGTGAGAGGGGAGAGATACAAAAGTGTCTAGAGGGACAGTTTTTTCACATAGAGGATGGTAAGTATCTGGTACAAGCTGCCAGAGATAGTCGTAGAAACGGCTACAATTTTATCTTTGAAAAAGCATTTCGATAGTTATTTGGGTGCGATGGGTATAGAGAGATATGGACCAAATGCAGGCAATTGGGAATAGCTTAGGGGTTTAAAAAAAAGGATGGCATAGACAAGTTGGGTCAAATGGCCTTATTTCTATGCTGTAAACCTCTATGATTCGATGACTCTAAGACCCTAGAGCAATATTATCTATGCTGTTTTAGAAGAATCTTTCAAATCAAGTGAGAGGAAAAAGAGCAATCGTAAGCATTCTCTGGGATACTGACATGATATAGAGGTTGTGATAACCTTACATCAGCTGAGATGGATGGGAAATTATATCAGAATGCCTGACTGAAGACTGCTTGAACAACTGCTCTACTCAGAACTATGCCAGGGAACCTGTTCTCAGAGGGACCATCTCAAAGCCTTCATCAATGCATGGGAAGTAGATGTTCCACAACCAAAATGGCAATTCATCATCAAAATCTTCCAATCAACAAGAGTAGCCACTGAGAGAAAGAACAGCGAGAGAGACATAAAGAGAGGGTGGCTAGCTAAGTCTGCCAGCAGTGTTATCAGCCAACAACCAATGTCCTCATTGTGAGTAAATCTCTGAGGTTAAGGTAGAGCTCATAAGCCCTCTAAGTACTCACAGCTAACACCGCCATCCCATCCAGGCACCTGCATGAAAGAATCATCCTAAATACAAAGGATTGTCAATACACCAAGTAATCGTTAATGGCATGTTCCTCAGCCCATGTTATGCTTGGCTTTGGAAACTTGTCAAAAGGTTACAAAGGAAAGTAAAATCTTTTTGCAAACTCAGTGAAGGTGGCAAATAATTTGAAAACATAGGCTTCAGCCTTTCCACAGATTACCTCCAGCAAAAGAGGAGGTAACTATCAAAAAAGCAACTATCAAAGAGAATGCCTAATTAAATAAATCTGCATGCATTAGACTTCGATTGAGGGGTAAGTGTGAAGTGGCACAATCACTCAAACCTTGTTTAATTACCAGCAAAGTGAAAGTCCTTCTGCATAAGTTAACAGAGTGTGGTTGAACAACCTGGAGCGCCCTTGCTAGAGACAGCTTTGCAGCAAAACGGAATATGTAATGCCTGCGTGTACCAGGAACTGATGCAGAGGATTTGTAGGAAGCTGCCATAATACTCTTTAACCAGGTTAATGGCTCTTGTACATATGTTATAAAGTGTTGTCAGGTTTCATACTTATTTGTACCCTCACACAAACTCGTAGTTGTTTCTTTGTTTATTATGCATACCCAAACATAAGTAGGCACACATTCAAGTTCCAACCTATAATTGACGGTCTTTACATTCTTCTATTTTCAAAAAGCTTTAAACATAAGGGGTGATCTCATAATTTTTTTGGATCCTGACTTGAAGTTTCAGCTTCTGAAAGCAGGAGGGCACAGTTGAATCTCCAAAGCCAAATCCTTGGAAAACCATGTCAAAGCTACTGATCTGGTAAATATATTTGTGAAAATCAACACATAACTTCTTTGTAGTGCAACCAAGTTAGAACATATTACAGCACAGAAACAGGCCTTTTGACCCTTCTTGGCTGTGCTGAACCATTTTTCTGCCTAGTCTCACTGACCTGCACCTGGACCATATCCCTCCACACCCCTCTCACCCATGTACTTGTCTAAGTTTTTCTTAAATGTTTAAAGTGAGTCCACATTTACTACTTCATTTGGCAGTTCATTCCACACTCTCACCACTCTCTGCGTGAAGAAGCCTCTCTAATATTCCTTTTAAATTTTTCCCCCTTCATGCTTAACCCATGTCCTCTAGTTTTTTTTCTCCCTTAGCCTCAGTGGAAAAAGCCTGCTTGCATTCACTCTATCTATATCTATCATAACTTTATACAAATCTGTCAAATCTTCCCTCATTCTTCTATGCTCCAGGGAATAAAGTCCATATTCAACCTTTCTCTGTAACTCAGTTTCCAAGTCCCGGCAACATCCTTGTAAATCTTTTCTGCGCTCTTTCAATCTTATTAATAACCTTCCTGTATTTAGGTGACCAAAACTGCACACAATACTATAAATTCGGCCTCACCATTGTCTTATACAACCTCACCATAACATTCCAACTCTTATACTGAATTCTTTGATTTATAAAGGCCAATATACCAAAAGCACTCTTTATGACCCTATCTATCTGTGAAGCCACTTTTAGGGAATTATGTATCTGTATTCCCAGATTCCTCTGTTCTACTGAATTCTTCGGTGTCCTACCATTTACCTTGTATATTCTACTTTGGTTTGTCCTTCCAAAGATGGAATATTAAACTCCATCTGCCATTTTTTAGCCCATTTTTCTAGCTGGTCCAAGTCCCTCTGCAAGCTTTGAAAATTTTATTCACTACCCACTACACCTCCAATCTTTGTATCGTAAGCAAATTTGCTGATCACAATTTATCACATTATCATCCAGATCATTGATATAGATGACAAACAAGAATGGACCCAGCACTAATCCCTAGTCACAGGCCTTCACTCAGAGAAGCAATCCTCCACTACCACTCTTTGGCATCTTCCATTGAGCCAATGTCTAATCCAATTTACTACCTCTCTATGTATACCTAGCGACTGAACCTTTCTAACTAACCTCCTATGCGGGATCTTGTCAAGGGCCTTACTGAAGTCCATGTAGACAACATCCACTGTCTTCCCTTCATCTATTTTCCTGGTAACCTCATCGAAAAACTCTAATAGATTGGTTAAACATGACCTATCACGTACAAAGCCATGTTGACTCTCCCTAATAAGTACTTTTCCATCCAAATATTTGTAGATCCTATCTGTTAGTATTGCCTTCAATAATTTACCGACTACTGATGTCAAACTTACCAGTCTATAATTTCTCGGAAGTAGTTGCTGGATAAAACAGGATGGATTGCTGGATTGTCACATGGTTGCCATGAATGACTTTTCCACGTGGAAAATGTTGCAATGCAATGAGATTCAACCATCTGTGTCAGGCTTTTGATGGAATATGAGACGGGTGATGTAAGTGCTGACCATATTGACATTGTTCATTGGTTTATTGCCAAGTAGATACGTCAGGGCCTATGGTAGTTGGTGGCATTATATTGGATCTTTACAATTTAGGCAGGTAGGGGAGTGGTAGCAGGGACAGGGGGCATTTTGACTTTGTGCAATCTAGAATGAGCAACACCAGTTCCTCCAGTCTCTGCACATAGCTAAAGTCTTCCATTCTTGCTTCCTTCTAATATTTCACCTCTGAATCTTCTTCAGCATCTTAGGAGCCTTTCTAAATGTAGGGCTCACTATATTCCAACTTAAAAAAAATTCATGGGATACCACATGGGGGTATAATCAATGTTTAATAAAGGCATAGCATAATGATGTAGCTTTTATATCCTCCTATGCTTCTATTCATGAAGCCCAAGAATCTCATACACCTTCACAATATTCTCAATTTGTGCTATTGTCTTCACAGATTTGTGTATTATCCCCATTTTATTTTGCTCCTGAAACTCCTTTAAATGTTGCCATTTTGTTTACCTTGCTTTTCTATGTTCTTCCTACCAAAATGAACCACATTATATTCCTTGGTATTAGGTTTTGTCTGCTTACTTCATTTGTCCATCCTTGCCACACTAAAGCTCATTGTTATCTTTCTCACTGTTTGCTACATTTCTGCATTTATGTCATCGTAAACTTTGAAATTATACATTGTGTGTATCCAGGACCACCACTTTTTCCACGGACAATTAGCCATGAGCAATAAATAGCCAGGTCATTAATATATATTTCTTTTAGTTATTGTGCAGTATGGTGACACAGTGGTTATCACTGCTACCTCACAGTGCCAGGGATCCCAGTTCAATTCTGATTTTGGACGATTGTCTGTGTGAAGTTTGCATGTTCTCCCTGTGCCTGCATGGGTTTCCTCTGGATGCTCCAGTTTCCTCACACAGTCCAAAGATGTCCGGGATAGGTTGATTGGCCTGGGTAAATTGCCCCATAGTGTCAGGGGAATTAGTAGGATAAATACATACAGTGAAGGAGACAGGGCCTAGGTAGAATTGTGATCGGTGCAGACTCAATGGGCTGAATGAACAAAGAACAAAGAACAAAACAGCACAGGAAACAGGCCCTTCGGCCCAACGAACCCACACCACCACCCCGATGTTCCCACCTATACCCGCCATCCCTGTCCATGTTTATAGATCTATGGATTAAAAACCAAATTTGAGACAATTAAGGGAGAATTTATTCTGTCAATTAGCCTAAGAGCACATCTTTGGGATGTGGGAGGAAACCGGAGCGCCTGGAGAAAACCCACGCAAGCACGGGGAGAATGCGCAAACTCCCACAGACACAGGCCCAAATCCATGTATCTGCATAGCACAGCGATAGTCACTGAGCTGTTGTGTTGCCCATCAAATGGTCAATGCGAATGTCTTCTTTCTGCACTGTAGAGATTCTATGATTCATGTAGACTTCACTGGCTATTTATTGCTTATGGCTACTTGTCCGTGAAAAAGTGGTGGTGAACAGCCATCTTGAACCTCTGCAGTTCATGTGGTGTAGGTACATCCCTGATGCTGTTAGGAAGAAGTTCCAGGATTTTGACCCACGATAGTCGTTGCAACATTGCCCCCTAGGGTATAATATCACATACTTCAATCCAGTTGACTGTCTTTTGCATCTACTCTGCCACTGTTCCTTTAATTCCATGAACTTCGATTTACTGTCAAGTATATGTTGTGGTATGCTATCAATTGGCTAATAAAAGTTTGATCAGAAGTGATCTACTCTTACCCAAACCCTCCATTAGTTAGATCTTGAAGTTTACTTGCAGCATTAAATGTAGCATCTTACAGATCTCACTTTGAACTCAGGTGTCCAATTCTATAGCCTTCAATAGCATCAAGAGTCAAATTTTAAGTTTGCTTTCCAGGGTGTACAGAGTGTTTGGGTTATAAGGAGAGGCTCAATAGACTGGGACTCTGGAGCATAGGAGGCTGAGAGTGACCTTATAGAGCTTTATAAAATAATGAGAGGCATAGACAAGATAGATAGTCAATATCTTTTGCCAAAGATAGGGGAGTCTAAAACTAGGCGGCATAGGTTTAAGGTGAGAGGGGAGAGATACAAAAGTGTTCAGAGGGGCAATTTTTTCACACACATAGAACATTGAACATTACAGCGCAGTACAGGCCCTTCAGCCCTCGATGTTGTGCCGACCAGTGGAACCAATCTAATGATCCTCTAACCTAAACTATTCCAGGGTAATGAGTGTCTGGAACAAACTGCCAGAGATAGTAGTAGAGGCGGATACAATTTTATCTTTTGAAAAACATTTAGATAGTTACATGGATTCGATGGGTAAAGGAATATGTGCCAAGTTTAGGGGTTTTAAAATAAAGTGCAGCATGAAGAAGTTGGACTGAAGAATCTGTTTCCATGCTGTAAACCTCTATGACTCTATGTTGATTATTCCACCCGAGTAAATGGAACTTAATAATGGATGGATTGCTGTATAATTATCAAACTGGAAAGGATTTATCATTATTAGAGGAATGAGATTTAGCACTGGTGTGTAAATTGCTAAATAAATTGTGTGCTTGAGGGCAGTTTTGGCAAGTAGTTTTAATTTGACTGGTTGAGAGAATACCATTTTCACAATGACATCGTACTGATGGCAGTCCTTTATATTATGGCTGGTTGACAAATAAGCAAGTCTGCAGAACACCACCTCATGAAGACTGTGCCCATTAACTTAATGAGATGTCCATTCCACTGGTTCATAGAATCTATGGCACGGAGAAGGCCCTTGGCCCCAGCCGATCAAAAAGCTCATCTAAGCTAACCCCATTTGCCTGCATTTGGTCCATATCCCTATAAACCTTTCCTATCCAAGTACTTGTCCAAATTCATTTTAAATGTCATCAATATCCCTGCCTCAATCATTTCCTCTAGCAGCTCATTCCACATTTGTACCAGGCTCTGTGTAAAAAATGTTGCTCCTCAGCTTCCCATTAATTCTTTCCCCTCTACTGGTCAGTCTATTGGTCCACTTCTCACTCAATAGCAATGTTTTCATGTTTTCCCAAATTTGTTCATCATGGTGGGGGGGAGAGAGAGAGAGAGAGAGATCAGTGGTAGTAAACTCACTGGAACTAAAGTAAAGTGAAATGTCTTTGTTAGTCACAAGTCGGCTTACATTCACACAGCAGTGGAATTACTGTGAAAATCCCCTAATCATCACGCTATAGCACTATTCAGGTACACTGAGGGAGAACTTAGCATGGCCAGTGCACCTAACCAACACATCTTTTGGACTGTGGGAGGAAACCAGAGCACCCAGAGGATACCCATGCAGACACAGGGAGAACATGCAGTCTCCTACAGATAGTGTCCCAAGCCAGAAATGAAACCAGGTCCCTGGCGCTGTGAGGCAGCGGACATCACATTGTGTCACTATGCTATTTATTGACTTTTATTAACATGTCCTTATCATAGGATCATAGGATCCTACAGTGTAGAAGTGCTAACTACTATACTACCTTGCCGCCAATAATCCTAGTACAGTCAGCACAAGACCGGCTAGGCCCATGTCATCTGAGCCGTTCATGTAAAGAGGCATATCCCAACATACAAAACAAACTAATACAAGTTTTTTTTTTGCACAGGTCAAATGCCTCTGTTTCCATTGGGCAAGCAGGGTTAAGCATTTTCACCTGCAGTTTGGATATATACTGACACGATATATACATAATATATATATGTTTATATATTATTAATACATATATTATATATATGTTTTATGTATATACTGGAAACCTGTGGTCGGCACTATCAATGGTCAGCACTGCTCTCAATTAGAACATAGAACATAGAACATTACAGCACAGAACAGGCCCTTCGGCCTTCGATGTTGCGCCGACCAATATAAAAAGCAATGATCCTCCAAACTAAACCATTCCCTTTTCTTCCATATACGTATCAACTAACCTCTTAAACGCCACCAAACTTGGCGCATCTACAACTGCCGCAGGCAGGGCATTCCACTCCCTAACCACCCTTTGGGTAAAGAACCTACCTCTGATATCAGTCCTATAACTATCACCCCTTAATTTAAAGCTGTGTCCCCTCGTGCTAGCTTTCTCCATCCTAGGGAAAAGGCTATCACTGTCCACCCTATCTAAACCTCTAATCATCTTATATGTTTCGATTAGGTCTCCTCTTAGCCGCCTCCTTTCTAACGAAAACAACCTCAAATCCCTCAGCCTCTCTTCATAAGACCTGCCTCCATACCAGGCAACATCCTGGTAAACCTCCTCTGTACCCTCTCCAATGCCTCCACATCTTTCTTATAATGTGGGGACAAGAACTGCACACAATACTCCAAGTGCGGCCGCACTAGAGTTTTGTACAGTTGCAACATGACGTTGCGGCTCCGAAATTCAATCCCCCTACCAATAAAAGCTAAGACTCCGTATGCCTTCTAAACAACCTTATCGACTTGACTGCCTACTTTCAGGGATCTATGCACAAATACACCAAGATCCCTCTGTTCATCAACACTGTTAAGAATCCTACCATTAGCCTTATACTCTACACATTTATTATTCCTGCCAAAGTGCATTACCTCACACTTTTCCACATTAAACTCCATTTGCCACCTCTTGGCCCAGCTCTGCAACTTGTCAAGTCTCTCTGCAAACTATAACACCCCTCTTCACTATCTACCACTCCTCTGACTTTGGTGTCATCCACAAATTTACTAATCCATCTTCAATACCCTCATCCAGATCATTTATAAAAATTACAAACAGCAGGGGCCCCAAAACAGACCCCTGAGGTACACCACTTGTCACCGAACTCCACGATGAATATCTCCCATCAACCACCACACTCTGTCTTCTATCTGCTAGCCAATTCCTAACCCAATTAGCTAAATCACCCTCTATCACATACATCTGCATTTTCTGCAGAAGTCTTCCATGGGCCACCTTATCAAACGCCTTACTAAAGTCCATATATACCACATCAACCGCCTTACCCCCATCCACCTCTGTGGTCACTTTTTCAAAAAACTCAATAAGGTTAGTAAGGCACGACCTACCCTTCACAAAACCATGCTGACTATCCCCAATCAATTCATTTCTCTCTAAATAACTATAAATCCTATCCCGAATAATTCTCTCCAATACTTTGCCCAATACTTTACTCTCCAATAAATTGTTAAGTTTATTGTCTTTATAATGCCACATACCATGCATTGACTGATGAATTCCTTAGCGTGGTCAATACTTGTATCTGTTTTTTCCACATTATGATAACCATTAATTGTTTCAGATTTAGGGTGGGAAGTGGTGGTATCATTGGTTGCCGGCATGTGTTTAGCTTAATGCCTAGGTGAACTCTTGTAAGTGGATGACATCTCTTTCTTGATCTATTGTTGCATCTTAATTAATTGTCATGCTGAAATACAAGTAGGAATGAGAAATGAAAACTGCAGCTGAGACGATTCAAGACTTTAATCTGTAATACTTTGTTTACCTCACTCAGGACACCTTAATTCGGAAGAGGGGTCTTGAAAGAAAGAACAGTGTTAGGATACACAGAAAGCTTAATGCCTGTTTTCAGCAGCCATCTCAGAATCAGATCTACTTCTGTATTAAAAGCTATCAAAAAGTCAATTTTTATAAAATTCTTCCAGGCACGTGTGGTAGTCGGTAAAAGCAATGAAGACATGTGCACTTGCAGAAAGATTATGATTATAAACTGTCTCCAAGGAAGTTCGATCTCCCTGGAAATAAGATCATTCTCATAAGTAATGGTGCAGATTATTGCCATCAAAGGAGAAAATACTGAAAAATCTCAGCAAATCTGGCAGCATCTGTAGGGAGAGAAAAGAGCTGATGTTTTGAGTCAGAATGGCCCTTTGTCAGAGCTTCGACAAAGGGTATCTGGACTCCAAACATCAGCTCATTTTTCTCTCCACAGATGCGATCAGACCTGCTGAGATTTTCCAGCATTTTCTCTTTTGGTTTCAGATTCCAGTGACTGTAGTATTTTGCTTTTATTTTGTATTCAAAATGGCAGCCAATAGTTAACAACACCTCCCCCACCATCATTTTAATTAGAGCTGCCTATTTTATAGCATTTGTTTAAACTTGTGCGGGGCAGGCTAAGAAAGAAGATCATTACAGAGTAAACAAGTGCACTCAATGAAGTTGCAGGATTTATTTTATTACAAATAAATCTCTAGCCTCTGGCTCTGATCTACAGAGCCTCTGGCTCTGATCTTCAGGTCCTCGTTGGTTACGGGTGTGGTTCCGGAGGACTGGAGGATAGCGAATGTGGTCCCATTGTTTAAGAAGGGGAAGAGAGACCGTCCTGGGAATTATAGGCCAGTGAGTCTTACTTCTGTTGTGGGCAAGGTATTGGAGAGAATTATGAGGGATAGGATTTATAGTTATTTAGAGAGAAATGAATTGATTGGGGATAGTCAGCATGGTTTCGTGAAGGGTAGGTCATGCCTTACTAACCTCATTGAGGTTTTTGAGAAAGTGACCAAAGAGGTGGATGGGGGTAAGGCGGTTGATGTAGTATATATGGACTTTAGTAAGGCGTTTGATAAGGTGGCCCATGAAGACTTCTACAGAAAATGCAGATGTGTGGAATAGAGGGTGATTTAGCTAATTGGATTAGGAATTGGCTGGCAGATAGAAGACAGAGGTTGGTGGTTGATGGGAGATATTCATCGTGGAGTTCGGTGACGAGTGGTGTGCCTCAGGGGTCTGTTTTGGGGCCCTGCTGTTTGTAATTTTTATAAATGATCTGGATGAGGGTATTGAGGGATGGATCAGTAAATTTGCAGATGATACTAAAGTTGGTGGTGTGGTAGATAGTGAAGAGGGGTGTTTTAGTTACAGAGTGACTTGGACAAGTTGCAGAGCTGGGCCGAGAGGTGGCAAATGGAGTTTAATGTGGAAAAGTGTGAGGTAATTCACTTTGGCAGGAATAACAAATGTGTAGAGTATAGGCTAATGGTAGGACTCTTAATAGTGTTGATGAACAGAGGGATCTTGGTGTATATGTGCATAGATCCCTGAAAGTAGGCAATCAAGTCGATAAGGTTGTTAAGAAGGCATATGGAGTCTTAGCTTTTATTGGGAGGGGGATTGAATTTCGGAGCCGCAGCATCATGTTGCAACTGTACAAAACTCTAGTGCGGCCGCACTTGGAGTATTGTGTGCAGTTCTGGTCGCCACATTATAAGAAAGATGTGGAGGCATTGGAGAGGTACAGAGGAGGTTTACCAGGATGTTGCCTGGTATGGAGGGCAGGTCCTATGAAGAGAGGTTGACGGATTTGAGGTTGTTTTCGTTAGAAAGGAGGCGGCTAAGAGGGGATCTTATTGAAGCATATAAGATGATTAGAGGTTTAGATAGGGTGGACAGTGATAGCCTTTTTCCTAGGATGGAGAAAGCTAGCACGAGGGGACACAGCTTTAAATTAAGGGGTATGAGTTATAGACGGATATCAGAGGTAGGTTCTTTACTCAAAGAGTGATTAGGGAGTGGAATGCCCTGCCTGCAGCTGTTGTAGATGCGCCAAGTTGGTGGCGTTTAAGAGGTTAATTGATAAGTATATGGAAGAGAAGGGAATGGTTTAGTTTGGAGAGGCATTGCTTTTTATTTTGGTCGGCACAACATCGAAGGCCGAAGGGCCTGTTCTTTGCTGTATTGTTCTATGTTCTATGTTCTAAATGCCTTCTATAGTTGATTTTGGCGATTAAAATGATAGGATAAACCAATGTAGTTATTAAAGGTTCAACATCTTTTAGACAAGCAGATTTAATCACCTGATTTTTCACTTCCCCCAGGAGATTGCCTTTGCTCCCCACTGAGTAGGGGTATTTGCTTCTTAAGGATATAACACACCTCAGTGGCTTGAGAGACCAACAAGTCCTTTTTGTCCAAACTTGAGTATTAAAAGAAAGCATACTATTGAATCTTTTCATTTAGCACCCATCAGAATTGACACAAGAATGCCAAATTCCAAAGGAAGTGACAATTTACACTGCATGAAAAGGTGAAATAGTGTGTGCCAAAGCTATCCCGCTGGATAATAACTACCCTGATCGGATAGCTGCGAGATGTGTATCACACGTTCTCACAAATGAGCCTAAAGTTATCACCTTCGGACATGAAAAGTGCCTCGTCTCTCAAATTACTCTGGAAGTGTAAAGTATCTTAAAACAATTGAGCAGCAGCTACTATGCAGAAGCAACACAAGTGGCGTTTTTACTAATGGGATGCTGCCATCTAAAAGGCAGCATGGTGGTAAAGTGATTAGCACTGCTGCCTGACAGCATCAGGAACCTGTGAACAACAGAGTCTCCGGACCCCATACACTCACAGGCCCCCCTGTCCTGAAATGCACCAGGGCTGCCACAAAATAAGCCCCTTGTTCTTCCCTGCATCCCACCACCACCCCCCCACCCCAAGCCCAAGTAATATAGAGCAGTTTGAAAGCAGAAACTTACCTTCTCACTCATCCTCTCTGTACAAACATCTGAATGCGACTTTTATACGTGACGTGCTTTTCTGACTGATCAGTCACAGAGAACAAGGTGGTTAAGCCAGGTGAGCTGGGATAATTGGGCGTGAAGCTCTCTAATGACATTGTGATGAATGCAAAAAGAATGCAAATTAATGTTTTGCCTATTTGGACCGGGGTCCTGATCATGCCAATTCTTTTTTTGATAAAATGGGAATGGGCGCAAAAACAGGTACCATCCCACCAGTCTCATCACGTCCAATTTTATGATACTTTCCCACTGTAACTCAGGCTCAATGAGGTCATAAAATTCTGCCCTATGTGGACACAGTAGAAGGGAAGGAAGAAGAGAGGTGGGGGTGAGGGATCTAAGAGAAAGATAATCAATAAAACAGACCCTGAAACCTAAACACACTCTGGAACCAGAGTACACCAATTGACAATGTCCAGTTTTCAGATAGTTAGAGGGGATATTATGACCCATTACATCTGTACTGGCTGGCTCTTTGCAAGTTGGCACTGCTGCCAGGGATCTGGTTCAATTCCAATCTCGGGTCACTGTCCATATGGAATTTGTATGGCCTCCTCATTTCTGTGTGGGTTTCCCCCGGGTGCTCTGGTTCCCTTCCACACTCCAAAGATGTGCAGGTTAGGTTGATTAGCCATGCTAAATTGACCCTTAATTGTCTAGGGGATTAACAGAGTAAATATGTGGGCTTACAGAAATAGAGCCTGGATGGGATTGTGGTTGGTGCAGACTCAATGGGTGAAATGGCCTCCTTCTGCACTGGAGGGATTCTATGATTTAAAGAGGTGTTTAGTTTGTGGTTCTTCCCTGCTCTTTTGTGTCCTAGTCCTACAAACATACCCTTTTCAAATACATATCCAGATCATGTGCAAAAATGTATTTATTCATGCATTTATGGCTGTTTCCCTGTGATGAAAAACCCAGAAGTTTTGGGAAGGCAGTAAGCATGTAATTGATGTAACCCAGAGGAGTTTTATCTGTGATAGAAGACCTAGAATTTGCTCAGGGAAAAAAATAATGATCAAAAATGCCATGGCGTTGAGATTAGAATGACTGCGGTCTGGATAACATCAGCAGGGGTATCTTAGCAAGCAAGCACAATGATACATTCTGTAGGTGTAATGTTTTATTTGTTTTCATATTAATAAACAGGTAACTAAATTCACGCACGTAAGAACATTGCTGATAAAAGGGCAAAGAACGTAAACTACATATTTTGACACTGACTCTTCAGTCTGTGCGAATGCCTAATACATCAGAGGTGATGTTGAAAGCAGATTGAAGAAAAGGGGATGGAATCCAGGCAGTGAATAAGTAGTCTCAGATGGCATGAAGGCATTTCTGACTGAATGATTGAGTGCTAAGTAGATTGTGAGAACTGTATTAAAGGAGAACTTTGGTGTGGGAGTAAGCACTGAGGATGATAAGTACTTACCTCGAGATAAGTTTTGGGTAATTTGTTTTCCGAGGGGTGATCAATTTGTCTTTTAAATAGTCCAATTTGCAGACATCCTTTGTGTATTCAACCATGGCGGCTGTGAAATGTGCTGGGAGACAGACAATCTCTCAAACATATTCCCTCTCCGAACATTGCTGTCACGGTGATTGCACCGTGTCTTTCCTTTGCGTTCACTTTGAACAAATAATTGGTGGACACAGTTAAAAAAAATATAAATGAAAGACTCAGGACTAATTTGGGAACTAGTGAACCAAAGTGGTAACAATCTTCCCACAAACCACTCCTCGGAATCTGCCATCCCATTCACGCTTTCAAATCTGATTTGGAGAAGGTTGTAAAGAATAATGTTAAAAAAAATGAAAAATAGAAGTCCCAATTGAGTAATAAATACATTTCAGTCAAGGTATTTGGTTCTAAGGTAGGTGCCTCTTTAATAAACAGTGTATGTCTGCCCCTAATCACTAATTAATCAAGTTACCCTCGGAATACTAAAACTTCATTTTATCTCCTTTTTCAGGATTGCCAGTGTGACCCACCGACCGGCTGTGGCACATTAAGCGGAACATGAAGAGCTGGGGGAAAGTGACAGGTCCTAACAGTAAGCATCTTTGTTTAACTTCAAGACAGGATAAACACAGACCATCATACCACTTGACATTTTTTTTAACTCTTGCCCCTACCTTTGGTCTGCAGTGACTCCATGGTGCAGGGCTGGTGGGATAAGGGCGGGGGGGGGGGGGGGGGGGGGGGGGGGAAATCTGTTGGCCAACACCCACTCAGTTATGTGTGCAGAGGCAAGGGTGAAATGGTACTCTTACTGAACCGCAGCAGCTGGCAAGTGGAGTGCAACACATTTCATCGTCCCTGACATTCAGGCGCAGGTTTACTTACAATGCTTTTACAAAGAAAAATTGTTTCACCTCTTATCTCAGGCACTGCATCTTTCTCTTTGTTCAGAGCCCTGGGGCAGCCCGTGTAACATAAGCAGATAATTCATGATAAGATTCACGGTATGTAAGAAATTGAGTTGTCAACACCACTTTGTGCCACCTCAATCCGTGACAGGAAATGAAAACATTTACTAAAAGTGGTAGTATTGTTTTGACTAGTAACTTGAACTGTTAACAAATGTGATTTGGAAATGTATGTCTTTTGGAACCCATCCAGTGGGTATGTTGCTTTTCTTTCTCAAAATAGCACAACAGCTGATCCGGAGGTTCACCTCCACATGGGAAACTAGCTTAGCTTGAGCACTTAATGTTCAGAATGCCTTGTGAGTGCTAAACTGTACATGTGTCCTCTGGTGCAATGTTCTCTCATGCCTGCCAGAAGTCTTGTTTCTGTTTAATCCATAGATTAATTCGCAGAGGTGGCAGGCAGAGTGAATACTATATAATACACAGAGAACCTGTGGCTGGCTTGGGGAAATTGAATATGCCAAAGAAAAGCTCCTGTGTTTCACTGTATTAATTAAGTAACCATGGTTTGTAGGACACTAACCATTCCCTCTCAGTTACTTCACCTAGCCGACAGAGAAAACAGTTTCCTTCAGCATTAGGGCATGTCGTTAAGCAGGAGAGTGCACACAATAATTTTCAATTTTCTTGTCTTTCATGACATTGTGAGCATTACAGGCTAGGCCAGCATTTGTTTGTCCACCCCTTTCAGAAGGCATTGGTGAGTTGCCTTCCTGAACTGCTGCAGTCCAATTGGCGTAGGTATACCCACAATGCTGTTATGGTGAAGGAACAACAATATTTTCCCAAGTGAGAATAGCGTGGAGCCTGGAGGAAGACTTGCAAATTGAAATTCTCCCACATGTCTGTTGACCATGGTACAGGTTGTGGGTCTGGAAGATGCTGTCAATGGAGCTTGATGAGTTGCTGCATTACATCTTATAGATGGCACTCACTGCTGCCATTGTGCATCAGTGATGGAAAGAAGGAATGGATATTGAAGGTGGCGGATTGGGTGCAATCAAGTCAGTTGCTTTGCCCTGGATGTTGTTGAATTTCTTGAGTGATGCTGGAGCTGAACTTTCACCAAGAAAGATTTCTTTTACTCTTTCATGGGTGTTCGAGTCACTGGTTGGCCAGCATTTATTGCTCATCTCTAATTGTCCTTGAAGGCACATTTTTTTTAAAAAGTCAACCACATTGCTGTGGGTCTGGAGTCACATGCAGGCCAGACCAGGTAAGGTCCTTCCCCTAAAGGACATTGGTAAACCAGATAGTTTTTTTTACAACAATAGTTTAATGTTCATCTTTTAATTCCAGACTTTTTTATTCAATTCAAATTTTACCATCTGCCATGATGGGATTTGAACCTGGGTCCCCAGAGCATTACCCTGAGTTCCTGGAATACTAGTTCAGTGATAATATCACTCTTAAGGGTTCTGCCATTTACTGTATATTTCCTATCTGTACTAGACCTTGCAAAATACGTTACCTCACATTTGTCCAGATTAAACTCTATCTGTCATCTCCCTGCCCAAGTCTCCAACTGATCTATATCCTGCTGTATCCTCTGATGGTCCTCATTGCTATCTGCAAATCCACCAACCTTTGTGTCATCCATAAACTTACTAATCAAACCAGTTATATTTTCCTCCCAATCTTTTATATATATTACAAATAGCAAAGGTTCCAGTGCTGATCCCTGAGGAATGGCACTTGTCACAGCCCTCCATTTAAAAATGTAACCTTCCTTTGACCAAGCCAGTTTTATATTCACCTTGCCAACTCACCTCTGATCCCATATAACTTCACTGTCTGCGGTAATCTGCCTTGAGGGACCTTGTCAAAGGTTCCTACTTGCAACACTAATAAATAAACTTTAAACCCTAAAGTGGAGGATATTCCACCACACCCCTGACTTTTGCCTTGTAAATGGTGGACAGGTTCTGGGGAGTTAAGCAGTGAGTTACTCACTGCAGAATTCCCAGCTTCTGATCTGCTCTTGTCACTATAATCATAATCCAATGAAGCTTTCAACCAAAATTGATTCTGGGTTCAGTTGTGCCTCAGTTTTCAAATCCCTCGACAGCCTGGCCCCATCTATTTCTGAATTTTCTTTTAGCCCTCTGAAGATCTCTGTGTTCCCCCAGTTCTCTTCTTTTATATAGCCACATTGCTCCACCATTGGCAACTGTGCTTTCAACTGTTTGACTCATAGCGTAGGAAATATTAGGACAGGGGATGTAAAGATCGGTCAAAGAGATAGCTTTTGAGAAGCATATTAAAAGAGGAGGGAGAGGCAGAGAGGTGTAGGAAGGGAATTTTAGACCTGGTAATATTTCTTCTGTGGCTTGCAGTCAGATTTTGTATGATAACGCTAGTGTGAAGCTCTTTAAATGTGTTACTCTTTTAAAGATGTTATATAAATGCTGGTTTCTGTTGTTAACACATAACTAATATTTAAGACTATAAGGAACAGAAATAGAAATTGAAATAGGCCATTCAGCCTTTCGAGCATTTGGTTCAACCTCATTTAATAAGGTGATCCAACATTCAATCCACGTTCCTGTCTTATCTCTGTAAATCTTAATTCCCCTACTGATTAAAAATCTATTGATTTCAGCCTTGAAAATGCATGAGGACTCAACTTCCACAGCTTCCTGGGGTAAAAAAATTCCAAAGATTCACCAGTCTTTTAGAGAAGAAATTTGTCCTCAAATCTATCTTAAATGAGCACCCTCTTATTCTGAGACCATACCCTCTGATCCTACACTCATGAATGGAAACATCCTTCAACTTTCACCCAATTTAACTCGCTAAGAAATTTATATGTTTCAGTCATACCACCTCTCATTCCTCTGAACTCCAAGTTCAGACCTTTCTGTTTAACCTTTCCATACCCAGGATCATCCCAGTAAACCTCCTCTGTACTGCCTCCAATGGTAACATACCTTTCCTTAATAAGGGGACCAAACAGTATTCTCAATAAAGTAAAAGTTTATTTATTAGTCACAAGTAAGACCTACATTAACACTGCAATGAAGTTACTGCAAAGTTCCCCTCGTCACCACACTCTGGTGCCTGTTTGGGTCAATGCACCTAACCAGTTGTCTTTCAGACCGTAGGAGGAAACCAGGTCACCCAGAGGACACCCAAGCAGAACAAGGGAATCGTGCAAACCTCTCACTCGTACATTGTATTGTTGCAGCAACACCTTTTTACTTTTTTACTCCAGTCCCCTTGAAAAAAAAAGCCAGCATTCTATTTGTCTTCCCTATTATCTTCTGCAACTGTATACTAACTTACTGAGTTTCACGAAAAAGGGCCCCAAGTCCCTTTGTGCTACATCTTTCTGCAGCCCCTCTCTATTTAAATAAATAATCCGCCTTTGCATTCTCTCTTCCAAAATGAACAATCTCACATTTTCCCCCATTGAGCTCCATTTGTCAATTTTCTGCCCACTCACTGAACCTGTCAATGTCTCTCTGCAAATCTCTTTACCACCTGCCTTCCCTCCCACTTTTGTATTGTCTGCAAATTTGGCTACAGTCCTCTGCTCTTTCTTCTAAATCATTAATATATTTCCAAAAATCCTTGGACTGTGGAACATGTAGCATGCGTATTCAGTTACTCATGCTGAAATGAGACTGCAACGTAGCCAGTGAGTTGTTACTTGTTCTTGCGTTCTTCTACACTATTTCTTCCTCTTTGCTGAGCAAAACAATTCATAACAGGAGCTCTGAACTGAATGAGGGCTCACTAATTTTAGACTCACATTCAGAGTGCACAGCCCCAGCTTGACATGGGCACTGCCAAAAGCATAAAGATAATGCTTAGACATGAACCTATAAGCCTCAGTCAAGAAAGTCTAGTTTTATAGTTAGTGCTCACTCGCTCACACACACAGATGCCAGGGAAAATACTATAACATGCAATTTGTAATATAAGTTCTGCCTTGGGACTTAATTTCAGACATCATGACAGGAACTCTTTGTCTGTTGCTTTAGGTGACCCTACAGTAGAATCTACAGCATTGAGTGGCAGATCTGAACCTATTATTTTCTGACACTAACAGGCACTCAGTCAAACATTTGTCAAGCACTAGCCCCAATAGACAGAATTGGGTTCACTAAAAGTAGCGCAGACTATCAATAAATACAGGTAGCTACTAGAGACAGGTAAGAGGAATAGGAACCATTTTCCTGTAAAACCAGTTCCCATCCACCTACAGTGTAGTGATCTGAAACTGAAAATACACTTAAGTGAATGAATGCTCCTTGACATCAATGAGGTCTGTAGCCAGAGAATAATGTGGAAGGAATCTTGCAAGATTTGGCAATGTGGGGGAAATCCTTTAGTTCCATCTCCAAAGCTTTTCAGTGCTGCAATTCATCATGAAAACACCAGGAATATATCTTCACTGAAGCCTTTAGTGATTAAAAAAAGAATAATCTTTCTTGAATGTTCAGACAGCCACTGTGGAGGTCTCTAGTTCCAAACTTTGAGTTCAGCATGCTGAGACATGAGAATTTATACAAGGCCTCTCTGCCCTCATTGCTGCTGAGATCTGTTTCCAGGCGTACTGAAGGAGCAGAGGCCTGACTGGACAAGCTGCTGATGCTATTTGCACCACACCTTTCCACACCCTATTTCAAAATGGTGGGAGATGTGCCAATAAACCGGAAAGCTATCACAAGTAGCAGATGTGGCATGAGCAGTTGCACAGCCATCTGAAGAAACACAAGGAGTTAGGGGGCCACACTCTGGCCCTGATATCCAAAGGCCAACAATTGCTCTTATTCCAGCCTCTCGAGACAAACCAGGAATCTGGTCCAAACATCGTACACTGTCACCAATGTGAAACACTGGCGTAATGAAACTATCATATATACTATTTCTGGTGAAGGGAGTTGGTTACATTTTGTTCTAAGTATTTCAGTGAGCTTTGTTTGGCTGTTACAGAATGAAGAAGTATCAAGTTGTATCAGTACAGAGGCTAACATCAGCAACAAGTTTTGGTCACTGCTTTGTGCAGATGTGAAGAGGATTGCCAATACATGAGACAATTGTTTCTTCTTTGAATGTCCGTACAGATGGGTCAGTAGTAGCCACTTTGGCTTCATCTTGCTCGGGCTTTAGTTGTGAACGGATGCCTTCCTCTTCCACTAATACCATCCACGTACCTTTATAATTAGCAAATTTATCCAACTCCAATGATGATCTTTGTAGACTGCATCAAAGCATTTTCACCAACCCACCATTCTCTAATTAGTCACAGAGTCATAGAGGTTTATAGCATGGAAAGAGGGCCTTTAGCCCAATTTGTCCATGATGTCCCTTTTTTTTAACCACTAAGCTTGTCTCAATAGCCCACATTTGGCCCATATCCCTCTATAGCCATCTTACCTGTGTAACTATCTGAACACTTTTTAAAAGACAAAATTGTACCCGCTTCTACTAATACCT
The DNA here is from genome assembly GCA_024679065.1 of Sphyrna mokarran. Taxonomy (NCBI): domain Eukaryota; kingdom Metazoa; phylum Chordata; class Chondrichthyes; order Carcharhiniformes; family Carcharhinidae; genus Sphyrna; species Sphyrna mokarran. The sequence continues at coordinate 36,812,198 of JAGIQG010000005.1, read as the reverse complement.
CTAGCAGCTTGTTCCAGATACTCCACCTTCTGTGTGAAAAGATTGCCCCTCTACACCTACACCCTCTCACCTTAAATCTATGCCCTCTGTATTTAGGCCGCTCTACCTTTTGGAAAAGATATTGACTATCTAGTTGATCTAGGCCCCTCATTATTTTACAGACCTCTATAAGATCACTCTTCAGCCTCCTACACTCCAGAGAAAAAAGTCCCAATCTATCTCCTTATAACTCAAACCATCAAGTCCTGGTAACATCCTAGTAAATCTTTTCTGCACTCTTTGCAGTTTAATACTATCATTTCAGTCCAGGTATTTACAATGTTGCCGTTAAGACCCCATACTTTTTCTGACTATGATTCTGGTGACTGGAAGAGTCTCATTGCATCAGTGTTTTTCTGCTGTTCATTGATATCTAAGGTGTCATCAGCCAGGGCTGAATGGAATGGGAATGCATGGGAAATAATTCTCCCCTCACAACTTCATGATGGGAAATAAGTCTATCTGTGATGGAGAGTAATCTGAGTTAAGTATTCCACTTGCTGCAAAGCTGTTTAAGGTTGCAGTACTGAAAATGTATAACAGGAATTTAGTTTGTGTGCTCTATGATTTTCCATCCATGAAATAATTATAAATATCTGGTTAGGAATGAGAATGGAGATTGGAAGAGTTTTTATAGGCTAAATAAACTGCTCTGTTCCTTGTTACATATTCTCCTCTCCATATTAATTCAGAGAAACAGCAAAGAGGGTGGGAACAATCATTGTGATACACTACTGCTATATATTCATTAGTGGAGATGCCAAAACTTGGCATCATGAAATTACAATCACCACGCAATGAGATCTAGAAGTAGCATTTTATTAAATACTATTGTTAACATTTTAAAAAAAGGCACAATGATTAGCACTGCTGCCTTACAACACCAGGGAACCGGGTTTAATTCCTTTCGGTCACTATCTGTGTGGAGTTTGTACATTCTTCCTGTATCTGAGTGGGTTTCCTCCAGGTGATCCAGTTTCCTCCCACAGTCCAAAGATGCGGGGATTAGGTGGATTAGCCGTGCTAAATTGCCCCTTGGTGTCAGAGGTACTGGTTAAAGTAAATGCATGGACTTATGGGGGTAGGGCCTGAATATAGGATAATGGTCAGTGCAAACTTGATGGGCTGAATAGCCTCCTTCTCCACTGTAGGGATTCTATGATTGACTCAATTACTGATAAACTTAGGATTCCCATTGGCTTTCACATTACGTTCCATATTGACCTTGTTCTCTCTGTGGTATTGAAGATGAAGGTCATGGGGGGATCAAATTTCTTGTGATCTGTGGAGCCAGTTTACCCCAATCCTTCAGAGCCAATTTTGATGTTGCATTGCAAAGGTCAGGCTGGCCACATAATGGGCATGATTCTCCCAATCATACTCCAAGTTCCCCTGCCAATGAGAAAATTGGGGTTAGCAAGGCCTGCCATCTAATCGATGCAAATTTATTGTGGAAAACAGGCCACAACCGTTTTCAAACATCAGGGTACTATTTTTAAAAGACATCCAATCTTTCAGAGGCAGGCCCCTTCCTTCCTACATTGGAAAAGGTGACCCCCTCTCCCTGCCTGCTCTTCACTCCCCCTTCACCCATCACCAGGGTGCATCCCAGCCCCCAAGAATAGAGGGGCACCCTACCCCTACCACCAAGAGAATGGGTCATCTTCCCCCACACCACATAGGCATGAAGATGACCTGAATCCCGGCCTCACCAAACAAATATAGAGTCTCCTCAGGCCCCACTCAGGGTCCCTTCCCAATGGTCCTTCAGCATCTGTCCATGTTCGCCCCTCCAAGTCTCACCCTTGGCAGTGCCAAACATGCACCATCACCTGGCACTGCCCCCCTGCCCCCCACCTCTGGCAGTGACATCCTGATCCGGTGTATTGGACTCCAGTGTTTGTGCGGGGAGGGGGCAGGGGCTGGTGGAGAGAAGGGAGGGGAGGGCAATGAAATGAAGGAAGTAGTTTGTCTAGGTGCCTGTCTATCACTGTCAGCCTTCAGAACAAGAGTTCCTCAAGGACCTAGGTTTTTTTTTGAGGGGAAGGGGGATGCAGTGTTGATAGAAAAGAAGAACTGAAAGCACTTAGCTGTTTTGAAGTTGCCTGCAGCTGTCAATCAGAATAGGATGTTTATAAATATTGTGGTTAGGAACAATAATGGGGGTGGGGTGGGTACTTCAGATGCATTTAACCACGAAGGAAAAGATAACTAAACAAAACTTGAGCATGCTGTCAATCAAAAGTAAGTTAAAGATATTGGACTGTGAAGTTGAACGAAAAGAAAGGAAATGATTTATTATTTGGGATACAGTCAAAAGCGTATCAGGGATTTCAAAGATTATCAAAGGATTTCAAGAGATTTCAAAGGTTTTCAAATGTTTTGAGCTTTCTAAGAAGGTTCAGAGACTTGGAAAACTGCAGTGTTAAAAGAATGAGGCTGAGTGAGTCACTGTGAAGAAGTGAATGCCCCCCCCCCCCCCCCCCCCCCCACCCCCCCGGCCACCTCCCCACTCTTGAAATTGATTTCTCCTGTCAATCAGCAGTCAACTCCTTATCCCTAGATTGAGTCCACCCAATATTCAGGTCCCTCCCTCTGTGGTCTGGCAGTGTCAGAGGAGCACTTGGGTACAGAAATTACTCCTGCACACCATCCCTCCACCCCCAGATTCAAATGCTCTAGGTCCATGCTTCTCAAGACCAGGAGAGATTGACACCCAATGGACTTCCTGCTTGAGCAGGAACATGATTGGGGCCAGTGCAGCAGGATGAGAAATTCAAAATGTCAAACCTTCTCCAAGCCAACAATATTCCCACTGCAGGTTAGTGAATTCAGGGAATCATCCCCAACATCTTCAGTATTTACTCAGGAATGATAAAATGTCTTTTGTACTTTTCTTTTCATTAAATTTCTTGAAGCCATGGGGCACATAAATGAGGTCAGAAGTTTCCCCATAAATAACAATGAACTATTTATCATTAAACCTATGGTAGTTGTCTTGACAATTAATCCTCTAATGTTTGCATCATCTCTGAAAGATATAGAACATATTAAATTCATTCCTGATATAACAATAGACAAGAGTTGCACTAAAATTGCCCAAATTCAATTGAAGCAAAGTGAAATAACAGATTGACGGGAAGAATTTCAAGGCTGTAATCGAATTTCAGGGTCTAGTTTGACAATTGTAAGTCTACAGTTCAATGACCTGGATCATAGTCCTTTCATAACTTTCAGTTGTATGTCAGTGGTGTGTCAAGCTCACAAAGCTCAGCAGACATATTGGAAAGGCAGCCAACTGGTCAACTATAAACGTACATGGAAGAACAAACTGACCTGGGTGGATCAAGATATTTACCCATAAATCCTGTACCTCAACATGTAACTATATGGGCAGAGATGTTTGGGCAATCTAAACATACAAAGAAAAAATATTCAGTAACTATTATCTCTAATGTCTAAGGTGCATCCTTGACATCAAAAAAGAAGACAAAGCCACTACTGAAGCAATCCTTTTTAAAGCATGGAGACACAGTGGTTTGCATGGCTGCCTCACAGCCCTAGGGACCTGTGTTCGATTCCTGGCTCGGGCCACTGTCTTGTGGAAACTGCACATTTTCCCCATGTCTGCATGGGTTCCCTCCTGGTACTCCGATTTCCTCCCACAAGTGCATTGGTCATGATAAATTCTCCCTCAGTGTACCTGAAAAGGCATCAAAGTGTGGTGAATAGGGGATTTTTACAGTAATTTCATTGCAGTGTTAATGTAAGCCTATTTGTGATACTAATAAATAAGCATCTGTGTCAAGTCTGCTAACTAAGCAAAGGAGACTTTATTAGCTTAGGCACATGCATAGAATGGAAGATGGCCAGCTCTCCATGGAAAAATTGTAAGTGGAGGTAGTAAGTGCCAAGTCATCAGCGCAAAGCCCAAAGCTCTGATTCAAGAATCTTGTCAAATTAGATATGAAAATGCTTGGTATAACCATGATAAGTGGGAAACTCTAGCTGATGACTAATGTAAATAGTGCCATCAGCTGTAGGCAGGAATTTGCCACCCCAACATGTGGTTTCAGAAGCTCCAAACCAAATGCCAGCCCTGCAAACAAGAAGGGTGTCGGCAGCAATCATCCTTCACCGCTGGTAAGCGACAAATTCATGCTTTGACAAAGGACTCAAAATGTCAGCTCTTTTCTCTCCTTATAGATGCTGCCAGTACTGCTGAGATTTTTCAGCATTTTCCCTTTTGGTTGGGGACAAATGCATGTAACTTGTGGCAGGTTTTGACTTTCCAGAATTGGCTGGTTCAGCCATCAAAAGAAATACAGCAGATGATGTCATGTAAATTCAGAAAATCTCCAAGGTTCCAATCCCAATATCTCTCTAAATGGAAGAATGCCAATCACTTCTAACCCCCAATTAAATTACAGTTTATGTAAAATTATCCAGGTGTCCCATTATTCTCTGTGTGATTCTTGGCAACAGAGATAGAATAACACATGTCTGAATAAGTGCTGGGATTAGCATTCAGCTCTAGTCCACATTGTCTGTGTGCTTGGCTAGATAAGAACAATTCACGAGCATGTTTCTCAATTGTTACATTGAGGAAAAGGAGTGCATCAGCCTGCTGTATCTCAATAGTGAATTTGAGCATGGATGGAGAGCTTTGAGGTATGTAAGGAAATTCTTGCATACAGCATAGATTCAAAGATTGTGAATGTAGCATCGAAATATGCATGGGTTAGGAGGTTAAGGCTTGTTCAATCCCATTTCTTCCAAGATCCATTTCTCATCAAAAGTGCTGCTCGGGACGGGGATTCTATGTCTACACAATCTATTTGGGCATAAATGGGACTGAATGTTGCAGGGGAGAAGGGTAGATGGCTGATATCCTGTCAGAAGCAATGTTGGCAAGAATCTAACTTGATATACACTGCTCATCCTTCAGCTATAACACACTGAAGGCAGGCTGAATTGGCTGCCAGTTGGCCTTCTACTCCTCACTGGGGAAGAAGTCTCGCCCTTGGGAACCTGCCAGTCAATCTAATTGGCCTGGAAACTCCTGTAGTCCCATTGGTGCCATCCAGAAAAGGGCCCAATGGATCTCAGAACAAGCTAAGTCTGGGAAATTGGACAGGAAGAGTCAGCCAATGGTGGTGGTTTTGGTGAGTAGGTGGGTAGGAAAAGGAGTGTTACCTTGGGGAGAATTCCCCCTTGATGCAGAAAGTGCATCCCCAGCCTTCTTTCCTGCTCTTTTCAAATGTTTTTTATTATGATGAGGGCAGTGTATAATAGAGATCAATTAGATTGTTAACAAGCTCAATTAACACTTTGTTATTTATTTAAACGTGATAGAAGGACTGCATCCGCAACCCTCTCCCCCACCCCCCCAACCAAAAACATGCCTGCCGGGGCCACATAAAATCCAGCTCAATGGTGTCATAAAATCAGAATCTGAGTTCATGAGTTGCTAAGTCCATACAATGAATAAAGATTCAAAAATTAGTGTATCACTGTGATATAATGTTATGTTGCTAATATCAATGGCTTCCTTTAGCAGCTTTTAGCGGGAAGTTTCTCATGATATACAAAACACTCTGGGGAGATGACAGTCCAGAAGATTTTCTGCAATAATCGCTAATATGATTGATTAATGTCTAAAAATAAGGGTCTCCCATTTAAGATGGAGTTGAGAAGAAATATTTTTCTATCCCAGGAGGGCAATGGAGACAGGGTCAGCAAATATGTTTAAAATAGAAGTAAGTAGTATCGAGGGAAGGGCAGAAAATGTATAATCCCTATAGTACAGGAGGAGGTGATTCGACCCCTCAAGCCAGCACAAACCAAAATCCCACCCAGGCCCTATTCTTATAACCCCACTTTAGCCTGCTAATCTCCCTGACACTAGAGACAATTTAGCATGGCCAATCAACCTAACCTGCACATCTTTGGATTGTGGAAGGAAACCAAAGCACCTGGAGGAAACCTGTACAGACACAGGAAGAACATGCAAACTCCACACAGACAGTGACCAAAGGCCAGAATTGAACCAGGGTCCCTGTGAGGCAGCAGTGCTAACCACTGTGCTACCATATCACCCTGTGTGAGTGATAGAAGGACTGCATCCGCAACCCTCCCCCCCACCCCCCCAACCAAAAACATGCCTGCCGGGGCCACATAAAATCCAGCTCAATGGTGTCATAAAATCAGAATCTGAGTTCATGAGTTGCTAAGTCCATACAATGAATAAAGATTCAGAAATTAGTGTATCACTGTGATATAATGTTATGTTGTATTTTGTGGGACTGCTGCCCCACAGCACCAGGGACCCAGGTTCAAATTCGGCCTCAGGTCACTGTCTGTGTGGAGTTTGCGTGTTCTTTCTGTATTTATGTAGGTTTCCTCCAGGTGCTCCAATTTCCTCCTACAGTCTGAAAGTGACCAGGTTAGGTTGGCCATGCTAAATTGACCCTAGTTTTTAGCAGGGATTAGCACGGTAAGTTCATAGGGCCTGGATGGGATTGTGGTTGGTACAGACTCGATGAGCCAAGTTACCTCCTTCTGTACTGTAGGGATTCTATAACTCTATCAATGTGGAGTTGAGGCCACAAAAAGATCAGCCACAACTTTATTGGATGGTGGAGCAGGCTCGAGGAGCCGAGTGGCCTTCTCCTACTTCTAATTCATATGCTTAAATAATGTATAAACTGAAACTGGCTGGTACATTGCAATCTGAATTAAGACTTCGAGGCCTACTTATTCAATGTGCCTGCACTGCATTTACACAGATGACTGATTATCGATTAGAAAGCTTGTGGGGTTAATTTTAGAAATTTATATTCCTAGCATGGAAACTAATTCACTGGGAGCACATGGATACAAATTTGGGCAGGAACATTCTGCCCCTGTGGAATTTCTGTCCATTTGAAACGACATTTATAAAGTTACCACTAATTTGGCAATTCAAATATAAAATTCTTACAGTAGTGGGATCAATATAACTTGCAGAAAAATGTTTGATGTCATGTAAATGATATCGAGGACAGTCACGATTTATTTGAGGCTGCTTTAAAGTCTAGAAAATGATGAAAAATGAAATATGTTTCCTCCTAAATCTCAATTTTCCTCCAAATTCCACAGAACCTTTGTAGACGTGACCCCTGAAACTGATGACAGCACTAATGTCTATCTGTCACCTTTTCTCCCAAGGACTTTGAAAAATGACCTCAGAACTTGGGAAGCTGTGCTTCATCAGGGGAATTAATGCATGGAATTTTTCCCAACTGCTTTGAAACACAGCCCATGTAGGATAAGATGATGGCCCAAGTGATATGAGATTCTGATGTTGCAAAGGACAGTGAGTAAGTATGATTCTCCAGCCAGTAAACTGATACTTTTGGCCTTGATGGTGTGGAGGTTTCCAAGAGAATATTAACTATTTGTGGGGCAACTCAGCATGAACTCAAATTGTGTTTTTTGTAGTATTTTACTGCTCTCCTGTTGCTGTTCGAGCTATTTGATGCAGGGTTCCATAGTCGTGAGAATTTCTCATGTTCTGAAGGACGAGACCGGGACAAATTGGAATGGGAGAATTTACAATGTGTATTATTTTTCTCTGCTCTCTCTTCAGCTGAGTGAAAGTGTGTGTGCAAAGAAAATGAAGCATTTCCATTCATTTCCCTTAGGTTCATTCTCATTGCAAACACTTGTGTTAGTCTTGGCTGAATGGTATCATTCTCATCGCTGAGTTAGGAGCTTGTAGGCTTCTAGCCCCAGTCAAGAGACTCAAGCTAATAATTTAGCCCGATTTTTCAGTGTTGCCCTGTTGATCCTTTGCCTGAGAAACTACACTCGAGAGGCTGACTTTCCTCTCAGGTGGATGTAAAAGATCCCACAGTATTGTATAAACAACAGCAGGGCAGGTGAGTTATCTCAGTATCAAAGCCAGCATTTATCCGTCAGCCAAAAACATGTTGGATATTTATCTCACTGCTATATATGCCAATTGGTCGCTGCACTTGTCTGCATTACAACAATGACTACACATCAAAAGTATTTATTTGCTGCAAATCACTGTGGGATGCCCTCAGGTAATGAAAGGCAATATATTCCCTATCGGTTACCGTGAGCAAACTTGTGTGAACATGATTTATCCCTACACGTGATGACTGGTTATACCATTGAACAATTACAGCAGGGTTGCAGCTTCCCAAGGCCTTGCCAGCTTCTTCAGATGTTGTCAGCTTCACCTATACCCTCCCCATGAACATCAAGACCCTAGAACATTCCAGCTAATCCTTCCAATATCCAGCAGCAACTAACTAACTCCAGCAATGGCCAATTAACTCCAGCAAAAATTTTGTTGATTCAACGTGACTCAGAAATTCTCAGAAAAGTAGCCCAGTTTACTTTTGGTGCCACTGATGAATTTACTGCCCAATGTATTTATTCCTGTCATCTACATCCAACAGCAATGATGATCGGCAACCAGATATACACAACTTTGACTGAAGAGGGTGAAACAAAGCAAGAAAGAGAGAAATAAACAGGGTTGGAGAGGACAGAGATAAGAGGGCTTAATGAAATATAATCGAATCCGGAACACTGACTGAATTGACAGTGTTAGCTGGCCCAATTAACACAGCTTAACTGGCACTTTTATAACTGATAACTGGAATGGAATGGAAACTAGTCAGCATACTTAGCCAACCAGGTAACTGCTTGATATAGGCAGAGATGCTGTTAATGGTGGGGACTGCATATAAATTCAAATTTTGTCTTCCTTGTTATTTGCTGTAATGGCTTCTGCCTTCTCCACTTCCCAATTCTGTATGGTCATCTGTTTTCAGACTCACTTCATCCATCTGATTCTGATGCCTGATGCATGAGTTTGTCATAACGACAGGGATCGAGGTTCAATTCCCAGCTTGGGTCACTGCATATTCTCCCTGTGTCTGCTTGCGATTACTTCGGGTGCTCCAGTTTTCTCCCACAGTATGAAAGATATGCTGGTTAGGTGCATTTGCCATGATAAATTCTTACTCAGTGTATCTGAACAGGTGCTGGAGTGTGGCAATGAGGGGTTTTCAAAAAAAACTCTATTAACGTGTTTTGATATTACTGGCTGGTTAATTCTCATACTCTGTTTTTCTCTTTTAATCAACTTTTTGCTAGCCCTCTGCTGGTTTCTAAAACACTCCCAATCCTCAGACTTATTATTATTTTTGCAGCATTGTAAACTTCTAGAAATTTGGCCAACAACTGTTGCATTGTTATACAATCAAATATGTTTGAGTAGACATATCTTTAGGTACCAGTTGAAAGGCTCAATATTCCCGTCGCTTGTCTCTTGCTTCTTCCCCTCCCCTTCTCACATTTCTTACCTGTTTGTACAATCTTATAACTGGGATCTTTCTTTGAATTTTAAATTTGGCCAGATCTTGGAAGATGTGGGATTGAGGGACACAGATGGTTGGGCAGCAACAGGGTCAACTTTTGTGAGCTTAAGGCTCACAGCATGTTGGGACTGAAAAAATATTGTCTTACTATTTTAATATATCTTTTCCAAAATGAAATAGTTTTATTATTGTTTTCTAAATATAAAGCATCCTAATAGTGAAGGGAATTTTTCTGTTCTCAGCATTTTCTAATACAGCTGTATAAAGACATGAGGAAGAATGGAGTGAGAGTTTCATAGTGCCAACCACAAAGGTCCTTTGGGGAGGAACGTATTTGTTCATGTTGTTGTATCTGAAAGCATGCAGGAACACAATGGCACTATTTGAGAATTTATTAGAGTCCTACTGCGGCAATCACAATTCAGCATCTTAATAAGCAAGAAATGAGCCTCTTGACTCTAATAAGAAGCAATTCATTTGGCAATCTGTGGAACTGTCTTCCTCTGTTACCTGGCTTCTGATTGAGTTTGCATGCAGACAGAAAGTTCATCTAACTGTCTCAAAAGGAAGATATTGCTTTACAGCAGGAGTAGTACCATAATGTCACTTTGGCTTAATTGGCTGCATTCCAGGACAAGACAGCTCGCTTGATTGGCTTCCAATCCACAGCATTCATTCTCTCCACTACTAATGCATAGTAGAAGCAATGCATACCATCTGTAAGTTGCACTGTAGGAACTCTCCAAACCTTCCTAGACAAACCAATGACCTCTACTATCTAGAATGACAAGGGCAGCAGATGCTGGGAACATCACCATCTGGAATTGCCCCTCTAAATCACTCACCGTCCTGACTTGAACCATATCACTATTCCTTCATTGTTGCTGGATCAAACTCCTGGGACTCCCTCCCTACCTATACCACATAGGCTACCATAATTCAAGAAAGCAGCTCACAATCACCTTCTCAAGGGCAATTTGGGCTGGACAATAAGTACTGACCAGCCAGTGATGCCAACGCCCTATGAATGAATTAAAAAGAAATCTCACCTCTGACTGATTTAGAAGTTTCAGTGTTTGAGTCACATTATCCACTTAAACTCACAATCTGGACTAACATTTATAGCTCGATGTTGAGTGTGTTGTCCTGAAGATGCAAATTCAAGCCATGATTTTATCATACATAAGTTGTACTAGGCCCTCTCTCCACTCACATTGTCTGTACCTTTAAGACTTGATTACCTGTAAAGACTCGCATTCCAACCAACCATTATCTTGTAAATTGAGTTTGTGTCTATGTATCCCCTGTTTGTGATCACAATTCCTACTCACCTGATGAAGGGGCAGTGCTCTGAAAACTTGTGCTGCCAAATAAACCTGTTGGACTTTAACCTGGTGTTGTGAGACTTCTTACTGTGCCTACCCCAGTCCAATGTTGGCATCTCCACATCAGAGAGAGAATAGAATCAACGTGTCGAGTCTGGATGACCCTTCATCAGAGCTAAGAACAAAGAAAATCTGAAAAGATTTGTACCATGAGAGTTGGAGGAGGGGGCAGGTAAGGGGGGGAAGGCAAGTGGAGGGGACTGGAATTGGACAAAAAGGAATGTAAATGAGGATGAAAAAGGCTGAGAAAGGTGCTAAAAGTGTCCATTAAGAGATCAGAAAGTGTGAATGGCAGAACAAAGGTACAGATAATTAAGGCAGTTGCCCTGGAGGGTAGAGGGGGTTGTGCGGGGGTGGGGGGGTGTATTGGGGGGGGAGCAAGAAGGAGAGCAGGAATAGTGGTGGAAAAATAGAATGAGAGGAAAGGTCAATAAAAATGCACGAATGAGACGAAAAGAAGAAACAGAATGAAATAAAGTAAATGGAAAGGGGGTGAAGATGGAGGGGCGAGATCATGCTCTGAGGTTGTTGAACTCAATGTTCAGCTTGAAAGGCTGTAAAGTGCTCAATTGGAAGGTGAGGTGCTATTCTTCCAGTTTGCATTGGGATTCACCAGAACATTACAAAAGGCTAAGGATGGACATGGGGACAGGACAGCAGGGTGGCGTGTTGAATGAAAGTCTGGGTCCTGCCTGTGCATGTGTTCAACAAAACGATCAGCCAGCCTACATTTTGTCTCTCTGATGTAGAGTAGACCGTATCGGGAACAGTGAATGCAATAGGTTGGATTGAAGGAGGTGCACATGAAGTGTTGAAAGGGTGTTTAGAATATGGGATAGTGAGCAGTGGGGAGGTAAAGGGGCAGGTATTGCACCTTCTATACTTGCATGAGAAGCTGCTCTGGGCAGGGGATGAAGTGTTTGGTGTGAAGGAGGAGTGGACCATGGTGTCACAGAGAGAATGTTCCCTGTGGAATGCTGACAAGGAGAATGAAAGGAAAATATGTTGATTGGTGGCACCATGCTGGAGTGGTGGAAACAATGGGAGAATGATCCTTTGAATGCTAGACCGGTGGGGTGAAGAGTGAGGACAAGGGGAGCCCTATCCTGGTTCTGGGAGGGAGGGGAGGAGATGGGTCAGACATGGTCGAGAACCTTGTCAACAACAGTTCGTGGAAAACCATGACTGAAGGAAAAGGAAGGCATATAGGTAACGCTATTTTGGAAAGTGGCATCATCAGGACAGATGCGAAAGAAACAAAAGACTGAGGAAATAGGATGGAGCACTTACAGGAAATGGGATGTGAAGTGCTATAGTCAAGGTAGTTGTGAGAATAAGTAGACTTGTAATGGATGCTGGTGGACTTTTTTTCACCAGAAATTGCGACGGAAAGATAGGAAAGAAAGAGAATTGTTGGCTCTGGACCATGCAAAAATGATAGGGGATAGAAATTGGAAGGAAAATTGACAAAATTTTCTGGGTCAAGACAAGAGCATGAAGTGGCACCAAAATAGTCGTCAACGTGCCAATACAGGAATTGTGGGAGGGGGCCAGAGTAGGACTGGAACAGGGAATGCTCAATGTAACTTATAGAGAGACAGGGTTAATTGGGATCCTGTGGATGCCCAAAAGCACAACTTTTATTTGGAAGAAGTGAGATGAGTTAAAAGAGAAATTGTTGAGTGAGAGAACCAGTTCAGCCAAACAGAGGAGAGTAGTGCTGGATGGGGATTGTTCAGACCTCTGCTCGAGGGAGAAGTGGCCATTAGCTTTGCGGCCATCGTGATGGAGAATGGAGGTGTAGAGGGTTAGGTGAGGAGGAAGTGGTTTGGGCTCGGGAACTAGAAATTATTGATATTTTATCATGCCTCAATATCAAGTGGAATTTAAGTAACACGTGGAAAAATGAATAGGGCGTGTTTTGCTCTAACCAACATTTCACTCATAGCAATCACATCCAAAGAAGATGAATTGCTTGTTAACTCATTGCTATTTGGCATTGCTGGTGAAAAATGACTCCATTTCTAAAGGAATTCATGACTGGAAACATGTTGAGATTCTCCAATTCAATGAACAAATGGCAGAGAGAATGTTGTAAGCTCATTGAACCTTGTGCGTCAGAAGTTGGGAATTACACTCAGGAGATCAGCAAGTGCTGCAGATTTCCCTGGATGGATATATGCTGAGGACTCTTCTTACAAAGGTTCAAAATTTCATATACCTGCTGCCAGATTGTAAAATTTGGCAGTCAATATATAAATTCACTGAATAATATCCATGATGCTTTACAAGAGTGTTATAAAACAAAGTTAGGCAACAAGACAGACAAGATGATATTAAGTCAGCAGGCTGAAAGCTTAGTAAAAGTAGATTTTATGAAATGTCTTAAAGGAGGAAAGCGAAATAGAGAGGTGGTGAGATGCAGGAAGGCACTTCCAGAATTTATGGTGCAGGCACTAAAGGCAAGACCTAGTGCTGGGGCAATTATAATTTTGGACACACAAAAAGCCAGATTTAGAAAATCACAGATAACTCAGTGGGGCTGCAGGAGGTTACAGAGATGGGAAAAAGCAAGGACATGGAAGGATTTGAGAATTTTAAAATCACAACACTGCTGGATAGGGACAGACGTGGGTCAGCGAGCACAGGCATTATTGGCAAACAGGAGCTGGTGTGAGTCAAAAAACGGACAGCAGAGTTCTGGATGATCTCATGTTTACACAGGATAGCATAAAAACATACAATTTAGGAACAGGAATAGGCCATTCATGCTGTTGAACCTGATTTGTTAAGATCATGGCTCATCTGATTGGTAGCCTTTACTTTCCTGTCCACCTCCTATGCACTTTGACTCCCTTCTCAGCTAAGAATCTGTTCAACTCAGTCTTCAACATATTCAATAACCCTGACTCCTGTGTTCCCTGGGGAAGAGAATTCCACAGACTAATAACCCTTTGAGGGAAGAAAAAGGCTTTGATTTCCATCTTAAATGGGAGACCCCTTATGTTGGAACTGTGCTAGGTCAACTCTCTCCCATAAAATGAGGTATCCTTTCAGCATGCACTCTGTCAAATCTTCTCATACGGTTCACATGTTTCAGTAAGATCATTTTATATGCATTAATAGAAAGATAACAATCTGAAGCTTGTATTTTCTGATCAATGACACTGAGATATTAGTTACCACCAGTTTTAACAATCTTTGATGGGATGTGAGCATTGCTGGCAAGACCAGAGTTTGCCATCCCTAATTGCGCCTTGAACTTAGTGACATGCTCGGTCACGTTTTTTTTCATTAATGGGACATGGACTTCACTGCATTCATTGTCTGTCCCTAACTTCCCTCCATTTCATAGGGCATTTGAGAGTCAACCACATTGCTGTGGGTCTGGAGTCACACACAGGCCAGACTGGGGTCATGATGGCAGATTTCCTTCCTCAAGGGCATTAGTGAACCAGATGGATATTTACAACAATCAGCAATGGTTTCATAGTTATCATAAGATTTTTATTTCCAGATTTTTACTGAATTCAAATTCCACCTTCTGCCATGGTGAGATTTGAACTTTGTTCCCTCGAGTAATACCCTGGTCTCTGGATTTCTAGTCCAGTGACAACATCACCAGGCCACTGCTGTTAAGAATCAACCACACTGTTATGGATCTGGAATCACATGTAGGCTAGATCAGGTAAGGCTAGCAGATTTCCTTCTTTAACAGGCATTAGTGAACCAAATTGATTTTTACGACAATCGATGGTAATGTGGGGAGTCCAACCAGTGGTGCTTTGAAATATTGTAGAGATAGCAAAGGTATAAATGAGGGTTTTGCCAGCAAAAGAGCTGAGACAGGAGCAAAGTTAGGAGATGTTACAGAATTAATGAATATGAAGTTAGAAGCTCCTCTTGGAATCAAATGTGACACCAAGGATATAAATTGATTGATTTAATTACGCTGTGGCCAGGGGGATGGAGAGAATCAATAGCTAGGGAACAGAGTTTGGAGTAGGAAATGAGAACAATGGCTTTCATATTCCCAATATTTATTTGGAGGAAATTTCTGCTTATTAGAGTACTGGATGTCCAATTAGCAGTCTGATAATGTAACACCAGTGGAGGTCAAGCTAGGTATCATCAGAATACATGTGAAAACTAGGCTGTAATTTCAGATGATGTTGCTGAGAGGTAGCATTCAGAAGAGAAGTTGGGGAGGGCAAAAGATAGGTCCTCGGAAAACACCAGAGAATTGTGCAGGAGGAGGCTGAGAAACCATTACTAGTGGTTAGATAGATAAGAATGATGACAGGTGAAAGAAAACCCATCCAGCCAGACTACAGTGGGAAGACATTGGAGAATGTCAAAGGCTGCAGACAGGATGAGAGGACAAAGAGAGCAAAGTTATCTTTGTCATAGTCATAGAGTCATAGAATCCCTACAGTGCATAAGGAGGCCATTTGGTCCAATGAGTGTACATCAACATCAATCTCATCCACGCCCTGTCATTGTAGGCCCATGTAATCCACTTGACATAAAGGGACAACCCCACCCAAACCTGTTCTCCATAACCCCAAATATTTACCCCGCTAATCCCCCTAACTTACAGATTTTGGCACATGAAGGAGCAATTTAACATGGTCAATCCACCTAACCAGCACAGCTTTGGAGTGTGAGAGGAAATTGGAGCACCTGAAGAAAATCCATGCAAACACAGGGAGAACATGCAAACTCCACGTAGACAGTGATCCAAGGCTGGAATTGAACCTGGCTCACTGGCGCTGTGAAGCAGCAGTACTAACTACTGTTCCACTGTGCCACTCTAAAGTCATGTAGGATATTATTTGTGACTTTGCTCAGAGCTGTTTCGATATGCTGACAGGAGAAGAAAACCCTGATTGGAGGAATTCAAACATAAGAGGTTCAAGAATGATGGAGACAGATTTTGGGGGTAACATGTTCAACAACTGTGAGGAAGAAAGAATGATTGGATATGATTTCCATTGACTTTTCAGTCAGTAGTAAACTTACTAGTCATACAAAAACAATAACTAGCATTGGTTGAGAATCTCTGAGTGTGTGGTAAAGTGGGCAGTATAATTATAGCCCCCTGTATTCACTGCTGCTCAATCACTGATGCTACAGGACCAGCAATGACAGTATAACTATAGAATGTTACCTGCTGATTAATGTCAGCGAAAACTATTTCTCACATATGGGGGTCCCTTAACCAATTGCATTTAGTGTTTCACTCCGGGGGTAGAAAAACAAGTCACAGTGTCCATGTCAAAATGCCTCTGATTTGGACCGAGAGCAAACCAGACTGTAAGCACAAAGCACTCTCCGTTATGGAGTTGTTACTGGAGTGTGTTGTCAACAACAGTTTGAAGCTTAATTTGCTGCTCTTTTTCAGAAAAAAAAGAGCAAGGTTGTTATTAAACTTGTGTGATATAGCGCAGAAGTATAAGCAGTTCTATTGGCAACCTTTGACTTCTGCAGGATATGAGGGTCTGTGCCACACGCTGTGAATTTACTGCTTGTTCAGCGCTCCTATCTGACAGGCGAGCGGGATAAAGAGAGGTTTTGATATCTATCAGAGCAAGGGCAGATGGCAGCGTTTGGATTCCTATTAGGCTCAAAATTTGTTTGCTTTTTAACCTAAAGTAAATCCATTGATATCCCTTCACTCCTCCTCCCCCATTTCTCCTCCATCCCCACATATACAAAAAAAACACAATTCACCACAGTAGGTGACGCTGTGTACAAATGTGCCATCGTTCAACACTCAGGCCCCTGGTGGAGAGTGCTGTGCCCATGGGCTTGCGGGTCAGCCTGGAGGCCTAAAGAAACATACTACCTAATCAGCATCCCTCTGCAAAACAGTGTTTTAATTTCCTGCCAGTAGTCGTAGATCACACTCAACATGTGGACCTTGGGGCCACTTGATGGAAAGTGTAGAAAAACTACAGCTAGCAAGGGAATAATCACATTAAAGGTAAATTAATTATTACTCACTTTCGAATGGCGAAGGAAGGCCACACAGAAAGTGTTTGTTTCTTCGCAGCATTTAACCTACACTCCTCGAGCTGATAAGTTGCAATCCCTTGTGCAATTTTAAAATTATACAGTTCTTTGATCCCACTGGATCGTATCTAACTGGCTTGGAATTGTGTTATTTTTCAGTATCTGCGCAAGCATATAGCTGGCTTGTTTGTTTTAACACTGACTAAATCCATGAATTTCAAGACTCATGAATGATGGCAGCTAAGGTCAAAGAGCATTGTGTCGAAACCAGTGTTTGGCCAAATAAAATCAAGCTACGGGTGACTAAAAATCTTATTTTAATCAAACAGTGTAGCATGGATCACTGGGTAGGTGATGGAAGGTGTTCATGAGGAATTTAGATTACCACATTGAAAAAATAAACGTTGCGATGTAAAGCCAAGGGAAGTACAGTGAGAAAGCTGTACGGCAATATCCGGTGGTGAGAAAGAGCAGATAGGTAACAAACAGGGGCTGAATTTGAGAGGCAGGGGAGCAAGAAGTCCATTGCCAATGAAATCGTAATGAGCTGTTTAGGATTTATGGTGACAATAGTCATCTGCTGTGGGCAATAAATATGACCATTTAAGCTCAGTTGTTTCATTAGCACTCCGGGTATCCTACATACTCGATGTAAGTGGAAATTCTAGGTGAGTAATCACAGGATGAGTGTTTTCAGTAGGCACTTCTACTCCTGAGAACAGATTTTAGGGATTTTTTTTAGTAAAGCGTACAGCATAAAGGAACATATTAAAGGCTGTAAAAAGGCATCTTGAAAACTAGCCAACATCATGTTGCATTTGGCTGGAAAATAAGTTACACTTGCATGGCTCAAATAGGCATCTCTCCTTTCAAAATGTGGCTTAAATTAATTGAGAATGCAATATTTACGGAGAAAATCTATCAATCAAAATGAATGGTCCAATAATGAACCATTTTAAATAACACAGTCAATATCTCAGGCATCAAATAACAGCATCGTAAAAATAAAACTCAAAGGTATTAACGTAGCCTGGCAATGCATACAGAATGAACTGTGACTACATGCTGCAGACGTATGAACATACATGAACAAGGAGCAGAAGTAGGCCACTCAGCCCCTTAAGTTTGCTCCGCCATTCAATAATATCATAGCTGACCTGATAGTGACCTCAAATCTGCATTCTGCCTATTCCCAGTAGCCTGTCACTTTAGTTTATTTATTGGTGTCACAAGTAGGCTTACATGAGCACTACATTAAAGTTATTATGAAAATCCCCTGTTTACCACACCCTGGCGCCTGTTTGGGTACACTGAGGGAGAATTTAGAATGGCCAATGCACCTAACCAGCATGTCATTTGCACAAATAAACTGGAAAAAACTGGAGGAAACCCATGCATACAAGAGGAGAATGTGCAGTCTCCTCACAAGCACTAACCCAAGCCGGGAATTGAACCTGTGTCCCTGCTACTGTGAGGGAACAGCACTAAACCCTGTGCCATCGTGCCGCCCTACATACCAAAATTCTATCCACCTCGGCATTAAAAATTTTCAACGGCTCTGCTCCACTGCCTTTTAAGGAGAAGAGTTCCAAAGATTTATGACCCTCAGGACTCTCTACTGAGGGCTGTTCACTTACTCCAGGAGAAGTTGAATCCAGTTTGTTGAAATATTGGGTGGGAGACAAATTAGAGAGGATGTTCTCTGCCCAAGCTTCCAGATTTCAGCTACTGCTTTGGAGTCAGAGGTGTTTGATTTGTGTCTAGAGTGTGGTGGTTTGTAAAGTCAGATGGTGAATGGGAGGTTCCTGAAGACCTCTGGAGGGGGAGACCCAAGTTTTTACTAACACAAGCTATTTCGCTGCTTAACTGCTACATCATTTGCTGATGAAGGTGTTGGATTAGGAGGAGAGACTGAATAGGCTAGATTTGTACTCGTTGGAGTTTAGAAGGCTGAGAGGGGACCTTATAGAGACGTATAAGATAATGAAGGGGATGGATAGGGTAGAGGTTGAGAGACTCTTCCCGCTTAGCAAAGATAGCAGGACTAGAGGGCACAGCCTCAAGATTGAGGGGGGGGTGTGTGGAGCAGTTCAGATCAGAATTGTGGAGGAGTTTCTTCACTGAAAGGGTGGTGAATCTTTGGAATTCTCTGCCTGATGAGGTGGTGGAGGCTTCCTCACTGAATATGTTCAAGTCAAGAGTGGGTAGGTTTTTGATTGACAAAGGAATTAAGGGTTACGGGGAGAAAGCCTTACGGTTGCGGGGAGAATAGTAGTATTGAACTACTACAGATCAGCCATGATCTTATTGAATGGCGGGGCAGGCTCGAGGGGCTGGATGGCCTACTCCTGCTCCTATTTGTTATGTTCTTAAATGAAATCTCATAGGCGGAACATACTGTTATCGATTCAAGATTGGCTAGCTAACAGGAAGCAGAGTTGGCATAAATGGGTCTTTCTCTGGTTGGCAGGATGTGATGGGTGGTTTGCCACAAAGGCTCAACTTTTTACAATTTACATAAGTGACTTGGATGGAGGGATTGAAGAGGTAGTTCCTAAATTTACTGATGACACTAAGATAGGTAGGAAAGTAAGTTATGAAGAGGATTTAAAGAGACTTGAAAGGGATATAGATAGGTGAGGTGAATGGGAAAACCTCTGGCAAATGGAGTTTAATGTGGACAAATGTGAAATTCTCCACTTAGGCAGGAAGAATAATGATGTAAATGCTGTGAGATTACAAGGTTATGAGATGTAGAGGGATGTGGATTTCCTCGTGCATGAATCACAAAAGGCTAGTATACAGGTATAGCAAGTAATTGGGAATGCTAATAAAATGCTATTATTTGGGGAATTGATTACAAAAGTAGAGAAGTTATGCTTACATTGTCCAGGGCATTGGTGAGACCACATCTGCAGTATTGTGCAAAGTGTTGGCTCTCTTCTCTAAGGAAAGGTATAAAAGTGTCAGAAGCAGTTTAGCAAACTAGACTAATATCAGGGTGTGATTTGTCTTATGAAAAAGGATGGAGGAGTTAGCTTTCTATCCACTGTAGTTTAAAAGAGTAAGAAGCAACTTGATTCAAATCTTTAAGATCCTGAGAGAAATTAGCCGGATGAATGTGGGGAGGATGTTGCATCTTGTTAGAGAATCTGGGACACAGAGTCACTGTTTAAAAATAAGACATCATCCATTCAATGTGGAAATTAGGAGAATCTTTTTCTCTGAGGGTTGTGAGTTCCTAGAACTTTCTAACTCAAAAGACAGTGGAAGCAGAGTCTTTGAATAATTTTAAGGGAAAGTTCGATAGAGTACTGATTATTAAGAGAGTAAAAGGTTTTAGGGGTAGAAATGTGGGATTGAGATTGTAATCAGATCAGCCACAATCTCATTGAATGGCGGAGCAGTCTCGAGGGGTCAAGTCGCCCACTTCTGCTCCTAATTCATGTATACATAAGCTGGTGGCTCTGTCCAGATCCTCTCCCAGCAGCGAAAATTAGGCTCATGATGTTTATTAATCAATCTCTACAAAATTAATGGACATGTTTTCGTTAGAAAGGAGGAGGCTAAGAGGGGACCTGATCGAAACATATAAGATGATTAGAGGTTTAGATAGGGTGGACAGTGATAGCCTTTTTCCTAGGATGGAAAAAGCTAGCACGAGGGGACACAGCTTTAAATTAAGGGGTGATAGTTATAGGACGGATATCAGAGGCAGGTTCTTTACCCAAAGGGTGGTTCGGGAGTGGAATGCCCTGCCTGCAGCAGTTGTAGATGCGCCAAGTTTGGTGGCGTTTAAGAGGTTAGTTGATAAGTATATGGAAGAGAAGGGAATGGTTTAGTTTGGAGGGGCATTGCTTTTTATATTGGTCGGCGCAACATCGAAGGCCGAAGGGCCTGTTCTGTGCTGTAATGTTCTATGATCTATGTTCTATGTTCTATGTTCTATGTTCTATGTTCTATGTTGCTCAGAAGGACCCTGTAATTATAAAGCACCTTGAATGCCTCAGGACATCCTGTTCTTTTTATCCAATTGATTACATTTTTCGAGTATACAGTAGTGATGTAAATACATGCTGCAATCAAATTGAACACAGCATGGTTTCACAAAAAGCAAATTAGTGAGTGACCAGATAATCTCTGGTGATCTATGTGAATGGTGCCCTGGATTTTTTACATTCGGCAGACAAGTGAACCGGGCATTAGGTGAATTTTGATTCTAAAGCCAGCATCACCCAAAATTGCTGCACTGCCCCATTACTACACAAGGTTTCAGCAATAATCTTATGCTCAGATGCATAATGAGACTTTTACCTGTGACAAGTATGGCTCAGATGAGTCAATTGAGTCAAGCTGTAAAGTCTGATTTGTATATTTGTATTTCCATTATTTTCAATGCAAGAAAATGTTGCCATAATATTGTATTGATGAGCCTGTACCAAACTAACAATAACATTTCAGAAATGTTTGCATTAAAACTAAACTCAAAGGAGGTAAAGAGCATTGATTGTAAGAATGTGCATACTTGCTGTTTAGAAGGAGTCTGACAAATGGAGATAAAATTTGATGGCATTAAATCCCAAATTAGGAATCTGTCCTCAGTTTCAAGGCACGGGCTTATTTATCTGCAAAGGTGAACTTTTCTCTTCAGATGAAAAAGCAGGATGAGGAACATGGAATAAATTAAGGAACAAATGAATAACTAGAGAAATAGAAATGTGGAATAAGCCATCAGCACAGTTTGACTCCTCACTTCTTCGCAACTTTTTTTTCAGGCACAATTAAATCCTGCATGCTTAACCTGCTTCACATGGAGGTTTCTTTAGCTGAGAGAGAGAGGGTGGATTAACCTTCCCACAGACATCTGTCACTGTCTTTTTGAAGCCAAAGGTTTTCCTTCTCACCTTAACCCATGTGGAGGAGCTAAGTAGAAGGTAGGCCCTTGCCTCAAGGCAACATAAAGGAAACAAGAGGCTTAGTGCAAAGAGCAGGATCAAACCTCTGCTATTACTGTCAATCCATGGTGCAGCTGTATCCTTGGACCAGGGATGCATATCCGTGTGTTTCCATTAAATTAAAAAGAAATCATTCGGCAACAAATGATACATGGTAGCTTTCTTTTTTAGTGCTATGAGTGTGGAAAGTACCTGAGGTCTTTGAAGTACAAAATGAGCACAAGCAATTAAAAATCCAAAGGTAAGCAACAGACAGCATGATATTCATTGGAATTGTTAACATTTTTTTGAGTTCTTACCAGCACCGCAGGACATGATAGTCCATGCACTTGTTTGGAAAGTGAAGGAGAGACATTATTCTGCAAAACATTCACAGCCCAGTAATGAATTGGAGAGACATCAATTTCTAAACAGTTAAATGGGGTGACACTGTGGCACAGTGGCTAGCAGTACTGCCTCAGTGCCAGGGATCTAGGTTTGATTCCTGGCTTGGATCACTGCCAGCATGGAATTTGTACATTCTCCCTGTGCCTTTATAGGTTTCCTCTGGGTGCCTGGTTTCCTCTCACAGTCTGAAAGACATGCTGGGTTAGGTGCATTGATCATGTTAAATTCTCCCTCAGTGTACCCTCCTTGTGACACTGATAAATAAACTTAAAAATGATTATCTTTTCACAATTAAAAGTAAATCAAAAGAAATGGTTGGGTGGAGACCATGGGTTCAGTTAAATGTAGAGCTTACTACTACAAGTACTGTAAGATCATTTTAAATCTGGCTGTTCCATTCTGCATATGATTAATGGCCATGATGACTTTCTAGTTTCCATAGCTTTCTGCAAAGTCCATGATAAGCTCTTTGGTCAGCAATAGCATTATGTAGGATGCAATATGTTACATTAATTACTAAATAGTCATTTCACCCCAAAAAGTGGGCAGTGGGCTCTGCGGGATTTTCCGATTTCAGGACAAGCGTGACCGGAAAATCCCACTGAGGTCGATGGATCTTTCCCTGGTCTGTCCCACACCCATTCCAACTCCCGTCGCGGACAGAACAGGAAAATTCACCCCTGTATTTTTTTTAAAGGAAGAAACATGGAATAATAGTCACTATATACCCTCAAAATAGTTCTGGAAAGTCTGGTAACTTCTGTTTGTGGTAACTGGACAAGTGAAGACGAAGGGCAAAATTTTCTGGTCCCATCTATCCCAGGATCGGAAATTCCCACCTGAGTTCAATGTATCTTTCAATGGTCTGTCAAATTGTCCATTCTTCCCATGACAATTCCTGCAGTGGACAGGATTGGAAAATGTACCCCAAAATGTCTGGGAAGTTATTTAAAATTGCAAGTGAGTTTTCCAGGTGAAAATTACCTGCCCATCATCATTTCAATGGAAGGGATTAAAAGACAACAGCCATCATGATAGTATAATGTTAAATTAAGTTTTTCAGTGAGCTAATCATAACTGGTGTTTCGATGGGATATCAAAAATCCTTCCAACCCCAACAACAAACATCTCAGCTCCAACCCATTATGGAGATAATAGGATGCATTAACACCACTATCACATGATCAAAACTAGCAGAAAGGGGGTCAGTATCTTATTACTCCTCAAGAGAATACCGCAAGAGAGTCTAGAACCAGCAACACAGAGAGATTATCACTCAGCAAGAAAGCAACTCTGCCTCAAACAGACAGTCATCTCAGATAGTGAACAGAGAGGCTAATTTATTTTCACCTACAAAGTTATATATTTTGCTACAGAAACTCGGCTACAGTTTTGTATGAAAATCCCAGAAATCCTCACTGTCTTCAAAGAGAGAAAATCCTTCTGACGTCCAACACTTTTCATCTTAGAATGTGATTTGTTTCTTGTTACTCTATTTCTAATCTAAGTGCATGTTTCATCTCCAGAACTCATCTCCTGTTGTGTGTGTTGTGCGTGTTTGAGAAAATAGAAGTTTCGTTACATATGCTTTTCATATGTTGTGTAAATAAATGCTAATCCTTTTGTTGATTTAAGCCTGCCAGAAAACCTGTTCATTCTATTCTTCAAGTCACAATACAAAAGGTTTTAAAAACTCTCTCAAATAAGATATTACTGTGTTCAACCGAGAGGAGAGAAAATGTTAATGTTATCCTCGTACCTCTCCTCCTCTGTAATACTGTACATTTCCTTCCCCTCCCACAGATTATGCAGTTCAGGCATCTGAAGGATTGCTGACCTCAGTACTACTTCAATACAGGCCTCAATAGTACCTCAAAAAATATTCAGTGATATTTCGTTATCAAATTGGCACAGTGATTAGCACTGCTGCCTCACAGCATCAGGGGCATGAGTTCAATTCCTGACTTGGGCCACTGTCTATGCGGAGTCCACACATTCTGCCCATGTCTGCTTGGGTTTCCTTCAGATGCTCCAAATTCCTCCCACAGTTCAAAAGACCTGGTTAGGTGCATTGGCCATGCTAAATTCTCTCTCAGTATACCCAAACAGGTGCTGGAATATGGCGACTAGGGGACTTTCATAATAACATTACAGTGTTAATGTAAACCCACTTGTGACACCAATAAATAATCTGACTAACCATAATACTTTCAAAAGGGAAATGGATAAGCATTGGATGAGTAAAGTTATAGAGCAATAGAGAAAGGGGCAGATTTAGCTTGAGCTGAGTTTTTCTTGAGCGAATCAAGGCGTTATAAGGGTGACTTTCTAGAAGTCTATAAAATAATGAGGGACATAGACAAGTTAGATAGTCAATATCTTTTCCTAAAGGTAGGAAAATCTAAAGTTAGAGGGCATAGATTTTAGGTAAGAAAGGAGAGACACAAAAGTGTTCAGAGGGGCAACTTTTTCACACACAGGGTGGTGAGTGCCCGGAACAAGCTGCCAGAGGCAGTAATAGAGGTGGGTACAATTTTATCTTTTAAAAAGCATTTAGATAGTTACATGGGTATGATGGGTATAGAGGGACGTGGGCCAAATGTGGGCAATTGGGATTAGCTTAGAGGTTTCAAAAACAAAAGCAGCATGGACAAGTTGGGCCAAAGAGCCTGTTTCCATGCTGTAAACCTCTATGCATCTATGACTCAGTATGTATGCAATGAGCCAATGGCTCCTTTCTGTGCTGCAACTATTCAATAATTGGAGGCAGTAATTCATTTTTTCGGCTTTTCTATTCTTTCCGCCAAGGTGGATAACTTCACATTTTCACCTGAACCCCCAATCACTCACACTGACACCCAACTCCCCCTTGACATTCTGACTTCCTCATCCCCAACTCACCTGACATGGGACATTTGTTGTTTGTAATATGTATAAATGATTTAAAGGAAAATGTAACTGGTTTGAATAGTAAGTTTGCAGACGATACAAAGGTTGGTGGAATAGCAATGAGGGCTGTCAAAGGGTACAGCGGGATATAGATCGGGTGGAGACTTGGGCAGATATGGCAGATGGAGTTTAATCCAGACAAATGTGAGGTAATGCATTTTGGAAGGTCTATATAGATCAGAAATATACAATAAATGGCAGAACAATTAAGAGATTTGTTAGACAGAGGGATCTGGATATGCAAGTATACAGGTCACTGGAAGTGGCAATATAGGTGGAGAAGGTAGTCAAGAAGGCATATGACATGCTTGTCTTCATTGGCTGGAGCACTAAATTTAAAAATTGGCAAAGTCATGTTGCAGCTTTATAGGACCTTTATTAAGCCGTACTTGGAATATAGTGTTAATTCTGGTTGCCGCACTACCTGAAGGATGTGGAGGTTTTGGTTAGGGCACAGATAAGATTTACCAGGATGCTGCCTCATATGGACGGCATTAGTTATGAGGAGAGGTTGGAGAAACTTGATTTGTTCTCACTGGAACGATGGAAGTTGAGGAGCAATCTGATTGAAGTCTTCAAGATTTAGAGCCACGGACAGAGTGGATAGTCAGAAGTTTTTCCCAGGGTGAAAGAATCAATTACTAGGGGGTATAGGTTTAAGGTGCGAGGGTCAAGATTTAAAGAAGATGTATGAAGCAAGTCTTTTACACAGAGGGTGGTGGTTGCCTGGAACTCACTGCCAGGAGGTGTAGTGGAAGCAGATACGATAGTGAATTTAAGAGGCATCTTGATAAATACATGAATAGGATGGCAATAGAAGGATATGGCCCAGAAGGGTAGGGGGTTTTAATTCAGTCAAGCAACATGATTGGTGCAGGCTTGGATGGCTGGCGAGCCTGTTCCTGTGCTGTAATATTCTTTATTCTTTGTTCCAGCACTAGGAAAAGAGTAGCAGGATCAGACAGAGTCAGCATTGATTTATGAAAAGGAAATCAAACTTTGAGGATGTAACAGCACGGTGGCACAGTGCTTAACAGTGCTGTCTCACCGTGTCGGATACCCAGGTTCAATTCCCGGCTTGGGTCACTGACTGTGCGGGGTCTATACGTTCACTACCTGTCTTGTGGGTTTCCTTCAGGTGCTCCATTTTCCTCTGACAATGTGAAAGCTGTGCTGGTTAGGTGCATTGGCCATGCTAAATCCACCCTCGGTTTACCTGAACACATGCCGGAGTGTGGCAACTAAGGGATTTTTAATTATAATTTAATTTCAGTGTTAATGTAAATCCACTTGTAATACTAATAAATAATAAAAATAAGTCATATAAAGATGTAACTGTAGAGTTGATGAAGTGGCGGGGGGGCGGTGGATATGGTTTTCTTGGGCTTTCGGAAAGCTTTTGACAAAGTCTCACATAAGAGATTAACGTGTAAAATTAAAATGCATGCAATTTGGAGTAGTGTAATGAGATGGATAGAAAACTGCTTAGCAGATGGGAAACAAAGAATAGGAATAAACAGATCTTTTTCCAATTGGCAGGCAGTACTAATGACAAATCACAGGGATAAGATATTGAACCCTAGTTATTCTCAGTATATATTAATGATTTGGGTGAGTGAATTAAATGCAATATCTCCAAATTTGCAGATGACACAAAACTGGGTGGGATGGTGAACTGTGAAGAGGATGCAGAGATGCTTCAGTGTGATTTGAAAACATAAGTGAATGAGCAAATGGTAGATGCAGTATAATTAAAGTTTGAAATTTAATTATTTAGTCACAAATAGGCTCACATTAATATTGTAATGAAATTACTCTGAAAATCCCCTAGTCACCTACTCTGGCATCTATTCTGTTTCACTGAAGGAGAATTTAGCATAGCTAATTCACCTAACCAGCATGTCTTTCAGACTGTGGGAGGAAACCCACGTAGACACAGGAAGAATATGTAGATTCTGCACAAACAGTGACCCAAGCTGGGAATCGATCCCAGGCCTTTGGTGCTGTGAAGCAGCAGTGCTAACTGCTCTGCCAACATGCTGTCTATCATGTAAATAAATGTGAGGTTATCCACTTTGTTCGCAAAAAGAAGGCAGAGTTTTATCGAAAGGACCAAAGATTGAGAGAAGGGAAGGTGCAGTGAGACATGGGTGTCCTTGTACATCAGTCTCAAAACACAATCATTAATGTATATGGTGTTATTGAGACCACGGAGACCTGGTTCCAGAGTGACCAGGGATGGAAACTCAGCATCAAGGGGTATTCAGTATTCAGGAAAGATAGATGGGAAGGAAAGGGTGTGGGGCAGCATTGTTGGTTAAAGAGGAGATTAATGTAATAGGAAGGAAGGACATTAGTCTGGATGATGTTCTATCCATCTCAAGCCATTACTTGCAGTCCCATTTGTTTTTTCTTTAAATGTGGTCTGTTGTGTGAGATCTTGTCGAAAGCCTTCTGAATGTCTGAATAAACAACATCCACTGGTTCTCTTGGTCAACTCTATTAGTTACATCCTCAAAGAATTCCTAGGGAGGAAAGCCATCCTAGACTTCTACAGATATGTGAAGAGAAAAAGACTGGTGAAGACAAATGTCCATTACATTTATAATCAAATGAATTCATAATTAACAATAAAGAGATGGCAGATCAGCTGAACAAATACTTTGGATTTGTCTTCATGAAGAAGGACACAAATAAACTTGCAGAAATACCAGGGGGCAGACAGTCTAATATGAAGTTGGAACGGAAAGAAATCATCATTAATCAGGAAATTGTATTGGGGAAATTGCTGGGATTAAAACCCAACAAGTCCCCAGGGCCTGATGCTCTCCATCCCAGAATACACAAAGAAGTGACCAAGAAATATTGAATGCATTGGTGATCATTTCCTGTGGCAGACAGGGTGGTAAAATCCAGGCCGTAATGTAATTTGCTGTTGATAAAATTAATAGGGAAAGATTATTTCCTTTGGCATGTCAGTTATATCGATTTAACATTAATCTATAATGGCCACGAAGAGTGAGGAAAGAGTTGAGGAGAAATTTATTTGAAAGAAATTTGTTGGGTTATGAGGTATTCTACTGCAGGGCATAACTGGAGTAGAGACCACCTTTAAAGAGCAAATGATATTAATATGTGAAGTGGAAGGAATTTAGACTTAGAGAATCCTACTGTTCAGAGGGGACTATTCAGCCAATCGAGTACATACCAACCACAATCACAGCCAGGCCCTATTTCCCATAACTCTACACATTTATCCTGCTAATCCTCCTAACATTAGACAATTTAGCATGGCCAATCAACCTAACCTGGACTGTGGGAGGAAACCGAAGCACACAGAACAAACCCAAGCAAACATGGGGAGGAAGTTCAAACTCCACACAGACAGTGACCCGTAGCTGGAATTGAAACTAGGTCCCTGACGCTGTGAGGTAGCAGTGTTCATCATTGTATCACTGTGCAGCTTTATATGGGGAAAACAGGATTGAATGACATTTGATGAGACAGAAATTTGAAAACTTTGTAACAAAGATTGGTATTTTGAAACTTTTACAGGGCTTTCCAGCCTAACTGCAGCACCATGACCAAATGCCAAAGCAAATTCTGTCCATCACCTGAAGAGGGCACCATAATGGCACCATAAACCAAACCAAGTTGGCGCTCAATATAATTACAGTAACCTCAGAAAATGGTTGGGGTAAAGGCAACATACACATGTAGGTCCTGCTCCATTAATGATTTGTCTTTTTTTTTGCAAAGAAGAAACTCTTTCATTGAAGAATTGAGAGCAGCATTGAAGTTTACTGTCACTCGTGATGTAGTGAACATAGTTGTCATTCCTGCAGTTCTTGCTGGATCAGGTTGCACTCTTCATCCTCTCGGCTAAGCCTAATCTTCATCGTAACTGGTTTGTGGCCTCTGATGCAATGGACCTACTGACTAACTGATGAGGTTATTGCTGCTCTTTTGCCTCACATTCTCATCCTACTCCTGCTATGCAAAAAAGAACCCTGCACAGTGGCACAGTGGTTAGCACTGCTGCCTCCCAGTCCCAGGGATCTGGGTTCGGTTCCTGGCTAGGGTCACTGTCAGTGTGGAGTTTGCACGTTCTGCCTGTGTCTGCATGGGTTTCCTCTGGGTGCTCAGGTTTCCACCCAGGGTCTGAAAGACGTGCTGGTTAGCTGGATTGGCCATGCTAAGTTCTCCTTTAGTGTACAAGAAAACAGGCGTCGGATTGTGACGGCTAGGGGATTTTCACAGTTACTTAATTGCAGTGTTAATATAAGCCTACTTGTGACACCAATAAGTAAACTTGAAGTGATACTCGGTCATACCCATTCTACCCATGCAGCGAGATTGAAAGCTCTCACCTATTACTCACCTCATTCCTCACTGAAATGCCAGAATTGTGCTCCTCATTCAGGTGTTCAATGTTAATTCTGGTCATTAGATCAGGACTCACGTTTTAAAAGTAGTTCTCCTTCACCCTCAACACCAACCCTACAACATGTAATTCTCCCTGCATTTCTCATTATTAGCTCTTTGTGAAACCTTAGCAGTCCTTAACAAGTGAAAGAAAGTCATTAATATGTTGACAAATTTTCAAGATGCCAGAATACTGGCACAAGTGGATGTAAAGTTCACTCCTTCTTTCTGCTGCTCTTATTCCCCTGCTTTCACTAGTTTATTTTCACGCACTGAGCAAGCATTTGGAACATCATAAAATAAAAAAGTAGTAAGTTTGTCCTGTGTATAAGCAAATTCTTTGCGAGGAAATCCATTCCATTTAAGTACCTTCTTCTTCCTATTTTCTTTCCTTTATTGGCCTTGCAGGTTAGGAGAAGCAATGAATTTCCCTCCCATTGCAGTAGTGCTGGGCTGCCAGTCCATTTGATTACTGGTAATGACCAGGAAATGGACTGTTTCATCCATGTGTTTTGGATTTAAAGGAGGCATCTTCTGTCAGGCCTCTCTGCTAGACTGATGGACATCCCAGCAGGTATTATGTCTGGAAGAAGGCCTGCTGTGGGAGGAGGTGTAACTTTGGACTGTAGGGTTGTGTGCTGGCTGCAGTTGTGGCTAGTGTGATGAATGTGAGCTGTTTATAGACTGTGAGCAGCCCAAATGTTGAGGTACGGTGAGGCTCTGGAGTAGGTTGCTTGTTCTAATTGAAGCAACCCCGTTTTGTCTTAACCATTTACTGTACCAATCTGAAGAAATACAATACAAATACAAATAGTAGCACTGAGCCTCCTCGTTTTCCCAAAAGAATGATCGAAATAGAAACTGTACAAGTGAGGTTAATATATTTCTGCTTGACTGTCAAGCAGAGGCTGTCACATTTGATACATGATTCTCCCTTGGGGCTTGTTGAACCTTCCCAGTGAAACACTCAGTTATTTTCCTGCTAAACAGCTGAAAGGCAGCAATTGTCGGCATCCATTTTTAATTTTCTTTCTGACAAGGACAATCCTGCCTCATGATGGTGCACAGAATTAGCTTTTCAATACAGTCATCTGATCACAGTTTGATTTATAGAACACTTTCAACGTTTAGCGTGTAATTTACCTACAAATAGTTTGAAACATAATACAACAAGGATGAAACTAAGCAACCTGGGAAGTCCTGAGGATGCATAAGGCATCTCTTATATATAAAAGTCTTCTTTTTATGGAAATACTGCTTCTCTGTAATTTTTTTATGTGTGCATACACGTCAAGCAGGCCATTTATTAATATTATTCTTCAATCATTTCTCTTTACTGTACAGTAAGTGACATGGGCCTATGTCTGCCTCTCCCTTAACCATGCAGATCAGCTGAAGTAACAGCAAAATATTATCTACTTGCAATGCTTGGAGTGCATTCTGTCTGCACAGGTAGATAAACATGCAGCCTTCAATTTCACAACCTGCTGAGATCTAAAATGGGGCACAGTAGCAGGGTTGCTAAATTTAGTGAATTCATTGTCCAATTGTTTCAGTTAAAGCATGCAAAGCTCCTTTCGAAGAGAAGTTCCTTGTTTGGTTTAGAAATTTGCATTGCCGTTCTTCTGATGAGGTTGACCTCTGCCTGTTTGTGACTCGATTATTCTGAGTGTTGTTCACAAACTTTGGTTACATAAGATTAACTTTGCAATTGGATTCTCCCCTGCCCCCGCTGTCCCACTCACTTCCCTCCGTTCTTCACGTTCAAAAGATGGCAACGTGATAGCTT
Organism: Sphyrna mokarran; assembly: GCA_024679065.1. Lineage (NCBI taxonomy): Eukaryota > Metazoa > Chordata > Chondrichthyes > Carcharhiniformes > Carcharhinidae > Sphyrna > Sphyrna mokarran. Next base: position 36,780,856 of record JAGIQG010000005.1, on the reverse strand, counting down.
CCTGTTATCTGGATACATCTATAAGTGTAGCATACGAGATCTAAGATGGAAAAACAAACAAGAAGTGAAGTGTGATGCTGGCATGGGCATGATCCTGTTTAGGCCTGTTTCGAGATAAAGTCATCTTTTGAATTCCAGAATCCCAAGCAGCCTTCTCACCTTGAAATCTGATTTCAAAGCCTGAGTGCTTACTCTGAAATGGCTTGTTGAGAGTGATGACAGTGTGCAATGAGCTGTTTGGTTTATTGTCACTGCCTGTGGCTGGTGGCAAACTGCACACTCACCAGTTCCACCCCTACAGCTTCAGCTGTTGGCAGCCCGCAGGTCACGGCACTGAACAGGATGCAATAAAAAGGCAGGACAGCTTCACGCTAAGAAGGCCTTCTGGTGCATGTTGACAAGAAAAATGCTATTAAATACCAAAGGAGTCCTGCACGGTGTTATCGTAATGAGCACAAACCCACAAAAGCTCTTATTTTAAAGGCATTTAGAGGGATGCTCCTTCCTGCAGAGAAAATGGAGAGAAAATGTGTTAATGGCAGGAACTGTGGAACAGTTCAGTACAAATTAAACTATTAGAACAAAGAACAAAGAAAATTACAGCACAGGAACAGACCCTTCAGCTCTCCAAACCTGCACCAACCGTGCTGCCCAACTGAACTAAAACCCCCTCCTCCTCCGGGTACCATATCCCTCTATTCCCATCCTATTCGTGTATTTGTCAAGACATCCCTTAGAAGTCACTATTGTATCTGCTTCCAAGACTTCTCCCATCAGCGAGTTCCAAGCACCCACCACCCTCTGTGTAAAAACTTTATTATCATTTTTAGTCACTGTCTCAGCATAATTAAAAGGATATTGTTATCCTGTCAATTTGTTCAGCGGTATTCCCTGTTTGGAAACACATGATGACATTTATCTGTGATGTGGCATATAATCCACCACAAAAATTATGTTCATGTGATATAAAAGACACAGCTCTATTCGAGACATCTGCTCCCCCCACCATTGTAACATTCTTCCCTGTTAGACTCTATTATAAATGAGTTTGCTGCAATTTTTACAACAAAGATAGCCCGAGCAGTTTTAAGAGGGGAAATCTTCGTACAAACATGTTCAGAAAGCTTTCAAAAGGCCATGTTCAAAATTTACAATCTGCAGCTTGACGGTGTTTTTTTGAATCTTCTTTCTGTACTCTGGAGCTGCAGGTCAGCATCTGAACAGATCTATTGCATGGAAGAATCGTAATTGTTTTCAGCACGTAACTGTGTGCAAATCTATAACAGCAGCACACAGTTAAATGTGACGAATGCATATAGTTTGATGAAGAACTGTACTATTATGTATGTCATGACTTGGAACTGAGCATTGTAAAATATTGAAGTTAAGGAAATTATAAATATGAATGTTTTTGCTCAGTTTGTAATGATTGGAAATGTTGTTTCTGTAATGTTTTATTTCAGAGTATTTATGAATAAAGTATATTTTTGAAATAAATTTTAAAAAGCTGTTTTCCACCTTTTAGCTCAGATCAAGTGTAGTTTTTGATCCTGCACTTGTTGGAAGTTGATGAGGTTACACTGAGGCTCCATTTGAAGCTATTTTTTTTAAATGGCATTGAGGCCCTTTGGTTAAGATGCAAATAAGATCAAGGACTCAGGGAGTGCAATGCCTATTCCTATCAGATTGGATCAAGTAGATCGAGCCCAAGACAGGAAATGGGTAGCCTGTCTTGTCAACTTGGATCTGTAATGCTTCTCTGGTACAGGTTTTGATTGGATTTTGGATTTTGATCGGATATAACTAAAAATGCCAAGGAGCTAGTAACCAGAAAATCCCCTTGGACTGTGCATAATCTCTAACTATGTGTAACTTGATTTAAAGCACCACAAAGTGCAATTTGACCAATGTACATTGATTTATAAAGAACTTTGGATTTGGATTGAAATATATATATGTAATGTTTGTAGACTGAACACAGCGTAAATTTTGATCTCAGGAAAAATGTAAATATGATCACACTTTACTGCATTAATGATCAGAAATAATGTGTTTTTCAGAATATGTATGAATGAAGTATATTGTTGAAAAAAACTTCTGTTTTAATAGATATGTTAAAACCAGTGATTCTTTACTCCAATTGACAGGTAAGAAGCCCTTCTATTTGGAACAAAATGTTTCAACCTCACTAAACAAGATGATCCATTCAAGACAAATTAAATTTGCAATCAGTACAATTTGATGCTTCAGAGCTGAAACCATATGTGCTTTGCATCATGCAGAGAACAGGACATTTGGATTCAAGGGCTTGTGATATGAATAAGACTTTTCCCTAGTTGAATGTAAAGGGCACATGGTGGCATAGTTATTAGCACTGCTGCCTCACAGTGCCAGGGGCCAAAATTCAATTCATGGCTTGGATGACTGTCTGTCTGGACTTTGAACATTCTCCCCATTTCTGCATGGGTTTCCTCCGGGTGCTCTGGTTTCCTTCCACAGTCCAAAGATGAGCGGGTTAGGGGGATTGGCCATGCTAAATTGCCCCTTCGTATCAGGAGGACTGGCTAGGATAAATGCACAGGGTTATCGGGATAGGATCTGGGTGGGATTGTGGTTGGTGCAGACTTGATGGGCCAGATGGCCTCCTATTGCACTGGAGGATTCTATAAATAAATCTCCTAGAAAGAAGACTCCAGGTGTTTATTTGCAAAAGTATGTGGTTCAGAATAGTGTTCAAATTTACGGCTGAGCAACTCAGTCATTCAGAGTATCTGTCAGAAATGGCTGTAAGATCACACAGAATTTCACATATATGCTTCCTTGCTGCAAAATGAAGCATTTTGACACAGTTTTATGATGTTCTGTAATTTTAGCTTTCCCTTGCACTGTTTAACACAATGAGTTATCCCCTTTAAAATAAACGAGTTAACAACTCAAAGCTCAGACAGCACACAAAGGAATTTTAAATGAGTGCTTTAATCAGTGCATGACCAGAGGAAATTAAACACCTCTGTGCCTTAATGTGGAAAAATTAGGGCCAGGTTGAAAATTCCCAATGTGGTTTATGTGAAGTGACTTTAGGAGAATTAAGTACCACAGGTGCCTAAGTAAGGAGTCAGGCTGGGCTGATGGGACAATTTGTTCACAATGTGTTCTCCAATTTCATTTATAAATTAAAAAAAATGACAGTATCAGCAAAAATGAAGATGCTCTGAACAAAGAAAATAAGTAGCAAAATATCCCTTTAAAAAATCAGTCTGAAGATTAGTTCATTTATCAGTGTCACAAATATGCCTTACATTAACACTGCATTGCAGTTACTGCAAAAATCCCCAATTGCCACACTCTGGCACCTGTTCCGGTGCACTGGAGGAAGAATTTAGCATGGCCGGTGCACCTAATCAGTACGTCTTTTGGAATGTGGAAAGAAACCCACGTAGACACAGGGAGAATGTGTGGACTCCACGCAGACAGTGACCCAAGCCGGGAATCAAACCCGAGTCTCTGGTACTGTGAGGCAGCAGTGTTAACCACTATGCCACCCATAGAAACTGCAACCAGGAATTTGGATCCTACCTGAATTAGGCTGTGATTCTGGTGCTACCTACGCCAAAGGAAACAGGCAATGTGACCGTTTCTTAGCAGCAAGCCACAGATGCCAGTTTTTGGGGTCAGGAAGGTGGGTCTATTTGGATGCAGTCTTATAAGTAAAATTCAGTGGGGAGGAGGAGGAGGAAAAGATAGAGAAGGGACAGCAATTGGAAGAGGAAGATGTGCAGTGACTAACAACATCCATTTTGGATGGAAAAACAAGATGGCAGAGTATCATTGAAATGGTGATAGATTGGGAGATGTTGACATATAAAAGGACCTGAGTTCCTTGTACAACATTCACTGAAAGCAAAGATTCAGTAAAATTTAGAAAGGGAAATGGCATGTTGGCTTTATTGCAAGAGGACCTGAGTACAGAAGCAAGGATGCCTGAATGTACAGGGCCTAAGTACAACCACACCTGGAGTATTTTGTGCAGTTTTGGTCTCTTTACCTAAGAAGTGATATACTTAACATTGAGGGAATGCAGCAAAGGTTCACCAGACTGATTCCTGAGATGCCAGGATTATCATATGAGGAGTGATTGTGTTGAATGGATCTGCATTCACTGAAATTTAGATGAATGAGAGGGAATTTCATTGAAATGAATAAAATTCTGACAGAGATGGACAGATTGGACGCAGGAATGTTGTTTCCTCTGGTTGGGGTACTGGACAGGAGAGACAGTCTTAGGATATTGGATAGCCTATTTAGAACTGAGATGAGGAGAAACATCTTCACTCAGATGTGGTTGAACCTGTGGAATTCTCTATCAAGGAAGGCTGTGGAGGCCAAGTTGCTGAACATATTTGAGAAGAAGATAGATAGATTTCTAGATTCTAAAAGTGTCGGGGTATGGGGAGAGCACAAGCATTGACAGTGAGATAGAGGATCAGCAATAATTATATTAAATGGCACAGCAGGCTTGAAGGACCAAATAGCCTACTCCTGCTCCTATTTTATAAGTTTCTGTCCAACAAATTTAACATGGAACTGGGAGGAGCAAGTGCAGGAGTGATTGAGGGACTGAAATGGATGAGGTCTTGCACTTAAAGCATGAAAGTTAACAGATTGGTTATCCTAAACATATGGCTGCCTTGTCCATTGGTGTATGTATCGCAGATTTTGGCCATATATGCCAATGTTTTTCCTACCTTTGTGTTCTATGGAAAAATCGTGCACCCACTGTTTTTCAAGATGCATAGCATCTTGAAAAGATGTTTTTCAAGATGCATCTTGAAAAGATGGGGGGGGGGGGGGGGGGGGGGGGGGCTTCTTCATGCCAGCCTTCATGAAGAGAAGTGGTGGGATTCTCTTCATGAGAGTGGTGGGATTGTGGAATACACTGCTGGATAAAATGGTAAATGCAGGGTCACTTCTAACATTTAAGAAAAACTTGGACAGATACATAGAACATAGAACATTACAGCGCAGTGCAGGCCCTTCGGCCCTCGATGTTGCGCCGGCCAACGGACCCTCTAACCTAAACTATTCCAATATCATCCATATGCCTATCCACCGAACATTTGAATGCCCCCAAAGTAGGCGAGTCCACAACTGCTGCAGGCAGGGCATTCCACGCCCTCACCACCCTCTGTGTAAAGAACCTGCCTCTGACATCCGTCCTATAACTACCACCTCTTAATTTAAAGTTATGTCCCCTCGTGTTGGTCATCACCATCCGAGGAAAAAGGCTCTCACTATCCACCCTATCCAATCCCTTGATCATCTTATACGCCTCAATTAGGTCACCGCGTAACCTTCTTCTCTCTAATGAAAATAACCTCAGGTCCCTCAGCCTTTCCTCATAAGGCCTTCCCACCATACCAGGCAACATCCTGGTAAACCTCCTCTGCACCCTTTCCAATGCTTCCACATCTTTCTTATGGATAAAAGGGGTGTGGAAGGATATGGTCCAAGTGCAGGTCAGTGGGATTAGGCAAAAAATGGTTCGGCACAGACAAGAAGGACCAAAAGGCCAGTTTCTGAGCTGTAATTTTCAATGGTTTCTATGGACAACAATAACTGCAGTTATATAGTGTCTTTAATGTAGTAATAGCATTCCAAGGTACTTTATGAAATTATTATTAAACAAAATTTGACACCAGTCCACATAAAGTGTTATTGGAAGAGGTGACCTGAAGTTTTGTTAAAGATGTAGATTTCGTGGAGTTTTAAAGAAGTGGAGGAACATAGCAAGAAGAGCAATTTTTGGAGGGAGACAGGGAGTTTCAGCATTCAGGGCCTAGGCAGCTGCAAGTGCCCAGGAAGTGAGAGAAATCAGGGATGCACAAGAAGCCAGAATTGGAGAGGCATGGAGTTATTGGAATGTGGTTGGCTGAATAATGCTGAGAAAACCGTGGCGAGACTGGAATTCAAAAGAGGTTTTGCTGGATTGGGAGCCAATGCACGTTAATGAGCACAGAGCTGGGTAAATGTGACTTGGTGCGATGTGAGCAGAACTTTGAATCATAGAATCTCTACAGTGCAGAAGGAAACCATTCAGCCTATCGAGTCTACACCAACCCAAATCCCACACAGACCCTATTCCCATGACACTATATATTTACCCTGCTAATCCCTTGAAGCTAGGATCAATTTAGCATGGCCAATCTACCTAACCTGCACATCTTTGGAGTGCAGGAAGGAACTTGAGCAGGCTGAGGAAACCCTTGCAGACTCAGGGAGAACGTGAAAACTCCACACGGACAGTGACCTGAGGCTGGAATTGAACCTGGATCCCTGGCGCAAGTCATCGAAGAATGAAAACTGTTCTTTCATAGAGGATGAGTGGATTATTTTACTTCACAGAAAAACACATCAAATCCACTCCATAGATTTAATTTATTTTGCCCTAAGGCTTGATTAGGATAATAATTCCTTAAAGCAAATAAATAAGCAACAAGTTACCATTTCATTTTGAAAATGAAAGATTTTAAAAGACTTATTTATGAGTCTATTGATCTGTCTGTGCCTGTCCTGCACAATTGTGAGAATGTGTAACTTGCATCAAGACTCACGCATCAGGAGCTGAGTGAGGAGAAGGAACTGTTTATGTTGTTGAAGGGTCAACCTTCAGCACATAAACACACATCTCTTCCATCAGCTCCCCTGTCAATAAACCTGATGTAAAGTGAGTCCGGATGGCACAGGGATCTGTTAACTGGGAAATAAAACATAAGTCTGCTTTATTTTTTCAGCCTTCTTCTCACAAGCTACTCATTGTTTTAGTAACAAGTCTCAAGATTTTTAAAAATAAAAATGTGGCTTTGATGCTTGGCTAATATGTATAATAAAATGTGTATAACAAAATGTAATATATAGCAGCCTGTAAAACTGTGAAATGTAAACAAAACAAGAAGGGTTAATTTTAACTCTGTCTTACAGAAATCTGGTGGGTAACAGTTAAATTCGATCAGGAACTTGCCCACCTAGTACTGGTCTGAATTTCAGCAAGTATTCAAGAGGTGGCTATTGTAGCACTTGAGGCGAGTGGGGTCAAAGGTTATGGAGAGAAAGCAGGATTAGGCTATTGAGTTGGATGATCAGCTACGATCGTGATGAATGGCAGTGAAGGCTTGAAGGGCTAAATGGTCTCCTCCTGCTCCTATCTTTTATGTTTCTATGCTCCAAATTAAGCATATTCAATCCTTAGCTGATCTCCCAATTGCATATCCTTTCAGTGCAAAGAATACCTATTCCCACTTCTGTAATTTCATCTACCTTAGTCTATTTGCAAATGTAAAACCTAACCATACCATTCTCACTATCAAACTTGATTCTTCAACTGATATCTGCTTAGCATCCCATCTCTCTCTGTGAATGCCAGCTTACCTTAACCTCTGCTGTTTACATTATACTGCCCACTAAACTTATTCTTTGTCCTCATTGACTTCCAGAGAGCTCCTGGACTTCCCAAACTTCAAATTTAAAACTCTGAATCCCACATGTTCAAATCCCTCCATGGTCATTCTCCAACATACCCACTTAATTTGCTGCAATCTCTCCCTGAACTTAATCTTCCTCTGACTTTGCTCTCTCGTATATTGACAGATTCTGTAATTCCCTCAGTTTGCCTTGCTTTCTCCCTGCTCTCCTTTATAACCCTTCCATAATTTTTCTCTTAGATGTGATTTTGTTTTACTGCTCCTTAGGCGTGACATTTCCTTTTTTCACTTTTTGTGACTCTGGTATATCTTGGGGCATTTCAAATGCTTTATAATCAGGTGTTTTTTTTCAGTTGCCTGCCTCCTTTCATGATACAGGTAACATGTTTGCAGATCCCTGTCAATGCCACTCTGTTAGCAATAATGATTTGCTTCCTGTGGGAAACGCAGAAGAGCTGGAAATTTGGCACATTCTCTCCTTGACACTTCACCTAGATAGTAAAGCCTAATTGTCAACTCACCAGGAGGGGAATTGCACTCCATAAATAGAGTAATGTGACAGCCAAGATTTCACAAACATGGATAGCGGTTTTCATTGCTGGAGATTATTGTAATTGTGATGTGAAATTAAGACCAGCATCTTAGTTTAGCATCGCATCTGAAGAACCCTTGACCAGGCAGCACTCTCACAGCACTGCATTGAAATGCCTTTCCCTTCTGAAGTGGAGCTTGAATCCACAGATGTTAAAACTCTAATTTTCTTCCTAGGGCAAAATGGCAATACTGAATTTGCTGCTGGTTTTATACCTGGCTTACACTTCTATTTCAATGACTTCAATGAAGAAGGAGCTTAAAACATTCTTTTGAATTGGAATCACCCATTTTGCATGACTGCCAAACATCAATTTTACCCTACAATCTTTGACTCAAAAAGACCGGTGTCCAATTTTTTTTTAAGTTAAATTTATATAGCAGCTTTCACAACCTCAGGACTTGCCAAAGTGTTTTAATCAATGAGGTCACCTTTTGAAATGTAATCATTGTTGTAATGTAGGAAGTGTAGCAGTCTGTTTGCAGATAGCAAAGTCCCACAAACAGCAATGCAATAGTGATCAAATTATTGGTTCGGGCATGTTGATTGACAGATAAATATTGGCCACGTACAGGGAAGGACTATCCTGCTCTTCTTTAAAGTAGTCTAATTGAATCTTTTACATCCAATTGAATGGGCAGATGGAGCCTCGCATTATCATCTTGTCCACTGACTGTTTGACAGCCAGGATTGGTAGATTGAACCTACAATCTTTTGATTTAGAGGCCAGAATGCTACCACTGAGGTTCAAATAATATCTCAAAGTGTAGGAAGTGACTGATTCACGTCACAAGTTCCACTTATTTTAGGAAAATAGCTAGTCACATAGTTCCTGTGCCAGACATACAAAATATGAAAGAAAAACAAAACAAAACAAAACAAACACACAAACACCCCCCCCACCACCAAAAAAAAACAACCCCCCAACAAACCACCCCCACCAAACACAACAACCCAAACCCACCAACCCACACAACACCACACACCACCCCAACACCAAAAAACCACCCAACCCCAACCAACCCCAAAAACCCCCCACCCACCAAAAAACACACCCACCCACAAACCCAAACAACAAAACCCCCACCCCCCCAACAAAACACCCAAACCCAACCCCCAAACCCCCCCAACCACAACACCAAAACCCCACCCCCCAACCCCACACCAAACACCAAACCACACAAACCCAACCCACAAAACCAACAACCCCCAAACAACCCCCACCAAAAAACAACCCAACCCAACAACACCACACCCACCAACAACACAACACCAAACCCCCCAAACAAAACCCCCAACCCAACCACACAACCCCAAACAACCACACCCACAAAACCCACCACCCCCCCACCCAACCCAACACCAAACAAACACCCCCCACACACCACCCACCACACACCAAAACACCACCCCAAACCCCACCAACAAAAAAAACAAACACACCCCAAAACAACCCACACACCACCCACCAACCCACAAAAACCCCACAACCACCACCCCCCACCCACCAACAACCAAACAAACACCCCACCACACACCACAAACTTCCATGGGCCACCTTATCAAAAGCCTACTAAAGTCCATTATACTACATCAACCGCCTTACCCCCATCCACCTCTCTGGTCACTTTCTCAAAAAACTCAATGAGGTTAGTAAGGCATGACCTACCCTTCACGAAATTGGCAGGAAAGAACCTAAATTTGCTAGTTGAAAGGCAAAACTAATCTTAATCAGAAAGTAATGCTAGTAATACTGACATAGATATTCCACTGACTGCTGATCTGTAAAACTGTTGAGGACCAAATACCTATTATGGAAACTCCCAGTTTCCATCCGTTTCAACAGACATGAGCATTGAGCCGTTTTATTTGAGACAGCCAATCGGTATCACCAGTCCCACACCCAGAAGGCAAGTTACAAGTCTATTCCATTGTCTTCCTATTGCGAGTGTGAAATGGAAAATACTCCAAGTTTAAAATTTATTTATTAGTGCCACAAGTAGACTTACATTAACACTGCAATGAAGTTCCTGTGGAAAAAATCCCCTAGTTGCCATACTCTGGCACCTGTCTGGGTACACTGAAGGAGAATTTAGCATGGCACAATGCATATCTTTTGGACTGCAAGAGGAAACCAAAGCACCCGGTGGAAACATATGCAGATCTGGCAAGAATGCGTAGACTCCGCCCAGATAGCGACTCAAGTCAGGATTGGAACCTGGTTTCCTGGTGCTATGATGGAGCTGTGCTAACCACTGTGCCACCATGCTGTCCTGTTCCTGTTGTACCAGCAAGTAAATAAGTGCCACATTTGGTGGCTTATGGAACTTTCACTTTTATAATTAGTAATTTAGAGGTTTATTGATAGCATCAGTAGGGTTTTGCTAGAACAACCACTGTCATATTACAGAGAAAAAAAGTGGGCAAGTTGTACAACAGACATCTCATCTCATATCGTTATTTCAAACTAATGCCAAAACTTTAAAATTGCTGCCTATAAAATCAAATGTTCTTTGAGGCTGTTGACATCTTTTCCCACAAGATTTAAAAAATTTTGATTTGAAACCAAAATCAGACGATTGCTGTGTGAAGCAGGCTACATATAGGTTTCGCCGACACCTTTGCTGCAGGAAAATTGAAGGCATTATCTCCAAACTTGAAGCAAACTTGAAGTTTTGTTCGCAAAAAAAAATCATGGCCTTGTGCTGTTAAACTAATTTGAAAATTCAGGATGTTATGGATAGTTCCCTCATTAACAAACGAACCATGTATCAGTGACACTTAAGAGCGCTAAAGAAATTCCATCAGCAGTTGTCTTAGCTGTGTCTTCTGGTTTAAATGGGACGATGATAGAATAAAGCTAGTGTCCTTTTTGAAGCCAGCTTCACTAGCATTTGGGCAAAAGTCCTGCAAAATCAACTTTGAGAGACTGTATTTGGATGACCAAAAAAAACATCTCCTCTGTCAGGTCATGTTTTACCAATTCTCACATTGCTAACTGGAAGACAAAGGAAATATTTCAAAGACACTCTGAAGTTCTCCTTGAAGCATTGCAGCATTGACAATAATAAGGAGAAACTTGCTCAGACTATTAAGATGTGTCATGCTTTGAGTCACAGCATCTTAACAATGAGATAAAGCAGCGGTTGAGAAGGAAAGAAGAGGATGCAAATCTGCACTCCAGATCCACTACCTTTTTTGGATAGCTAGCTCCATGTTCCCAAATATCGTGGGTTGACAATTGATCTGTTCAGTCACATGAAAATGCAAAAGCACATGACTCTGAGTAGATTTGTTCACAAATTGAGGGACAGCTGATGAATAAATTGGCATTGTCTTTGCGTGTTCCTAAAGGCAGTCAATAAGGGAGAATTACTATACAGTATTTAAAGATACAATGATGAGAAGCAATAAAGTTTAGTAGTGTGGCATTAGTATTATTCATTTTGATTTGCCAGTTTGTTTATTTTTTCATGTGATATGGGCAAGATTTCCCATCCCTGATTGCTCTTGAACTGAATGGCTTGCTAAGCTTTTTCAGAGGGCAGTTAAAAGTTGACCACATTGCTGAATCTGGGGTCAAGTATTGGCCAGATCAGGTGAGGATGACAGATTTCCTTCGCTACAAAGACTTTAGTAAACTTTATTGGATTTTTGCAACAATGATGATGGTTTCGTGGTCACCATTACTGCAACTAGCTTTTTTATTCCAGATGTATTTATTGAACTTGACCTTCAATAACTGTAATATCCCTGGAACATTTGAACACATATTCCCAGATTATTAACCTGGGTCTCTGAATTATTAGTCCAGTGTCATTGCTACTATGACACTCTCTCCCACGTTAAAACAGCATCAGATATTTTTTCTAGAATTTTTTCACCAAGATTTTACACATTAATTACCAACAAACATCTTGGAACATCTGTGTTTCAGCAGATTGTCAAGATTCAGTTGACTGCTTGTATTTCATTTTTAAAAATTTCACTTCTCTGCTCTTTTATCACTTATATTTTTCTTACCTCTTCTTACTACTTTGCCGAGGGTTTTTTTTTCCGTGACTGGAATGTATCCTTGGCTTGTTCTCTGCCCTACTACAAAAGCTTTGTTATCAGTCCTCGAATACCAGTCCCTCCCTTCCACAGTGAGATGTGCAGCACTCGGTCACAAAGACTATTAGCACTTCGGCATTTCACCCGTTTCACAGCCAGAATTTAACTGTCATCTTCTTTCTGCTGGCCCCTCATTGATAAATGTGAGATACAGGTTTAAAGACAGCACATTCCTTTCATATCCATAATTTTCAAAAAGGAATCTGTACCAACGCAAACATTGCAGTCTTATCTGCCCAGGCGTTATCACAAGCAGCAGAGCAATAATGGATAAAAAGTAAGTGTTGATATTTCTTCCTCCCCACCCTCTCTCTCAGCCCACTGTGAACTCAATGCAGTAAGCCCCGAGGACAGAGATTAATACTGCGTTTGGTTCTGCTTGAGGTCACAGGATTGAAAACATTTTTGGCAAATTTTTCCTATGTTGATGCTGGCACTACTGTTGTTTGGACCAGTGGGTTTTGCACTTGGCACAGGCACTAGTGAAGAATGAATGCCAAAACAGATTGAATTTTGAGTGCTCCAATTGGCCTAATCATCTTAAATGAAAGCAACAAATGCTGGGGAAGGACATTGTCATCACAGCTGCCAAAATGGCGAAGATCAAATTCTGGATGGATTGGTTACAAGGCAAGATAGTTCATTGCCTACCCAAAAGTGGTTTCAAAGAGCACCTACAATTCACCGTAATTCTACTTTTATTTTACACGCTTGGTTGTATTTTTTATTAAATGTGCTAAGAAACATGCTATTACATCATCGAAAATATTTGAGGTGAACATTCTCAATCTTTCTTGAAACTATCTTTAACCACTGAAGTCATACAAGGTCCATCCTGCTGCTTCAAGGCATACACCACATCCATAGCTGTCGCCGTTTTGCACTTGGTATGTTCGGTCTACATCACCAAAACCAGGAAAGCTTCAGGACCATGCGGACCTCCTGGTAGATTAGTCCAGTGGGAGATACACTTGACATCCTATGGTGAGCCAGATGGCAAATGACCAGCTTGGTGTTGCCCTGGATGTTGTCATGGAGCATTTCCTGCTGCCACTTGGCTCTGCTTTTGCCCAGCCCCTTATCGCGTTTCCCTGTACCCAACATGATCTGCACTGAACGATCAAGCGAGGTGGATACTAGCCCAGTGCAGAAAACAGGGTACAGAACTGTGGGACAATTCAGGGCTAACTGGAACTAGATGGGGGAACGTTAACAAAACTGGTTGCAGATGAGTTGTGGCTGATTTTTCCTCCATCAACAGAGTCAAACTGTAACTGTGGATTGGGGTGGAGAGTTTTAACCCTCAAAAACAGGGCTGAAGTGATAAAAATCAGTCCAAAGATGTGCTGGTTAGGTTGATTGGCCATGCTAAATGGTCCCTTAGTATTCCAGGATGTTTATGCTATAGGGATTAGTTGAATAAATATGTGGAATTTCAGGAGTAGAGCCAGGTGGGATTATCGTCAGTGCAGACTTTTTTGGGCCAATTGGCCCCTTGTCCTTTCTATGATTCTATGATTCTGATCCTAATCTATCTCCCATCTATCGACTTGCTGTTTTATGAGAGGTGGAACAAGGATGTGGGGGAGCAGGGGAGTAGAGGGGATGGGCTGGGATGACCAGCCTACTTTCAGGAGACAGGTTGGTAATTCTAACATAACAATGAAGCTAAAAATCTTGTTTGGGTTTTGAAATCCAACTATTACTTACATGTGCTATCTAGCTTACTGTAGTCATGTGACCTCTGCCATGAGGGTCATCCTGTAGGCAGCCATTTTACAGTCCATTCAATATGGAGAGGAAAGTATTTGAATTTGTGAAATGATGTAAAGAGTGAAGCTAAATTTCAGTTGTAAGAGAAGTCACAGACACTGAAAGAGGAACATAGAAAACCTACTAAAAGCTGCTGGGGGTAAAAACACAGAAAAGGTAAAGTGAATACAAGCTGACAGCTGCAAACAAAATACCAGCTGAGACAAAAATGGCTGTAAATTTTCCATTCCTGGTTCATGTTGAAATGAAAGGATGTATGTGGCAGAACTGAGAATTTTTCAACTTGCAGTGGCAAAACTATGAGATTGTAACAGATTTAATTAACAAGCTGGAGACAATATGCGTAGCAACATTTTTACCACTGCTGGGGAGAGACTGCTACAAATCATATTCCACCCTAAATCAATCTGAAAAACAGATTGCAAAATTTTGCAAACTTTGAAGCTTTGAACCCAATTGACCAAAACTTATGAATGGTTCAACATTAGGGCTCAAGGTGAAAAAGAATCCATTGATCAGTATGTGACTACACTAGCACAGCAGTAATCCTGTGAATTCAGGCAATTAAAAGATGGTTTCACAGAAGATGGAATTGTCTTAGACAGAAGAAATCTGTTAATCACAGCAAGTTTACTGAAGGAGCAGAAACTTGTTCTTGAGAAAGCAATTAATGCATGTAGAAATGCAGAGGTTGTAACACATCAGTTAATGCACATGTATGACAGAACAGACCAGGAATTGCATTCCAGGTTAAAAATGCAGAACAGCCACCTTCAAAGGACAAGATTCAAATACTGTGGATATCATACAAAGGAAAAGCTAAAAAAGGATTATCCAACATGGGGAAACTCATGTTTTAACTGCAAGTCTACACTTTGGATTGGTAATTCTAAACTTGCAAATTTACAGCATCTTGCAGTAGACTAAACCATTCACTGTTGAACAAATCCTAGAGGAATATAAAGATGTGTTTCTATAGTTTGGATATATCTCTAAAGAATGAGAGTGTACATAAGAACATAAGAAATAGGAGCAGGAGTAGGTCATCTAGCCCCTCGAGCCTGCTCCTCAACATCTGCTGAGAAGAATTCTAACTGCCGTGAAGTCAAGTCCAAAAAACAAGATAGAAGAGCTGGAAAAGATGGAATAATCAAGGAAGTGACAAATACTACAGACTGAATTAGCAGCGTGACAGCAATGAAACAAGCTGGAAAACTGAGGGAATGCTTAAACCCAAGGAATTTAAATAAAGCACTGAAAAGATTTCTACCCATGCCAACCATCGAAGGAATTTTGTTGCAACTTGCCAAGGCAAAAATCTTTGCTATCCTTAATGCAAAGGATGGTTATTAGCAAGTGAAGCTGGATGAAAGCAGCTACATTTTAATATGGGTGAAATTTTCTGGCCGCATTTGCCAAAAAGCTGGAAAATCCTGTCCGAGGTCAACAGATTTTTGCATGGTCCGTGTCGTGCTGACTACCATTTCTGTGGCAGGTGGAATGGGAAGAATCTGCCCAAATCTCTCGTGATCACTTTGAAGGTACAGATGCTGCTATTTAGTATTGCTTCAGAAGATAGTGATGCAGACAGTATGAGATAGTTGGTGATCTTTCCAAAGTACAACCCATAATAGATGCTTTATTAGTCTATGGATGTGGAGACACAATGGAAGAAGCCATAACTGAACATGATCAGAATTTAATACAACAACTAAAGAGTCTGCCAGATGAATCTGAGACCAAACAAGTGCTATCTGGCTTGCCATAGTCTAGTAACCTCTGTCATGAGGGATTCCCTGCAAGCAGCTATCTTATAATCAGTTAAATAAAGGCATTTTGTTAGAAAGACGGGAGAGTGGGATTTTCTGACTGCATTTGGCCCAAAACTGGAAAATCCCACTTGAGGTCAACGGACGTGTGCATGATCTGTGTCCCGTCTGCTACAATTCCCGTAGCAGACGGTGTGGTAAAATTCAGTCGTAGTCTTTGAATTCATTACAAACCTCACTTTTATGCACCACTTTAACTTGGGATGACCTGCTGGGTCCAGCATGCCTTTTGGGACAACCCTATTGTAATTGGGGCTGCAAACATCCTCCTCCATCAGGCCTCCAATCACCTTTCCCATTGAGCCACAAGACTACTAACCAAACTCTCAATCTCCAACACCATTCTGGTCACAATCCTCCAATTGAGCATTTCTAGCTCCATAGCTTCGGAATCAGCCTCATCGGTGGTACAACTATCCCCACGGTCACCAGTGAAACCCGGGAGCTGCAAGATTTGCCTCATGGCAGCTTCCTTGATCAGCACTCTATCTAACACCTCAATCCCTCCACCACTAACACACAGTAGCAGCCGTGTGCAACATGCACGCACAAGATGCAATGCAGCAACTCACTTAAACTCCTTTAACAGCACCTACTAAACCTGTGACCTAGAATCATAGAATAATATCATTGAACCTCCACAGTGCAGGAGGAGGCCATTCGGCCATCATGCTTGCACAACATATTCCCATGCAGGCCCTATCCCCATAACCCCACATATTTACTTCCATAATCTCCCCAGCATTAAGGATCATTTTAGCATAGCCACCTAAACTGTATGGGGTTTGGAGTGTGGGAGGAAGCCAGAACATCCAGAGAAAACCCATGCAGATGTGGGGAGAATGAGAAAACTCCACACAGACAGTAACCTGAGGCCAGAATTGAACCTGGGACTCTGGCACTGTGAGGCAGCAGTACTAACCACTGTGCCATCGTGCCGCTCCACCTCTATCATCTCGAAGGACAAGAATAGTAGATGCAAAGAAACAACACCACCTTCATGTTCCCTTCCAAGCCACGATTTAACCTGACTTGGAACAATATCCCTGCTCCTTCACTGAGTCAATATTCTGGAACTCACTTTTAAACAGCACTTTCAGTCTAGCTACACCAGATGAGCTGCAGCAGTTCAAGAAGCTGCTCACCACACCTTCTCCAGAGCTATTAGCAATGAGCAATAAATGTCAGTGTTTCCAAAATCCAGTGAAAAAAATCAAAGAGGCCACAGCCACACAGGCAGTATCCACAACATGCAGATTACTCCCAAAAGAGAAAGAATTAACCTAATGTATAATATAGACACTCGGACTGACACCCGATCAAAGCATCATGGTTGCTTTGTGGATAACAGGCACTGACATAGAAATAGCTGATTCCATAACGACAGAGCATTGATTGAATTCTATTTTTGTCCATAGAATAGAAACAAAGATGTGCCTTTGCATTTCCTGCTCTGAGCAGAAACCCAAAAATTAGGGGTTTCTCTCATTTCCACAAAAGTCTGCTCTAGTTTTTTCAGATCAGAGGGAAAGAGTCTAAACAGGAAAAAAGATATTTAAAATCCCTTTGCGTCATAGTTCAATAATAGTTCACAAAGATTTGTGATTGCATTAAGTATTTTTTGTATCTTGGGATTATAATTTTTTTCGATTGAGACTAATATTTGCATTAATAAAAAAGCTTCGAAGTTCAAAACAAAATTCTGAGGCCATAAAATGTCATGGAGCCAGCGTTATCATTATTTAAGCCCAAAGCAAAGATCCAGTTCCCTTTGAGGCACATTCCCACACTCACTGAGGAACAATGACTTCCAGTCAAATTGGTTCATTACGACATACAGCAATAAGTCTATTATGCCAACATCTCTATATGATTTATTTCAACTTGATTTATTCCCTCTAGGGACGAGCGTGAAGACAATGAGCAGTGACCAGACTACATCCCCCCACAGGATAACATACATAGAGCAAGGAGGAGATGGGAGCCAAATGCTTATTCAAGAAAGGGGTGTTCTTATTTGCTTTGCATCAATTAGCTTTGTGAAAATTGATCTCTAATGAGCTTCAGATATTGTAAATCCATCACTCCCTCGACCTCTGATGGCAGTTTGGATCTGAGATATGCTGTGCATCACTAACACAGCATTTGCAGGGGAAGTGGAGAGTGGAAAATGCCCATTTTTTGCCAGTGGTTTAAAGGGATATCATTTTCATGCCATACAGGTTAGCCATGAAAATATGTTGTGAAAGTATATTGCAATTTTACTGATAGTCAAATTATTACAATCCTGATATCTTCTAATGAACTGAAACATAATTTTGATAAATTGAGGATATGATATGTACTGATCCATGGGATGAATAACCTCTTCAGAAAAAACACCTGAGAGCTTATCGTTAGTATGGCCGTTACTCCAATAAATAGGATAAGGATCTAATTATGAAGCAATTACTTTAAACATCGAGGATAATTTTCCCATTGCATATCAACATTTCAACATACAGCTGCTAGTGGAGAGAACTGGTGGTTGGGAACAGGAAATTGCCCAAATATCTTTTTATCTCTGGAAACTGCACAGCCTGAACTCGGAGGATGAAAGTTTCCTCTGTTCTGATCTTATGCTTTCTAAGCGAAGACAAATGATATGTTAGTATTCATCATTCGATGTTTTGAATACGGGAGTAAGGATGTCAGGCTTCACTTGTATAAACTGTATTGTGTACGGTTTTGGTTCCCTTACACGAGGAAGGATATACTTGTCATAGAGGGGATGCAGTGGAGGTTGACCAGACCAATCCCTCAAATGGCAAGATTGTCCAATGAAGAGAGATTGACCAGACTAGGCTTGGTTACATACCAAATAACTCAAAAACAGCTTCTTCCCTGCTGCTGTCAGACTTTTGAATGGACCTATCTCTTGTCAAGTTGATCTTTCTTTATAATTTATTTATGACTGTAACTACATTCTGCACTCTCTCATTTCCTTCTCTATGAATGGCATGCTTTGTGTAGCATGCAAGAAACAACACTTTTCACTAATACATGTGACAATAAAGTCAATTCAAAGTACTGTTTAGAATTTGGAAGAATGGGAGGTGATCTCATTGAAACTTACAAAATTCTTAAAAGGCTGGATAGGATAGGTGCAGAAAGGAGATTTTCCCTGACTGGGGGGTCAATAACCAGAGGACACAGTCAAACAATGGGAATCTGAATAAGAACCGTAAATGGACAGAACTTGGATGGAGAGGAATTTCTTCACTGGGGGATAATGAATCTTTGGCATTCTCTGTCTAGAGAGTTGTTGAGGCTCAGTCACTGAGTATGTTCAAGACAGAGATTGATAGGTTTCTAGATACTAATGACATCAAAGGAAAGGAGATAACACCGGGAAGTGGTAATAAGATATATGATCAACCATATTTAGCTGAATGACAGAGCAGGCTCAAGGGACTGAATGGCCTACACTTGCTTCTAAGTGGCTTTAGGCAGTCCAGCTGCTTGTTGAAGTGACCCATACAAGTGAGGAATTTGTCAGCCTTGGTTATAGCACTCCTGTGTCTCAATCATAGGTCTTGAACACGACGTGTGGGATTTTACAGGATATGTATTCCCCACTCATGCTGATTAGAATTCAGTCGGAAGCTCATGCAGCAGAAAACAGTTGTCCTGGAGTTTAAATGGGAAGCAGCGTTAATGGCTGAAAGTCAGGATCTTCGCCCCACTTTGAGAGGAAATTGAACCTTAGAGGACTGCTGGCCAACTTGATTGTTTGCTGTTTTTCAGCAGTCCCTCGGCTTGAGGACAACTTGCTTCCCCACTGAAAAATTAGTTTTTTTAAGAGCAAAGTTTATTTATTATTCACAAGCAGGCTGACATTAACACTGTAATGAAGTTACTATGAAAATCCTCTAATTGGCACACTCCGATACCTGTTTGGATACAACTGAGGGAGAATTTGGCATGGCCAATGCACCTAATCAGCCCAAATTTTGGACGGTGGAAGGAAACCAGAACACCCAGAAGAAACCCATGCAGACATGGGAAGAATGTGTAAATTTCACACTGATCCGAGGCTCAGTCACTGAGTATGCTCAAGACAGAGATTGATAGATTTCTAGATACTCATCACATCAAAGGGAAGGAGATAACACAGGAAAGTGGCATTGAGATATATGACCAACTATATTTGCTTGTTGAAATGACACATGTCAGGGAATTGAACCTGGATCCCTTGCACTGTGAGGCAGCAGTGCTAATTGCTATGTCACCATGCTGCCCGGATGACCTATTATCACATGTGAGGCAGACAGTGGTTGGAGGAGTGGGTGGATGCCATGCCTGGATTCTATGTGTTCCCTTCGCTCTTGATGCTGACGCTTGAGTGTTTGATGCTTGGATTTAGCCAGCTCTCAGCGAAGAGTGTTCAGCTCCTTCCCAGGCACTTTTTTTCCACTTTGGGCAATCTTTAGCATTTGATGCAGCAACCAGGTATGAAGCAAGCCCACCTGGAGCTTCCAGGAAACAACACCAAGTTATACTTCCACTTTGACTCCCAGTAATCTCTTGGTGAAGGTGATGATGTTACATGAATCATAAAATTCATGTAGTGAGGGAGGCTGTCTATTATCTGCAAATTATAGCTCAGTAATGTCTTGTCTAATTTGAATTGCAGGAGGATTAGCTTGGCAATAATTTAATAATACTTCACATATTTTTACAACAATCAGACTGAAAAAAATGTTGCGATCAGCTACTGCTTTTTTTGTATCTACGTTATGACATTATGTTTAATATAATGTGAAAATCCTGCACGTAACATGATTAATCTGTTTAAGCAGATAGTCGTGCTTTTCATTTTTGTAAATGTTAGGCCGATTTATCATACTTAACATTGTCAAATGACTTGTTGCGTTTCTATCAGGCCAGAGGTATTTAAGCTTGAAGGCGTCCAAATATTCCTAAAGGGATGCCAAACTGAGAGCCAATTTTGCTTTAATCTTTAATGCCAGCCACTTGGATTTACAAATAATTTTCTGTTGTTCTGTGGCTTTAACAAGGCTGCCGTTTACACAGATATTAGGAATAGGCCCCATCTAGATTTTGGAGTCAAAATTCAGCCCAAATAAGATCAATTTGGATTAAATGAAAACCCATTAAAATCAAAAATGTTTCAGAAGTCCAAAAACCGTGGCCGGGATTCTCCCAAAAAGTCCCCAATTCACATGAAAACGGGTGTAACTCTCATTGTTTTTTTTAGTGTGATTTTCAGAATGAATCTCCCACACCCTATGCACCATAGAGTGCCTAGTGCCATTCCCTCTGATAATCTATGGTTGGGGTCTATTCCTGTAGCAGAATAACACATGAACAGGCCACTGCACATGTACCAATCTGTCAGAGCAGAGATCGGCACATGCGCAGTAACCCTGCTCTGCTGGCCTTCCAATTACTGAGTAAGAGGTCTGACAACACCAATTTTAAATCCAACTGATTTATTTGATAGTAAGGTTACTATCAAATAAATCGGTTGGATTTAAAATTGGTGTTGTCAGACCTGTTACTGAGTTTACCCCAGTCCAACGCCGGCATCTCTACATCATGACTTCCAATTACTGGCCAGCAATTGAGCTGGCCAACCTCACAAACTCCCACTGCTGGCCCTCTGATCTTTCCACCCCCTATTGCTGGCCTCCCAGACCTCTCTGGGCCAACACCAATGCTCCATTGCTGCAGGCCAGCCATGACCCCCTCCGATAGTTCCGACCTCCGCCTCACCCAGATGGTCAGCTCCAGTCACCACCCTCCCTCCCCCGGCCAGCAATCTCTGTGCAGGGTGGCAGCTGCACCCCATCTCCCACCAACCACCAACCCCCCCTCCCCCCTCATGCCTGGTGGGCAGCAGCAAGGTGCCGCTTAGGCATTGCCAGGGGGCCAGGCTGGCACTGCCAGGCTGATAATGCCCAAGAAGCACCTGTCTTACCTCCATCCTCTTGGGAGGGCCTCAATGCTCTCTTTGATTTGATTTTATTTGATTTATTATTGTCACATGTATTAGCATAGGTGAAGAATTGTTTCTTGTGTGCTACACAGACAAAGTATATCATTCATAGAGAAGGAAATGAGAGAGTGCAGAATATAGTGTTACAGTCATAGCTAGGGTTTGGAGAAAGATCAACTTAATGCAAGGTAGGTCCATTCAAAAGTCTGACAGCAGCAGGGATGAAGCTGTTTTTGAGATGGTTGGCATGTGACCTCAGACTTTGGTATCTTTTTCCCAAAGGGAAAAGATGGAAGAGAGAATGTCTGGGGTGCGTGGGGTCCTTAATTATGCTGGCTGCTTTGCTGAGGCAGCAAGAAGTGTAGACAGAGTCAGTGGATGGGAGGCTGGTTTGCATGATGGATTGGGCTACATTCACAACCTTTTGTACATCCTTGCGGTCTTGGCAGAGCAGGAGCCATATCAAACTATGATACAATTAGAAAGAATGCTTTCTATCTGTAAAAGTTGGTGAGAGTCATAGTTGACATGCTGAATTTCCTCAGTCGTCTGAGAAAGTAGAGGCATTGGTGAGCTTTCTTAAATATAGTCTTGGCATGGAGCGGGGTGGTCCAGGACAAGTTGCTGGTGATGTGGACACCAAAAAACCTGAAGCTCTCAGCCCTTTCTACCTCATCCCCATTGATGTAGACAGGGGCTCGTTCTCCTCTATGCTTCTTCAGCTCGATGACAATCTCCTTTGTTTTGTTGACATTGAAGGAGACATTATTGTTGCTGCACCAGATTCTCATTCCCATATTCTGTCTCATCATTGTTTAAGATCTGACCCACTATGGTGTTGTCATCAACAAACTGAAAATCAAACTGGAGGGGAATTTGGCTGCACGTAGGTGTATAAGGAGTAGAGAAGGGGCCGAGAACACAGCCTTGTGGGGTACTGGTGTGGAGGAGGTGTTGTTGCCTATCCTTACTGATTGTATCCTGTGATTTAGAAAATTCAGGATTCAGTCAAAGAGGGGTGTGCCGAGACCCAGGCCATGGAGTTTGGAGTTGAGTTTTGTGGGAATAATAGTGTTGAAGATTGAGCTGTAGTCAATAAATAGGAATCTGACATTGGTGTCCTCGTAATCTAGGTGTTC
Source organism: Sphyrna mokarran (assembly GCA_024679065.1). Classification (NCBI taxonomy): domain Eukaryota; kingdom Metazoa; phylum Chordata; class Chondrichthyes; order Carcharhiniformes; family Carcharhinidae; genus Sphyrna; species Sphyrna mokarran. The sequence continues at coordinate 36,757,931 of JAGIQG010000005.1, read as the reverse complement.
CAGGGTTGAGTGCACAGCTAGGGGAATGGCATGTACTGTGGACCTGTTGCAACGATAAGCAAAGTGTTGTGGATCCAGGCAATCTGGGAGGCTGAAATTGATTCATGCCATGGCTAACCTTTCACAGCACTTCACAATGATGGATATCAGAGCCACCGGCCAATAGTCATTAAGGCGTGCTGCTTGTTTGTTCTTAGGCACCGGGGATGATAATCATCTTCTTGAAGCAGAGAGGGACCTCAGATTGTTGTAGAGAGAGGTTGAAGACATCTGTGAGTATCTCTGCCAGCTGATCCGCATAAGATCTGAGTGCACTTCTGGGTATCCCATCTGGATTAGTTGTTTTTCCATGGATTGGAAAACCGTGGCAATGGTATTCCAGATACAGGCTCATCCAGGGTCAGCCCATTGATGGAGAGCAGGAGGAAACCCTGCTGGAGTGAACCGCTCCTAGCGTGGACGGGGCGGGGTGCGGGGAGATGGGTAGATGCTAGCGGGCCTGGAAACATTAGTCCTAGTCCACTAATCGAAAATAAATTCAAATTAAACATTGAAATCAGCTGTGCGCTGATTTCCGGCATGGATCTGATGATGCTATAAATCTTTGTCTGGGAGATGTGCAGAGGGCTGAGTGCCCATGAAACCTCCTCCGTTGAGGGCTGCTGCCCCATTACGCTGTTAGAATAACATAGCAGGTCAGGAGAATTGCATTCCCCCCCAACCCCAGCCATTTTGTATTCACTGCGGTGACAAAATAAATCAAATAAATCCCACCTGAATACAAGTGTTCAGACAGGCATTGTTTTGGAGCAGCAGGCAATTTTGCTGCACCTATCTGCGGAATAGCAGCTCATAAAGAAAGCAGCCCCTCTATAGCAAGAACTTCTTCATCAGGTAAGGAGAACAAAACTGCATGAGGTACTCCAGATTTGGCCTCACCAAGGTCATGTATAATTAGAGCAAGATATCCTTACTCCTATCATCAAATCTCCTCACAATGAAGGCCAACGTACCATTTGCTTTCTTTACCGCTGCGTGCTTACCTTCAGCAACTGGTGTATGAAGTCACCAGGTCTTATTTCACATTCCCTTCTGTAAATTTATTCAGATAATAAATTTCCTGTGTTTTTGTTATAAATATGGATCACCTTACATTTATCCCCATTATACTGCATCTGCCATGCATTTGCCCACTCACTCAACCTGCACTGAAGCATCTCTGCATCCTGCTCAAATCTCATATTCCCACCCAGCTTTATGTCATCTGTAAATCTGGAGATATTACATTTAGTTCCCTCATGTAAACCTTTAATACATATATTGAATAGCACCAATCCCTGCGGTACTCCACGAATCATATTCTCTGCCGTTTGGAAAATGACCTGTCATTTATTCGTACTCGTTGTTTCTTGTCTGCCAACCTTTTTTTTACATCTATTTCAATACCTACCCCCAATCCCATGCACTGTAATTTCACATTTAATGTCTTATGTGGGACTTTGTCGAATGCCTTATGAAAGCCCAAATAAACTGAATCCACTAGCTTCCTTTATCAACTCACAAGTTACATTCTCAAAGAGTCCCAGTAGATTTGTAAATCCATGCTGACTGTCCAATCTGTATTGTTTCCCACTTTCTCTGCTATAAAATCTTTGCTAACAGACCAGCAGAATTTTCCTCTCTACTGACGTCAGCTTGAGTGGTCTATAATTCCCTATTTTCTCTCTGTCTCTTTTTTAAATAATGGGGTAATACTAACTACTCTCTAATCCATAAAAACTCTTCCAGAGTTTGTACAAAGTTGGAAGATGGTCATCAATGCATTCACTGTTTATCTCTAGGCACATTTTCTGAATTACTCTGGGATGTGTAAGGGGAGATGGCTTGCTAAATTGAATTATGGAGCTGTATCACATCACACATCAATGGTATGAATAATAAGGATATAATCTTCTCCCAATCTGAAACATATAACAAGATTCCAGTGCACTGATGATTTCATCAGTCCTAATTCCAGAGCGTTTCTCATAATGATAAGAGCCTGAGAGCTTGTGAATAGCTTGGCCATTTCTCATATCTTTGTAGGACATGCTGCAATCCATACGCTGTTCACTGAAAGCACTGTGAGGCCCATGGCCAAGATGGAGCAGCAATGATCCAACACAGTCAATTCAAACTTGAGAAAACTGAGAAGAAGAACACAGGAAAAAGTCATTTTGGACAACCTGAAAGATCAGTGTTAATGAAGGAACACTGCAGTAGGAACAATAGAAAAGGTAATTGATCCGACTGTTTTCTTCAAAAGGTTTGACAGTATTTGGTGGAGAAAGAGATTAAGAGAAGGAAATAATTTGAGGGAAAAATGTACTTAAAATCAATGTAGCCCTGATAGAAACAAGATCACAGTAAGAAGTTTCACAACACCAGATTAAAATCCAACAGGTTTATTTGGTACCACAAACGCCGCTCTGTTGACACTGACAAAGGAACAATGTTCCCGAAAGCTTATGGCGTTTACTATCAAATGAAACCTGTTGGCCTTTAACCTGGTGTTGTGAGACTTCTTACTGTGTTTACTCCAGTCCAACACTGGCATCTCCACATTGAAACAAGATCAGCCAATGGTGCAGATAGTCAACAGCGTGGCCCCACCTCTGGATGGAGAAAGAGTAGAGGAAATGTTTTAGAGTCCTAGTCCTCCATCAGAACTGGATGTTTTTAGACATTGAAAGTGCTAAACAAATTATTGAACCAGGGAAACATGGGATTTAAGGTGCAAAACAATTATTGGGAACTAACAGATTGAAAGGCTCTTTGGGAAATCTTGCCAAAAGGAGAATGTTTCAATTGTCCAGTAATGTACTAGACAAAAGTGGCTGATCCCTGGGTGTATTGAATAGGCCTTTGGCTATGTATAGAGAGGAAAATCACCAAGCCAAACACCAAACGCATCTACTTCACACTGTGGTGGCTGTGGTTTAGCTATATATCATTTGTTGAACATTCCTGTGAGGAATTTGTGGTTACATCTTAGAAGTTATAAAATACCAATAGACAGGAAATAACATGATTGATCAAAAACCTGTTGTTGTTTCTCATTGCACTTAAATGTAAGTCCTGTCAACGTTCACACCCAAAATTCACACATTTATGCTTTGCAGAAGAATCATCATGCGGGTATCAGAACCACAAACTTGCAACAGTTCTCTTTTTCAGCCCAGCACTGATGAAAGGATGAAGAGTTTCAACAATGATAGTAAATGGCAAGAATTGGACACAGAAATTCCAAATGTGTCCTTCTGAATTTATTAGTGGGACCTGGAGGAAGGAAATGGTCCAGACCACTGACTGCAGTTGTTCATCAGGTAAACCGGAGCTGCCCAAACATGGGCTGCCTGAGCTCCACATATGGGCATATACGTCAGAAGATGGGCTGAACGGAATCTGGGGTCACAGCTTCCAATGCTGGCAAGGAAAGACTGAGACAAAGAGAGGAGAGAGGAGAGGAGAGGACAACCCAGACAGTAAAGGATTGGGGCCTCAAACACAAAATGCTCTTTTAAAAGTGGGCCCTGGTCGATAATTTGTTTAGCACTTTAAATGACTAATGGGAAATTAGCATCCTGAAAGATTTACTCTAATGTTGAAAACCAGTGGAATAGAGGTTTCATCTCAGCTTTGGAGTTGTGCTGCTCTGATCTTCCACTGATGATTTAGTGTGAGTGTTGCAGATGTGGTTGCTGGCTGTGCAAATGAACCTGTCCCATGATTTGGCAATTGATCTCGGCTCAGGTATTTGAGAAACCCCCCATTCCCAACGCTCACAATGTCACTAATTCTAACGTCTTCAGAAAATTAAAACAAAATTTCACCTAATCTAGGAGAGCGCGGCCTGGTAAAATGGCAGCAGAATGTATCAGGAGGTGAGATTGACACAGCATATTCCCAACTGCGGGGTGGCAGACAGCCAATTATTTCAAATAATGACCAATGATCCTGGCATTAGCCTCTTAATTGGCTGTTGTCAATAAATCAGCCCCAACCGCTTGTCCCACACAGGACCCATGTTTTAGTCCTAATAGTGGGACTACTTGCATTCTTGTAAAATTCAATACAAAACACATTTTTCCAACTTTCTCATTCTCACTCATCAAATGTGCTCTGGACTGAGCTGCACAGGATCTTTATAGGGACTTCATCATGGAAGGAACAACTTCCAAAAGCTGTTAATAGGTTGCAATTTTTCTCTACTCTGTGAAACATCCAGGTAAACATATTTCATGGGAGGACAATGGCCTAGTGCTATTATCACGAGACTATTAATCCAGAAACTCAACTAATATTCTGAGGACCTGGTATATTTTGGAATTTGAATTCAGTAAAAAATGTCTGGAATTAAGAATCTAGTGATAACCATAAAATTGTGTCAATTGTCAGAAAAACCTATCTGGTTCACTAACCTTTAGGTTAGGAAATCTGCTGTCCTTACCTGATCAGGCTTACATGTGAACATAAGAATATAAGAAATAGGAGCAGGAGTAGGCCACCTAGCCCCTTGAGCCTGCCCCGCCATTCAATAAGATCATGGCTGATCTGAAGTGGATCAGTTCCACTTTCCTGCTTTCTCCTCATAACCCTTAATTCTCTTGTCTATCAGAAATAATATATACAAAACTCTAGTGCGGCAGCACTTGGAGTATTGTGTGCAGTTCTGGTCCCCGCATTATAAGAAAGATGTGGAGGCTTTGGAGAGGGTACAGAGGAGGTTTACCAGGATGTTGCCTGGTATGGAGGGCAGGTCTTATGAAGAGAGGCTGAGGGATTTGAGGTTGTTTTCGTTAGAAAGGAGGCGGCTAAGAGGGGACCTAATCGAAACATATAAGATGATTAGAGGTTTAGATAGGGTGGACAGTGATAGCCTTTTTCCTAGGATGGAGAAAGCTAGCACGAGGGGACACAGCTTTAAATTAAGGGGTGATAGTTATAGGACGGATATCAGAGGTAGGTTCTTTACCCAAAGGGTGGTTCGGGAGTGGAATGCCCTGCCTGCAGCAGTTGTAGATGCGCCAAGTTTGGTGGCGTTTAAGAGGTTAGTTGATAAGTATATGGAAGAGAAGGGAATGGTTTAGTTTGGAGGGGCATTGCTTTTTATATTGGTCGGCGCAACATCGAAGGCCGAAGGGCCTGTTCTGTGCTGTAGTGTTCTATGTTCTATGTTCTATGAAATCTATCGACCGTGACTTAAATATATTCAGTGAGGTAGCCTCCACCACTTCAAGGGCAAAGATTTCCAAAGATTCACCACCCTATGAGTGAAGAAGTTCCTTCTCAACTCTGATCTAAACCGTAGCCCTCCTCTCCCCCCTTTATTTTGAGGCTGTGCCCTTTAGTCCTGCCATACTTTCTAAGCGCGAAGAATCTCTCTACCTCTACCCTATCCATCCTCTTCATTATCTTATATATCTCTATAAGATTCCCCCTCAGCCTTCTAAACACCAACAAGTACAAACCTAGTCTACTCATTCTCTCCTCATAGGCTAACCCCTCATATCTAATATCAGCCTAGTGAACCTTCTCTGCACTCCCTCCAAGGCTAATATATCCTTCTGCAAATGTGACTCCAGAACCACAGAAATATAGCTGACTCTCAATTATCCCTGTGTAACTAAGGATGGATAATAAATGTTGGCCAGCCAGTCCCACAAATGAATAAAAAAAAAGAAAATTAAGGCTAATAATATAGCTGCTTTAATTGGCTGAAAATTCCAGTTTGCATTCAGGAGAAAGCATAGATGTAGCAATGGGTGTGTTTCCGTTGATTGTACTACATGGATATTTGGGAGTCGTAAATTGTAACTATTAGTTACGTGCTCCTTCGCACACGGCAGACTGGCTTACAGGAATGTTCGCACAAGTTCTAACACTGATTTGAGTGCTGCAGTTGCTATTTCAATTTCAGTACTCTCACCTTTGTTGAAGGGAAGAGACCTGAAATGGAAGATTCCTGGCAGAGCAGATCACTCCCACCAGCCTTTCCCTATCAACATACTGTCAGGTACACAGGTATTGTGCTGGCATTTGAGGTACGGGGGAAGAAAATGAAACAAAAATAGGGCTTTCAGCTTTGGCAAAGAAGAACATCCTGTGTAGGAGAGGTTGGTGAAAGAAGCTTCACAGCTGAAAGAAACTAATAGGGTAAGGCTCCCCAGAACTTTTTTCTTTACCAAATTGCTACCCAAGTATACAAACTGCCAGTCTTTTCTCAGAACCTCTGCAGGCTCTCCACTTAAGCCATCCACACAATCTTACAGCTATTTGCTTGTTTACAAGATGTGGTCTTACTCCTGTAGGGGAAATGCCAGTTATTTACATCTCTTGTTACATTCATTTGTTAAAGGGATTTCATACTGCCAATCTTTGCAACACAACCTCGCTGCATGATGCATTTGAGTTAACAGAACACAAGTCGTACAAGACAATAGTAAGGCCACTCGTGGAATACTGTGTACAGTTCTGGTCACCCTAATATAGAAAGGATATTATTAAACTAGAAAGAGTGCAGAAAAGATTTACTAGGATGCTACCAGGATTTGATGGTTTGAATTATCAGGAGAGGCTGGATAGACTGGGACTTTTTCCGCTGGAGCATAGGAGGCTTAGGGGTAATCTTATAGAGTTCTACAAAATAATGAGGGACAAAGACAAGATAGTCAACAATCCTTCCCAAAGACTCTAAAACTAGAGGGCATCAGTTTAAGGTGAGAGGGAAGAGATACAAAAGGGTCCAGCGGAGCAACATTTTCAGTCAGAGGGTGGTGAGTGTCTGGAACAAGTTGCCAGAAACAGTATTAAAGGCGAGTACAATTTTGTCTTTTAAAAAGCAGTTAGACCGTTACATGAGTAAGATGTCTACAGAGGAACATGGCCAAATGCAGGCAATCGGGACTAACTTGATGATAAAAACTGAACGGCATGGACAAGCTGGGCCGAACAGCCTGTTTCCATGCTGTAAACTTCTATGATTTTACGGGCCTCATTTTACCATTTTCATTCTAAGTGCTGAATCTGGGTGTAATTCAGATCTGATTTGGAAATCTGCTCTCAGGCACAAAACAGCCATGCTCAGCAAAAGTCTGTTTTGGGCACTCCAGCTCTCTGACTCAGATCAGTGAAGGGGACTGCGCTGGGGCGGAGATGGGGGGGAAGCCTGATCATTCTCTGGTGGGGGTGGGAGGAGGAGGTGGGTCAGATATATCTCTGGTGGGAAGGGGTGAGGGCAGAGGGAGGCCAGATTGTTTTCTGGTAGGGGGAAGAAGGGTGAGTCAGATGTATCTCTGGTGAGGGAGGAGGGAAGCCCAATCATTGTCTGGTGGGGTGGGGGGGTAGGGCAATTATTCTCTGCGGAGGGAGGGCCAGTCATTTTATGGGGGAGGGGTGGATGGCAGGCCAGATGGATCTCTGGTGGGGGAGAGGGGGCTGAGGATGCAGGGGCAGGGAAATGTGCTGCCACTCTTCAGGGCATCAGTGAGGGGAAGGAGACAAAAAGTCGTTACTGGTCTGGGTAACAGAGGGTGTTGATGGATAAGGGGGACAGTTATGTTGTATGGGTGGGACAGTGTCTGTGGGGACCAAAGCTCCCTGATTTTATCCGCTTTTTGCAGCCCGTGAGCAATGTGCCAGCGATGCAATTTTCAATTTTTTTTCTAACTGCGTATGCACAGTTCAAAGCTCCAATCATCTCAGGCATGATAAACCCTGCCCACAGCGCGATTCGGACTTGCGATTCATTTTTCAGGCTGAGTATGCATCGGAGAAGATTTCCAAGTCCCTGTAAGGATCCTGTGCAGCTCAGTCCGGAAAACATTTGATGGGTGGGAATGATAAGGTTGGAAATATGTATTTTGGGTTGGACTTTACACGAATGCAAATAGTCCCACTATCACGACCAAACATGGGTCAAGTATAGGGCAGCTAGGGCTGATGTATTAACAGCAGCTAATTAAGAGGCCAATGAGAGATATAATGAGCTGAGGGAGCATTTTGTCTGCATCTCTCAACTACAATGCACCTTTTATGACTACTTTGCAGCAGCAATGAAAAGTGGATTGTAATCAAGTTCCAAAATTTCAAACTGGAGCATTCTTTTGAATCCCGCCATTCTTTGAAGACATGGGATGACCAAAAATACAGCTTCTAGTAAATGAAAAATCCTCTTGCTGGCCAGAATATTGACGCCACATCAAAACAACTCAAAGTTATTCTCTATTGAGTGTAAAGTCTTTTCAGAATAAAATTCATTATTCTAGAAATGTAGGAATGGATATTGTCACAGGACTCGTAATCCAGAGACCTGGGCCAATGGTTTGGGGATCTAAGTTTGAATCCCACCATAACAGATGATGAAATTGGAATTGAATTGAATAAAAATCTGGAATTAAAACATGATTATGAAATCATTGTCAATTATCTTAAAAACCATCTGATTCAATAATGTCCTTTGAGGAAGGGAATCTGGCTTATATGTGACTCCACATCCAAAGCAAAGCGGTTACCTTAAATGACCTAGTAAGCCATTCAGCTCAGAGGCAATCAGGGGTGGGCATTAAATGCAATAAATTGGGCATTGCTGGCCACTTCCCACAAATGAAAAGAAACAGATCATTCACTCCTCCAACCAATTTCAGCATTCAATTAAATCATGACTGATTTGTTCTTCCAGGCCATTAACATGCCTTAGGCTCATTTCATTTGAAATGGATACCAAGCAAAAATGTTTCTGTCTTGAAGTTTCCAATTGCCCCAACATTTTGAGGGCAAGGGTATTCCAGGTTTCATCTTTTTTGAAAATTATTGGTTTCGTTGCTCTAATTTCAAGATTACAGCTGTCGGTCCTGGATTTCCATGCAGAAAAAATACTTCTCTTCATCTTTTGCATTAACTCCATTATAACCATCTCAATTAGATCAGCCTCAGCCTTTACTATGCAAAAGATTACAAGCTAAGTTAATGCTATCTGTCATTGTATCACTCTGTACTACATCCCTTGCAAATCCTTCAGGAGTGTAGTGTCTTGAACTGTTTCAGTACTCGAGATGGGGGTCTGACCAAGGCTCAGTATAATTGAAGATTGTTTCCCTCCTTTTGCATTACAGTTTATGGTTCAATGGCCTTTGTGAACACTTTTTGTACCTCCTCGATCACTGAAGCTCATTTTTCCAGGGAACGAACAGTCATTTCTTGCACCACAATGAAGAAATGCGGGTAGATAGAGTTAATTTTAGGATGAAAGTTAGCCTTGACTCTTAATATACATAGTAACACAAATGGAACTTGACCTTAAGGAAGATAAAATTGAAAATAATATAAATTCAAAAAATGCATATGGTCATTTATCTCATGTTTCACAGCAAACGTGAATTTGTGTGCTCATACTCATGTATCTAATGGTTCCACTCTTCTTCATTATAAAGGCTTTCACAGAAGAGAAATAAATCCAGCAATACATTTCCGGTAGGATTGTGTCCTGTCCCTAGTAGATCAGTAATAATTAAGTATTAAAGAAATACAACAGTGTCATAAAAACATTTGACATATCCTCTTTAGTGAGGAATTATTTATCTACAGCCTAGTGGTTCAGTGGATTGTCTGCTTTTGGGCTAGCTGGAAGATCATCTCCAATGGCTCTGCAGATGAATTTAACTCCCAAAGCTAAATTACGAAAATCTGGAGCTTCACAGTCATGAACTTTAGCCCATGTTGAGTTAGCTGATCTCAACTAGGATATAGGTAGCAACCTGCACTGCTTTTCGAAGAAGGAAAAGAAAAATTCAGAAAGACTTTCCACTTCCAAATACTATGCATAATGTGGGTGCAGAAATCAGGATTAACTATGATCTGACGAAGAATTATTCAGGCTTAAAATGGTTGTTCTTTTCCCTCTCTGCAGATGTTGTCAGACCTGCTGAGGTTTTCCAGCATTTTCTGTCTTTGTATCAGATGCCAGCATCCTCGGTGATTTGCCTCTAATTATGATTCGTCCTCTATGATCAAACATACTATTGAGACCTTGGGGCTGACATTCCTGGCTAGGAAGAGAATATAGATATGGGGAGGCAGGCATTTTGGGAGAAACTTGGATCCAGATGGTTTCCATCCCAGGAGTTGTTGCATTTTCTTTTAATGGGCTGATGGCCAAGTCTTCCACCTGCTCTCCTATTCCACAGCCAACTTTGGGAGCATGTTAAATGCCATTCCCAGACTGCCCCTAGGGATTGCTCCTACTACACTGTCTGATAGGGCCAGAGGACCCCACACATGTTAAAAGCAAGTGATACATCCAGATGAAAAGAGGGTCAAATGACTCCCCTCTTTTCCTCACCTCCTTTGACTACAACAGTTCTTTTATTTGAAGAACACATACTTGCCAGCTCAGTAACTACTTACATGCTATATAAAGGAACCAATCAGACAGATTTTCTTCAGTCTAAGAAGAGGTTAGCTTTCTTATACTTAAATCAATCTAATTAGCACCATCCCTCGCATGCATGTGCACACATACACATACACACACACACACACACACATATAAACATTCAAAGTTCATATACACGTAATACAGTTTGCAGAATGGGGAAGGATATGTTTTTCAAATTAGAGTTCATAAAAGTCAAAAGGAAATCAAAAGTCCTGTTGCCCCACAGCATTGGGGACCCAGGTTTGAGTCCTACCTGGGTCATTTTCTGTACAGAGTCTGCATATTCTCCCCGTGTCTGTGTTGGTTTCCTCCAGGTGCTCCACTTTCTTCCCACAGTCCAACTTGGAAATACATCATTGTTCCTTCGCAGTCACTGAGTCAAAATCCTGGAATTCCCTCCCTCATGGCATTATAGGTCAACCCACAGCACATGGACCACAGAGATTCAAGACAGTAGCACACAATCACCTTCTCAAGGGGATTTAGAGATAGCCAATAAATGCTGGCCAGCCAGCAACACCCATGTCCAACAAATGAATAAGAAAAAGTTGTGCTGGTTAGGTGCACTGGCCATGCTAAATTCTCCCTCAGTGTACCCAAACAGGTGCCGAAGCGTGACAGCGAGGGGATTTTCACAGTAGCTTCATTGCAGTGTTAATGAAAGCCTACTTGTGACGCTTTTAAATAAATAAATAAACTATTCAGGGACTTGGGTGGCTTTAGGATGAATCAGGTTCTCTTGGCAGCTTTCACTCCGTTGTCTTCTGCTTTCAGCATCATGGCGGTTTCAAAGTGTAGAGATTCCTCCTGTACACTGCTTTTAGGGCTTGTGAATCCCACAACTGCTGCAAGCAGGAGTTATGATCAGGTGAGGAGGGATGTGGAGATGTGTACTTCCTTTTAAATCTCTGTTCACTATATATGGATAGAGAGTCAAACAAAGGCAAACTGTGTCCAAAAATTTGCAAATTGGGTGGAGAGGAATAAAACAAGAGGAGAAGAACTTCTCTCAGCTTCTCAACTGCTTGTTTCCAGTTCTGCTGAGAAAACATGTGCTGGAAACATACAAAGGGTTGACTTGTCATGTGATCACAATTTCCAATTGACCTGTTACTCAAACATAATTGTACAATAATCCAGTTATAACTTGATTTGGTAGTTCTGGGAATTCCTCCTTTTAGCCAATGTTCCATTGTTCGAGTGATTAGATTTGATGATTTGTCTCCACCCGGTCGAGTATCTGGACATTGTACTAATGGAATAGGAAGTATTGTTTGTTCATGTTTCTCTGAGGTCATTGTCTTTATTGGGTATCCTTAGTGTGAAGACAGGACTTGGTTTCCACCAGGACTGTGCAATATCAACAAGTCCCCTCACCACTCCACCTTCCACTAGCACCAATGCCTCTCTCTCAATCAGCTGATTGCAAACAATCAACCACTTCCTTACCACTCACCCGCCCATGCTCCCTGATCTGCATCATGGTGCTGCCGAGTGTCAGTCGAGCCAGCTTTCTGATAAATGCAAGAAAGAAAATGATGCAGAGTTCCTACCATTAAATTTGGCATGTCTGTGTCTGTGGCACAAGCCAGGTTCCCTAACTGTTTCTGGCATCCCTGTTCTATCCCCATCAATATAAGAGTCTATGGTCTCTGTTGTTGATTACAGATAATCACAAGGTCCTGTACTGAACATGATATGTGCCCATTTTGTTTCTTTCATACTTTATGTTTTCACTTATCACTTAGAAGCAAGCACTGCAAAGTCTGATACTCCGCATTTAATATAATGCTAGCAATATGTTGGGAAGAAGAATCTGGAAGGTTGGCATTCAACAGATCACTAACTTCAGTAGTCCAGCTTGAGACACTTACATATGAAAATAAATGTTACATGAGTCGAAAACCTGCAATGGTATTGTTACTAACCTCAAAGATTACCAATACTCTACAAATTATAAGTTATTTATTTTGGTAAAGCAAGTGACCAAATTCAAATATACTTTCCAGGTACCGAATCATTACTACAAACCACAGATGCCAACGAAGGTATCTTGCAAATGCGTCAACACTTTTGCAGAACTGTCAAGTCTCAATCAAGTACGAAAGAAGGAAGTTGAATAAGGAAAAAAATCCAAAGCAAATAATGAAACTTTGCAGCTGAGAAAACATATTTGAGGATATATTTTCTTTTTGTAATATAAAGTTAGAGATAATTAAATTGATGTTTCCATGCTTGACACTTGTACCTATTTTCTTGCTAAAAATAGTAGACTTGCTTGACTTGATTATATGATGCTGTACATTACCATCTATTCCAGGAAGGAGACAAAATCCCACCATCAGCAAAAAGAAAACTGGTCTCTGGCATGGAACATAGCACTTGGCAACTTGGAGAAGTGTTGATCTCATGGAAACTTGTGATTTGCCCTGTTGAATATTTAACTGAGTTGCCAGCTCATATTGGGCCCACTACTGAGGACTGTCTGGAAGAAGGGAGTGTGGGTGTCAGCAATATTTAACTAATGTTGATAAAACCTGAAGGGCTGAGATTATTGAAAACTAAGTGGTTTATGTGATTCCTACATATTGAGACCTATGTTTGTCACTTCAGACTCACCAACTTCTATATTTTTTGCTAGCTTTCTGTTTCAGTATATATAACTTGCTCAAAACTCTGCTGCCATATTCAAATGCTTACAAGAGCCAATTCTCCCTTGCCTTTGATAACCTACATTGGTTTTCTGGTCCCCCCCCCCACCCCCGCCCCATAACTCAGATTTCTCCAAGGTTGTACGCTACTCACTTGCTGTAACCTCCTTCAGCCCGACAACCACACTGCACCAAACCCTTAATTCCTATATATGCGCTTTCTCTTGCATACCCTCTTCCTATATCCCATAATTAGCTTCTGTTTCTTCAGCTGCCGATAGCAATTTCCCCTCTAAATCTTTCCTAACTTCCCTTTCCTCCTCTAAGACGTTTAATGTAGGTGACCTCTTTTGCCAAGCTTAAGATATCTACTTTGAATCTGCACTTGTTTTTTGCTAATACGTGTCTATGAAGCATTTTGGGATGTTTTTCTACCTTTAAGGGTGTTCTGTAAATGCAAGTTGTTGTTGTGTATCTCCCTTCATTACCACAACTCCTATTACCACCACTTGCCAAACGCATCCCCCCCCCCTCCTCCAAAACTCCACACCCACCCCTACCCAAATATATCCAAACAGCTTGTCCCTTCCTGGCTTTGTGTTTGCTTTTCTTAAAGCTATAGAAAAGAAGCTGGAGAATAGGGAGAATGAGTACAGCATTAGAGAGAGATGATACACAGTGCCACAGACAGGTCAGAGAGAGAATGGACAGGAGGAGTGTTGGATGAAAGTAACAAGGACAATAAAAGAGAATGAAATGGAGATAAGTCAGAGACTGGGTTTAATTTTCAATTTTGTTGCCTGGGCCATCACCCTATATAAAAGTGACCTGATTTTTTTGTCCCATTTGAGCTGAATTGAATGAAAATAGTGCAAATAGTGAGTGATTTCATCCACTAGATTACCAACCAGGTGACGACTCTGAAAATTATTCCCAACAAGCCATACTTGTATGGAAACTTCAGAACAAAACATTTTAGGTGTTTTACAGGTAGCAGCGAGGATAGCTGAATAAGGCACCAAGCAGGAGTTAAAAGAATGGGGAAATAATTAAAATTGTGGAAATATTTGAAGGTAAGAATAGTAGCGAGGTTAATCACTGAGGATGACGGAATTTCTGATGTGTCAACTCCCAATTTAAGGCATTCTTGATACCCAGAATTTACTGAAATAATGATGATCCTGAACATAAGAAGATCCACTTATCTTGATTTGATTTGATTTATTATTGTCATATGTGTTAGCATACAATGAAAGATATTCTTTCATGCGCACTATACAGATAAGGAATACCATGCGTAGAGAAGGAAAGGAAAGAGTGCAGAATGTAGTGTTACAGTCATAGGGTGTAGAGAACGATCAACTTCATATAAGATAGGTCCATCCAGAAGTCTAAAGCAGCAGGGAAGAAGCTGTTCTTGAGTGGGTTGGTACATGACCTCAGATTTTTGTATCTTTTCCGCAATGGAAAAGGTGGAAGAGAGAATGTCCAGTCTGCGTGGTGTCTTTAACTATGCTGGTTACTTTGCCAAGGCAGTGCCAAGGCAGTGGGAATTGTAGACAGAGTCAATGGATGGAAGGCTTGTTTGCATGATAGATTGGGCTATGTCCAGATGGGTGCTTTTATACCTATGCTTCACAGATTCCCAATAGGGAACCCACCACAGTCACCTGTATGCTCTCCGTGCCAACCATGGTGATGATCGGCAGCCCATTGAGGTGGCAACTCGCACCGCAGATGCCATCAGGTAGCCAGTGTTTGGACTCATGGATACACAAGTTGCTGGGAGTAAGTGAGGGGCCTGGGGTGGGTAACCTTATGAACTCTTTCTCTCTCTCTCTCTCTTTCTTATCTCCCCGTCACCCCCATCTCACCCACAACCCTGAAATTTTGGTATTTTGGATTTTGCATTAGAGTTGAGCTGGCAGTTGTATTTGTGGCTGCTGGGGAGAAGGAAGGAGATGCCCTTAACAAAGTTGCCCTGGCGAAAGGGCCACTGGTTGGGGACAGGATGTGCTCATCCATGCGACAATGCAGGAGCCATATTAAGCCGTGATACAACCAGAAAGAATGCTTTCTATGGTACATCTGTAAAAGTTAGCGAAAATCATAGCTGACATGCTAAATTTCCTTAGTCTTCTGAGAAAGTAGAGGCACTGGTAGGCTTTCGTAACTATAGTTAGTTATGGGGGGACCAGGACAGGTTGTTGGTGATCTGGACACCTACAATCTGAAGCTCTCAACACTTTCTACTTCATCTCCATTGATGCATGTTCTCCTCAATGCTCCCTGAAGTCAATGACAATCTCCTTCATTGAGAGAGATTATTGTCACCACACCAGTTCACCAGATTCTCTGTCTCATTCCTGTACTATGTCTTGTCATTGTTTGAGGTCCAATCCACAACAGCAGTGTTAGCAAACTTGAAAATTGAGTTGGACGGAAATTTGGCCGCACAGTCACGGGTGAATAAGGAGTATAGTGGGGGTTTGAGAACACACTGCCCTGTGGGGCACCGATGTTGAGGGCGATTATGGAGGTGATTTGTTGCCTATTTTTCCCGATTGTAGTCTGTGAGTTCGGAATTTAAGGATCCAATCACAGAGGGAGGAGCCGAGGCCCAGGCAACGGAGTTTGGTGATGAGTTTCATCAGAATAATAGTGCTGAAGACTGAGCTATAGTCAATAAATAAGAATCTGACATAAATGTCTTTGTTATCTAGGTGTTCCAGGATTGAGTGCAGGGCCAGGGAGATGGCATCTATTGTGGACCAGTTGTGACAGTAGGTGAACTGGGAGGCTGGAATTGATTGGTGCCATGACTAGTCTTTTAAAGCACCTCATAATGATGGATGTCAGAGCCACCGGACGATATCATTACGGAATGCTTATTTCACAGAAGCTGAGGGTGTCAAAGAATCATAGAGATTTACAGCATGGAAACAGGCCCTTTGGCCCAATTTGTCCATGCCATCCTTTTTTTTAAACCCATAAGTTAATCATAAATTGCCTGCACTTGGCCCATATTCCCATCTTACTCATGTAACTATCTAAATGCTTTTTAAACGACAACATTGGACCTGCCTCTACTACTACCTCTGGCAGCTTATACCAGGCACTCACCATGCTCTGTCGAAAAAAATTGCCCCTCTGGACGTTTTTGCATCATTCTTTTCTCACTTTAAACCTATACCTTCGCGTTTTAGTCTCCCCTACTTTTGGGAAAAGATATTGACTATCCAGCTGATCAGTGCCCCTCATTACTTTATAGACCTCTAGAAGATCACCCCTCGGCCTCCTAAGCTCCAGAGAAAAAAGCCCTAGTCTATCCAGCATCTCCTTATAACTCAATCCATCAAATCCCCATAACATTCTAGTAAATCTTTTCTGCACTCTTTCAAATTTAATAATATCCTTTCTATCATAGGGTGACCAGAACTGCACACACTATTCCAAGTATGGTCTTACCAATGTCTTGTACAGCTTCAACAAGATGTCCCAACTCCTGTGTTCAATGTTCTGTCCAATGAAACCAAGCATGCCAAATGTCTTCTTCACCATTCTGTCTACTTGTGACTCCATGTTCAAGGAGCTATGAACATGTAATCCTAGATCTTTTTGTTCTATAATTCTCCCCAGTGCCTTGCCATTAACTGAGTAAGTCCTATCCTGGTTCAATCTACCAAAATACATCATCTTACATTTGTCTCAATTAAATTCCATCTGGTATTCATCAGCCCACTGGCCCAATTGATCAAGATCCCATTTCAATCAAAGATAACTTTCTTCACTGTCCAGTGTCATCTGCAAATTTACTAACCATGCCCCTCCTATATTGTCATCCAAATCATTAATATAAATAATAAATTACGGTGGATCCAGCATTGATCCCTGAGGCACACTGCTGGTCACAGGCATCCAATTTGAAAAACAGTCTTCTACAACCATCTCTGGCTTCTGTCAAGAAGCCAATTTTGTATCCATTTAAATACCTCATCCTGGATCCTGTGAGATTTAACCTTATGCAACAACCTATCATGTGTACTTTGTCAAAGGCCTTGCTAAAATCCATGTAGACAACATCAACTGCATTGCCATCATCTACTTTCTTGGTTACCCCTTCAAAAACCTCAATCAAATTTGTGAGACATGATTTTCCACTCACAAAACCATGCTGACTGTCCCTAATCAATCCTTGCATCTCTAAGTGCCGGTAGATCCTGTTTCTTAAAATACCTTTCAACAATTTATCCATCTCAGTTGTGAGGTTCACTGACCTGTAGTTCCGAGGCCTTTCCCTGCAGCCCTTTTTAAACAAAGGCACAATATTTGCCACTCTCCAATCTTCAGCCACCTCACCCGTGACTATCAATGATTCAAATATTTCGGCTAGGAGACCCGCAATTTCCTCCCTAATTTTCACAATGTCCACAAGGGTGGATCTCATTGAAACACATAGAATACTGAAAGGCCTAGATAGATTGGATATAGGGAAGATTCTTTAATAGGAGAGGTAGGACATAGCCTCAGGGTAAAGGGATAACCCTTTGCATGATGAGGAGTTAATTCTTCAGCCAGCGAGTGGTGAATCTATCAAAGTCATTGCCACAGAAGGCTGTGGATGTCAGGCCATTGAATGTATTTAAGACAAAGATATATAGGTTCTTGATGGTAAGGGGAAAAGGTAGGAGAATGGGATTGAGACACTTATCAGGCATGATTGAATAGGAGAGCAGACTGAATGGGCCAAATGGCCTAATTCTGCTGCTAAAGCTTATGGTTGGTGTGAAGTGTGTTTTGCCTTTCTCCTTCCGCTATTTAACTCATGAGAAACCCCGCCAATGATTGATTTTTTAAAATCTCACTCCGTATTATGTCCTCTTACCTTCTTCTCCTGAAGGCATTGATTGAATGCTTCATGTACAGTTCCTTGGGTATCCCTGACACCTCACCAGGTAGCCACCATTCTTGTGTGAGTCTTGCCAGGAAGCGCAGGCTGGTTATTTAATTATGGACGATTTCACAGCTAAGCCTGACTATCAGCATGATAATGGCCAGCACCAGGAATCCAGGAAGGCTCCATAATCGAGGAAATGCTGGAGCTGACAGTAGCATACTGAGCGCTGGCCTGCCTGAAATCAGTGTTATTTTTTAATGTTTCAACATTTAAAAAAAGAATTCGTTAAAACAAACCAACATGTATCGACACTATTATAAACATGACAATAAAGGATTTGATGATTTTATTGAAAACAATCTTCTCTCAGAATAACAAAGGGCACTTTCTTCAATACGAATGAACATTTTCTATGCAAGCGCAATTCTGGTCCTTTCTATTTTAGTAACTCTACTAATTAACTGTTTTCAATTACATTTAACTTGCATTTTAATAACTCAGATCTGCCAACTGCCAGTGGGATCTTAAAAATATACTCTTAGAAACTATGCAATAAAAAGGGGAAAAAAAGAGCTTTGACTGCTATTAAGCGCAGGAAATAAAGGTCAGCTGTGTGCAATCACTCATTATTTCCATGTTAGAAACAGCTCTCACTTTGCTTTTTATTTGCAAAGTTCAAAAAAAAATGTAATTTGAAACATAATAATTTGACAGCTCTTTAGTTCCCTCGCGCCTTGCGCTGTTCTCCAGCCAAGCTGGAAGGATTGGCAACCTGCTGCCAGGCACTCAGCCAAGATTGCTCTCTCTCACACCACAGCCTCTACCAGTTTTGGCCCTGGTTAACTCAGAACTCCAGCTTTCCTGCCTTCACCTTGCAGTGAGTGTTGTCACTTCTACTCACCGCCAACCCAACATCAGTTCCTGGTAGCCGGCCAAAACCCCCCTCGGGGGGCAATCGGCTGCCTCCCAACCCCGTGGCTCTCCTGTGTCCAGGGGCCTGCGTGTTATGTTGACGGGCCACCTAAAAATGTTCTTTTGATGTTCCCCAAGTGTGATCTTACTTTTAAAAATTTCCTACCATCCCACCCACAAAGAAAATAAATGCTGCTTACTCCAGGGTCTGAAGTAGACAAAGAAGCAAATTGTTTTTGATTTAGAAGCACCGAGCTGGAAGCCCAGCCTTTAGTTTTTCATTTTGCAGTGAAATTCAGTGTCCTCTGTTTGTATTTATTTTCTTTCTTTCTCTTAGGTAAGGCATACCCCGCTGACAGAAAAAAAAAGCCTAAACCCCTCGACTAACATCTGCAAGAGTAATAATTCACACCTCAAAAATCCATGAATTTTCATTTTTATTTGGTATCTATTAAAGGGAAAGTTACAGTTTTATTTTTCTTATTCTCTTCTTGCTCCAATATTTTTCTCTCCCTTTCCTGAAGTTAGTGTCAACTGACAGGTCGCCATTCCTCAAAACACTGACACGGTGCTAACTATAGTAAAGGCTGTTCAGAATGTGGCCAGAGCTTAAAATAAATAAGGGGTTACTTATTTTACAATCAGAAATACATTGCCAGAAAAGGAAATAAATCCTATAAATTGGCTGTGCATTTCTGATATAAACATGGAGGGGATGAAATCCACTTTCTAGATAGGTTTCCGAATGTGACCCCACTGCTTTCCAGCCAGCAGAGAGAGATCCTGGGCTCCTTCGGTAATTACGGGCCCTTTTTTCCTCTTTTCCTCACAAGACAACAACATCATAACATCGTTACATAATTCATTAGATGCAGTTCCCTTTTCTCAAAGAGAAACAATGGTGGCTACCACTATTGCCTCACAGCTCCAGGGATTCGGGTTCAACTTCAGGCTTGGGTCACTTTCTGTGCGAAGTCTGCATGTTCTCACCATATCTGCTTGGCTTTCCTCTGAGTGCTTCAGTCAGGTGCATTGACCATGTTAAATTCTCCCATAGTGAAACCAAACAGGCACTGGAGTGTAGCAATTAGGGAATTTTCACAGCAATTTCATTGTAGTGTTAATGTAAGCCTACTGTGACACTGATAATTAAACTAAAACCCTGTAATGAATGCTGCAATAATTTCCATTATCAGTGATTTCTATTGCAATCTGAATTGACAAAGAGCATATCATGCAATCATGGAGCCATAATTACTATAGCAGGTTAGTGAGCAACATTTGTTATTAGATAGCCTTTCCCTTCTTGCATATTGGGTTTTAAAATTTTTAGTGTGTTGCTTTGCTGAATGTGTGAGCTTATAATGTCACAACACAGGCAACATGGCCCTCTAGAGCTGGAATGAAGGGGCAAGCAACTGTGCATCCTTATCCAACCAGATAGAAGGAAAATAGTTCCACGGAACAAAGAAAAAGTTTATATTAGAGTGGCTGAATTTAATGTCAAATCAGGCACAAAAAGTGAAATAAACAAAGAAAGCAAATGTTTGACTTAATAGAGAAAAGGAAAAGTAAATCAATTTTTAAAAATCCTCCAACAATTAAAACCTGAAATAATGAGCTCCACAATTGTAACAGTTTCTTTTCAATGGAGAGAGCGACAACAACTTGGGGGGAATCCTAGCAAGTGTCACACCAGCGTGAAAACAAATATCCTCCACACTGGTCTTTTTGGGCAAGTATGGCACTGCAATCTATTAACCAGGAGCTTTGTGCCGAAGGTTAGAGAAGGGTGGGGTGTGCCTGACCCTAGGTACGCTGGTGAAGCTGGCTGCAGAGCACTCAGGCGCCATGTAGAACCATTCCTGACAGTCACTGCACCTGATGTCCAGATAGGTGCTCTTATACCTACGCTTCATGGATTCCCAATGGGAGACCCACCACAGCCACCCGTATGCTCTCCATGCTGACCATGGTGATGATCGGCAGCCCACTGAGGTGGCATCTCGCACCGG
The DNA here is from genome assembly GCA_024679065.1 of Sphyrna mokarran. NCBI lineage: Eukaryota > Metazoa > Chordata > Chondrichthyes > Carcharhiniformes > Carcharhinidae > Sphyrna > Sphyrna mokarran. Next base: position 36,736,982 of record JAGIQG010000005.1, on the reverse strand, counting down.
GGATGCTGTCAGGTAGCTAGTGTTTGGAGTCATGGATACACAAGTTGCTGGGAGTAAGTGAGGGGCCTGGGGTGGGTGAGCTTATGAACTCTCTCTCTCTCTCTCTCTCTCTTCCTTATCCCCCCCGTACCCCCCCACCCCGCCTACTACCCAGACATTTTGGCATTTTGGATTTTGCATTAGAGCCAGTTGAGCTGGCAGTTGTATTTGTGGCTGCTGTGGAGAAGGAGGGAGATGCCTGTAGCAAAGTTGCCCTGGTTAAAGGGCCACTGGTTGGGGACAGGATGTGGTCACCCATCGACTCGAGGGGAGGGCCAGAAGACGTTCGAAATGGAAGTCCTGCCCACCAGCCATCTTTGCGGAAGAAGATGACCCTCTTCAAGTAGCTATCCCAGTTCACTGTCCACAAATGGTGCAGCAGTTCTGCGAGTTTAAGTGCAGCTCTTCCAGTGCACAGCTGTGGCCACTTTGGATGAATCAGGCTCCTGGTTTGTCCATGATGGGGTGATTTGCATGAAGACCCTCTCATTGTACTGTCAAATGATTCTGAAATGGCGCAAGCCCAAGAGACCCACATGGAACATTCCTGTTTTCTAGCTGTTATGATGCTTAGAGATAGTTTGGCAAAATTCTGCCCTATGTGTCTGGAGCATCAGACGATGCTAGAATTCTCATTAAACTATAAGTATGAGTCACAGACTGTGAGCAGAATAATCATTTACTCTTTTTCAGCTCATTTTTTTACTACAAAGAAATACCATAGTCTGTCAATATACTACCCCAATTTTCTACTTCTGCGTTAAATGTTTCGATTTTTCCGATCAAATGATTTTAATGTTCGCATCACGCAGCCCATCATGCAAATCAGCCTCCCATCCATTGACTCTATCTACATTTCCTGCTGCCTTGGCAAAACAGCCAGCATCTTTGAGGACCCCATGCACCCTGGGCATTCTATCCTTCTTGCATCAGGATAAAGATACAATTGTCTGAGTACACGTACCAACTATCTCAAGAACAGCTTGAACCCTGTTGCCGTCAGACTTTTGAATGGACCTATCTTGCATTAAGTTGATCTTTCTCCAAACCCTAGCTATGACTGTAACACTATATTCTGCACTCACCCCTTTCTTTCTCAATGTACAGGAGGTATGATTTGTCTGTGTAGCACACAAGAAACAATACTTTCCACTGTATACCATGTGACAATAATAAATAAAATCAAAATATAATAAATTGAAGATGACTTAATGTGGCTCGAAGTATAAATGGCTTTATTGGCAATGATAAATAATTATTTATAAACACGGGTCTAGCAGAACTAACTATGTGACTAGTCTCCACTCCTTCCTGTCTCCAACTGAGGATCCTCCCCAACACAGGGCATGCACCCTTGCACCCGATTGGCTTGATTTCCTGCTTCAACACTCCAAATCAGATGGCCTTGGTGTTCTTTCCCTTAAAGAGCCCACGTGACCATATGTACTCTCTTTAAACTTGTATCATCGAGCTTATATTATCTCTCTTTTTTCTTATCAATATATAAGGTAAAAATCTGAACAACAGATGAAGCTAGTATGCAAGAATAACATGAGTTGGTATTTGCCATGAACAGGATACTGTCATCAAGCTAAAAATAATTCTGCCTACCACACAAATGAATAATATGAAATTCAGTGCCAGCCTGATGCTAGGGATATAGGCTGTAAATCCTAAAGACTGATAGATCTTTTCAAATAGTATATCCCAGTCATTGTTTACAATAGGCAAGGTACAGGTTTTAATCAACTTCTTGTGCTTGCAAAACTCAAAACAGTGTCCAACATTAGGTGTGATTCCACCATTGGACGACATTTACTAAATATTCCTCAGGGAGCTAAGAGTTACGGTGATGACCAATTTGAGATTGTCAATCAGGCTAACAGTGTGACACATTTACATGCACTGGAAGCTGCACGGAGCCCTTTTCTTTACAAGCAGAAAAAACAGGTACACACATTGCAACTCTTTTAGTTAAACAAAATATGACAGCCATTCGCTGATTCATTCCCCGGGGTCAATTTGTCTGGTTGGCAGTTATCTGTCAGTCTTTAACTGACACATTCTCCATGGTTAAACCTCTACCAATCAAATTCCATTTGCTTACCGATCAGCATTCTGTTTTCACAAAGTATAAATTGTTCCATCCCTTATACTGGTGTATTTGCAAAATGTCCTAATAAGTACAAGATGAAAAGCTTTGACACATCCCTTTTTTCAGCAATACACAAGGTAAAACTATTTGGTCCAAGATTATTAATTTGGAATAGGATAGCAAAGCGATGATATGATAATCAAGTGACTTCATCACAATTGATAATACATGAAAAATAAATTTTAATTTTGAAATCCTTTTTCAAACAAAGTAAGGGAAAATTATCTCCCCCCTTATTTTGGGGTTGTTTTACTGAAGGCAGCAATATGGATGGTCCCTTCTAAGTGCGATATTTAGAGGGTGCTACAGTGGTCGCAGTTGAAGGAGGAACAATGTAATGTCTGGCAGAGATATAGCTGTAAGTCTACCATTCATTTCTGTTGATATATGTCTCTACTGTTCTGGATTGTAGTCCTAAGGATGGCTTTTGGTTACAGTGGAACTAATCCACAATACAGAATCCAGCTGACGTACAGTAAGAAACAGCAATTAAATTTTCCTGATGACCCTGACCTTTACTTAACACTTTAGAAACACAAGGCTTCTTTTCAACAGAAGTTTTGGAAGGAATCCATCAAAATTAATACAAGAGAGAAATCAGTAATATCTTAATTAGTATCTAAAAGCTTCAAAGGTGACTAAAAGTCAGCTCTCAGTGCTCTGCTATAGGTTATCTGTAATTCCTGAAATGCTTTGTATCTTTGAAACTTAAGCTTAGGGACAGGATTGGAACTGAATAATACATTTTTTCATGGGAAACGTGCATATTCCTGGGAAACTTATATATTCCTGGGAAACTGAGCGAGGAATTTTTGTTATGGATCAAATGTGTAGCTGCACCAGGCCGCTAATCCTGAAAAGCGGCAACGTTCTTGTCACGTTCTTGTTCACCCCTATAATTTCCCATATATTTCACAGCGCTGCCGACAATCTACCATACGCTTCTTCAAGTCAACTTTCTTTTCTAACTCTACCTCTATATACTTAATACTTTTATAATAGAAAGACTCTGGAATCAGAGAACATGGAGTTTGGAATCAGAAAGTGAGGGAGAGCGAGACAAAGGATATTATATCAAAGAACAAAGAACAAAGAGCAACACAGCACGGGAAACAGGCCCTTCGGCCCAACGAGCCCACGCTGCCGTCCTAACGTCTTAATGACATATCCTTGACTTTAGGCTATGCCTATTGTTGAAGATTCCCATATAGGGAACAATATAGGGACAATTTGTTACCCAATCAGCCTAAGAGCACATTTTTGGGATGTGGGAGGAAACCGGAGCACCCGGAGGAAACCCACGCAACCACGGGGAGAACGCGCAAACTCCCGCAGACACAGGCCCAAATCCATGTGACAGCACAGCAACAGCGATAGTCTCTGAGCTGTCATGTTGCCCATCAGATGGTCCAGTTTAAGCATACACTGACGACGTGAAGCACTAGGCAACTCCTGAAGCAACCTCCAAGAGCAGCTCTCGCACGACATGCTGCATGCATGCCCCTCGTTGGTCAACATATCGTTCACATATGAAAAAGAATGGCCATGGTTAAGATAGTAGAGGGTTGCTGGCACCCATGGAAGTATATTTGATTTGATTTGGTTTGATTTAACATACAGTAAAAAGCGTTGTTTCTTGCACACCATACAGACAAAACATACTGTTTGTAGAGAAAGAAACAAAGAGTGCAGAATGCAGTGTTATAGTTATAGCTAGGGTGTAAAGAAAGATCAATGTAATGCAAGGTAAGTCCATACAAACAGCAACAATAGGGAAGAAGCTGTTATTGAGTTAGTTGGTACGTAACCTCAGACGTTTGTATCCTTTTCCCAACAGAAGAAGTTGGAAGAGAAATGTATGCCAAAGAATAAAAAAAATCAATAATTTTGGAAAAGGTGGGCAGAATTTATATATGGCAACTCCCAAGTTATTATTAAGTGCAACTGATGATCACACACCAGTTGTGCATTAATGGAATGGTAACCTTGTATTTTATAAACATTAGGGGCTGCTGCCATGCGGCACATATAGTCACATAGATGCAGTCTATTGCCCTCTGCACTCTTGAGAAGTCTGAGATCGTGGCGAATCTGTTAATCTCGGAGCTTGATTACTTTGTCTGGAGCAAACCTAACATCATGATGAGCTTTCCTGGACAGGGAAGCTGTAACTTCCTTTATGCATTGACATGTTGTAGATTTTATGCAGTCAATTGCATATAATTTCCACTTTTGAATTTATGATGGGAGGAAAGTCATTGATGAAGCAGATGAGGGACACTACTCAGACGAACTCCTGTAGTAATATCCTGGAGCTGAGATGATTAATCTTCAACTGCCAGAGCCATCTTCCGTTGCGCTAGATCTGACTCCAACCAGCAAGAAGTTTGCCCTGACTCCCATTGACTCTGGTATTGTTTGGGCTCCTTGGAGACGGACTCTGTCAAAAGCTGCCTTGATGTCAGTTGATGTTGTCTACATGGACTTTAGCAAGGTCTTTGACAAGGTATGGTAGGTTGTTCCATAAGGTTAAATCACACAAGATCCAGAGTGAGATATCTAAATGGATACAAAATTGGCTTCTTGATTGATGTGGTTATAGGGGGTTGTTTTTCAAACTAGCCTGTGACCAGCTGTGTGTCTCAGGGATCAGTGCTGGGTCTAATGTTATTTGTCATTTGTATTAATGATTTGGATGAGAATAAAGGAGGCATGCTTAATAGTTTTGCAGATGACATCAAGATTGGTGGCATAGCGGACAATGAAGAAAGTTATCTCGATTGCAACAGGATCTTGATCAATTAAGCCAATGAGCTGACAAATGGCAGATGAAGTTTAATTTAAACAAATGTGAGGCGATGCATTTTGGTAGATTGAACCAGGGCAGGACTTAGTTAGTAGTAGGCCACTGGGGAAAGTTACAGAACAAAGAGATCTAGGGATACATGTTCCTTGAAAGTGGAGTCACAGGTGGACAGAGTGGTGAAGAAGGCATTTGGCATGCTTTGTTTCATCGGTCAGAACATTGAATGCAGGACTTAAGATGTCTTGTTGACTTTGAACATAGAACATTACAGCACAGAACAGGCCCTTCGGCCTTCGATGTTGTGCCGACCAAAATAAAAAGCAATGCCCCTCCAAAACTAAACCATTCCCTTCTCTTCCATATACTTATCAATTAACCTCTTAAACGCCACCAAACTTGGCGCATCTACAACAGCTGCAGGCAGGGCATTCCACTCCCTAATCACTCTTTGAGTAAAGAACCTACCTCTGATATCCGTCCTATAACTCATACCCCTAATTTAAAGCTGTGTCCCCTCGTGCTAGCTTTCTCCATCCTAGGAAAAAGGCTAACACTGTCCACCCTATCTAAACCTCTAATCATCTTATATGCTTCAATAAGATCCCCTCTTAGCCGCCTCCTTTCTAACGAAAACGACGTTAGTAAGGCCACACTTGAAATACTATGTGCAGTTCTGGTCACTCTATTGTAGATATGATATTATTAAACTAGAAAGAGCGCAAAAAAGATTTACTAGGACGCTACTGGGATTTGATGGTTTGAGTTATAAGGAGAGATTGGATAGATTGGGACTTTTTTCTCTGGAGTGTAAGAAGATGAGCAGTAATCTTATAGAGGTCTTTAAAATAATGAGGGGCATAGATTAGCTAGATAGTTAATATTTTTTCCCGAAGATAGGGGAGTCTAAAATTAGAGGACATAGTTTAAGGAGAGGATACAAGACTCCAGAGGGGGAATTTTTTTCACATAAAGGGTGGTGAGTGTCTGAATAAGCTGTCAGAGATAGTAGGAGAGGCAGGTACAATTTTGTCTTTTAAAAAACATTTAGAAAGTTACATGGATAAGATGGGTATAGAGAAATTTGGGCAAAATGTGGACAATTGGGATGAGCCTAAGAATTTTATGAAAAAAAAGATAGGCATGGACAAGTTGGGTCAAAGAGTCTGTTTCCATGCTGTAAACCTCTAAGACTCTATGACTTTATGTCAAGGTAGGAACTCTCACCTCTCGCATTCAGCTCTTTTGTCCACGTTTGAACCAAGATTGTAATGAGGTTAGGAGCTGAGTGACTCTGGTGGAACCCAAACTGAACATCAGTGAGAAGTGTTGCTGAGTAAGTGTTGTTTGATAATACTGGTGATGAATCCTTCTATCACTTTGCTGATCATCAGTTGTACATTAATTGTAGGCAGTAATTGGCTGGTTTTGATTTATCCTGCTTTCTGTGTACAGGACACACCTGGGCAATTTTCCACATTACTGGGTGGATGCCAGTGTTGTTGCTGTACTGGCACAGCTTGGCTCAGGGTGTGGTACATTCTGGAGCACAAGTCTGCAGGACTATTTTCAAGTCCTATAGCCTTCAGCTGTTTCTTGATATCATGTGGAGTGAATCGAATTGGCTGAAGACCGACATCTGTAATGCTGGGAGCCTCTAGAGAAGGCCAAGATGGATCATCCACTTGGACACTTCTGGCTGAAGAGTGATGTGAATGCTTCAGCTTTCTTTACAGATGTGTTGGATCCTCTGTCACTGAGGATGGAGATATTGGTGGAACTTCTTCCTCCAGCAATTTGTTTAATTGTCCACCATCATTTGACTCTTGGATGCGATAGGACTGCAGAGCTTAGATCTGATCTGTTTGTTGTGGAATCGCACAGTCCCACAGGCTGAACCACATTTTTATCTATACCTGATATTGCTCCTGGCATGCTCTCCTGCATATTTCATTGAATCAGGATTGATGCCCTGGCTTGATAGTATTGGTAGAGTGGCGGATAATCAGGGCCATTAGGATTTAGATTGTGGTTAAACACAATTCTGCTGCCTCTGATGGCCTGGCCATCCGCCATTGCCTGGTGGATGCCCAATCTTGAGTTGCTATATTATCTGTTCGAAATCTATCCCATTTAGCCCAGTAGTAGTGCCACACAGCAGATTGGAAGGTCCCCTCAATGGGAAAATGGGATTTCATCTCCACAATGACAGTGTGGTGGTCACCACTACTGATAACGTCACGGACTAATAATCTGCAACAGGCATGTTGGTGACGATGAAATCAAGTATGTTTTTCACTGTTGCTGGTTCCCTCAACACTTAACGGAGTCCCAGGCTAGCAGCTATGTCCTTTAGGACCCAGTCAGCTTGGTCACTGATGGTACAACTGAACCACTCTTTGTGATAGACATTGAAGTCTCCCTTGCTGCCCTCAGTCCTTCCATCAAGTAATATTCAACTTGGAGGAGTACTAATTCACCAGATGAGGTGGTGGAGGTGGGGAGGTGAGGTGGTACTAACAGTACGTGGTAATCAACAGGAGGTTTTCTTGCCTATATTTGACCTAATGCCATGAGACTTTATGGAGTTCCTCCCAACTGTATATCACTGTGCTACCACCTCTGTTGGATCTGTTCTGCCAATGTCTGGGACATTATCTGTATGATTCCATGAGCATGACTATGTCAGGCTACGGTTTGACTGCCTGTGAGACAGCTCTCCCAATTTTAGCACTAGTCCCCGTCTCCTTCATGATTTTCCTCAACATTGGTGCCCTGCCAAGCTATGCCCTCAGCCCCTTACTATACTCCTTATACAGCTATGACTGTGTGGTCAAATTCCCCTGCAATTTAATTTTCAAATTTGCGAATGACACCACCGTAGTGGGTTGAATTTCAAATAATGATGAGATTGACTACAGAAAAGAGATAGACACTGGAATTTTACTGCCTGCCCATCATGGGAATCAGAAAGAGCAAGGGACAGAACATAGAAAAGTCCATTGACCTTGGGCAAGATTTTATGGTTTCAAGATGAACAAGACTGTAAAATCCTGCCCAAAGAATCTAGTGAATTGGTGCAACGACTATAATGTCTCCCTCAATGTCTGTAAAACAAAGGAAATCGTTCGAGACTTCAGTAAGCAATAACGGATGACATGCTCCTATTTACATCAACGGGATAAAGTGGAAATGGTCGAGAGCTTCAAGTTTCTAGGTTTTCAGATAATCAACAACTTGTCTAGGTCTCTTTACACCGATATTATAGTTAAGAAAGTCCACCAATGCCTCTACTTTCTCAGGAGGCTAAAGAAATTTGGCATGTTTGCTACGATTCTCACCAACTGTTACAGATGCACCATTGAAAACATTCTTTCTGATTGTATCAATCTTGGTATGGTTGCTGCTCTGCCCAAGACTTCAAGAAATGACAAAGGGTTGTACACTATTCTGACTTGGATATTGCCATTCCATCACCATCACTGGGTCAAGATCTGGGAATTCCTGAATATATCTGTATCACACTTATTGCAGCAGTTCAAGAAGGCAACTCATCATTACTTTCTCAGGAGAAATCAGGGATGTGCAATAAATGCTGATCAACCGCTGACACCCACCTCTCATGAAAAGAATATTTTTTTAAATGCTGAAAGATATGGATATAGAACATAGAACATAGAACATTACAGCGCAGAACAGGCCCTTCGGCCTTCGATGTTGCGCCGACCAATTATGAGAAAAGCAATGATCCTCCAAACTAAACCATTCCCTTCTCTTCCATAAACTTATCAACTAACCTCTTAAACGCCACCAAACTTGGCGTATCTACAACTGACGCAGGCAGGGCATTCCACTCCCTAACCACCCTCTGGGTAAAGAACCTACCTCTGATATCCGTCCTATAACTATCACCCCTTAATTTAAAGCTGTGTCCCCTTGTGCTAGCTTTCTCCATTCCTAGGAAAAAGGCTATCACTGTCCACCCTATCTAAACCTCTAATCATCTTATATGTTTCGATAAGGTCTCCTCTTAACCGCCTCCTTTCTAACGAAAACAACCTCAAATCCCTCAGCCTCTCCTCATAAGACCTGCCCTCCATACCAGGCAACATCCTGGTAAACCTCCTCTGTACCCTCTCAATGCCTCCACATCTTTCTTATAATGTGGGGACCAGAACTGCACACAATACTCCAAGTGCGGCCGCACTAGAGTTTTGTACAGTTGCAACATGACGTTGCGGCTCCGAAATTCAATCCCCCTACCAATAAAAGCTAAGACTCCGTATGCCTTCTTAACAATATCCTGGCCCACTTAATCATACTCAGCTAATTCATGTAACTGCAATATCTAACCCATGTCTTGAGGTGAACATATGGAAAAACCATCTCCCAAGCTTCTCCCTAAACTATTGTACAGTCTTTATATAGATCGTGCTCTTACAATGGCGATAGTTCAAGAATCTCTGGACCTTGACCTATACTGTTTAGCATTAAACCTTTATTTCTGATTTACTTTTTTAGTCTTCATAATGTCCTCAACTATGGTTCTTAAGTCTTCACATTTGTTTCCTAATTTAAAAAAAACATTCAACATCTGTTTCTTGAATCTTATATCACAACTTCCCAAAATCAGTCCACGATCAGGACTGAAGCTTGAGTGGGATGGCAGGAAAGATTGTCACTTTCCCCCAGTAGCTTCCAATTGAAAAAAGGCAGAAAACAAAGTGGAAGAAAGATGCATTGCAGGAAAGTCCATTCATCTCAAATGTCCATTCAACTCCTCCCTCCAATTTTCAGAAAACAAGTAAAATTATTTCAACAAAACACAATGTACTTCCTCCCTTGATAGAGAAAAAAAATCAGCAAGTACATCTTTCCAACTCATTCTTCATTCAGTGAATGTCAATGGGTTGTGAATAAATGGAGTGCGCTGCCCTCGGGCATTTTAACTGATGTATCTGCTACTTGCAGCGCTTGATTGACAGATGTGTATGTCAAATCCCCCGGTCCCAATGCATTAATTATTCTCCAAGGTCTCTAGAAACACAGCACCACACATTGCACACTTATTGCCTTACTTAAATTAGAGTGATGATAGCAGTTATTTTGATGTTCTGTCCATTTTGTATTGCTCTTTCATCACATTTGTAAGTCTTATATTTCTTGTCACCTAACTGATATGGCATAGCGAAACAGAAAACCTGGCAACTCACCAAGCCTCCTTTGACTGCACCTAACAACCCACAGTATCTACCATCTGAACGAACAAGGGCAGCACACATATGGCAGTACCATCACTGGCACATTCCTCTCCAATTCACACACCACCTTGACTTGGAAATATATAAACAATCCTTCACTGTCCCTGGGTCAATATGCTGGACCCTCCTCCCTAATGGCACTGTGGATGTATCAACAGCACATAGACTGCAGTGGTTCAAGAAGGCAGCTCACCACCACCTTCTCAAAGGAAATTAGCGATGGGAAATAAATGTTGCTCTTATCAGCGAATATTCACTGCTCATGGACAAATAAAAATAAAATAAAGCCTGCCCTGCACCATTCTGTTATGAGTCCTAATAGTGTCAGTTAACTATTCATTTGGCTAAAATTAGGGCACATTTTCCTAGTTGTGGGTGGTTTGTTTTTTTTTAATGAATTTTTCCTAACTTGTACACTCAGGTATTTGTTGTGGGCTAGGCCAGCATTTGTTGCCCATCCCTAATTAACCTCAAACTGAGTGCCTTGTTAGGCTATTTCTGAGGGCATTTAAAAGTCAATCACATTGTTGTGGAACTGGAGTTACACGTAGTGTAGGTCAGACCAGGTAAGGATGGCAAATCTCCTTCCCTAGAAGACAACAGTGAACCAGATTTCTTTTTTTTAACAACAATCGATAATCATTTCATTGTAATCATTTGAATTTTAACTTAAAATTTTTATTGAATTCAAATTTCACCATCTACTGTGTTGGGATTCAAACATTAGTCCCCAGAGCAGTACCCTGGGACTCTGGCATACCAGTTCAGTAATAATATCACTGCTCAATCGCCTCTCTGAATGTAATCCAGAAATAATCTCCTCCAGGCATTTTGTGTTCTGGTTCTTTAAAAACAATCCAATTTTAGAAATATGTCAATGCAAGTCTAAAATGCCATTTATTAGTATTATAATAACCACCCTATACTTACTTTTATTACAGAAGATGATTACTTCTTTAAACAGCATGTTGTGTTTGAACATTGAAACTGCCAAACTCTCATCTCATCTTTGGGTCTAATTAGCCCAGAATGGGAATAGTTACTCTCTGTCTCTCTTTATCATTTTATATCCAAAGTGAAATATGCTAAATTCTGGATGAAAGAATCCATGGCACAAAAGTGTTCTTTGTTAATACTGGAAATGTCACTCAAAGAGACCACAGGAAATCTAATGTCAGAAATATGGAAATGGAGGCTGAATTCTCCATCCCACTGTTAGACTTCACCTGGAAGTCTTCAAAGCTGCAACTTTGATATCCAAAGTGACTACAAAGAAATTTGCAGACCATTGCAATGAAGGTGAATTGTTAAAGAATTCTAATCCATTCAAAACTCTATCATATTCAAAATAATGTACACAGGGCTAATTCTAAATTTCTCATAAATACCTCAGATCTACCCACTGTGTTAAGTACTCCATAGCCTGGAGATCTGCAGGTTCCTCCACCAAAGCTTCTCCGTGTCCCACAGCCTAATGACTGATGGACAGCATGGTGGCACAGTGGTTAACACTGCTGCTTCACAGTACCAATGACCTAGGTTCGATACCCGGCTTAGGTCACTGTCTGTGTGAAGTTTGCACATATTCCCTGTGTCTGCATGGGTTTCTTCCAGGTGCTCTGGTTTCCTTCCACAATCTGAAAGATGTGCTGGTTAAGTGCATTGGCCGTATTAAATTCTCCCTCGGTGTACCCAAACAAACACTGGAGCATAACAACTGGGGGATTTTCACAGTAACTTCATTGCAGTGTTAATGTAAGCCTATTTGTGACACTAGAAAGAACCTTTAAAAACCTTAAACATCTTCCAATCCGAGGAAGATTTCAGAGGAGTCAAAGTTCAGAGTAGTGATGAGGTTGGTTAGAAATTGCTTTAGGCTCCTGTGCTTTTGCAACGTCAAAGATTCTGTGTAGTTAATTTATTTGAATCAAACTTTTGATTACCAGAAGTAATGGAATCATGTCAATGCTTAAAATGGGTCACTCAGCCCTTCAAATCATTGCTAGTGTGGTATCCTCATGAACCAACCAAACTAATCTCACCCTATCACCAGTATTGAGGTGAGTATATGCACAATGCAGGCGATTGTTAAGTAGTGCAGTGTAGTCTAACCATGCAATCTCAGCACTCAAGTTAGGCTCATGTTGAAACCTATCAGTTATTTAGTTAACTAAAATTTCATATTTTTATTGCTGTCCCAAAGGGGGAAGATGAAGTTCATTGCACTTATTTTTGAATGTTGTAACATTTTGTCTTAATGCCAACACCAACAATGTTTCATCCCTGCCCTGTTCAAATCCTATATTTCCTATATTAGGCTAATTAGGTAATCTTTTGAACTGTACTTTCTCACCATCCCAGCAATAATCTTGGTCTAAGGAGCTTGAATGAAAATGTGATCAATCCCAGCAAGGCAATATACAGCTACATTAAAAAATCATAACACATGGGAGGCATGGTGGCATAGTGGTTATCTCTGCAGCCTCATAGCACCAGGGCCCTGCATTTGACTCCTGGTTTGGGATGCTGTGCAGAGTTTGCATGTTCTCCTCGTGTCTGCAAGAGTTTCCTCCAGATGCTCCAGTTTCCTCCCACGTCCAAAAGATGTATTGGCTGGGTGCATTGCCATGCTAGATTCTCCCTCAGTGCACCTGAACAGATGCAGGAGTGTGACAGCGAGAGGATTTTCACAGTAACTTCATTGAAGTGTTAATGTAAGTCTACTTGTTATTGTAATAAATAAGACTTAAAAGTAAAAAAAAGTCCTCAAGGGTCAACAACTCATTTAATGGAATTGTTGTAGATGAATGCCAAAAAAATGATGTTCAAAATTAGGTCTGTGCAGCTTTTTGCTCAAGTTTGAAGTTTTTTGTTGCTTTTGTTTAATACCTCTATTCAAAAAAAATGTACTGTTTGCCCTGAAAGGGTAGAAATACTTTAGGCCTTTATTAGGAGCTGATATCATCATCTTGCAGAATTCACATGCCCTAATCATGATGCTCAAGCCAATCTAAAATTGAACACAAGGCCCCATCAATATTGTTAGATCGAGATGCAAGTGCCTAGTTTTAGGATAAGCAGATTTATAACAGTGTTGAGGAAAAACAACTCTTAAAGGGTAGTGAAACTGCGGAATTCACTACTCCAGAATGCAGAGGATCCCACGACATTGAGCCCATATATAGAGGAGATAGAAAGATTTTTAATTAATAGGGGGTTGAGGAGTTATAGACAAGGGGCAGGAAAGTGGAATTGAAGTGGAGATGATATCAGCCAGGATTGTATTGAATGACGGAGCAGGCTCAAGGAGCTGAATTATCTATTCCTGCTCCGAGTTCTTACGTTTTGATTATTAAGTGTCCTACTTGGCTTACCATAATCATGTGACCTCTACCATGGGGGAATGTTTGGGGGCAATCATGCTACATTCAATTCAATAAACACACCACACTAGAACAACTGTGGCCTTCAAGCTTGTAACAGACTCCATAGCAACAAACTAAGAACAAAAGGCTCTAAGCTTGCCAGCTGCCAAGGCCCTATAAACATATAAGCCCAGCTCCTGATCTGATCATCGCTCTCCAGTTTCAGTAAAGGAGCTGAAAACAGGTGTTAGCTTCTTCATATATATAAGGGGCCTAACACCTGTTTTAGGTGGCCATCAGGGATTCCTGAAAGATGGCATATCCTAATATGCAGTCCAGCTAGTTTAAATGGATTGTTCAATTGGATGATATATGTGAACTCAAATTCTCGTCATTTGTTTCAATATGATTAAAAATAAACTCAATAATGGGAAGTAAAATGTATTTAATTAATACCATAGTCAGCTATTCTCATTGTTTTCACCTTATGCAGCCCCAATACAGCATTTACTTGTATATCTGAATACAATATTCACCTTTGTTTAATTAATCAAAAAAAAACTCTAAATAAATATCTTTCTTATTCAGTTTGGCTCTGAGGGCTAGAACAATAAATACTAGTGGATGTCTGACTTGCACATTAAAGACTTGTTTCAAAAACTGACTACATTTGATATTTATGCAGTTGCTGACCATAAGGCCTGGTTTGCTTTCATGCTGTGCAGGAGACAAGTGTCTTGCCAATCACTACAGTTCCTATCAAGAATCTTGAGGTTTAATTTTAGGAAGGAGGGATGTTGACACTGCACAAGTGTCCAAATGGTGAGAGAATGCTCAGCCTTTTGTTTTGATTGACAGATCCCCAAGATTGCTGTCTGCTTGGGTGGCAGGCTGCAAGTTTATTCTGTTGCTTCTGATACAACAGCTACAGCAGAAAGATGCTTATCAGCAGTATTGAGTCTGGAAGCTCTACAGAGGCAATCACTGATTCAGGGAAACGTGGAGCGGCAGCTTTTGTGTGCAACTTCAGGAATTCGGACTATGTGAAAACCAAAGGTTCAAATTCAAAATAATGCCTTGAGTCCAAAGATAACCATAATTTTTTTGTTAAGTTTCATCAGCCAGAAAACAAATTAACCACAGCTTTTGTGTGCAAATTATTTGCTGCGACAATTCAGCTCTGATATCACCAAAGTGAAGTATGCTGAAATGTATCAATTTGTACCATCTAGTCATCAAGCCAATGCAAGCTGTACTTGTAAACTTACAGCTAAGTTGATTGGTTTAATATTATAAAGAAACTTCTTAAATTTGCTATTGAAGCCACACAGAGAACTAGTGTTGAAAGCTAGTCAGAGCTTTCAGAGTACTCTCCTGAATCAGATGGCTGTGTGACTTAGGAGCAGGAGTAGGCCATTCGGCCCTTTGAGCCTTCACTGCCATCCAATATGATCATGACTGATCTGGCGGTAGTCTCAACTCCACTTTACTCCTCAAAATTCCCCCTGCCATCTGCTGCACCTGCATAGTAACTTTTTGTGACTCATGTACCAGGATACCCAGATCCCTGTACCACCTCATTCTGTAATCTCTCTCTACTTACATAGTATATTGCTTTTTGATTCTTCCTGCCAAAGTGAACAAGTTCACATTTTCACACATTGTACGCCAACCTTCTGCCAACTCACTTAACCTGTTCACATTCTTTTGCATCTCTGATTCCTGATAGTTAACTAATCCTTTATCCATGCTAATATGTTAGGCTAATAATAGGTGAGGTTAGGCAACTTGGGACTGTTTTCCTTACAAAGACGTAAACTTAGAGGAGATCTAATAAAGGTGTACAAGATTATGAGGGGTATAGATACAGTAAACAGGGTTAAGCTTTTTCCTAGGATGGACTCAAATACCACGAGGGGTCATGGGCTTAGGGTGAGGGGGGTAAGGTATAATTTGGATGCTAGAGGCAGGTTTTTCACACAGAGGGTGGTGGGGTATGGAATGCGCTGCCAAGTAAAGTGGTGGAGGCAGGTACTCTGGAGTTATTTAAGAAATATTTAGGTAGGCACATGAACAGAATGGGAATGGAGGGGTATAGAAAACTGATTTAAAATAGGGATCATGAGCCTTGGGAGTCTCTGAGTAGTGTGTAAATAGATGATGATATTGATGTACTTGTTTTTATCCTACAGGTGCTTTTGTCCACCTTGTTGTCTAACAAGGGGCATACATGCGATGGGTCGTGAGAGGGCTGTCCTTGGATTTTTTTCAAGAGTAGTCTAGTGCTTCACGTTGTTAGTGTACATTTGACCTGGACCATTTGATGGGCAACACGACAGCTCAGTGATTATTGCTGTGCTGTGCAGATACATGGATTTGGGCCTGTGCCTGTGGAAGTTTGCGCATTCTCCCCGTGCTTGTGTGGATGTTCTCCGGGTGCTCCGGTTTCCTCCCATATCCCAAAGATGTGCTCTTAGGCTAATTGGCAAAACAAATTCTCCCTAAATTATCTCAAATTTGGTTTTTAATCCATAGATCTATAAACATAGACAGGGATCATGGGTAGAGGTGAGAACATCGGGGTGGCGGCGCGGGCTCATTGGGCCAAAAGGCCTTTTTCCTGTGCTGTTTTGTTCTTCGTTCTTTGTTACTCCTATACTATGTGCTCTTATCTTCTGTATTAATCTTTGATAAAACATCTCATCAAAGGCCTTTTGGAGATACAAGAGCACCACATTTGCAGGGTTGCCTTTACCCACCTTGCTTGTTATTTCTTTTAAAAAACTCTACTAATTTAATAAAACCATAATTTCCATTTCATAAAACCAGGTTGACTTGCCCGATCACATTATGATTGTCTAAGTATCCTGTTATAACCTCCTTTAAAATGGATTCTAGCAAATTTCCCTATGCCAGACATTAGACTGTAGTTTCCTGCTTCCTGTCTTCCTTCTTTCTTGAATAAAGATGTGAGGTATTTTTTAATACACTGGAACCCTTCCAGAATGTCCAATTGTGGGAGATTATAAACAATATTTTTACCAACTCTGCAGCCACTTCTATTGAGGCCTGAGAGTGAATGCTCTCTGGTCTTGGCAACTTATCAACCTTCAAATTTTATAGCTTTCCCGGCCTCTTTTCCCTAATGATGGTGATTGTTGTAAGTTGCTCCTGCCCATTCACCTTTTGATTTTAATTCATCTTTTGGTTAGTCAATATCTTTTTCAAAAAGTAGGGGAGTCTAAATCTAGAGGGCATAGGTTTAAGGTGAGAGGAGAGAGATACAAAAGTGCCCAGAGGGGCATTATTTTCACACAGAGGGTAGTGAGTGCCTGGAAAAAGCTTCCAGAGATAGTAGTAGAGGCGGGTACAAAAGATTTTACAAAGCATTTAGGCAGTTACCTGGATAAGATGGGTATAGAGGGATATAGGTCAAATGTGAGAAATTGAGACAGATTAAAACTTTAAATAAAAAGGGCAGCATGGACAAATTGGGCCAAAGGGTCTGTTTCCATGCTGTAACCTCAATGACTTTATGACTCTATGATTTGAAAGTATTTTGGGGAAGTTTCCTAAGCCTTCTGCAGACACAAAACATCTGTTCACAGACCCACCATTCCCATGTTTCCCATTTCCAGTTCCCAAACTCACCCTTAGAGGACCAATACTAGCTTTAGTCACTTTGTTCCTTTTTAAGTACTTGCAGAAATTCTTAATATCTATTTTTATATTGTTAGCTAACTTCATCTCATAGTCAACTTTCTCCCCATTTATTTATTTTTAGTCGTTCTTTGCTTGTTCTTAGAATCTGATCAGTCTTCCGACCACCACTATTTTTTGATGATTTGTCCAGTGTTTCTTTCAATTTGGTACAACCTATAACTTTTTTATTCAGCCTTGGATAATGCATCCTTTTCAAAGAGTCTTTCTTTCTTACTGGGATACCTCTTTGCTGAGAGTTATTAAGGGCGGAATTCTCTCAACCCACCATGGCGGGTTTCATGGTAGACAGGAGCAGAGAACCAGAAATGCCATTGGTGTAATTCTCCCAGGGTTAGTTAATGGCAGATTGGCTTTCCTGCTGGCTAATTGCATGAATGGTATTTGCATTCATTTGCATCTCATGAATATTTATCAACTGCTTCCTTGACAGAAAGAACAAAAGAAGTTATACAGCAAGTTACAAATTTTCAGGTCACCACAAAGTGCTTCCTAGCCAAGGAAATACTGTTGAAGCAACTGTTGTAATGTAGGAAACATAGCAGTCAATTTGCATAAAGCTAGCTCTCACTAAAAACAATGCGATAATAATCAGATTGTCTGTTTTAGTTAAAGTTTATTTATTAGTCACAAGAAGGCTTACATTAACACTGAAATGAAGCTACTGTGAAAATCCCCTAGTCACCACACTCTGCCGTATGTTCAGGTACAACAAGGGACAATTTAAGTATGCACCTAACCAGCACGTTTTTCCATCTGTGGGATGAAACCAGAGCATCCTGAAAAACACCACCCAGACACAGGGAGAACATGCAGACTCCACACATACAGTGACCCAAGTTAGGAATTGAGCCCAGGTCCGTGGCGCTGTGAGGCAGCAGTGCTGACCACTGTGCTAATGTGTCAGCGTTGATTCAGGGATATTATCTAGCACAGTTCTGTCCTTCTTCAGATAGTATTGTGGAATTAGTACCTTCATCTAACAGAATCAACAGAGCTTCCAGTTTAGCATCTCCACTGAAAGACAATACCTCCAGCAATGTTGTACTTCCCAGTGCACTTAGATTATGTACTTAAGTTCCTTGAAAAGACTCAGAAGTAGATTGCTATTGCTGAGGCAAGGGAGATAAGTAAAAATAAACACTAATAGATTTGTACTATAAATGTACTGACTGGCAGGATTGCTGAAGCATCCCTGTAAACAAAAGCATTTAACAATACTTGTTGAGCTCCAACACTTGGCGGTTAATTTTAACCTCACCTACCTGATGCGGAAGGGGCAGTTTTGAGTTGGTCACCCAATATACACTCCCCCCAATTTTAATGACTTTAATGAAGCATTAAATCAAACAGAGGAAAATGGTCATTCAACAGAACCTCCTCCAGCTCCCATGCAGGTTACAGAAAAATTGCCATGTTGGCAACTTCCACCAAGATCTGGCATCACACCTCCATAATTCCATTAACATTCAAGCTCCGATTTCCTTGAAGGTTTTCCCAATCTCGTGCCATAATTCCTATTAAGTAATGAGAAAGAATTAATGGAATTTAAGATCGGCAGTCTGGATTGAAATCACTAAGGAGGACCTAACCCAGATTTATATATAAATAAATGATTTATATATATATATAAAACCAAGTCCTTGCATCACACTGTACAATATTAATAAATAAATCAATGTTTTGAATGAAATTTCTTTGCTATTTTAACAGAGACATTAGCACACAATATTACTTGAAAGTAAATTGGAGAAATAAGCCATACAGTATAAATTTAAATTACCAAATCATAAATTTAAAATAGATATTAGAAACAAAATAAGGAAATAGAGCAGGAGTGGACAAGAAACAGGAGCCTGTTCTTCAAGATTATCATGGTTAAGCATCCCATTTCTCTTGAGAGACTAAAAATCTATCTCACCCTTTAATGTCTTCAATGATGGAGAAAGCTTTCCACAAAATTTGCAACTCTTTTCAGTTAAAATAATCACCCTCCTATCCTGAACCTCTACTCCTGAGTTTCAATTCCCTGGCCAGGGGAACCTCTTCAGTGTCTACCCTGTCAATCCACTTCAGAATTTTAAAGACTTCCTTTATTCATTACATAAAAAGTCACACATATTCTTCCCACTAACCTCTCCCTCACACTGCAGCGTCACTTTAAAATTAAACAAGCACATCACATAACAGTCTCTGATAACACTGCCTCTGATTGACATAAACAAATGTGGACCTCTTGCATTCAGATCCGGAAGAATTCATAATGGGGAATAAAGAAACGGCTGAAGCAAAGTACAAATTTAATTTCTTACTTTGCTTCAGTCTTCACAAAGGAAGACATGAATAATGTGCCAGAAGTGCTGAGAGAAACATGTTTTAGTGAGGAGCTGAAGAAAATCAACATTAGTAGAGAAATGGTTTTGGGGAGATTGATGGGATTGAAGGTGGATAAATCTCCAGGCCCTGATAATCTTCTTCCCAGAGTACTTAAGAAAGTGGCCCTGTAAACAGTAGATTCATTAGTGGTTATTTTTCAAGATTCTTTGAACTTGGAGGGTAGCTAATGAGAGCCTACTATTCAAAAAGGGAGGTAGAAAGGATACAGGGAACTGCAAACCAATGTCAGAATTAAGGAAGTTGCTGAGTTTATTATCAAGGATTTCATAACTCGGCATTTAGAAGAGAGTCGTATATTCAGACAAAATCAGCATGGATTTACAAAAGGGAAATCATGCTTGATAAATCTATTGGAATTAGGATGTAACTAGTGAAGTTGATCAAGAAGAAGCAGTGAATGTGGTTTATTTACACTTTCAGAAGTCTTTCGATGAGGTCTCACATAATAGACTAATATGTAAAGGTTAAAGCACATGGAGTTGTAGATAATGTCTTCAGATGGGTAAAAAACTACTTAGCAGATAGGAAGCAAAGAGTTGGCATAAATGGGTCTTTTTCTGATTGACAGTGAATGTCTAGAGTTCTGCAGGGATCTGTGCTAGCACCCCAACTGTTCACATTATATAATTATGATTTTGAAGAGGAAACTGAATATGTTATCTCCAAATACGCAGATGATGCAAAGCTGGGTGAGAGGGTGAGCGTGAGGAGGATGCAGAGATGCTTCAGTATGATTTGAGTGTGTGGGCATCTGCATGTATAATGTAGATAAAAGTGACGTTATCCACTTTGGTCGCAATAATAGGAAGAGTGATTATTACTTGAATAGGTGTAAATGAGGCCTTGAAGTCCTCATGTATCAATTGCTGAAAGTAAGCACGCAAGTGCGGCAGGCAATAAAGAAGATAAATAGTATGTTGGCTTTCATAATGAGAAGATTTGAGTTAAGGAATAGGGATGTTTTACTGCAATTGTATAGGGCATTGGTTAGGCTACACCTGGAGTATTGTGTACAGTTTTGGCATCCCTACTTGAGGAAGAATGTCCTTGCTCTTGAAGGAGTACAGTGAATGTTTGTCAAACTGGTTCCTGGGATGTCAGGTCTGTCATATGAGGAGAGATTAAATCAGTTAGAATTATATTCATTGGAGTTTAGAAGAGTGAGATGAGATCTCATAAAAACTTATAAAATTCTAACAGGGTTAGACAGGGTAGATTCAGAAAGAATGTTCCTAATGGTAGGGGAGTTCAGAACTCAGGTTCATAATTCGAGGATAAGGGATAAATCTTTTAGAACTGAGGTGAGGAGAAATTTCTTCACTCAGAGGGTGGTGGATGTGTGGAATTCACTACCACAGAATGTATTTGAGGCCAAAACATGTCTTATTTCAAGAAAAAATTAGATATACTTTACAGGGCTAAAGTACCAAGGGATGTGGGAGGAAGGAGGGATCAGGATATTGAATTAAGTGATCAACCATGATCAAGATGAATGGTGGAGTAAGCTCGAAAGATCAAATGGCCTACTCCTGCTTCTTTCTTCTATATAACACTTGCAGTGACTAACAACAAACCCTTCCTTGAGCACTCCCCCGCCCCATCCCCCACACCTGAAAATGAGTTGCATCAGAAGCATGCATGACACTGATGTGAAACCAACAGATCACGTGACTGAGAAGCTTGAGAGCTCTGGAAGGACAAACTCCAACCTCATGCTTAGGTGCAAATGTGTAAACACAACTAATTAAAAAGTAAAGCTCTTGTGAAGCCATGGATTCGAGCAGCATGATTGGGTGAATAGACAATCCCCAAAACCATTATGTAAGCCATGACCACATCATGAAACAACATCCTGCCATACAAACAAGTAGTGCAAGCAAAAAGAAAAACAAATTTACCTTACAAAGATAATGCATAATTTAGGGAAATTGCTTCAGAGATTTGAAGTAAGTCTTACTGATGCCTGGTTCCTTTGCCTTCCAATTGCACATGGAAGCTTTCCAAAATATGAAAAAGAGATGATCATAAAAACTCCATCTGAAAGAGCACGCTGAATTTTGGTGCATATAAATGATCCTGTTACACCATTTGAAGAAATGTTCCTGCAGGGTCTTGGTCCAAATTAATCAATACTGTGAAGAAAATGATAGTTTTTAATATTTCTGGAATTGACTGTGGCATTTTGTAAAGTAGGATTGTGGGACGTGTGTGTGTGTGTGTGTGTGTGTGTGTGTGTGTGTGTGTGTGTGTGTGTGTGTGTGTGTGTGTGTGTGATTTAAACAAGCTAGAGATTGAGTGTCTTCGAAGTGAGCGCACTAAAGGAACTAGGTGTGACAAACAGACATTTGAAGTGAATAAGGCCAAGTTAGATGTTCTACAAGTAAACACAACATTGGTAGAAATCTGCATCAGAGGATAAGTGAGGATTGTGTTTTTAGCTGTTGAGTTTCAAAGGGTGGTAAGAAGGAATTTACAACTTAGAAATTGTCATAAATAAACAAGGCAAAGCTATTAAATTTTATTTCACCTGAAAGTGGTGGCTATAAGGACAAAAGATTTTTCTGGTCTGAGAAAGATAACTTTCAAAGAAGGATAAGGAAAATGTGAAATGATGAAAGAGAAAATAACATATTTAAAGAAAGTTAGGGACTGTTTTGAAGTGTGGCCATGGAAGAGCACCTGAAGAGAATGCTTTTGTGCTGACTCAGAACTGTAAAAATGACTTGAGCAACCTTTAGCCACCCCAATGTCTGGTTGTTCCAGAAAGCAAGGCTTTATTTTAAAATATTGAATTTCGATATCTAAGAGAGAGAGAAAGATAGAGAGAAACTTTGAAATACTTTCCTTACAGCAATAGTGGATTGTGCCTTGTGGTGCTACTATTAGAATTTTTTGGAGAAATATTAAAAGGATTGTTGCTTAAATGGATGCTTATTTGTGAGTCTTTGTAAGAATATTTTGGGAAATTTTTTATAAGGCTGATTTTAACTGTGTAAATGTAATCTTGTGTGCTTAAGTTTTCTTTTCTTTTGGAGTCATAGACTCATAGGGCAGGATTCTCCGGCTGTACTCATCCTAAGGCTAGAAATTCCCACCTGAGATCAACAGATCTTTGCATAGTCTGTGCCCCATCCACTACGATTCTTAGCCCAGCATGTTTGCGATGGCCCTCAAACACCTATCTATTAAAATCCCATTTTCCAGCACTTGGAACATTTTATTAATAAATGTTTCTACTTTAATATTTCAAATATTAAAACATATTACTGGAATTTGTGACTCTTGATTTCAGTTTACATTTTTTTAATGGTAATTATAAAAAATAGTTACCTAATTAATAGGTAATTATAAAAAAAAAGTTAACTAAAAATAGTTAAAAAAATAATAGCAATCAAAAATAATTGATTGCTTGTCAAATTTCCCTTTTTTGGGATTCGGCTCAAAATGGCACTTACCATCTGCTGGATCATCACATGGCAACTTGGAAGGATATCACTGTTCCTTTGCAGTCACTGGGTAAAAATCCTGTAATTCTCTCCTTGATGGCATTGTGGGTCAAGCCACAGCACATGGATTGCAGGATTTCAAGAAGGCAGCTCATCACTGCCTTCTCAAGAGCAACCAGGCATGGGTAATAAATGCTGATCAGCCAGTGATGCCAATTCACCATGACTAAATTTAAAAAAAAACATCAAAAATACATCTAGTCATTAATCTTGTGTTGCTGTTTGTGGGACCTAAATGTGCGCAAATCAATCGCTTCTTTACCAACATACATTGGTGATTACCAATCACCAATTGGTAATTGAAAAAAAATGGGGGGGCGGGTGGTGATTCTCCCAGCCTGTTGTACTGCTCAAGCAGTGCAGCAGGCCAGAAGACATCAGTAGAGGCCATTTAATGGGTTTCCCATTGGATGCCATGACCTCCACCCATTACCAGGCCCTGGATTTCCGGTGTCCTCAGCTCTGTGCTGGAAATGGGCGTGTGCGCAGTCGCCCGCTCACACTATATTGCTGGTGTCTCCAGTGATAATCCCCAGATTTTTCAACATGAACCTCCCTGAGGCACTCTGCAGTGCACAGGGTATGGGAAAAGACATTTGAAAATCCCCACTGAAGAAAAGCGGACGTTATTCAATTTTTTTGAAGAATCCCTCCATTATATCGGTGCGTGAAGTGCTTGGCATGTGCTGAAGTTATGAAAAGTGATATATAAATACAAGTTTGTTCTTTCTTCTATTTAACAAAGTGCCTGCTTCTTAACCACAATCTATTATATATGACATTGCCTTACAGACTTTAGCCCTCATGTGCAAATAATATCCATATAAAATTACTCTTTGCTACGGAGATTTTTACACTGCCATGAAAATGGCTGAGATTTATTAAAACAGAACACCATATATTTCTGAGTACAACTTGGAAAACATGTTAAACATAAATGACCTAAAGAACTCCGTTTCTACAAGCCCATTCAGAAGCATCAAGTATCATGTATGAATCCCTATCCATCTATAAAGTTACGTTAATGTACACTGGAGCTTCTCCGCAGTGTTAATCTTGAACAGCTTTCTTCATTGCAAGTGGGCTGACATCTGTATCTAAGTCCCCATTCATTAGAGCTGATTTCATAAGAAGCAGCTCATTTTCTCCTACTTCCCTACATGATGATTAGTTGTTCCCTGTGACACTTAACTTATGAACAGAGAAAAGTCAGTGAAGTGTTGCTGAAGCTGGAATGGTTCCAAAGTACAAGTTTATTTCTTTTAAGAGAGCGTAAATTTGGAATATACCTTGCCCATTCCAGACACCGTGGGGCTGGCTGGTGTAATCCAAGAACAAAGAACAAACAGCACGGGAAACAGGCCCTTCGGCCCAACAAGCCTGCGCCGCCACCTCGATGTTCCCACTTCTACCCATGATCCCTGTCCATGTTTATAGATCTATGGATTAAAAACCAATGTGAGACAATTTAGGGAGAATTTGTTTTGCCAATTAGCCTAAGAGCACATCTTTGGGATGTGGGAGGAAACCGGAGCACCCGGAGAAAATCCACGCGAGCACGGGGAGAATGCGCAAACTCCCACAGACACAGGCCCAAATCCATGTATCTGCACTGCACAGCAATAGTCACTGAGCTGTTGTGTTGCCCATCAAATGGTCCAGGTCAAGCGTACACTAACAACGTGAAGCAATAGGATACTCTTGAAAAAGATCCAAGAGCAGTCCTCTCACGACCCACCGCATGTATGCCCCTTGTTAGACAACAAGGTGGACCAAAGCACCTGTAGGATAAAAACAAGTACATCAATATCATCATCTATTTACACACTTCCCAGGGACTCCCAAGGCTCATGATCCCTATTTTAAATCAGTTTTCTATACGCCTCCATTCCCATTCTGTTCATGTGCCCATCTAAGTATTTCTTAAATAACTCCAGAGTACCTGCCTCCACCACTTTACTTGGCAGCGCATTCCATACCCCCACCACCCTCTGTGTGAAAAAACTCCCTCTAGCATCCAAATTATACCTTACCCCCCTCACCCTAAGCCCGTGACCCCTCGTGCTATTTGAGTCCATCCTAGGAAAAAGCTTAACCCTGTTTACTGTGTCTATACCCCTCATAATCTTGTACACCTCTATTAGATCTCCTCTAAGTCTACGTCTTTCTAAGGAAAACAGTCCCAATTTGCCCAATCTCTCCTCGTAACTCAGATCTTCCATACCAGGCAGCATCCTGGTAAACCTCCTCTGCACTCTGTCCAGAGTCTCCACGTCCTTCCGGTAGACATGATAATACTTTCTCCTCCATAAAAGTGGTCCAAAGCAACCAAAGACTCTGGGCCTGATTTTAACTGGGTGTGCTGGTGGAAAATGGGTGCAAGCACACCAACAGTCCATTTTCCTGACATTTCTGCCAAAGTTAATGGAAATAAAAATGAACCACGGATTAACTATCCCCCAATTCTGAAATGGTAAGAAGTCTCACAACACCAGGTTAAAGTCCATCAAGTTTATTTAGAGTCACGAGCTTTCGGAGCTCTGCTCCTTCATCAGGTGAGTGAAGAGTTGGGTTCACAAACAGGACAGTACTGATGAAGGAAACCCGAAAACCCTTGCTACCAAATAAACCAGTTGGACTTTAACCTGGTGTTATGAGACTTCTTACGATGTGTACCCCAGTCTAATGCTGCCAACTTCACATCATGGCTCAAAGTGGAGAGGATCTCCAAGAAATATACCCTGTTTGTGAACCCAACTATTCACTCACATGATGAAGGAGCAGAGCTCCGAAAGCTCGTGCTGCCAAATAAACCTATTGGACTTTAATCTGATGTTGTGAGATTTCTCACTGTGCCAACCCCAGTCTAATACTGGCATATCCACAATTCTGAAATATGAAACCAGGCTTTATCAGTATGAAAAGCGAGAGAATCACTGCGCCTATGCTCCGGTCGAACCATATAAACCATTGTGAAGTCCTACTTGAAGTCCTATATAAAGTCCGACTCTATGATTTATGAATAAAATTGCATTTTTTTTTAAAAAATGGAAGTTTACTGGAGATATTTCATGGATCAATAAGCATTTGACTCTAGTATGTGTTTTCTAGTTGATACGCTTTATACTATGAGAGGTTCTTCATCTCTGACATAGTTAGCAACACAAGTAACACGTGTCCTGACTATGTGTCACTGAATGTCAAGGAGCTTTATGTTTCATGCAGTCAAACAGTTGTGCTTGCTTTCATTTGAACCGATGTTTTATCAGACCCCTAGACAAAAAAAAGTGTTGTCTGCTGTTCGCATTGGGGGCCCTTATACACTGCCTTCACAGCTCGCTGTGACAGTGCATCTTATTGTGAGAGAGCCAGGGAAAATACGTTGCTAGTAAAGTACAATATGAATTTGAAGTATCCCCAAAAGTGTTAAAGTGATTTTTTTTTGCAAAATTATTATAAATTACAGAAAATATGAGTTAAATCACAGATTAAGGATTATTTAGGTTAAATTATATGAGGTGCGTGGATTGCACTCTCAGCTAAGAAGACATTTACCTCAGGAGAAAATCTGCCCTGCAATTTTTTAGGCTGGAGGGAGGATGTCTATCCTTCAGGGAAACAGAAATTAGAGAGCTGCCAGCCAACCAGAGCCTGGTAATAAGAATAGCGACCACTACCGGTGATGTATGATAATGTGTAGTAATGATGAGAAAGTGACTTGTGATAAATCAAATCTTTGCAAATGTCTGGGGGTCAGTAAGGGCTGGAGGGTTAGGGGGCATGATGAGGGAGGAGGGAGAAGATGGTGGTGGTGGGGAGTTTTGTAAGAGATCACAGGGAGATGGCAATCTTTGGGTGTTACACGTTAGTGGCGACCCTTTAATTGACCCAGAGGCCAGTCAAGGAGGGTTCTCTCAACTGCATACAACTAGCCGATGCAGGAGAAGCTGCCAGCCTACCGGTTAGCATGGGCCTCTCTCCATTACCAGTTAAATGTAGCATGATCAGTCCTTAACTAGGCATCAATTTCTCACTTAGGGCCATTAACAGGTTCACAGCTGGGCAAGCTGTTCAAGACCACTATTGCTATGATTGAGGTTGGTTGGGGCAGTTGGGTAGATGATGGGCAGGCTGATGCTGGTGGGGTGGTGGGGGTGGTGGGATGTTAAATCAAGCCCTACAGACAAAACCTTTTGGAGGTGACGAAGCAGGGCAGGGGTGGAGGGACAAGTGGGAGGCGGCCTCAGCCATTGGTTGCAGAGCCGGGGAGAGTCCTGTGTGACCTCTTTTCAGGAAGATCTGCCACCTCTTAGGGTAGAAGAGGAAAGGGGATGTTGCAGAGTAAGGGAGTTTTCAGCAAAGGCAGGAGGGTGACTCTCAGTAGTCTTCACCACCCATCCAAGGGCAGGGGCACTTGATAAAACATTGAATGCTTTTGGTTGATGAGCATGTTGTGGGTCTGTTTGTCATGCTCTTCACCTGCTGAGCACTGCATTGCCACTGATTTATTACTATCAACTATATCTGGAATTAAGAATCTACTGGTGACCATGAAACCATTGCCAATGGAAAAACCCGTCTGGTTCATTAATGTCCTTGAGGAGAGGAAATCTGTCGCCCTTACCTGGTCTGGCCAAAGCCACAGCAATGTGGTTGACTGTCAACTGCCCTCTGAAATGATCGACCAAGCCACTCAGTTCAAGAGCAATCAGAGATGGGCAATAAATGCTGGCTAGCCAGTGACACCCATGTCCTATGAATGAATAAAAAAAACTACATTCTCTCCATTTTACTGTGTTAATGAGGCAAGTTTCTCTTTCTGATCAGTCTTGTTCTGTTCCTTATCTCACCAGCTCTTTACATTCACCTCAACCAACTTCTGTTCATGAGTGATGGCAAACCATATCTGCTTGTGATCAGTGATTGTGTCAGTAAATGACCTAGTGTGCAACACCTCATTCAGAGTGGTATCAAAATGAAAAGACATATAGAAGAATTCAGTTCCAATGGAAAGCTCCTCCAGAAATGGTAAGCTATGTTTTTTTTCTTCTGAATTCCAATAACTTGTTGTGTATTTTCAGCCTTTTCTATTTGTATTATAGTGCTTTATTCAACATTTTCAGATTCAGTAACTCCAAATCGGGACTGGCTGTCACCATTTGGGTGTTGAGGGAGCTGGATTATCTATTAACATGAACAACCTAAGGCCTAGCGGTCGCAATGAATAACTCACACTAGAGCTGCCTGCAGCCCATTTATGTTAAAATGATACATCCACGTTGTTTGCAACAACAGCAACAAGTTGTATCCTTAAACATTGTAAAATGTTCATTGATTGTAATTCATAAGGGCACAGTAGGACAGAAATTGGCAAATTTATTGAAATTGAGAAAAGTATGGATCGGAAGTTAACACTGTTTAGTCAGGAAGGCATATTTGGAGATGTTACCTGATAAAGGAGCAGTGCTCCGAAAGCTTGTGATTCCAAACAAAACTGTTAAACCCCAAAGCGTATGAAATCACATGACAAAAGATGGAGTGAGATACACCATTTCCATCAAGAGAAATAACCAAGCAAGAGAAATAACACAAATTCAGTGCATGAATGCCCGTTACTGCAATCAAACTTTAAACTCAAAGGCATTAAGAGAGCAATGAATTGTTAATCCACTGGAAGACGCACAGATATCTTTCTGATGAATATTTTATCTCACCTGATGATGGAACAGCACTCCGAAAGCTCGTGATTAAAAATAAACTGTCGGACTTTAACCTGGTATTGTGAGATTTTTTACTGTGCCATCCCAGTCCAACGCCGGCATCCAAACATCAATCTTTTATCTGCCCAGGGTCCCTTCTAATGTTTAGTTGCCTGTGTCTTCTAATACTGGTGTAAAATGTTGTTTCTTTAGCTTCTGTATTCTTATTTAGATAGCGGATGCACACATGGCATAGAGAATTTAGTTGTCAAATTACAACTGGGCTTTTTTACTTGTGTTTCTTCCCTATCTCACAGCCATCTCCTTTAGACCATGTTGGCAACTCTGGCTCTATGTTTATATTTCCTGTCTGACTGTGAAGGGCTCACACTCTTATCACTACACTTTCTCACGTCTCCCATCAGGTTGGCACCTTCCTTTCTGCCAAATCTAAAACTGGACAGGCAGCAGGAGAGAGGTGAGTGGATTAATGGCTTGATTTCTGATTTTTGCTCCGCTGATAATGAAAGCCTCTTCTCGGGCCTTGAAACTAACATTCCCAGGTCACAAGGCACAGGATTAAAGATAAAAAGCAGAAACAAAAACCAAAATTTAGGCAGCTGAGTGTCTAAGAAATAATCTAAACGCCCACTCATAATGTCTGTATTATCTGGCTATGCTTGAATGAGTAGCAGTCGAGTTCTGAATCTGATGGCTGTTGCTTTAAGACCCACTCAAGCAATTTGAACAATCTAGTCTGACGTT
Organism: Sphyrna mokarran; assembly: GCA_024679065.1. Lineage (NCBI taxonomy): Eukaryota > Metazoa > Chordata > Chondrichthyes > Carcharhiniformes > Carcharhinidae > Sphyrna > Sphyrna mokarran. The sequence continues at coordinate 36,707,272 of JAGIQG010000005.1, read as the reverse complement.
TCAGTGCAATAGTGAGGCAGTGTCTGCTGTTCTATTGAGTTATGCTGGCTTTTGGATGAATTAAAACCAATGTTTGTACAGCACCTTCAATGTAGATATATGTTCTAACCTGTTTCAGAGCAGCAATATTAAAATTTGACATGAATCATGTAAGGATGTTGGGGCCAATGACTAAAAGCTTGTTAAAGAGGGATAATTTAACAATGACAACTTGTATTTGTACAATGCCTTGAACATCATTAACCATCCAAAGGCACTTCTTTAAGTTTATTTATTGTCGCAAGTAAGCATACATTAACACTGCAATGAAGTTACTGTGAAAATCTCCTAGTCACTGCACTCCAATGCCTGTTCGGGTACACTGAGGGAGAATTTAGCATGGCCAATTCATCTAACATGTGTGCTTCTCTGGAGTATTTGAAATAAATGTGACATCAGGCTGCATAGGAGATCTTAGGTGATTGAAGCATCCTTCAGGGGCCCTTCAACTTTTCTGATGCTTTCATTTGTTGCCCCTCCCTAATTGCTATTGTTCTGAGTGTTTGCTAACCCATTTCAGAGGACAGTTACGAGCCTGGAGTCACATGTAGGCCAGACCAGGTAAGTACAGCAGATTTCTTTTCCTAAAGAACATTAGTGAACCAGATGTTTTTACACCAATCAATGGTAGCTTTCTGGTCACCATTACTGAGACTAACTTTCAATTCTGGATTTATTAATCAAATTGAAAATTGGTGGGATTTGAACCCATGTCTCCAAGATCATTTGGATAGACCCGTGGATCGCTAGTCCAATAACATTCCACTACACCACCATTTCTCCCATCAAATCTGCAACCAAAGCTTCCAGGGTTTACCAGACAATTTTACATTCCCACCACCTCTTGGCATTGGTATAATACCAACAACAGCAGGACAAGGCAGGTTGGCAATGGGCACCTCTTCCCGCCAACCTACCCACCCCATCAGCCCACTCCCAGGGAGGCATAAAATTCCAGCCCATATTTTTGGATAATTTCACGTAAATAAAAAATAAGTGAAACATTGGTAGACTCCAGAGATAACAGCATGGGAGCAGGAGAAGTCATTGTGAGTGATCCTCTGGACATTACAAACCTTCTGTCCTCTGGGGTGGCACTATTTTGAGGGAAAGCAGTGGCGTTTACTCTGGTCTCCTGCTCAATCCATCTACTGACACCCAAAAATAAAATGATTATCTGATCATCACTATGTTACCACTTGTGAGAATTTCCTGTGCATAAATTGTCTGCCAGTTTTCCAACAATACAACAATGGCCATAAAATATTTTATTGGCTGCAAGGCACTTTGAGGCATCCTGTTGTCATGAAATATCTCAGTAAGAATTTAGCAACACCAATTATTAATCCAACTGATTTATTTGATAGTAAAAAAGCGAGCTTTCAACACTCTTGTGTCTTCCTCAGGCAAGTGCACGTCATGAAATATGTCATTTATTCAAGTCCTTTTTTCTTCTAATTGAGTTGGGCAGCACACTTCTGCTTCCAGGTTATACCAGGAATGACTTTGCATCTTTCAACTTTTCATCTTGTCCACGTTGTTGTCTCTTACAATATAATGTTGGCCTGTGTAGATCATGATGTAGAGATGCCGGCATTGGACTGGGGTAAACTCAGTAAGAGGTCTGACAACACCAATTTTAAATCCAACCGATTTATTTGATAGTAAACTTGTAAGCTTTCGGCCTTTGTAGCAGGTCATTCGCCTGACGAAGGCTACAAAGGCCGAAAGTTTGCAAGTTTACTATCAAATAAATCGGTTGGATTTAAAATTGGTGTTGTCAGGCCTCTTACTGTGTAGATCAGCCATGACCAGATTGAATGGTGGGGCAGGCTTGAAGGCCTGATGGCCTACTCCTGTTTCTATTTCTTGTGTTCTTGTGTTCTTCAGCAGGGATAGTGATCATGTCGCACATGTCAACAACTTTGTGCTGTTCTGGGCTTTATGGTGATTGATGGCCTTGCACCGTACGCTGCTGCGGAAGACTTCACATCTCTAGAAACCTCACTGCTCTGCCTGGCTCTCCAGTGAACTACTTCATATATATTTTAGCCACTACAAGACTGAACAGGCGCTAACAGCATCAAATTTCAACCTCTAGCATTTTTGCTATTTATTTTCTTGGAGGGATTACAGGAAAGAATTATTTCACACTGACTTCTGCAGCATATCATAGATCAAAGTTCACGGCTGCCAAATATACAACTTTCAAAACAAGATCATGATCGTTCATAAATCTGTGTTACTGGAGGATTTGATGACAAAGTTTAAAGTGCTGTAAAGGACACCGCTGCGTGTCAAATTCTTGCAACTGTCATCAAATACCCTGCCAACCATCAGGGGGGGCTTACAGGAGCAGTCCCAGGGTTTGACTATCTCTTCCTCTTTACCACTTCAACAGATGGGCCATTGGAAATAACACTCCATCATGTGTTTTTGAAAATGCTGCGCCTCGCAGTGAAGAGGACATCTGCTCTGGGGCATCAAAGGACAAGGAATGACAAGGGCAACTTTTGGGTGCTAGATCAAGAAGCAACAAGCCAGTTTTCTTCCTAATGTTTAAGGATGGGTGCACTTGTTGGCTGAAATCTTTAATCGATATTAGGAAACCATTCTACATACGCAGGCACGTGGAATGATGTTCGAGAGATTGCTCTGTCGAATTTCCTAGTTCATGACTGCTATTATTCAACTACAGGAGCATCACAATCAGACCTATTCTTGCCTGTTTTGATCTCCTTGTGCAGGTATTAAATAGCAGGACTCATTACATTACCATAAGAAATTAAAACTCGGTGGCACAGTAGTACACTAATTAGCACTGCTGCCTCACAGCATCAGGGACCCAGGTTCAAGTCTGTCCTTGGGTGACTGCTATGCGGAGTTTGCATATTCTTCCTGTGCCTGCATGGGTTTCCTCCAGATGCTTTGGTTCCCTCTCAAATTCCAAAGATGTGTAGGTTAGGTTGATTGGCCATGATAAGTTGCCCCTTAGTGTCAAGAGGATTAGCAGGGTAAATATGTAGTGTTATGAGATTGATCCTGGATGTGACTGTTGGTGCAAGGTCGATGGGCTGAATGACTTCCTTCTCCTTTCTCACAGAAAGATATGCTGTTAAGATGAATTGGTCATGCTAAATTCTCCATCAGCAGAGTGGTAGCAGACCTCCACTCCGAACAAGAGCTAAAGTGGAACAACTAGGAGATTGTCACAGTAACTTAATTGCAGTGTTAATTGCAACACTAATAAATAAACTTAAAACTTCTTGAAATGGTGCAGTTCATGTGATGTAGATTCACCAACTATGTTATTAGAGAGGGCATTCCTGGATTTTGACCCAGTGACAGTTAAGGAATGGTGATACAACAATAATAGAACAATATATCAATTTGTAATATATAAATAATTTGTTGAATTATTATCTTGGTATCAAGTGTCATCTGACACTGTCGAAAACATTTATGCCCTTGAATCAGTAGATTTTAGATGTTAGCCTCACTGCATAGTTATGTTAGCAATCTCGGCTGCAATTTATTATCAGAGATAAAATATTGTGATACTGCTTTCTCAGTTGGAAGTGTTGAATAAAGTGTACAACATTATGATTGATGAAGGAGAGTCTTCAAGCCTGATTTTACCATCAAGTTGCGCCCGTTTGTGGGCACGAAGACTTGATAAAGTCGGGCGTAGGGCAAGTAGCTCGATCCACACTCACCTCCGTGCCAAATCCTCCTTTACCAAGGCCTGAAAATTACCATAATCGGGACCTCACTCGGAACGGGCATGACGGCCATTTAAATGCATTTGCATGTATCTAAATTGATTTAATGGGCTTCATGTCCAACTTTACTGACGCTTCCCCCTTCACCACCATGTTTGCCCATCCGGAATCGACGTGAAACAGACTTGTTCCACAAAAAAAGTCTGATTTGGGCGTTCCAGTTAGTGAGGAGGTAGGTGCCTAAAGTCCGATGGCTCTCTGCTTGTAGTCGGTGTTGCGGGGGGGGGGGGGGGGGGGGGGGTGTAGGTCCACTGTCGTTCTGCTTGAGATTGGTGAGAGCAAGAAGGGGGTGGGGGGGATAAGAGGGTATGGAGCAATGTCTGTGGGAGCTAGGAGGAGGCATGTAGTTGGGGAGCAGCATGCTATCATTTTTTTTTTCTGCGCATGCGCAGTTGGAGGCACCAAACGGAACTGCAATGTTTCGGATGCGTTAAACCTGCCCACTGGCTTCTGCAGCGTGGTTGGGAATCACTGAAACTTTTTCAGGCAGAGTGTGTATGGGGACACTTGAGAATAAGTCTAAAAGATAGATCTGAAATACTCCCAGTTTCAAGTCTACCCAGCACTTAGAATCAAAATGGTAAAACAAGGCCAAAAATGTTAATTACTTTTAGTATAAAACATCACAAAAAGATAGTGATGAGGAAGGAGTGGACTCTTTTTTATGTTTCTTTTCAATAATCAATATTTAATGTACTTCCTATAACTCCTAAATTAAATTTGAGAATGTTTTAAATGTTTTGAAAAATTGCTTTATGTACACTGATCATGTTCGTGAATAGCTTAGTCCATCAGTGAATGGTACGTAGCTTGGATACTATAACATTTTGCACATAGAATTGATTTGATTGCTTTATCGTTGTCACATCTACTAGGATATAGTGAAAAGTATTGTTTCTTGCCAGCTGTTACAGACAAAATAGGAAAGGATAGGGTGCAGAGTTACCAATAGGTAAAGAGAAAAATCAACTTAATGTGTAACAGGATCAAGCAAAAAATCTTATGAAGCAGAGAAGAAGCTGTTCCTGCATCTGTAGGTACTTGTTTTCAGACTTTTTCCCAATGGGAGAAGTTGGAAGATATGCCTGGGGTATGGGGAGTCCTTAATTATGCTGGCTGTTTTTCCAAGGCAGTGGGAAGTGTGGACAGTGTCAGTGGATGGGAGGCTGGTTTGCTGTATGATGGACTGGGCTACATTCACAACCCTTTGTAGTTTACTGCAGTCTTGGTCAGTGCAGGAGCCTTACCAAGCTATGATGCAACCGTGCTTTCTATGGTGCATCTGTAGAAATTGGTGAGAGTTGTAGTAGACATGCATGATTTCCTTAGCTTTTTGAGAAAGTAAAGATCTTGGTGGGCTTTCCTAACTATAGCATCAGTGTGGAGGGATCAGGACAGATTGTTACTGCTCTGAACACCTGGAAGCTTGAAGCTCTTGACCATTTCCACTTCATCACACTTAAAGCAATCTGGGGTATGTCCTCCCCAATGTTTTCTTAAGTCAATGACTATCTCATTTAAGAGGTTAGTAGATAAGTTTATGGATGAAAAGGGAATGGTTTAGGTTAGAGGGTCACTGCTTGTTCCTAATTGGTCAGTGCAACATCGAGGGCCGAAGGGCCTGTTCTGCGCTGTAATGTTCTATGTTTTATGTTCTATGTTCTATCTCCTTAGTATGAATTTAAAGTGACTTTTGTATGTAATTGCATATAAAATGTCACAGAAGAAATATTTGCAGTCAATGGGAGAATTTAACCCTAACAAAGAGTACTAGAGTAATTATGAGGAAAGGCTTAACATAAGGGGACCAGGTGCCTTTCACAGGCAGCATTAGTTAGACACCATACCAAAGGCACCTGGTTCCCTTATGTTGAGGCAGCCATTAACTTTATTCTCATCACCTCTTTTACTTGCTTTCATCCAAAGCCTTTGCTTTGTTTTATGAGGAAAGGTTGAGCAAGTTGGAACAATAATTATTGGAGTTTAGAAGATTGAGAGGTGATTTTATTGAAACATATAAAGGGGCTTAACAGGATGGATGCAGGTGGAAATCTAGAACAAAAGAGCACAGTTTCAGAATAAGAGATCTCCCATTTAAAATGAAAATGAAAATGAACATTTCTTCTCTCAATAAGATAATAGATCTTTGGAATTCTCTTCCACAGACAGCAGTGGAGGCTGAGACATTCAATATATTCAAGGCGAAATCATGAGTTTTGATCTACAAGGGACTCAAGTGTTTTGGAGGACAGGCAAGAAAGTGAAGTTAAGACCACAATCAGATTCACCATGATCTTGTTAAATGGTGGAGTAGGCACAGTGAGCCCCATGGTACAATGGTCCACTCTCGCTATTATCTTTTTATATTATTATGTTGCAATTGAGAAATCTCCTGTTTCTTTGCCACTCTCTTTGGCTTTTGTACCATGAAATCTTTCATCGTTTAATCTCCCAGATCAGAGACCTTTGCTTTAGTTTGGTCCATCCTCTCCTCTTGCTCAAAACCGATTATGTTTCTGCCTTTCTAAGGAACGGATATCGATCTGAAACATGAACTCATTTTCTTGGTCTCCACCAGTGCTGTCAGACCTGCTGACATTTCCAGCATTTTATGTTTTGATTTCAGATTTCCAGAATCTGCAGCATTTTCGCTTTTGCATGAGAGACTCAGAGGCTATTTCCATTGGCTTGCGAACCTATAACATGGGAGAACAGTCACAAGGAGTCCATCATTTAGTGCTGAGTTGAGGAAAAAATTAACTATAGCAAAGCCAGTTTCTGCAACCCATGATCACTGTACACCATTGCAACAATAACATGACAGCATGATATGAAGTAGCAATGGGAGCAAATACACCTACATTGATTTTTATTCTTCATATGTAGGTGTTTACTGTGAATACAAGCAAATTATACATTGGATAAGTTTTTTTTAATTTATTGTTGGGACATAGGCATGGTTGGCTGGCCATCATTTATTGCCTATCCCTACTTGCCCAAGGGCAGTTGGGAGTCAACCAACTGTGGCTCTGGAGTCACCTGTAGGCCAGGCTAGGTAAGGATGGCAAATTTTCCTCCTGAAAGGACATTTTTTTTTAAGCAACACAGCACGGGAAACAGGCCCTTCGGCCCAACGAGCCCGCGCCGCCGTCATACTATATAGTAGCAAATCCATTATCCTATTTTAATATTCCTATATAATAATATATATATTATTTCTAATATGGAAAATTCTCACCATAGGGACAATTTGTTTCCCAATCAGCCTAAGAGCGAATTTTTGGGTTGTGGGAGGAAACCGGAGTGCCCGGAGAAAACCCACGCAACCACGGGGAGAACGCGCAAACTCCCGCAGACACCGGCCCAATTCCAAGTGTCTGCACAGCCACATCGATAGTCTCTGAGCTGTCATGGTGCCCTTCAGATGGTCCACATAAAGCACTCATTTACGACATGAGATACCAGGACATGAATCATTGAATCCCTACAGTGGAGAAGGAGGCAATTCTGCCCATCGAATCTGCATCGATCACAATCTCACCCAGTTCCTATTCCCGTAACCGCATCCAATTTCCCCCATTAGGGCCAATTTAGCATGGCCAATCAACCTAACCTGCACATCTTTGGACTGTGGGAGGAAATCAGAGAACCCAGAGAAAACACACGCAGACACGAGGAGAATGTACAAACTCCTCACAGAAAGTGACCTGAGGCCAGAATTGAACCCAGGTCCGTGGCACTATGAAACAGCAGTGCTAACCACTGTGCCACCCAGATGGGTTTGAATCTGAGTGAACCAGATGAATTTTTTGACAATCAGCAATAGTTTTGTGTCTTCAGTCGATACTTAATTCCAGATAATTTTTATTGAATTCAAATTACACCATCTGCCGTGGGCACTATTCGAACCCGGATTCGATGAACATTAGCTGAGTTTCTGGATTAACAGGCTAGTAATAATACCACTAGACCACCATCTCCCTGCTAGAGTGTTCGCCAAGAAGAGTCAGCATGTCCAGGAAAATGGGACAGAAACTTGAGGGGGGAATCAGTGTTAGTTTTGATCAGTTTAGACACATGAAGGCAATCTGTTTTTGTTTCCAGTTTTACTGACGGGCACTGGTTAATTCAAAAGTAATACCAAGTAATCAATCCCATAATCCTCTGCACAAAATCATTGATGCCAGCTGTTGTTCAGTTTGACGACTACATTCCAACAGGTCTGAGCAAGCGGTACAGTAATATTTATTATGTGCTCACTTAAGCTCCTGCGATGAATAAATTATTGTAAATGCAGAAAAGAAACTAATGTTTAAATTCCAGTACAAGAAACAAATCCTTTCTTGACATGGAACTACATCAATTTTGGTTCCACATCATATTTCTTGCTCTGTACGTCCAAAGGAAAAATTGAATACTTATGTGTTTTGTTTGTTATGTCTCGATAAGACAATGTGTATGTTTAAAAGGTTTTATTTATTGTGGATTGTTCAAGCAATAAAGCCCAGGCTGGCAATCCAGGCAGAATCTCTCTTCGAACTATGGTATGCTTTGCTTAATAAGCTGACTTGCTCATTTCAAGTTATGTTGCTAGGAAAGAGATTGCTAGGAAATAAAATGATGGTGGCACGGTGGTTAGCATTAGTGCACAGTGGCAGAAACTCAGAGGCCTGGGTTTGATTCCCGACTTGGGTCACTGTTTATATGGAGTCTCCATAATCTTCCTGTATCTGCATGGGTTTCTTCCGTGTGATCTGGTTTCCTCCCACATTCTGAAAGATATGTTAGTTAAGTGTATTGGTCATTCTAAAAAATTCTAATGTCCTGTTGGGGATGTAGAAATGGGATTGACACCAGGTCTTGTAGAATTCTATATTCCCAACCAGAGGCTTTGGATTTAAATTTAAACACTATTCAAATATGTGATGCACTAACTAAATAAATCACTTTCTCAATCAACCTATCAGTAGAAGTGTTAAAGTAATAACATATTTTTAAAAATGTTTTACTCCATCCTTAAAGTTACCAAGCCAGTGCTCAAAATGGACCAGACAAACATAAATCCATTCTATGTTTACTCCAAAAACCAAATTCAAAATCCAACTGAATCCAACTCAAGGTCTCAACTTTAAGAGGTAGCAGCAATGAGGGTAAAAGGGGAATGGATGAATCCTTGAGATAAGAAAACATCCTAGAGCCAATCACAATAGCCTATCTTCTGGTATAAGAGACTGCATAAACTTTTCACAGATTTATCTCAATTCACAAAAGATACGCCACATGTTATTATGGCTCCCGTTGGAGTTGGCTTGAGTATCTTCTGACTTGGCTCAACCTTTTCCAGAAATATTTATAGGTTGCATTTTAAAATATGATTTAATGGAAGCAGTCTCTCTTCCTGCTTAGAATGTCATCATGTGGTGTGTCATCATTAAAATAGAAACATTGGCTTCTGCCTAAATAAAGAAGAGTGGGTAGACAATAGACTGGAAAAGACGATAAACACATCATGTAGAAGCACTCAGCACTGGAACACTTTGAATACTGGTCATCCTGTGCATCTTCCAAAATATCCGCATGTTTTCTAATATATAACATCTGCAAAAATAATTTCCTGTAAATTTTGAACATTATCAAGCATGAAAGATATACAAAACATTCCAGTGTTCCTTATTATAAAAATCTTTGAATAAAATTTCTGAAAATCAGAGTTGCTGCAATTATCATTTTCCTAAATAGCTCAGTTACAAATATTTATGCAAGTAGGGATCAATGTTAAGAGCCATTCAGGTGATCATATTACAGTTGCCTATAGATTATTGTCCATAAAATATTGTGCTCCCTGGATAACTCAGCAAATGTAGAGAGGTCTAAATTGTTCACACCAGAAGTAAACTTTGGGTTAAAATAGTGATATAATTTTTCTGAATGATCCTTTTCACACTAGATAGACTGTTTCCTTTCTGTTAGCCTCCAAAAGCTGCACATCACCTAAGAAAGAGTAGGATCAGTGGGAAGAATGGCACTGCTCACTCATCACAGTGCACTGCTGTAAAGTTCATAGAAAGCCTTTCGAAACTTGAGATTATAAACAATGAATATTTTATGGAATCCGTGAAGTGATTTGGCAAGTGGACAATGTGGCATTTTCCACACAAATATAAGAATTAGGAGTAGGCCATTTGACCCATCGAGCCTGCTCTGCCCTTCAGTACAATCTGGGGTCAACTTAGCTCAGTTGGCTGGACAGCTGGCTTGTGATGCAGAACGAAGCCAACAGAATGGCTTCCGTTCCCATATAGGCCAAGGTTATTCATGAAAGCCCTGCCTTTTCAACCTTACCCCTCGCTTGAGGTGTGGTAATCCTCAGGGCATATCACCACCAGTCAGCCCTCCCTCTCAAAGGGAATATGGTGACTTTATATTTAGAAGTGCACCCTCGTTTTTAGAAGGATTTTTCAAGGCTTCAAAGGTTAACTTGCATGCTGACGTGTCTAATTTTTCTTGATGTGTTTATTGAAAGCAAAGATCTACCACATATTTTGCTGAATTTGGTATACCCCTTGCATTTGGATCTGCCAGAGCTTTCTTTAAAACACTGTCTGCTGTGGACCAGAATCACAGAATACCACATTGTGGAAGAGGCCCTTTGACCCGTCGAATCTGCACTGATGCATGAAATGCCCTGACCTGCCTAACTAATCCCACTTACCAGTACTTGCCTCGTAACCTTGAATATTATGGTGTGCCAAGTACTCATTCAGGTACTTGTTAAAGGATGCGATGCATCCTGCCTCCACCACCCTCCCAGGCAGTGCATTCCAGATCATCACCACTCTCTGAGTAAAAAAGCTTTTCCTCAAATCCCCCCTAAACCTCCCATCCCTCACTTTTAACTTGTGTCCCCTTGTAACTGACCCTTCAAGTAAGGGGAACAGCTGCTCCCTGTCCACCCTATCCATGACCCTCATAATATTGAATACCTCACTCAGGTTGCTCCTCAGTCTTCTCTGCTCCAACAAGCCTATCCAACCTCTCTTCATAACTTAAATGTTCCATGCCAGTTTAAATTTAAAATTTACGTCTTATAAAATTACACGTAGCACATCAGATGTACAAGTTTCAAGTATTATTACAAACATTATTCAAGTTCAAAGGTATTACAATGCATCCTACTTTTTTTATCCTCCAAGATCGGGGATGAAAAAGACCCTATCTATTTCTCCTGTTTTCAGAAGAACATAAGAACTAAGAACAGGAGAAAGTCATCTGCCCTCTCAAGACTACCCCGCCATTCAATAAGATCATGGCTGATCTTTTTGTGGACTCAGCTCCACTTATCCACCTGTTCACCATAGGCCTTAATTCTGGCCTTAAAAACATTCAAGGAGGTAACCTCAACTGCTTCACTGGACAAGGAATTCCACAGATTCACAACCCTTTGGGTGAAGAAGCTCCTCCACTTGGGTGACATTGGTCTGAAAGATTTGTTTTTACTCAGCTGCTTTGGAATCCAATGATCAGTGTGGATGAGTTTGCTGGGCCCAGAAAGGAAAACTCTCTAGCGATTGAGCTAAAGAGGGGATTGAAAAGATAGTTTTAAAATCCAATGCTTCTGTTCACAGAAATTTTGTAAATTGGCAGTACCTGCAAACTTATTAGCAGATCTATTTCTGGCTTTCATCAAACAGTGGGAAGTATCCATGAAAATTTTAGAAAGAAGGATATCAAATCCTAGGAGAAGCTAAGACATATACTTCAATGATTTTCAGCCTTGATCTTTTGTCCCTTTTTTATGCTGGCTTTGTAAAGGCCTTTATAACTATCCCTCACACTATTGGAGAGTGACATTGACTGTGGACCAGTAATCCAGAGACCCAGGGTAATGCACTGGGGATCTGAGTTTGAATCCCACTACGGCAGATGGTGAAATTTGAGTTTAACAAAACATCTAGTGATGATCATGAAATCATTGTCAATTGTTGTAAAAACTCATCTGGCTCATTAATGCCTTTTAGGGAAGGAAATCTGCTCTCCTTACCTGGAGTGGCCTCCATGTGACACCAGACCTACAACAATATGGTTGACTCTTAAGTGCCTCCTGAAATGGCCTGGCAAACCACTCAGCTCAAGGGCAATTAGGAATGGGCAATAAATGCTAGTCTGGTCAGTGGCGCCCACATCCCATGAATTAATAGAAGTGAAGAAAAAACGAAAAATGTAATCGTATTGCAGTTAAAAAATAAGTTTGAAAAGATCACTCAGATTTCAACTTTACACCCAACCTGACTCCTGCCTTTGCCTGGATTTTACGCGGCTTTATTACTGTGAGGTCGTAGCTGGTAAGTTATTGATATTTTCTCCAGCATTAAGTTGTAAACTGTCAATCTGAAACTAAAAACAGGAAATATTGAAAACATCTAGCGGATCAGACAGCAGCTGCGGAGAGAGGTCGCCATGTAATACTTGCAGTGTACCACCTGGAATAAGAAGTTGGGTTGCGCTTAGTATCCAGGAAGTTGTACCGTAGAATGAGCCGGCACCTTCACGAGAGGCAGAAAGATGTTTGAAGAGTAGAAAAGAAAACTAAGTATCACCACTGCCCACGGGTCTGGATTAGACCTGGTTACCCAACCTGAATTTGGAAATAACACAGACCAGATGATACACAGAGTAACAAGAAACGAATTTCAAAATTTAGAGTGATGATGGGTCTAAGATGAATTCAATGGGAAAAATACAGACTGCACAGGTGTAAAGGAAAAGAGATGCAGCTACTCAAAATGCCAGGGCAACATGATCTGGTGCATTACAACTTTGGTCAGCATGCTGTTTAATGTTAATGAGTGCTATCTGGTATAGTTGTAAATGGTCTGTATATAGAATGATCATGTGTTCGGATGGCGTGAGCACTGCTCAGTTCTCTGCCAGATCTCCAGCGTGTGCACCTGGTAACTTGCAAGTGTTAATTACTCCATATTTGCTGATAATGACTGGCACATCATCTGTCACATCATTTGAGCTCGTCCCCAGACTTCAAACCTGCCGAGGACCCATCACTGACCAGTCAACGCTGCAGTCCTCTCATATTTGTGTTCCGAAATTAAAATGTCCCTTCCCTTGCTTTCAGGATTGTGATCTTCATGTGCTACTCATCTATCATGGCCTTCACCTTCGAACAACAGAGAATCTCTGCACCCACAGGCCTGGTTAAATTTAAAGTAGAAGGAATGAGTGCCGAGGTAATCTCCTAAAGGAAATTTCTCCAGCATCTATGTCAATCACTGGTCAATGTGTCTCACTACAATTTGCAATCAGAATGGGTGGGTAATTCTTCCTTTGGTGGGGAGATATAGAATAGGCTGTAGTTAATTGGGCCTCTCTTATATTCCTCAACTGATTGATTTAATTGGAAAACAAAATTGACAGAGTGTGGAACATAAGAGCATAAAAAAATAGGAGCAGGAATAGGCCATTTGCTCCCTTGTGTCTGCTCCACCATTCAACTTGATTGGAGTTGATCATTCACCTCAATATCATTTCCATGATATCTTTAATTTCTAGAAATGAACATGCTCACTGACTGAGCAACCCACTGGGGTAAAAAGCAGAACCACAAAGGTAATGATCTCTAGATTACTACCTGAAACAACAAATGAATTGACATAGGGGTAATTAAGTTGAATGCTGGTCTCAAAGACTGGTGAGGGAGAAATGAGGTTTGATTCATGGGACACTGGCATCAGTACTGGGAAAATAGAACCACTGGGATGTTCATCACTTGAACCATGCTAGAAACAGTCTCCTGGCAAATCATATAATTGTTACTTTAGAGAGAGATTTAATCTTAATAATGGGGTGAGGCTTCAAGTGACAGGCAATTAGTAAAGTCAAAGAAAAGGGTAAAGCATTAGTACAGGGTAGTGATATAGGTAATGATAATCAGGATGTGAAAAGGAACATACAAACATACAAACAGAAGAGTGCACCAGCAAATAAGGACAGGGGAGAAGTGATAAAATCAAAGGCTCTTTAGCTGAATGCATGCAGCATTCCTATCAAGATGGATGAATTGATAGGACAAGTAGAAGTAAAGGAGAATGATAGCCATTAAAGTGACATGGTTACAATGCAACCAAGGCTGGAATCTGAATGTTCAAAAATGTTTGATATATCAGAAGAACAGAAAGAAAAGAAACAAAGAATGAGATCAATGCAGTTGTAACAAAAGATTTTGATTCAGAAAGTCAAAGTGTGGAAATGAGAAATAGCAAAAGAAATAAATTGTTAATAGATCCACTAACAGTAGCAACACTGTCAGAGTGTAAATCAGAAAATAATAATAAGGGGTGTTAGAAAATTACTGCATTGTTGTAAGAAATTTCAATCCTTGTATTAATAGGATGATGCAGATTGGCAAAAGTAACTTAGTGGATGGGTTTATAAGGTATATTCAGGACAGTTTCAGAGAACAAAATATTCTGGAACCAACCAGGGAACAGGCTGGTTTAGACCTGATAGTTTGTAATTTATTTTAAATTATTCATTTACCAGTTATGAGCATCATTGGCTAGACTGGTATTTAGTGCCCATTCCTAATTGTCCTCGATTAGGTGGTGGTGAGCTATCTTCTTGACTTGAAAGGGAACTTGAGATATTTCCATGCATTTGCTGCCCTTATTGTTCTAGGTGGTAGAAGGTGCAGTACTGGAAGATGGTTTTGAAGAGATCTTGGTAGGTGTCTTGCAGATTGCACACTGCTGCTGCTATGGATCAGCAGTGGAGAGTAAATGTTTTAGGAGATAGTAGGGGATCAATCAAATGGGCTGCATTGCCTTGGATGGTGTCTACATTATTGAGGACTCAGTCACCAAGGCAAGTGAGAACATTACATCACACTCCTGACTTGAGCCTTGTAGAAGATGGAAAAACTTTGGGTGTTAGCAGATGAATTACTGATTAGAGTTTCAAAATTCTAACCTACACTTCAAGCCAAGCTATTTATATGGCTGGTTCCTCTCACCTCCCCACATACCTCTGTTGAAAGCATTAAATTCTGCCCACAAATTTCTTTCTGATTTCCTTCCATTGAGTTACCCAGAAAAGGACATGAGCTGACATCTGCCAGCCCTTAAATTTGAAAAGAATAATCACTTCTCAAATAAGTCAGCGGAGCCTTCAACTCATGATCTTGGCATACCTTTTCTCTGACCATTTGAGAAAATATAAGCTCTACTCCCCAGACTGCTACATTAATGTCTGTCATCTTTTATACTATATAATCAGTTAAAGAAGAGTGAAACAAAAGTAAATACAGGTAGTGCTGAATAGTCTATATCTCTCAAGTGTCTTGTTAGCAGTTATAACTGTACAATAAAATCAGAAGTGGTTTCCCTATCCATTAACAATCATTAAACAGTGTCCAGTTGCTTAGTTTTCCTACCAAGAAGAAAATATCCCCATCAGGATTAATGTTGAAGTAATAAATAAATCATGATATTTTAGTAGCTGTCGTCAGCTGTCCCTCGATTCGAAGGTGAATTCGACTCTGGGTCATGGGTTTCTGCCATGTGTTTTCATGTGACTGAACAGGCCAATTCTCAATCCAGTGATCTCTTGGAATATGGAGCAGGATATTCCATTAGGTAGTGGGATTTGAAGTGCTGGGCTTGCTTCCTTTTCTTTCCTTCTCTGTAGTAATTCTGCATCATCATTAAGGTGTTGAGACTCAAGGGGTAATGCAGCTTGATGGACAATTTGTTACCATTCTGAACAATGTATAGCAAATTCCTCCCATTCATTGATGTCAATACTTCCATGTTTCAGGGACACCTTTGCCTCCCCCCCTCCCCCCGGAATGCTGGCCATTTAAGAGTTAAGAAGACAGGACTAGTTGGACAGTTTTCAGCCATCCAGGCATAATGTCCAGTCCACTGAAGTTGATTTTGTAGGATTTTTGTCCAAATGCTTGTGGAGATAATTTCAATTGTCCTCTCGTTGAACCCAGAGATTGTGTTGGGTGATTTGCAGGTGAAATTTCTCAAGAGCTCTTAGGTGTCACTGATACACGGTCCAGGTCTCTCTGCTGTTCAGGAGAACGGTGATAGCTCTTTAATTTTTTGTTGGCTTGTGGAGGTGTACGATGTCAAGTCCATACTGCTGTAGTTTGCAGAAGGCTGAGCTAGCCTTTTGAGAGAGGTGGTTGCCAAGGTATGGGAATTGCTCAACATATTGCCGAGTCTCTCCTTCAATATATATTGGAGATTGAATATCAACCTGACCAAAATATTTGACTCAGTAAGTTGTGAGATTCTGGGCGTTGTGCATCCATAGATTTGAGTGTTCAAGAAAATTCATTACAATCCTGCCGTTGCATCATAATGATCTCCCTTCAACTGTCTTGAATGGAAGATCTGAAACAAGTTCCTTCAAAACCTTCATTGGGTGGTGAGGTAGGGTGACAACTCTCATATTATTTTACAATCGATCCGACAGTGGCTACTTACCACAACAAAAATGAGTTGCCCTCTGGTGTCAGTATTAAATATTGTCCAGATGGAAGACTCAGATCGCCTCCATACTAGAACTAGATCGCTGATACATATGATCGACAAATTGACTGCAGTGTCATTGTCCATTCTGCAATAGATTTGCAAGGTACTCTTGATTGCTCTAAGTCTGTATGAAAGTCGGCCTGTCCTTGAATGTTGCCAAAACAAAACTCATACCATGCGGTCAGCCAAATATTCCACCTCCAATAAGGAGAGATTCTGGAATATGTTGAACCACACTAGGTGTTGACAATGCTTAAATCCATTGATCTCAACATAGCAGTCGACTACAGTTGACTTTATTTGACCCCATTCTTCTGAAATTGAGTTGGGTCTGTGAAGGTTTCCCAGGTTAGTCAAACTGTTTTACGGCGGATCTTCTTCCTCTTGGGCGATCTTTTGATGCTCAGCAAATGTTCATCGCCAATCAAACAAGTAAACAATCTGTTCTGTAGGCATCAATTCCATGTAAGGATCAGGTGATATGGGCATTGCTTAGATCTTTAATAATGACATAATCTAGGAGATTCCAACGCTTTAATCCTTGCTGCCTCTGAATGGTTATTTAAGTTTGTCATTCTGACAGAAGAGGATGTTTGCTATAATGAGGGTACATCATGCTATAATGAGGCCAGGATGAGTACACTTTGTCTGCATTGACTTTTTCCACTTCAGTTTTTCCAGTGATTCTGCTCCAGACATTGGAGTTAGGGCCAATCATGGCATTAAGGTCCCTCAGCAAGATGATCTTTGCTGCTTTTGGACTAGCAGAGAGGACTTAGACTCATAGAAGTCATCAAGGCCAGAACGTTTCCTTAACATCTTTATCAGAGTCCAGGGTCAGGACATAACCAGTGATGATATTGGCTATGGCTGACTGCAGGTCAAATATCATGAGTCTTTCATTGATACAATGGTGGAGTTCTGACAGTACATCCAAAATCCTATTTTGGATGGCAAAACCAACTTCATGGACACAAGGGTTGCTGTCAACTGTTCTTTTTCAGTAAAAGTTATATCCTCCTTCATGTTCCTTCATCTGTCCCTCCACAGGAAAGCTGGTCTCATTGACAGCAGCATTGTAAAGTTGAAGTGCCCATCCAGAAAGATGAACTTTAATTGTATCATGTGAGCTATTAGTAGCAGCATTATTTTGTTGTGTGCATGCACACTAAAGTGTATAGTTACAAGATACTTTCAGTACTTTCGATATTTGCAGAGTACATTCCCTGTCATGGTGAATGAGCTGAGAATGAACACATAGCCAAAGGGCATTAGAATTTCCCCAGACCCATTAGTTTGAAATGTGTCAATTTAATGAAGGCTCTTTAGGCATGTACTCATATAAAGTCTACCTTTTTATTGCCAGTAAAATTGTGCGGTAACAGTTACATATTTACACATTTAAACAATTTGAAAGTACAGTTTTCACAATATTTTGACAGGGCTATTCATGTACATAAGGCTTGATAATTTAGACATACTTCCTCACTAGTAAGTAACAAAATGCAACAAGAATGTTTGGCACTTATGGTATGGTGCAGTTCAAAGAGGGATTAAAAGGAGTGTAGTCCTTGTGGTTTGAGGCTGGTAATGTTCCCTATGGATAAGAACACAATCTTATCCTAGTTATGAAGTGAAGAACTACTTTCTTTTATGACTGATTTCTAATTACTGCATTGTATCATGCAACATTTCAATTGGCAAAGTTGCTTCAGAATGTATATATTCCCCAAAGCAAACATTGCCTGCTTGAAAGATATCTCATTTGTATTGCTTATATAATCCCAAGATACTTGGGGAAAAAGAAACATCTTCCCAGTTGGGAGAAACTTTGCAAGTATACACTTTGTAAATTATCATTTGTCATAGTCATTTCAAGTGCTACTATTTCTGAGAGGCATTACATTTCCAGGCACTTAGGCATCACTTACAAAGATATTGGAGTTTTGTTCAGAATCTATTTTTACTTTAGCAACGTCCTCATAGAAGCATGATCAGTCAATGAGCAGTAGTCAGGCTCTTGGCCTGGAACAGTTTCAACAAAATATATCAATGTTTAATTATAGATAATATTTTTTTCCTGTGAATATATTTTCAAGAGTGTATTTTTCCAAAAGACATTACTTGTTTTTGAATTGATCCACAGTAATCTGTTTTTGTGGCTTATGTGACCCCATTCCATAAATGGGAAAGCATTATGTGTAAATACTGAAGTAATACTGCTTAGTTTTTTTTTAACTGATGACTCCCAAACATCAATATTTTGTGACTTTTTATGGAATTGTACAATTGTATTTTGCATTTCCAAAAGAAATAATTTGAGAATGAAACTTTCAGATACGGCAGATAGATGTGATTGCACAAGTGCACTATTTCATATCTGTTTCTTAACTTGTATTACCTCTTGGGAATTATTGGCCAGAATGTCTCAATGTCATTCATCCTGCCAGTGTTGCCAGCGAGAACAGAGAATTTGGCGCTCAGCCAAAACTTCAATCACGGCAGCGGGGTCGCAGAATCCCAGCTGTGGGTGAGGTCAGGGAATGCTGGCCATTATCTTTGGAACCACTGTATGCTTACCCTACAGCAATGAAGGAAAGCATAGCAATCTGTGCGCAGAGGTTAGCATTGCTGCCTCACACACCAGGGACCCAGTCCAATTCCTTTCTTGGGTAACTGTCTGTGTGGAGTTTGCACATTCTCCTTGTTTCTGCCTGGGTTTCCTCCAGGTGCTCTGGTTTCCTCCACAGTTCAAAGATGTGCAGGGTAGATTGATTGGCTATGCTAATTTTGTGCCTTAGCGTCAAGGTCATAGGCAGGGTAAACGTGTGAGGTTACTGGGATAGGACCTGGACGGGATTATTGTCAGGGAAAGCTGGATAGGCTGAATGGCCTCTTTGTGTACTCTTGGGATTTTATGATTTTTCTATCTGTAATGAGTTTTTTATTTTTATGTTATACAATTTCTCCCTGACTAAATAGCTAACAAGGAATAGAAACTAAACAAATGATGTGTTGCTTTCCAGCTAATTACAGTAGAGGTATGTTTATTGAGTTCCCCTAATTTATATTTGCTTTGTAAACTTTGTGGCATTTTTCAAAAATTTATTCAGAATATTAAACAAAGTAGGGCAGCGGAATACTGTTCTTTGGTTTTGAAGCTATAATTGGTCATGGTTGCTATCATCTATGATGTTACTTTAGAATATGGTGTTAAACATGACACCTTCCTGAAACAAAGTATTACACTAACATCGTGAAGGAGAGGGAGACAAAATGGGCTGGCCTGAGTGGATGGTAATATAAGCACAAAACTAGAAATGATATGCACTCTCTGGTCAACGCCAGGTTTGAGTCTCTGAATGGGGTGGCAGTGGGGCTGCCATCACTGGACTCCAGTTTGGGAAGAATGAAAATCATCCAGATAATATTGCTTGTACAATGACTTGCGGTACAGTGGCACAGTGGCACTGCTGTCTCACAGCGTCAGAGATCCAGATTCAATTCTGGCCTTGGATCACTGTCTGTGTGGAGTTTGCACATTCTCCTCATATCTGCATGGGTTTCCTCTGGGTCTTCCTCCCACAGTCCAAAGATGTGCAGGTTAGATGGATCGGCCTTGGTAAATTTCCCCTTAGTGTCCAAAGATGTTTAGGTTAGGTGGACTAGCCATGAGAAATGTGTGGGGTTAGAGGATAGGGCGGAGGGGAGGGCCTGGGTACGATGCTCTTTTGGAGAGCAGATATAGACTTGACGGGCTGAATGACCTCCTTCTGCACTGTATGATTTCTATGTCCCATTTGGACAGTTGACCTCTATCAAGTAATACTTTGCTGTGGAAAGTGCACTTGTGCGACCGTCAGGTAAAGACAGGATCGGCCTTTGCAGGTGATACCCACATCATTGACAATCAATTAACCTCCAACATTTAGACTCATACATGAAGAAAGACTGATTGGCCAAGGATTGAAAGGCTATCAAAGTCTGTTGCTGTGTGTCCACAATCTTAGGAAAGTAAAAAAGAAAGCTAGAGGCAGGAAAAGATAAGTACCTGGTTGGACAAAAGAATTATGTTTCAGGAGTTTATGTGAGGTTAATTGTTGAAACAGAATCATTATTGCAAGGTAGGTATTTGTATCCAAATATCTTGACTACTTTCACATTGTAATCAAGTCCATTCACTGTCTGCTGCAGTTGGTAAATTCAACTTCAATCCAGAAATAACATCACTATACAAAATAGATGGTCAATGATAAATATTGTTGAAACAGTTGACCTTCTTTTCCATTTCTTGAATTACAATGTCCTTTGAAGTTCCTTTTGGGATCACAACAAGAGCCTCATCACCTGACATACCATACCTGCTGCAGGAACAAATACTGCACCGTGAGGAACCCTCCTACACCTCAAGCAGATGGAATGTCCAAATATGTCCTAATCTCCAGCACATTCAGTCCACACCCTACCAGTGCCACAACTGAATATCATATTTGATAGCGGTGAACATGTTG
Source organism: Sphyrna mokarran (assembly GCA_024679065.1). Classification (NCBI taxonomy): domain Eukaryota; kingdom Metazoa; phylum Chordata; class Chondrichthyes; order Carcharhiniformes; family Carcharhinidae; genus Sphyrna; species Sphyrna mokarran. The sequence goes on along the minus strand of JAGIQG010000005.1, from coordinate 36,686,386 downwards.
ATAAATAGAAGAAACTCCGCCAATATTTCACAATGTAAGAGCACACTTTTCACTCACTCGAGTTCAGCTATTTTGTCAAACCAAATGTGCTGGAATCTGGGACGGTGAAGCTGTCAAACTCCCTAATGGCCTTGTGTCAAACACGCTTTGTTGGCTGCTATTGAGCAAAGGCACCCCCTCCATGGCGGGCAAGATCTGTCGATCAGTCATAGTACCACTGGGAGATGAGCCCAGGAAACCTCCCTGGGAAGAAATGATTTTCTCAGGGCTGGCTGCCAGTCTGGGGGAAGTGGAGAAATTATATCCATACAAACCATATGGACTGTGCAATCTGAAAGTACTGTAGGAGCCCTGGTGGGTCTGATTGGCAGCAAAGGCATTATTTGACGGTGAAGGCATGATGTACTGGAGCTGAGGAGACGATATCCCAGAGATCGGCACAGGCAAGCCGGTCTGATGGCAGTTGAATGCCTCTCCTTCACTGCTAGATATTGACATGTTCACACTTGCTGCGTTTGCTACTCCAATGTAGGAGGGGGTCCTCTGGGATGCAAAGGTTTCACTGCCAGGGCTGGTCAGACGGCTGTAAGTTTCAGCAAGACTGCTGCTGTATCTGTTAAAGGTCAGGCCTGTGCGATTGCAGGTTGTGAAGTCTGCTGGGCTCAGGTTGCAGAGCTGGCTACTATTTGGTGTCAGGTGGAAAGCTGGAGAGGAGCAAGAAGAGCCGGGCAGCAGATGTGTTGAAGCACCGTTTCCTGGACCCTGATGGGCAGAAGAGGACACTGTACCACCTATTAAGAAAAACACAGTTTCTTGGCAAAACTTGTTGTAAAAAATGAATCATAGAATCCCTACAGTCCAGAAAGAGGCATCAACAGTAAACCAGCATATTTACCCTGCTAATATCTGTAAGACTGAGGGACAATTTAGAACAGTCAATTGACCTAACCCGCACATCTTTGGAATGAAGTACCGAAGTACCTAAAGGAAACCTGCACAGACACTGGAAGAATGTGCAAACTCCACACAGACTGTTACCCAAGGCCAGAACTGAATACAAGTCCTTGGCGCTGTGAGGCAGCAGTGTTAACCATCATGCCACCATGACACTGCGATGGCTGTTATTCAGTTTATTATATCTGTCATTGAATAAGAAAGCATTTCATTTCTGTGTGGAAAATATTGCCTACCTGGGCAATCTCCAAATGAAAGTCATAAGAATTTATCCATTTTAAGCATTTCCAGCAAAATAGGTGGGTTACATGTCTAATGATTCCATGTTCTCCTCAGACCTTTCACATTTTAAAACTGGCATGGTAAAATTGTGTGCCAATCCATGATGCCAATAGGCATTGTAAAGAGGCGCACCTGCACCTTTAATGGGTCAATGATTCTCATTAAGTCAAACAGCCAGAGAGGTCTCAGAGAGGCCCAAGAGTATCGAAATGCTATACTTGGTTGAAGTCATTAGGTTACATTTTAGCTTCATTTGAAACAATTTTTAAAAGCAGCATCTCGGCCTTTTGGCTAAGATGCAAATGAGATCAAGTCTTGGAGGAGGAGCTATGCCTATCCCAATCAGCTTGGATCGTGTAGATCAAGTTCAAGACAGGGGATGAGAGCCCTGTCTTGTCAGCTTGGATCGGGAATGTTTCACTTGCTGAGGCTTTGATTGGATTGAATTGGATATATAAACAAACAAAAAAAATCTCTTCTATGGCTACTAGGGGTGCTATGATTGCCCCCTGCACTCCTGGCTATTCAAATGGAGAATCAAGGAGGACTCCTTCCAATGACTGCTACCCAGCAGCCTTGCTAGAAATGCAAGTATGTGGATGTGAAGTGAACGTCAGTACTAAACCCTGCTTGAACAAATTATATACTGTTCTTCTGTCTCATACATGACAATAACCACTTAAGAGCTAATGGAACATTAACTCACCAAGAGATAGTGGTCTCGGGAAACAAGGAAAATTACCAAAAGATATATTAAGAAACCTCACAACACCAGGTTAAAGGCCAACAGGTTTACTTGGAATCACAAACTTTTGGAGCGCTGCTCCTTCATCAGTTGAATCATGATGAAGGAGCAGTGTTCCAAAAGCTTGTGATTCCAGATAAACCTGTTGGACTTTAACCTGGTGCTGTGAGATTTGTTACTGTGCCCAGTCCAATCCAATGCCAGCATCTTCATATCAAAAGATATACTCACACACACTACAATTCTATGCTTCATTACAGAGTATTAAAAGCAGCACAGAACAAGTTGGTGTTAATCCTGCTAAACTTACTTTGTGCTTTTGTTTCTTTCAAAACCAGAGTGGGTATAGCTGATTTGCAGTACAGTGTCATATTGGACATGCACCAAGAACTAGGTGTACTGGAGTTTACTCATGCAGCAAAGCTTCAACTGATCTGATTTTTCAGTCCGATTTTTGCTCTTGATGCTGCAGCAGGAAACTCAGCAGGAATACTGTTTCTAAAAGGATGATTGCACTTTGATCTTATACCACCATGTAAGCAATAAATATAGATGGACACTAGTGGACAGATAAAATAAGCAGTATTACACAGTTATAGTGGCATATGTGGAAAGGAAACTTTTACTATAAACTGGATTCTTTCTGCAATGAAACTCTATATTAAAATATTAGTCTGAAAATAACAGAACCTTTTTGTTCTTCATTTTATGAGAGATGACCTTGTTGAGATATATAGGATTCTTAGGAGGTTTGACAGGGTAAATGCTGAAAGATTGCTTTTCCTTGTGGGACTGTCTAGAAGCAGAGTGTATAATCTCAGAATAAGGTGTTGTGTAGAACATAGAACATTACAGTGCAGTACAGGCCCTTTTGCCCTCGATGCTGCACCAACCAGTGAAACCAGTTTAATGACCCTCTAACCTAAACTATTCCAATATTATCCACATGTCTATCCAATTTGAATATAATGTAAGTGTAAGAAAGGTGTAATTAATATAAAACCCATTGCTACATACTGAAGGAATTTTTTTCATTTTTTTTTCATTGTTGATCTCTTTTTATGTTGCGCTAACAGAAATATTAGTTCAAAAACAAACAGGAGACATACCTTGTTTGTGAATCCCAGGTATATCTTCAAAGCTGAGGGTCCGCAAAGAGGGTCTCCAGAATGCATAGGATTCCACAATGGCCTCTAAACCCATTCTAAATCAAGAAAATTATACTTCATCAATCATTTGCTCTCCATTTATTAACTATCTATATAAATGAAACTGCATGTTGATAAATGTTTCATTCTACAAATTGGTAATTCTGCCATCTTGCTGCACTGCTTTTGTAGAGCAGCGGGCTAGGGGGTGTAAGTGGAGACCATGCAGCAGGCTTCCTGGTGGGCGCCACAACCTCCACGTGTCTCCTGTTCCTGTGCTGTATTGTTCTTTGTTCTTTTGTTTTTTGAATCCTTCCTAATATTCACAATTACAATTACATTTCAAATATCCAGCGTCATCAGCCCTGCACCAAAATAGGGAGCTGGCAACCCAATTCCATCGGAGAGAAGGGAAACCATGGAGACTCACCAGGAGGACAGGGATATTGGCAGCCTGGCATTACCAGCCTGGCTCACTGGCACTGCCCAAAAGGCAATATGGCAATGATCAGAGGGCAGTGCCAAGGGGGTGGGGCCAGAAGGGGTGTGGCCTAATGGGGGCCTCTGGAGGTCATCAGTGGGGTGGGAGGGGTCAGTTGGTATCAGTGACAAGGGGAGGGTAGATAGCAATTGGGGCTGGCCATTGTGGTGGTGAAGGGGGGGTTGACTTATTGGGATTCAGGGCTGCAGAGGGGGAGTTGGGACTGCAAGGGCACAGAGTTGGGACTGGGTTGGGGGGGAGATCAAGTTGGGCTGGGGTGGGAGTCAGGGCATGTCCAGGAGGATTAGGGGATGGGGGTGGGGGACTGCGGGCAGCAAGGTTGCACGACCAGCGATGCAGGGTTGCTGTGCTGGCTAGCGATTGAGCTGCCAGCAATCCAAAGGGTGGCAGTGCAGACAGTCTCAGCATTGACAGATCAGTGTATGCACAGTAGCCCGCACTGCACTGTGCTGCCAGCCTCTCAGCGGGAATAGACTCCACCAACTGATTTTTATTGAGATTCGTGCTAGGGCTACCTGAGTGTGGGACATTAATTTTGAAAATCCCACTGAAAAACCAACTGGATTTACTCTAGTTTTTATGCAAATTTGACACTCAGAATTTTTTTGGAAGAATTCCAGCCATTATTTCTCAATTATTTGAAATGTAATTGTAATTGTGAATATTAGGAAGGATTCAAAGAACAAAAGAACTAAGAACAATACAGCACAGGAACAGGCCCTTTGGCCCTCCCAACCTGCACCGATCATGTGTTCCTAACTAGATCATCTGATTGTATCCCTCTATTCGCAGTCTGTTCATGTGGTTATCTAAATAAGTCTTAAATGATCTTAGTGTGTCTGTCTCAACCACCTTGCTTGGTAGTGCATTCCAGGTCCCCACCACCCTCTGTGTTAAAAACCATCCCTGTATTGAACTTTGCCCCCCTTACCTTGAACTTATGACTCCTTGTTTTTGTTATTTCTGACCTGGGAAAAAGCTTTCAATTGTTCACCCTATCTATGGCCTTCATAATTTTATAAACTTTTATTACGTCGGCCCTCAACCTCCATCTTTCCAGGGAGAACAATCTTAATTTACTCAATCTCACTTCATAGCTCATATCCTCCATACCAGACAACATCCTGGTAAACTTTTTCTGCACTCTCTGCAAAGCTTCCACGTCCTTCTAGTACTGTGGCAACCAGAACTGGGTGCAGTATTGCGAATGTGGCCTCACAAATGTTCTATATAACTGCCACATCATATGTCAACTTTTATACTCTATACCCCATCCAATAAAGGCAAGCATGCCATATGCTTTTTTTCACCACTTTTTCCATTTGTGCTGCCACCTTTAAGCATCTGTGGACTTGGACATCTATATCCCTCTGTGTGTCTATACTCCTGATGGTTCTGCCATTTATTGTATAGCTCCCCCCAGCATTAGATCTACCAAAATGCATCACTTTGAATTTACCTGGATTAAATTTCATCTGTCATTTCTCTGCTCAATTTTCCAGCCTATCTATATCCTGCTGTAATCTCTGACAATGTTCATCACTATCTGCAACTCCAGCAATCTTTGTGTTGTCCATAAACTTACTAATCAATTACATTTCTTCCAGATCATTTATATATATATAATATCACAAACAGCAGAGGTCCCAATACAGAGCCCTGTGGAACACCACTAATCACAGACCTCCAATCAAGAAAAGACCCCTCCATTGCTATCCGCTGTCTTCCATAGCGAAGCCAGTTCTATAGCCATCTAACTAGTTCACCTTTGATCCCATGAGATTTAACCTTTTGCATCAGCCTGCCATGAGGGACCTTGTCAAATGCTTTACTAAAATCCATGTAGACAACATCCATGGCCCTTCCCTCGTCAACCATTTTTGTCACCTCGCAAAAAACTCAACCAGATTTGTGAGGCATGGCCTCCCTCATACAAAACCATGTTGTCCATCACGAATGAGACTATTCTGTTCTAAATGTGTATAGATCCTACCTGTAAGAATCTTCTCCAACAATTTCCCTACCATGGACATCAATCACACTAGCCTATAATTTCCCGGGTTATCCTTGCTACCCTTCTTAAATAATGGGACCATATTTGCTATCCTCCAATCCTCTGGGACCTCACCTGTGTCCAATGAAGAAACAAAGATTTCTGTTAGAGGTCCAGCAATTTCATCTCTTGTCTCTGTCAGTAATCTAGGACAGATGCCATTTGGCTCTGAGAATTTGTTTACCTTATTGCTGCCTAAAATACCTAACACTTCCTCCCTTGTAATTGCAATTTCTTCTAATGGGTCTACACATCCCTCTTAGACAGTACCAATAATAAGAGTAGCTAATTGCAATGTCAATTCTATAAGATAAAATTGTATGTATTTAATGCAACAGCGCTCATCATACTAACAAAATAAAGTTCCTTTTATTTGGTGGGGTGCAGGTTACTTTACAATGACATGGAGGGTAAAGATAACAATTATTCATCAATTCTTTGTATACCAAATGGCTTTCAAAATATGCACAGGTTATCTGAGAAAGTAAATAATGTTTGTAAATTTCTAACAATAAATGCGGCTCTGAAAGGGAAGGCAAAGAGACAATCCTATAATTAATCAGTAAAGCTTTGTTTTATTTTCTATTTTCAGTGAAGGAATTGCTGTCCTGAAATGGCATAATGTTCCAATCATAGAGATATTCTTTCATCGTGTTAGTGGCCAGTCAGAACAGAGAATGAGCAAAAATATAAACAGAACGTGCTGGAAAAATTAAAGTGGTCTGACAGCCTCTTTGGAGAGAGAAACAAAGTTAATAGGCAGAATCTTGCCTGAAAATTTGTCATGGTGACAGTGTCAATTCATTTGTGGTGCATGGGCATTGCTGACTGGCCAGAATTTATTGCCCATCTCTACTTGCCCATGGGCAGTTGAGAGCCAACCACATCAGGCCAGACCAGGTAAGGAAGGAAGATTTCCTTCCTTAAAGGATGTTAGTAAACCAGATGAGTTTTTCCAACAATAGTTTTGTGGCCCTCAGTAGATTCTTAATTGCAGATATCTTCTGTTGAAATCAACTTTCTCCATCTGCCATGGAGGGATTTGAACCTAGGTCTCCAGAACTTTAGCTGAGTTTCTGGATTAATAGTCCAGCGGTAGTACCAATAGGCCATTGCCTCCCCCGTTCTGGTGGATAACCCATATGAAGTTCTCTAGCTCACTGGCATGTTTTCTCCTGGAACGTTCATTCGTCAACAGCTAAAAAAATGAATGGGAGGAATTTGTCTTATCACTCTGGTGGGATGAGGACTCTCAGAGCTGGCAAAGAGAGTGGGATACTTTTTGTAGAGAGTAATCCAACCTGAACCAAAAAGAATATATTAATAGTGAAGAAAAATACTTGCCCCCACCAATTTAAAAAATAAAGTGGACATCTGTAAACAAAATAAAGTCTAAAAAAGTCAAAAATGCACCGCACCCCCAGTATACAAAACTGCCCCCCATGAAGCTCATACTAGTGCCCGATGAGTGGCAATGCCAGGGGGCATCTCCAGAGAACTGCCTGGCCATATCCCTCTCCCCTAGGGGCTATACTTACCTTTACGACCCACACCCCTGAAGGAATCTCCTCAACAGGTATATGTTTTAAAATGTGATATCACGTTGGCAAGGTAGGAATATTCTGTGAAGGCAAATAATTCAGCAAGGGGACTAGTTAATTATATTCAGATTTATTAATATAGACTAAAATTAGGTTCTCTTCCATTATGGATGTAAAATTAATTACGTCGCCAGCGAATGCCAATGAAAACTGGAAAGTATAATGGTGCTGGAATGAATTGCACTTTTGACCCCACACTGCTGATCCTGTGGATGGAGAGTGTGGGATCAAACCACCCCTCCCCAAACGTTTCAAGTCTTCTTCGAAACTGAAGTTTCTTAAAATTCTTAAACGGGATGTGAAATCGCTGATTGGATCAACATCTATTACCAATCCCATTAATGAACCAAATGAGATTTGACAAGCAATCAGCAATGGTTTCATGGTCATTGCTAGACTTGTAATTCCAAATTTTTATTAAATTCAAATTTCACCATCTGCCATAGTGAGATTTATCCCAGTACCCAGAACATTACGCTGGGTCTCTGCATTACCTCTCCACTGAAAATACCATCACCTCCCCTATGTGATGAATTTGATGCCATTCAAAGGCAGCGGGAGATAAAATGGAACTAACAGGACGGGGGAGGTTACAAAACAAAGGCATGATGGAACAAAAGGCAAAGGGGAGTGGTGATGGTTGTAGTAAAGAAACCAAGTTTTGATTCAACTAAATTGATTAGGGATAGTCAGCACGGTTTCGTGAAGGGTAGGTCATGCCTCACAAATCTTATTGAGTTTTTTGAGGAGGTGATCAAAGAGGTAGATAAGGGTAAGGCAGTTGATGTAGTGTATATGGATTTTAGCAAAGCGTTTGATAAGGTTCCCCATGTAGGCTACTGCAGAAAGTGCAGATGCATGGGATTGAAGGTGATTTAGCAGTTTGGATTAGGAATTGGCTAGCTGATAGAAGACAGAGGGTGGTGGTTGTTGGGAAATATTCAACCTGGAGTGCAGTTACAAGTGGTGTACCTCAAGGATCTGTTTTGGGGCCACTGCTGGAAGAGAAGGGAATGGTTTCGTTTGGAGGGGCATTGCTTTTTATTTTGGTCGGCACAACATTGAAGGCCGAAGGGCCTGTTCTGTGCTGTAATGTTCTATGTTCTATGCTGTTTGTCATTTTTATAAATGACCAAGATGAGGGTGTAGAGGGTTGAATTAGTAAATTTGCTGATGATACCAAAGTGGGGGGAGTTGTAGACAGCGAGGATGGATGTTACAGTTTGCAGAGGGACATAGATAGGTTGCAGAGCTGGGCCGTGAGGTGGCAAATGGAATTCAATATGGATAAGTGTGAGGTGATTCACTTTGGTAGGAATAACAGGCACATGAAACATAGGGCTAATGGAAGGACCCTTAATAGTGTTGTCGAGCAGAGGGATCTTGGGGTACAAGTACACAGCTCTTTGAAAGTTGGCACCCAGGTTGATAAAGTTGTTAAGAAAGCGTACAGTGTGTTAGCTTTTATTGGTAGAGGGATTGAATTTAGGAGCCGTGAGGTTATGTTACAACTGTACAAAACTCTGGGGCGGCCGCACTTGGAGTACTGCGTACAGTTCTGGTCGCCGCATTATAAGAAAGATGTGGAAGCATTGGAAAGGGTGCAGAGGAGGTTTACCAGGATGTTGCCTGGTATGGTGGGAAGGCCTTATGAGGAAAGGCTGAGGAACCTGAGGTTATTTTCATTAGAGAGAAGAAGGTTACGCGGTGACCTAATTGAGGCGTATAAGATGATCAAGGGACTGGATAGGATGGATAGTGAGAGCCTTTTTCCTCGGATGGTGATGACCAACACGAGGGGACATAACTTTAAATTAAGAGGTGGTAGTTATAGGACGGATGTCAGAGGCAGGTTCTTTACACAGAGGGTGGTGAGGGCGTGGAATGCCCGCCTGCAGCAGTTGTGGACTCGCCTACTTTGGGGGCATTCAAATGTTCGGTGGATAGGCATATGGATGATATTGGAATAGTTTAGATTAAAGGGTCCACTGGCCGGCGCAACATCGAGGGCCGAAGGGCTTGTACTGCGCTGTAATGTTCTATGTTCTATGTACTTCCCTTCAGGTTTAATGAAGAGTCAGAGATTGCCAGATCTTTTGAATTTTTCCAGTACTTTTGGTTTTTATTTCAGGTTTCTAGCTTCCACAGTATTTTGTTTGGATCGTGGGAACAATGTTTCCTCAGAACCAAACCATTGTCTAGTGGTCTTCATTCATTTTCAATTACTTGCCAAGGTGCTGCCTTTTTAAAACAGCATCTTAAAAGCTTTTACTGACATTATAGTGGAATTTTACTGCTCCGCCCACCACAGGAATCAGAGCAAGTGAGGGACAGAGCATGGGAAGATCTGCTCACCTCAGGCAGGATTTTATGGCTACAGGCCAAACAAAGCTGTAAAATCCTGTCCTATAACTGGATTAATCTTTAGAAATGTAACCATAAGACCATAAAACATAGCAGCAGAATTAGGCCTCTCAGCCCATTGAGTCTGCTCCGCCATTCAATCATGGCTGTTATTTTTCTTCTGCTTCTTCTCCATAAACTCTGACCCCCTTAATAATCAAGAACCTATCTATCTCTGGTTTAATGACACTCAGTGACTTGGTCTCCACAGCCTTCTGCAGCAAAGAGTTCTACAAATTCTTTGGCTGAGAAATTCCTTCTCATCTCTGTTTTAAAGGATCATCCCTTTAACCAGATGTTGTGCCCTCTGGTTCTAGTTTTTCCTGCTAATGGAAACATTCTCTCCACATCCATTCTATACAAGCCTCGCAATATCCTGTAGGTTTCAAAAAGATTCCCCCTCATCCTTTGAAACTCCAATGAGCGCAGACCCAGAGTCCTCAATCATTCCTCATATGACAAACTCTTTATTCCAGGGATCATTCTTGTGAACCTCCCCTGGACCTTTTCCAAGACCTGCACATCATTCCTTAGATATGGAGCCCAAAACTATTCACAATATCCCAAATGGCGTCTGATCAGTAATTTCATTCCATGCTTAAATGTTCCAAATATTTATGTGCATTTTCAAACATATTGAGTGGCCGGAATTCTCCAGTCAACCTGCCACAGGAACTATAATGGTGGGGAGGCACATTATGCAAAGGTCCATTGATCTTGGGCAGGAATCTCCGGTTTTGAGGTGAGCACAGCCAGGGAATCCTGCCCATTATTACTATTTCATTCCATGAGGCTTAGTTTTGAATGACGTCACTGAAATTAAGTAATTGCATGTTTCCTTGGATGCAATCCAACCTTCTGTATTTCAATAATAGAATGAAACAGAATCACTTAATCTTTCTTTCTCAAATCTAAAATGAGTATGAATCATTTTTTTTTCCTTTCTGTTCTGGTAATTTTATATTCATTAAGAGCCCTACATGCAGCAAAATAAAAAGAATGGTTTATACATTGCATTGAAAATAACTGCTGCATTGTTTGATGAGGAAACTGTTCAGTCAAGTACTGGGTTTCAAAAAGAAATTACTAATTGGCCTTGACTGATTATAGGCTTGCTAATGTAAGTGGCATAACATTGATAAATGTATTTTTGAGCCAGTGTGGGGCTGTGAAAAATACCCACAATGAATCTGACAGATTTTCAACAGGGAAAATTAGCACAAGCCCATTGTTTCATTGTTTTATTTTGTGTGTGGCCCCAGGATATCAGTACAATTTCCTTTGTGATGTTTGTTTTCCCAGAAGATATGCCTGAGACATTGCATTGGTATTTCTGCACTTGTGCGCTACAACAAATGTAAACAAATTCTCTGCTTTTATTAATATTGATATTAATGTGTTCCTCGAGCATTCAATATCGGTTGAAAGAGGTTCACCCTGGGCAGAATTTTGCTGAAAAGAGCAGCATTATAATAACATTGTTGTTATGGCACAAATCGGCCAACAATTTGAGGTGAGGGAAAAAATACAATTGCACAATTACCTTTAAAAGAAATGACCTTTAATTGTCATGACTTTGCTGCTTTTCCATGTTAATTACCTATTAACTCACCACAGAAAATTAAGTCTAGTAATTAATAGCCCAAGTATCCTTTCAAAGATGTTGGGGATGGGGAGTGAGTTTCTGGCCTCCAGGCAGCGTGTTTCTCACAGCAGGAAGCAGTACACCATTTGTTGGGGATGGGATCTTCTGGTCCAGCCATTGTCGATGGAATTTTCCATTAACTGCATCCCATGCCCCCAGAAAACCCACAGTGGGAGTGAGCCATCGGCAGGACCACAAGATCCCACCAGCGTGTACGGCTATTTTTTATTGACTAGCAATCAATCTACCCTGTGGAAAATTGAAATGCTAGTGGAGTGTATGATTCGTGAGCAGTTTTAGTCTCCTAATTTAAGGAAGGATGGACATGCATTGGAGGTATTTCAGAGAAAGTTTCCTAAATACCTGGTTGTCTTATGAGCATAGGTTGGGAAAACTGGGCTTGAATTTCAAAGAGGATGGGCAATTTGATTGAAGCATATAAGACCCTGAACAAGGTGGACGTGGAAACAATGTTTCCTCTTATCGGTGAGTCCTGAACCAGGAGAGGCTCTTTTCAATTATGACTTGGCCTTTTAAGAAGGGATTTGGATTTACTCTCAGAAAACTATGCAGCCAACTCTCTGCCTCAGAAAGCAATGGGGATGGGGTAGAATCGTGGAAACCCTAAAGTGCAGAAGAAGTCATTCAGCCCATCGAGTCTGCACCAACAACAATCCACGCAGCCCCACTAATCCCTTTAATCTACGCATCCGGGATACTTGGGAGCAATTTAGCATGGCCAGTCCACCTAACCTGCACATCTTTAGACTCTGGAAGGAAACTGGAGCACCCAGAACGTACCCACACAGACACAAGAAGAATGTACAAACTCCACACGTGATGCAAGCCAGGAATTGAACCCAGGTCCCTGGGGCTGTGAAGCAGCATTACTAACCACTGTGCCACCATGTTGCCTATTAAATACTTTGATGACAAAGGTAAACTGAGTCTTTTTAGGTAGAGGAATAAAAGATTATGGGGAGAGACTGAATATGAAACTCAAACAAATCTTACTAAATAGATGAGAACACTCAAGAGGCCAAATGGCCTACTTCAGTTCCTATTTCATTTATTTGTGTTATAAAAATATCAACAGTGACTTTCTTTCTTATTCTTTTCTTTCTATCCTCCCTCTATCTGAATCTAATCTTCCTCTTTCGCTTTCCGTACCTAATGTGACATTGAATTTACTCTATTTATCTTCCTTCTAAACCCTTCCTTTTTTAATTTCCCAATCCCTTAATCTTGTTGTTTAAGGTACCGTTTGTTCCATTGCTCACCAGATGTCCTGCTTCCTTTGCTGCAACATTATCGCACTAACAACCTTATGGGTAAAAGATTATAAAACCTAATTATAAAAGCAAATCTAAAGAATGGGCTGGCCACGAGATGCCCTGTTGCAGCACAATCTGGCCAATATCTTTCAACCAAGTTATTTTACAAGTTGTCATATCAGAAACCAATTAGTTAGAGGTCAGGATTTTTTAGACGGTGTGGTTTCCAGCCTCATCTCCTGAAGAGTTGAGGGCAGAATGAGACACCAATGTTGCAGTCCCACAACCATTTGCCTGAGACGAGATTTCCGCTCCTCACTCAAGAGGAAGTGCCACCTCAGAGAGCTATCTGCCATCTGCTGCCAGCTCTATTGTCGCAGCAGCACTACCAGGAGCAGTGGCCTCCATTGAGACTATAAACAGTCTCCATTATCTAAATACCAGAGCACAGAGGGCCAGGTAAGTTTGTTCCCACGGTGGGTATGGAAGTTGAGATTCTGGGGAGATGAGGGTCAGGGGGAACGTGGCCAGGCAACACCAAACTGGGTGGAAAGGTAACAGACCACGTGGAAGTGCCCGATCTGCAAAGGGGGCCAACGAAGGGGGCTAAACCCAGTCCCCTTCCTGCTCAAGACCCAAGCAGAGTGATCTGCCAGGCATTCCCCATCCCGGAACTACTTCCACTAACCATAAGTTACAGCCAAGTGGGACGTGGCCTTTGTGGCTAGCTTTGGTGATGAGCTGCCTTTGGCTTTGCCCGCTGCCATATTGTGGAAAGGTCAGGGGGAGGTAGGAGCGTGGCAGGAAGGCCACCTGGGGAAGTTAAAGGCTGGCCACTTGCAAACTCACTAATGGGAGACTATAAAATTCTGCACATAGTTTTAGTTAGGTGATATATATTATGAATTCATAATTAATATGGCTGGATATGTATTGTACTGCTGCCTAAGGCAGTAACCAATGAGTGAGATTCACAACTAGAACCACTTTATTTTTCCTGGCAGTATAAAATTTCTTTCTCATAGCTGGAAGGCTGATCTCTCAGTATATGCTTCTACAAAAGTGGTCAAAGTCAGAGGAGCTAAGGATTTGGAAGGAGGGAAGGAATTTGTATCCGTGGAAAAGGTTGCAGAGATAGGGAGATTCCAGGGCATATAATGAGTTAAACACAAAGTTGAGCACTTTGAATGTATAAGATTGTGATCAGCAATGGCAAGGATGGGTGGAATTTGGTTTGGAATTTAATATAGACAGCATGTAGATGATGCTACAAAAGGTTTACAAACAAATGAGGAAGTGAAGGGTAATGGAACGTCATCCTTGCAGGACTCTTAAGGAGAGAGTCTGGGATAAAGGAGCCCATTATAAAGGTATGCTCTGGCTACAACCAGATTGATAAGGGTGGAAGATAATGAATGAACTCCCACTGTGCTGGGCTGTGCAGTGGGGAGGCCTAAGATTAAGATTAATCAAGGCTGTTGAAAAACTGAAAGTAACGTAGACATAATGACATTAGTCACAGTAGATTTATTAGTCCTGTTAACATGAGGCAAGAAAAGAAAGTTAGATGGTCAGAACATTAATGTTTTGGAGTCAAAATAATAGGAAGCTGATCTCATAAATGACAAAAACTTTGTGAGAGAATTAGAAGGCAACTTAGAAATAAAACGAGTTTAGGACTAGCAGAAATTGGGAAGAGATCTGATTGGGAAAGCTGCAGAGCAGTTGAGTGAATCTTGATGATGAAGGAATCCATGAGCACTCTGGGGTAGTTAGAGATACGGGTAGACTGACAGCAGAAAGGGATGTAAGAGGCAATTGGTAGGGATCAGAGTTTTGGAATTGCTAATAAACCACATCAGAATAAAAGATCTCCTAGGAATGTGGATGTAATATATGCGGATTTCCAAAAAATGATAAAGTACTGCATGAAAGAGTACTTAGTAAGAAAAAAGATCATGGTATTGGGGGTAATACATTAGCTTGGATAGGGAATTGGATAGCTGATCAGACAGTTGGGATAAGAGGTTCATTTTCAGGGTGGCAACTGTACGTAGTGGAGTTCACACAGTAAGAAGTCTGACAATACCAGGTTTAAGTCCAAACAATTTATTTGATAGTAAACTCACAAGCTTTCAAGGCTGTCCTCTTCGTCAGTTGAATGATGTGTTTCTCATTCACCTGACGAAGAGGACAGCCTCGAAAGCTTGTGAGTTTACTATCAAATAAATCAGTTGGACTTAAACCTGGTGTTGTCAGACTTCTTACTGTGTGTTTACCCCAGCATCTCTACATCATGAATACTATCAGTAGTGGAGTTCCGCAGGGATCCATGCTGGGACCACAATTATATGTTATTTATTAATGAATTGGGTAAGGGAAGTGAACGTACTATTACCAAGTTTATGGATGATAAAGAAATAAGTGGGAGGGCAAATAGTGAGGATGACACAAAGATTCTACACGGGGATATTGACAGGATAGGTGAGTGGGCAAAAACTTGGTAGATGAAATATAATGAAGGGAAATGTGAAATTATGCATATTGACAGAAAAATAAAGAAAATGGATATTATTTTAATGGAGAAAGATGCAGAAAACTTCAGCACAGAGAGTCCTGGTGCATAAATCACAAAAAAGCTAGCATGAATGTCCTGCAGATAATTGGGAAAGCAAATAGAATTTTGGCTTTTGTTTCGAAGGGAATGGAATATAAAATTAGGAAAGTCTTGCTAAAAATATTCAGAAACTTGGCAGACCACACCTGGAATACTGTGAATAGTTTTGGTCCCCTTACCTAAGGAAAAATATACTGTCATTACAGGCAGTCCAGAGAAGGTTCACAAGTCCTTGTATGGAGTATGGTATGGAGGGATTTTCTTATGAGGAGATGTTGAGGAGGTTGGGACTGTACTCATTGGAGTTTAGAAGACTGGGAGTCAAACTTTTTGAGACATACAGATTTCTCCTGAATAGATGTTTCCCTTGTTGGAGAACTTAGGATCAGAGGGCATAAAGTCAGGGGAAGGAGTCACCCTTTTAAAGTGGAGATGAGGAGGAATCTTTTCCCTCAGAGGCTAGTGAATCTGTGGAATTTTTTATTGCATGGGCTGTGGAGACTGGGTTAATAATTATGTTCACTGCTGAGCTGGACGGATTTTTAATCAGTAAGGGAATTTAGGGTTATTCGAATAAATTGGGAAAGTGGAGTTGAGGATATCAGATCAACCATAATCCCACTGAGTAGTGGAGCAGACTCGATGGGCCAAATGGCCTCCTTCTGTTCCTTCGTCTTATGGTCTTAGGGTTTTATGGACTAATTGCAAAGAGGGTATAGGTGACAGTTGATAACAGAAAAAGGGAGTTAAAATCGGATTCACAGTGTTTTATTGATAAAGTTTTTTTTTACTGATCTCTTTAAAGAATGAATAGTATGAGACAATTTGAATATGAAGATGACAAAAATAAAAGTCTTATGTTGCAACTTTCAATTAGTGATGGACAAGAAATGTTAGCTTTGCCAGTAATGCCCAATCTTATGAGTGAATGAGAAGGTATACCAAATGTACACGTCTTGTTACTGAAGCCAACCTCAGTAAAGAGACCAGCAGACAAACAGACCGGGGATCACTTGTGCTGTTTGCTTCATGTTCACAAAATGTAGAAATTTCTTAAACTCTATACAACTATTGGCCTGGCTGGAGAAGCTAGAAATAGTTTTTCAGCAAATGGCCTTAGCAATTACATAGAATATACCTCGCAGGAACAGACCACTCAACCTAAACAGTCCACACTGGCAATAACGTTCCAATCTGAGCTTCTCCCATCCCTTCTTATCTAATTCAGAATTTAATGTCTTTGAAAGTAGATAAATCACTGTGCCCAGATAATAAGAAAAGCAAGGAAGGAAATTGAGGAGGATCTTATCATTTTCCAGTCCTCTCTTGTTACAGGAATAGTGCCAGAAGACTGAAAGATAGCTAACATTATGTCATTATTTAAAAAGGGAAAAAGGGATGGGCTAAGGAAACACAAGTTGGTCAATTTAAACTCCATTCCAAGCCAATTTTAATCATAGAATCTTAAAATCCATACAGCACAGGAGAAGGTCATATGGCCCATTGAGTCTGCACCACCAACAATCCCATCCAACCCTATCTGTGTATTTACTTACTAATCCCCTGACACTAAGAGACAATATACATTGCCAATCAACCTAATCCATATATCTTTGGACTGTGGGAGGAAAACAGAACACTGGGAAAAAAATCATTGCAGACGTGCGGAAATGTACAAACTCGACACAGTCACCCAAAGCTGGAATCGAACCTGGGTCCCTGGCACTGTGAGGCAGCAGTGCTAACCACTGTGCCATAGTGCCACTATTGGCAGCAAAACAAATTACTGGAAAGAATTCTGATGGACAGTATTAATCATCTATTAGAAAAGGTACAGATTAATCAAGGACTGTCAACATGGATTTGCTAAGTGGTGGTCATGTCCCACTGACACGCTTGATTTTTTTTGAGAAGGTTACAAGAAGTATCATTGATTGTAGAGCATTTGATGATGCCTGCATGCTTTTAAAAAGGCTTTTGACAAGGTCCAACATGGCAGTCATCAGATAAATAAAAACCTGTAGTATCCAAAGGAAAGCTACAAATCAGATATAAAATTGATTCAATGCAGGAAGAGAAGGATAACAGTCAATGAGAGATTTTTGTGAATGGAAAGCTGCTCCCAGTGGGGTGCTACAGGGCTCAGAAATTGGGTCCTTTTTTTACGACATGTATCGATGATTTAGATTTAAACATAGGGGTGTGATGATGTAAAATGTAGCCATGTGCTTGATTTTGAGGAAATAAAAACTGTAGGCAGATATCAATAGCTGGTCAAGTGGATAGAATTCAAGCCAGAGAAGTGTGAGGTAATGTGTTAGCGGAGGGCAAACAAAGCAAGGCAACAGACAATA
The DNA here is from genome assembly GCA_024679065.1 of Sphyrna mokarran. Lineage (NCBI taxonomy): Eukaryota > Metazoa > Chordata > Chondrichthyes > Carcharhiniformes > Carcharhinidae > Sphyrna > Sphyrna mokarran. Next base: position 36,668,808 of record JAGIQG010000005.1, on the reverse strand, counting down.
AATGGCGTGCCACTGAGACATGTAAGGCAATAGAGTGACCTTGGAGTGCATATCCACTGATACCTGAAGGAACAGGTAGATAAGAAGCCACACTTTTCTCAAGTGTGGAATATAAAAGGCATGATGTGGAGATGCTGGTATTGGACACAATAAGAAGTCTCACAACACCAGGTTAAAGTCCAACAGGTTTGTTTGAAATCATGAGCTTTCATAGCACTGCTCCTCTATCAGATTAGCTCAATCACCTGATGAAGGAGCTCCACTCTAAAAGCTTGTGATTCCAAACAAAGCTATTGGACTTTAACCTGTGTTCTGAACGTAGAAGGGAGATTTTGCTGGAACTGTGTAATGCATTAGTTGGGCCAGAGCCAGAGTGTTAGGTACAGTTAGGTCATCATATTATAGGAACAATGTGATTGTATCAGAGAGGGTGCAGAGAAGATTTGCAAGGATATTTCCAGGATGAGAGATTTAGCTATGAAGAAAGATCTGATGGAGGGGGTTACTTTCTCTGTAACTGAGGAGTCTGAGGTGAGATTTGTAAAATATGAGGGACCTAGAAAGAGTAGATAGGATCTATTTCCCTTTGGAGAAAGGTCAAGGGGGCCTGGATTTAAAGTAATTGATAGAAGGATTAAGGGAGTTGAGGAGAGTTTTTTTCATATAGAGGATGGTGTAGGTCCAGAACTCAATGCCTCTAAGTATATTAGAAGCAGAAACTCTTGTTACATTTAAAATAAGTATTTGGATATGCACTTGAGTTGCTATGACCTACAAGGCAACGGACCAAGGGGTGGGAAGTGTTGATTCAGCTGGATAGCTCTTTTTCAGCTTGCAGAGGAGTAAGGCAGCATAGTGGTTATGTTACTGGACCAGAAATATGAGTTCAAGTTCCACCACAACTGCTGGGGAAAATAGATTCAATTAGTTGAACAAAATCTGGAAAAAAAGTTAGTATTAGTCATGGAGAGCACGGAACTCCAATTTTACCATAAAACCACATCTGGTTTCTCTGATGTCCTCCAGGAAAGGAAATCTGTCATCATTATTAAATGTGACTCTGAGCCAGACGACTTAACACTCGACTACCTCTTAAATAGCCTGGCAAACCATTGGAAACTAGAACTTGTATTCAACAAATCTTCTCAGACCTTCAAGAGCAATTAGTGATGAGCTAGCCTTACCAGCAATACCTATATCTGCGAATGAATAAACAAAGCATCTGTGCCATTTCTATGACTTTAATCAGCATTTTTTTAATCATTCATGGGATGTTGGCATTGCTGGTTGGGCTAGCATTTATTGTTCATTTTAACTGCCCTCAAGAAGGTGGTGGTGAGCTGCCTTCTTGAACCACTGCAGCCCATGTGGTGTAGGAGCACCAACAGTGCTGTTCCCATGTGTCTCTTTCTCTTGTTTGTCTAGATGGTGTGGTCATGGGTTTGGAAAATTTTGTCGAAGGAGCCTTGATGAGTTGCTGCAGTGCATCTTATAGATGGTACACACTGCTGCCACTGTGCATCAGTGGTGGAAGGAGTGAATGTTTGTTAATGGGGTGCCAATCAAGCAGGCTGTTTTGTTCTGGATGGTGTCTAGCATCCTGAGTATCTTTGGAACAAGTGCAGTGTGTTCCATTACACTCTTGACTTGTGCCTTGTAGATTGTGGCAGGGTTTGGGGAATCAGAAGATGAGTTACTTGCCACAGGATTCCAAGCTTCTGACTTGCTCTTGTTGCCACAGTATATAAATAGCTAGTCCAGTTCAGTTTCTGATCAATAGTAAACTCAGGATATTGATGGTGGGGGAATCAGCTAGGGTAATGTCATTGAATGTCAAACGTTTATGTTGTTTGTGGAGATGGTCATTGCCTGACTGTTGTCTGGCATGAATGTTACTTGCCACTTATCAGCCCAAGCCTGAATATTATCCATATGTTTCTGCATTTGGACATTGACTGCTACTGTGTCTGAGAAATCACAAAAATATGCTGAACATTGTGCAATCATCAGCAAACATCCCATTTCTGACCTTATGAATGGAAGCAAGGTCACTGATGAAACAGCTGAGAATTGTCGGCCTAGGGCACTCCCCTGAGGAACTCCTGCAGTGATGTCCAGGGATTGACATGACTGACCTCCAACAACCACAGCCATTTTCCTCTGTGTTAAGTCTGACTCCAACCAGTGGAGGGTTTTCCCCTGATCCCCATTGACTGCAGTTTTGCTGGGGCTCCTTGTTGCCGTACTTGGTCAAATGCTGCCTTGATGTCAAGAGCAGTCATTCACACCTCACCCCTGGAATTCAGCTCTTTTGTTCATGTTGAACCAAGGCTGCAATAAAGTCAGGGGCTAAGTGGCCCCAGTAGAATCCAAACTGAACAACTGTAAACAGGTTATTGATAAACAAATGCCACTTAATAGCGCTGTTGATGACTCTTTCCATCACTGTACTAATGATCGAAAATGGACTGATGGGGAACATATTCGCCAGGTTGGATTTGACCTGCTGTTTGTGTACATAATACATCTAGTCAGTTTTCCACATTGCTGGTTACATTCCAGTTTGTAGCTGTATGAGAACAGCTTGTCTGTGTGCACAGCAAGTTTTGGATCAAAGATCTTCAATTCTATTACTGGAGTATTATCAGGGACTAAAGCCTCTTCAGATGCTGTGCCTTCAGCAGTTTCTTGATATCACATGAGTGAATTGAATTTGCTGAAAACTGGCATCTATGATATTGGGGACCTCCTGAGGATGCCGGGAAAAAGGTTTCATCCTAATTTCCTATCTGATTACTTGATGACTGTCTTATATTGATGGCCTCGTGCTAGGTTCTTTCTCATGGTATCATGCTGTCTATTAAATGACTCCGTTTAAGAGAAAAGAGGCAACATCTGGTCATCATTTACTGATAATGATAACCTTGCCGTTCTGATATCATTTTTGTAAATTTTTTTTACACCCGCCATGGTGCTTCTATTTTTATTGTACAGTAACCATCTATAATTTTTATTCTTTCATGGGATGCTTTCATTTGGCCAGCATTTAAATTCCATCCCTAATTATCCATGAACTGAGTGGCTTGCTAGGACATTTCAGAGGGCGGTTAAGAGTCAACCACATTGTTGTGGTTCTGGAGTGAAATCTATGAGCCAGATCAGACAAGGATGGCAGATTCCTAGCCTCAAGAGAATTAGTGAACCAGATGAGTTTTGTTTCACAACAACTGATGATAATTGTGGCAGTCACCGAAACTAGCATTGTATTCCAAATTTATTACTCGAATTTAAAATCTACCAACAGTTGAGGTGGGATTTGAACTGATTAATACTGTGAAATCACCAATGTGCCATCACCACTTACTCTCTTACACACAAAATATACAGCATTCCAATTGTGGTCTAACCAAGGTTTCAGTACAAGTTCAGTATAACTTCTTTACATTTAAATTCTATCTTTATTAAAATGAAACTGGTCAAGTTGCACTTTCCCTTTGAATTCCACGTTGACTATGCATCGTCTCATCTTTAGTTTCCAGATGCTTTTCTATTTAGTAATGTTGTAGAAATTTTGCCGACTGCTGGTGTTAACTTGACTATATTTCCTTGTACTCTTTCTCTCTCCCTTCCTAAAGCTTCAGGCAAAACACTAGTTATCTACCAGTCCTCTGGTACAATACCATATTCTAATGAGTTATCCTCAGCGTTTTACAATGAGCATGTAACGGGCTATTTACGTCTACTCACTCACGTCCATTCGGATAGATGGGCGCACGCCTACAGAACAAGACAAACTGCAACAGGCAACCGCACAGTCAAAACATACTCCTGCTGCCGCGGATCTGTATTTTCTGCATTTGTGAGACTTGTGGTACCAAGTCTCGCAAAAGCGCATCAATAAAAGTACCCCACATTTCTTCAATAGCGTGAAATATTCATCACGGCCAAGACGTGAAAAAAAATGTAAAGTTCTGCTTGTTGTTTTGCTCGCCAAGATGTTGTTCGGCTATAATGGCTTTCACACTGACTTTACAGGGGATCATAGGCATTTTGCAGGAAGCTATAATAAAATATTTATTGGCTAGACTTGGGCTCAGAAATCAGGCTTCATTTTCCCAGTAATAGGAACTTCTGTGCTTTCGTCGAGATAAAAGTCACCTCCCGGAGAGATGTTGCTAAGGCGATAATTTACACAAGATGCCTTGAACTTTTCCCATTTTATCACTTGCCGCGCTTGCGCTATCAAATAGCCGAGTTTGTTTAGCAGATAAAGTTGTCTTTTCCTGGATTTTCTAAGAGGCCAGTGTTGGCCGCTTTCTGCTTTTAAACTTTATGGGCAGTACAGGGGGTCCGATTGAAAGAAAAGAAGAGTGCCCCCATTAATCTTTGCATCTGTCCCCTTTCCCCTCGCCGCCGGGAGGGAGTTTGTGATGCTAGCTGCAATTATTTCCATTCCAGTGAGGCGAGGGAAGTGTGAGATTGGCTGGAAAGTGTATTTCGACGCGGAGGAGACTATAATTGTGTGTGTGTGTGAGTGAGTGAGAGAGATTTACAATGTTGGCGCTGAGGTTTGAGTTGTTTCTCTGTCACGGGCAATCAAATGATTTACCTGTTACGCCCTGAATCTCGGAATCCTTTGGCAAATGGGTTTCTGTCGATCTTCAGCCGAGTGATCTGAGACAGAACGGGAATGGATATGAGTGAACGGCGGCTGCACCCAAACGGATTCTTGTTAAACATATCGCCACTGTTTCCATTCCTATCGTCAACACGCGCAATTTCTCACAGTCCTCATTCTGACTAGGTTGCAAAAGTTACTCCCCGAAATAGCACCAACCTTTCTGTCTCAATTGCAAAGTAAAGAAATCAAGTCTTAAATGCAATAGTTGTTTACGTGAAATAAAATTTTACAAACCTAGGAGATCAAGTAAATCATTTTACTATTTTTTTGGTTTGATATCGGATTTTAGCAAACCCCTCTCGTTGGTTTTAACTATGTGTGAAAGTGGATTAAATGCAGGGTTGGGGAGGGGTGTGTGGGGGGAGGAATTGGGCCCATTGCTCGGGCCGAGGGGACGGCGGTGCCTACCTGCTGGTTCTGGTAGGCGGTCACTGTTGTGAAGACGGTCTCAGGGAAGGAGAAATGCTTCACTCCGTCTCCTCCCGGGATGGCTTTGATGGGCGAGAGCTCCTCTCCACACTCCTTGCGGATGACATGTACCCGGGGCTGATACTTGTGCATCGAGTGCAGTATAATCTGTCCCGGCGACAAATAAACAAGCGAGATGGTTATCTGCGGGGACAAACCTCCTCACGGGATTCATCTGTTTCATCCCGGACCACTCTGGGACGGCAGGGCGGTGAGCCAAATGTCCCAGACCTGAGGAACTGGTTGTTCTCAGTGTTTAAGGACTCGTTTCGGCTGTGTGATGTTCTTAAAGACAGCGCGTTTACAGCAAACCTCCTTAGCTTTTTCTTTTCACTTTTTTTTATTAGTGCCACTGGTCGGTTACATTAATACTGCAATGAAGTTACTGTGAAAATCTCCTAGTCGCCACTTTCCGGCGCCTATACGGGTACACTGAGGGAGAATTTAACCCCTTTCACATATATGCTTTAAAGAAAGATTCGTGTGCCTTTTGTAGAAAAAAAATCAACATTAAAAGTTCTTCCTGCCACTGTTTAATTCCACAGTTCCTGTTCGCTAACGCCAGCAACTCTAAGTTGTGAGCTAATAGCACTGTACATTTTCTGTAGGAAAATCCCCAAGGTTTGAGGTGTTCAGGCAGATGCCGTGCGTGCGAGTTTGTGCCTTCAACTACCACCCTGTCTCTATTCAGTTACTGCATTGCAATGGGCTCCCTTTTCCGTTTTGGATCATACATTGAAGTAATTGTAAAATATTGTTACTTTACGAGTGTTACTTTGCCTTTATCATTCCCAGTTCACCTCGATGATTTCTCCTGAGGATTAAAGATTTGATTTAGCTCGCAACTTTCCTTCCCGCAATAATTATCCTCAAGGTATGGGACACGGCGAGAGGTTTGTTGGCCCCATAAATAGAACTACTTTATGAAAGATGAAAGTTAATCATAAAGGTCGCAGTGAGCTGCCAGTTACAGCAGCGTTACATGTCCCAGATATTCATCACTAAATAAAAACACAACGCCTTCAACAAACCGGCTTCAACTGTACATCTGTATATTAAATGGAACTTCTTTTTATCAATCATATTAATAGAGTAAATCTTTGCCGTGAATAGAACCCAAGTGACAGGAAAGTAAAGGGCCACTTATTAAGACACATTTGGAGAACAAAGATACAGTTGAATTTTTGATAAAGGTTAACACCGTCGGCAGGGAAAAGTTTCTGCTCTGAACGGGCGATTTGAATGAATCGGGGAATTGCTAATTTTACTGAAAGGAGTCCATGCGTCCGTAGATAGATCTGTAACATTTTCAATGTTCAATAAGTCCCAAGCAGTAATCCTGGGGCTGCACTATTAACCCCTAGGGCGTTTTGGAGCTTTGAAAAATTGACTATTTATTTTCAAATCTAGAAACTAAAAGGCTGTTTATCAATTGTTGTAAATATCGGCTTGTTCACTGATGTCCTTTGGGGAAAGAACAAGGGGGGTGGGTGAGGATGGGGTCCTTATCCAATGTGGCCTATACGGGGTCGGTGACTCCCTGAAGTAGCCGAGTAAGCAACTCCGTTGTACTAAACCTCTGCAAAGAACTGCAGCGGTTCAAGGCGGTCCTTCTCCGAATAACTAGGGATTAGCTATAAATGTCGGACCTGCCCAATCGCAAAAAAAGTCAGAAAAACCCTTTATTTTTATTTTAACAACTTTCATTCTGAATTTTAAAATCAGAAGCCCGGTAACCAACATTCAACAATACAATTAATTTGTATTTAGATATTATTTTCCCTCACCAGTTCTCTTCCACTTCTCCCTCCTCTCCATTTCTCTCATTCTCTCTCCCCCCCCCCAACTCTTCTTCCACTTCCCCCCTTCTTCCATCACTCCCCCCAAACCCACCCCCTCCCCCCGCTCTGCCCAGCTCCTAACGGTACGGCAGTAATGCCCTCCTCCCGGGCAATCAACCTCATCCATTCAGAATACACTGTGGCCTCGCCATCTCCGCCTGATCGGAGCATTACATTCCCATGGCAAAACAAAACGGAAACCAGAAACAACTGTCTCAACCTCTTTGAGTGTTGGGAAGGTTTTACAAAAAGATGTCGGGGTAAGAGTATATAAAAAAACTTGGGAAATGTTAAGCCCAATCGCACATTTCCACAACAATGTAATGCCAGTTTATAAAGACAGCATCAATTCTACATCCATTACATCATTCACACCAGATGCAGAATACATCGTTAAATCTTCATTTATTCTCTATGCGCCAGATTAAATTTTTCAACATTACTGAAAACTCTCAAAGATGCTCCCAAATAAGCATTTTTTTTTTAAAAAAAGTCTAGTTGTCCACTTAATGACCCTTGTCTTGTTTAAATAAACATGTTACCTAATCTGTGGCCATCCCATAAAGTTTGAGATATTTTTAAACAGACTCCGCCGAGTCGAGGCGTCAGGGACACAACACATAGCGTGTGCCAGACTCGTTTACTGGTGATGTTTTATTTTAAAAAGAAACATTGCCAGAACATATCTGCACCAACTTGATTGAGAACGAGGGCATCGATTTTAAAAAGTGCAGTTAAATCCAGGAGGTTTTGCAGTGATCTCGACAGGCAATGAAAGCTAGCAAATACCTCTGCGGTTACACCCGTGGAAGAGCTGAGTGAAGGGACAGCACGGCTGTCTCACAGCGCCAGGGATCCAGGTTCGATTCCAGGCATGGATCACCCTCTGTGCGGAGTTTGCACGTTTTCACAGTAACTCCATTGCATTGTTAATATAAGCCCACTTGTAGGCCAAAAGGACAAAGGAGCAGAATTAGGCCGCTCGGCCTATCGAGTCTGCTTCGCCATTCAATCAGGGCTGGTATTTTTCTCATCCCCATTTTCCTGCCTTTTCCCCCTAACCCCCGATCCCTTAATTAATCAAGATATTGGGACACTAATCAATAAATTTTAAATAAAGACAAACATTTTGAGCAATGGACGCTGGTCACTTACATGTCCCTGGTCGTCCAGTTCGTTGTTGGTAAGTTTGAGCTTGTCAAAGCTAATGACCTGTCGCATCCAGGTATCTCCTGAGGCCGGAGAGTCCGGGTGAATGTAAACCCGAGGCGGAACTGGAGAATCCGCATTTCCAGCCACCATCCACTTGGAGCTGTGGTACACATACCTGCGGCAAGGAGAGAGGGCACCACACGAGCTCAGCACCTCCAGAAAGGGCAACACTTCATTCAAAAGAAAGCCTATGATCACCAAACACCTTCCCTGCTGAAAATAATCACAACATCCACGTTTCTGTTTGCAATCAACTTTAAATCGTTTGGGAATCCAAGAAGTCCGGGAAGCAGCATTAGGGATTTATTTTCACAGTAACGCCATTGTAGTGTGAGCCTTACTTGCGACTTATAAATAAACTTTAACAGCATTAGGGAAATAGATTTTTTTCCAGATTACTGGAAAATAAAAATATATTGCCAAAAATTTCAGAACCATACAGTACTTAATTTTGTGATGAATCAGATATTGCGAATTTATCGCCTTATTGTAAATATCTGCCAGATGATTGTTAACCGGACAGGATTACTGCTGGAGGTATAAACGGTGAGAGATATAAAGCTTGAATTGCTGGGACATAATAATGGTTGCAAAACGGTGAGCCGTGGAAGGGAGCTGACTATAATTTATACGTCTGTGTACCAAGAACCAAGAAGATTTGCTGACTAAAATAGGGATTCCAAAGGCAATGAACAGTTTGGACAATAGCAGAAACGCCGCGGTTAGAGACGTGCATTTTGAGAGATGTGAATTACTACAAGAGAGCAGGATAACAGTTCCCAAGGGTCACCACTGAGAGGGATCTTTCCTAACGTCTGAGGGTAGGAATTGTTGGCGGGAGGGCTGTCATTGGACTGTCGCTAGTTACACATTATTGAAGCCTGTATATGCGGACATGCTGGGTGTTACACTGTGACCTGAAGCAGAACGGCCGATTATTCACTTTGGAAATCCGGGCACTATCTCATTTCCCACACTATATGTGTCCTGAAGAATATACAAGATGAAACCAGCCATTCGGCCCGTCCTAACTCTCCTAGACAAAGCCCCAGCTGTTCTATCCTATTTATATCTGTCCAACTGTTTGTGTGACCAAGTCAGACTCTCTGACTCTGCATACCTACAACTCCATTCGTAAAATTTACTCTGTGCTCAGGGAAATCTGCCTTTATTTGGATGACGCTAAATATTCTAACGACACGAATTCCAATTCATAAAACCCGCCGCTTTGTCACGGGAGTGGCTCTGAGTGTGCTCTGGGCCCTTACCTGTAACGCTTGTTGTCCACTGGTATAATGTCCATGGCGATATAATATTGTTGGTGAGGATCCAGGCCCGTGATCTTGACCCGCATAGCCGGAAACATTCTCCTAAAGCAGAAAATAAATAACAATAAAAAAAACTCATAAACTTGAACAAAACAGGTTCGAAAACAAAAAAAAGGAAATTATTAACCCGGGAACTCTTAAGACTGACAGATCTCGCTTAATCTCTTCCTGATCTGTTGCAGAAGAAGCACTGAGGGTAAATCAAGCTCATTCCAGCAAACCTATCGGCCGCCATCATAAACAGTCGGCAGAAGCAGGCAACAAGCCCCATAATATGGTAAATGTATCCTTTAAAAATACCGAGTAGTCGCCGCGCAATAGGCGACACTTCAAACCATAAATGAAGACCTTTGGATTTATTGACAGCAATGCTTCTAAAATATGTCTTTCTGTTACTAACTCGAAGTTCGACGAGCGGAAACCACAAGAAGTCATCTTCAAGCATTAACAAGCAGACGTGTTAGTTTAATCGCAGGCGAATCTGAAAATGTTCATTGGTCTATCGGAAATCACTCCAGGGCAATGAAATGAAGGGCAACAGACACTGAAGAGTCGGTGGCAAACGGTGCCTGCGTCTGATGTCTAACTTGCAGCGAACTGGAGGTAAAGACAAGTGCACCTTGACTGCATGGGGTTTCGGGACACACACACACACACACACACACAGACTGACCTGCCTGCTTTCGTTATGATCATCTCGGTGCCGATGTCGTGAAACCTCTTCCACAGGTCAGCGCCTTGAAGCTCCACTTGAATGTCCTCTCGGGAGATGCCACATTTGGGCGCTACATAGGCCTTACTGAGCACAGGAGGGGACGGGCTCGCCAAAGCATCGTCCCCATTCAGCACTGAAATCCCGAGGAACAAAATGAAACACAGGAAATCGTCAGTGTGAGATTACAGATTGAGAAACCGAATAATATGACAATGCGAAACTTTAATTAGATACAATTGTTTTTTAAAAAATGTGCAATTTTAATTGTATGTAATATTTTACATTATATTCATAGACGCGTGAAATGCACACACACACACACACACACACATATATATATAGTTTATTTGCTCGCAACTAACACCACAAATTTCATAATCTGAAGCCGATGGTTAGAAATGCGGTGAACAAGTTTTTTGATGGATCGAAACTAAACCCAGTGTTGCCAGGAGCGGCAGTGCGAGGATATGAGTCTATTTCTTAAGAGAATCAGTTGGTAAACAAGAGGAGTGGAGGGTGCTGGCACACTCACCCGGCCTCTCGCTGTAGTCAGTGACACAGCTCCTTTCCTCCTCGGAATTCCTATCCGGAGCCGGCACCTTCAGCGCCTGGCTTGTCCTCTGGTCTTTCACCCCGTTGCCGTCCACTTTCCTTTTCTTCTCCGCCCCGATGAGCGCTTCCACGGAAAAGGCGTGAGCTTTCAAACTCATCGTGGACGGCGATCTCCGTTTCTCGGCCATTCCACGCTGGGCTGTGGGGTGTTAGAAGTTAAGTTTCGAGAAGTTAAGTTGTCCTTCCTCACCACCCCCCCCCCCCACGCCGCCACCTTCCTATAACTGCCCTCCCTCCCTCCCTCGCCACTTCCCAAACTTCCAGATGGAATCCAGTGCGCGGAATATTCCTGGGGAAAGGGAGAGGAATAAAAAAAAATCACAGTGATTGGAGGTGGGGAGGGGGGGGCGAGGTTAGAGAGTGGCAGGGAGTGAAAGAGAGAGGGAGGAAAAAAAGGGGGGCTCCGTCTCCTCCAATGGGCCAGTTGGACTGACACGGAGTGGAGACGCCGCGGGTGGACTCTCTGAGCGCAATTAGGGCTGGTAATTGAATTTTGTTGCCTTGATCTGTCAGCACTTACAAGCAGGAGAGCGGTGGACATACTTCAGCCGGCCAGCTCCACGCGTGTCAGTTGCAGGCGGCAGGAGGCGGGCTTGGGCAAAGGGCGGGGGGGGGGGATCTGTCACTCACACCCCCATCGCCCCATCAGCGCAAGGCGCTTGCCTTTAAAGACCAATGGGAGCAGAGACCTCATTATCAGTTTCCTCTACTTTTTTTTTTGGCCGAATGTGGGACGGGACTCGCCAACTTTTGTGCAGAAGAATTGGCCCCTCTTGGAGTGTGCCATCCCGCCTTTCACAATGCTGCAAGCTAGAGACTCTCTTCACCCCCCCCACCCCACGTCCCCAACCACGCTTTTTAATCCGTGTCACCGACAGGAGCTGATCCAGATCATTAACTCCTGCACAAATAGATCAACACAGAATGGTATTACACTGAAGGTGAAAATTTCAAGCACTCTTAATATCGATTCTGAATCGCACAGTGCAGAAGGAGACCATCTGAGCCGATAACAATCCCTATCCCCATACATTTACCCTAGCTAGTCTCCCCGATATGAATGGACAATTTAGCATGACCCAATCCACACATTTTTCAGACCCTGGGAGGAAACCGAAGAAAACCTGCGTAGCCACGGGGAGAATGTGCAAACTCGCATAGACAGTGACCTGTGGCCGGAATTGAACCCAGGTCCCTGGCGCTATGAGGCAGCAATCCTAACCACTGTGCCACCGGGTAAGCGGGGAGCATTAGCCATTCAAGCAGATAGCAGTAAAGAGCAGTAGGCGAATCATTGCTGATCCGTATCCCCGGGAGAGATGGCTTTAGGTGTTTTCAAATATCTGGCACTGCGTCAGACTTATATACAGATATTTAGGATTTTTTTTCATATGTTGAGAAGTCCAGTCAATATACTTGGTGCCAGTGCGCCGATTTTAATTGTGGACGTAAATGGAGTGAAGAGCAAATATATTGCAGATAGTAGTTAAATCATAGACAGATGCATCGCAAGACATCTTGACAGAATAACATAATGTTTCCAAATATGTCAACAAGTTCTAGTATGGGAGGCAATAAATACCAGTGGTTAGACAGCCAGCAGGGAAATGCGTCGAAGTGATTAACACATTTTTTTTTGGTAAATTATAAATCGAAGCCAGTAATATATACTGAAAAACAACACCGCTGGCATTCAAGCGTTCACTGCGATGGGAAACGAATTTAAAATAGAATGTACTATAAATGTGCAATGGTTTAAATTAAAACCAGTAAACAGCGCATTTGCCGGGCATGTTGGAAGTGCTGTATGCAGTGAGATTTAAAACAAAACGCACAACAAAACACTCCAGCTAAGAACAATATATAAACAATGTTGACACTCGCTCAGACATTTACAAACCTCGCTGTAACCAATTTGCGACTGAGTTTCAATCGAAACATTCCCAGAAGTTAATGTTGAAACACTGTAGCAGAACCCCGAGCAATGTCCCGGTTACGTAAAACAGGTAGGCTTGGATTGAATTCAGGAAGCCAACTGGTATCCCAACATCTGATCAGGAACATCTTCCTGTTTTTGCAGATACCTCCAGTTTGTCTTAAACCTCTCCAGATAAAAGGCGATAAGACTATGGTACTTGCTGGCTCCTGGCTAAAGTATTTCAAAAGGCATCCCACTACCCGGTTCTCCTCCAATAACCCCGCATTTTTCTGCTGCAAATATGTTGACCACATTCTCAAACAAAAAAAACAAAAGAATTGTTGCCAGCCGTTTCCAAATCTGGCAAACTGTTGCCTGCTCCACCAACTTTAGACAAAATAAAATTTATCCTAATCCCTCTCCTCACTCTGGTGGTGGTCCTTTTAAGCTGATGACCTTTCTGTTCATAGATTCCGTCTCTTCACTGTTCCCTTTTCACTGTTCCCTCTTCGCTGCCCCTTTTTCACTGCTCCCTCTTCACTGTCCCTTCTTTACTGCCCCCTCTTCATTGCCCCCTCTTCACTGCCCCCTCTTCACTGTTCCCCTTCACTGCCCCCTCTTCATTGCCCCCTCTTCATTGCCCCCACTTCACTGTTCCCTATTCACTGTCCCCTCCTTACTGTCCTTTCTTCACTGCTCCCTCTTCACTGCTCCCTATTCACTGCCCCCTCTTCACTGCCCCTCTTCATTGCCCCCACTTCACTGCTCCCTATTCACTGCCCCCCTGCCTCACTGCCCCCTTCACTGGCTTCTTCACTGCCCTCTCCACTGTCCCCTCTTCACTGCTCCAGTTTCATTTCTCTCTCTTCATTGTCCCTTCTTCAATATCCCTTCTTCATTATACCTTTTTCACTGCCCTCTTCACTGCTCCCTCTTCACTGCTTCCTCTTCATTGTCCCCCTTCACTGCCCTCCCTTCACTGCCCACTCACTGCCCCTCTTCACTGTCCCCTCTTTACTGTCCTTTCTTCACTGCTCCCTCTTCACTGCTCCCTATTCACTGCCCCATCTTCACTTCTCCCTCTTCACTGCTTCCTCTTCATTGTCCCCCCTTCACTGCCCTCCCTTCACTGCCCCGCTCACTGCCCCTCTTCACTGTCCCCTCTTTACTGTCCTTTCTTCACTGCCCCCTCTTCACTGCCCCCTCTTCACTGCTCTCTTTTCACTGCTCCCTCTTCATTGACCTCGCTACTCTATCCCCTCTCCATTGCCCCTTTTCACTGCCCCTTCTTTGCTACCCCTCTTTGTTGACCCCCTTTTCACTGGCCTCTCATACAGCCCCTTCATCACTGCTCCCTCTTCACTACCCCTCTTCACTGACTACCCCCTTCTCTCCCCCCTTCACTGTCTTCTCTTCACTGCCTCCTCTTCACTTACTACTCCTCTTCTCTGTCCCCTCTTCTTTTCCTACTCTTAAGTTTCCATATGCTGTTATTTGAACATTTCCTTATATATAGTTATACATATTCATGTGCACATTAAAGCTGAATTTGAGTACTTTTTTATGTAACATTAAAATGCCAATCAATTCCAACAAGGCTACTCCAGAAGGGTGACCAGGATCCGGTTTTATTTTAATTAAAACCCACTTTAGAAATGTCTCAGCAATCTTGAATTACAAACAGAACATTTTCAACATGTCTCGTGAAGGGCCAGACACATATGATGTTTTTTCCATGTTAAAATAAAGTTAAATAAAAGTGACACAATTAAACAAAATATACATTACTGCTGACTTGGCTAGTTATTGTTTTGCTGTATTTAATGCTTTTAAGGAATGTCTTTACTCTTTTGACTATAACACCCTCATTATTTTTTAACCTACATTTGATATCTGTTTAATTTCCATTATGTCAGTAACATAATTGTAAGCAAATTGGAAATTGGTCACATCAGTTAAAAATGAGTTCGCTGGATATGATTCAGTCACTTGGATTAAAGTTATCAGTAAATTGTGAAATATCAAGCATGAGAAAGTCCAGCTGTCAGAATTTCCCGCACCCCCTCCCTCACCTCCCATCTCTCTCTCTTGCCAAGATTCCCCCATCCTTTTCCTTCTTTCTTTCCCATACCACCTCTGGGCTTCTGTAATCCACCACCAGTCCAAAGAATTGTAAACTCCTTCCCAGATTGACACTGATTGCTCACATTCCAGAGAGTTTGTGGTGAAGTTAACCAGCAAGCAGGCTCCAGATGACGGCACCTGATGAAAACAACACAGATAACAAATCACTACTACCATCAGCATCACAATCACCGTCATCACCATCACCATCAACATCATCATCACCATCACCATCATCATCATGTTCATCACCATCACCAACTTCACAACCACCATCACTACCATCACCATCACCATCACTACTATCACTATCACCATTATCATCACCACCATCACCATCACCACCATCACCATCACTATCATCAACACTCTCATCATCACCATCACTACCATCACCACTATCACTATCACGGCCATCATCATTATCGTCATCATTACTATCATCATCATCACCACAATCACTGCCATCACTACCATTACCATCACCGTCACCATCATCATTATTATCACCGTCACTACCATCACCGTCGGTGCACTGAGATATGGTGCTGGAGTCCATTTTCAGCGTCATTCGAATGAACAAACTCTCACACGTTCGTTTACCTTCTGCCCAGCAACTTAGAACACAATTCCTCAGTACGTAATATCCCAACAATTCTCAAACACCTTTCCCCCAAACATTTCTGATTTACTAGGCCATGCACAGTTTATCAGAATATCTACTCTCATATCCACTCTCTTTTCTATATTCCGCATACCATCTCCACTCTCCACATTCCTTACAATATTCTGGTTTTAATGCTGGACACCAATCTGGGGAAAAATATGCAGCCAATTTTGTGCAGGGTGGAAAAATTAACATTTGTGTTGAATGTTCCAGCGGAGGCAACATCTGCGCATGCAAATATCGACTCGGCTCGATAGATCTCTACGAATTGCCTGATTTTCAATCCAGGTTCCCTCCCCCACCCAGGAAAATGTCGAGTGACACACACACACACACAACCACGATATTGTGTGGTCTAAATTAGTGAGAGTTTGGCAAATCCGTGTCCCGCCTGTACAATGCAATCTTTGCCGCATCAAATCTTTAAATTCAGTCAGCGACTGAACCATGCGATCAGAGGCATCGCATTTGAACCCCGTCCATCGGTTTATGTGCAAACTGCGTTGATCTATTCGGACCCTGATCAAACTCCCGTTGATCGCGGTAGGTACCAGTTTAAAATAAATTACGAACCGTACCACAATGGGATTTGGTGACCTGACAACCTGAGATATTTATTTAAGCGAACATATATCCTTCATTTAAAACTATCCCTCCAAAATGCATGAACAGCCCTTGATGTGTTTGGAGGAGAACCTAATGCACGAGACTCAATGCAGGAAAACAAAACTGTCGCAGTTGACTTTAGAAGTTTCCATTTAAAATATATATAAAAAAATCTTGTTGGCTACTGTTACGGGAGAAAGCGAGAAATTAAACCACCCTGGCAGGGCTCACGCTTCAGAAAAGATAAAGCACTGATTTAGGGATGGGTTTTCTGTAAGTGGTCCTGAATCTTTTTTTATAAATTGATCTGGGATTTCGCTAATTAATAGATGCTTTTCGTATTTCATGCTTATCTATGTTAAAGCCCTGTGTTAATCTAGCTACTCCTCATGAGGAGTTTTGAGAAGGAGAGCGAGATTATTTCGACCTGACACTTTGGTGGGAGGGGTGCCACATTCCTGTTGCATCTGCCTTTATTCCCGCTATCCGAAACGTCACCAAGCCGCCGTACAGAAACCGTTCAACAAAACATCACAAAAGCCGCTGGGTTTGTTTTTTTTTGACATTTTAAACCGCAGTAAGTCTCCAGCACGTTTTACACGCTGTGAAATAGGATGCCCTGCGAAAATGAGACCGTTCAATGTTGTTGCATTCTTTTTCCAGTTACAGGGATCACTCCAGTGTGTAGAATTCTCGGACACTCTCGCCGGTGTCAGTAACCCAGTCAACCCAGTATCGCTGTGGGTCCAAATATCTTTTCTCCCTGGGACTTTGTACATTTCTACTAGCCTGTATTCTGCAATAGAATTTAGGACTAAAAATGTACCGCGCCCAGAGCTTGCGACATAGAACATTCATGGGATTATGAACGTTGACAAGGACATGAACCTAAATCTTCAAAACATTCATTAAACCAAGTATTCCTTGTGTAATTGACTCTGTGGTATAGCAATTGTTACAAGGTCCCACAATTGAAAAGAATTCAATACAATTGAATAACGTTGATAATATATGCAACAAAAGTAGCAAACTCTGTTCCAGTAGAAGTTTTCTCTCTCTCCCTCCCCCCCGCCATGTATATTGTGCCACCTACTGCCGGCAGCGAGCAATCCCATCCACCCTCTGCTCCAGACTTTCGCCTTTTCTCTACATTGACAGGAAACGGAAGTTTTCCTTTACATTTCTCGTCCTCGCATCACTGATATTTTTTTAAAAAAGCATTTCGATATTACCAATAATATTTAGCGTCCGTCACTACAGAAAGGCGTTGAAACATCGGTTCTAACCTGGGAGAAACGGTTTGAAATTTGTCCAATAGCGAGAACGGCAATTAATTGTCTGCATTGTGAATAGTCGAGTTGGCATTGCACAACAAGTGGGCATCTTTGTCATTTTACTGCACCATCTTTCAAATTGTTCGACCAACGCGATACTGACCTTTTAACCTCCTTCTTTACCACTGGTGGTTTCTGTTTTATCAGACGGTGAAAAATAAATATGAATATATATAGATATATTGCTGATCTGCACTCAGCAGATGGGGAATTGTGAACGCAGTGTACATTACCTGCACTTGAACATTTATTTGATCTTACAGGACAGGGACTCAGTGACAGCAGAGCGTTGTGGCCCGGGCAGACCCTAGTAGAAAAAGTCACTAACGAAATATTCAGTGTTTGTTGCGGATCACAATTCTTAACGAATAATTAAATTAATATGTACTAAATGGTCCTGGTATTAGATCCACATGGAGAAATGGAATGTTTTGACGATATCTCGCACATCGATTGTGAATGTTACAAGTTACATCAGAGCCGATTTGTTTTAAACGTGTTGACACCGCACTTAATGACCTGTCCATCCGGACCCGGTCTCCAGATGTTGGTGCATTTTTTCCCCCCATATAAAACTTGAGCAACTTTTCTTGCACCTTATCGGTTGAAGGCGGTGTAACAAAATATTTGGAAGGTGTTGGGGTGAAAATGTTGTTACAGCGATGAAATAATCTTCCACCATCTTCACCACGAGGCGCGGTACACTCTTATCGACACATTCCTGAGTTTGCAAAGTGCCAGACAAGTCACAGTAATTAAGATACAGAATTCCTGTTTGTTACTCCAGCAAATTTAACAATATTATTTTTATGTCTAATATCCTTGATTCGGCTGAAATTGACCAGTGATTGATTTCCGATGTACGTGTCCACATATAATGTATGCTATATATTGGAGGTATCTACCTGTAATGATGATTTAAAAAAAATACTACGAGGCTTTTAATGCGAGAAAAATGTACCTGAAGACACTGCACTTTAAAACTTTAATGTCAACCAACATTTGCACACCAGGAGTTCGACTGAATTTTTTCAATGACAATTTATTTCAAGATTTTTATTTAATGACTGTTGAGCTCAGGTCTCAGATATGATCGAGCTGCTTCTCCCGGACATTAAATATATATGATCGACCAAGAACAGTCGCAAGAAAAGCACACACTATTCAAGATAATAGTGATAACAACCGCGCCATTGGCTGGGTAGCAAGAGCAATTCAATCATCGGCTCGAATTGAACGGATTGTTATGAAAGGTATTTGCCAGCCACCATGCATGGTAGCAACTCCCTTTCCCTCGTTCGAATATTTTTAACTGAGGATGGGGGAAAAAAAACACAGCTAAACGTGAGGAACGGCGATCAGCTTATTTCTCGATATCTCGGCCGCATTTTAATCACTAACAAAACCGCTACGAACGATAGCAACTGAGCTTATTATAGCTATATAATTCAGAGCGACTGCATTTGCAGTGTCTGCACCCCTTGTCAGATAGTTAACCTGTAATCCAGGCCCGCGGACCGGGCTCGCAAACAACATGGAATCCCGATTAAAGTCTTATATTGTTTTGCAGACATTTGAAACTACTCACTATGCATCAGTAATAGCTCTACAACCCCTGAGTCCAACTGTTATCACAATCTGAAAACCAGACCCGCTGCGTTTATCCAGCATTTTCATTTTTGAAATTTCAGATTTCCTGCATCCTCGGTATTTGGCTTTGATTTTAGATTCGGGGTGTTTTTTTATTTTAATTAACAATATTTAATCAACACTGCTCCCGTGATTCCGGGTAAGTCGTATAGAAATATGTTAGAGCAACTGGGAATATCTTTTGAGAAGATCACACTAACCTAAAGGCGTCTAATTTTAGACTACAATATTCCTTCCACTCATTTCAATAATTTTTTTTTACATCTTCCAGCAAGCGTGAATAACACAAGCTGCTATCCCGGGGAATGTGTTTACTAAAAATGATTATAAAATTGGTTTACTAGTCAATGTTAAGTCTTCTATATTTTAAACCGCGTTCGGAACTCATGCTCCTATCAGCATAAAAACCACTTTTGACTCAACTCCTTACCCCGCAACTCTGGCAGCGGTTTTGTTTCTGAGCGATGTGGTATGAGAGGTTACTGATCTATTGTGGCGGTGACTCGAAGCTAAAAGACACTAAATAAATAGACAGCACTTGACGCCCGGTAGCGGTAGTAGTACAAATTAAAAACATAAAACAAAACACAGAATTTAAAACGGACTTCGCCACAGCAAATATTTCTTTAAACTGTGTGTCAATGAAAAAGGTGACAAGACTTTGGAAAAGGTGCTGAACATCAGCTGCAGTGGAGGCGGTGAGAGTCCGGTTCTAAACAGTAGTGGAGTTGTTGTGAAAGGTTCTTTGTGAGATTCGGGTTTGGGAACCAGGATGGTCGTTCCATTTGCTCTGAACTAGTTGCCCGAATATTATCGCAGAATTGTTACTGCACAGAAGGAGACCAGTTGACCCATCGTCGTCTCTCCAAAATCCTGGCTTACTGCCATCCCCTAGCCTTTCCCCCGACTGCCGAGAAATTATTCACATATTAATCATTAATTATGATTATTGATGATCATATAATCACCACTGTGCTACCGGTTTTCAAATTCATCCGTTGTGATGGCCCGTACCATAGGTAGCAAGGCTGTCTTTACACAGAATTGTGAATCCTTTTGAATGGAATATATATATTATTTCTATTGAAATATAATATATATATCAATATAATATGCATACTCGTTATGATCATGATACACATAATGATCATGAAACATATTTTATAATGCTATGTATTTTTATGTCAAAAGAACTCGTCACATAATTTATTTGGAATTAGAAAAACAAAAACTCCGGATGCAGAGCCGCATTGATCCGAGAGCAAATGAATTAAATTGTGTACTTTGCACTGCTGCTGTTTGAAGCTGGTGCCAAGGTGTAAATAGTCAGGATTTGGTATTGGTATGGAGTATTGATTGACCCACAAACATCAAGGTGCTTTGCACTGGCTTCTCGTAAAGATTTGACTGTAAAACAACACTTAGTGTTGTAACTTAATATTAAACTGTAAGCTCTGTGCTTATAAATGGCAAATATTATTTCACTGTTTTGAATAATCTCTTCAAATAGGAGTTTTTTTTAAACCGTTCGCGTTAAAAATATTAGAAGTCAGAGGAAACCTTACATTTCTGAGTGGGATGTTGAACGGAAGAAAAGAGTTTGATATCATGCGAACTATGTGCAGGAATTGGCAGTTACTCCCTGTGGTGAGAAACATATATTATACATTTCACAAGACTGTTAAAGTGATGACAAACATGACTTATCCTCCAGTACTGGAGCATTCAGTAAAGTATCTGATTTATATTTTAGTGAAACTCAAAGGAATGATTTTACACAGTTTTTGTAGACACTTGAGTTTGACAGATTGGATTGAAGTGGACTATTAATACAAAACAAAGACTATATCTGTTGTCAATTTGTTATCTGAATGGTAATGCAGTTGGAATTTGAACTAGCTTCATGCTATCATAAAATAGATTGTGCTACAATTCATCATGGCATCGTGTCATTGTGTAGTGATGTCAGAAATCCTGCAATACCAGATAGAATACATTTTTACTTAGACCAGTAATTGTAGGGTTGGCTCCAGTGTGCAGTGGCCTTTTACATGACCCAAAACTTCAAATGCCCAAAAGAAAATTGTGAAAGAGAAAACTGCACACACATGCAGCTTCTCTTCTATTGGTTGAACTACTTATAGGGTACAGACAGCAACCCCTAAACATTTAAATTAAGCACAGGTAAGTTTAGAAAGCTTGGGTGTCCAAGGGCTACACTGCATGTGGTATTAAGTGAAAGTAGTATTAAACTATCTTACCTAAAGTAACTCTCCCCACTCATTAGCAACCTCAGCACCACTTGTCTAGAGCCTTAAATACCCTGTTTGAAGATAGGTTGATCTCTTACAATGTACAATTATCTCTTATGATGTACAATGTCTCTTGACTATCATGTGAAGTAAATTGCTTTCCTCTGATTCATAAGTAAATGCACCCTCGCGCTTGATATAACATATGCTCATAAAGGCAAGCACATTTCCAGCTAAATTGTAACAGCAAAAGAAACATTTTTTGTGACAAAATAAGCAGGTAAAATATGTAGTAATATTTGCCCTAGAGCTATTATTGCAATTCTGAAATTATTTTTAAAAAGACAATGATTGTTAGAAGTATATTCTGCTTTTTACCCACATTTCCATTCTTACTAATACCAAGAGACTACAGAGGTTATTTCTATAAGTGCAGTAACATCTGCAGTTTTTAATCTTTTTGAAGATTGATAATGTAACACTAAAAGGAAATTCTTGATTGACATTTTGAAACCTCTTCATTCCTTTACATGTCATTACTTTAATCAAATGCATTACTACAGACAATGGAGAAATAGCTACAGCAAACTTTACATTTAAGTTTAATAGTAATTTATTAGTGTCACAAGTATGCTTCACTGCAATGAAGTTACTGTGAAAATCCTCTATATTCCAGCCCCTGTTCGGATATTCTGAGGGAGAATTTAGCATGGCCAATACACCTAACCCGCACATCTTTCAGACTGTGGGAGGGCACCAGAGCACCTGGAGAAGCTCATATTGACACAGGAAGAATGAGCAAACTCCATACAGTCAGTCATCCAAACCAGGAATCGAACCCAGGTCCCTGGCACTGTGAGACAGTAGTGCTAGCCACTCTGTCACTGTGCTGCTCCATGCCTTTCTTTCTGGCTACCACAAGAAATGATTAAGAAAGCACTTTCATGCATGGATAATATTGTAATATCTAAATAGTAGGCACAATGGGGATGCACTACTTTTCAAAGAGGTTTCTAGGCTCTGCAACATAAGCACTCAAGATAAGCATGACTGAAAACCACTTTGAAAGGTTAAAGTGAATTCTCTATAGTTCACAACCACAGAGGCTAAGAAAGCTTTCATACTTGATGGTTGAACAAGATTGTGTTAGCTAATCATAGTGGCATCACACCTCACCTTAGCTCGGGTGTAGAAATCTCTGTCAGCGTCCGCCCACTTTTTTGCCACCCACTGACTGCTGCTGGAAAGCATGTGTAAATTGAAAAGATTGAGCTCGGCAGTGATGTCTTCCACACACTTGAGCATGCGGGACTTAAACTATCACTCCATTGCAGCACTGAGGATGTGGTATGTTATTAGATGTGTCTGTTACATTCTGGACTTTCTCCAACATCCTTTATTTTTTTGTGTTTGATGACAATTTTTCTAAGTATAGCAAGTCTCTTATGAATCAAAGCATTCATTTTGCTCTCTCTTGCACCAGGCTAACATGCCTTTGCTCTGACGCTGAACCTTATTTTTTAATGGAAAACACAAAGATATTCAGCCCAATTCCTGTCAATTTGATAAAGCCATGAAACATGATCTCTTTAATGCATGCAATGTTACTGTCCAAATCAATTTGCAATTGAAAAAAAGTTGCTTCACAAAACATAAAGACTCAAGCAAAAGAATGCTTGCATGAGAGAACTGGAATCTGATCACAGGCAAATAATATATACTTTCCAGAAAAGTGCTTTTTAGAGTTAGCTTGTAATACATTTGTGACCTTGAAAGCAACTATTTTGGTTGCAATGTTATATATAGCTTGTATAATATATTTTGTATCTTATAATGTATATGCCTCAAATGCTCATTGTGCTTGCTGCTATCCACTGATGCATTTCATGGCTTAACATTTATCTTTTAAACTGTCCACCAATAGTAATCAAATAATCAATACGAATAAATGTTTCCATGAAACAAAGAAAAATGTAACATACATTTATGTGGCACCTTCCACAACCTGAGGCCATCCCAAAACCCTTTACAGCCAACAAAATAATCTAACCAGAAAGCAAATGTAAATTGTTTGTAACACAAGCATACATCAATGTTTTTAGACAATATAAACTTGAGTTGTATAGTTCAATTTAACATGGATCAAAGCACCTTTATCTTAAATATTACGTGATACAAGAAATCTTTGTCTCATAACCTGACTGTTCTTCTGTCTTCCATTTTATACTCATCTATTTAAACTGTACAAAATCAGAGACAGAAGTTCTTATTTTGTTGGGTGTGTTCTAAAGCAAAGTCTTGTCCTTCCAAATGGATATTAAAGACCACATGGGGTTATTGAAAAATAATGAAGAGATCTACAAGTGACTAAGCAACATTTAATCCTTATTCACTATCACCAAAAAAAACATGGTTAATAGGCCATTCCTCTCATAGCCAATGCACTTAACCAGCATATGTTTTGGACTGTGAGAGAAAACGAGGCACCTGAAGGAAGCCCACGCTGACATAGGAAGAATGAGCAAACTCCACACAGTCACCCAAGCCAGGAATCAAACCTGGGTCCCTAGCACTGTAAGGCAGCAGTAATAGCTACTCTGTCACTACGCCATTCCATGTCAATCTTCCTGGCTACCACAAGAAATGATTAAAAAAGCAACTTCCTGCATATTGTTTGCAGAGTGATGACTGTCATTATACTTGAAAAGTAGCTAATAGTACAAAATGCAGTGAAACTTTTTGACAAAATCCAAACTTTTCTTTCTTGGTCAAAGAGTCTGCTAAAACTAGAATTTGTATTTTTCATGATAAACAAAGCTGATCTAAGGCAAATTATGTACTTCTGAAGTGTATTCACTGTTAATAAAGATAATTTGCACTCAGCAAGGTCCTCCAAACAGTAACAAGACGTGGTGATCTGTTTTAAGTGAATATTGTTTGAAGCATTGGCGAGAACAACTGGATGAACTTCATGTCCTATTTTGAATAGTGTCATTTACCTGCACCAGAGAGCTAGGACAGGACCTCAGCATAACATCTTGCCAGAAGACATAGAAACATAGAAGCCAGAAGTAGTAGGCCATTTGGCCCTTCAAGCCTACTGCGTCATTCATCTTGATCATTGCTGATCATAGAAGACAATATCCTGATTCCACCCATCCTCCCATATCCCTTGATCCCTTTAGCCCCAAGAGGTATATCTAATTTCTTCTTGAAATCACACAATATTTTGTCTTCAACTACTTTCTGTGCTAACAAATTCCACACATTCACAAACCTCTGGGTGAAGAAATTTCTCCTCATCTCAGCTCTAAAATTTTACCCCTTATCCTCAAACTATGCCCTCTGGTTCTGGGGGAGTCCCCCACCATTGGAAACATTCTTTCTGAATCTACCCTGTCTAACCTTGTTAGAATTTTTTAAGTTTCTATGAGATCCCATCTCACTCTTCTAAACTTCAGTGAAAAAACTCTGAACTGACTTAGTGTCTCCTCATATGACAGACCTGCCACCCCAGGAATCAACCTGGTAAACTTTCCTGTACTCTCTCTAGAATATCCTTTCTCAGTTAAGGACACCAAAGCTGCCCACAATACTCCAGGTGTAGCCTCACCAATGCTCTATACAACTGCAGCAAAACATCTCTATCCATATATTCAAATCAACTCGCTATGAAGACTAACATACCAGTCCCTCCAACAGTGCAGTACTGTCTCAGTGTGTCAGCCTATATTAGGCATGCACTCTTTGGAGTGGGGCTTGAACCCACAATCCTTAAATCAAAGATGCACATGCTAACAACATGTTAGCCAAGCTTACACTCATACGTGAAGAGTGTGAACAGGATACTGGGAGACTGTTGGCATCAAACCTTACAACCTTTAACAAATAGTTCAGTGAACACATTCAAGAATATGCATACCTTCACAGGCAATGCATTCCAGATTCCCTCTTGAGTGAAAATTATTTTTCTCAAATCCCATCTGCATCTCGTGCCATTTCCCAATAACTGCGCCCTCTTGTGATGGACCCCTCCACCAAGGGAAACAACTGCTCCCTACTCACCTTGTCCATATCCTTCATATTGTATATCCCTCAATCATTGATCATAGAATCCCTATAGTGCAGCAGAGTTCATTCGACCATTGAGATATACTGACTTTCTGGCAGATTATCTTCCCCAGGCCTGCTCCCTATCTCTGTAGCGCCACATATTTTCTATGGCTAATCCATCTAACCTACACATCCTGAGACACTAAGGGCCAATTTAACGTGGCCAGTCCACCTAACCCGCACATTTTTGGACTGTGGGAGAAAATCAGAGCACCCAGTGGAAACTCAGACCAACGCTGGAAGAAAGTGCAGGCTCCACACAGACAGACACCCAAGGCTGGAATTGAATTTGGGTCCCTGGAGCTGCGAGGCAGCAGTGCTAACCCCTGTGCCATTGTGTTGCATAATGTCCCCCCTCAGCCTTCTCTGCTCTGAAGAAAACAATCCAAACCTACCTAGTCTCACCTCAAATGTTCCGTCCCAGGCATCTTGATGAACCTCTTCTGTATCTCCTCTAATGCAATCACATCCTTTCTATTGTTTCTTCTGTGTTTCTTTCTATTTAATTCTGGGGGCTGAATGCATAAATGCTAGACAGTAGACAGCCTTGAATGTATCCCTGAAAGGTGCTATAGAGGAAAACCATTACCTCCTCCAAGCCTTGAAGGCACTTGTGCGGAAGAAGTAATCAATATCAGAAAAAAAGCTGCAGCAGGATGTGATCTGGGGTGAAACAGGCCTGTTTTAAGCCTTATTCACACCCACTGCTGAGGAAACAGTCTAATAAAACGCTTCTTTTAATCTAACTGATGCAGCTGATTTACAATTTATGACCATTTTAATTTGACTAATGGAGTTTACTGATTTAGACAAGAATACTGCCATGTGTTAAAGACCCCATGTGTACTGAAATGGATTGGAACATCTAAACTTGCAAAAGGATATTGGTATTTCACTTCAAATACCAGAAGAAATCACAGCTCGCTTTCTGCAATTATCGTAAACAACTGCTATAAATCTGATAATCGGAATTAGCACGTCTTGGCTAACTTTTAATTGGGATTTTTTTTTAAATCACCTCTCTCTTCTTGTCAATACTTACAACACCAGGCAAGTCAGGTCAAAAGTTTATATGATCACATAAGCATTTTCATGCTTAAAGCATCCTCAACCGCATGTGGGAGAATGACTTTGCATCCAAGAGCATACATAAGGCCCAGGATCATACTTGTGCCTCAGAAAATGATGCCGATTTAAGTCGAGGCCTGTCTGCATGGCAGTTACTAATTCAGTGTTATGCTGAATTTGCAGCTGTTCCCCATTAAAATGCACCATGGAAACACATATTTATTTTCTGCACGACTTTAATCACTAGCAAAAACACACACTTCACATTGTCAGCTTGAAAGCAGCTGCAAGGCACAGAATACTCAGCATGATTCAACTTCCTTGCTGGATTTCTTTCCCCTTTTACAGCACAGAACACGTGGGTTGTAATTTAATACAATCTGAGTTTGTCCCAGCTTATGGATAAGGTAATAGAGCAACAGGGTTTAGCAAAAACAAAATAGTTTGAATTCCATAGCCCTAAACTTAATTTGAGCTGTCAAAGCCAAAAACAAAATGAGGATTGCAGCATGCCTTCCAAAGAGCAAGGTAGATGAGTGCCAGTTATATTCAGGTGGGTATCCTTTGCAATGGCCCAGCTGACAACTTGTACACAATGATCAATAAATTCATGTCGCCTCAGACATCTCTTGTGACCAAAGGCAAGGTACAATGCATCGACTCACTTTCTGCCTTGTATGACCATAGATTTAAAAGCAAATGATAACTTTCATTGGGTGCATGGTATGCTATTTGATTGGATGTCCCAACCAGATAAAAGCAATCACTGGTGTTTGAAGTTGGTTCTGGAGTATTCAGTTTCCTGTTAGTAACAGATTTACCCTTCCAATTTTTATTGTCCTGCAGATCAATTTCAATTTGGATTAATGCTAATGACTAAACTTGAACTTGCACCTGGCATGTCACCTTGCTCACCAACCTTGCAGTTGGATCAAGGTTCCTTTGGTTGCCCAGTGGACATTGATTAAATTAACCAAACTAGGGAAATTGAAAGAGTTTTAATCAACACCAATAAAGACTAACTATTTAATAAGGTCCCACTTTGAAATCTGTGGAAGGCTAAGTTACTTACAACAAAACTCTTGTTGTCTTTAGTAACATTGCTGTTTAATGTAATTCCTGGAGCTGAGATACTCTTCTGTTGAGAGTTAAGATCAACTATGGACTCATACAATACTCTGACCTCTTATTCTTTCTTTATGAATCAGAAGTGACAAGATTGACACGGACACTGTTTTTGATAATGATTAAAATCATCCATTGATGGCACAATAAGGTAGTTGGCTCAAATGGCTTCCAGCAATGGTTCCACAGAAAAATAAGTCACTATTCATTGCAGAGTATGAAGCAAAAGATACAAATTACACACAATGCTGAGACCGAAATTCAAATAATTGCCATGCAAATTATTATAGTAAAAGAGGAATGTGAAGTTTTTGGGAAAATACGTTGCAGTAAGAGAGGAGTATGAAGATCTTAGATGGGACTGTGATACATGGTTAGCTCTGTTGCCTCACCAGTGTCCTGGGTTCCATTCCTGGCTTGAGTCACTGTCTATGTGGAAGCCAGCCCATTTTTCCCGTATCTGCGTGGATTTCCTCCAAATGCTTTGGTTTCCTCCTAAAGTCCAAAAGATGTGCCAGTTGGGTGCATTGGCCATGCCAAGTTCGCCCTCAGTGTACCTGAACAGGCACCTGAATGTGGTGACTAGGGGATTTTTACAGTAACTTCATTGCAGCGTTAATGTAAATCTACTTGTGACATTAATAAATAAACTTTAAACAAAAAAGATACATTAAGCAAGAGCATTCAGAAGCAAAACAACACATGCTATTGAAACATGCTTTCCTTTATTCCCCCGTTAGGCTCCCTCCAGTGGTGCATGGGTATGGTAGCTTTAAGTGAACAAAATGTACAATGCAATTTTCAATATACTACTTCTCTCGACTTCTTCGTAAATGAAAGACATCTTGTTTCAGTGGTTTGTTTGCACAAGTATAAACAATAAAGTTAATTACATTTCAAAATCACAGTAACACTTAAATATTCATTGTTTTATATTAATTTAACAATATACTCAGTCATATAAAATGAGACAAAAGATTTGATTAACTAGTGATAATGATTTATTTTATACCATAGTCCCTTAGGTTTGGTGGATATTTTGTCTCACAAATATATCATCTGACATTGGGTGTAGTTTCATATATGTTATGTTCTTCATCTGAAACACCAGAATTAGATTCAGTGGACATGATATTTATGCAACTGACCATTGGAGAGTGGCAGCATTTTCTGGTCCCACTCTTGTAAAAGAGGTTTTGCACTGAATGAACCCCTGGGAAATCCATGAGAGAGGTGCACTGCTGGTGGGACTTAAAGATCCCACTGGTGTGAGAAGCTGGAAAATTCTGACCAATGCTTGTGATTTAGTGCTTTGAAGAATGATCTTTATGTGATGATTTGTGGACTGCGTGCAACAGTAATCAGAAGGATTTGTGTTGCTCAATATCAAGATTTGGGGAAATTTAAGATTAAAAAATGAAATTAGCACAAAATAAAAAAAAGAATTGATAAGTGCAGCTCTCTGAAGGGTGTTTTAACTTTGAAACATTGAAACCAGAATCAGAAGTAGGCCATTTGTCTCTCTAAACCTACTCCATCATTCATCTTGATCACGGTTGATCATCGAATTCAACATCCTGATTCCCCCTCTCCTTTCAACATCTCTTAATCTCTTTTAAGATTAAGAGCTATATTAAATTTCTTCTTGAAATCAGACATTGTTTTTGCCTCAACTACTTTCTGTGTTGGTGAATACCACAGATTTCTTCACCCTCTGGTGAAGAAATTTTTTCTCAACTCAGTTCTAAAGTGAAGAAATTTCTTCTCAACTCAGTTCTAAAACATTTAAACCTTATCCTCAAACTACAATCCATAGTTTTGGATGCCCCCACCATTGAAAGCATTCTTTCAGAATCTACTCTGTCTAAATCTGTTAGAGTTTTATAAGTTTCTATGAGATCCTCTCTTATTCTTCTAAACTCCAGGAAATATAATCCTAACTAATTTAGCCTCTCCTTATATCACAGGCCTGCCATTTCAGGAATAAACCTTGTAAACTTTCATTGTACTCCGTCTCCAGATAAAGACACCAAAATTGCACATAATACTCAAGGTATCGCCTCACCAATGCCATATGCAATTACAGCAAAACATCCCTATCTCTACACTCAAATCCTCTTGCTATGAAAATAAAAAACTATTTGCCTTCTTTACTGCCTGCTGTACTTTCAGCGACTGATACATAAGGACTCCCAGGTCTTGTTGAGTATCCATCTCTCTCAATTTACAGCCTTTTAAGTAATAATCTGGCTTCCTATTATTGCTACCAAAGTGGACAACCTCACATTTATCCACATTATATTTCATCTGCATGCAGCTGCCCACACACTCAGCCTGTCCGAATCATGCTGAATGACATGCAAATTGGTGTGAGAAAAGCAAATATTTACATATGTGGTGAGATGAGAACAACGGGTTGTAAAAGAAGTGACTTCAAAATGGAAAGAAAAGGGAGTTGACACTAAAAGCTGGGTCCATAGAGTGAGCGATATTAAATATACATCTGTAGCACAATAGCTGGAGAAAGGGATACAATAGAAGCTTTAAGCATCACGGCCACACCCATCTGCAAAAAATAATCTCATACAAAAACAAATTACTGCAAAAAGAGGACTGGCTAACGTCCAAAACTCAAACAGAGATTAAGGGCAGAATTCTCTCCCAAAAATTTGAAGTGTCAAATTCACGTAAAATCCGGAGCAAATTGCTTTCTTTCAACGGGAGTTTCAAAATGAATCTTCTACACACTGTTCAATGCAGAGAGAACTAGCATGAATCCCAACTATTCACATCACATATTAATGATTTGGAAAGTTCCTTACGCTTTCACTGAAATTGAAAATGGTTTTCCCAAATGTGGACAAATACCCAGTGGCTGGTAAGGACCTGCTAGATTTACCTTGTAGATTTATATAACCTTGGATGTTCAGAGCTCAGAATTCAGGAAATGTAGCTAGTTGGGAACAAAGAGATAACTTTATGAGATACTGGGGCCAGAATTTTACTGCCTTGCCTGCTCCAGAATCAGGGCAGGTGAGGCTCACAGAATGGAATTCTCCATTGGCTTCATGTAGGTTTTATGAGCCATACCTGAGCGAGGTCATAAAATTCTACACCATGTATGTAGTCTTCAGTGCAGTTAAGGGTTCTGTTATAGTATACTATAGTCCTTGTCATGTATTTGTCTTTTAAATTAATAAATATTCTTTAATGATCAACCACAGCAAGATCTGACTATTCCTCACTTGTTTGCGTATCTTTTTGCACTCTATACCAAATTGAACATATGTACAACATAAGAACCAATGTGCCACATTACCTTTTTGGATTTAGGGACATGCATGTATTAACATCAGTGGGGTTCTTAATAGTGACAACAAATAGTTGACTGTCATAGGCAATTGTTTGCTTCCTGACATCACAATTTCATTTCACAAGCACTTTACCTTCTGCTTGTGGTGATGAAGCTCTGAATTTCAAATTTCTCCTTATATTTGCTTTCATTCATTCCTTCTATCCTCAATTCTGTTTGCTTGCATGCTGATCACTAGCTCCACAATGTAGCTCAGGAAGTGCGTGTGCATTGGATGTGTAAAGATGAGTATACCTCGAGGCTTTCTAGCAGTTGAGAGAGGAGTCTTTCTGTAATTGCAAAAAAGCAGCGCAACTTTTGCTTCCACAACTTGCCCTCAGCTGTAGTAATATGTATCTCTTTTTACAATTCACGCATAAAGATGTCAACTTCTCATTAGCTCTTGGCCAATGAGTCGTGTTGCTTCTGGTGAGTGAAGTCCAAGTAGTTTGCAAATATACTGAGATCATCACCATTGACTGGAGGTCCATTATCCCTTCTCATCATTTGAAGGGCTTGAAATAAAGTGATAACCTGGTCAAATTTTGAGATGATTGCTTTCATTGAAATTGACGTAATCACTTCCATGACAAGGAATGTACTGTAATCATCAATGACAACAAGGAGATGTTTGCCAGTGTGCAAATTTGCAATAGCAACACTAATCTTAATCCCTGGTCCTGCAGTAGTTCAGACATCTTTGTCAGAATTCTCCAGCTGTTCATGCTGGTGGATTCTCCAGTCCCACCAATAGTGTACCCCCAGTTCCCCCCGCAGGTTTTCCGGACTTTCCATTGGCAGTGATGGGACCAAAGAGTCCTGCTACTAGCAAACAACATGCCATCTCCCACTTGTTGCATAATGTTAAATCTCACAGGATCCAGGGTGAGGTTTCTAAATGGATGCAAAATTGGCTTCTTGACAGAAGCCAGAGGGTAGTTTGAGAGTTGTTTTTCAAACTGGAGGCCTGTGACCAGCGATGTACCTCAGGAATCAGTGCTGGGTCCACTATTATTTGTCATTTATATTAATGATTTGGATGAGAATATGCGAGGCGTGGTTAGTAAGTTTGCAGATGACACCAAGATTGGTGACATGGCGGACAGTGATGAAGATTACCTCCAACTGCAGCGGGATCTTGATCAATTGAGTCAATGGGCTGAGGAATGGCAGATGGAGTTTAATTTAGACAAATGCAAGGTGATGCATTTTGGTAGATTGAACCAAGGCAGGATTTACTCAGTTAGTGGTAGGGCACTGGGAAGAGTTACAGAACAAAGAGATCTAGGGGTACATGTTCATAGCTCCTTGAAAGTGAAGTCACAGGTGGACAGAATGGTTAAGAAAGCATTCGGCATGCTTGGTTTGATCGGTCAGAACATTGAATATAGGACTTAGGGAGTCTTGTTGAAATTGTACAAAACATTGGTTTGGCACACTTGGAATATTGCGTGCAATTTTGGTTTTATTATAGAAAGATATTATTAAAGTGGAAAGAGTGCAGAAAAAATTTACTAGAATGCTACTGGAACTTGATGGATTGAGTTATAAGGAGAGGCTGGATATAGTAGGACTTTTTTCTCTGGAGCATAAGAGGCTGAAGGGTGATCCTATAGAGGTCTATAAAATAATGAGGGGCACAGATTAGCGAGATAGTCAAGATCATGGACACAGGTGAGGTCCCAGAGGACTGGAGGATAGCAAACATAGTACCGTTGTTTAAAAAAGGTCAGAGGGATCAGCCAGGGAACTATAGGCCGGTGAGCTTGACTTCAGTTATAGGTAAGCTAATGGAGAGGATCCTTAGGGACAGGATGTATGAGCATCTGGAGCGCTGCGATCTGATCATGGATACGCAGCATGGCTTCGTCAAGGGGAAGTCTTGTCTTACGAATCTGGGGGAATTTTTTGAAGAAGTGACAAAAACAGTTGATGAAGGACAGGCTGTTGATGTCGTCTACATGGATTTCAGTAAGGCGTTTGACAAGGTTCCTCATGGTAGGCTGATAGAGAAGGTGAAGGCACATGGGCTACAGGATCGGGTATGTAGATGGGTCGAGAACTGGCTCGGGAGGAGGAGACAGAGGGTAGTAGTGGAAGGCTCTTTTTCCGGGTGGAAGCCTGTCACTAGTGGAGTGCCACAAGGCTCAGTACTAGGTCCTCTTCTATTTGTGGTCTACATAAACGACTTGGAAGTAGGGGTAGGTGGTGAGATCAGCAAATTTGCTGATGACACCAAGATGCTTGGAGTGGCGGGTACAGAGGAGCAGTGTCAGGCAATACAACAGGACATAGATAGGTTGGTAGACTGGGCAGATAGATGGCAAATGGAATTTAATCCGGATAAATGCGAGGTGATGCATTTTGGCCGGAAAAAGGTAGAAGAGAGTTATAGGATAAAAGGTAAAACTATACGGAGCATAGAGACGCAGAGAGACTTGGGGGTGCAGGTTCACAAGTCTCTGAAGGTGTCCTCACAGGTGGAGAAGGTGATAAAGAAGGCGTGTAGTATGTTAGCTTTCATAGAAAAGGGTATAGAATACAAGAGTAGGAGTTTGATGTTGCAGTTGTATAGAACTTTGGTTAGGCCTCACTTGGAATACTGCGTCCAGTTCTGGTCGCCTTACTATCGGAAGGATGTGGAGTCCTTGGAGAGAGTGCAGAGGAGGTTTACCAGGATGCTGCCTGGTATGGAAGGACTGTCTTATGAGGAAGGATTAAATAGACTGGGGTTGTTTTCCCTTGAAAGACGTCGGCTTAGAGGGGATCTCATAGAGGTGTATAAGATTATAAGGGGTATCGATAGAGTAAATGGAGGTAAACTTTTTCCACCTTTAGAAATGGATAGGACGAGAGGTCATGGCCATAGGGTGAGGGGGGCTATGTATAGGACGAATATTAGAGGGCAGTTTTTCACACAAAGGGTAGTGGGGGTGTGGAATGCACTGCCGAGTAAGGTGGTGGGAGCAGGCACGCGGGGGCTGTTTAAGGGTCTCTTGGACAGCCACATGAGCGGTATGCAGATAGAGGGATATATTAGGACTGTTTAACTACGGCTTTTTTCCACAGGTAATTCGGTCCCTACTTGACCAACATTGAGCATGCATTCGGCAGGTGGTGCGGGTACAGCTCTTGGATGTTGATTCATGGGTTGCCTGGTACCTCATGTCGTAAATGAGTGTTTTATGTGGACCATCTGAAGGGCACCATGACAGCTCAGAGACTATCGATGTGGCTGTGCAGACACTTGGAATTGGGCCGGTGTCTGCGGGAGTTTGCGCATTCTCCCTATGGTTGCGTGGGTTTTCTCCGGGCACTCCGGTTTCCTCCCACAACCCAAACATTCGCTCTTAGGCTGATTGGGAAACAAATTGCCCCTATAGTGAGAGTTTTCCATATTAGGAATAATATATATATTATTATATAGGAATAATATAATAGGATAATGGATTTGCTACTATATAGTTATGAAGGCGGCGCGGGCTCGTTGGGCCGAAGGGCCTGTTTCCCGTGCTGTGTTGCTCTTAAAAAAAAAAATCATTTTCCAAAGGTAAGGGAGTTTAAAACTAAAGGACATAGTTTAAAGTAAGAGGGGAGAGATCCAAATATCCAGAGGGGCAATTTTTTCCCACAGAGGGTGGTGAGTGTCTGGAAAAAGCTGTCAGAGATAATGGTAGAGGTGGGTACAATTTTGTCTTTTAAAAAGCATTTAGATAGTTACATGGATAAGATAGGTATAGAGGGATATGGGTCAAATTCAGGCAATTGGGATTAGGTTAGGGTTTTTTTAAAAAAAAGGTAGAATGGACAAGTTGGGCTGAAGGGCCTCTTTCCATGCTGTAAACCTCTATGACCCTATGACTCTGTAGTGGGAAAGGCATGGCTGGGAGGTGGAGAATCTGGCCCCTTGACAGGATCACCAAGATTTGACATTGTAATTGATCGATGTGGCAAATTTTATGTTAATTGATGCGATCAATTCCTGGAAACCATAGGAATTGTTTAATTTTCACATTTAAATATGTCTGATATTGACAACATTTTCCCTCAATGATTGTGGAATAACGATACCAGTTGTGTAACATGAAATCAGATGCAGTTGTAACAATTAGCTCATTTCAAACATTGTAAAGACCTTGTACTATCTGAGTGATTTTGTTTGCAGATTGTTTTGCAAAAATTCTAGTCTCATGATTCTGTGGCTGTCATTGTTGTAATGTCTCATCTTATTTTGTTGTGGCTTTGATGTCTGTTAAATTTAGTGACTTTGGCATTGCAGTTAGACTTTGTGCAGTTAGAATGCTGTTTGACAATCCTTTCTTCATGACTGGTAGTGTCAGCAACAGATGTCAATAGATTAAAAGTATTCTGTTGAGTTGAGCTTGCCTGGCTGGTAGTCAACATGGAATTCATACTCTTGTAGTCTGAATAACCAACCTTTTATTCAAGTAAATGATTTGCTACATGGATTGTAGAACAAGTTCGTTATCAGTCTACGATTGGTTATTACATCAAAATCACTTCTAAATATGTAGAGATCAAAGTGTAAGAAACCCTCTGTGATTGAAAACACTTCTTTCTCTATTTGGGAAAAACACGGCTCCACAGGTATTAGTAATCTGTTTGTTATTTTAATGATTGATAGTTACCATAAGACATAAAAACAAAAGTAGGTCATTTGGCCAATCGAGTCTGCTCCACCATTCAGTGAGATCACGGTTGATCTGATGTGATAACTTTCAACTCAAATTCCCTTCCTTACTCCCATAATCCATGATTTCCTTAAAAATGTGTCTTTCTCAGCCTTCATCATATTTAATCATTATGATCAGCCTCTGCTGTCCTTGTGGTAATAAATTCCACAGATTCACTAATCACTGAAATTCCTCTTCATCTCTGTCTTAAATGGATGATCCTTAACTCTGAGATTCTGCCCTTTGGTCCTAGACTCTCGAAGAAGGGGAAACATCCTCTCAGCATCTACCCTGTCATCCCCTTGAGAATCTCAGTAAGGTCACCTTTTATTCTTCTGAACTCCAATGAGTACAGGCCCAACATATTTAACCTCTGAAATCCATGTATATCTGGGATCAATCTGGTGAACTTGCTCCGACTGCTTGTAGTTCCAGTATATCTTTCCTTAGATAAAGGGACCTAAACTGTTCACAGTATTCCAGATGTGACTTCTTAAAAAAAACATTCATTGGACATGGGCGTTGCTGACTGGCCAGCATTTGACGTCCATCCCTAGTTGCCTGAGAGCAGTTTAGAGTCAAGCACATTGCTGTGGCTCTGAAATCACATGTAGTCCAGGCCAGGTAAAGATGGCATATTCCCTTCCCTAAAGGACAATTTGAATCAGATAGGTATTTACAACAATTGACAATGGTTTCATGGTCGTCAGAAATTCTTAATTCCAGATATTTTTTATTGAATTCAAATTACATCATCTGTCATGTCTGAATTCAAACCCAAGTCTCCAGAACATTAGTTGTATTTCTGAATTAATAGCCTAGCAATGAAACCACTAGACCATTGCCTCTTGCATTGATTGAACTAGTACCTTTTGTAGTTTGACCCATAACTCCCTATTTTTATATTCCATTCTCCTTGAAATAAAGGCCAAAATTCTATTTGCCTTTCCTATTCCTGTTGAACTTGCATGCTAGCTTTTTGTGATTTACACACAAGGACCCCCAAGTCTGTCTGTGCAGCAGTTTTCTGAAATCTTTTCCCATTTAAATAATATTTAGCTCCCGTATTCTTCCACCCAAAATGCATAACTTCACATTTCCCAACATTATATTTCATCTGCCAAATTTTTGCTTACTCATCAAACTTGTCTATATCCCTCTGTAGACTGTGCCATCCTCACCACTTGCCTTTTCCATCAATTTTTGTGAATTATTATTCACAAACTTTGCAATAGGATATTCACTTTACTCATCCGAGTTATTAATATATATTGCAAATAGTTGTGGTCCCAGCACAGGTCCCTA
This sequence comes from Sphyrna mokarran, assembly GCA_024679065.1. Classification (NCBI taxonomy): domain Eukaryota; kingdom Metazoa; phylum Chordata; class Chondrichthyes; order Carcharhiniformes; family Carcharhinidae; genus Sphyrna; species Sphyrna mokarran. The sequence goes on along the minus strand of JAGIQG010000005.1, from coordinate 36,631,743 downwards.
TGGCATTTCACTAGTTACAAGTTGCCATCCTAGATTTGCACCTCTTATTTCAACTGCCTTCTATCAGTTAGCCAATCCTCTATATATGTTAATAAACTATCACCAATATTATGGTCTCTTATCCCATCAAGTAGCCTTTTGTGTGGTACCTTATCGAATGTTTTTGGGAAATGCAAGGTTTCCCATCATCTATCCTACTCATTACCACATCAAAGAATTCTAATAAGTTTGTCATGCATGATTTCCCCTTCATGAAGTCATGTTGACTCTGCTTGATTATACGATGCACTTCTAAATGCTCTGCTATTACATCCTTTATAATGGACTCAAACATTTTCTCAATGACAGAAGTTAAGATAGCTGGCCTATAGTTTCTTGTTTTTAGTTTAAGTTTTAAAGTTTATGTATTAGTGTCACAAGTAGGCTTACATTAACACTGCAATGAAGTCACTGTGAGAATTTCCTAGACACTACAGTCCGACGCCTGTTTGGGTATACTGAAGGAAAATTTAGCCAATGTACCTAACCTGCCCATCTTTGGACTGTGGGAGGAAACTGTGGCACCAGAGGAAACCCACACAGACACAGGAAGAATGTGCAAACTCCACACAGATAGTGACCCAAGCCAGGAATCGAACCTGGGTCCGTGGATCTGTGCGGTAGCAATGCTACATGCCACCCCTGAATGGACAAAGGAGTAACATTGACAGTTTTCCAATCCTATAGGACTTTTGCAGAATGTAATGATTTTTGGAAGATGACTGAAAGTGCATCTGCTAACTCTGTTAGTACTTCCTTTAATATCCTGAGATGCAACACATCAGATCTAGGGAATTTATTGGTCTGTATCCCCATTAGTTTCCCTTTTGCTTATTCTCTGGTGACAGTTCTTACTCTGTTTTTATATTACTTGTTAGTTTACCCTCTTAGTTTATCTTCTCCCTTTCTAAATCCCTGTTGTATATTTCTGGATGAGAACCGAATCTTTGTGTCCATGACTGGCTGAGTGATTTTCTCAGGGTTGAAATAGGCATTATGCAGTCTCTCTTCAGACACCATTTAAATTGACATACACCCTGTTTCTGAGATTCCACTCCCACATGGTGGTCTCTTTGTCAGATTGTACAGTGGTAGGGTGGGGGATAGATGATGTAGAATGATGAAGTGACTACAGAGTGCTGTGTTTTAGCAGATTCTGGACTTCTTGCAAGTTTATATAATCTGCAATGTTAGCAGGGACTTTAACTTTCAGTGGATCAGTGACAATTCTCCATCACTGAACACAGGGCAAATGAATTTCATTGAAAAGGCATCTGTCCTCTTTCCAGATGATGTTACTTTCTCTGTGACATTTAGGCATACAATAAACAAATCCACTTTCAGTGCGACTGTAAATAAAAATGACTTCACTGATGTTCAGATATCTTCAAACTCTTGAAATTTATGTGCTGAAATACCTTCACCATTGAATTGACTCCAAGGTTGAGACTCTTGATTCTTCTGCAAGCTTGATTTGTTGGAATCTGCATCAAAGACAAGTTTAGCGATGAGTTAACACTATTCATTTAACCATGTGATGGTGTCAAGTATTTTTCTCATTGCGTGGTTTGGTTGGTGATTGCATATCAACGCAAATTCCAACCTGTTTTTCGCCCTTGGATCACTTGTGGCTTGCACTAATGAGATGAAAGGATAGGCTCATCTCCTACTTTCTCAACAGTGTCAAGTTCAAGTAGGTGCTGAATTTTATTCTCTGATCCTGACATGAAATCTCTTTTTTTTTAGAGCAACACAGCACGGGAAACAGGCCCTTCGGCCCAACGAGCCCGCGCCGCTGTCATAACTATATAGTAACAATTCCATTATCCTATTCTAATTTTAGGTTATTCCTAATATGGAAGAGTCTCAATGTAGGGACAATTTGTTTCCCAATCAGCCTAACAGCGAATTTTTTGGGATGTGGGAGGAAACCGGAGCGCCCGGAGAAAACCCACGCAACCACGGGGAGAACGCGCAAACTCCCGCAGACACCGGCCCAATTCCAAGTGTCTGCACAGCCACATCGATAGTCTCTGAGCTGTCATGGTGCCCTTCAGATGGTCCACATAAAGCACTCATTTACGACATGAGGTACCAGGCAACCCATGAATCAACATCCAAGAGCTGTACCTGCACCACCTGCCGAATGCATGCTCAATGTTGGTCAAGTATGGACCGAATTACCTGTGGAAAAAAAGCCGTAGTTAAACAGTCCTACTATATCCCTCTATCTGCATACCGCTCATGTGGCTGTCCAAGAGACCCTTAAACAGCCCCAGCGTGCCTGCTCCCACCACCTTACTCGGCAGTGCATTCCACACCCCCACTACCCTTTGTGTGAAAAACTGCCCTCTAATATTCGTCTTATACCTAGCCCCCCTCACCCTAAGGCCATGACCCCTCGTCCTATCCATTTCTGAAGGTGGAAAAAGTTTACCACCATTTACTCTATCATTTTCTGACCTGGAATGTCAAATGTGGGATTGAGAGCACATTATGGTCTTCATTCAACTTGCATTTCAGTCTACTGATACCAGTAAAGCAATCAGCGTACAATTCAGGAATGTTGCAGGTATGCATAGGAAATGTGTCTGTGCTGCTTTGTTCGTGTATGGGGACAGATGAGTGTGCTCCATTGTCCACATATGATATATAATACAACATTCATTCCCGTGTGTTAGAAAGAGACTGGCATTTCAAAAGTCCCAAGAATTTTCACTATTATAAGGGAAAACTTTCAAATTCCCTGGCTTGTAGAGAATGGGGCAATCCTGAAGTTTTTCAAACATCTTGTCTCCTATAACATTGACAGATGCCCCTATGCCTATGAGAGCTTTTATGCCCGAGCAGCAAATTGTCACTGCTACACATGGCTAGCGGCAGTAAGTTCAAAGCATATTCAAGGTTAGCCACCTTTACTTGGCTATAGTCTCTCATTCTTTTATTGTGATATGTACATAAGACATTCTTCTACTAATGTTGGTTTGGTTAACTGTTCTTGCTGGTGGCAGACATGAACAAAGTTGTTCAGCTTTTCATAAGCCTCATATTCTTTACTAGTAGTGGGACATTGTGCTTAAGCACCACCACAATGGAAATTGTGTTTGAACAAGTTGCAACTCTGCTTGTGAGACTGCTGTTGTTACTTTGCATGTAAGCAATGGGCAGTATTCACAGGAGTTGCAGTTGAAGTGTGAAATTTATTATTTGCATTTTCTCTTTCAAGTAGCTCTGGACTTTACCACCAAGTAAAGGTGGCTAACCTTGAATATGCTTTGAACTTACTGCCACTAGCCATGTGTAACAGTGACCATGCTCTTGCTAACTGCAGTAGCTATGACTGCTTTTTATCTGTCTTGAGTGCTTTCCAGCATGGTTGACTACAAGGTCAACTTTCAATTATTTGTGGTTTGATTTCTTGTTTGACATGTTCAACATCGCCACAATCACATTTGGTTATTGATTACCTCAATTTTGTGTAAGATTAATCAATGGTCTCATCTGGATGTGGCATGATGGCACAGTGATTAGCATTGCTGCCTCAAAGTTCCAAAGATCTGTGTTTGATTCCTGGCTTGGGTCATTGTGTGGAATTTTGCACATTCTCCCTTGTCTGCATGGATTTCCTCCCACACTTCATAGACGTATGGGTTAGGTTGATTGGCCACGCCAAATTCCCCTTTAGTGTCCTAAGATGTGTCGATTAGAGGAATTAGTGGGGTAAATGTGTAGGGTAGTCAGGATAAGGCCTAAGTGGGATTGTTGTCAGTGCAGGCTCAATGGGCAGAATGGCGTCCTTCTGCACTGTAGGGTTTCTATGATTCTTCTTGCATCGTGAAAAGACTATGGTTTCATTTTTTTGGGGGCGTGTAGTAGATTATTAGTGCATTCGTTGCTGAGTCATGGTTACTTTGCTTTGGCATAAATGTCTTAAAAATATTTTCCAAACCTTCACCTCCATGATGGAAAGAAACAGTAATTTTCCTTTTGCTATCTGTGATTGCACCTTCAAAATGTCACAGCCCCTTCTGCGAATGTGAGAATACAGATGATGTCTCTGAATGCACATCAAAACGTATTAGATTGGGCACAGATAATGCCATCTTGACCAGCAATGCAGTGAAAATGTGAGTTCAAGAATGGAAGATCAAGTTCCTTTCAAAGAATAGCTTCTCTGTAATGATTTTGATTATATGTTATTTTTGAGACTGATCTGTATATGTAGTCACCAGGCAGGTCTTTCTCTCGTTAATCCTGAATCAGAGTATCTCGTGGTATCTAGCAACAGGTATAACCTCGCAACGTGTTCCTTCAGTCTCCAACTTAAAATACTGTCTGCAGAAAGTTTCCAACAAACAGTAAGTTTCTATAAGATGTGTTCAGAATCACAACTACACATGCTGTAAGGTATGGATTCTTTTATTCTCTCTCTAGACTCCCTCTGCTGGTATATGGACATATGGGTAGCACAGTGGCACAGTGGTTAGTATTGGTGCCTCACAGCACCTGGCATTCAGGTTCGTTTCCTGGCTTGGATCATATTCTGTACAGAGTCTGAATGGGTTTAAAATGTTAACCATTTTCATACTTCCATGCTCTGACTGATTTGCTACAAATTCTGTTTTTATTGCAAAATGGCAAGTCAATTACAAAAAAAGTGCTTTGGAGATAATTGGCTCCAAAGTGACTAAGCAGTTTGCACATGGTTTTTATCCAGGCATATTTTTATTAATTATCAGAGTGGTTGAGAGCAACAGCCAAGGATACTATTTTCAACAGAATTTCAAAAATTTTACAGAAAAAAACAAGTCATTGCAAGGATTTTTGACGATATCCTAGGATGCAGTTATACCTTTTTTTTAAAGGTCTTTTTGCCTTATAGGGCAAAAAAGTTCTACTAATCTTTCTCTAATAGTACCCACTATAATAAAATGCCATATTAATTGTTCGAATGAACAATAAGCATTTCACATTAAGCATTAATGATATTTATAATGGGCCTGATTTTACCATTTTGATTCCAAGTGCTGAATCTAGGAGAAATCCTGATCTGACTTGTAAACCTGTTCTCAGGCACCCCCTTATGCACTCTGCCTGAAAAAATGCAGCGATTCTGAATCATGCTGCAGAAGTCTGTAGGCGAGGCTTATTGCACCTGAAATGCTGCAACTCCAAACAAGTGCACATGCACAGTAAAAAAAATTTGGAAAATGCCCCCTGCCACATCACTCCCAGGCCACATAAACTGGCTTGGGAACGATGGCCCCATTGACATTCCCCTACACCAACAACATAATTGTCTGCCTTATTCACCCACACACCCCCGCCCCCACCCCACTACACAGACCAATTGCGACTCTCTGCCCCACGTCCCCCCAAGTGATCACATGCAGAGTGGCAGCGGATACCCCTCCCTCTCCCACCAAGGAATGATCTGGCCCATCTCCCTCCTCCCCCCACCAGAGATCCAACTGGCCTGTCTCCCTTCTCCTATCCTTCTCCCTCCCATATCAGAGATATATCTAGCCTCCGCACCCCTCTCCTCCCCACCAGAGAATGATCTGGCCCACCTCTCTACTCCCCACCATCCCCCTCCAACTCTAATCTGAGTTAGAGCGCCGCTGGAAACTCTGAACTTAGCTCCTCAGAAGCTGGAGCACCTGAAACAGATTTTTGCAGAGTATGTCTGTTTCGGGCCGAATCTGGACATGCGAACGTGATGGTAAAGGGGGAGATGCCAGTTTCCAGTTCATTAAATCAATTTAAATGCATGTCATTTTGAGCACAGTGCCGATCATGGTCATTTTGTGCGCGTGGTAAAGGAGGAAACGGGCACAGGACCAGTCGCGGATCGCACCACTCACCTCATGCCCAACTTTACCAAGTTTCCATGCCTGAAAACGGGTGCAATTTGTTGCTAAAATCAGACCCAACATTTCTAATTTCCAAATTCAAAGTTTCAAAAAATGCAGGTGAAAACGCTTTTAATATTTTGATATCTAGTATTTTCATAAACCAACTAGAAACCAAACCAAGATAAAAGCAAAATAGTGCAGATGCTGGAATCTGAAACAAATACAGAAAATCTCAGCAGGTCTGACAGCATCTGTGGGAAGAGAATAGATGCAATCTATTTGTTTTTAATAATTCACATTAACTTTAAGAAACAATTCTGGGATTAAATGAGGTCACGCATTGAAATGTTTTGATGATCTTCCCTTCTCACATGCTTTAGATTTTAAAGGCATTCTACTGTTGTCTCAACCAATCACTGCCCTGCACCTCAAAGAGAGGCAAGCTGATTCTCCTTGTCAGGGTGGACACCAATCTTTGGAAAGTTGTGTTAGGCACGGAAAATGTTGGGAAATGAAACACCAACAGATTTCTCCTCTTGACAAAATGCTTAGAACAAGATCTGGTCATTTTGAACGCGCTGTTCCATCAGAGAGACAAGCAGAAGACCTGTTGGCAATACCTTACTCCAAGTACTGGCACCTATTGGACAATATCATTGTCCACAAAGATGTCCACATCACTGATGCTGCAACTGGAGCAGATAGCTGCTGGACTGAATACTGACTAATCAGCTCCAACATTTCCATTACCTTGGCCCCTAACCAGTAGAAGCAGAAAAGTCTCTGCTGCAGGAGAATCAATGCCACTGGACTCAAAGATTCTGAGAAGGAAAAGCTATTTAGACAGTGCCTCATGGCTAACCTGGTGACAACCAACAAACCCAAGTCACAGAATGCTATAGCGCTAGGTTTGCCTTAAAGGTCATCTTAGTCAGCAGCTATGAGGAATCGTTTGGATTCTTGACCAGGAAACACCAAGACTAGTTCAACAAGAATGATAAGAAATCCCACAACACCAAGTTAAAGTCCAACCGATTTATTTGGTAGCAAAAGCCACTAGTTCTTGAAGCACTGCTCCTTCATCAGGTAAGTGAGATTTCTGTTCACAAACAGGACATACAAGACACAAACTCAATTTACAGAATAATGGTTGGAATGCAAATTTTTACAGGTAATCAAGTCTTAAAGGTACAGACAATGTGACTGGAGAAAGGGTTAGGCACAGGTTAAAGAGATGCGTATTGTCTCCAGCCTGGAAGTTAGTGAAATTTTGCAAGCCCAAGCAAGCCATGGGGCTTACAGATAGCATGACATGAACTCAAAATCTTAGTAGAGGCCGTCCTCATGTGTGCGGAACTTGGCTATCAGTTTCTGATCAACAATTCTGCTTTGTCGTGAAGGCTGCCTTGAAGAACAGTTACCCGGAGATCAGAGGCTGAATGGCCTTGAATGCTAAAGTGTTTCCCAACAGGAAGACAACACTCCTGCCTGGTGATTGTCAAGTAGTGTTCGTTTATCCATTGTCATAGTGTCTGCATGGTCTCTCCAATGTACCATGGTACAAGAATGAAGAGGAGATCCAGGATCCTCTTGGCTGCAAACACGAGATGTTCCTGAACCGGCAACTCCACCAAAATTTGTGTGAGAGGAAACAAGCCTAGGGTCAACTAAAAGCTGAAGTGCAACAAGGAATCCATGACATACTTGGTGGATGGAAAGAACGCAAGAGAGACAGAAACTCATCAGTAATTATAACTTGCACGCCTTCTTCAGCGCAATTAAAACCATCTATGGTCCTAGTATCCAGCGACCCACCCCACTAAACCCAAAAATGGAAAGGGGTCATAAAGACAGAGGGGTAGCTAACGCCCAATGGAGAGAGTATTTTGAGGATCTCTCCAACTATGTCACAGCCTTTGATGCAAGTGCCCTCAACACTATCGCGTCTCTCTTTTTGGATGGGTTGGTGGTAATCCCCTGAAACTCTCAGGATCCAGCACACCATGTCCCCGCTAAAGATGAGCAACACCCAGTGCCATTCCCACTGAGGGGCCAGGTGCATAGTAGCAAGCTGGTGAATGGGCCATAATTATGAGGTTGCCACCCACTATGAATAGGAACCTGATCGGGGCTGGCGGAGCAAACCAGGCGTATCCCAATTGCCTTGATCCTGCACTGGAGAAATTTGCAATAGGTTAAAGAAATTTCAAACAATTAAGGATTTAAGACACTAATAAATTATCAGCTCCAAGTAAAATGACTTCAGATCCGACTCACAAGCCTTCTGCATGAAGACAGTAAGGGATTTAGATAATTATTTCTGATTTAAATATGTATTTTAGATTTTGAAATGCATTTTAGCTGTATTTTTAAAGTACGCTTTAGCCAAAGACAGACTGCTGCAAGGCATCATGGGATGAAGACTTAGCAGATAAACCACATTCTTTGGAACAATGAAACCACAGAATGTACATAATTTTGTCAGCAAAAGTTATGCTCAGTATGATTCCCAAAGCAACTTCATGAATTGGGCTCTTCAAGTTATCCTGGTAAGAAAGTTCTTCTCTGATGTGAGAATGTCAGCTGCTTGGTTCAGCCATTGACACAAATAAGAGGTTGTGGGAACAGTAACTTTGATCTACGTAGCTAAGCATCTGGGACTGCTGAGCAACAGGGGAAAGAAACATTTGGATTCCATTGACCAATGAAATCCCATGATGTCAGAGGGTAAAATGCAATTGGTTTAGGTTCATGACAATTATTAACAGTGATTGATTTGTACTAATAATGACTGGTTCATAACTATCGGATGGGTGGGAAAAGCAAACTCGAGAAATCTATAATTATTTTGAGGAATGTATTGTAACCTCAGTGTGATAATGGAATGCTCAATATCTTCACTTCTAGACTGCCCAATGCTCATGTGTCCCATCGATTGTTGGTCAAATAATGATACACCTTTAACTGGGACACTGGCTTCGTAAATCTTTGCAATAGCTAAAGTTTTGGCATTACTTAGTCTCTGAAAAAGACACACGCTCGAGGATCCTAATTTTGTGTGATGCCCCATTCAGTGGGGTATCCGGATTCCGGTCAGCATCTGAGAAGGCAGAAGAATCCAACCATTGACATTGCTGGGAATGTGCTACTTGGTAGCAATGTTGACAATATCTTAAAAAAAATTATAGTTTATTTATTAGTGTCACAAGAAGGCTTACATTTAAACTACAATGTAGTTACTGTGAAAATCTTCCATCACTATGCTGATGATTCAGAGCGGACTGAGGGGGCACTAACACACAAAATTGGATTTGTCCTGCTTTCTGATGGACCTGGGCAATTTTCCACATTGCTGGATAGATGCCAGCATTTTACCTGCACTCTATGAAAGGAGGAGAAAGAGGAAATTCATGCAAAGATGTTAAACATGTATCTGCTATTATCACCAACACAAATGCTAGCTAGGAGCACAACTAATTCTGGAGTATAGAATTCAGTACTATGAGTGGAATGTTGTCAGGGTTCACAACACTTGCAGTATCTGATGCCATCAGTCTTGATGTCACTTGATGTAAATCAATGGGCCAAAGATTAGCATCTGGGATGCTGGGGATCCCAATAGGAACACACAGTAGATCATCCACCCTGCACTTATGGCTGAAGATGGATGTAAATGTTTCAGCCTTGATTTTTACACTGATGCTTAGACTGAAGTTTATGTTTAAATTTATTCCTAAATAATAGAAATAATACCATATTTAATAGATCACCGGAGTTGTATTGCAATTGATTTAGGATGATTTACTTATTTTGCACATCATTTGTGTTTTGGAGAATTTGATTTATTGTTGCAATAGAAATGGGGGAACAAGTTGTATAGAATCTATGGTGGAACAGATTGTACATCATCTGGGGCAAAAATAGGCTTAAAAGGCTAAATGCCCTTTTCTCAGTCTTTGATTTATTAAATGGGATGGCACAGTGGCAGAGTAGTTAGCACTGTGCCTCACAGTGCCAGCGACCCTGGTTCAATTCCCAGCTTGGGACACTGTCTGTGCAGAATCTGCACATTCTCCCTGTATCTGCATGAGTTTCCTATGGGTGCTCTAGTTTCCTCCCATAATCTGAAAGTATGCTGGTTAAATGCATTGGCCATATTAAATTCTCCTTCAATGTACCTGAACAGGTGACTAGAGGATTTTCACAGTGATTTCATTGCAGTATTAATGTAAACCTGCTTGTGACAATAATAAATATACTTTAAAAAAAATGCTTACAAGACACAGCCAACTTTAATACAGCCTGCCAGATAAGGCAACCACTGGGTTAGGTATAATGCTGATTTTACAATCTGCCCAATGAAGGCAATTTTAAGCCAGGTTAGGAAACTGACAGGTCTGGGGGCCATGTCAGTCTTAAACCCTGCATGACTTTATTCACCTTTGATGTCAATGCATCATATTGGGTTGGGTTTAAAATCAACTTTCTGCATGAACCCATGGACTCCCATCTGACAAATTAGGTTTAAAAGCAGAAAATAACATTTGAGCACGTAAAGGAAAATGCTACACTTGGGGGCAGCAACCCAGTTTCATTTTGCATAATTCTGCTTGTCGCAGAGAGAGTTTGTTTGTACATTTAATTAAACTAAAATGAATACTGTAAATATTTCTGTTAAGTCAATAGAAATTAAAAATGCAAAAACATTTTCTGTCTAGACTGTCTGTATCCTTTCCTGAAATGTTCTTGGATGCAAATTCTTACAGTGAGACTAGTTTGTTTATTTGTTTACAGCACTAAAGTCACCCTGTCATCTGCAGTATATTATATTTTTCAGCTTCTATTGCTTCCATTACCTGGGAACTTGCATTTAAAAAGAGTAGAGACATGATATTTCCTTTTGATTTGATTTATTATTGTCACATGTATTGGGACACAATGAGAAGTATTGTTTCTTGCGCACCATATAGACAGAGCGTATCATTCATAGAGAAGGGACGAAGTATAGGATGTAGTGTTACAGTCATAGGCATAGTTTAGAGAAAGACCAACTTAGACGCAGCAGGGAAGAAGCTATTCCTATGCGTTTATGCTCAGAGATGTGGATAAGCAGAGCACAAAGCACATATGTAGCCTACAAGTGTGCAGCATTTCAGATGCAAGTGATTTACATATGCAAGTGCAAAATGCCTAAATTTCCTCAACGTTTTTACAAGTGTCTGTCAATTCAAAAAAGGCCACGATATTGACCCCCTTCACCAAAACCTAGACACGTGTTTCTTGCATTTGCACTTCTCCAGAAACTGCCCTCAAATTGGAAGCAGATTTTCAGGCATTCTTTTTGTGTGCCCAGAATTCACTGCCCGCTCATAGCTGCCAACGAGAATGGAGAATTTGGAGCTCAGCCGAATCGCCGTTCACTGCAGAGGGACCGGCGAATCTCAGCTGTGGGTGAGGTCAGAGAATCCGACTCCCCATGCTTCTTTCTAATCTAAATTGTAAAAAATGCATTTTAATTATATTTTTTGAGTCTGAAAGAAAAATCTGATGGGACAATTTTTAAGAGGCTTTGTGAAGGTGTAGACTGGGAGCAAATTATTTCAGGTTCAGTGTGGATTGTTTTCTGAATTTCTGTAGCTTTTTGAATAGTTCAACAGTGACAAAAACTGAGATATGCAAAAACTCATAGAAACCCATGGTTCAAACCTGTAACTGTATGTTACTATAATACAACCGTGGAACAAATGACCTGCTGGCTTGCAAAAACACAACTGAATAATATAACAAATATTAGAGTTCGAATTAAGATGAAATAATACTGATGATTACTTTGTGGTGCAATATAAAGCAATGACCATATAAAGCAGACACACTAGCTTCATGCTATTCATTTGAACAGTCTGGGAGAGGAAAACATTCCTAGGATGATGATTCAATTTACAAGAGTCATGGGCGAGAGGAAATCTTTATCATCTTTTGAATATCACCCGAGGGCAACAGAAATTTGCTACAGTTAGCTAACAATTCTTCCTGCTAGTATTACACTTTCTTCTATGACACAGTCTTTGTAAGTGTTGGTGACAATAGCATATGCACGTATAACATATTTGCAATGATACTCTGTTGCACAGTAACACAGTGGTTAACAATGTTGCCTCACAGTGCCAGGGACCAGGGTTCAATTCCCAGCTTGAGTCACCGTCTGTGCAGAGTCTGTATGTTCTCCCTGTATCAGCATGGGTTTCCTCCAGGTGCTCCGGTTTCCTCCCCAAGTCCAAAAGACGTGCTGGTTAGGTGCATTGGCCGTGCTAAATTCTCCCTCACTGTACCCAAACGGCTGCTGGAGTGTGGTAACTAGAGGATTTTCACCATCACTTCATTGCAGTGTTCATGTAAGCCTACTTGTGACACTAATAAACTTTAACTTTCATGAAGATGTTAATGTATTTCAGTTGAATGGATCCACTATAATAATGTTTGCCAATGCATGCAGCTGGATGCATTATATTGCATGACCTCCCATCACCAGACACCTGCTTGGCCCTGGGAGAGATGCTCTGTCAGAGAGTTGATGCAGAATCAATGGGCTAAATGGCCTCCTGTTGAATTGTAGGAATTCTCTGAATTTTATGGACACAGGTTTACCATGCTGGCTCTTTGAAAGATTTATCCAATTAAGAAAGCACTGCAGCATACTTGACTTACCAGGTCTGCACAGTTGCTTTCTTTCCCCCAGAATATGATCCATCCAATCCAATGTCTTTACTCCACTCACTCCCCAGACCTTGCAATAGTGCTCTTTTTCAAGCAATTATCTAAATTCCATTAAATATAATAAATGACTGACAATTGACAACAATCTCATCCATTTTCATTAACTAATAGAAAGGCACACAAAAACACTAAGGAAAAGATACTTCAACATACATTGCAGAACACTAATTAAATTCTTTCCTTCTTTCCTCAATGCTTTATCAGTCCTCTAAAAGAGGGCATCTTGGCCATGCCAGTTCCAATGAAAGAGCACTTACAAAATGCTAACTTACTTTCCTCTTTCAGATGGTGTGTATTTCAACATTTGCTCCTTTTTCACAAATTACTTTGAGCTATGTTATGGCTCAAACCAGAACACTTTGACCTATTTAAGTATTTGCGCCAGTTTTCACTTTACAGGGCATTTAAAAGGATCTCGTTACGGGTTTCTTTTGCAAGTAATTGCTGTTTATAGTAAATTAAAAATATATACAAATCATTTTTTTTTAGAGAATTGGGTAAGATTTTTCGTGTTATCCAAACAGGAAAAAGTTAAGTCAATATCCTCGTGTTTAATATACCAAAATAAATTTGAAATGGTTGGGAATATCATGTAAATTACTTATTCCCGAATTTTTGTTACTTCATATAATTCCCAGTTCCAGTATTCCAGTTTAACACCCTTCTTGAGCTGAACACCAAACCAAGGAAATAAAAAAACAAAACAGCTCATAAAATACAATTAGACCATTTGGTTGTACTTTACACAAAATCACAGTTATCCAGTAAAATTTTCTGTTGAGCTTTATTGTTTTCTTAACACGAAAGCCGATTAACAGTACAGTTCCAGCAAGCATCTTGTACTCTATGTTTACAGAAAGCCAGTAAAACTTTGGACATAGTAAAAATCCAAAAGGTCAGCGTAGCCTTAAACAAAACACCCACCTTATTATTCTTGTTTGTGGTTGACTTTCATTGTGATGCATATATAAATGTACACATTTATAAGTGCATAGATTGAAAACACATTGTTGAAAACACATATTGTCTTTTCTTGTTTAATTTTTTTGCTTATTCATTTTCACAAGGTCTGACTAAACTGCAATTCCAAACCGCACAGAGGAATCTACTCAAGGAATATCTTTACATGTTGTTTCCACAGGATTGGCTTTTTAACTAATTTCTGCTCCTTTTCTTCTATCCTCCTCTTGATTGACTAATGCAAGGGTTTGCCATGGACACTGGCTTCCTTCAGCATTTCATTGAATGCCATCCATCATTAATGAATTTTCACAGAAAGTGAATACACATTTCAATCGTGGTCATTAGGGGGCATACAGTGGTATAGTGGTTACACTACTGACTAGGAATCCAAAGGTAGTGGTCTGAGGATATGAGTTTGAAACCTACCATGACAGCTTGGGAATCTCAGTTTGAATAATTAAATCTGGGATGAAAAGCTAATTCCATTTTGGTGACTAAGGAACATTTGGATTACCCATCTTGTTTTCAATGATGCTGGATAAGGAAAGAAATCTGCTTTCATTTGTTCATGAGATGTGGATGTTGCTGGCTAGGCTAGAGCCTTCACTGTCCACCCCTATCTGTGTTTGAGAAGGTAGTGGTGAGCTGACTTCTTGAATTACAGCAGTCCATTTTCTAAAAAAAATCATTCAAGGGATATAGGCATCGCTGCCTAGGTCAGTATTTACTACTCATTCCTAATTGCCTGACAGAAGCTGGCAGTGAGCTGCATTCTTGAACTGCTGCTGTCTATCTGGTGTAGGTACACCCACATTGTTATTAGGAAAGGGGTTCCAGGATCTTGAACCAGTAAAGGAAAGACAATACGTTTCCAAGTCAGGATGGTGAGTGGCTTGGAAGAGAACTTGCACATCATGGTGTTCCCATGTATCTGCTGCTCTTGTCCTAGTGTTACGACAGGTCTCGGGGAGAGATTCCCTAATTTGTTAAAAAAACGGGATTCCAATTTTGTTAGGCTGTCAAGTAAGGAGGAATTAGCTGGCTCCCCTTTATTCCGCCTCCTCCCCCCAGCCCCCACCACCTCCTTAGTTGAATGCAATGTAGTTAATTTGGAAGGATTCTTTCCCCAGTCCAAATCTATTTACTCCTTAGGAGGAAAGAATTTAACCTGGCTTTCTTGAGTCAAAGAAAGAGTAAGTTTATTAGTTGCTAAAAACCAAAGAAAATAAAGAAAAATGCAACTCAAATGGATGAATCCAAAATGAATCATCCGCTCTGTACTTCTGGCTGAAGCTTCACCTTAACTTTGCACTGCTGTGCTGAGCTCCCCCATAATAGTAGAGCCTCCTTCTCTTATTAGTTGTTTAGCTGTCCACCACCACCTGGATGTAGCCAGACTGCAGATCTTAGATCTGTTGGTCCTGGAATTGCTTAACTCTGTCTGTTACTTGCTGCTCACTACTCCTGCTCAGATCTGCCTTGCTGGTGGGAAAGGAAATACCCAGGAAAGGCAATGGTGGTATCTGGGACATTGGACAGGGTTTTCTGGTTGTGCTCAACCTGTAACCGGAAAACCACTCCCTCACTCGCTGTGATTCCCATGGCAGACGGAACGGGAATATTCACCCATTGTCTCTAAGGTATGATTCCATGATTGTGACTGCCTCAGGCTGTTGCTTGACTAACCTGTGAGACAGTTCTCCCAATTTTGGCACAAGCCGTCAGATGTTAGTAAGGAGGACTTTGCAGAGCTGACAAGTTATGTTCACTGTTGTCATTTCCAGATTTTTATCTGGAGTATTACCTAGTGGGGTAGGAACACTCACATTGCTGGTAGGGAGGGAATTCTAGAGTTTTGACTCAGACGGTGAAGAGTAGGTGATATAGTTTGAAGTTGGGACTTGGGTAGAAACTTACAGGTGGTGTTTTTCCCATACATCTGCTGCCCTTGTCCTCGTAAATGGTAGAGATCACAGGTTTCATGAAGGTTCCCTCTCTGGAAGTTCTTAAATTGTCCACTGCCATTCATGATTGGATATGGCACCATTGCAGAACTTAAGGGTGCAATTTTCCCATCCCATCCATTTGGTAATTGTAACAGGTGGGACAGAAAATTTGGTGAATCATTTAAAGGTCCATTAACCTTAAATGGGAATTTCCATTCTTAGGGCACAGTTACTTTTCTGAAGGATGTAAGGCAGAAATCCAGGCAGTCTTGAGGCATAGACGTTAGCATTGCTGCCTCACAGAGCCAGGGACCTGAATTTGATTCTAACCTTGGGTCACTGTGTGTGGAGTTTGCACATTCCCCCTGTGTCTGCATGGGTTTCTTCTGGGTGCTCCAGTTTAAAGATGTGTAGGTTAGGTGTATTGGTCATTAGTCCCTAAAGATGTGTAAATTACATGGATTAGCAATGGTAAATGCATAGGGAAACAGGGATAAGATGGGGGGAGGCCTGTTTATGATGCTGTTTTGGAGAGTCTGTGCAGACTCAATGATCTAGATGGCGTCTTTCTGCACTGCAGGGATTCATGGGTTGGATCCCTGCCGTATGGCACAGTCTGTACCCCCAACTATTTGCAGAGTTCTTTGCATGCACTGCCCAAGCCAGCACCGTTTGCAATTTACAGTCTAGTCAATCAGCCAATACTTTATGTAACATGTCACTTATCACTGCATGGTTTCTTTCACAGACCATTACAGAATGAGCTCTCAGCTGCAGTCTGCATAACTATGATATTTAGATTTTCATATATATCAAAATTCCCCATTCCCCACCATTATCTGTCAAAGATTTCATTGGTGTCCCTAATACTAATTCCCCACTCATTTCTCCATAACATTATTGTGAATGGTCTGTTTGTCCTTACCATGTATTGTAAGCTAAATCTGGATATTTGTAAAAACATTGAGGAAATTTAGACATCTTGCTCTTGCGTATGTAAATGATTTGAATTTAAAATGCTGTACCCTTTTAGGTTGCGAAAGTGTTTTGTGCCGTGCTTGCCCACATCTGAGCACAAACACATAGGAATAGCTTCTTCTCTGCTGCCATCAGATTTTTGAACGGATCTACCTCACACTAAGTTGATCTTTCGCTACATCCTAGCTGTGACTGGAACACTACATGTAAAAAATATAGCAGACAAATACTCCTATCTTTGTCCCATACCTTTAAGTCCATTGCCACTGCAATGTTAAAGCCCTTGGCTAGTGGCAAGCTCACAACAGGATACGGTGGCGTCTTCTGATATTTTATACAAATTTCGCACTGAACCATATTTTGCTCAGTCAGGTCATCTTAATCTTTATCAAGCATCTTGCAGTAAAGCCTTCAGTTTTTGTGACTCATTGTGCAAACTGTTAAAATACTCTTCTTTTTGCCTTCCAGATTCTTATTCCCAGAAGTTAACAAGATTTCATGAATTCTTTGAGGAATTTCTGGCTCTCTTAAATGGCAGACAGTAATGGCTTGACTTAATGAAAATTCACAGTCCTCCCAAACACAAATAATTCTGTCATTTTTCATATCTAGATAATCTGCACTTCCTTCATTGAAAACCTGCTGAACAGAAGAGATATGCCACTGGAACACACACATGTATTGATGAAAAGACTGATCCCAGCTATTCTGTAAGAGAAGGCTATCATTTTGCAAATTGTTAGTGTGCCACTATATCCAAACCTGAAGCCCATCAAGCTTTCATACTCCTGACATTCTGCCAACCTATCTCATTGGGAGACTCCAGCTGGCAGCTTGGCCAGTCAACCTCACATGCTGTGGAATAATTCATGAAAATACTCATCACTGGATTCAAAGTCTCAGTGACCAACATACTTGGTTCATGGCATCCCATCATCAGTTTCAGCCTTGGAATTATCTGCATCATTCGCTCTTTCAAAAACTTGATTCTTTATCTATGGGCCACACATTGCATAATGATACTTGGAATCACACCAAAAACATTGATTAACTATTGCCCATTTCTTGGATTTAAGTATCTGTGGTCACCATCTCATTTCAACCCAAACTCAAGTTGCTTGAAAGCATGGCTGACTTCTGACCATCAATTAATAACCTTATAATTGTTCTGAAATCTGCAACTAATGTTTTGACAATCTCAAAACTCAGCCATCATTGAAACCTCCATCTTTTGCTTTGTAACAGAATTATCGGTATTCAAAAGTAAAGTAGCTTCAAATGGCTCTCAGAGATGTTTTTAGGGCAACAGTCATTTGTTCTGAAAGAGAATCTTTACTTTGAAATTGAATTCCTGTTAATGCTAAAAGTTTATCGACATGAGAAATGTGTGCATGATCAAATAACTCAAAGCCAATACGATTCCAGGATCAAATTTTTTCAGTCTTGTATCCATCTGTCAAAGTCCATGATGTATCCATGGACTGATCATCTGTTTCTTAAATCTATCAAAGGCTGGCCAGGCTTCATATGCTTCCAATAAGTCATCCCTTTTGCAGAATTTATCCAGGAACTGTACAGGAGGTCCAGTCCCTCTTCCAAATCATTCAGGTTCCATTCTGAAAACACTTTACTCCTAATTTCACACTTTGCTGGCAAATGATAAAGCCAAAGCCATGCCTTCCTTCTTTTCAGGTATTGAACTGACCCGTGTTCACATTGTAACTTCAGTTTTCCATTGCTCATGTGGCTTCCCTTACAAGAAAATTGGTGAATAATCAAAGACTGACATTTGCATCTTTCTTCTGCATTTTGTAACAGAACAGCAGCATACCTCTTTTCATTCAGAGGGTGAAGGCTACTTTTGCAGCAATCAATACCAAAGTTTAATGTTCATCCTCTGCTACATGTTAATATTAACATTCATATATGATGGAAGAAAAATACAACCACTTGTCTTTTGCTTTAAGCAAGTTTATTCTACATTCAGCTCAATAGAGATACAAACTCTTTATGGCTCCCCCACTGCAACTGTTACAGCTGTGTCCATTTATACACTTTTGGAGATTTGAGCCAATAATCATCACCTGTCTTTAATAAAGCAATAAGCTTAGTAATGTAATTGCCAAAGCATGTACTTGCCGATACATTGACACACTGAAGGTAACAGGACAAGTGAAAAGAGCAGTTCATAAAGCATCCTGTGTCCTGGGCTTTATTAGTAGGTGCATGGAGCACAACAGCAAGGAGATTGTGCTGAACTTACACAAGTCACTAGTTAGATCTCAGCTGGAGTACTGTTCTGGGTGCTACACTTTGGGAAAGATGTGAAGGTGTTGGACAGAATGCAGAAGAGGTTTACAAAAATGATTCAAGGGATGAGAAACTTCACTTGTGAAGGTAGATTGGAGAAGTTAAGATTTCTCCTCAGAGAGGAGAAGGTTGAAAGCAGATTTGATAGAGGTGTCCAAAATGATAAGGGGGCTGTGCAGGGAGAAATTGTTCCCACTTGTAGAAGGATTGAGAACAAGAACGCACATATTTAAAGTGATTTGCCAAAGAAGCAAATGTGATGTGCGTAAAAAAAAATCACACAGGGAGTGTTTCAGATCTGGAATGCTCTGCCTGAAAGTATAGTGGAGCAGGTTTGTGACATTGAAGAGAGCATTAAATGATTACTTGAATGAAAACAAAATGCTAAGGTATGAAGATAAATTAGGGGAATGACATTAAGTCATGATGCTTGTTTGGAGAGCTGGTGTAGATATGATGCGCCAAATGGTCCCTTTCTGTGCCTGAGTAATTCTTTGATTCCGTGAAAATTGAATCAAAGGAAAAGCTACCTTGCACCCAGCAAAGCCCTACATAATGGAGTGTATTGAAATAACAGGTAATTTACTATTAGTAGTATTGAGGATTAGTGTTGGACAGGACACCAGGAAAATTCTGCTCTGCCTCAAAAAAATCCTCAGTCTCAGAGACCTTCAGAATCTCAGACACAGAGCTGAAGGAACCTTGGTTTAACATCTCTTCTGAAGGGCACCACTGCACTGAAATATCAGCCTTGATTATGTGCTCAAATCATGGATTGGAGCTAAAATTCACAACTTCCGACCATGAGAAGAGAATATTAACAATTGAACCAACCTGATATTGGAAAATGATCTGCTGTGAATGCAGGTCACCAACTGCTGTCTGGAAAAAAACATTGCATGAGGGTTGAGGGTTGTGGTTACTTCCAAAGCCACAGAAGAGATCAATGACTATTTCCATGCTCAATGTTTCCTGATGTACTGCTCTGCAGTGAGATCTAGATAGCAGTACCTGGAATAGAACTTATGCTGCTTGCAACATTGCTTGGTCCTAAATGTCTCCTTATTTGTTGCACTCAATTGCAATGCTCTTTCTTGCTTTCCTGAATGCACAGAACTTATATTTGGGTAGTACTTGGGTAATATGTGGCATGGTGATTCTATCATGAACGCAAAAATATAACATTCCTTTAAAGTTTTCTCTGTAGAGCTCTGCCAATTGCAGTTCCAGATGCAAATAAGGCCAGGAACACACAGAACGTGGGAACATGGAAGCACAAGGTGAACTAAATTGCTACTTAACAGAGATTTAACAAGCTCAAAACCAGCTGCTCATAGAATTTCAGTTAATGCTTCAGAAGCCAGCCAGGACGTTTGAGTTATGCACAAAGCTATGGCAAATTATGGCCTATTGTTCACATCAGAATTTCTTTCAAATTAACCCTCAGATTTCCCAAAAATTAAACCTAGCTCACAAGGAATTCCTGGTCACATATGAAGAATGAATTGTTAAATTAATTTTTTGGAGGATGCTGGGATTCTGCCTCTATCAGATGATTCTATGATCAGCTGGTGTGGAGGGGAAATGAATGGCTGAGTTTGTGCTAATACGGTTCATGTTCGATGGACTTGATTCTAATCTATTCATTCTGCCTGTACATTCACATATTCATATCTTCATTGAAGAATGGAGGTGTCTGCAGAATCAAATTAAGCATAATTCTATGGGCAATATTGGTGGTTCAGTGGCACAGTGATTAGTACTGCTGTCTCACAGCGCTAGGAATGTGGGTTCGATTCCCAGCGTGGGTCACAGTCTATGCAAAATCTGTACATTCTCCATGTGCTTGCATAAGTTTCCTCCGGGGTGGTCCAGTTTCCTTGTGTAGTCCAAAAGATGTGTTGATTAGGTGCATTGCCATGCTAAATTGTTCCTCAATGTATCCAAACAGGTGCCGGAATGTAGCGTCTAGGGGATTTTCACAGTAACTTCATTGCAGTGTTAGTGGAAGTTTACTTGTGACAAGAATAATATGTCCCATACATATTGACCGTGTATGTGTGCATATTGAAATGAAATCTATCCATTTTGATAATAATAATAATAGGCATTTGATAAGGTGGCCCATGGAAGACTTCTGCAGAAAATGCAGATGTATGGGATAGAGGGTGATTTAGCTAATTGGGTTAGGAATTGGCTAGCAGATAGAAGACAGAGGGTGGTGGTTGATGGGAGATATTCATCGTGGAGTTCGGTGACAAGTGGTGTGCCTCAGGGGTCTGTTTTGGGGCCCCTGCTGTTTGTAATTTTTATAAGTGATCTGGATGAGGGTATTGAAGGATGGATTAGTAAATTTGCAGATGACACTAAAGTCGGTGGAGTGGTAGATAGTGAAGAGGGGTGTTATAGTTTGCAGAGGGACTTGGACAAGTTGCAGAGCTGGGCCGAGAGGTGGCAAATGGAGTTTAATGTGGAAAAGTGTGAGGTAATGCACTATGGCAGAAATAATAAATGTGTAGAGTATAGGGCTAATGGTAGGATTCTTAGTAGTCTTGATGAACAGAGGGATCTTGGTGTGTATGTGCATAGATCCCTGAAAGTAGGCAGTCAAGTCGAGAAGGTTGTTAAGAAGGCATATGGAGTCTTAGCTTTTATTGGTAGGGGGATTGAATTTCGGAGCCGCAACGTCATGTTGCAACTGTACAAAACTCTAGTGCGGCCGCACTTGGAGTATTGTGTGCAGTTCTGGTCCCCACATTATAAGAAAGATGTGGAGGCATTGGAGAGGGTACAGAGGAGGTTTACCAGGATGTTGCCTGGTATGGAGGGCAGGTCTTATGAAGAGAGGCTGAGGGATTTGAGGTTGTTTTCGTTAGAAAGGAGGCGGCTAAGAGGGGACCTAATCGAAACATATAAGATGATTAGAGGTTTAGATAGGGTGGACAGTGATAGCCTTTTTCCTAGGATGGAGAAAGCTAGCACGAGGGGACACAGCTTTAAATTAAGGGGTGATAGTTATAGACGGATATCAGAGGTAGGTTCTTTACCCAAAGGGTGGTTAGGGAGTGGAATGCCCTGCCTGCAGCAGTTGTAGATGCGCCAAGTTTGGTGGCGTTTAAGAGGTTAGTTGATAAGTATATGGAAGAGAAGGGAATGGTTTAGTTTGGAGGGGCATTACTTTTTATATTGGTCGGCGCAACATCGAAGGCCGAAGGGCCTGTTCTGTGCTGTAATGTTCTATGTTCTATGTTCTATTTCCTTTTTAAATATATTCAGTGACTTGACCTCTATGTGAAAGAGAATTTCCAGAGGTTCACTACCCTGTGAATAAAGAAATTTCTCTTCATCTCGGTCCTAAATAGCCTGCCCTATATTCTGAGACCCTGATCCCTGTTCTAGATGTTGCAGTCAGAGGAAACAAGTTCCCTAAATCCTGTCTGCCCAGCCCTGACAAAAGTTTATGTATTTTAATGAAATTTCCTCTCATTTTCCTCAACTCTAGTGAATACAGGCTCAGTCTACTCAATCTCCCCTCCTATGACAATCCTGCAATCCTAGGAATCATCCTGGTGAATCTTTGTTGCATCCCCTCTTTGGCAAGTATGTCCTTTCTTTGGTTAAGGAGACCAGAACTGTACAAAATATTCCAGGTGTGGTCTCACCAAGACCCAGTATAGCTCCGATAAGACATCTTTGCTCCTGCATTCAAATCCTTTTGCAATGAAGGTCAACATACCATTTATCTTCCTGAACGCTTGCTGTACATGCATGCTTGCTTTAAGTACCTGGCATATAAGGACACTCAAGTCCTTTTGTATGTCAACATTTCCCCATTTATCACCTTTGAAGTAATACTGTACCACTCTGTTTTTCTGACCAAAGTGGATAACTTAACAATTACCTACATTGGAACAGTTACATATTCCATTCTAGAGCAGAAATACAACAGAAAAAGAGGCCCAGTCATAGCTAACAAAATAAATTAAGAATTGTATTAGAGCAAAGAAGAATCCCATAAAGGGCAGGATTTTTCATCTCCTCCTATGGTGTCTTTTGCAGCAATAGAAGATTAGATTACCCCATTAGATATTCCAGTCCCACCGTGCTGAATACATTTTCCCATTGTTTGGACGTGTTGCTGCAGGCAAACAACTGCAGGAGGTTACCATCAGTGGGACAGGAAGATCCCATTGGTGGAACAGCCAGAAATTTTTGCCAAAATTGCCATTTGCTCCTTAAATATTAGCCATTACCTATCCAGTGTCATGACTTCTAGTGGAGTTCCCTAATTTATGTTCATAGTTTTCATTGTTTCAATTTATGACACGAGTTTCTGATTCACTTTCCATCCTAATGAAGAATTTCATAGTGTATGGATGTTGTTTACACTACAGCCCATCACTGATGATTTAATAAAACCAATACTCTGTAGTGCTGTGTTCAGTTGTGCAGGACATACCTCTCAGATATTATTGTATAAACTACAATAATGCAAGCTTTCTATTCCAAACAGTAAAATTTAATTAGAGCAATAGAGTGACAGAAGCAACAACTTACTTCTCCCTTAGCCAAGCTGTTCCAGCACATTTACAACACTAGCATCTACCTGGCACCATGGAAAATTGCCCAGATATGTCCTCTACACAAAAAGCAGAACAAATCCAACCCAACCGATTACAGCCCCATCAATCATCAGTAAAGTAATGGAAGGGGTCATCAACAGTGCCACCAAGCAGCTCTTGCTGAGCAATAAGTGGCTCAAAGACACCCAGTTGGGGTTCTGTTTGGGTCACTCAGCTCCTTACCTCATTACAACCTTGGTTCAAACATGGACGCAAGAGTTGAATTCTATAAGTGAGGTGAGAGTGACTGCCTTTGATACTGAGGCAGTATTTGACTGGGTATGGCATCAAGGAGCAATAGAAAAACTGAAAACAATAGGAATCAAAGGCAAAACCTTATGCTGGTTGGAGTGATACTTGGTACAACGGAAGTGGTTGTGGTGGTTGGACGTCAATCATCTCAGCCCCAACACTGTAGGGGCCTCTCAGGGGAATGTCCTGAGTCTAACCATCTTCAGCTGCTTCACCAATGGCCTTTCTTCCATCCTAAGGTCGGAAGTGGGGGTAGTTGCTGATGATTGCACAATGTTCAGCATCTTTCACATCTCCTCAGAAACTGAAGCAATCCATGTTCAAATGCACTAAAGACCTTCACAATATCCAGACTTGAAATGACAAGTGGCAAGTATCATTTGCACTATACAATGCCAAGCAGTAAGGATGCCCAGCAAGAGACAATTTAACCATCATACCTTGACATTAAGTGGCATTACCATCACTGAACCACCACACTCAACATCCTACGTGTTATAATTGACCACAAACTTAATTGGGCTAGCCATATAAATACTGTGGCTACAAGAGGCTAGGAATCTTGCAGTGAGTAACTCACCTCCTGACTCCCCAAAAATTGCCAAGACTTGCTAAGCAAGTACTGCTTGATGGCACTGTTGATGACCCTTTCCATTACTTTACCAATGATTAAGAGCAGACTGATAATTAGAACATAGAACATTACAGCGCAGTACAGGCCCTTCGGCCCTCGATGTTGCGCCAGCCAGTGGACCCTCTAACCTAAACTATTCCAATATCATCCATATGCCTATCCACCGACCATTTGAATGCCCCCAAAGTAGGCGAGTCCACAACTGCTGCAGGCAGGGCATTCCACGCCCTCACCACCCTCTGTGTAAAGAACCTGCCTCTGACATCCGTCCTATAACTACCACCTCTTAATTTAAAGTTATGTCCCCTCGTGTTGGTCATCACCATCCGAGGAAAAAGGCTCTCACTATCCACCCTATCCAATCCCTTGATCATCTTATACGCCTCAATTAGGTCACCGCGTAACCTTCTTCTCTCTAATGAAAATAACCTCAGGTCCCTCAGCCTTTCCTCATAAGGCCTTCCCACCATACCAGGCAACATCCTGGTAAACCTCCTCTGCACCCTTTCCAATGCTTCCACATCTTTCTTATAATGCGGCGACCAGAACTGTACGCAATACTCCAAGTGCGGCCGCACCAGAGTTTTGTACAGTTGTAACATAACCTCACGGCTCCTAAATTCAATCCCTCTACCAATAAAAGCTAACACACCGTACGCCTTTTTAACAACTTTATCAACCTGGGTGCCAACTTTCAAAGAGCTATGTACTTGTACCCCAAGATCCCTCTGCTCAACAACGCTATTAAGGGTCCTTCCATTAGCCCTATATTTCATATGCCTGTTATTCCTACCAAAGTGAATCACCTCACACTTATCCGTATTGAATTCCATTTGCCACCTCGCGGCCCAGCTCTGCAACCTATCTATGTCCCTCTGCAAACTGTAACATCCATCCTCGCTGTCTACAACTCCCCCCACTTTGGTATCGTCAGCAAATTTACTAATCCAACCCTCTACACCCTCATCTAGGTCATTTATAAAAATGACAAACAGCAGTGGCCCTAAAACAGATCCTTGAGGTACACCACTTGTAACTGCATCCAGGTTGAATATTTCCCATCAACCACCACCCTCTGTCTTCTATCAGCTAACCAATTCCTAATCCAAACTGCTAAATCACCTTCAATCCCATGCATCTGCACTTTCTGCAGTAGCCTACCATGGGGAACCTTATCAAACGCTTTGCTAAAATCCATATACACTACATCAACTGCCTTACCCTTATCTACCTCTTTGGTCACCTCCTCAAAAAACTCAATAAGGTTTGTGAGGCACGACCTACCCTTCACAAAACCGTGCTGACTATCCCTAATCAATTTATTCCTCTCTAGATGCTTATAAATACTATCCCTTATAATTCTTTCCAAGACCTTGCCCACAACAGAAGTCAAGCTCACCGGTCTATATTGGCTGGGTTGGATTTGTCCTGTTTCTTGAGTACAGGACTGAGCAATTTTCTACAGATCAAGAGTGTGATGGAATAACTTCCACTTGCCTGATGAATGCAACTCCAACAATACTCAAGAAGATTGACACCATCCAGGACAAAGCAGCCTGCATGATTGGTACCCATTCCACAAATATTCATTCCCTTCACCATCGATGAACAGTGGCAGCAGTTTGTAGCATCTACAAGATGCACTGTATGAACTTACCAATGTCCCTAAGGCAGCACCTTCCAAAGCCAATACCTATACCATCTAGAAGACGAGGGCAGCAGATGCATGGGGACCCATCATTTGGAGATTCCCCTCCGAGCCAGTTATCATCCTGACTTGAAAATATATTGCTGTTTCTCCTCTGCCTCTGGATTAAAATCCTGGAACTCCTCACTAATTGTAGTGTGGGTATACCTACACCAAATATACTGCAGAAGTTTAAGAAGGCAGCTCATCACCACTTCTGAGAGGCAATTAAGGATGGGCAAATAGGAATGCTGACCTAGGCAGTGATGCCTACAAATTTAAAGAAAGACACTTTCAGCAAAAAACTGCAGCAAACACATGTATTCAAAAGGTTACAAAGATCAGCTCTCATGAGATCACCATTCATTCAACTATCCCAACCCTTCATAGAAACATCTCTCCATCATAATTTCCAACCACCTTTTAAATGACTTAAATTTTTTATCCACACTACCTTATTTA
This sequence comes from Sphyrna mokarran, assembly GCA_024679065.1. Classification (NCBI taxonomy): domain Eukaryota; kingdom Metazoa; phylum Chordata; class Chondrichthyes; order Carcharhiniformes; family Carcharhinidae; genus Sphyrna; species Sphyrna mokarran. The sequence goes on along the minus strand of JAGIQG010000005.1, from coordinate 36,605,221 downwards.
TGTATTAGTCATACACTTCGTAGCATCATCTAATCTCCACTTATTGAATGATCTCATCTTCACTCCTACTCATTTTAATATTTGTGGTGTGCTGCACAAAAAATATCAAAGTAAAGAGAGAATGTGAGACTGAATCATGTCTGATCTGATCATCCCCTGCACTCTGCCCATATTGGATCTTGAGTTCTCAGCACCACTGACGATTGCTGGATACAGAAGTGAAATCATCGGCAGATGAAATTCTGTTGAAATGACCTTCTCACAATGGTAACCCATTCCACATAACTATACACAGGTCAAATTGGTGCAAACAGCATCAGTTTCTTTCTTGGCAAGCTGTTTCAACTATACAGCTGTTTAGTTAGTATGCAAAGCACATGAAGAGAAATCTGTTTTAATAGGTTGAGTCATTTGGTAGTACAGAACTTGAGTATTGCTCAAAAACATAGGTGTAATCTTACCTGCACTTCACGCTGTGCTGCTGCTTCAATGAGGGTGGAGAACTTGGCACCCAGCCAAATCTCCATTCACTGCAGCGGGATGGGAAAATCCCATTAGTGTGAGCAGCCATAAGATTCTAGCTAAAAACCTTTCTGTTGAAGTTTTTTTGGATTGCAATAATTTGTATATTTGCAAGAATATATTGTTTGAAATTTAAATCTGACTGCTTCACTCTGATTGGTGAAAGCATTGCTCTGAGGAATAAATCGGCGCATCACTGTCACTTATTTTCTTTAGCTGAATCAGGTGCAATGTGTACACCTGTTCTTTCTGTCTGCAAAGAGCAGTCATGTGCGTTATTATATCCATCTTCAAACAATGGTTTGGCTGTCAGTCACCATTCTCCATAGCAACGCCTCTACCAGTGTTCACTTACCAAACAAATGACTATTCGCTTCTCGTGCAGTATAGATTTGTTGTCCTGCTGATGAAAACTGGCAGCTCAGCAGATGGCCATGGAGTATAAATTCTTCAGGATAGAATGGCCAGGACAGACAAAGATAATTCTGGCACAGGTTACCCAAGTGCCTGACCACTTTCGCCATCTAATAAAAAATTTTTCTTTGCCCCCCATTATGAAATTAAGTGGTTGTTCATTTCCTGACCTGCTTTGACACTCTGGCCCATGGTCTCAGTTTCAGTCACTGAGCGCAAGAGTGCATTACAACCTTCCTGAAAAATGATTCCCGCACTCTCTGTACTAAACCTAGTACATTTCGATTACTTTTTCAAATCACAGAATCCTTACAGTGCAGAAAGAACCATTCAGCCCCACTGAGTCTGCACCGACTCTCTGATGGAGCATTCCACCCAGGCCCTATTCCCATAATCACATATATTTACTCTGCTAATTCCCCTAATCTGAGGTTAAGATGAGGTTAGGTTAAGTCTGAGCTCACGTACCAATCATCTCAAGGACAGCTTCTTCCCAGCTGCCATCAGATTTTTTGCATTAAGTTAATATTTCTCTACACATTAGAAACACAGAGGGACCTGGGGGTGCAGGTGAACAAGTCTCTGAAGGTGGCAGAGCAAGTGGAGAAGGTTGTGAAGAAAGCATATAGTATGCTAGCCTTTATAGGAAAGGGTATAGAGTACAAGAGCTGGCCTTTAATGTTGCAGTTGTATAAAACGCTGGTTAGACCTCATTTGGAATACTGCGTCCAGTTCTGGTCGCCTTACTACCGGAAGGACGTGGAGACTCTGGAGAGAGTGCAGAGGAGGTTTACCAGGATGCTGCCTGGTATGGAAGGTCTGAGTTATGAGGAGAGATTAGGCAAATTGGGACTGTTTTCCTTAGAAAGACGTAGACTTAGAGGAGATCTGATAGAGGTGTACAAGATTTTGAAGGGGATAGATAGAGTAAACAGGGTTAAGCTTTTTCCTAGGATGGACTCAAATAGCACGAGGGGTCACGGGCTTAGGGTGAGGGGGGGTAAGGTATAATTTGGATGCTAGAGGGAGTTTTTTCACACAGAGGGTGGTGGGGGTATGGAATGAGCTGCCAAGTAAAGTGGTGGAGCAGGTACTCTGGAGTTATTTAAGAAATACTTAGATGGGCACATGAACAGAATGGGAATGGAGGGGTATAGAAAACTGATTTAAAATAGGGATCATGAGCCTTGGGAGTCCCTGGGAAGTGTGTAAATAGATGATGATATTGATGTACTTGTTTTTATCCTACAGGTGCTTTGGTCCACCTTGTTGTCTAACGAGGGGCATACACGCGATGGGTCGTGAGAGGGCTGCTCTTGGATTTTTTTTGAGAGTATCCTAGTGCTTCACATCGTTAGTGTACGCTTGACCTGGACCATTTGATGGGCAACACGACAGCTCAGTGACTATCGCTGTGCTGTGCAGATACATGGATTTGGCCTGTGTCTGTGGGAGTTTGCGCATTCTCCCCGTGCTTGCGTGGGTTTTCTCCGGGCGCTCCGGTTTCCTCCCACATCCCAAAGATGTGCTCTTAGGCTAATTGGCAAAACAAATTCTCCCTAAATTGTCTCAAATTTGGTTTTTAATCCATAGATCTATAAACATGGACAGGGATTGCAGGTAGAGGTGGGAACATCGGGGTGGAGGCGCAGGCTCGTTGGGCCAAAGGGCCTGTTTCCCGTGCTGTTTTGTTCTTTGTTCTTTGTAAACCTTAGCTATGACTGTAACACTACATTCTGCACTCTCTCATTCTTTTCTATGAACAGTATGCTTTGTCTGAATAGTGCGCAAGAAACAATACTTTTCACTGTATGCTATTACATGTGACAATAATAAACCAAATCAAATCAAATTAACTAACACATACTGGGATACTAACTTAGCATGACCAATCCACCTACTCTGGACATCTTTGGACCATGGGAAGAAGCATCCAGAGGAAATCAACGTAGACACAGGGAGCATGTGCAAACTCCACAGATACAGTCATCCAATGTTGGAATCAAACCCAGGTCCCTGGCACAGTGAGGTGGCAGTGCTAACCACTGTGCCAACATGCTGCCCAAAGACTGGAGGCTCTGATATATCGAACGGAATTTTACGGCCTCGCTGAGATTTCCATTGTTGGATCCTTGGCCTGTGTTGATTCCATGGTGAGCAATGAGGTTCTGGTCATCAAGTTTAAAGCAGTCCCGTACTATCAAATTTTCTTTATTTCATGTACAGGCACCCACTTCTCCAGATGTGACACTCAGATGACATTTTTAGTATAAACCATTATATTATTGCCATGTTACCATTAATAAAACCTAATACTGAAACATCATTTAAGGGTGTAGCGATTGTCATAGTGTTTTATAATTGGATTATCCACAGAACCAGTCTGGGGGAATGTTTTGCACACATTTTGAAATGGACTGTTGTGAACCCCCATCAGCCATTCCCATTTTAGATATACATGACAAACCTATTAAAGAGATACTCTTTCTTGCAACTTTTCATCTAACACCCACCAGGACATTCGCGAAAATACCAAGTGAGGGAAATGAATAAATTTATACCTGGACCCTCTCCCTGCACCTCAGCTGTATTGCTGATACAAATGTAGCACCGTGACACAGTGGTTAGCATTGCTGCCTCACAGCACCAGGAACCCAGGTTTAATTCCAACCTCTGGTCACTGTCTGTGTGGAGTTTGCACTTTCGCCCCATGTCTGGATGCATTTCCTCCGGGTGCTCCGGCTTCTTTCCACAGTCCAAAGATGTGCAGGTTAGGTTGATAAACCATGCTAAATTGCTCCAATGTAAGAGAGATTAGCAGGGTAAATATGTGGGGTTTTGGGAATATGGCTTGTATGGGATTGAGTCGGTGCAGACTCGATGGGCCAAGTTGCCTTCTTCTGCACTGTAGGGATTCTATGAAAGCTATTTATAAATGTAATTTGGCAGGAGGCTAGTGTGGTGCCCAATTAGAAGCGCCACCTACCTCCAAGAGCAGCAAGCAGTCTCTGCCTTGTGAACAGAGCAGGCAGGCAGCTGGCCATGGAGTATAAATTCTTTAGAACATGGACAGCCAGGCCAAACAAAGGTAATGTGCACAGTCTGGCACAAGTTACCCGAGGGCCTGACAACTTTCACCATCAAATGAAAAACTTGTCTTTGGCCCCGCTGTGCAATAACGGGCAGCAGACTCTTTGGGTTCGCCAAGATAAACATTAAAGATTGCATTCCTGAGCACTCTGGCCCCTTAACAAGCTCCTAAAGGAGCTTAATGAACCATTAATTGGGAGTGAGTAGGTTTCCCCATTCTCTTCCTTCCCCCTTTACAAACGCTTTGAAAATTTCAAACTGGCACTGGACAGGGTCTGACCTCTGGGATCACAATTTTCAAACTATGCCCAGATCAGCTCCCAACTCTGATGGCATCCGAAAGGTTAAATTAGTGGTTGAGGGAAATGGGCAGAAGGGGAGTCAGAAAAATGGTGAGCGTATGATATTAAGACTGGAGGTGTGTAAGATGAAGAGCAACGTGATCTGTTTGGACCAAACAACTTGTTTCCATGTTTTATATAGATGGATAGCTGTTATGCCAATGCGACATGACCATTTCAATAATGAGAGGTGAAGCATTACTGCTTGCAATTAGATGTCATATTTGGATGGAGTGTTGGACATCCTGTGAATTTTCAGAGAATCATACAATCCCTACAGTGCAGATGGAGGCCATTCAGCCAATTGAGACTTCATCAACAACAATCCCACTCAGGCCCAATCATCATAACGCCACATATTCATCCTACTAATCCCCCGATACTAAGGGGCAATTTATCACGGCTAATCAACACAACCTGCACATTTTGGACTGTGGAAAGAAACAGGAGCACTCGGAGGAAACCCACGCAGACATGGAGGAATTGTGCAAGTTCCACACAGACTGTCACTCAAGGCTGGAATTGAATCCAAGTGTGTGGCGCTGTGAGTCAGCAGTGCTAACCATTGTGCCACCATACCTGCATCAATTAAGGACAGATGTGATGATTGAGCAATGAATGACAGAGTTGTTTCTGCAAGCTGAATTTCTGCTGTTAGAATCCTTATTTCCTGAATGGTGCCATAGAGGACTTGGTGGGAAGGTAACCAAGAGAAAGATATTGTTCCACACAATGGTGAGTAAAATCAAGTGAGATGTAAAACCAGCATTGCAGCCAAAAATGTTAGTTTTCAATATGAATTAAATTAAAGTTGCCCCATGAAATAAAATGCACAGTTAATGGAGTTGTCTCCTGTAAATGTGGACAAAGCTCTGGTGGCATGAGGCAAACTGTAATGTAGAGCAAGAAGAGAACAGGGATGTACTGATTTCTTTGGTATAAATTCCAGAAAACTGTTACCCACATAGAGATATAAATATTGCCCTAACTGCCTGGGTAGTAACCTAGTAGCGAGGATTACCTGCATTTGATGCTACTATAACCTGTTACAAGCCAGACTTATCTTGAAATTAAAAATGAAGATTGGGATTTCAAACATTGACAGACTTTCAAGTTTATGGGCATGCTCAGACTGCGAGAGGGCAGCACATGCACATTTCAGCCTCTTTGAGTTCCATGGGCTGAGAAAGGGCCCAGTATACTTATACAGAAAGCGAAAACAGTACAATAGCTCAGATTCTATAACCATGAGTGGAGTGCAAGTATCCGAGACTGGGGAAAGGAAGAGATTCCGAAAGGAAGTCTCAGGTCAGGGATAGAGACAGGACCCAGAAAAGTTATAAAGTAAGGAAAGGGCTGCAGTTAGAAGACTTCAAGCGAAGTAGATTCAGGAGGAGGCCAGACAATTAAACAGGAATGGGAGCAGACCTGAAGATCCATGGTAGCAGCAGAACATTGGTGATTCGATGGTATGGCCCTACTGGGGTAAAGGAAGAAGAACTCTCTGGAGCAGTAGCATTCTGGTCAGTGTAGATGAAGCACTGAAGTTGTACTTGTAAATTAGTGCTTGAGTGCACACTGGGAATCCAGGAGGCAGGCATCTTTAAAGATGAGATTGAAACCCTGTGAGGTGTGCCTTGGTTGACACCATTCCAGTTGGAGTGACTTTTGAAGAGGATTCCAAGATTAAATCTTTCAAGGCAGAGACAGGAATCACTCATGAAAGAGAGCGAGTTTCAACAAAATTGATTGACTCACACCATTTACCGATGACTGGGTGAGTTGTTAAGAAATCCATGGACTCTGCTTTGGTCACATTTACTTTTTAGTGTACTGTTGGTGTGTCCACCCAGAAGTGGGCTGTTAATTCATATGAATGTCTCATTAGTCCTGAATATTAGAGTGGATGAGAGATATTGTAAATTGCTTTGTTTTTCTGATTTTGTACAGTAAAGTTAATGTTTTGCTTGTTCAAAACTTGCCAAAAACCTGGGGGTCTGGTCCAGAAACCTTTTAATAAACACATAGAAAATGTCTGTCCTCAGGAATTGTTTCAGTCAGTAATTAATCCTGAATATTTGGTGAAATGGATAGCTGGATACTCCTCAATATTACATTCATCATCGAACTGTTGTGGAAGCTCTGGACGGGCTCAAGGGGCTGAATAGATCGTAGGAGATTAATGACTGTGTGCCAGCTTCCCGTGACAGTTTTGAATTCAGTTAATATATCCCATTGGCAGAACCACTTCTTCATGGGTCCGAGATTCTGCTGCTGGGAAAAGGGAGCAAGTTTTAGCTGTAAAAACAAGGGGAAGAGACACAAATCACTGGACTCCTGCAACCAATCAGCATAAAACAGTGCGTGCCCACAAAGCAGCTTTGCCCTATTTTCTTTGCCAACACTGCAAGTGTAGTAGAATTGAATGCAATGGCTGAAACAGAATGGAACCAGGGCCAAAAGGGACTGAGTTGAGACTGTCAGAGTTTCATTCATCTTCTTTTACTTTTCCAAATGCACATTGCAAGCAGCTATTGAGCACTTGCTTATCTGTTGCAAGCTAAATAATGTCAGTCCTTCATATTTTATAGTGCACGTCATTTTACTTTTCCTGTCTTTTTAATTTTAACCACTTTTTACCCAAAATACTTGCATTTCCTCAGTATCCTTTTGCATGTGTGTTTTGACTGCCACTACGGACAGTAACCTATTACTTCTATTTTGACTCTTGAACTCTGCTTTTACTCCTTTTCTCTTTAATTCGTCCAGAATCTTCTTACCTGTCATCATGCCTTCTTTAATTTCTCCTTCATGAGTACTCTGCCGTCTCAAATACCTAGTTTAACCTTTCAGTACTCCTCAAACACCCTTCTGTCTGAATACAACCCAGGCTTGACTTTCTCTTAGTTAAACCTCCAGCTTCCCTCTGGAGGACCCATGGGGCAATGATCACTGCCTCTGTAGAAGCAGATACCTCATTTATCCCACTATACTCTCAGTCACTTGTCCACCCAAACTGTCTGCTGGAGTGATTTTCTTTCTGTTTCCCTTCTGTCTAACTGACCCCTTGCAGAAAGGTAGGAATGCAATGATGTTGATAGTTGGAAAACTGGGTGGAGGAAGTGGGGCAAATCTGAATGATAGCCTTTGGTTGGAGGCTGCAAAGGAAGATTGACAAAGGTATCATGGACATAAGGCAAAGGTAGGTGTTAATGGTGCCATTAAGGATGAAGAATGCTAATAGTGACCAACTGTATAATTCATTATATTTCTACCTCTTTTCAGTTTTGTAGAAGTGTCATATAGGCTTGAAACATTAACTCTGGTTCTCTTATCACACATGCTGCCAGACCTGCTGAGTTTATCCACATTTGCTGTTTTTATTTCCCTACTTTTATATTCCATTTCCCTTGCAATAAATGTTAACATTTCATTTGCCTTCCTAGCCATTTGTTTTATTGAGGTATGAACATTTTTGTATTCATATACTAGGACACCTAGATCCCTCTGTACCTCTGAGGTATACAATTGCTCTCCGTTTTAACAGTACGCTGCTTTTCTGTTTTTCCTGCCTGGGTGAACAAGTCACATTTCCCCACACTTACAGCTGCCAAATTTTTATCCTCTAAGTTTTTTGTAGAAATGTAAGAGGCCATCTCATTGAGCATTCTGAAGGAGCTTGATAAGGTAGATACTGTGAGAGTGTTTCTGCTAGTCGTGGGGTCTCAAACACAGGAGCACAATCTTGGGTAAAGGGACCAATCATTTACCACTGAGGTGAGGAGAAATGACTTCTCACAAAAGGTTGTGAATTTTTGGAATTCCAGAGTGTTGTGGATAGAGTCATAGAGGTTTATAGCATGGAAACAGGCCCTTTAGCCTAACTTATACACGTTGCCCCTTTTTTTTAGCTACTAAGCTAGTTCCTAATTGCTCCCATTTGGCCTATATCCCTCTATATCCATCTTACACATAAAACTATCGAAATTCTTTTTAAAAGACAAAGTTGTATCCGCCTCTACTATTACCACCTCTGGCAGCTTTTTCATTTACTCACCATCCTTTGCGTGAAAAAATTGCCTCTCTAGACCCTTTTATGTCTCCCCCCTCTTACCTTAAACCTATGCTTTCTAATTTTAGATTCCCTTACCTTTGGGAAACGATATTGACTATCTAGCTGATCTATGCCCTTCATTATTTAACAGACCTCTATATGATCACCCCTAAGTCTCCCACACACTAGCGAAAAATGTCCCAGTCTATCCAGCCTCTTCTTATAACTCAAACCATCAAGTCCCAGTAGCATCTTAGTAAATCTTGTCTGCACTCTTTCTATTTTAATAATATCCTCCTTATAATTTGATAACCAGTACACAGTATTCCAAGTGTGGCCTTACCAATGTCTTGTACAACTTCAACAAGACATCCAACTCCTATAGCCAATGTTCTGACCGATGGATGCTCCATTGTTGAATACAATGAAAGCAGGGATCAACAGATTTTAGGTCTCTAAAGGAATTAAAATTAAGGAATATGCAAATTGAAAGGGAAAATGGAGTTGAAGCCCCCAAGATCAGCCAGGATTGTCTCAAGTGGAAGAGCAGACTCAATGGGCCAAAGTTCTACTCTACTCCTATCACATGTGTTCTTGCGAATGGGGGTCAAGAGTGAAAGATTGTGATTTTTCTTCTCCCTAACTCAACAGCACTGAAACTAATTTAGCACATTTGACAATGGAATGTTGTTAACAAGAAATTTATATTTTGATAAATGCTGTTTTAAGGATTGTACTAAATCATTCACAGATTTGAACTTCCAAAGTTGTGATGTGTTAACTGGCATCAGTAGCATTGCCAACTTGGCTTGGCTGGCAGCACTGTCACTTCTGGGTCAAATGGTTTTGGGTCTGAACACATAACATAAATTGATGATCCAATATAATGGAAATAATCAGAGGATTATAATACAGAAAGAAACAATCTGACCCTATCTTGGCTTAGTTGGGAAACGTTTAATTCTGAGTCAGTGGGAAGTAATTTCAAGCCATGCTCCAGAGCTTGAGCACGTAAACCAAAGCTGTCACTTCACTGCAGCACTGAGAGAGTTCTGCATTATTTGGGTGGCACGGTGGCACAGTGGTTAGCACTGCTGCCTCACAGCTACAGGGACCCGGGTTCAATTCCGGTTTAGAATAATTCTCTGAGTGAGTTTGCACGATCTCCCTGTGTCTGCGTGGGTTTCCGCCAGATGCTCTGGTTCCCTCCCACAGTCCAAAGATGTATGGGTTATATTGATTGGCCATGTTGAACTGCTGTTTAGAGTCAGAGAAATAAACATTGTAAATATATGGGGTTATGGGGATAGGGCTTGGGTGGGATTGTTGTCAGTGCAGGCTCAATGGGCTGAATGGCCTCTTATTGCACTGTGGGGATTCTAGGGTGGCACAGTGGTTAGCACTGCTGCCTCACAGTGTTAGAGGTCCGGGTTTGATTCCAAGCTTGGGTCACTGTCTGTGCGGAGTCTGTGCGTTCTCCCCGTGTCTGCATGAGTTTCCTCCAGGTGCACCAGTTTACACCCACAGACTAAAAATCATGCTGGTTAGGTGTGTTGGGCATGATAAATTCTCCCCCAGTGTACCAAAACAGGTGCTGCAGTGTGGCGACTAGGGGGATTTTCACAGCAAGTTCATTGCAGCGTTAATGTAAGCCTACTTGTGACACTAATAAATAAATTTTAGAAATGATTCCATGATTCTATGAAGTGTTGGCCAGAATTTTCTGACTGTTCCCGCCCCGCCTCCAGTGCCAGCAAGAATAGAGAATCTCGTGCACAGGCAAAATTCCATTCACTGCTGGAGAAAAGTTTATTTATTCATCACAAGTAAGTTTTAAATTAACGCTGCAATGAAGTTACTGTGAAATTCCCCTAGTCTCCACACTCTGGCGTCTGCTCAGGTCAATGCACCTAACATCATTCAGGAGGAAACTGTGCATCTGGAGGAAACGCATGCAGACATGGGGAGAAAGTGCAAATTCCATACAGACAATGAGTCAAGCCAGGAATCAAACCCAGATCCCTGGCGGTGTGAGGCTGCAATGCTAACCACGGTGTCTCCCCGTAATCCTGGAAAAATCCCAGCTAAAGGTGAGGTTGGAGAATTTGGCCTGTTGTCTTTCAGATGAGGTGTTTGAACAGGTAGAAATACAAAAGGCTCCATTTTACTGTTTTGAAAAAGATATTCTAGTTCCGATATTCTGACCAACATTTAACTGAAACAAGCCAAAATGGTGAGATGTGTTGAGGTCATGAAAGGCATTGCATAAATGCGTATTCATTCCCTTTTTATATGTTGAACGGTCTAGGGTGATGTTCGTTGGATCTGATAATAAGCTAAGGACCTGTACTCCTGTTTAGGTATACTTCTGAAAAAAACTGCCGTAGGAAGATGACGGGGATTGCTGTTCTGAAAGGATAAAGTCAAATTTTGAGACAAGCAGAAGGGACCAGAGGCTCTTCCCCAGTCTGACTTTGCCTGCATGTTCACATATAGGCTAAAAGTCCTTCTTAATCTAAATCAATCATTTGATTGAACAGTATGCCCGTTGGCTTGTTCTATGTGTTTCTTCAGATTCTATTCCGCAGTAAAGTGGTGACGTTGTCAAGATAATGAAAAACACTGAACTTTATTTTTAGGCTATAATGTGTGAGCAGGCCAAATGATATTAAGTGCTAGTTGCAAAAACACTTAATTGGATCAAGCTGAGTGTGACAGTTGTAACTCAATTTAAACCAAGTTAGCAAGTACACATAACTAGGGGCAAGTTAGATAATTATTTCGATATTCATATGCCCTGTACAGCATTAAAAATAATTCACCGGATATATACATTTACTCGCTCAAGAAAAGGATACCCATTCCAATTTCGACACATCAGTGGAGTGAGCACTAAAATGAGCAAACAATATATAATCTGTTCCTAATGAAAGTTTTACTGGCTCTAACAATTTTTGTAGGACGTAAAGCATTCCACCCCATTTAGAAATGCTATTATTTGACTCTTTTATGGATTAATTAAAGCATGAGAGCCTAAAAACTCTGGCCAGTCTTGGGCAAGTAGGTGTCACGATTTTGGCGGGCGGTTGGGGGACAGGGGTGGTGGTGGTGGTGATGGGATTATGTGGTTTTGGAGAATTTAGCACAGTGGAGTTTCCATTAAATTTTATGTCTTTTTACCACCACTTGGTGCAATTCCAAGTAGAAGAGGAGTTGGGTTAAGAGGGTTAGGTTGGGTTGATTGGCCATGCTAAGAAATTGCCCCTTAGTGTCCAGGGATGTGTAGGTTAGAGGGATTAGTGGGTATAATATGTAGGGATATGGGGGTACGGCCTGGGTGAGATTGTCAATGAGAACTCAATGGGCCGAAGGCCCTTTTTCTGCACTATAGGGTTCTATGATCTATTCTAAATGCAGTGCATTGTCAAAACAGAAAACCAGCAATAGTATTTTTAACTTCAACATCTTGAGCCAGACTGTCCTTATCTTTCTGCCGTGCGCCCACTATCTCCTTACTGGAGCAGAAACTCTGATATGTCTTTGGGGTGGATATCACAGTAAGTTTGTAAATGCCATGGCCATCCGTACATTTGTGCCTTATTTGTGGGATTTAATGTAGTGTCATTGCCATTCAGTATGGTCAGGCAGCATTTCCTACATACGACACCGCCACCCCCACCCCTCCCCCCAGCCCCCACCAACATTTTCAGGGGTACAGCCACCGAACTGGAAATTTTACCCTCAGTGTTTGGAATATGTACTATGATTTCAGTGCCCATTCTGGAGATGAACACGTACCTTTTCTCCCAGTGGAACTCCCACCCAGCCTGAGTCATATTCAAAGTAAGGTAAATCTTATAACAGAAGGTAAATCTTATTGAACCCGGTGCAGAAGGGCGAATGTCGCAAATTCATGAAAAAAGATCTATTATATGACCTCGCTCATTTCCTCTGCATTAAAATAAATGGATTATAAGTTACACAAGTCATAAATGGGATGCACTGACCACCACACATGATTTGCTGACATTAATCTCCAGCAACTGAAGCTCTGTACTGGGAATGCTGAATTGATTTACTTCATTATCCCTCATAATGCAGATAATTAGCTGAGTATTTGCTGAGGCTGCTTCATTGGTGTATATATGAGGATCTGGAAGATCTGTTGCCATAGTATAATTTTCCAAAGTGCTTACTGTCATTGCTTTGCATAATGTAAAATCAAAATGTTCTCATCAACAGATCAAGTCCTTGATGATGTTTTCATGTTATTTTGAGTTACATAATAGAACGTAGAAGCAGGAATAGGCCATTTGGCCCTTCTAACCTGCTCCACCATTCCTTATGATCATGGTTGATCATCAAATTTGATGTTCTAGTCCTGCCTTCCCCCTTATCCCGTGATCCTTTTAGCCCCAAGAGTTATATTTCATTTCTTCCTGAAATCCCACAATGTTTTGACCTCAATTCCATTCTATGGTAGGAAATTCCACACATTCACAACTCTCTGGGAGAAGAAATTTCTTCTTCCCTCAGTTCTCAAAGGTTTACCCCTTGTCCTCAAACTATGATCCTTAGTTCTGAACTCCCCCACCATCAGAAACATTCTTTCTGAATTGATCCTGTCTAACCCTGCTGGAATATTAAAGTTTCTATAAGATTCCCTCTCACTGTTCTAAACTTCAATAATCCTAACTGATTTAGTCTGTTAATATGACAGATCTGCCATCTCAGATTCTCCCTTATTTTAGAGGTCCAAAACCCCTACTTTTAGGAAATGTCCTTTCTTGCTTTCTCATAATAAGGCATTGATCAATATAACCAATGGTACAGTACATAGAACATAGAACATTACAGTGCAGAACAGGCCCTTCAGCCTTTGATGTTGCGCCGACAAATTAGGAAAAAGCAATGAACCTCCAAACTAAACCATTCCCTTTTCGTCCATAAACTTATCTACTAACCTCTTAAACGCCACCAAACTTGGCGCATCTACAACTGCTGCAGGCAGGGCATTCCACTCCCTAACCACCCTCTGGGTAAAGAACCTACCTCTGATATCCGTCCTATAACTATCACCCCTTAATTTAAAGCTGTGTCCCCTCGTGCTAGCTTTCTCCATCCTAGGAAAAAGGCTATCACTGTCCACCCTATCTAAACCTCTAATCATCTTATATGTTTCAATAAGGTCCCCTCTTAGCCGCCTCCTTTCTAACGAAAACAACCTCAAATCCCTCAGCCTCTCTTCATAAGACCTGCCCTCCATACCAGGCAACATCCTGGTAAACCTCCTCTGTACCCTCTCCAATGCCTCCACATCTTTCTTATAATGTGGGGACCAGAACTGCACACAATACTCCAAGTGCGGCCGCACTAGAGTTTTGTACAGTTGCAACATGACGTTGCGGCTCCGAAATTCAATCCCCCTACCAATAAAAGCTAAGACTCCATATGCCTTCTTAACAACCTTATCGACTTGATTGCCAACTTTCAGGGATCTATGCACATATACACCAAGATCCCTCTGTTCATCAACACTATTAAGAGTCCTACCATTAGCCCTATACTCTACACATTTGTTATTCCAGCCAAAGTGAATTACCTCACACTTTTCCACATTAAACTCCATTTGCCACCTCTCGGCCCAGCTCTGCAACTTGTCCAAGTCTCTCTGCAAACTATAACATCCCTCTTCACTATCTACCACTCCTCCGACTTTGGTGTCATCCGCAAATTTACTAATCCATCCTTCAATACCCTCATCCAGATCATTTATAAAAATTACAAACAGCAGGGGCCCCAAAACAGATCCCTGAGGTACACCACTTGTAACCGAACTCCACGATGAATATCTTCCATCAACCACCACCCTCTGTCTTCTATCAGCTAGCCAATTCCTAATCCAATTAGCTAAATCACCCTCAATCCCATACATCTGCATTTTCTGCAGAAGCCTTCCATGGGCCACCTTATCGAACGCCTTACTAAAGTCCATATATACCACATCAACTGCCTTACCCCCATCCACCTCTTTGGTCACTTTTTCAAAAAACTCAATAAGGTTAGTAAGGCATGATCTACCCTTCACAAAACCATGCTGACTATCCCCAATCAATTCATTTCTCTCTAAATAACTATAAATCCTATCCCTAATAATTCTCTCCAATACTTTGCCCACAACAGAAGTAAGACTCACCGGCCTATAATTCCCCTGAAAGTCTCTATTCCCCTTCTTGAACAATGGGACTACATTCGCTATCCTCCAGTCTTCCGGCACTATACCTGTAACCAACGACGATCTGAAGGTCAGAGCCAGAGGCTCTGCAATCGCCTCTCTCGCCTCCCAGAGAATCCTAGGGTAAATCCCGTCTGGCCCAGGGGACTTATCTAACTTCAAACCCTGGGATCATTAAATATAAGTAGTGGAATTAATGCTATGTAGGTCTACAGATGCATGAGCAGGAATGATGAGAAACCTTTTAGGTAATGGCAGCAAGAAATATGGAGCCAAGGTGAGAAAACAGTATTGAGGTACAGATTAGCCATGATATAAATGAGCAACAGTAAAGGTTTAAGGGAGTGAATGGTCTACCCCAGGTCCCAGGTTATGGAGCTTTTTTCATGAGAGCTAAGAAAGTTAATGGGTGACATGGTTGAGGATCAAGAGATTAGGAAGGTTATGATATGGTAGGTGGTGATAGATTGTGTAACAGGGATGTACACTTAAGGTAACAAAACTCACAGGGGTTGTAGGCGAAAAAAAAAGAATGTTAAATGAGATGGAAAGTGAATAATACTTTATAAAGTGATGAGTCATATGACATTTGCCAGATAGACTTGCTTAAAACTGTAGTACATCATTTTGTGACTCTATATGAAAAATGAATCACTGAACATGTAATAATGAGATATCATCTGTCCTAACTTCTTTATTTTGCTGATGATAATTGAAGCTATGTGGAAATTAACAAAGTTAAAGAAAATCTAATTTTAAAAACATGGCACGAGGAAGATTTTCTCTGTATGCTATACGCAATGAAATCATACACCCATTTATAAAGACGCGTTTATGATTTCTCAACACAGCACTTTGAGGACATTTCCCACATGTGTGAATAAAAATGTGTTTATTTGACACAAGCAATGTCTGTATATATACAGAGAGCTGCACTGCAAAGGACGTAGCCTACACATGGCTGAATTTGAAATATATTCATTTAAGTTTATTTAGTGTCACAAGTAGGCTGACTGTAATTAAGTTCCTATGAAAATCCCCTATTTTATTTAATTTGTGAGCTAGCTGTATTGGCCAGATAACTCTAAAGTGATGAAATTACTATTTCCTTATGACTTTTAGTTGATGAGTTGAACTTCATTTTCACTTGGCGTCCAAGGCACATCTTCTATTAAGGCTAAGAAAAGCCCAGGAGACATGAATCCTCAATGACTTAATACATCCATAATTCTATCCAAGAAAAAAAGTTGTCATGGAAACCCAGGTGACCTAAATAAAGCAGGACAGAGTGCCTTAGCGAAAGGAATCAAAAACAGATGAGAAAACAACACAGCCATTACATGGCTAGGATAGAAGTGAAGAAATGAAAACAATGATAATCAGTTGACATTATTTCGTTACCCTCCTTATGACTTGGTGAGGTAAGGTTGCCCAGTGCTCTGCCAGGTTGATCCTCATGCCACCCACCTAGCTTTTTCTTGCTGGCAAATTTTTGACAGCCATCGCTGGTTAATGCCTTCAGGTTTGTACAGCATCTTTCATAATCACCAGAATGATTACATTTGAAATGTAATCACTGTTGTAATGTGAGAAACACAGTGACCAATTTGCACAGAGCATACTCCCATAAGCAGTGTGACAATTGTGGGGCAGCATGGTGGCGCAGCGGTTAGCACTATTCCCTCACAGTGCCAGGCACCTGGGTTTGATTCCCGGCTTGGGTGACTGTACGGAGTTTGCATGTTCTCCCCGTGTCTGTGTGGGTTTTCTCCAGGTTCTCCAGTTTCCTCCCACTATCCGAAAAACATACTGATTAGGTGCACTGGCCATGCTAAATTCTCCCTTAGTGTACCTGAACTGGCATCAGAGTGTGGCAACTAGGGGATTTTCACCGTAGCTTTGTTGCAGTATTAATGTAAGCCTACTGCGATTCTAATAAGTAAACTTAAAACCAATTATCTG
This sequence comes from Sphyrna mokarran, assembly GCA_024679065.1. Lineage (NCBI taxonomy): Eukaryota > Metazoa > Chordata > Chondrichthyes > Carcharhiniformes > Carcharhinidae > Sphyrna > Sphyrna mokarran. The sequence continues at coordinate 36,588,603 of JAGIQG010000005.1, read as the reverse complement.
TTTTGTGATGTTGAATGAAAGCAAATACCCCATGTCACGAGGGGAATTCAGGGAGTAGAAATGATTGAGAGCTTCAGGTTTTAGATCTCCAGATCATCAACAACCTGTCCTGTTCCCGCCACGCTGACATTATAGTTAAGAAAACCCACCAATGCATCTACTTTCCCAGGAGGCTAAAGAAATTTGGCATGTCAGTTGCGACTCTCACCAACATTTACAGATATACCATAGAAAACATTCTTTCTGGTTGTATCACAGTTCGGTATGGCTCCTGCTCTGTCCATGACTGTAAGAAACTACAAAGGGTCATGAATGAAGTCCAGCCCATCACGCAAACCAGCCTTCCATCCAGTGACTCTGCTGGTACTTTCTGCTGCCTCGGAAAAGCAACCCGCATAATTAAAGACTCCACACACCCCAGAATGCTGTTTTTCATTGCAGTGGTGGAGGCTACCTCATTGAATATATTTAAGTCACGGATAGATAGGTTTCTGATAGATGAGGGAATTCAGGGTTATGGGGAGAAAGCGGGAAAGTGGAACCGATCCACTTCAGATCAGCCATGGTTTTGTTGAATGGTGGGTCAGGCTCGAAGGGATGGATGGCTTACTCCTGCTCCTATTTCTTATGTTCTTATGTTCATCTTTTGTTCGAAAAAAGATATAAAGTCTGACGTCACGGATCTATTAACTTAAGAACAACTTCGTTCCTGCTGTCATCAGACTTTTGAAGGGATCTAACTTGCACTCAGTTGATCTTTCTCTACACCTTAGCTATGACTGTAACACCACATTCTCACTCTCTCCTTTCCTTCTCTATGAATGAAATGCTTTGTCTGAGTAGCATGCAAGAATGGTGTGAATTCCAGTCTATTGTTACAGGATTGTTTATATCACCCTAAGAGAACATAAGAGGCATCCCATCCCAGAAACAGCACCTCCAAAAGTCCAACATGCATTGTACTGCAATGCAGAGTTAGCCTAGATTTTTGTGCTCAAGTCCTGGGCTGGAATCTTCTGAATTGAAGATGAAAGTTCCACCAACTGAGTCAGAGCTGACACTACTATTTTTTTTTAATACTTGCAGTTCATCAATTACTATTTAAAGCACCCTTTATTCAGCCCCGGGATTCACCAGGACTTGCATGACTCTCCTCTGCTTCTTGAAGATGGCCCAGAAAGCACTGTTCAGATTACTAGTGGTGTCATTGTTGGGTGGCAGGAGGATGGGTGGCTTCTTTGTTCGTAGGCACTCAGTGATCCAGCATTGGGAATTGTGGGGGGTTGGGGTGGGAAGAATGGGTCTGGCCACTGAAAACCACCCCCTGCCCTTACATCCAAATCCCACATTCCCTCATCATCAACACCCTCCCTCACACCCCCCCTTTCCCCTAGCCGCTGAAAACCATACCCCGCTCTTACATCCAAACCCTACATTCCCTCTCCATCAACACACCCTCCCCCATCCCCCCTCCACTATCCTTCTTCACTTGTGTCCAGGGAACCAGCGGCTATTATCAAGTTAGGCTTTGAAGTATTATTGATAAGAGCCACTGTTGGCAGAGATATGCTTGGCAGTGGAGAGTTGTCAACCTCTGACTGACTGGCAGGCCTCTGTGGTCAAGATTTTACACCCGACCAGAGGTTAATTGCGTGGTATGCCCGCACTGATTAGTTAAGTGAGTGCATTGAGATAGCTTTGGGCCTCCCCACAGAAGCAATGCAGGATTTCCATGAGTTCTCCAACCAGTGGGGAGAGGCATTGCTGCAGGAATAAAATCCTACCATTTTCTCCATCCTCTAAGGGACATAATTGACATTCATCAACCAAATTACTGAGTGGGCGAGCAAAGATGTCTTGTTTAAAATTATTTTATTTTTGTGCCTATGTTAATCATGCACTGTTATATATAGTTACTCATACACTGCAGTATTGTGCAATGCATTTTTAGTTTCTAATAATTTTTGGATGGAAGAGAATTAAATTGCAGAAGTTAGAGCAGATCACAAGCAAAATTTACAGGTGAGATACATGATTCATGTTTGGAAGATATATCGGTTAATGTGGGAATGTGGAGAATTTTAGTTTCACATTTCATGTCAATTTATAAGGTCATATATTCATATCCATTCCAATGTGAAATAGACATAGAAACATGGAACAGTACAGCACAATACAGGCCCTTCGGCCCTCAATGTTGTGCTGAATGATGTCCAAACCCAAAATTAAGCTATGCCACTCTCTACCATTCTGGTGTGCTCCATGTGTCTATCCAATAACTGCTTGAAAGTTCCTAAAGTATCTGACTCCGCTATCACAGCAGGCAGTGTATTTTACACCCTAACCACTCTCCGAGTGAAGAATCTACCTTGGACATCCCTCCTATATCTCCCACCATGAACCTTATATTTATGTCGCTAGTAACAGCTATATCCGCATGAGGAAATAGTCTCTGCACGTACACTCTATCCCTCTCATCATCTTATAAACCTCTATTAAGTCACCTCTCATCCTCCTCTGCTCCAAAGAGAGAAGCCCCAGTTCCCCCAACCTTTCCTCATAAGACCTATCCTCCAAACCAGGTAAATCTCCTCTGCACTCTCTCCAATATGCTTCCACATCCTTCTTATAGTGAGGTGACCAGAACTGAACACAATATTCCAGATGTGTTCTCACCAACATTGGCTATAGTTGCAGCATAAACCCATGGCTCTTAAACTCAAACCCCCTGTTAATAAATGCTAACACACTTCCAGCCTTCTTCACAGCTCTATCCACTTGAGTGACAACCTTCAAAAATCTTTGGATATGAACCCCAAGATTCCTCCACATTCCTCAGAATCCTGTTGTTGACCCTGTAATCTGCATTCAAGTTTGTCCTACCAAAAAGAATGCTGCTTTTGAAATTGAAAAACAAAACTGCATTTCATCTGATTTTAGGACTATTCTCAATCCGTTTGGTACTCAGCATTTCATATCCAATTTTGGGAAGAATTTACCCAGTGCTGTAAAGGAAAAATTTCAGGTGCGGAAGTAGGAAGATTACACAGAAAATGTTTTATAAGCTCTCAACAGACAGTCTGCTGTGCAAGCTGCTCCCAGAAGCAACACATAGCAGTGATGGTGAACTGCTTAGCAACTGCAGGAATGTAATCAAGCCAATTAAGTAGCCATGTAGCAGTAATTATTACAACAGTACAGCAACTGTGTAGACCCCGCAGTGTGTCCAAGCTCAGGCATGTGAGTGACGGCAATTGCACAGCAAGAAGGTCAAGGCTGAAGGCGATCTAAATGTTTCCTGCAGAAAACGGCAAGGTGCTGCAATCCTATGTCATGGTGTTGTCATTGAGTGTGCCCTTCCTAGAAACCGATGCTTCTGAAAATCAGTTTGTTGGTTTATTCCTAGAGTAATGAGCATCGCTGACAAAATCGGCATTCACTTCCCCTGCCCCATGAAAAGGTGATGGTGGCACCTTCCTTAACCAGTACATTCAATGTGATGCAGGTATCTCCGCTCTGCTGTTACCAAGGATTCTCCAGGATTTTGTTCCAATCACAGTGAAAGAAAGATGATAGAGTTCCAAGATTGATGGCGTGTGATAGCGATTGACTAGGAGATTTTCACAGTAACTTAATTGCCATATTAATGTAAGCCTCCGTGTGACAAAAAATAAATTTTAGCTTTGAAGGATAACTTGCTAGTGGTGGTGTTCCTGTGTATCTGGCTCCATATGTTTAGTAGGAAGTCTGACAACACCAGGTTTAAGTCCAACTGATTTATTTGATAGTAAACTCACGAGCTTTCGAGGTGTTTCAGCCTCTTCGTCAGGTGAATGAGGTGTTCTGGCCTCAAACAGCACATATAGCAGCCCATGTTTAGACAGTGCTGGCAAAGGAGCCTGGCTGAGTTGCCACAATGCATCTTGTAAATAGTACACATAGCTGCCACCATGCTCAAAGCTATGAAGGGATGCACGTGTTAGAGAAAGGGGTGCCGATCAAGTGAGCTGCTTTTTCCCGGAAGTTGTCATGCTTCTTGAGTGTTGTTGGAGCTGCACCCTCCGGACAAGCGGAAATATTCCATCACACTCCTGGCTTGTGCTTTGTAGATAATGGACAGATTCAAGGGAGTGAAGAGAAGTGCTATTTGAAATTTCCCAATTTCTGGCCTGCTCTTGTACTTACAGTATTTATAAGGCTGGTCTAGTCAAGTTTCCTTTCTTGAATTTATTCTTCAAATGTGGCTGTCGCTCATTACGTCAACATTTATTGTCCTTCAGAATGTCAATGGAGGTCCCAGAATGTTAAGAAGTGGGGATTCAGTGATGATAATGCCATAGAATATTAAAGGAATATGGTTAGATTTTCTCATGTTGAAGATTGTCGATAACCGTTACTTGCCACTTAAGAGTCCAGTGTTGTCCAGGTCGAGCTGCATTCAAGTATGGACTGCTTCATTATGTAAGGAGTTGTGAACTGTACAGAACATCATGCGATTATCAGAACATTGTCCATTTCTGACATTTGATTGATAGGATGGTCATTGTTGAAGCACATGATAATGGTTGGTCAGAGGAAACTGAGGAACTCCTGCAGCAATGTCCTGGGTCTCCAATAACCATAACCACCTCCCTTTGTGTTAGGTATTACTTCAACCAGGAAAGAATTTTCCCACTGATTTCCATTGACTTCCATTATATTAGGGTTCCATCATGACACACTGAGTCAAGTGCTGCCCTGAAGCCAGGGGAAGTCAGTCTCATCTTCCCTCTGGAATTCAGCTTTTTCCCTTGTGCTTGGACCAGGGCTCTGAGGTCAAAACCGAGTGCCCTTTGCAAATCCAAACTGAGCAGCAGGTCATAGCTGAGTACGTGCTGCTTCATTATACTCTCAGCAACAACTTCCATCACTTTGCTGACAATCGAGAGTAGACTGTTTAGGGAATAATAGACGGGATTGGATTTGTACTACTTTTTGTGTACAGAACATACCTGGGCAATTTTCCAAATTGTTTGGGTAGATGCTAGTATTGTAGATGTACTGCAACAGTTTGGCTGGGGACGTGGCTAATTCTGGAACGTAAGTCTTCAGTATTATTGCAGGATGCTAGTAAGACCCAGAATCTTTGCGATATCAACTATTTATTGATATCACATTGGAGTGATTCAAATTGGCTGCGGCTGTCTGTGATGTTGGAGATCTCTGCAGGAGACCGAGAAGGATCAAGCTCTTGGCACTTACGGCTGAAGGTTGTTACAAATGCTTCAGCTGTGTCTTTTGCACTGACTTCCTTTGCTCCCCCATTCATTGAGACTGGGTACATTTTTGAAGCGTCCTCCTCTGGTCTGTTGTTTAATTGTCAACAATCATTTGAAATTAGATATGGCTAGACAGAGTTTATATCTAATCCATTGATTGTGGGATTGTTCTAGCCATCCTGTGCTGCTTCCACTGTTTAGCATGGAAGTAGTCCTCCACTGTAGCTTCACCAGATTGATACCACATTTTTAGATGTCCGTGGTGCTGCTCCTGGAATATCCTCCTGCGTTCGTCATTGAACTGCGTTATTATTCTGGCTTGATGTGAATGGCAGGGTGGGGGATATGCTGGGCAATGATATCACAGCTTGTGCTGTTGGCCCACAGTGCCCCATGGATGCCCAGCTTTGAGTTGCTAGACTTGTATGAAAGTTACCCTATTTAAACTGGTGGCATTATCAAACAAAATAATGATGCCCCACCTCAGTATGGGGCTTCATTCCAAAACACTGTCACAGACAGATAGCTAGTGAAGGCAGGGCCAACCTACTCATTGGTTGCCTCCCATAATATTCAGCTAATATTTATAAAATCACTCCCTATTGTAAAAATGTGCAATCTCACCCTCGGACATGTGACAAAAGCATCTCTGGGTATAAACCCTTTTTGAGCGCTCAAACCGATCCTGCTGGCAGAACAGTGCTGGTAACATTCTCCCAACCCACTTGCCGCTGGAGTTCTAGCGGGTGGGGGTGGACCATATAAAGGTCCATTGAACTTGGACAGGAATCTCCAGTTTCCAGGCGAGCGTGGCTGGAGAACCCCATCTATTTCATAAGATGCAAAACTGTCCACAAACCCAATTTCTGGCTTAACGTGCAATCTTACTGGTCGATCAGCACGGTGAACTGGTAAGATCATGCCCGCAATGTCCTTCCAGCTTGATCTTCTGACAATCATTTCACAAATCATTGTGGCCCCTGTTTGAAGTTTCCATGCTGAAGAAGGTTAACCTTGTGTTAAAATAAATGTGTATTCAAATATAGCAAATACACTTAACACAACTTGGGCTTTTGTTTGATGAAGTGAGTGCCTACTTTATATTACTAAAATAAAAGTAGACGTGAAAACAGGTGATGAATGTAAAAAATATCTATCATGTTTAGAATCACACACCAACTCAAAAACAGCTTCTTCCCTGCTGCCATCAGACTTTTGAATGGACCTATCTTGCATTAAATTTATCTTTCTCTATACCCTAGCTATGACTGCAACACTCTATTCTGCACTCTCTCGTTTCCTTCTGTATGAACGGTATGCTTTATTTCTATAGCGTGCAAGAAACAATCATTTTCACTGTATGCTAATACATATTACAATAATAAATCAAAACCAAATCTTATCAAATCAAATCACTGTAAAGTTGAAGAAAGCAATGCATAATGGCAATATCTAACTTAAATTTAGTGTAACTGAGAATTCAGTTATTCAAATATCTTGCTTCACTAGCATTCTTCGAACATGCTTTTTATGACTTTGCCTAAAGATTTGGCTTTGTCATGGAATGAAGGACATCCAGAGCAAACGCAATAACTTGGAATGACGAATGTTGAGGCAATTTCCATAACTCAGCGGTGTTATGGAAACTTATAAAGCACCTTATAAACTGGTCATCTTGATCTTTCATTTTAATACCACTAACCTGGCAGGTATTGGATTAATACTTTGCCAATAGATCACCAAGGGTCAGACATATTGTTCATTCCACCGATTATATAAAAACAAATAAGTAGAGGCTTGTTGGGTTTTAGACTTACTTTACTCCAATCTTTGACAATAAAGCCAGCCTAAGGCTGTGTATTTTTTTCATTTCATTGCTCAAATAATATTGCTTAATGATGATTAGTGCAAAATACTAGGAACCTCACAACCTTAAAAAACATTTGGATGAGCACTTGAAATATCATAATATTCAAGGATATGTGACAAGAATAGGAAAATGGGATTAGTGTGCCTTTAATGGTAGATATTATCAGTTCAGACATGAAAAGAGCCTTTTCTGCACTGATTCTACTTTCCCTTCCCACCCACCACAGAATCACAGCAGGTGGAATATGGATCATGCAAGGATCTGTTGACCTCGAATGGGATTTTCAGGTCCTGGGGCGAGCGCGGCTGGAACACCCCACCTTAGGAGTCTATCCTCCTCACACTTTATGAAACTGGGCTCAGTTGGACCACAGGCATTTCAAGTATGATCCTAGATTGAAGAAGATACCTTCATCTCATCAGCCTGGACTTCAATCATGTTAACATCCCAAAAAATGAAAGGAAATTGGGTGCGATACTTATTGTAGTTACCTTGTGGGAGCATTGCACAATGAATTCTCTGAGAGGGTATTGGCATGGGAAGAGGAATGCTGTGTGGCTTTTTCTGCATTTCCTGATCTCATTGTTGTGTTTCTGTGTGGGCACTTATGCACTCAGATGTGATGAAAAAATGCACATTAAACTGCAAAGCCCAAACAGATTTCCAGCAAACGGATGTTTTCACAAAGACTGAACATTTTCAAGTGTTGCTTAATTGCTGCTTTCATTCTAAATTTTGTTTTCTTCAATTAATTTTAATTGAATTCAAATTAGTTTAGCCAATTGCAGGATGCTCAATCAGAACATTCTATATACCGATTGACCGTGGATATCACTCCAGATTGAATGACTATTGGGGGGTCACATTAACTCAGCAATTAATTTTTGTTTTGCCACGTGGCATGGGCTTATAAGCGACATTAGGTTGTGTTGATTTTGACCAATGTAAAATAAAATATGTTTTAAATAAAGGGATTCTGCTGTTATTCACAAATATAATTGCATGTAGCGTGATCTTTTACTCCAAATACGGAAGTGCTTTGAGCATGGCCACCTGCAATAACAGATTACTGTACACCAGGGCACAGCCATACACCTACAGTTTTCAGATTTGGGGCTGATTCAAAAAGGCCTTTCTTTCTTCCTTGGGAAAGGAAGAAATAATTGAAGAGTCAAGCTGATTTTTTAACAGATCTTCCGCTCCCCAAATGTAACTGGCATCAAAGTACAATCAAAACCTGTTTGTGGACACTGGATGTCTTCCAACATACACTTTCAGCATATTCTTAGTCCCTCAGGATCTGACTCATATAAAAACATAGGCCTGTCATCAGATGGCCAGTGTCACCAAACATCTTAAAGGGTCAGATTTTTGAAATACTCAAGGACACAGCATTCCCTTTGACTGAAATGGTTTACTTTAACTCTAATCTGGCATCTGAACCATTGTGACATATTCACTTCGCTCATAGTTCAAACTAGTGAAAAAAAAAAGCATGATTTACATTGAGAGGAATGAGGGGTAAAGAAGTTAAGATGTGAACTAGTGCAGAGCGTGGAAGCAACTGGAAGTGATTGGTGTTGGATTGAACAGTCAAACCTCATCAGAACAAAGCCATTTGTTGAACAGCTCTCATTATAGCAATCTTAATTATTACAAACTTCATGTTGCAGGAAACGATCAATCATTCATTAAAACAATCGTTTATTACAATTATTTTTAAAAATAAAGTTTCACAATATTTTCATTGTGTCAATTCTTGCTATTATAAGCTTCTCATTATAACAATCAGTGCAGATGACTCATCATAATAAACTCCTTTCTCATTTCTGTGATGTCAAAATTCATTGTCACAAACTATGCATTGTAAAAAAAAACTAACAATAAAAAGGTCGCCCTTAAACTAACTTGTGTAACTCCAATCCTTTAATGATAATCTTTTAATGTAAAGCACTCATTAAGGTGGGGGAGTAGGACTAGCTAAATTGCTCTCACAGAGACCTGGCATGTGTTGAATGAACCAAATGGTCTCCCTCTGCATTATAACCTGTTGTATATGAGTTGTGACTGGCTAAAGAATGATTGCTGAGACATAGGTATGTCTGAACTATAACCACTTTATTGGAGAAGCACAATATATACAGATATTCATAACTAGATGTTATTCAGTCTGACCCACGGGAATTCTCCTGCTCAACTCTTGATCATATGCTAATGTGTGGTACTGTTTCCCCAGTCCCATACATTAACCCTTTCAATTCTGATCACTCTAATGTTACATCTTCACCAAAGTCTCTGCCCATATCTATTTACTATTCATAATTATATACTATCCTATTACCCCAAGTCTCTGACTTCATAGATTCAGTTGGCCAGGAGGCTTTCTTGTCAGCCTTGGAAGATAGGTAATCTCTCTTTAACCTTCCTATCCTTGAATTGGTCGGTTTGAAGTGAAAGTTGAAATAAATAGTGTCTTGTCAGTTTGTGACTTAACATTTGGTTTTCCCAAATATATGATGTCTTTCAGGATGAGTGTAAGATTTACCTTGATCCTTCGTATAGCACTTTCCAGATTATGTACTAAATAGGATCTTTGTTGATTATTATTCCTTTGGAAAATTATCCTTCTATATCTTAGGGTCTTCCCAAACTTTGTCTCCTTCCTTCAACATGGACAGGTCCCATTACGGTACTTCTAGTTATGTTTGGAAGCCTGCTTCATCAATGGATTTGGAATCTTCCTGAAGATATAAGAATACACTAGTTTAGCATTTTTCCACAATGTTGTGCTCTATTCTGCCTTAAGCTTTCTCAAACCAGTAAATACTTTGAACAATCCTAATGAAATCAGACTAGGAGCACAGTAGCACAGAGTTTTGCACTGCTGCTTCACAGCTCCAGGAACCTGGGTTCGATTCCTGGCTTGGGTTACTGTCTGTGTGGAGTTTGCATATTCTCGCCATGTCTGCATGGCTTTCCTCTGGGTGCTCCACTTTTTTCCCACAGTCCAAAGATGTGTGGGTTAGGTGGGTTGGCCATGTTAAAACTTGCCCCTTAGTGTCTTGAGATGAGTAGGTTCGGGGGATTAGTGGGTAAAAATGTTGAGATATGGGGATCGGGCTTGGTGGGATTGTGTTCGGTGCAGACTTGATGGACCGAATGGTCTTTTTCTGTACTGTAGGATTGCTATGATTCCTAGATCTTTGCTGACTGATTTCCTCACCTTTATGATGAGATTGTATTGACTGAAGCTTTTCAATTTATTAACTACAGCTCAGACTTTGACACCATTATCTCAATAAAACCTATCTCCAAACTCTGTGACCTAGGGCTCAGCTCCTCCCTCTGCAACTGGATCCTAGACTTCCTAACCCACAGACTGCAATCAGTAAGGATATTATGCATGATTATTCTCAATACTGGCACCCTGCAAGACTGTGTCTTTAGCCCATCACTGTATTCCTTAAGACTTATGATTGAGAGGCCAAATTCCACTCCAACTCCATTTTTACATTTGTTGATGATACCACTGTAGTGAGTTGGATCTCAAACAATGACAAAACAGTCCAGGAAAGAGTAAGGGGTTTCTAGGTGTTCAGATCACCAATAATCTGTCCTTGTCCCTCCACACCAATGCTGTACTTAAGAAAGCCCAACAGTGCCTCTACTTTCTCAGAAGATTAAGGAAATTCAGCATGTCCACTACAACTCTCACCAATTTCAGAGAAAGCATGCTTTCTGGTTGTATCACAGCTTGGCATAGCTCCTTCTCTGACCAAGACCACAAGAAATGACAAAGGGTTGTGAATATAGCCCAGTCCATCATGCAAACCAGCCTCCTGTCATTTGGCTTCATCTATACTTTCTGCTGCCTCAAAAAATCAAGAACATCACACACTCCGGATATAATCTCTTCCACCTTCTTACAACGGGAAAGAAATACAGAAAGAGATAATATGTACCAACCAACTCAAGAACAGTCCTTCCCTGCTGCTATCAGACTTTTGAATATTTCTATCATACATTAAGCTGATCGTTTTCTTCACCCTATCGGTAACTATAACACTATATTCTACACCCTGCCCTTTCCTTCTCCAATCAAAAGGCCCAGATGCTGCTTTTAAAAATTGCTTCAAATTAAGCTAAAATATAATCTATTGACTTCAACCAAGCCCAGCGCATTGATACTACACTTGATCTTAGCCAAAAGGCCGAGATGTAACCCTGACGTGCAGTTTAATCCTTTTGAATCACATAACTGTGTTTCAGTTGACTTCAGCTATTATGTTACTGCCACATTTCTTTGTCTGATAAGACCTTGCACATGCTTTTGTATCAAGTTTGGAATAGGTGATATGTCAATTGGCACAAATGCCTACATTCCAGAATGTGTGTATTTAGGGTCTTTGATCTCAACCGGAAATATTTTTGTTTCTCTTCCTGCTAAGATTCCTCAATTTCATTGAGGCCTTTTTGGGAAGACTTTCTCAATATCTTTTACATATTTAGAGGTTTTCGTTCTTCATATTATTTTCAAAATGTCCAATTCTTTTGCAGTGAAAGCACTCTGCAATGCTTACTGGACAATGTTCACCCCTGTGGGGTTCTTTAATTAGGTTTAAGTCCAACTAGCTCATTTGATAGTAATCCCACAAGCTTTCGGAAACCATGTTCCTTCGTCAGGTGTGTGGAAGGTTCTGACCAGAGAAAGACATATAAAAACACACACTCTGTGTGATTTTACAAGCCCAGGCAAGTCATGGGAGTTACAGATAGTGTGACATGAACCCCAGATCCCATGTTACACTCTCTGTAACCCCCATGACTTGCCTGAACTTGTAAAGTCTCACTTACTGTTCTGTCTGGAGACAAAACACATCTCTTTAACTATGCTAATGCTATCTCCACTCACATAGTCTGCATCTTTAAGACTTGATTAGCAGGTTAACTGCAAAGACTTGCATTCTAATCAGTATTCTGTAAACTGTGTGTATCTTTATATGCCTTTCCCTGATCAGAACCTTCCACATACCTGACGAAGGAACACCGTTTCTGAAAGCTTATGGGATTATTATCAAATAAACTTGTTGGACTTAAACCTGGTGTTGTGAGACTTCTTACTGTGTTTAGAACAGTCCAACGCCGGCATACCTACATCACGAGTTCTTTAATGCCAGCGTGCTGGCATGGTTTGATGGCAGCTTGAATTTTTGCTTCATCTGATTTATTCTTTACTGGAGATTCTTGTACATTTTTTGTTTAATAAACTAGCATAACAAGGGGTGAATTCTAGCCAAGATTTTTCTTCACTGCAGAATATATGGCCATATTCTGTTTGTCTCATCAACTGTATTGCCCTCTCCAAGATGAAGTCTCCTTGGATTGCAGCAGTTCTAATAGGATAGCATCAGTAACACCAACTGCAATGCAGTCTCGTATTAATTCCGTTTTTTGGTGTCTATTTTTGTAACTTTCAGCCATATATATTTCATTGATGAAAGCATCTCCTGGTTCACTTTGTTTTTGGACCCTTTTGATAAATTTGGCCCTTTCTAGGATTTTATTTCTCCTAAATTAAAATAATTATCAAAGGCTTTTAAGACTTCTTCAAATTTGCCTGATGTCTCATTAATGCCTCTTCTTGCAATAACGTCATTTGCAATTGTTTTTCAACACAGATTTTTCACACAGAGGATGGTGGGTGCCTGAAACTCACTGCTAGGGGAAATAGTGGAAGTGGAAATGATAGTGACTTTTAAGGGATGTCTTGACAAATACATGAATAGGATGGGAATGGAGGGATATGGTCCCCAGAATGGCAGGGGATTTTAGTTCAGTCGAGCAGCATGGTCAGTGCAGGCTTGCTGAAGAGCATGTTCCTGTGCTGTAACTTTCTTTGCTTTTTGTTCTGTATGCCTGCCGTGTTGGATCCGGACTACAGGATGTGTGGAAATCCATGCTGACTAAGAATAGAATTTGCCCAGTGCTGCCTGTTCCACAATATCATTAAAATGAATTTTTTTTTATCTGTCTTCAAGGGTTTCTATTCCTTGATTAGGGTCTCCAACTCCACTGCGTGATCAGGACTTTTTTTTTCCATCGACAACCATGTGCTGTGGTGCAAGACCTTCTGAGTTGAAGATAGGTTTTCTGCCTCTCCCTGCTTCCACATCTTCCACTGAGCTCTATTGGAGAATTTCAAATGTCTCACCGAAGATTTCAGGTTTGGATCCCTTGTTCTGATTACACTTAAATAAAGTTGACTTTGAGAGATTTTGGGGTTTATTGCAGCTGCCACCATGTTATGTGTTGGTTGTGCTGACTAAGAATGATCACTGAGACACAGGTATAAGTGGTTTATTGTAGGAACATAATTATTCACAGGTATACATCATCTAGATGTTGCTATGTGACTAGCCATGAACTTTCTTCCTCTCCACTCATGGTTATGTAGTCTCTTACATCAGCAGGTATATGGTGCTATTTGTCCGATCCCATACATTGATCCGTTCATCACTGAACACCCAAATACAACATAACCATCTATGATTCTACAATTAGAATCTGTCTATTTCAAATTTATAAACATCAATAGATTAATTCTCTTATGCAGCATTCTGTCAAATAAGTCTCTCATTTCTTTATATTATGATTATAAATTTACCTTTAAAACAGGTTATACCACTTATTTTTTTATTTGCTTTGTTTATAAACACTTCATTATGATAAATCTGACAACAAGGCTTCCAGTATGGCATTATCTTTTACAGATCTTGCCTGACTCTGCTATGAAAAGCAATAACTGTTGTGGGAAAATTTACTTAAATGAAGTTATTAATATACTTGCAAATAATGCAGCATTTAGAATGTTGCTGCATAGGACAAATTCCCCTTTGTAATTGAAAATCTCAGCGTTATGCGATTACTGATCTTTGACAAACATCTGTTATTACAGTCCTTTCATTCTATCAATGCAGCATTATGATACTTGGTAACCAACTACAGTTACTTTTGTTATAACGATCTTCAGCTCAATGCTGGAAGATAGTTTATTCTCAACACAGGATTGCACAGAAGGTCAGCCTTCATGGATTATACTTCACACAAATTGAGAATTAACAAGACAAAAAAGGATTCACTGAAAAAAGAAGCCTTCAGTTGCCCTCTATAAAGAGGGAAGGTGCAGCCTTAGATGGCAGCATTTCCCCAATGCAATGTCAACCTGGTATGGGCCTTAAATCTACAACCAACTAAGAGGTGAGAGTGTTATGAAACCTTAATTTTTTGTGCTCTTTCACACATTATTTAATATGCTGTGCCTCTGTAATGTTTCACTTTTATCCTAATTTCCAGTGATTGTGCTTTTCCATTTTTTTCTGCAAAGCTTATTGGACAGATGCAAACCTAATGCGAAGTATTGCTAATGAAAAGTTTGTTTTGAAAATTCCAAGATCAAATGGAGCATTTCAAGATCAAATGGAGGTCCACAAAAGGAATTTCAGGTACCTAAAATGCCACAATCCAGAGGCCTGGATTAATAATCACTTCAAATCCCATCAGGTACATGAGGAATTTAGAATTCAGTTAATTGAACATACCTGGAATAAAAAGCTAGAAACACTAATGGCCATTGTGAAACTAACAAATTGTCATAAAATCCCAGTTAGTTCATTGGTGCCCTTCAGGGAAGGAAACTTGCCTTCCTTTTGTGGTCTGGCCTACATGTGACTTCAGATTCACAAAAATGTTTCCAACTTTTAACTGCTCTCTGAAATAGTCTGTATTCTATCAAAGTACAAAAACTACAATACACAGAGGATAGGATTTTATGCTTCGCTCATCCTGAAATGGTAAAATCCTGGCAAGGTCAATAGATCTTCCCAATGTCCACCCCTCACCCGCTCCGAATCCAGTGGCGGGCAGGACAATAAAATTCTGGCCATGACCTTTAGTAGTTCAACAAGTAGCTGGCCATCAGCTCCTCAAGAGAAATTAAATTTTGGCCATATGGAAACATAGCAAAAAGCTACAGCACAAACAGGCCTTTCGGCCCACAAGTTGCGCCAAACATATCTCTACCTACAAGACTTACCTATAACCCTCATCTACTAAGTCCCATGTACTCAACCAGAAGTCTCTTAAAGGACCATATTGAATCCGCCTCCATCACCACTGCTGGCAGCCAATATAGGTGCTGCTCATATCCAATGAATGAAAGAAAATGAAAAAGACTCAATTCCAACTGCAAGAATCCAGCAAAGGCCAGAATTGCAGACATTCGTGTAGATATTTAATAGAACTGAGGGCATTATTATTTCCGAAACTGATTGTTGTCATCATCCCAAATTACAATATCTTTAGATCACTAATGCCTGATGGGAATTATGCTAGGAATATAACCATTAAAGGGGATGAATTTCATGAACAACGTAAATTACAAAATCAACGCAATGCTATTAACTTCAGAAATTTGAAATATCACAAAAAAACACATTACAGAAATACATTTATATGGCAACAGTTAAAAAGAAATTTTCAGCTTATTTTTATATATGGTTACAGGAGAGTTCTAGAAATGCTTCTCCATCCTAGTGGTAGAGGAAGAGTGAATGGTACCAGTTAATATCTCATTTAAATGATTGCTATGATGTGAAGATGCCAGTGTTGGACTGAGGTGGGCACAGTAAGAAGTCTCACAACACCAGGTTAAGGTCCAACAGGTTTATTTGGTATTATGAGCTTTTGGAGTACTGTTCCTTTATGAAAGAGCAGTGCTCTGAAAGCTCGTGGTACCAAATAAACCTGTTGGACTTTAACCTGGTGTTGTGAGACTTCTTGCTTAAATGGTTGATTAAAGAATTCAAGCTGAGCATTGTATCTGTGCATCCAGCATTCTTTGCATAGATTATATGCATTCAGTAGAGAGCATGAATGGTATCTCTAAAATTAATGAACAGTGAGCGAAAGTTATTACTAGCATTCTGTAACAAGCAGTTAAACTTCTGCGATAATAGGTCTGCAAGTAGCAAGAGATTCACATTGGATATTATCTTGAAAACAAATGTTCCTAGATAATAGATTCTATTCCAAAGCTTGGAATCTTAGGTTTGTACTTCTCTGATTTATCTTATCATCTTTCCTGGTCTTTTCTGTCCTGATGATGTCCTGCTCCCCAGGTTTAACTCTTCATTTATCTTTCTCAATAATTAATAAAATGCTGCTTTGCAGCTTTGACCGGGTACAATACAATTACAAATGATTCAAGGGAATGCTTTGTGTTTGTAGAACAGTCTCCTTGAGAACACATAAGGCTCACTTTGGCAGTCAAGTAACAACCATTTATTTTCCTACCCTCAGGTTCGAATTCTTTCCCTGTTTATCTAAAAGAATGGTAGCCATGATGTGGAGATGCCAGCATTGGACTGGGGTAAGCACAGTTCAGAAGTTTCACAACACCAGGTTAAACCTGTTGGACTTTAACCCAGTATTGTGAGACTTCTTACTCTGCTTACCTAAAAAAAATGCTTAAGTTCCACAGCTCACTCAATATTTGACAGCATAAATGTTACGTTCTTATGCCCAAAACTGAAATTCCAACAATGGAATCTTTTAGAACTTTGCAATGCTACGGACCTTGTGCTGATTCTTACTAATTCGACAGCCATGGATTCGTACATTAAAAAAACGAATGGAAAACCATGCACTTAGCAGAAGTGGGACTGCGCAGCCAACACTGGCAATTGCCTTCATTTACAGGACCATGAAAATTCCTTTGCATCTTTAAATGGGATTTTTAACGGAGCTCCGATGAATTTGGTGCCAAAGTATATTAAAGGAAAGCATGTTAAGCAGGTTTGATTTTTGTTGGTTTTGAAATACAGCCTAAATAGGGCAATGAAAAAGAAATAGTTTCTTTTGTATCAGTAACATGTCCCCTTTCCTATACAGATTTATAGAAAATTAATCACGCTTCCCCTCGGTCCTTTAAGGAGCTGTTTCTCTATTTAAATATGACTCACTGACTTTGTATGAAACTTTAGAAATGAACCTCGATCCACTTGAAGCATTTCTCCCCCCACATTTTGTGTAGTGGAATCATTGATTAATAAAAGATGACAGATTAGGAAGGAAGTGAAACACTTTTCGCAAAGTGAAATGAAGAAAGGAACTGAGACACCAGATCTACATATGAAAGGAAATTGTGACAGTAAATTGGTTTACCGCTATTTCCTAAGCTGTCACTCTTATGCAGCATTTTGTTTGACCCAGGCTTTGGCTCAATACCGAAAAATAATTTGAAAAAAAAAGAATTCCAAGCTTAAGTGTGGAATTAATTTACAGAAGGAGTTAGTGAGATCTTTTTTTCATCCGTTTGAAACTTGGAAACATAATCTGCTTCCTTGATGGCTTATCCTGCCCTCAATTTTCCTAACATTGCTGCATTTCTTTCCTGTTTGTTTTTCATTTGTCCCCTCGATCACGAAGTCTCTCTTTTGCCGCAAAGCCAGTGTGTAGCCGATGAGAGCCTGCAGAGTCATAAAACCAGAAATCGGGATTAATTCCTACAGTTTAAAACAAGAGGAATTATTTAACGTTGGAAAAACAATGTTTAACTCGGAGGCAGAGTGGGTGACTGGAAAAAAGCATAGTTCTCCTTCACTGAATCAATGACAAAGTAGAACGATGCTTACTTGACTGTCAACCCACTCTGTCCACTTCCATAAGTCAAGGTTTCGGTTCACTGAAAGTCTCCTCTAACTCGAGGTTGCAAGTATGTTTCTGTGAAATGAGGTCAGACAGTCGCAATTTAGTTGATCTTGAACATGGAATCAGAGGCCAAATCTCTCCTTGTTTAACACCAATTTACAGTAAATTAGCAATTACACACAGGGAAGCCCCAGGATGATTGATGGATAGTTGACGTCAAGGCAAATGTTCTACTGAGTGTAGCACTGAGGTACTGTGAGTAAAATTGAATGAGGATCAGGGCCATAACTGTCCAACAATTGGAGTCGTAGCCACTGTAAGTGAAGATGGTTTTGAATTGTTGGAGACCAGTTCTCCAAAGCAGCTTCCTCAGCCCAAACATCTTTAGCTGTTCCATGAATGGCCACCATAAGGTTATAAATGGGATGGTTGCTGATGATTGCACGATGGCCAGCACCATTTGCAAATCAGGAACTTAAGAGCCCAAGAAATAGGAGCAGGAGTAGGCCACATGGCCCAATGAGCCTGTTCCTTCATTGAACAGGATCATGGTTAACTTTAGGCTTCAAACCCATTTTCCCCTCTGTTTCTGAAATTCCTTGATTCCCCGGGAGGCCAAAAATCTGTCTATCTCAGCCTTAAATGTGTTTAACAATGCAGTGTCCACAACCATCTAAGGTGGAGAATTCCAGAGATTCAGAACCTGTTTACTGAAGTATTTCCTCCTCACCTCAGTCTGGGATGGCAGGGTGGCACAGTGGTTAGCACTGCTGCTTCACAGTGCCAGGAGCCTGGGTTCAATTCCTGGCTTGGGTCACTGTCTGTGTGGAGTCTGCATGTTCTCCCTATGTTTGTGTGGGGTTCCTCTGGGTGCTCTGGTTTCCTCCCACAAACTGAAAGATGTGCTGGTTTGGTGCGTTGTCCCTGGACTGTGGTGACTAGGGGAATTTAAACCTTACTTTGAGTAATAAATAAACTTTAAGTGATTGATCTCTTATCAGAATATTGGGTTTTAGATTCTCTAGCTGGTGGAAACAGTCTTCTCTCCAGCCATCCTATCAATATCTTCATAATTTTCTAAGTTTCAATGAGATTACCTCTCATTCATCTTTACTCTAGAGAACATAAGTCCCATTTGCTTTGCTTCTTATCATTGAACAACCCCTCATCCCCGGAACCATTCCAGTGAAACTTTGCTGAACCTTCAGCATACCACCTCCAATGCAAGGATGTATTTTTTTTGACCCTGGACTCCAAAACTGTACACAACTGCTGAAATCTTGTTCCTGTTCACGTGGATGGGATCTTACGATATTGCCAATGGCACACTCCCGCCACAGGTTTCCCAGCGACAAGGGCTGCATTCAATTGGAAACCTTGTTGATGACAATGGGATGATAAGATCCTTCCGCCTGCAAACAATGCACCATCTCCCATCTCCATGGAACACACTGCGGAGGAGGAAGAAATTCCCACTCGACATTCCAGGTCTTCTTTGACCAAAACCCTGCAGACTTGTAGCAAGTCTTCTTTATTCTTGTACTCCAGAATCACAGAATTTCTAGAGTGCAAAAGGACACCATTCAGCCCATCGAGTCTGCACTGGCTCCATGAAAGAGCAATCTATCTAACTCACTCACCTGTCTTACCCCTGTAACTTTGCAGATTCTTTCTTTTCAGATTGCAATCCAATTCTATTTTGAATACAAAGGGGGCAGTTTTCCCACAACTATTCTAAGTGCCGAATTTGCATGAAAACTGGAGTTACTCCTGCCAATTTTTTAAGTGGGATTTTCAGAATGAATCTCTTATACTCTGAGCGCCCAAGTGTGATTCACTCTGAAAATCAGAAGGCAGAGCTTGTTCCTATTGGATAGGCCGGCAGCAGAGCCTGAGGAACAGACATCGGCACATATGCAGTGACGCCAGTTGCTGGTTTCCTGATTGCTGGCCAGCCCGATTGCTATCAAGCCTCGCAACCCCCTTTACTGTCCCTCCAACTCCCCAATACCATCTGACCACTGGTCTCCCAGACCTCTCCAGGCAAGACTGATCTCCCTGCCACCAATCCAACTGGCCAGCCCCAATCTCACAATCCCCCTCCATCCCTGGCACTCCCAACCCCATCTCATGCACTCACGATGCCTTCCCCTCCCGGCAGCGCCAACCCTCTCTCCTGTCCACACCCCCATCCACCCAGATGGCCAGCCCCGATCACTCCTTCCCTCCCTCTCCCAGTGATCCTCTGGCAGAGTTGCAACAGAACTCCCCACCCCCAATGACTGGATCTCAATAGGCCCATGCTCCCAATATTTGCTGGCCCAACCAATGCCTAGTGGGCAGTTCCAAGGTGCCCCTTGGACATTGTCACTTTGCCACTTGGCAGTGCCTTCTCCTCACCTCCTGTGATGGGCCCTTAATGGCCTCTGTTTCCTCCAGCATGATCGACCAACCCACCTTGTTGGTGGGGAGCTGTTGTAAACCCTGCTGGAGGGAACCCTCCTGGCATAGGGGGAGACGCTAGCGGGCCCGGAGACTTCAGTCCCAGGCCTGCTAATGATAGGCAAATGTTAATTTAAAAATTTAAATCAGCTCCATGCCAATTTCTGGCACGGAGCTGATTACTCCAAAACTCTTGGAGCCAGAGACACACAGAGGCCTTGGTGCCCAGCAGGGAGCCCACTAAATGGCAAGCCACTGATGTCTCCTGTCCTATTGCACCACTAGAGCAGTGCAGTGTATTGGGAGAATTCTCCCAAGGACTCCACACCTAAAGAGATTGTTGCATTCCTAAAAATTGCTTTAAATGAAACTATGTTTCCCATAAGAATCAATCATAAAGCCAGAGTTAAATCCTGAGGGCAGCTTTTGCCTAGGAAAATCAATGTAAAAAATTGAAAAACCATACCATGGAATCTGAAATACTGTACATGATAGTATTTGATTTTAAAATTGCTGCCTTGCCTGTTCGACGTCTTCCTAGCAGAGACCTCTTTAAAACACCAAAGTTTACAACAGATTCCTCAAACACAGGTACTGTACTGTGCAGTGCAGAGCAGTACCATTGTATAGCAAGTAATTATTTTTAATACAGAAGGCCACAGCAGTTTCTCGGGTTCATATTGTACCAACAACAAGTTCGAAAAGCATATTTCACAGCACAGTGTAATATCTGTACACAGTGGAGAATTCTTTCCAAAAACAAAGTCCACAGAGTTCACCTACTAGTAAAAGGTACAGCAAAGTAAGTTTAAAAATGAAGTTTGTAGAAAGCGGGGTCCCTAAAAACGCAACAATGTTCCTCAAATGTACAGGAAGGAGAAAATGATGCTGATCACAAGCTACACAGATGCAGAATCACTGGGCCTGGCCACACTATGATTTCATCACGTCCCAGAGCGTCCCATTGAAATGGGAAATGGTACACTTAAAACAAAACTTAGACATAAAAATAAAACCCTTTAAAACAAAATCACTTTATAAAGGGGGAGACAATGGCCTGTTATAGTCGTAGCTGGAGTGTAGAGAAAGGCCAGGTTAAAAGTTTAAGTTATTAGCCACAAGTAGGCTTGCATTAACACTGCTATGAAGTTACTGTGAAAATCCCTTAGTTGCCACACTATGGTGCCTATATGGATATACTGAGGGAGAATTTAGCATGGCCAATGCAGCTAAACTGCATATTTCTGGTCCAACTCCATTTTCAAGTTTGCTGATGACATCTTTGCAGTGGGTCAGATTTCAAATAATGATGAGACAGAGTACAGGAAAGAAATAGGGAATCTGGTGCACTGGTACAACAACAATAATCTCTCCCTCAGTGTCAACAAAATGAAGGAGACAGTCATCAACCTTAGAAAGCATAGTGGAGAACATGCTCCTGGTGGTGAAGTGGAAATAGTTGAGACTTCAAGTTTCTAGGTGTCCTGGTCACTCCACACTGATGTTATATTTAATGCCTCTACTTTCATAGGAGGCTAAAGAAATTTGGCATGTCCATTACAACTTTCACCAATTTTTACAGGTGCACCATAGAAAGCATCTTTTTCAAATGTATTTTTGGATGGTGGGAGGAAACCAGAGCATCCGGAGGAAACCCACACAGACACGGGGAGAATGTGCAGACTCAAGTGACCCAAGTCAGGAACTGAAACCAGGTTCCTGGCACTGTGAGGCAACAGTGCTAACCACTGTGCCACCATGCCATCCATAGTGTAAGGCAGGTCCATTCAAAAGTTGATGACAGTAGGGGAGAAGCTGTTCTTGAGTTGGTCAGTATGTGACCTCAGACTTTTATATCTTTTCCAAATGAAAAAGGTGGAAGAGCGTATGTCCAGAATGCATGAGGTCCTTGATTATGCTGGCTGATTCTACAAGATAGTGGAAAATATAGACAGAGTCAATGCTTGGGAAGCTGATTTGCATGATGAGCTGGGCTACGTTTACAACCCTCTGTAGTTTCTTGTGGTCTTAGTCAGAACAGAAGCCATACCAAGCAGTGGTACATTTGAAAAAGATGCTTTCTATGGTGCACCTGTAAAAATTGGTGAAAGTTGTAATGGACATGCCAAATTTCCTTAGCCTCCTGTGAAAGTAGAGGCATTAAATATAACATCAGTGTGGAGTGACCAGGACACCTAGAAACTTGAAGTCTCAACTATTTCCACTTCACCACCAGGAGCATGTTCTCCACTATGCTTTCTAAGGTTGATGACTATCTCCTTCATTTTTTTGACACTGAGGGAGAGATTATTGTTGTTGTACCAGTGCACCAGATTCCCTATTTCTTTCCTGTACTCTGTCTCATCATTATTTGAAATCTGACCCACTGCCATGATGTCATCAGCAAACTTGAAAATGGAGTTGGACCAGAATTTGTCTACACAGTCATAGGTGTATAAGGAATATCATAAGAGGCTAAGGACACAGCTTGGTGGGGCACTGGTATTGAGGATGATCATGGAGAAGATGTTGTTGCCTATCCTTTCTGATTGTGGTCTCTGGGATAGGAAGTCTAAGATTCAGTCACCAAGGAAGGTTTTGAGCCCCGGGCCAAGGAGTTATGAGATGAGTTTTTTTGGGAAAATGTATTTGAAGGTGGAGCTATAGTCAATAAATAGGAGTCTGACCTAAGTGTCTTTGTTATCCAGGTGTTCCAGGATTGAGTGTAGGGCTGCGGAGATGGCATCTATTGTGGACCTATTGCTGCGAAAGGTGAACTGTAATGGATCCAAGCAATCTGGGAGACTGGAGTCAATGCATGCCACGATTCACCTTTCAATGCACTTCACAATGGTGGTGTCAGAGCCACTGGGTGGCAGTCATTAAGACATGTGGAATTCCTTCTCACTGATCAGAAACACATTTGGACCAGCCACATAAATATCGTGACTCATAGAACAGGCCAAAATCTAGGTGGTGATTGGTTCAATCCCTAATGGCACCTCCATCCCCTGTGAACTGCAATACAAGAATATGATTGAATATTCACCAATTGCCTGGATGAGTTCAATTGCAACAACACTACATTAGCTGGCATTTTTCAGGATAAAACAGCCCATTCACTACCCTAAAAATCCACTTCCTCCAACACCAGTGGAAACATCTACAGGATGTTCTGTCTAAAGAATGTATTGTAGCAACTGACCAAGGTTCTTTGAAAGTATATCCCAAATCTGCAACCTCTAAGACCTAGAAGGACAAAGGCAGCAGGCGCATTGAAATACAACTATGGCTAGATTTTCCTGCCAAGCCAGATACCCTACTGCCTTTGACATACATTATCAGTCCTTCATTGACATTGCCTCAATATCTTAACTTACCTGAACAAACCATAAGACAATAAGACCTTAAGACATAGGGGTGGAATTAGGCCACTTGGCTCATCGAGTCTGTTCTGCCATTCAATCATGACTGATTTTTTTTCTCATCTCCTTTCTCCTGCCTTTTTCCCCTTAATCCCTGATCCCCGTATTAATCAAGAACTGTCTATCTCTGTCTTAAAGACACTCAATAACCTGTTCTCCACAGCCTTCTGCAGCAAAGAGTTTCACAGATTCACCACTCTCTAGGTGAAGAAATTCCTCCTCATCCTCCTAAACTTCAACCGTTCCTCATACGACAACCTCTTCATTCCAGGGATCATTTTTAAAGGATCATCTCTTTAGCCTGAGATTGTGCCTTCTGGTTCTAGTTTTTCCTGCTAGTGGAAACATCCTCTCCACGTCCACTCTAGCCAGGCCTCGTAGTATGCTGTAAGTTTCAATAAGTTCCCCTCTCATCCTTCTAAACTTCAACCGTTCCTCATACGACAAGCCCTTCATTCCAGGGATCATTCTTGTGAATCTCCTCTGGAACATATCCAAGGCCAGCATATCTTTCCTTGGATACGGGGTCTAAAACCACTCACAATACTCCAAATGTGGTCTGACCAGAACCTTATACAGCCTCAGAAGTACACCCCTGCTGTTGTATTCTAGCCCTCTCAACATGAATGCTAACATTGCATTTGCCTTCCTAACTGCCACTGAACCTGCAGGTTAACCTTAAGAGAATCTTGAATGATGAATCCCAAGTTTCTTTGTGTTTCTGATTTCCTAAGCAGTTTCCCATTTAGAAAATAGTTTATGCTCCATTCCTCCTTCCAAAGTGCATAATCTCACACTTTTCCACACTATATTCCATCTGCCACTTCTTTGCCCACTCTCCTAACCTGTCCAAATCCTTCTGCAGCCCTCTTGCTTCCTCAATACTACCTGTCCCTCTATAGTATTATGGAAACACCTTTACCACAGACTACACTGACCTAAGTAGAAGGCCCACCACCATTTTCGACAAGGAAATGGGCAATAAATGCTGGCTTTGCCAGAAATATTCAATACCCAAGAACGCATTTTTGTTTAAAGTTACGCATATGTGTAAATATCATGGAACTATGCAATATCATATCACAAAGGAGACCATTTAGCCCAATGTATCTGTGCTAGCTCCTTAATAGCTATCCAATTAATCTCACATCCCTGCTCGTTTTCCAGAGCACTGCATTTTTTTCTCTTTCAAATATTTACTCAAATGTATTTCAATGTTCCAACTGAATCTACTTCCATAAGAATTTTAGGAATGTATTCTAGATCATAACAGCTTACTATGTGAAAAAAATCCTGATATTATTTCTGGTTCTTTTGCCAATTACATCAAAACTGTGTTGATTACTTTTATAATATGGGTTATTTCGGTGCCTCAATGATGAGAAACTGGGACTTAAATATGAGCAGTTTATTGTTACTCTTAAACTATTTACAGATCGTAGATTATTGTTGTCATACATGGCGCTGCCATTGTGGAAATAGGCCACTTCCAATTTATTTGCACTGAGTCTATTACTATGTCATTCTATATCTCATAACATGGACAGTTCAATTCTCCTGTCCTATGTTAACCCCTGCTCGGTCAGGCATCTTTATATTACATGACATGCACACAATATCACAACATTCCCCTTTCTTGTCTCAAGAACATTTTCCACTCTTCTAACAAAGTGTTACAATGCAATCTTTACTTGTCTTCCCTTCCCCACTACCTCAAATCAGTCAATTTATAAATTCAGATGGTGTTGAGACTTGACGGTTCTTGCACATCTCAATCTTTCATGTTTGGAGGAGTGGCAGTCGTATTCTTGGGGCAGGGTTTTTCCGTTGCACTCTCTCCAAGACCGGAAAATCCCATCCGAGGTCAAGGACCTTTCAATGGTCCGCCCAAACGCTCCGATTTCCACGGCAGGCAGGATGGGAAAATTCTGTGCTTTATTTCTGTACTTGGTTATCTCCATTTGATTTGTTTTTTGCACTCCTTTAAATTACATTTCTCTTTATTAACAACACGTCTGCTTTTTTTAGACACTTTGGATTTGTCCTGTTCCTTCTGAGGGGGATGTTCACATTTTACATTCATAGAGTTAGAATTGACTTGAATTTTATTTCCCACTGATGCTTGCCATATTTTTGTTAGACCTACATGGAACCTTCACTTCCACTTGTCTCACAACTGGAGTTCAACATTTATTTGCTGATTTATTTTCAAATCGTTTTGTAAGCTTATGAATCTTTTTATTCAGTTAAATGGCTTTCAGTATGTCAGAGGCATCCAGGGAGGGAATTTTTCTATCCCACCTACCATGGGAATAATAATGAGTGGGGAGTGGGGGGCGGGCGGGGAGCACAGACCATGAAAAGCTCTGTTGACCTCCGGCAGAATTTCCCTGTTTTGAGGCGATTGCAGCAGGAAGATCTCACCCTCAGTGTTAGATGTATACTTTCCTATTTTTGTTGCTGATTTTTCGTTCTTTGTGTGTGTGTGTGTGTGTGTGTGTGTGTGGCACAGGAGCAGAATTAGACTTGGGATTTCTCTGCTTGCAATAGAACTTTCTCCATGTCCTTCATTTTGGATTCAGTATTGATCAGGTCTGCTGCCAGCGAGGTTTTGACTTGCTTCAGTTTTGTAATAGAGCTGCTCGCGGCTTCATTATCCACCCACAGCTTGATAAATTCTGCAACATTTCCTTTCTGTGTCCCCTCATTTTCATTCAACTGCTTCTTCAGCTTTTCAGTCTGTTTCTTGCAGTTTTCGACTTCCTCCTGGAACATTGAACCTTATTAAGTCTTCTCTGCTAACTGGTTCTTAGTTTGCTCAGAGTGATGTTAAATTAATTTTGCTTCTCGTCGCAATTTCCCAGAGGAATAAACTTTGACCCGAGGGCTGCTGGCAGTGCATGTATCTCAATGGTTTCTTCATTTCTGGCATCACCTTGAGCTTGTCTGTAATTCAACGATTCCTTGAGTTTCTTCTGCTGTTTGTTTTTTTCATTTATTTATAGGATGTGTGTTTCATGGTCATCATCAGATTTTTAATTACAAATTTTTATTGAGTTTAAATTTCAGTATTTGTGATGTTGGGATTTGAACCTGGGTTCCTAGATTTTGTCCTGGGTCTCTGAATTACTTGCTACCATCAATTTATCACTAATACCACCAAGCCACTGCCTCCCCAATCTGAATTTAGGACAATTTTCTTCTCTTCATGTTGCTGAATGATCACATATTCTTTTTGCATTGGATCCTGAAGGACAGTCGACCATTCCTTCACCTGTTTATTCTCTTGTTGACCTCTTTCCAACTCAGTTTGGGTTTCAGTGCATTGTCTCATTGACTCACATTGGATCCACGTGCTTCAAATCTTAGTTCAGCCCAGTTATGAACATTTTCCTGGAGAGCAGCTTCATTTACTTGGTTTCATGTTTTGCTTCTTTACAGTTGGCTTTTAGAACTTTCTTTTATTCTGATAGCTTTCCTTAATTCACAGCCATCTTCACACTTTGCACTGCCATCTGCTGTTATGGTTTGTGTCCACATTTTTAAGAAACTCTGAGGAGGGATTTTATGACACCTGTTCTGATCGATGAAACCAACCATGCCAGATACCTTCTTCACCACTCTGTCCATGTGTGACTCCACTTTCAAAGAGCTATGAACATGTATCCCTAGATCTCTTTGTTCTCTAACTCTCCCCAATGCCCTATCATTAACTGAGTAAGTCCTGCCCTGATTCAATCTACCAAAATGCATTACATCGCATTTGTCCAAATTGAATTCCATCTGCCCAATGGCCCAATTGATCAAGATCCTACTGCAATTGGATATAACCTTCCTCACTGTCCACCATGCCACCAATCTTGGTATCATCTGCAAACATACTGACCATGCCCCTAGATTCTCATCCATATCATTAATATAATTCACAAATAAGAGTAGGCCCACTACTGATCCCTGAGGCACACCGCTGGTCACAGGACTCTAGTTTGAAAAACAACTCTCTGCAACTACCCTCTGGCATCAAGAAGCCAATTTTGTATCCATTTACTTATCTCACCCTGGATCCATGAGATTTCATTTTTTGCAACAATCTACCATGTGATATCTTATTAAAGACCTTGCTAAAGTCCATATGGACAACATCAACTGCCTTGCCCTACCTTCTTGGTTACCTTTTCAAAGAATTCAATTAAATTTCGACCCAGGAATCTGGGAGACAGAAATAATTTGTGCCATGACTAACTTTTCAAAGCACTTCATAATGATGGATATCAGAACCACTAGGCAATAAGCATTAAGGCACACCAGCTGTATTTTCTTTGGTACAGGGATGATGCCTGTCTCCTTGAAGCAGATAGGGACCTCAGATCGGAGTAATAAGAGGTTAAAAATGTCTGCAGATACCCTCACCAGCTGGTCTGCACAAGATCTGAGTGCTTGTTCAAGTACCCCATCCTTGCCAGTCGCTTTCTGTGAGTTAACCTTCAAGAAAGCTGTGATGGTATCCTCAGATACCAGTTCAACTGTGGCTTCCAGAGTGAATGATGTCCTCTCACTGACCTCTTGTTCAAAAGGAGTATAGAATGTATTGAGTTCATTGGGTAGGGGAGCATTGTTGCTTGTGATTCTACTCTTCATTTCTAGGTGATGTTTTTCCCTCTTTTAACTCTGGCAGGGCCTTTGTTGAACAAAATGTGCTTTGAGAGTTTTAGTAAGCTTTTGATCTGATCAGAGCCCTTTTTTTAAAGTTAAGGCTCAGTGCTTCCTTCTTAAACACTGCAGTTTTTTTTAACTTTGCAGGTTCTTTTTAACTTTTAACAGTTTTTCCTACCGCTCTGCCTGCCTTTTTAAATTTTTTTTTTAACTTGCAGCTGTCTTCCAGCTTCCCTATGGATATGCTGAGCCCCAATCTGTCTCCGATTACATAATGTAAATACAGCTTCCCTTTTGTAATTCTTGCTCACTGCCCCATACTCTTCACAGTGTGTCACTCAGAGTCTTGCAATTTTTATAGTTTCATTCACCATCTTATGCTCTAAGTGTCTTAACACAGCATCACTCCTAGTCTTGCAATTTTAACAATTGTGTTCAGTCACATTGAAGTTTGAAATCTTTCTTTAATCAATAGGTTTAGGTTGCAGGAGTTTTGTTTTGTTTATTTTGGCGCTCCGTAGCGGGAGATAGGCGCGGGGACTGCTGGGAAGGAAGCGCGGCATTATATAAAGAAGGCCAAGGTAGACAGCGGGCAGCATCGGGAGCGGGCAGTGGAGTGAGGCGGGGAGCAGAGTGAGAGCTGTAAGGGCTTAAGCTCACAGGGTTTGGGTGAGCGCAGGCTTGTACGTGGTAAGAAGCTGGACTCCTGTCCCACCCAAACTCAAGGTCCCATACCTCTAAAGGTGGAGTATAAAATGTCAGGGTCCATGATAAAACGCGTCTGCTGTGTTCGCTGCCATATGTGGGCATTCCTGGAGGCAGCTCGTCTCCGAAAGGCCCATACATGCACAAAGTGTTTGGAATTGCAACGATTGAGGGCTCGGGTGAGGCAGCTGGAGCTGAGACTGGAGGATATGTTTATAGTCAGAGAGAATGAGGGGCTAATGAACAGGGACCACAGTCCAGAAGGGACCCCAGGGCCTATGAGGAGGGGTGGGTGGGTAACAGATAGGAAGTTGAAAAAGAAAAGGAGTCACGGCTCTAAGATCACCCCAGAGGAGGCATCCCAGAACGTCAAGGGTAGGGCAACAGCTGAGGTAGAGAGTGCAAGGGAGGGGGATCAAAATGCCCCAGAGGACGGTAGGAGTGGGGGATGTGAGATAGTGGTGGGGGATGAGAAGGTCAAGGGGATCGACAGACAGTTCTGTGGGCAAAAGCGGGACTCCAGGATGGTAGTCTGCCTCCCTGGAGCAGGGGTCCAGGATGTTACGGAGAGGGTAGAGGGTATTTTGAAGGGTGGAGGGGCTAAGGCTGATGTAATAGTCCACATGGGAGAGAAAGATGTAGGAGCAAAGTGCAGGGGGGACATACGTAGGCAGTTCAGGGAGTTGGGGGCTCGGCTGAAGTGTAGGGCCTCCAGGGTGGCATTCTCTGGTCTGCTGCCGATGCCTGGGAATGACAGGGTTAGGAACAACGAAGTGCTCCAACTGAATGCGTGGTTGAGGGATTGGTGTAGGGTGGAGGGATTCACATTCTTAGACCATTGGGAAGTCTTCAGGAGGGAGGGGCATCTATACAAGAGGGACGGGGAACAGTTGTCTGGGAAGGGCACCCATATTTTAGCTGGGAGGTTAGCGGGAGTGTTTAGGCAGGGTTTAAACTAATATGGAGGGGGGGTGGGGAGAGAAAGGGAACTGGGAGTAGGAAAGAGATGGGTGACAGGGTAAGTCCGGAGGGTAGGAGGGAAGATCAGAGAGTGCCTGAGGGCCTTCAGTGCATGTGTTTTAATGCGAGGAGTGTGACTGGCAAAACAGATGAACTGAAGGCAATAATGTTCGAGAAGAAGTTAGAGGTGGTGGCAGTGACTGAGA
Source organism: Sphyrna mokarran (assembly GCA_024679065.1). Taxonomy (NCBI): domain Eukaryota; kingdom Metazoa; phylum Chordata; class Chondrichthyes; order Carcharhiniformes; family Carcharhinidae; genus Sphyrna; species Sphyrna mokarran. Next base: position 36,558,377 of record JAGIQG010000005.1, on the reverse strand, counting down.
CGTGGCTAAAGGAAGGGCAGGACTGGCAATTGAATATTCCGGGGTACAAATGTTTTAGGTGTGATAGAGGTGGTTTGAGGAGAGGAGGGGAAGTGGCGTTATTAATTAAGGATCACATCATAGCAGTGCAGAAGGAGGGTGGTATGGCTGAGTTAGGAATTGAGTCGCTATGGGTGGAGTTGAGGAATAGGAAGGGAGAGGTTACTATGTTGGGTGTGTACTACAGACAGCCCAACAGTCCGCGTGCCGTGGAAGAAGGGATTTGTAAGGAAATTTTAGATAAGTGTAGGAAGAATAGGGTAGTTGTAATGGGAGATTTCAATTTCCCTGGGGTAGATTGGAAGGTGCCGAGAGCGGAAGGTGCGGACGGGGAGGAATTTGTACACTGTGTTTTAGAAGGGTCCTTGGAGCAGTATGTGGATAGCCCGACTAGAGAGGGGGCTATACTGGATCTGGTTCTGGGGAATGAGCCAGGGCAGGTGGTTGACGTTATAGTAGGAGAGCATGTGTCTAATAGTGACCACAACTCTGTCTGCTTTAGGGTATTAATGGAAAAAGATGAAGCCTGCCCTAAGGGGAGGGTGTTAAACTGGGGGAGGGCTAGATATAGCCAGATTAGGCAGGATTTTAAGGATACCGACTGGGATAAGCTGTTCGAGGGTGGGTTGACGCTGCACATGTGGGAATCTTTCAAGGGAAAACTAAAATTTTTGCAGGATAGATACGTGCCGGTAAGGAGAAAGGATGGGAAGGGTAGGATTAGAGAACCGTGGGTTACTCGGGATGTTGAGGACTTGGTCAGGAAGAAGCGGGAGGCGTACATTAGATCCAGGCAATTGGGGACAGAGGCAGCGCTGGAAAAATATAGAGAATGTAGACGGGATCTTAAAAGGGGTGTCAGAAAGGCAAAAAGGGGCCACGAAATGGCTTTGGCAGGTAGGATTAAGGAAAATCCTAAGGCATTTTACTCCTATGTAAAGAGCAAAAGGATGGTTAGAGGGAAGATTGGACCTCTCAGGGACAGAGGAGGGGATCTATGCTTAGAGCCTGAGGGGATGGGGGAGATCCTGAATGAACACTTTGCGTCGGTATTCACGCGGGAGAGAGGCCTGATATCTGATGCCGGCTTCGAGGATTTTGAGGACCTGTTAAAGGAAATAATCATTACGAGGGAAGAAGTGTTGGGGCTTTTAGGTAGCATAAAGACTTATAAAGCTCCGGGGCCTGATGGTATTTATCCTAGGCTGCTAAGGGAGGTGAGGGATGACATTGCTGGGCCTCTGACTCAAATCTTTGTCTCTTCTTTGGACACAGGTGAGGTCCCAGAGGACTGGAGGATTGCAAATGTAGTACCGTTGTTTAAAAAGGGTCAGAGGGATAACCCAGGGAACTATAGGCCGGTGAGCTTGACTTCAGTTATAGGTAAACTAATGGAGAGGATCCTCAGGGACAGGATGTATGAGCATCTGGAGCACTGCGATCTGATCAGGGATACGCAGCATTGCTTCGTTAAAGGGAGGTCGTGCCTTACGAACCTAGTGGAATTTTTTGAAGAGGTGACAAAAACAGTTGATGAAGGACAAGCCGTTGATGTCGTCTACATGGATTTCAGTAAGGCGTTTGACAAGGTTCCCCATGGTAGGCTGATAAAAAGGTGAAGGCGCATGGGATACAGGGCCAGGTATGTAGATGGGTTGAGAACTGGCTTGGGAGGAGGAGACAGCGGGTAGTAGTGGAAGGCTCTTTTTCCAACTGGAGGTCAGTCACTATTGGTGTGCCACAGGGCTCAGTACTAGGACCTCTTCTATTTGTGATTTATATAAATGACTTGGAAGAGGGGGTAGGTGGTGTGATCAGCAAATTTGCTGATGACACTAAGATACTTGGATTGGCGGGGACTGAGGAGCAGTGCCAGGCAATACAGCAGGACATAGATAGGCTGGTAGATTAGGCAGATAGATGGCAAATGGAATTTAATCCGGATAAATGCGAGGTGATGCATTTTGGCCGGAATAATGTAGAGGGGAGTTATAGGATAAAAGGTAAAACTATCCTGAGTATAGAGACGCAGAGAGACCTGGGGGTGCAGGTTCACCAGTCTCTGAAGGTGTCAGTACAGGTGGAAAAAGTGATAAAGAAAGCGTATGGTATGTTAGCCTTCATAGGAAGGGGTATAGAATACAAGAGTAGGAGTTTGATGTTGCAAGTGTATGGAACGTTGGTTAGGCCTCACTTGGAGTACTGCGTCCAGTTCTGGTCGCCGTACTACCGGAAGGATGTGGAGTCCCTGGAGAGAGTGCAGAGGAGATTTACCAGGATGCTGCCTGGTATGGAAGGGCTGTCTCACGAGGAAAGGTTGAACACACTGGGGTTGTTTTCCGTTGAAAGACGTCGGCTGAGAGGGAATCTATCAGAGGTATATAATATTATGAGGGGTATAGATAGAGTAAATGGTGGTAAGCTTTTTCCACCATTAGATTCTGATAGAATGAGGGGTCACGGCCTTAGGGTGAAGGGGGCTATGTATAAGACTAATATTAGAGGGCATTTTTTTCACACAAAGGGTAGTGGGCGTGTGGAATGCACTACCGAGTAAGGTGGTGGGAGCAGGCACGCTAGGGTTGTTTAAGGGTCTCCTGGACAGCCACATGAGCGGGCTGCAGATAGAGGGATATAGGAGGACTGTTTAAATACTTTAATTGTTTCCACAGGCTGTTCGGTCCACCTTGTTGACCAACAAGGTGCATGCATTCGGCAGGTCGTGCGAGGGCTGCTCCTGGAGGTTACTTCAGGAGTGGCCTAGTGCTTCAAGTCGTTAGTGTATGCTTAAACTGGACCATCAGATGGGCAAATGACAGCTCAGAGACTATCGCTGTTGCTGTGCAGACACATGGATTTGGGCCTGTGTCTGCGGGAGTTTGCGCGTTCTCCCCGTGGTTGCGTGGGTTTTCTCCGGGTGCTCCGGTTTCCTCCCACATCCCAAAAATGTGCTCTTAGGCTGATTGGGTAACAAATGGTCCCTATATTGGTCTCTATATGTCATTAAGACGTTAGGATGGCGGCGCGGGCTCGTTGGGCCGAAGGGCCTGTTTCCCGTGCTGTGTTGTTCTTTGTTCTTTGTTCTTTGTACCTCCATGATCTGATGAGGTTTTTTTTCACCCTGCGTCATTTGGGTGTCTCATAGTGAACTTCCACTCACTCTGGAATTCTAAGTCTGTTGCGAGCTTGTGCAAACTTTTCTTCAGCTTTTTCTTCTTTGGTGCACATCTCTCTCCAGTCCAACTTCAGCTGCTTTTAGACTTTCATACTTGGGATACTGTTTTGTGTTCATCATTTAGAATTTTGCCTTTCGTTTTATGCTAATATAATTCTCCCAGAAAAGTTCTAAGTGTCAAATTGGTGTACAAACTGGAGTAAATCACGCTGGTTTTTTCAACGGGAGTTTCAAAATGAATCTCCCACGCTCTGTGCACTGCAGAGCATGATAGAGTGAATTACAGTACAAATCCATGGGCACAGCCTATTCCCATTGGAGAGTACGGCAGCGTAGCACTGAGCGGGCCACTGTGCAGGTGCTGATCCGTCAGTACCGAGGTCGGTACATGTGCAGTAACCCTGCACTGCCGCCCTCCTGATTGCTGGCCCACCTCGCGACTCCTGCATTGCTGGCCCATGGCGAACCTGCCATGGCCCAATCGTTCATCCCCTGGGTGTGTCTAGGCCAGTTTCACACCCAATACCGCCCCTCCAACAACACCGGCCCACCTTTTCCATCTCAGGAGAAGCAAACTCCTGAGCTTCCCCACGAGTAGCCCAAATCCGTGCTCCCCGCAGTCCCGACCTCACCCCCAACAATCCTGCCCCTCCCCATCCCTGCCAGCAGGCTGACTTTCTCCTCAATCTGATGTGCAGCCCCAATCACTGGTTTCCCTCCCTCTGCCACTCAGCTCAAGTGTAGAGTGGAGTGGGACCCCACCCACACCAATCTCCACCCGATGCCCCACTCCCATTTGGCCCGATCCTCATTAGGCCACAACGTTCCCCCCCCCCCCACCCCACCATGGCACTTCTGATGCCTAGTGGACAGTGCCAACATGCCCTCTGGATATTGGCACTTTGTCCCTTAGACACCGCCAGTGGCTGATCCTTTGGAGGACCTCAGTTGCCTCCTCTTCATTCCAGCAGGGTTGGACCACCTGCTCCCTGCAAGTGGGAGTGAACCACACCTGGTGGAGTAAGGGTGGGAGATGCTGACCTCGGGCATGGAGCTGATGGCATTGCCAAAGACTCACAGAGGCTGTAGTGTCTTGTGAGAAGCCCGAGAAACAGCCTCCGCTTGAGTCTCCTGCCCACTGTGAAACAAAAGCAGCACGGTAGGATGAGAGAATCGCCCCAACATCTTTTACGAGGTCCTATTGCTGTCTACCTTGTTGCAATATTATATTGGCTGTGGCAGCTCATTAATGAGGAGCTTAAGGCTTGCATGTTTAAACATGGATCATTTGTTCATTTTTTTGAACTACTTACTGATCCCAGATTACTGCTGTTATGCATAGTGCTACTACTATGCAGGTAGATTACATTCAGAGTGTTCTCTCTGAGTCTATTACCAAGTCACTCCATACATCATACCATGGGTAGTGGCATTTTCCAGTGTCATATTAACCCATGTTCTGCTGAGCACTTTTCTACTACAGTGCCATGTACAATATATCACAACAGTTAGTAATCGTTACACCGTGGAAATAGTTTCTCTTGATTAACATTTTCAGAATTATTCAGTTCAAGTTTGCATTTAACTTTTGCTGCTCTAAGGAAAACAACCTCAGCTTCAGGCATGAGAAAACTGAAGTCCCTCATCTCTGGTATCATTCTAGTGAATATCACCTGTACTTCTCTAATGCCTTGACATCTACCAGAAGTGTCAATGTCCGAAATTGAATACAGTACTCAAACTAATCAATGTTTTATAAACATTTACTTTCTACATTTTGTACTCTAGGCCGCTTTTGATAAAATCAAAGATCCCATATGCTTTTTCAACAGGCTTTTCAACTTATCCTGCTACCACTGAATATTTGTAAACATATAACCACCCAGCACCATCCTGCACAACCTCCATTCTCTCCCCTCTGCCCTACTAACCCCCATGCTGGTCTCCCTTTAAAATTGCAACATTCTTTTCATACATTCTTTATACCAAAATGTATCCTTTCATACTTCTCTGAATTAAATTTCTCCTGCATATGTCTGGTCATCTCACCACTTACTATGTTCTCCTGAATTCCTATATTTTGACTTTTGTGTCACCTGCAAACATTGAAATTATGCCCTAAATCCATGTTATTCATAATAACAAAAATTACATTTATATAGTACTTTTGAAGACCATCGGGTGTCTTTACAGCCAATGATATACATTTGATGTGCGGTCATTGTTGTCTTATAGAAAATGTGTCAGCCAATTTGCACAGAGCAATTTCCCACAAATACCAATGTGATAATGACCAGATAATCTGTTTTTGTGACATTAATTGAAAATTAAATATTGGCTAAGGCACCAGAGAAATGCTCTGCTCTTCTTGCCAAATAATGCCATTGGACATTTACATCCACCAAAAAGATACCAGTACTGCAGTGACATCTCCAGCAATCCTACAACCGACTATTGGGGAACAATATTTCCCTCATTTGAAAAACAAGCTTGCACCAATATTCTCTGTTTTCTGTTACTAGATAATTTTATGTTGCCGTTATCTCTTTTCATTTGATGATGTGATAAGATTCTATCAATGGCTTTTGAAAATCCATGTGTACAACATCAATGGTATTACTCTGATCAACCCTCTTTGTGATTTTATCAAAGAGCTTGATCAAGCTTGTCAAACATGATTTGTCTTTAACAACACTGTCTTTCCTTTGTTCGCCAATATCTCTCTAAATGCTAATTAATTTGACACCAATTATTATGTTAGGATCTCCATGGAGACTGACAACTTAAAAAGTAACTTGAACTTCCAGTGAATAGCTGAGTGAATGACACAACAAGATTTCAAATTTGATGACATTTCATTGCAACAAAAAAAGCTAAATGCAACATTGACAAATACTACATTTGCACAAGGAGTCACAATGTTCTCCATTGACTTGTCTTTTCTCAGCGAAGAGGATTAAATTTTTCAGCCAAAAACATTCTTAAAAAGAGCCTTTCTCATTGTATGTGTATTCCTGTATTGTACTTCTATTATATGCTGGATGTTTATGCTATCTCTATTTAATTTAAATTAAATGAAGGAACAGGAGTAGGCAGGCCATTTATTTCCTCAAGTCTATCCAGTTCCATATACTATCCTCTGTTTCATATCCCTCAATACATGGCCTTGATTAACACGAATCTATTTATGTCAGATTTAAGGTCAATAATTGATCTATCATCAATTGCACATGTAAACTCCACACTGTCACCAAAGCCGGAAGCAAATCCAGGACCCTGCTGTGAGGCAGCAGTGCTAACTACTCTACCACTTTACCTTGCCTATTCCTTCTATCATTTTGGATATATTGCCAAAACCTCCCTTGAGAGAAAATGCCCCTAATTTCTCCAACTTTACCTTGTTCAAGGTAAATCTGTGTTGTACTTTTCACCCAGGGCTTCATTTCTCCCAAAATTGTGCAGAGGATTCTAGATTTAACCTGTTATGTTGTGCAGCCATGATGTCATCTTCTGCTTTCATATAAACATTTAAATCATATTTGTTTTGCAGCTTTTCAAACAATAAGCCCCCTCATTGTGAAGATTTTGTGCCTTGCACACAAAAATTGCTTTGCTCTTCCACCATATTGACAAATCTCTATTTATCAGATAAAAACTCCTTTCCTCACATTGAATATGGGAATTGAAGTACAGCAACTGAGCAGACTAAATCTGGTTTGATGATGCTGTCTGCTGAATCATACCCATCTTCCTTGAAGCCTTCAATGGTGGGCGATATGAAATCCTGGTGTATGTCCAAGCTCCAAAATCTGGAGCTCAAGCTGTTGGGTGAACTGCGATCCAAATCTGCAATCCCTGCTGCTGAGAACATGCCAGAAACTCTGAACACCAATACCATCCAAAACATCAGGGACCACAGAATTGCTGAAACATATCCTGCTACACAGCAAGCTGGAGAACAACCACCATAGCCATTCATCAATCTGTTCTGCAGTTTGGCAGAAGAATAAGGAGGTGCCAAGTCCAATGCTCAGGCGAGATGTCAAGTAGACAGTATTTTATCATTCGGCAGGATACTCCATTGGATACAGAGATACAGCCTGAAATGCAGCGTGCATGAAGCAGCTAAAACAAATCTTCATCCTTCATTAGTAAGATGAGAATTAAGTAGATCAAGGCATGGCATTAAAAATTATTAAAAAGCATCAATCCTACAGAGGGTACAAGTAATGTTTGGCCAAGTTTTGATTTCTCTCTCCACATGAGTTTTAACCATTTGAGAACAATCTGCACAGTTAAAATAAGAACTGATCATCTGGTGAAAATGTTCCTTTGGCTCCTAAAGTTTGTTTCCTAAATCACTCAATGGAATTCTGTGAACAAAAGGGAAATAATAAAGATGCGATCAGAATTCAAGAAATTGGTAGATCTGTAAAAGCATTGAGTGCGTTTTTCAAACGGTTGTTAAGTGGGATATGGGCCACTATAAATGTTAACAAACTATTGAGACATTAAGATATTCTGACTTTTTATGATTTAATCATATAGGCAGATAGACGATGCCCGATCCAACAAAACCTTGATGGATGAAGCTGATGGAGTAGACTACTCAGTTAGGGAAGGGAGCAAGCAGCAGGAACTATAGTTACTAAAACTGTCCAGGAATTCCACCAGTGCCCTGGCTGTGGGTAGACTGAATGGAATTTCTGCCTACCACTGTGATCCTTTCTCACGCTAAATTGCTGGGCTGTGGTCATTTACATAATTTGAGTATTGTTGAAAAAAAACAGACTGTCGAAGCTTTTCATCTTTCATTCATCAGGACAATCATGAGTAATAATGTCGGGGAAACAATGAGCGGACATTTCCCAAAATTTCCCGGAACATTGGATCAGGTGAGAAAAGTTGTGTGAAACTCATTGGTTTCGTAGGCACCTTTTCTCGCTTGATTTAACAGGACTCTGTACAATTTCATCACATAGCCAGTTGGAGGATAAAACCTAAACATACCAGGACTCTGAGATCTGGATGCCTTTATGCTTTATTAATTGGGACAAAAGGGTACAAGAGCAAGGAGGTTATGCTGAACCTATGCAAGACAGTACTTAGACTCAGCATGGTTCCACGCACCACATGATAGAAAGGATGTGAAAACAGTGGAGAGAGTGCAGAAGTGGTTTAAAGAATTATTCCGAGGCTGAGAGACTTTACTTATGAAGATAGATGGAAGAAGTTGGGACTGTTTTTATTAGAGAGAAAAAAGCTAAGAGGAAATTTGATATAGGTGCTCAAATCATGAGGAGGCTGGACAGATTTGACAGGGAGAATCCCCTCCTGCTCATAAAAGGATTGAGAACAAGAAAGCACAGATTTAAAGTGATTTGCTAAAGAAGGAAATGTGATGTGAGAGAGAACTTTTTCACACAGTGAGTGGTTTGGGTGTGAATGCACTGCTTGCAGGTTTGGTTGGTGGAGGCAGATTCAATCAAAGTATTCAGGAAGGCATTAGATGATTATTTGAATAAAGACAATGTATGGGGGTGGCAGCAGAATGGCATTAAAGTCACATTGCTCATGTGGAGAGCCAGTGCAGGCATGACAGGCCTCCTGCTCTATAACAATTCAGTGGTTTTGTTATAGGTCACCATGACACAGTGCCATAGTATAAATATCTATGGCTTCCTGAAGTGAAACACTGGTGAATAGGCTAACAATGTTCAACTGAGCACGTGGACACAACATTGCTAAAGATATGCAAATATCAAATATGCTGTTCACAAGCATGAAGAAATTCTTCATTGTGCATCGGGAAAACTTGTTCAGATCTAGTTGTAACAATTCATCTTATCATTTGGCTGATTAATGCTATGCAGAACCTGTCATAGATAAGGAGTAAAGGAACATCATTTTTATGAGTCTTGGGTAGCTCATACATATGCAGATGCAGAGAGCTGTGTAGATGAATCCTATCATATATATCACATGATGTGGAGATGCCGGCACTAGACAGGGGTAGGCACAGTAAGAAGTCTCACAACACTAGGTTAAAGTCCAACAGATTTATTTGGTAGCACAAGCCACAAGCTTTTGGAGCACTGCTCCTTCATCAGGTGAGTGGGAATTGTGTTCACATATATAGATACAAACTCAATTTACAAGATGATGGTTGGAATGCGAGTCTTTACAATTAATCGATCACTGAAACAACTATATGATGACATCAATAAGTTCCATCCCATCATCAGACTCACCATGGACTATTCTCCAGAATCGGTTGTATTCTTGGACATATGCATCTCCATCAAGGATGGTCACCTCAGCACTTCACTGTACTGCAAGCGCACGGATAATTTCACAATGCTCCACTTCTCCAGCTTCCACTCTAAACATGTTAAAGAAGCCATCCTCTACAGACAAGCCCTCCATATACACAAGATCTGCTCAGATGAGGAGAATTGCAACAGACACTTTCAGATGCAGAAAGGTGCCCTCATAGGAACAGGATATGGCGCTTGATTCATTAATCAACAGTTCTGATGCGCCACAATGAAAAACTGTACTGATCTCCTCAGAAGACAAACACGGCAAACAGTACTTCCCCGGAACGGAGAAGCTACAACATCTTCTCTGGAGCCTTCAACGTGTTATCGATGAAGATGAACATCCCACCAAGGCCATCCCCAAAGCCCCACTTTTTGCCTTCAAACATCCTCAAACAGACCATGGCCTGCAGCAAATTACCCAGCCTTCAAGAGAACAGTGACCACGACACCACACAACCCTGCCATAGCAACTTCTGCAAGATTTGTCGGATCATTGACACGGATGCCATCATCTCATATGAGAACAACATCCACCAGGTACATAGAACATACTCTTGCAACTCGGTGAATGTTGTCTACCTGATGCGTTGCAGGAAAGGATGACTTAAGGCATGGTACACTGGGGAGACCCTGCGGGCGCTACAGGAATGGATGAATGAACACCACTCAATAGTCACCAGCTAGGATTGTTCTCTTCCTGTCGGCAACGCTTCAGCAGTCATGGGAATTCACCCTTTGATGTTTGAGTAAGCATTCTCCAAGGTGGCCTTCACAACGATGCAGAATCGCTGAGCAGAAACTGATAGCCAAGTTCTGCACGCATCAGGATGGCCTCAACTGAGATCTTGGGTTCATGTTGCACTATTTGTAACCCTCATGATTTGCCTGGACTCGTAAAATCTCACCAACTGTCCTGGCTGGAGACAACAAACATCTCCTTTACCTCTCTCCACTCATATTGTCTGTACCATTAAGATTTAATTACCTGTAAAGACTCGTATTCCAACCATTATCTTGTAAGTTGAGTTTGTGTCTTTGTATGCCCTGCTTGTGAACACAACTCTCTCTCACCTGATGAGGGGGCAGTGATTCCAAAACTTGTGACTTGTGCTACCAAATACACCTGTTGGACTTTAACTCGGTGTTGTAAGACTGCTTACTACATACATGGCAGCTCATCATTCTTAACCCGTCCAGCAAGTATTCTTTTAGCTTTCTTTTGAGCAAAATTTGCTGATTCTATTGAGTGACAAGTCCACTGGATATACATTTGGAGCCGTCATTAAGAATAATCCTTAGTGTGCTAAAAATTACTCTGACAATGAACTTAAAGTTGTCAGTAAAGCTTGCATTGTGGTGTATTTGTTCTGGAAACTACATTCGCATTGTTCTTTACAGACAGAAAGAACATGTGCACATATCGTGCTTGTTTCATTGAAACAAAGTAAGTGATGGCTGTTTGCTGGTTCATTCCTCAGGGCAATGTCTTGATGCGTGTTTAAATTTTTAAACAATGTTTGGCAATTAACTGTAGGTCAACATTATTTTCATTTTCCATGGTACTGCCTCTGCCAATCAGAGTCCATTTGTCAACCAATTAGTAAGAAGTTGTTTCCCTGACATTGGTATTCTTGTAATAGTCCTGATGAGTGCAAGATGAAAAGCTTTGTAAACAGTGTCATTTTTCAGCAGTTTTCAAATTCTATACTACCAACCTATTTGCATAATTAGATGCTACGCCTATGCCCGTAGTATTTCAGCCCAACTAATGCAAGAGATGGAGAAGCACTCTACAGTTGTGACATAGTTAAGGTTCACATCCCTCACTTTGACTTCACATTAGGAGACCCTGAACCACACTTCAGTTCATTTCCTTCTGAATGGGTCCCACATGTAGGACATAGAACATTTGCTGACCATTCGAGGACTGTCAAACTTTTAATAGATGCCAAGAACTGCAACCACTTAAAAGATGAGGTCATGATTGCCACTCATAATATTTTTGTTTCCACAGAAACAGTACAACCTGGACTCTCTTCCCACAACCACTGCCCAGGCAACTTCTCTTCCAGCTGTAAGACCAAAGAAAAGGACTGTTTACTCTGCTCCTCCTGCTAAAATAGCCCACAAGTTATCTCCTCGAGTCTATCAGTTCCATATACCCTCCTCTGTTCCATATCTCACAATATGTGGTCTTGTTTAATACAAATCTATCCAAGATTGACAAGTTAACAATTGATCTTTCATCAGTTGCTACAGGTGGAACAGAATTCCAAACTTCTACTACCCTTTGCATAAAGAGGTTTTTCTATAATCATAGAATCCCTACAGTACAAAATGAGGCCATTCAGCCCATTGAGTCTTCACCAAGAACAATCCCAGCTTGATCCTAACCCCTTAACACACGTATTTACCCTGCTAACTCCTCTGACACGAAATGACAATTTAGTATGGCCAATTCTCTGAACCCACACATCTTTGGATTGTGGAGACAACCAGATTACTAGAGGAAACCCATGCAGACACACAGAGAACATGCAAACTCAACATGGTCACCCAGGTGTTGATATAAATGACCAGCCATAATCAAGTTGAATAGCGGAGTTGATTTGAAGTGCCAAATGGTCTACTTTTGCTCCTATTTTCAATGGTCCTACATTTCTATGCTTACATTGCAATCTATTTTCACAGTTTTGCCATTCATTTAACATATCTATATTTCTTTGTAATTTATGTTGATAACGTCCGCTGTTTATAATGCCATTTCTCTTTATGCCTTTGCAAACATACTTACAGCTGTTTGGTAGCACAGAACTTTAAAATTGCTGAACAGAATGACAAGTCACTGAAACTTTTCATCTTGTACTCAGGTCAAGCACAAGAATGCCAAATTTCAAATGATTGCAACAATTTATACTGCAGGAGAAAATGGTGCTGATTGGTTGGCAAGTTGGCTCTGATTGGCTAAGGTGTTGTCATGATGAAAACAGTGAGGAACTCTGAGCTCCAGAAGCTCGTGGTTAATTAGTTCCAGGCTAGTAGATGCGCTAACAACCAATTTAAGTTAATGGCTCGAATTCTCCAGCCATTCACGGGAGGATTTTCCAGGCCTGTTGGCGGTGCACTCCTATCTGCAAGTTTCCCACCAGCATGCTAGCAGCGAGATTGTCTGGTCCCGCTGCTGTAAATGAGTATTCCTGTGGACAGTAGGGGGAATGAGAGAATCCTTCTGCTAGCAAACAACATGCCACCTCCTGCTGATGGGAAGCACGTTGCTAGGAGCCAAAGAATCTCACCCAATCAATCGAGTTTGTAACATGGCTCATTTACACAAACCAAAAGCAATATACGTTTGTAGAGGGACGCATTCTCATTCAAACAAAAGGAATATGTTCAAGTCTTGATCCCTTTCCAAATTACCCAGGAGTTTGATGAACCAATAATTTTTTTTTAGAAGAATTCCTACAATACCGAAGGAGGCCATTTGGCCTATCAAGTCTACACTGACAACAATCCCACCCAGGCCCTATCCCCATAATCCCTCGTATTTACCCCACTTATCCTTCTAACCTACGCATCCCAGAACTTTAAGGGGCAATTTATCACGGCCAATCACCCTCACCCGCACATCTTTGAACTATGGGAGGAAATCGGAACAGCTGGAGGAAACCTTCACAGACACGATGAGAACGTGCAAACTCCACACAGACAGTGACACAAGCCGGGAATTAAACCTGGGGTCCATGGAACTGTGAGGCAGCAGTGTCAACCACTGTGCCACCATGCTGCCCATTCTCCATTGCTTTTTCCATAAATAGACTTGCCAACCAATCAATACCCTTTTTGCTTGTCGTATAAATTGTTGAGATTGTTTGAAATTTGCTATTCTTGCCTTTGTCTGGATAAATACAATTTTAAACACTTCAGCCTCTCTGAGCAAGATTCAAGTAAATATGCTTGTTGCTGAAGAACATTTCCTGTTAAATTAAATTGGTCGTGATAAAAGTAGAGACCAAGCGCAGCAGGGAGTGGAGGGGGCTGTTGGGAATGTTTTTGCACGGCTTTTGGAAGGAAATACCTTTTACATTTTTATGTGCCATGCTGTTGACATTTTCAAAAAATTGCACTGAATTCTGCAGCACTGAAACAGGCCATTCAGTCCAACAAGTGCTGTTGGTTTTATCCATAACATAACAGCAAGAAAAGCAAGGAAGTCTTAGTAGTGAAAAGGGAAAACTCCAGGGCTGTGAGCTGCATTCAGTTTGCAGCTTTGAGTGTTATGAATGTCTCTGCTATTAGCTCTGAATCTTTGGTCATTCCCTAAGGCTCTATACTGAGATTCTGTTATTTTAAGTCTATATCAATGACCTCCCTGAAGTGTGCTCTGATTCTGAAGGTTTTATGTGTTTAGATGGCACTGTGTAATGTTCCTATAAATCACTGGTGAATGTAAAATACTTTCTTATTGTAAATTCATCTTGTGTGTCTGAATGGTAATGCAGAAACCACTGTTAACACTGGAAAAAGCTCCACTTAAATTTAACAAGTAATTGTGTCCTATGTTCCTTTCTTAGCATTATTACTGAACTTTCTCTTCTTTAATGGGTCCAGGTTCTCAGTAACTCTCACTGTTAGGGCATCCTCCTGAACTTAGCACTGACTGAAAAGGCTGTAATCACTGACCTGTTCAGGCAATATTGGGATGCTCTGACTGCAGTTTAAATCATTCATTTTGATGCTTTATTATGTGTTAACTAGCGATCAGTTGGTCAAATTGTCCCAGAAAACTAACAGATACTTCAAAACAGAATAATTAAAATAACACAAATTTTTCTCAGTTCCCCAGAAGGCACAGATTCATGTCTAGTTGCCTTGTCCAATTGTCCATATTTTCTGTGCAAGGCTAGACAGCAAAGTTAGTGAGATATGTGACTATGAGAGGCAGGTCAATTAATTGCAATCCTTCCTTTGTCAATATCTGCTCATTTCTTATTACAGAATAGTGATGAGTAAAAGCCGTGGTAATTTTTTTCCTTACCTAACTCAGGTGAGCTATAGCCAACTGGACTCCCCTCATCCAATTCCAAGTCAACATAGACTTTGAATTTGGGTCCATTCAAATGTGTCCATCACCACCATATTGAGTGGTGTATTCATAAGCTGAGTCATATAAAGGAGCTTCTTCACTTTATCATAGAATCATAGCATCCCTACACTGCAGAAGGAGGCTATTTGGCCCATCAAGTCTGCACCAACCACAATCCAACCCAGGCCCTATTCCCATAACCTCACATATTTACCCTGTTAATCGCCTGATACTAGAGTCAATTTAACATGGCCAATCAACACAACCTGTACATCTTTGGACTGTGGGAGGAACTGGAGCAGCCGGAGGATATCCACGCAGACACGGGGAGAATGTACAAACTCCATACAGACAGTGACCTGAGGCCAGAATCATATTTAATCTCATAACTTGGAATATAATATCTGACACTGTGAGTACTGACAATATTGATATTCCAAAGCAACTTCACCCTTAACTGATACCATAACATCTGATGTATTAACTATTTTGGTATGAATGTGACTCCTACAGCTAGCCTGTGAAATATCTACATCATATTGACATGTAAACTGCAACAAGACTTTTGCAAATCAGAAAAAGTACGTAGCCTCCAATCTAGACTTCATCACAATAGCCACAACACCTTCCTAAATTGTATAAAACTGTAGAACAATTCTTAATAAACTTGAACTGAATATAAAATTCTGTCAATATCCACTTTGATAGTTGAAGGATTTTGCTTTGGTGAATGTACTAAATAAATAAAATTAATTAATTTAAACTGAGTTTTGGTAGAATAAAGTTCAATATCATACTAGCTGCATCTCCTTCAAACGTAGTGTCTCCAAATAGAAGAGACAAAATAGAATTGCTGGATATCTGAAATACGCTATGGGTCAGTCAGCACCTGAACAGGAAAGACAGGTTGACACTTCCCTTTGGAATGAATTGGGGAGAGATTATTTTAGAACATAGAACATAGAACATTACAGCACAGAACAGGCCCTTCGGCCTTCGATGTTGTGCCGACCAAAATAAAAAGCAAAGCCCCTCCAAACTAAACCATTCCCTTCTCTTCCATATACTTATCAATTAACCTCTTAAACGCCACCAAACTTGGCGCATCTACAACAGCTGCAGGCAGGGCATTCCACTCCCTAATCACTCTTTGAGTAAAGAACCTACCTCTGATATCCGTCCTATAACTCATACCCCTTAATTTAAAGCTGTGTCCCCTCGTGCTAGCTTTCTCCATCCTAGGAAAAAGGCTATCACTGTCCACCCTATCTAAACCTCTAATCATCTTATATGTTTCAATAAGATCCCCTCTTAGCCGCCTCCTTTCTAACGAAAACAACCTCAAATCCTTCAACCTCTCTTCATAGGACCTGCCCTCCATACCAGGCAACATCCTGGTAAACCTCCTCTGTACCCTCTCCAATGCCTCCACATCTTTCTTATAATGTGGGGACCAGAACTGCACACAATACTCCAAGTGCGGCCGCACTAGAGTTTTGTACAGTTGCAACATGATGCTGCGGCTCCTAAATTCAATCCCCCTACCAATAAAAGCTAAGACTCCATATGCCTTCTTAACAACTTTATCCACTTGACTGCCTACTTTCAGGGATCTATTGACACATACACCAAGATCCTTCTGTTCCTCAACACTATTAAGAGCCCTACCATTAGCCCTATACTCTACACATTTATTGTTCCTGCCAAAGTGCATTACCTCACACTTTTCCACATTAAACTCCATTTGCCACCTCTCGGCCCAGCTCTGCAACTTGTCCAAGTCACTCTGTAAACTAAAACACCCCTCTTCACTATCTACCACACCACCAACTTTAGTATCATCTGCAAATTTACTGATCCATCCCTCAATACCC
Source organism: Sphyrna mokarran (assembly GCA_024679065.1). Taxonomy (NCBI): domain Eukaryota; kingdom Metazoa; phylum Chordata; class Chondrichthyes; order Carcharhiniformes; family Carcharhinidae; genus Sphyrna; species Sphyrna mokarran. Next base: position 36,541,880 of record JAGIQG010000005.1, on the reverse strand, counting down.
TCATCCAGATCATTTATAAAAATTACAAACAGCAGGGGCCCCAAAACAGACCCCTGAGGCACACCACTCGTCACCGAACTCCACGATGAATATCTCCCATCAACCACCACCCTCTGTCTTCTATCTGCCAGCCAATTCCTAATCCAATTAGCTAAATCACCCTCTATTCCACACATCTGCATTTTCTGTAGAAGTCTTCCATGGGCCACCTTATCAAACGCCTTACTAAAGTCCATATATACTACATCAACCGCCTTACCCCCATCCACCTCTCTGGTCACTTTCTCAAAAAACTCAATGAGGTTAGTAAGGCATGACCTACCCTTCACAAAACCATGCTGACTATCCCCAATCAATTCATTTCTCTCTAAATAACTATAAATCCTATCCCTAATAATTCTCTCCAATACCTTGCCCACAACAGAAGTAAGACTCACTGGCCTATAATTCCCTGGAAGGTCTCTCTTCCCCTTCTTAAACAATGGGACCACATTCGCTATCCTCCAGTCCTCCGGAACCACACCCGTAACCAACGAGGACCTGAAGATCAGAGCCAGAGGCTCTGCAATCTCCTCTCTTGCCTCCCAGAGAATCCTAGGGTAAATCCCGTCCGGCCCAGGGGACTTATCCAACTTCAAACCCTCGAGAATTTCTAACACATCCTCCCTATCTACTACAATACTTCCCAATTTGCAACCCTGTACCTCAGTGCTCTCCATAGCTACATTTCCAGCACTCTGCGTGAATACCGAAGAGAAATATTTATTCAGTGCCTCACCAATCTCTTCAGGCTCCACGCACAACTTCCCACTGCTGTCTATGACTGGCCCTAATCTTGCCCTAACCAATCTTCTATTCTTAACATATCGAAAGAAAGCTTTAGGATTCTCCTTAATCCTATCAGCCAACATCTTCTCGTGTCCCCTCTTAGCTCTCCTCAATTCACTTTTTACCTCCTTCCTGGCTAATCTATAGCTATCCATTGCACTATCTGAGCCTTCAAGCCTCATCCTAACATAAGCCTCCTTTTTCTTCTTAACCAGCAAATCAACTTTTTTCGTACACCAAGGCTCTCTTACTCGTCCATTTCCTCCCTGCCTGACAGGGACATACTTATCAAGGACTCGCAGCAGCTGCTCCTTGAATAAGCACCACATTCCAGACACCATTTCTGACAACGTAGCTAAATCCATGGGCTGGAATTTTACTGGCACCACCACAGTTGCTGAGCCTGTGTTATTGGGAGGCAAGGCTGCTGCAGTAATTTTATTGGTGGCAGGCATCATCCATTTAAAGGTGGCAGCCCTGCCTCTCAGAGTATCCAATCAGAGGGTCAGCAACTCTTCACCTTATCAGCAGCACTAATAGAGATGGCTGCTGCTGAGGCTGTATGGCGTAAGAGAGGACACCTTCTCAATGAGGTGCCTTCAAAGAGCTGCTGGAGAGGTTAGTGATGTGCCAGGGTCTAGCAGGCAAGATCGGCGAAAGAAAGAAAGCTATTGGGAAGCCACGTTAATGAAACTAGTATGCTCCTAATGTCGAGTGAGTAAGGAGAGAGGGAAGTGGAATGCTGGCAAAGTTATAACATTGACATAAATAGATTAATTCATTATTTTAGATAGCTACCTGCATTTGATCAAATGTTGGCCAAATAGCTGCTGTTTCCACCTTCCCATGGTGTAGCTACCCTTCACCTTTTGCGTTGCCTTTTTATCTGCTTGCAGCCCATCTCCAAACTTTGGCCCATAAGAACTGAATTTTTGTTCTCTACTCTGGGGATGAGTGTTGTGGTTTTGAAGGGGTGTTTCCCCTTGGTGAAAGGTGAGGGAAGCTGAGAAATCTTATCGTTTCCATTCCATGCTGATGTTACTCACTTTGGGCCAATATTGTATTTTTCCTTCGAGGTTAAAAATGGAGCTAGCTTGGCACAAGGATTCTGCAAATCAAAAGAAAATACCTGAAAGTCACGTAATCTACACGTATTTACGTAGAACTTACAGCACAGGAACAAGCCGATCAGCCCAAACATTATATATTGGCCTTCATCACATGAGTAACCTGCTCCCCTGCTTCATTTAACTCTATTAACATAACCTTCTATTCATTTCTCCCTCACACATTGATCTAGCTCCCGATTAAATGTATTATTCTCCTTCTTGTGGCAGAGCCAAAACAGAGACAAAAAATGGCAAATCTATTTGAAAAGAGAAGATAATTTATTGTTCAGGGCCTTTGCCTTCAACAGAACTCAGATCGAGAAGATAAAAGATTAATGTAATGGACTACACAAAATAACAAAGGGCGAATAAGAGAAAATCAGTCAAGAGGTAGCAAACTTAAAACAGAGATGAGGAGAAATTATTTCTCCTTAAGAGTTGTGAATCTGTGGAATTTGCGGAACCAAAGTGAGGTGGATGCTGGGACTGTGAGTAAATTGGAGGAATTAGATTTTTAATTGCTAATATGTTGAAATGTTATGGGGAGATGGCAGGAAATTGGGAATGAGGAGCATATCAGCCAAGATTGAATGGCGGAGTGGACTCGATGGACTGAATGGCTTAATTCTGCTCCTACATCTTATGAACTTTTGAAGTCAAGTGTCAAGAAAAGGACATGGAGCAGCAGCGATTGAGTGGTAGTTTGTTCTTCCATTCTGCCATGTGCATCAGTGCTGCTGTCTCTCTTTCCAGCAAGATTTCCCCTTTCCCACTGCCACCTCTTTCAGGATCAAGAATTCTGCACAGGAGCAGCTAAGAAAATTATTTGTTGCGATGCAATTCTTTGCTTTGAGCAAAATCATTCCTAACTCACGTGCACATCCATCTGAACTATTGTCCAGCATGCAGTCTCGTAATGTTACACAGGAGGGAAACGTGAGATCTGGTAAAGTCGTCAGCAGTTATTAACTGTAAAGATATTCCTTCAAATGCTGAACCAGCACACATCTGAATCATAATTATTTTACCATTGGACTAACAAAATAAAGTGCTGGCGGTGCTGGTTTCATCTGTTCTTTCATAGTATATGGTGTAAGTTATAGTGAAGAAAACAGTCAAACTATAATGAATTCAAAACAGTCTCACTTGGAAGATTTGTTCCATGCTGAATCTGATTTTATATTTCACTCCTACTTAATCAGTCCTTTATGCCAGCCACATATTTTTGTCTATTATCAAAAACAGCCTGTGCTCAACAAGTGACATTTTTTCTCAAGATGCGTGTTTCATTTACTTGAAACAGTTACATCAGGTTTCAATGAACAGTGATAATAATACAATATTGATGTACACTGCGAGAGCAGTTGGTGGGTGCCTAATATTGAAAACCAATGACTTAGTAAGTATTTAACTTAATGTTTTGGGCAATCATGTGCAGTTTTGGTGTCTTTATCTGAGGAAGGATGTCCTTGCTACAGAGGGAGTACCATGAAAGTTTACCAGGTTGATTCCTGGGATGGCAGGTCTGTCATGTAAGGAGAGGCTTAAGTCGGTTAGGATTATGTTCATTGGAGTTTAGAAGAGTGAAAGGGAACCTCATAGAAATTTATAAAATTCTAACAGGGTTAGATAAAATAGATTCAGAAAGAATGTTTTGAATGGTGGATGGAGTCCAGAACTAGGGCTCATAGTTTGAGGTGAAGGGGGTAAACCTTTTAGAACTGAGGTGAGGAGAAATTTCTTCACCCAGAAAGTGGTGAATGCATGGAATTCACCAGCACAGAAAGTAGTTGAGGCCAAAATGTTGTCTTATTTCAAGAAGAAATTAGATATAGCCCTGGGGGCTAAAGGGATCAAGGGACATGGGAGGAAGGAGGGATCAGGATATTGAATTCGATGGTCAGCCATTATCAAAATGGCTCAAAGTGCCAAATGGCTTACTCCTGCTTCTAGTTTCTATGTTTCTATGAGCTTTCGGATCCAATCCCTGAAGAGGACAAGGATCTCTTAGAGATTCCAGTCCATTTTGCAAACCAGCCTCCCATCCACTGTAGCTGTCTATCCTTCCCGCTGCCACAGAAAAGCAGCCAGCATAATTAAGGACCCCATGCACCATAGACATTCTCTCTTCCATCTTCTTACATCGGGAAAATTGACTCAAGAACAGCTTCTCCCATGCCGCCATCAGACTTTTGCATGGACTTACCTCGCACTAAGTTGCCCATTTTCTACACCCCAGCTATGACTGTAACACTACAGTCCTTTCCTTCTCCCCATGTAGTCTATGAATGGTATGTTTTGTCTGTCTAGCACACAAGAAATGATACTTTTCACTTTATTCCTATATCCATGACAGTAATAAATCAAATCAAATTAAATCCTATGGCTTTAACCAGACATGACTTAAAGGACTCTTGTAGTGTTAATTTTATTATGTGGTCAATTTGTTTTGTTATTTTCTTCTCTTGAGATAAAATAACACAAAGACCACTTCCCACCTTGAGGCTAAAGGGAAATGCTTCTTTCCTGATACTGATCAGCTCTCTTTCACTGCCAATGAATGGAATTTCCTATATTCCATATCAAAGAGAAAAGATACATAAAACTGTGGAGGACTGAAGAACAGTTCTTTATTCTTAACACTGAGGTAGGGTTGAAGCGATAGTACCCCAGTGAAAGGCCACAACACAGCATCACATTAGCATTCACTGTGAGGTCCTGGTTGGATTTGCCTTCATGGAAAAGAAAATTGGACAGGTTGCTGATTTAATATCACTGATTTTGCAATACTACCAAATGGCTGGAATTCTCTGACTTTGTCCATGGCTGGGATTCTTCAGTTGAATGGAGATTTGGCTGAGCACCCAGTTGTCCATTCTGGCTGGCAGCGGTAGTGGGACGTAAAGAACTGCAGCTGGTATAATCTACTATTTTAACATTTCATTTGTCATATGTCAAGCATACTGTTAAAAATCTGGGAAGGTCATAACTTTTACTTGTTCCTCAACAAGAGCTGATCCATTCATTCATTAACTGGAAGAAATTAACTGGGAGCCTGAATGGAACAGCAAACAAACATCTTTTTAATAAACATAAATTATTGAACCAGAAGCCCCATGTAAGTGGTTATTTATAAATTCAAATTATTTGCAGAACTTTTATGCAAAAATGCCAGTTACCTTAAGTTTCCAGATTGCTATTGTGATTCCAAACAAAAATTGGCACTATCTATGAAATATCATGAGAATCCAGAGGCAGGAATCCCTGAGGAATCTTGTACTTTTCCCAGTGGTGAGTTTGGAAGTTGTGAGGGTACTGGTTCCCCACATGGTAATTCCATCATTAGCCGTTCATTGAGTTAATGGGATGAGGCCCTGAAAAGGGCATTAATTACCTACTGAAGGGTCTCAATCAGCTTCAGGATGGATAGGTTGTCCATGAGCTATCCAGCCCTGGACTTCATCAAGCAGAGATTGAAAGACAGACAGTGCCCACCTCACTTCCTTGTGCCCAATTTATTGGTCCCCACTACTCGCTGGCATAGGATGAGGCCTTAAATTCTGCTCATCACTGTATGTATTTGTATCTATGACATAGACATTTCGTTTTGCAGATTACTTCAGTATCTCCTGACTTGACCGTCCATTTCTTTCTCTGAGAAATATGCCATATATTCCCATGGGGAATATTTTTCTACATTTGCACTTACACATTTCCTTTAATGTTCAGAAATAATTTATCCTATTCAAATCACTCAAATCTCAGAAGATGCAATACTTCCATCTTATTTCTGCGCAAACATAAGGTGTTCTAAACCCAATTTTTCCTCCTCTCACAGTAGAAACCAGCATTGCATTTTGCTCCATAGAGACTTTTGGGCATATCACTACAACATTTCTTTGCATGTATGATCCTAGCCTATGGATGTCATTTGACCATTTTGAAGCTTATCCTCACACAGTAATACGTGCTGATAATTTCCTTGAGGATTCTCCTGATTGACCGCGGTTAACTTTGGAACACATCTTTCTAGGCTTCCCACACTCTTCCTGCCAACAGCACAGTAGCCAATTAGAGGAGAATTCAGGAAATTCCTCAACTTTCTGTACCAATGAGCTGGAACCCTGATCAACTTTGGAGATCCCACTGCAAGTCTAGTTTAATTGAACTAACTCAGCATAGCTTAGGAATTGGACTTGATACGTTGCTGACCTATATAATTCTGTGTCACGCATATGGTGCAAGTTACATAAAACATAGAACACTACAGCACAAATAGGGCCTTCAGCCCACAAGTTGTGCTGATGATATCCATACCTACTAGGCTATGGAACTATCTGTAACTTCCATTCCCATGTAATCCCTTGTACTCATCCAGAAGTTTTTTAAAATACCCCAGCGAGTTTGCCTCCACCACCACTGACAGCAGCCGATTCCATTCACTCACCACCCTCTGAGTGAAAAATTTACCCCTAACATCTCCTCTGTACTTGCCCCCCAGCACGTTAAACCTGTGTCCTCTCGTGGCAACCATTTCAGCTCTGGGAAATAACCTCCGAGAATCCACCCTCTCTATTCCTCTCAACATTTTATAAACCTCTAACAGATCACCTCTCAACCTTCGTCTCTCCAGGGAGAAGAGACCTAGCTCCCTCAACCTATCTTCATAAGGCCTGCCTCCCAATACAGGCAACATCCTTGTAAATCTCCTCTGCATTCTCTCAATAGCTTCCACATCCTTCCTGTAGTGAGGCAACCAAAACTGCACACAGTACTCCAAGTGGGGTCTGACAAGGGTCTTATAAAGTTCCAGCATTACCTCCCAACTCCTAAACTCAATCCCTCGATTAATGAAGGCCAGTACACCATAAGCCTTCTTGACCATATCCTCTAACAGAGAGGCCGATTTAGTAGTCCTATGGACCCGGACCCCAAGATCCTTCTGCTCCTCAACACTGCTAAGATTCCTACCCTTGATATTGTACTCCTTCATCCCATTGGTCCTGCCAAAATGGACCACTACACATTTATCTGTGTTGACGTCCATCTGTCACTTCTCCACCCATTCTTGCATCCTATCTATGTCTTGCTGCAACTTCTGACATCCCTCCAGACTATCCACAACACCACCAACCTTCGTATCATCGGCAAACTTACTAATCCATCTTTCCACTTCCTCATCCAGGCCATTTATGAAAATAACAAACAGCAAGGGTCCTAGAACAGATCCCTGTGGCACTCCACTGGTGACTGATCTCCATACAGAAAAAGACCTATCCACAATCACTCTCTGCCTTCTGCAGGCAAGCCAGTTCCAGATCCACAAGGCCAAACTCCTTGGATCCTATGCTCTCTCACCTTCTCAAGAAGTCTTGCATGGGAGACCTTATCAAACACCTTGCTGAAATCCATGTAAACCACATCCACCGCTCTTCCTTCATCAATGTATTCAGTCACATTTTCAAAGAACCCACTGGCTCCTAAGGCACGACCTGCCCTTGACAAAGCCGTGTTGACTATTTCTGATCAAGCTAAACTTCTATAAATGCTCATAAATCCTGTCCCTTAGGATCCTCTCCATCAACTTACCAACCACTGAGGTCAGACTCACCAGTCGGTAATTTCCCGGACTATCCCTGTTCCCTTTCTTGAAAATAGGAACCATATCCGCAATCCTCCAGTCCTCCAGAACCTCTCCCATCTCCATTGACAACACAAAGATCATTGTCAGGGGCTCTGCAATCACTTCCCTCACTTCCCACAGTAACCAGGGGTACATCCCATCTGGTCCCGGCGACTTAACTACCTTGATAGAATTTAAAAATTCCAACACATCTCTTTCTTAACATTCATATACTCAATCTTTTCAGTCTGCTGCAAACTTGCAGTGCAACCTCCCAGATCACTTTCCACCGTGAATACCGAGGCAAAGTACTCATTAAGCACCTGTACCATTTCTTCCGGTTCCACACAAATCTTTCTCCCTTCACCTTTTGAAGGTCCAATTCCTTCACTTCTCATCCTTCTACCCTTCACATATTTATAGAATGCCTTGGGATTCTCCTTAATCTTATACGCCAAGTTAGGCCATGATGTAAACTGTGTACAATGATTAGGGATTGGTGTATCAATTTTTGAACCTTAAATAAAGTAAATTTGAAAGCCATTTTTCCAACTTGGATACTATTACAGAGAATTTCGTTAGTTACCAGTGGATATCAGGGAATCTTTGTGTCTTGACCATCTCTCATTTTTCTGAACACTCTTTAGTAAGTCCTTCCTTCACTGTCCTCAACACAATCACCACTGCATTGAATATTGGGATGGTTAAAATCATTCATTGTCATTACTCTGTAGGCCTCATTCTTCTCAATAGTTTCTGTGCACATCTGTTGCTCTACTTCTGTCTTGTTATTTAATGGCTGGTAAAACACTACAATTAATGTAATAGCTCCTTTATTGTGTTGCAACTTGAACCAAATTATCTCTGATCCCTCAAGGAAATTTTACCTTCAAGTTGTAAATATTTTCCTTAACTGTTTCATCACTTTTTTCCCTTCCCTACCATTCCTGAAGAAGGAATTGCCAATCACAAACTGGCTTCTTCAGCCACAACAGGCCATGTTCAAAATAGAAGTGAGGGATGCCCTGTGCGCACTGGAATATTAAGCATCAAATCCTACCCTTTTGGAGCAATTTTAATTATCATTGCTCCATTATATTCCCATGAAGCTACTTGCAATTACAACTTACCTGACTAACCATACTTGTGCATATACACACATGCACTCCAAACCTATCTGGCAACTTTGCATTTTCTATCACGTGCACTCAAAACCTACCTTTGATCTGTTCATATTTGCAATGAGCAATTCTGTATTATTATTAACTCTAAATGTCTTTCCAGTCCCCATGAATCTCATTTCCACTGTTTAATAACACATCTTTGTGACCAACTCCTGGCAAATTAATTTAAGCCTTTCCCCACTGCCCACAGCAATACTGTTCCCTGACTCTTATTGTGTTTTTCTTTTTCTGGTCTCTCCTGCCCACAGAATTAATCTCAGGATCCCATGAATTTACAACGTTCTGTGCTACACCATATCTCCCATCACACGCTGGCCTGTCGTACCATCATAATTCTACTCTCAGTAGCACATGACATTGGAAGTTATCCGGAGGTGTAGAAGTTAGGTTACAAACAATTGTGAAAATTAAAGTTCCATAACAGAACAAAGAACAAAGTAAACTACAGCACAGGAACAGGCCCTTTGGCCCTCCAAGCCTGCACCAACAATGTTGCCCAACTGAACTAAAATCCCCCACTCTTCTGGGGACCATATGCCTCTATTCCCATCCTATCATGTATTTGTCAAGACACTCTTTAAAAGTCATGATTGTATCTGCTTCTACTACCTCCCTTGGCAGCGAGTTCCAGGCATCCATCACCCACTGTATAAAAAGTTTGCCTCATAAGTCTCCTTTAAACTTCGCCCCTCACAACCTAAACCTATGCCAACAGTCATTCACTCTCCAACCCTGAGAAAAAGTTTCTGACTATCCAATTGTTAAAAAAAATTTAAGTAATGGAAATAATTACTAGCCAAACAAGACTTTCAGTCGGGCCTTCAGTAAGATCAGCACTTGTGCACTTAGGATAAGTGACTAAGCCTAAAACCTTGTTCCATAAACACTGCATTCCAGGCTAGTACACAAAGAACAAATTACCAAATAGCAAGATATGGAGACTAATGAAGGTGACACTTTTCTATTGGATAAGAAAGAGCAAAAGGCCATACTACGATTGTTGGATGTGTATGCAAATGTAGGGTTAGAAAGCTGCTGATTTCCCATTTGCTGTAATTAACTATATATAATTGTTGCATTTCAGTATGAATCATCAGAACACTTGTGCACAAGTTATTAAAGTTTGAAAATTGAGTACTCTGGGTTTAAATGGTATCTGTGCCCAAAGCGATGACAGAGGTTGACCATCTTTGATGTCCTGCTTTTTAACTCCCTCTCTAGCCCTTTCAACTCTGACAGCCGGACTTCCTGTGTCGCAACATTGCCGTGTCACTGCGCAAAGTTTGGCACATCTGTGAGACTTTCTCAGTTGTTAACAGATTGAGCCATCAAATCCTCGGGCTTTGTTTTTACAGATTTTTAAAAAAAGAGGTGACCACAAATGAACTCTTTGAAAGAATCCTCCCGGCTTTATTGAGCAAGCAGGCCCAGGGTGTTCAAACTCTGCGAAGAGTTGAGTTAGTTTTTTTTTATTATTTGACACAGATTGTGGCCATAATGTGCACTGGAGTGTATTAAAAGTTCCAGCACCAAACATCTGACTCAAATGAACTTAGACAGCTCTGTGTCTTTATGTCTTTAATAATCAGGGTGTTGGCAGAGTGCACTGGGCTTTGGATGCCAAAAGACTTCATGCTGGCAGTGTGGCGCCATTCCGAGAAACAAAGACAGCAAACAATTCAACAAAGCTAAGCTCAGTCCTTGCTAATGAATTTCATATTAAGAGTTTTTGACTGCTTAGTGTAATAGGCAGAGTGCAAATTTCTAAGGTACACTAGCACCTTTTCTAGCTTCTTTTGTAAAATAAAGACATGGTATGAAAGAACACACTTTTTTACGTATGCATATCAATTCGTGAAAGCCGCAATATCGTGTCTCAGGGCAGGGCTACTTGCCTAGAAATCAAACAGTTGGCTCTCACTGCCTTATTTTCTGTACCTGATTTGATTTACTTACCATATATTAACTGCATAAATAAAAAGTGAAGAAAAAGATTTTTTAAAGTAAGTGAAGAAGTAATAATGACATGATTTACAAAAAATAATCAGTCTTACATTTGAAAAGTAGCAACTTATCATTTTAAATGGAAAAAAGTCCTCTCTTTATCGAAACTGCACAGAAACAAATAACCTGTTGAAGTGTAGTGTTCCTTGACAATTTGTTCTAAATTTGTTAAACTATAATTGTATACTGAAACCACAAGGAAGTAAAGAGAAACATTTATTTACAGACAAAAGTATCAAAAAATATACAATTTAACACCCTTTTCTGACATTAATTATCAGATTTGCTTCCTCCTACACAATATCAATCAGACTAAATCCAGAGACATCAGGGTCAATCTTGGGTGCTATCTTTTGGAAATGATGGGGATCTTAGCCACCAATTAGAGAACTGATGAGAGCCTCACATTTGTCCTTTTGGGGAAGACCCACCAGCTCTTGTTTCAGTCAGGCATTTGACAGGCCAGTGTCAGGCCGACCCCTGGGATCAAGGACCCTCACCCACCGAGGACTGCCAATCTATCTGAGGCCAGCAACTCCATTGGACAGAGGAGGCAGTGGCTGTCAGAACAACACTCACCCGAGGCTTACATTCATCACTGGGTGTCAGGCCAGAAGTGAGAAATGGTGGAGGGCTGGGAGGGTTTGGTCTCACAAATTCACAAAATAGTGGTAAAAGCAGTGGGAATGGCTTTCAGTGGCTCCCACTTCCTGTAGCTGCTGGAACCCTCAATTAGGCACTGTGTTTTAAAGAAGGAACCCCAAAGAGCCCAGAAGCAACCTAAATGGGTTTACTTGTCCTTCTCCCTGCATGACAGATCTCTGCCCATCACTACATTAATACCAGTGGTTCCATAGATCCATTCACCACATCCTAATTGGGTTGGCGGCTAGAAGGTGGCAGGATCCCATCTGCCATCCTGCCACCTGATTAAATATCCCCTCAAACAGGTGACACACCACGGGGATGGGCACAAGTTCCTACCCCTTGTTTCTGTACAATAGTATGAAGCAGAAAATAGCCAGGTGGCAATCCATTTTACACCATGTAGTTGAATTCAATGGATAAATGCGAGGTGATGCATTTCGGGAGAAAGAATGTAGGGGGGAGGTATATGATAAAGGGTAGACCTATTAAGAGTATAGAAACGCAGAGGGACCCTGGGGGTGCAGGTGAACAAGTCTCTGAAGGTGGCAGAGCAAGTGGAGAAGGTTGTGAAGAAAGCATATAGTATGTTAGCCTTTATAGGAAGGGGTATAGAGTACAAGAGCTGGCCTTTAATGTTGCAGTTGTATAAAACGCTGGTTAGACCTCATTTGGAATACTGCGTCCAGTTCTGGTCGCCTTACTACCGGAAGGACGTGGAGACTCTGGAGAGAGTGCAGAGGAGGTTTACCAGGATGCTGCCTGGTATGGAAGGTCTGAGTTACGAGGAGAGGTTAGGCAAATTGGACTGTTTTCCTTAGAAAGACGTAGACTTAGAGGAGATCTAATAGAGGTGTACAAGATTATGAGGGGTATAGATAGAGTAAACAGGGTTAAGCTTTTTCCTAGGATGGACTCAAATAGCACGAGGGGTCACGGGCTTAGGGTGAGGGGGGTAAGGTATAATTTGGATGCTAGAGGGAGTTTTTTCACACAGAGGGTGGTGGAGGTATGGAATGCGCTGCCAAGTAAAGTGGTGGAGGCAGGTACTCTGGAGTTATTTAAGAAATACTTAGATGGGCACATGAACAGAATGGGAATGGAGGGGTATAGAAAACTGATTTAAAATAGGGATCATGAGCCTTGGGAGTCCCTGGGAAATGTGTAAATAGATGATGATATTGATGTACTTGTTTTTATCCTACAGGTGCTTTGGTCCACCTTGTTGTCTAACGAGGGGCATACACGCGATGGGTCGTGAGAGGGCTGCTCTTGGATTTTTTTCAAGAGTATCCTAGTGCTTCACGTCGTTAGTGTACGCTTGACCTGGACCATTTGATGGGCAACATGACAGCTCAGTGACTATCGCTGTGCTGTGCAGATACATGGATTTGGGCCTGTGTCTGTGGGAGTTTGCGCATTCTCCCCGTGCTTGCGTGGGTTTTCTCCGGGTGCTCCGGTTTCCTCCCACATCCCAAAGATGTGCTCTTAGGCTAATTGGCAAAACAAATTCTCCCTAAATTGTCTCAAATTTGGTTTTTAATCCATAGATCTATAAACATAGACAGGGATCACGGGCGGAGGTGGGAATATCGGGGAGCGGCGCGGGCTCGTTGGGCCGAAGGGCCTGTTTCCCATACTGTTCTGTTCTTTGTTCTTTGTATAAAAGTTGATTTCAGGCATTGGTGCAGTGAGCGTCAGTGAGTAGGTAAGTCTCTGCTTTCAAGCGGCTCTGTGCTGCAGGGGACTGGGAGCAGGGTAGGTCAGGGGAGAGGCTGGGTGGGTGATTGTTTCATGAGAGCTACATTGTGTTTCAGGTCGAGGGAATGCTGTTGCTCATGGAGTCCAACTTCAGCTGCTCAGCTGAAATCCGGGCCTGAGGGCCGATCTCGGGTCTTAATGCTGATTCTGGGTCCTCGTGCTAGCAGCACCTAGCAATATTTGTGATGGGTGGTGGGCTGGAAATTCGCTGAAGTGGCAATGCTGTAGCTTCAGGGGTTAGAACATAGAACATAGAACAGAACAGCACAAACAGGCCCTTCGGCCCACAAGATGTGCCAAACACATCAAAACCTACCCAGCCATAGACCTATCTATAACCCCCAATCCCATGGGATCCCATATACTCATCCAGAAGACTTTTAAAAGACCCCAGCGAGTTCGCCTCGACCACCACCGACGGCAGCCGATTCCATTCACTCACCACCCTCTGAGTGAAAAACTTTCCCCTAGCATCCCCTCTGTACTTGCTTCCCTGCACCTTAAATCTGTGCCCTCTCGTCGCGACCATTTCAGCCCTGGGAAATAGTCTCTGAGAGTCCACCCTATCTATTCCTCTCAACATCTTGTAAACCTCTATCAGGTCACCTCTCAACCTTCGTCTCTCCAGGGAGAACAGTCCCAGCTCCCTCAACCTGTCTTCATAAGGCATGCCTCCCAATCCAGGCAACATCCTTGTAAATCTCCTCTGCACCCTTTCAATAGCTTCCACGTCCTTCCTATAGTGAGGCGACCAGAACTGCGCACAGTACTCCAAGTGTGGTCTGACAAGGGTCCTATAAAGCTGCAGCATTACCTCCTGACTCCTGAACTCAATCCCTCGATGAATGAAGGCCAGTACACCGTAAGCTTTCTTAACCACATCCTCCACCTGGGAGGCCGATTTGAGAGTCTTATGGACCCGGACCCCAAGATCCCTCTGCTCTTCCACACAGCTAAGACTCCTACCTTTGATAGTGTACTCATTCATCCCGTTGGATCTGCCAAAATGGACCACAACACATTTATCCGCGTTGAAGTCCATCTGCCACTTCTCCGCCCAGTCTTGCATCCTGTCAATGTCATGCTGCAACTTCTGACATCCCTCCAGACCATCCACAACACCACCGACCTTCGTGTCATTGGCGAACTTACTCACCCATCCCTCCACTTCCTCATCCAGGTCATTTATGAAAATGACAAACAGCAAGGGTCCTAGAACAGATCCCTGGGGCACTCCACTGGTGACCGACCTCCATGCAGAAAAAGAGCCATCCACAACCACCCTCTGCCTTCTGCAGGCAAGCCAGTTCTGGATCCACAAGGCCAAAGCCCCTTGGATCCCATGGCCTCTCACCTTCTCAAGAAGTCTTGCATGTGGGACCTTGTCAAATGCCTTGCTGAAGTCCATGTACACCACGTCCACTGCTCTTCCTTCGTCAATGTGTTCAGTCACATTTTCGAAGAACTCAATTAAGCTCGTAAGGCACGACCTGCCTTTTACAAAACCATGTTGACTATTTCTAATCAACCTAAACTTCTCCAAATGCTCGTAAATCTTGTCCCTCAGAAGCCTCTCCATCAGCTTACCAACCACTGAGGTCAGACTCACCGGTCGGTAATTTCCAGAACTATCCCTGTTCCCTTTCTTGAAAATAGGGACCACATCCGCAATCCTCCAATCCTCCGGAACCTCTCCCATCTCCATCGACAACGCAAAGATCATTGCCAGGGGCTCTGCAATGACATCCCTCACCTCCCACAATAACCTGGGGTACATCCCATCTGGTCCCGGAGACTTGTCTATCTTGATAGCATTTAAAAGTTCTAACACATCCGCTTCCTTAATATCTACATACTCAATCTTTTCAGTCTGCCAAGGTTGCCAAGCAGTGCTGGCTGTGGCCATTATGACATGGTTTCTGGGTGTGTGTGTATGGGTGTGTGTGGGGGGGGGGGGAGGTGGGAGAAGAAATGGGAGGGCTGTGTTGCAATTCTGGAGGGATGGGGGGAATTAAGGAGTGTGCATTCCTGGGCTGGGGAGTGAGCAGGGTACTCTAACTTTTCCATCTGTTTCACTGCTTCGCCAACCACACCTCCCCTCCTCTCCAGATTGATGAGATGGCTTTTGCAGTGCAAATCCATTGACTGTTGTTCTTTCGGTTGCTACTGAAGGAGGAGCAAGCAGAGGAATCGCGGGCACAGGAGGTCCAGACAATAACACTCACAGGACAAGAGAGAAGCAACCGCCGGGCAGGACATTACCACCATTCACCCAGAGAGGATGGGCGCAGGAGGAGGAATGAGCGGAAATCCTAGCAGTTTCACACACGAATATCATAGAATCCATAAAGTGCAGAAGGAGGCTACTCAGCCCATTGAGTCTGCACTGATCACAATCCCACCCACCCCCTATTCCCATAACCCCACATATTTACTCTACAAAGCCCTCTAACACTGCGGTCAACCCAACCAGCACATCTTTCGACTGTGGGAGGAAGCCGGAGCACTCTGAGAAAACCTGTGCAAACAGTGTGCCAAGGCTGCAATTGAACACAGATTCCTGGCAATGTCAGGCAGCAGTGGGTAACTGTCAGACACCGCGTGCTACTGATATTCCTGCACCTTGGACCACAAGAGAGCACTCACTCACAGTGGCTGTGAAAGTGACGGCTGCCTTAAACGTTTATGTCACCGGATCTTTCCAGCCAGTGGAAACCTTTGTGGCATCTCATAGTCATCGGTACAAGGGATTGAATGCAATATCTTCAAGTTTGCAGATGACACTAAGCTGGCTGGTTATGTGCACTGTGAGGAGGATGGTAAGAGGCTGTAGGTTGACTTCAACAGGCTGGCTGAGTGGGCAAAAGCTTGGCAAATACAATATAATGTGGGTAAATGTGAGGTTATTCACTTTGGTAGCAAAAGTAGGAAGGAGGATTATTGTCTGAATAGTGGCAGTTTGGGAAAATGGGAAGTTCAATGTGACCTGGGTGTCATGATGGAACAGTCACTGAAGATTGGCATATAGGTACAGCAGGCGGTGAGGAAAGTTAATGGCATGCTGGCCTTCATAGCAAGAGGATCTAAGTATGGGAGTAAGGACATCTTGCTGCAGTTACAAAAAGCCTTGGTGAGGCTACACTTTGAGTAATGTGTGCAGTTTTGGCTTACCAGTCTACTAGGAAGGACATTCTGTGTCCAGCTAAGGTTCACCAGCTGACTCCGGGAATGGCAGGATTGGCATATGAAGAGAGGCTGGATCGATTGGGCTTATACTCACTGGAATTTAAAAGAATAGATGAGTTCTCATAGAAACATTTAAACTCCTGATAGGACTGGACAGGCTAGATACAGACAGAATGTTTCCAATGTTGTGGAAGTGCAGAACAGTGTAAAAATAAGAGGTAAGCTATTCAGGACTGAGATGAGGAAAAACTTCTTCACTCAGAGAGTTGTGAACCTGTGGAATTCTCTACCACAGAAAGCTGTTGGGACCAACCCATTAGATATGTTAAGAGGGTGACCCTTGTGCTAAAGGGACCAAGGGGTATCGAGAGAAAACAGAACTGGGATAGTGAAAGTGTATGATCAACATGATCATATTGAATGGCGGTGTGGACTGGAAGGGCTGAATGATCTACTCCTGCGCATATTTTCTATGTTTCTATGTTTCCATGTATGTGGAGGAAGTTACTGATGCCGAGTGTGTCTGTTAATGAGGAAACACAAAAAGAAAAAAAAATCATGTGTCAGTCAAGTATGATTAAAGTAGTACTTTATTAATGCATGCTATTGTCCACTTCTGGATTCTAAAACTGCAATTAAAAACAAAATTTTTTGGTTTGACAAACAGAGCGGGGGGATTTAATTGAGTCCACAAGAGTGGGAAATATAGTGAGTGGGGTGACTTAATGAGGCAGGATCTGTAGAGTATAAAATTGGGATGTGTTGTTGCAACTGTGCAAGGCACTGATGAGACTACACCTGGACAACTGTGTACTGTTTTGGTCACCGTGCTTAAGGAGGGATATAGTTGCATTGGAGGCAGTTCACCGAAGGTTCCCTAGATTGATCCCTGTGATAGTTGTTTGTCTTATGAAGAGAGATTGAGTAGTTTAGGCCCATGGGCCTAAAGTAGGCATGGAGAGGATGTTTCCTCTTGTGGGGAAATCTACAAAAAGGGTCATAGTTTTAGGGTAAGAAGTGGCAGATTTCAAACAGAGATGAGGAGAAATTAGGATCTTGCAGAAGCGACAGGAATACTTCATTGAGGTGCATTCTGGGAGAAGTTAGCACAGGCACATCTCCTAAAGAATTGGTAGTGGATGAACCCCTCCAGTAATAAACAGCAGGAAGAGCATCCGGCAGAGAGACTTCACTGAGGTACCTTCTGACAGATGTTGGCACAGGGACATCTGCTGAAGAGTGGGAAGCTGAAGAACCCAAAGGGCCTGATCCTGTGCTATACTATTCTTTGTCATTGTGCTAGTTCTCTCAAAGGATTTTGAGTCTATGGAATTCACTACACCTGAACATGGTGAATGCTGAGGTTTTGGGCCTGATTTTTGGGCCCGATCATTTTCTGATGGAGGGTGTGTGTGTGTGTGTGTGTGTATGTGTGTGTATGGGGAGGCGGGGGGAGACCAATTGTTCTCTGGTGGGTGGGTGGCGGAGGGGGGGGAGGAGAAAGACCAGATGGATCTCTGGTGGGGGGAGGGGACGTTGTGGGGAGGCAGGGGTATCTGTTGCCACTCTATCGGTGGGGAGGAGGGGGTGGGCAGAAGGTCATGATTAGCCTGGTTAGCGGGGGTAGGGTGGCTGGATAAGGGGACAGTTATGTTGTAGGTGAGGGATGATGTCTGTGGGGGCATCGCTCACGGGCTGCTTTATCTGCTTTTTGTGGAAATTTTTTTTTCACTGCGCATGCGCAGTTCAAAGCTCTGATTGAACTACAGCTTTTCAGGTTCAATAAGCCCCACCTACAGCACGATTCAGACACGCAATATTTTCCAAGCTAAGTGCGTATTGGGCACCAGAGAGCAGTTTTCCAAGTCAGATCTGAATTACGCCCAGATTCAGCACTTAGAATCAAAATGGTAAAACTGGGCCCTTTGAGTAAATTTAAGGAGGAGATAGATAATTTTTAATTGAAAAAGGATTGAAAAGTTATAGAGAACAGGCAGGAAAGTGGAATTGAGACCAAGACAAGATCAGCCATGATGATATTGAATGGAAGAGCAGGCTTAAAAGTCTGCATTGCTTATACCTATTCCTTGCTCTTACGTTCTTACACCATCAACATTAAGAGTGGCAGAATCTTTGTGCTTAGACCTTGTTTTGAGGATTCTTTTTCATGTATTCTTATTTGTCTGTAGTAATCAGAGGACAGTGGCACTGTGATTAGCACAGCACCAGTGACCCAGGCTCAATTCAAGCCTTGGGTGACTGTCAGTGCGAAGTTTGCATGTTCTCCCTGCATCTGCACGGATTTTCTTCAGGTGATCTGATTTCCTCCCGCACTCCAAAAGATGAGCAAGTTAGGTGGATTGGCCATGCTAAATTATCCTTTAGTGTCCTAAGATGTTTAGGTTAGGAGGGTGAGCAGCATAAATACATGGAGTTATGGGGGTAGGGCGCATGTAAGATGTTCTGTCGGAGAATCAGTGCAGATTTGAAGGTACTAAATGGCCTCTATCTATCATTCTATGAACTTCACCATACACCACCCCCTCCCCTCTGGCTCCCTCCATTGATGATGATGGTAATTCAACTCAATTGAAGTAGCTTATCATAATATTCGGAGACCTCTGTCTTTGAGATATGACTGACTATTTTTGAAAAATCATCATGATGGCTGGTGCTGAGTCATGATACTATAAAGATAACAATGAATCATAAATCAGAACATAATTATGGACAGTCATTTAAACTAAAATTGAAAATGAATTGCATAATTATGATTATTTCAGTATGCAAATAATTACAATAATGCTGGTCTCCTTAATTTATGAAATAGAAATAGGAGGTCAAATACGCTCTGCATTTTGTACTAAAATCCGCAGATCATTTGTTAGCAGCTTGAGTTCATTAAATTCTCAGTCAGTTACATATTTGTGAGTTTTATGAAGTAGGAATTGGGCTGCATCGTAGTCAATTCATTCCATATCCGATTTGTGGGTGGCATGGTAACACAGTGGTTAGCACTGCTACCTCACAGTGCTAGGGACCCGGATTCAATTTCCAGTTTGGGTCAACGTCCGTGTGGACTCTACATGTTCTCCCTGCGTGGGCTACCTCTGGGTGCTCTGGTTTCCTCCCACAGCCTGAAAGATATGGTGGTTAGGTACATTGGTCATGCCAAATTCTCCTCAGTGTACCTGAACAGACACTGGAGTATGGTGATGAGGGGATTTTCACAGTAACTTCATTGCAGTGTCAATGTAAGCCTAGTTATGACTCAAAAATTTACTTTACTCTGAATGATGTCTTTTCTCCTTAATTCTATCACATGTTTAAATTTTGTGTGGCTCTGGCAGGAGAAGGTGGCAATGGGAGTTGGGATTCAAGTGATTTCTAGCAAAGTCTGGATGCAGCATTTTCCACCTTCCAGCATGTTCCGTTGTTTGATTAGAACTCAGTTAAGGGTGTTGTATTGATCCATGTGATCAGCACGGGCAATCTCAAACCTGTCCTGAATCAGGATCTATCTGTCAAAATGCAGTCTTTCAAAATCCTGGTGAGGCAAGAACTGGCAAATAGCTGGCATCCTGTGAGGAAGTTCTGAAGCCAGTTGATGGGAGGCACTGTGTGGTTAGTACTGTTGTGGTTAGCACTGCTGCCTCATAGTGCCAGGGATCCGGGTTCAATTTTGGCCTTGGTCATTGTGTGGAATTTGTACATAGAACATAGAACATAGAACATTACAGCGCAGAACAGGCCCTTTGGCCTTCGATGTTGCGCCGACCAATTAAGAAAAAGCAATGACCCTCTAACCTAAACCATTCCCTTTTCATCCATAAACTTATCTACCTAACCTCTTAAACGCCACCAAACTTGGCGCATCTACAACTGAAATTATGATTATGATTACATTTATGCAAATTATGATTACGTTTTCCCCATGTCTGCATGGGTTTTCTCCTGTTTCCTCCCACAGACCAAAGATGTATGGGTTAGGTATATTGGCCATGGTAAGTTGACCCCAAGTACCAGGGGAAATTAGCAATGTAAATATATGGGGTTATGGGGATAGGACCCAGGTAGGATTGTTGTTTATGCAGACTCAACGGGACAAATGGCCTCCTTCTGCATTTTAGAGATTCATTGATTCTTTGAATCTATGATATATATTTCAGCCTTAATAAAAATCTAGTAATTGAGAGGGCAAGATTCAACAAAAAATATTAGAGGCCAGGTGACTCCATCAATTCATTTATTGTTGAAGCGTTCAGACTAAGCAGCAGCTGCTATGGATATTTGAAACCACAATTAACCCACAACTATTTAGTAGTTGGGATGCTTAAAGAAGTATGAAAATACTCCTTGTAAATTAAAGGTGATTTAGCTTTTGAAGAGACGGTAGAGTATGTGAGGTGAGTAGAGCTGCAAGGGCAGAATAGGGGTATATAGGTCAGTGAAGACTCAATGAGCTAAAGGGCTTCTTCTGCACTGTAGTATTTTGTGATTTTATACTTTGAGTCGCACGAGAGATCAACTAATCTTGTAAAGCTAAAGCTGGGAGACACCAAAAAACACCTGCTAAAGGAATGGGGAGAACTGTTTCATTCATTTTAAAATGCCCCTGATTTGGTGCCAAATAAACACATTACTGGGGAGACTGTCCATAAGTGGGTACTGAATGCTTTCTCTGAGGCAAGAACAGTTCTGCAGGTCCAAACCTCTGCTTAAAGAAAGAAAACTGCAACAAGCTTCCCACAATTTCATGAACATGAAGTCAGGAATAAAGCATTTGAAGCTGAAGATATATAAAAGATTCAGAAAAGAAGTTTTGATCTTTTGAGATTAAATTTGGGAAGAAGTGTAGAATTCTGAGGTTAATTTTATATGTTAATTAGACATATATGTAAATATTTAAATGTAATATACAAATTATGATTTAAGTATGACACTGGTGCTCCGGCTTCCTCCATGATCCGAAAGATGTCCTGGTGCATTGGCCGTGATAAATTCTCCTTCAGTGTATCCGAACAGGCACCGGAGTGTGGTGGCTAGGGGATTTTCATAGTAACTTCATTGCAGTATTAAGTTAAGCCTACCTGTGACACTAATAAATAAATTTTAGCTTTAGATAGCAGATGAGATGTACAATGACTTGAAGGATCAGGATACAGAACAGTCAGTTAGAAAGTTACGTTTCCTACTCTGTGGTCTAGGTTTGTAAACAGCTCTGAATAAATAGTTTCAGAAAAACCTTTTCCGCCGATGCCCAAGTCACTCATGGTGTAAGAAAACCTTCATTCAGCCAAAACCAACCCAATACATAGGATAATGATCCAAACCAGTTTTCCTCAGGGTAGCTGTACTCTGACCAAGGCCTAATTAGGGCCTTAAGTTGTCAAGTAAAAGACCCCCTAACAGCCTCTTCTCACTGAGATTGGATACACCGTGGCCAGTGAAAGACTCCCTAGCAATGGAAACTGTCCCAGCTTAAGGTCACAGCATCCACAATGGGGCCTGCCTGCTTGACCCCAGTTAGCTGCATCTCCACTTAACTGTACTCAGGGACTGTTCCATTGTCGCTACTCCAGGGCCTGCTGTGGCAATGGCCACTCCTGAACCTGAATTTGTTGAACGGTGGGGAACTCATTTCCTGCCAGTTGGCTAGAAACATGTCCTTGCTGACTCAGCCCGTCAGTTGGCTGCAGGCTGGACGTCCTCCACTCACCCGGCAGGGAGTCCAGCCTTAGAGCTGGTCAGAGTTCTCCAGTCCCTGCAGCAAGTGGACAGAAGGCAGAAAGATGTTTGAGACTAAGTATGAGCACCAGAGGCCCTGATAGTTTGAGGGCCCCCTCCCCAAGACAAGAAGGGTGGGAAAGTCCTGGAAGGAAGCCATGAAGGGGGAGGTCCGCAAAAAGGCTGGTGAGGGTGGGGGGGGTACTATGTCCAGAGGTCATTGGGTCTTAAAGGATAAAGCACTTCAGAAGGGGAACTTTGTTGGAATCACCCCATCCATCTGGATTTTGGGTCATCTCTAAGCCAAGTTCAATCCTTGAGTGAACCTAAAAGCTGAGGCTGCATGGAACTGGCATTCTGTTGGGCACTTAATGGTCTCAGAAGGGGCAAGGACAGGCTCCATGTCTGAAGTCTGGTTTCCTCCCTGCCCATATAAAATCATTGTGCGGACAGGAACCTAGGGAGAATCCCAACCTTTGAATTTCACACATTGCCACCTCCTCAGCCCCCTAGCCCCCACTCCCCAACCCTGTTAACCCCCTCCCAATCCTCCTCACTCCCACAACCTAAAACCTGCCAATGCAGGAGTATGAAATTCCAGACCCGATAGCTTTCCTAGGGCTGAAAAGCCGTATGCTTTCTGACCAGCTGGCCACTGTTGGAGATAGATCATTCTCCCTTAAAGGAGTAGAAGCCACAACTTCATCTCTCCTGAACAATGTGAAATTGAGTCATGGCTTCCAGACCTGTCCCGGCTTTCCAGCTACTTGACACTGTGGCCTAAAGGTTAGCACATTAGAGGTATTTCCATTATGAATGGGTTCAGTAGGATGGACACAGAGATGTTTCCCTTTGTGAAGGAGTTCAAAATGAGAAGGCCGTGTAAGATAATCACTAATAATTGGAGTAAATAATTAAGGAGTGATAGTAGTGATAAAATGCCACCACAAGGAGTGGACAAGGTAAATGTAGTGCACTAAAAGTTGTGCATTTTGTCCGTACAGACTACTATGCACACATGTACCAACAAAGTAAGTCTGCTGGGAAGAAGCATTAAAGGGTCAGTTTTTAACAGCTCATGCAGTTCTACTTCTAAATGTCTTTGGTTGAATTTACAACTGTTTCTGTGCCAAGAATGACACAGTGAATAGCATAGAAGCATTTAAGAGGAAGCTGTAAATAAATGAAGTATAGGCGGATGTGTTGAAAGGGTGGGATGAAGTGAAAATGGTTGTTGAAGCTAATGTCCTGGCATAGATTAGGGCATGGAGTTTTAAAAAAAGGTTGAATTGCCTCTTTTTGTGTTGTAAATTTAGATGATTCTATGCAAATCATCTTGGATAAGTTTGCAATATAAAAATGAATTGGGTCCTTTTTAACTCCCCTGATCATTAACAGTAACTGCTTTCAAAACTATCTAGGTATTGGCTTTAAAGTCATCTACCTTTACCTTTATATGTATTGAGATTTCCCCACTTCACTGAGTGTCATGTTTTGCATGCATCAAACAAGTCTAACTTGGTCTGGTCAGTTAGTGTTGCACTGTGTCAAACAATGATATATTGCAGGGGGAATTGGAGATACAGCGCATGGAGGGTATTAAAGGCAACATAGTATAGACCACTGTGACTTTCCACAACAAAACACAAGCTCAGGAAACAGTTACAGGAAATGTAATGCTTCATCTCCTTTGGGATTCCTGTACATTACAGACTTATATGTAATATGGTCAGCTACATATAATAAATTATCACAGTGCAACAGCATTGACTGAGTGCCTACATTAAAACAGTATTAAAAAGGGCATCACTTTCCTTGCTGTTCAGCTATACAGTTTGATCTGTACAATCCCCCTCGGTGTTTGCCAGCACTCAGAACCTGCAGTATTGAAACTGCTGAAGGTTGCAGCCAAATTAAAAAGTGAGAGTCTCCTATTTGTGTGTTAGCATTTTTCATTTTTCAGATTCTTTCATAATATAGTGAGACCTATGCTATATGGTATTGTGATATGCCATTCAACGATAACAGTACACCATCAATCGTAAAGGAAGTGTGTCATGTGATCCGGTCTCAGTGCAACTTTGACCTGTGAGCAGAGTACATAGCGCACAGTTCTGCTGCTGGCGTCTCCATGCTTTTTATCCATGTATGTATGTTTTTATTTTCCCAGTCTAAATAAATGCACCTACAATGTGTTTATCCAATCCCCATAATCGATTGGTGCTTTATATCATTATAAAAACACAACATGCTTTGGGACTGAGTTTATTGTATTACAAATAGGGTACAAAAAGCTGAATACTTCAGGTTTTGTGTTGGCTGTCATTTCGCTGAAGTCATTGCCCTCGGATTGATATCCACAATGTGATGTATAGCCAGGCATCAGGCTTATATTGCTAGCTGTGAGTCACACTACTTCTAACACTTTTAAAAACAGGTTATTGTGGATGCTGGAACTGAAATCTGAAGACAAAATTCTGGAAAATCTCAGCAGCTTTGGCAGCATTTGCAGGGAGAGAAAAGAGTTGACGTCTTGAGTCCAGATGACCCTTTGTCAAAGTTAAAAGGCATAGAAAGTGGGAGATATTTATACTGCAGGGTGAGGAAATGAAAGATGTGTCATAGGAGTTGAGGTGGAGCAGAGCTAATCATCTAAAGTTGTTGAATTCGATGTTGAGAGCGGAAGGCTGTAAAGTGCCTAGCTGGAAAATGAGATGCTGTTTTTTCAATTTGCAGTGAGCGTCATTGGAACATTGCAGCAAGCCAAGGACAGACACGTGGGCATGGGAGCAGGATCGTGTGTTAACATGGCAAGCAGCCGGAAGGTCAGGGTCCTGATTGCGCACAAACTGATGATACTCAGCAAAGTGATCACCTAGTCTACATTTGCTCTCTTCAATATAGAGGAGACCACATTGGGAGCAGCGAATGCAACACACCAAATTGAAAGAGGTGCAAGTCAAACGCTGCTCAACCTGGAATGAGTGTTTAGGATCTTGGATGGTAAGCATGGAAGAGGTAAAGGGGCAGATGAATATCCCCCACTTTCAATGTGGGAGACCATCTGGGCCTGGATTGTAGGATATCACTGCACCTGTACTCCCCTTCCCCACACACACACACACATACACAATCGACCCCCCCCACCCCCCCCCCCCCACCCACCACCCCCACCCCCCAACCCCCCCAACCCGGCTCCACGGCCAACTAATCCAGGCACTGGAACCACATCTTCAATAGTCTAATTGCCTGCTCCATCATCACAAATGTTGAAGTGTAAGCCGCACTCACTGTGACCCCTGCACTGGCATCATCAGCTACCTTCTGAGTGGGTACCCATTTTCCCCAAGGAGACATCCTTTCAGTCGCCACTCTCCCCTAAAGACAGCCCTAGATGTAACTGTCATGGGCACTCTCCAAGAAACGAGCACACATTCTATGAGGGAGTTCTATGAGGAAGTGACTAGTGCGGTAGATAGAGGGGAACCGGTGGATGTGGTGTTTTTGGATTTCCAAAACTAGTTTGATAAGGTGCCTCACAAAAGACTGCTGCAGAAGATTAGGGTGCAGGGAGTTGGGGGTAGGGTGTTAGACTGGACAGAGGATTGGTTGTCTAATAGGAAGCACAGGGTAGGTATTATTGGGTGTTATTCTGATTGGCAGCTGGTGACAAGTGGAGTGCCCCAAGGTTTGGTGCTGGGGCCTCAACAATTTACCATTTACATAGACGATCTGGAGGAAGGGGCAGAATACAGGGTGACGAAATTTGCTGATGACACGAAGATGAATGGAAAGGCAAATTGTGTGGAAGGTGTGGAAAGCCTGCAAAGGGATCTGGATAGGTTGAGTGAGTGGGCAAGGATCTGGCAGATGGAGTATGACGTTAGCAAGTGTGAGGTTATCCACTTTGGTAAGAATAATGGTAGGAGGGATTACTATTTAAATGGCGAAAAGCTGCAGCATGCGACGATGCAGAGGGACCCAGGGGTCCTTGTGCACGAATCGCAAAAACACAGTCTGCAGGTGCAGCAGATGATTAAGAAGGCGAATGGAATGTTGGCCTTTATAGCTCGGGGGATAGAATATAAAAGTAGGGAGGTTCTGTTGCAGCTGTATGGGGTGCTGGTGAGGCCGCAGCTGGAGTATTGTGTGCAGTTTTGGTCGCCGCATTCGAGGAAGGATATATTGGCCTTGGAGGGGGTGCAGAGGTTTACTAGGCTGATACTGGAGATGAGGGTGTTGGATTATGAGGAGAGACTGAATAGGCCAGGTTTGTACTCTTTGGAGTTTAGAAGGCTGAGAGGGGATCTTATAGAAGCGTATAAGATAATGAAGGGGATGGATAGGGTAGAGGTTGAGAGACCCTTCCCATTTAGCAAAGGTAACAGGACTAGAGGGCACAGCCTCAAGATTTGCGGTGGGGTAGCAGTTCAGATCAGAGTTGCGGAGGGGTTTCTTCACGCAGAGGGCGGTGAATCTTTAGAATTCTCTGCCTGATGAGGTGGTGGAGGCTTCCTCACTGAATATGTTCAAGTCAAGAGTGGATAGGTTTTTGGTTGAGACGGGAATTAAGGGTTACGAGGAGAAAGCGGGAAAGTGGCACTGAACCACTACAGATCAGCCATGATCTTATTGAATGGTGGGGCAGGCTCGAGGGGCTGTATGGCCTACTCCTGCTCCTATTTCTGATGTTCTTATGTTCTTATCTGCATGAAGTATATTGTGTGGTCACAGAAGATTTGAAGGTTGAGGGAGTGGAATCTTTGCCATTCCTGAATAGAGTTGCATCCCCTATGGTGACTTAAGAACCATGTGGGTGTAACAGACTTTGCACCTGGGACATCCCTGCGAGGTGGGTGAAGTCCATAGCCTTGATGTCCTGGCTTATCTAGTCCTGGTCAAATTTGATAAACACTTCAGCCCTGACATAAAGGACATCTGTCACCTTGCTAGTACATTTGTGAGTGGCAGAATGAGAGATGCCACAGATGTGTCCCATGCTGCTCTGGAACGAAACACTAGCATAAACTTTCAGAGTGGCTGTAGGTTTAAAGGCCACAGGCACTGGTTGTCCTCCAGCTCTCCGAGAACAGATGCAATCTTCTCTGACACTGCATTTCAGACGGCTTAATGCAGGAACATCGACACCAGAACATTGTTTCCAATATTACTCCTCCTTGTACAGTCCTGCTCCCTGAGCAGCTGCAGGCCACTGGTCCGGGCCATGTGCAGCAGCACAGCATTGTTTCTGCTGTTGGTAAATCCATATGAATAGAAAGGCCAACTCAACAAGTCTTACGATCCTGATGAATCATGCACTGAAAGAGTAAGAACACCATTCTAAACATTCCAGAATCATGATAGATCCCTGACCCTCATCATTCCATGAATCTGTGACTCCCACCCCAGTGTTTCCCATTGACTGTGTGAACTTCTGCTCTCCCTTTGATACTGCAGGCACATCCCCACAAAGCTTCCTCTGTACTCCAGCAGAATCAATAGTTTTGAGCCTTTATTGTCTCATGTCATCTGACCCACACATTCCCCCCCGCCCCCCCCATGCACCCACCATTCCCACCAAAGTACATAAGACTCAACCCTGCTTAGTGCTAAGTTGCATCCAACAGAATGCAAGACAACAAGGTTTGCATTCTGAAGGGGCATGTCAAAAAAAAAAAGGAGCCAGTCATGACATTGAACAGGGGGAGTGGGTGCCAGCTTCTGCCATCCTGTCTTAGCAAGAGGCTCTCCACAGTGTGAGCAGTGTGTATTGCTAAGACTTGAATGTAAAGTGGTGTCTCCACCCTTGTGGCTTGGTGTTCCAAAGGGTTAACCTTTGCTCCCAGACTGTACGATTAGATCTAGCTCTGGATGTTAAACCAGTCTGCTGAACTTCCTCCAAAATTTATCAATTAGTCACTCTGGCAATGACATTCATCTTGACAAGATACAGTCGAATCCTGAGAGATACAAAATTAGCTTTTGAAATAGTTCCCTAGAGGACAGCTTCATACTCCTGGCTCATCAGAAGTCTCACAGCACCAGGTTAAAGTCCAACAGCCTCATTTGGTAGCAAAATCCATTAGTTTTCGGAGTGCTGCTCCTTCGTCAGGTAAGTGGAGGTAAGAAGGAGCATCAGATAAAAGGAGCGGTGCTCCTTGGATGGTAAGCATGGAAGAAGTAAAAGGCAGGCAAATATCTCCTACTTACAATGCGGGAGGCCCTCTGGGCCTGTATTGTAGGGCACAGCACCACGCCCCCATCCCCACCCCCACCCCCATGCCCACCCCCACCCCCACCTCACACACGACCACCAACTAATCCAGGCACCGGAACACGTCTTCAACAGTCTAATTGCCTGAGCAGCATTCCGAAAGCTAGTGCCTTCTGCTACCAAATAAACCTGTTGGACTTTAAGCTGGTGTTGTGAGACTTCTTACTTTGTTAACCCCAGTCCAAACCGGCATCTCCACATCATCAATGCACGACAGTTAAGCAGCTTTGTATGAGAGCATTTAATGCACTCTCACTGCTGGACTTGAGAATCAGAGATCACAGAGATGTGGATTTGAACTTCATATCCAATAATTCCCTCTGTCCTCACATCACTGACAAAGTGGGGGTTGGAGGTTTCACTGCATTTGCCCTCCCCCAAATTAGATGGTCTTTACACATCATGAGGCAAGGTATCTGCCCATCACTGATTTCCCCCACACTCCCCTTCTCGCATGGCCTCCCCCCATAGCAGCACCCTAGGCCTCATGGCCACACCCAGCAGTGCCCCTCTGGTGTGGCCATCTCCCACCCAATTTGATGCCTGAACCCACTGAGGTACTGTTTGAACACTAATCCAGTATGAAAGAAGTGGGAAGCAATTCCTGCTTGGCAGCCAGCACATCCCTCAGAGCAAGGGGCAACCCCCAATATGCAGGGAAGCTTAAACTTCTCAGTAACCCACAGACACTCACCCCAACCTTCCCCATTGCCTCCCCCATTGGCAGCTGTGATCTTCAATCCCAGCCCCATGCTGCACTGTGTGTCCCCAGCATTCTCCCTGATACTCCTTGCAAGTTGCACTACTTGATTCCCCCTCAGAGGTGACAGTTCCGGGTTCACGTTTATGTAGATCTGTTGTAAATGGCATCAATGTGATGTCACGCTGTCGCCAACTAAATATTTGGTGTGGGCTCACCATCTGGTATGAGTGCTCACTAATGATATGCTGATACATTCAAATTAGGTTTGTTCTCTTCTCCGAACATGTTCTACATCACTCTGTCCCCTCCGAGGTTAGATCAAAGTCAGAAATCGTGATCTCAAGTATCACGCTTTTCTGAGCTATCAGCATTTTAAACATAAGAACTCTAGAGCTCGGAGCAGGAGTAGGCCATCTGATCCCTTAAGCCTGCTTCGTCATTCAATGAGATCATGGCTGATCTTTTTGTGGACTGAGCTCCACTTATCCACCCACTCACCATAACCCTTAATTCCTTTACTGTTCAAAAATTTATCTATTCTTGTCTTTAAAACATGTAATGAGGTAACCACAACTGCTTCACTGGGCAGGGAATTCCACAGATTCCCAACCCATTGGGTGAAGAAGTTCTACTTAATTCAGTTCAAAACATGCTTCTCCTTATCTTGAGGTCATGCCCCCTAGTCCTAGTTTCAACAGCAGTGGAAACAACTTCACTGCTTCTATTCTATCTATTCCCTTCATAATCTTATATGTTTCTATCAGATCCCCCCCCTCGTTCTTCTGAATTCCAATGAATACAGTCCCAGTCTACTCAGTCTCTCCTCATAAGCCAATCCTCTCAACTCCAGAATCAACCTAGTGAATCTACTCTGCATTCCTCCAGTGCCAGTGTGTTCTTTCTCAGGTAAGGAGACCAACACCTCCAAATGTGACCTTACGAGCACTTTGCACAACCTTTTGAGCCCACACTGTCATTCCTGTAGACAGCAAGTGGGGGCTCAAGGTCCCACCCTTAAAATTAATTTTGTAAAGGTCACAAATTATCAGATTGAGTACTCAGGAACTAGTAAAAATTGATTTTACTCTTGTCCTGATCATGATTCTAGCTGGTGTAATGGTGAAGTGGGATGAGACTGCCTCCTGGTGTTGACCTCATACTGCCCACCAGAATTCATTGCATTATCAGATTGTTAACATTGCTTTTCTTCTTAATGATATAAATATTGCAGTGCAATGGTGATATTTCACAGGTAACAAGTTGAAAGTATTTACTTGATTGGACTAGTAGAGTTTATTTCTAAACTAGTTCACTGTACATAGCTAAGACAGAGCCATTGGAGAATGATTGATGTTTACATTTTTAATCCTTTCTATGGTATTAAATCACATTTTGCTTCTTCTGAAATGTTTATAAGGAAAGTTCAGCAAAATGGATGGCCATTCATTGAGATTTCAGATATAATACAACTTCCATATTGAAGCCAAGTGCTTTTGATGGTGCACTGATGTAAGAACTACATCATAACTTTCAAAGTTAGTGTCCATCTCCTGGGCCTGAATTTGTGGGTTGATGGGAACATATCCCCACTGACTCCAGCTGCCCTGCTCCTATTTCACACTCTAATGAACATTGACTGACTTTAGACGGGACCTGCATTCCTCACTCGGGCAGAAGTCCTGCCTTCAGTCCCTCCGACAATTGTGCTGCAGTGGCCGGAAGAGGAACTGCATGGAACTGCCTGAAACTAAGTCCCAGGAACTGGAGACCAGTAAATGTAAGGGGATCCTAGTTGGGAGGATAGGGAATGCTCACTTAGCAGGGATGCCCCAGGTGAAATTGTCATCTCCTCTCTGTCACAGTTTTGCTGTCACCTGTAGCTTTTGACAGGGAGAAAGGAAACTGTCTGCTGGAGAATGGAATGCTGCTATTAGGAGATTAAAGTGACCTGGCCACTTCAACTTTTCCACAGCTGACAAGCAGGAATGCAGATATTGACCACAGGGCTGCCTGAAATCTACCAAGTGTGACCTAAAGGTCTGCCAGGGCTAGAAGTGATAATCCAGCCTTGAGACAGCATCCCAGGGGAGAGTGGCAAGGTCAACCATTTACCCCTTGCCCAAGCTCAACTTAACCCAGAACCCTTGAGGAACCCTCCTCTGAGGCCTGGTAGCAGCAAAGGCACAAATGACAACTGGACCTTTTCCCTTGACCCTCCCTCAGCGCCCAAGGTGCCAGGTCAAGGTGTCAGTGCCGGGCTGATGGGGCAGTGCACAGTTGGCATGCCAAGATGTGTGACCTGAAGGTTGAACTGGGTGGGGCTCTGAGGGTGGAGGGGGACAGAGTGGGAGGTCTGAGGAGGAAGGAGGCCTGAGTTAGAGATCTGAGAGGGTAGGGGGGCTGAATGGGGGAATCTGAGGAGGAAAAAGGCCTGAGTGGTGGGGAATCTGAGAGGGAGGGGTACAGGTTGTGTCTCATATCTGCAGAGTATGTGGTGTTGGGTGGTTACCCATTATTTGTGGGTGGAGAGAAGAATATCCTTCTTTGGTGAGGAGTTGGGAATTCTCCCCCAAGTCAGTTTTGGGGGGAGGGGTCTTTTCTTCGACCATGGAGTTTGGGGCACCCTTTAAAATAATCCAGTGGGACTGGCTGGTGGGTTTTGGGAGATGACCTCATGAGCATCTTTCAGATGGGTGAATGCCACCTGACAGACAGTTCCAGCACCGGCTGGAAACACTTAGCCTGAAAACGGGAGAATTCCACCTTTGAATGTGCTGGGCTCTCTGCAAGAAGAGCTCATCCCACTTTTCTGCCTTTTCTCCATAATCTTGTGATTTCCCCCATTTTAAGACCCAAAATTGAACCTATCTCCGTCACACCTCAGAAAGTGTGTTCCAGATCCTTACCCCCGGCATGAGAAACATTTTTCTTCATGTTGCTAATGGGTTTTATTGCCTCTCACCGAAAATCTGTTTCTTCTGGTTTTCCACTGTTCTGCTGATGAGAAAGGGTTTCTCTCTATCTTCTCTGTCCAGAACAAAGATAGTCTCTGTCTTTGCAAATATCCTGTTTTCCTTTCTCCGGCGGTGACGTGCCTGTCACTTCATTTTGCCCTCTATCCCCGTGCCAGTTCTGTTGAGATTGAAAACCCACCAAGAGTAGGCAGAGCTTCTAAGCTTCCCACTCCATGGCTGGCTGAGTTATTGCTTCAACATCATTTTCATCAGTTCTCTCACACAGTGCATGTTAATTAAATAAAAGCCGTTTATATAAATAATAGATATCTGGAGTGAGTTAAAAGCTCGAACACACCCTCAGGGTAGAATTAAACCCAAAGTAAATATGTATCACTCTCATAGTACATGACAGGACCTCGAATGCTCAGTTAGGTTACAGTACACAAGACAGTCCCGGATTATCTGTTACTCTATATGTAATAATAATATCATACATTTCAAACCCTTTCTTCTCATCTGCTGAAGAAACAGGCCTGTTTCCAATTTAAAGTTGTGCAGGACCTGAATGACCCCTGGAACACTGTGCAAATAATCCACTGGATCAGTGTGTGGTCATTGCACCTGCAGAGGAGACTTGTCCAAGGAGTAACATCAGCAAAAAGTGGATGAGAACAATCAAGGGATTCAGGAAGACAACTTTATTATATTAACGGATTGACACAGATGTCGTTCCCCAGGGTTTAGCTATCACACACGAATCTGTTACCGGACTTGGAATAACAAAAACTACAAGTGAAAGTGGAACATTTGCCATCGCCTGCAACATATTCTGCCTGAAAAGAGAGTCCTGGCTTCACGTATTCTGGCTTCGCTTTGCTGTGGAATCAATTGTTTATTTTAACTTGGTGCAAACAAAATAATGTTTCCAAAAATTTCAATGTCAACCTGCTGCCCCTCAATTTCCGATCAAGTCTTCAGCCACAATCTGAAAGAGGCAGAATGTTCCGCTTTTCAAAGTTTAAGTTTAAGGGAGATGTGCAGAGGAAGTTCTTCATGCAGAGAGCGGTGGGTGACTGGAACATTCTGCCGGAAGAGGTGGTGGAAGCAGACACATTAACAACATTTAAGAGGCATTTGGATGGGTACATGAATAAGGAGGGAATGGAGGGACTGAGTAAAGACAGAAGGTTTTTTTTTAAAGTTTAGTTAGAGCACCATGATCGGCGCAGACTTGGAGGATTGAAGGGCCTGTTTCTGTGCTGTACTTTTCTTTGATCTTTGTTCTATATATTAGGCAACAAAACAAGATTCTGAAATGAATTCAATGAATTCAGCTTCTGTAATAATGCGCTTGGAAATGCATTACATCAGTGAGAGTTTGAACTCAAACTCATGGTTTTTCCATTATTCTGAAGTGGCTTTGAATGCAGGTTTGCTGATTCCACATCAGTACCTGACACAGAGCACATTGGACCCCGATAGACAACTTTTTAAAATTGTCTTCTTGCCAGCACATCTCCATTTAACATTGCCTGCTGGATCAAACAGCCTTGCCTAGATTTTCCTTGCGATCATCTTGTGCAACCTATGGGCTCATAAATACCTAACAACTGCTTTTGAAAATCTTTTAAAACCATCTTCATGATCTCTGCTTCAAATTGTGCACCTATAAGAAATATCTTGAAATAAAAGGAGGCAGAGTGGTCAGTCATTCATGATGGCATTTACAGAGGAATCTTATTAATAATTGATAGAATATAGAACATTACAGCGCAGTACAGGCTGTTCGGCCCTCGACGTTGCGCCGACAAGTGGAACCAATCTAATGACCCTCTAACCTAAACTATTCCAGATGGTAGTGATTGACCTGCTCCAGGCTCAAACAACAATTACCCGGTAAAGTGGTTTTAAACTGGAATTCATATAGTGGAATCAAGCTCAGTGAAAGCAGGTTCCATCCCTAACTTCAAACATGGACTCCATTCAGCATATCCATTCAGGTAAGTCACCTTGGTCTAGATTTCTTGGATTCCATGTTGGTAAAAGAAGTAAGGAGTAGAGATAATGGATGTCTCTGCCTTTATTTTTCAAGTTTGCCCAGATATGGGGGAGTCGAGACTAGTAAGTGTGACACCCTTATTCAAGAAAAAGGTGCAAGGACAATCTTAACAAGTACAAACCAGATGGTCCAACAGCAATGGTGGTGAATGTTTTGGAATTCTTAATCAGGGAAAGAAATCAACAGGAATTTGGAAAAGTTTGTGTTAATTAAAGAGCACCAACATGGCTTGTCAAAGGCTTGACTAATCTACTTGAATTTTTTGATGAAGTAATAGTGAAAGTTAATGAAGAGAATGCAGTGGATGTTGTCAATATAGATTTTAAGAATGTGTTTGACAAGCTAGCACATCAAATGCCAATCAACAAAATTGATGCTTATGGGACTAGAGGGTCAGTGTGCCATTGGATAAAAAATTGGTTTAGGACAAAAAACAACAAGTTGTGGTAAATGGTTGTTTTTCTGACTGGAGGATAATGGACAGTGATGTTCCCTGAGAATCAGTACCAGGGGCACTATTGTATTTTGGCCAATGTTATTGACTTGGATCTTAAAAACAAATTAAAATTCCAAAATTGCTGATGCAGACTTGGAGGAGTTGCAACCAATGAGGTTAATTCACATTTGCCTGCAACAGGACATAGATTGGCTAGCAGAAAGGGCAGACGAGTGACAGATGGAGGTTAATGCAGAGAAGTGTGTGATGATGCATTTTGGCAAACAGGATGAAGAGAGGTGACATAGACTTAATGGCATCTTTCTAAAGAGTGTGTGCAGGAATAGAAAGACCAGGGTTTTGTTCTTTGTTCTTTATTCTTTGTGGGATGATTGTGTGCATCGATTTTTGAAGGTGATGGGATATTTTCATAGAGTAGTTAGCAAACTAGACGGGATCTTGAGCTCCATAAATAGAGGCGCTGAGTATAAAAGCAGGGAAGTTGTGCTGAAGCTATGTAATGCTCTGGTTAAGCCACATTAGGGTATTGCATCCAGCTGTGATCAGCTCTGGTCACTACAATTTTGGAAATTTATCTGGATTGTTTCATGTTTGAAAGATGCTGTCCTTCAAGCAATAGAGATTAAGGGGAGATTTGATGAATGTAAACAAGATTATGACAAGTTTAGATAAAGTAGGCAAGGAAAAACAATCCCCACTGACAGATAGTACAAGAACTGGGGGCACAGATTTAAGAGTTTGGGCAAGATATGAACAAAGAACAAAGAAAAATACAGTAGAGGAATAGGCTCTTTGGTCCTCCAAGCTTGCAAAGACCAATTCTGAGGAAGAACTCTTTTCTTGCACAGTTAGTGATGATGACTTGAAGGGAATAACTTGTAAGATGGGGCGAGGCTAACTGGATTTCTCAGCAATACATATCTGGAATTAGATTTTGTGAAGAGAATTATTTTCTGAAGATAATTTTAAGGATGTAAGTGGAACTGGGATTCCAGTTGCAGCCAGAAAGTGTTCCTACAATACTCAGCAATGAAAAAGTGTAACTTTATCTTGAGTTTTATGCATGCAGCTGCTGTTAGTGTGTGACAGATTTGAAAGGAAACATTTTGAGATTGGTATTTTCATTAATTTGCTTGTTATAGTGAAATGAAACTCTGCTTCACCTTGGCAGATTTTCTTTTTGCAAATAAAATACTTCTTTAGGAATCCCACTACTTTCCTATGGGCAACTGACCCTGAAGAGCTGGGCAGGGCCACTTTCCTTCTGCATCCTTGCAGCTTTATCTTTAGTGTGGAATCCAAAGATCTTCATAGCTGCTGTAAAGAAACTTTGAATCTTTAAACTTGGCACTTACTTTATGTAGCTGCTGTATACAAAATGGGGTAAAGCATGAACGGTAACCCATGAACCATCATCTACAATGCAATTGAGTTCAAAGCTGGCCTTCCAGCATTCCCACTTCTATAGTTCAAGCAGAAAATCTATTATTTGATGCCAAATTAGCAAAGCAGATGCAGAAATAACAAGAAGGTATTAACCAATTGCAGATTTTCCACTGGTTAATACGTTCACCATGTGCTGCTTAACTCTCTATTTGAACTTGTATATACACATGATGAAGGTCATTATCTAAAAGATAGAATTGCTGTCAGATTCTGCAGCTCTTTGTGTTCCTGCTTCAAATCTGAGTTCATCACTAGAGATGGTTTTGCCGCAATCCTAGCTTTGTGAAAAACTCATATCATGGGTCACACCTGTTCCTCTGCTTTTAAATTCATCACTTCCACAGTTCAGGCTGTGACCATGAGGCAATAAATAATGATAATATCATTAAAATTGGTTTCTTAATTCGAATCACAGACTCACCCACATCACCAACTATGGTCCCTCCATGTCGACACGATATGTAAGAAAGCCCATCAACAACTCCACCTTCTCAGGAAGCTAAGGAAATTTAACATGTCTGCTACAACTCTCACTGATTTTTACAGAGGCACTGTAGAAAGCAACCTCTCTGGTTGTATCACAGCTTGGTATGGCTCCAACTCTGATCATGACTGCAAGAAACTACAATGGGTTGTGAATGTAGTCCATTCAGCCTCCCAACCATTAGTTCTGTCTACACTTCCCACTGCCTTGGAAAAGCAGCCAGCATATTCAAGAACAACACGCACCCCAGGCATACTCTGTTTCACTTTCTTCCGTTGGGAAAAAGATACAAAAGTCTGAGATCACACGCCAAGAATATGACTGTAACACTATATTCTGGACTCTATATGAACGGTACGCTTTGTCTGTATAGCATGCAAGGATCAATACTTTTCACTACAGCCCAATATATGTGCTAATAATAATTAAAATCAGATCAAATTAAATTACCAAGCCAGCATTAAGACAATAATAGGCATTGCTCTCACTCTCTTTAACTAGAGGAATCAAATATAAAAAACATCTCTCTGGCTGTTCAGAAGTGAAAACGGACATAAGGTAGGCCTTTCCTATCAATTCACTTCTAGAGCTCTGAATAGAACTCACTCCAGAAGTAAAGCTAGTTGGAGGTGTAATGCAGAAGTACAGTGTAGTAGTGATAGTTTTCATAAATGTTTGGAATAGTCCACTACTGATAGTCACAAAGAAGGGGGATTTATTATTGTCACATATGGTAGTGTACAGTGGAAATCTTGTGCACTATACAGACAAATCATACAATAAATAGAGAAGAAAAGGAGAGACTGCAGAATGTAGTGTTACAGTCATAGCTGAGGTGTAGAGAAAGACCAACTTCGTATGAGGTAGATCCATTCAGAAGTCTGATACAGCAAGGAAGAAGATGTTGTCCTCAAGTTGGTTGCGACGTGATCTCAGACTTCTTTATCTTTCTCCTGATGGAATAAAGAAGAAGAGAGTATGCCTAGGCTACCTGAGATCCTTGATTATGCTGGCTGCTTTTTCAAGGCAGCGGGAAGTGTAGATAAAATCAATAGATGGGAAACAGATTTGATGATGGATTGGGCTTCATTCACAGCCCTTTGTGGTTTCTTGTGACTTTGGACAGAGCAGGATTCATACCATGGAGGAATGGTTGTGTGGTGGTACATGGCATGATGGCACAGTAGTTAGACCTGCTGCCTCACAGTGCCAGGGACCCCATGTTGAATTCCAGCCTCAGGTGACCATTTGTGTGGAATTTCCATGTTCGCTCCATATCTGCGTGGGTTTCCTCTAGTTGCTCCAGTTTCCCTCCACAGTCCAAAAATGTACAAGTTGGGTTCATTGGCCATGATAAATTACCATTCAGTGTTAGGAGGATTTCCTGGACAAATACGTGGGGTAATGGGGATGGAGTCTGGGTGCAATAATAACCAACAGGGACCGGAGTCTGGTGATGAAGGACTTTTCACAATAACTTTATTGCAGTGTTAAACTTTAACTTTTCCTACCATTACCATCTTCCATTGATAAAAATTGCAAAGATTTGCAGGTTGATAGGCAACTTATTTGGCCTTATAATGAATGCACCTCCCATGGCCAACAAGTCCTGGAAAGGGGATTTAAACCTGGTGCTTCTGGCTCAGAAACACCAACACTCTACACAGCGCCTCAAGATCTCTTAATGAAAACTCCAGTCTTTCACCTTTGTCCAATGTAATCATTGGGTTGACACTGTCTGTGATTCATTCACATTTGTCACAAAGGTCATATTACAACAGTAAGCCAAATGCATTATTCTGGAAGTGTTTATAGGCATGAGTTGAAAGAACAGCTCTGAGCAGGAAGGTATTCATGATGTGGAGATGCTGGCATTGGACTGGGGTAAACACAGTAAGAAGTCTCAAAACATCAGGTTAAAGTTCAACAGGTTTATTTGGTAGCAAAAGCTTGTAGCGTTTGCTACCAAATAAACCTGTTGGACTTTAACCTGGTGTTGTGAGACTTCTTACAGGAGGATGTTGGCAGGTGTGACAGAGTTTGGGCAGCAGTATGCCTTGTTGGCTAAAAACAAAAGGAGTAAGAAAGTTTCCAGGCTCTTCTGAGCTTGCCCAGGTTAGAAGCAGGTAGTCAAATAAATGTCAAGTGTCTTTTATTGGATGAAAAATTCCTTAGCACTCTTCCCACTCTGCAAACCACGTGTCATAAAAGGGATTTCAGAAACACCTCCAGAAAAAGAATGGCAGCAGAAGCAAAAATAGAGCTGAACCATAGCATTCATAGAATTCCTACGGGATAGAAGGAGACCATTTGGCTCATCAAATTTGTAATGGCCACAATTCATCCAAGACCTATTCCCATAACCCCAAGCATTTACCCTGCTAATTCACCTGATACTAGAGCCAGACACTAGAGAAAACCCACACAGACATGAATAGAATGTGCAAACTCCACACAGTGACTGAGGCCAGAACCTGGGTCCCTAGCGCTGTAAGGCAGCAATACCAAACACTGTGCCATCCTGAAGGATTGCCAGAGCACTATTTCGAAGGAGCATCATTTTCCTGGGAGTATAATATGCACTATTTTATTGAAGGGATATGTTGATAGATAAATGTTGGTCAGAATAGCAGGGATATCTGTCCTACTCTTCTTCACAGAATGCAATGCAATCTTTTACTTTTGCAGCAGAGGTTCAACATCTTATCTGGAGGATGGCATGTAGCACAGTGGTTAGCACTGCTGCTTCACAGCACTAGGGATCCAGGTTCAATTCCCGGATTGGGTCACTGTCTGTGTGGAGTTTGTACATTCTCCCTGTGTCTGTGTGGGTTTCTTCCAGGTGTTCCGGTTTCCTCCCACAGTCCAAAGATCTTCAGGTTAGGTGGATTGGCCATGCTAAATTGCCCCTTAGTGTCAGGGGATTAGCTGGTGTAAATGCATGAGGTTATGGGGATAGAGCCTGGGTGGGATTGTGGTCAGTGCAGATCCAATGGGCTGAATGGCCTCTCTGTACTGTAAGATTCTATGATTTAATATATGATCTCTGATGGCATTTCTGAGCCTTCACTAGGAAAACAAATGCCAGCCTGGACCATGTGCTAGGATCACTGGACTGTGACTCCACCACTTATTAACTCAGAGCTTGGAGTCCATTCCACTGAGCCATTGACATTACCCCAATTTTGTCTGTAGTCAAAATTGACATGGAGGTGCTAGACAGAGCAGTTAAGGCAATCTTAGTTCAGACTGAAGGATCAGTATAGTTAAAGGAATCACTGGAAAGAGTGCCAAGGATGTTACTGGGACCAGAAGGTTTGAGTTATAAAGAGATGCTGGATATGCTGGAATTTTTTTCCCTGGAGCTTAGTAGGATGAGGACTGACCTTGTAGATGTTTACAAAATCATTTGGGATATAGATAGCGTGAATAGCCCAGGTATTTTCTGGAGTTAGCGGACTCCAAAGCTAAAGGGTAAAGGTTTAAGGTGAGAAGGGAAAGATTTGAAAGGGACTAGACGGGCAGCTTTTTCATACATAGAGTAGCGCATCTATGGAACGAGCTGCCAGAAGAAGTGGTAGAGGGTTCAATTACAACATTTAAAATACATTTGGACAGGTACATGGATGGCAAAGTTTTAGAGGGATATGAGCCAAACACAGGCAAATGGGACTAGTTCAGTTTAGAAAATCAGGTCTGCATGGGCCAGCTGGACCAAAGGGCCTACTTCCACTCTGTATCCATGCAGAAAATGCAGATGCATGGGATTGAGGATGAGTTAGCAGTTTAGATCATGAATTGGTTAGCTGATAGAAGACAGAAGGTGGTGGTTGATGGGAAATATTCAACCTGGAGTTCAGTTACAAGTGGTGTACCTCAAGGATCTGTTTTGAGGCCACTGCTTTTGTCATTTTTATAAATGTCCTAGACAAGGGTGTAGAAGGACGGGTTAGTAAATTTGCTGACGACACCAAAGTCGGAAGAGTTGTAGACAGTGAGGATGGATGTTACCGTTTGCAGAGGGATATAGATAAGTTGCAGAGCTGGGCCGAGCTGGGCAAATGGAGTTTAATACGGAAAAGTGTGAGGTGATTCACTTTGGTAAGAGTAACAGAAGTATAGAATATAGGGCTAATGGAAGGACTCAGTAGTGTTGACGAGCAGTGAGATCTCGGTGTACAGGTACATAGCTCCCTGAAAGTTGGCACCCAGGTTGATAAGGTTGTTAAGAAGACGTACGGTGTGTTAGCTTTTATTAGTAGAGAGATTGAATTTCAGAGCCCTGAGTTCATGTTGCAGCTGTACAAAACAGTGGTGCAGCCGCATTTGGAGTATTGCGTACAGTTCTGGTCGCTGCATTACAAGAAAGATATGGAGGCATTGGAAAAGCTGCAGAGGAGGTTTACCAGGATGTTGCCTGGTATGGTGGGAAGGTCTTACAAGGAAAGGCTGAGGGACTTGAGGTTATTTTCATTAAAGAGAAGAAGGTTAAGAGGTGACCTAATTGAGGCATACAAGATGATCAGAGGGTTAGGGAGGGTGGACAGTGAGAGCCTTTCTCTTCGGATGGTGATGGCGAACACGAGGGGACATAGCTTTAAATTAAGGGGTGGCAGTTATAGAATGGATGTCAGAGGTAGGTTCTTTACTCAGAGGGTAGTAAGGGCATGGAATGCCCTGCTTGCCGCAGTTGTGGACTTGCCAAGGACATTCATATGGTCAGTGGATAGACATATGGATAACATTGGAATAGTTTAGGTAAGAGGATCATTAGATTGGTTCCACTGGTCAGCACAACATCGAGGGCCGAAGGGCCTATACTGCTCTGTAATGTTCTATGTTTTATGTATACTTCTATAACTCTATGGCTTAGTCTAAACTGAAGGATTAAACTATTTAAGGGAATCTTAGACTAGGCTGAAGGATTAATGCAATTCAAGGAATTTTAGTGTGTCTGAAGGATTAGCACATTTAAGGGAATTCTAATCTTGATTGAAGGAATAGTGCAATTAAGGGAATCTCAGTCTAGTCTGAAGGATTAGCGCAGCTAAGGGAATCTTAGTGTGACTGAAAGATTAGCTCAATTAAGGGAATTCTAATCTAGATTGAAGGGATAGCGCAGTTAAGGGAATATTAGTCCAGTCTGCAGGATTAGTGCAGTTATGAGAATCCCAGTCTAGACTGAAGGGATAGTGCAGTTAAGGCTATCTTACTCTAGACTGAAGGAATAGAAGATTCCTTTCATTGCCAGTTGTGTGGATTGCCTTTGAAATGAGCTTGGCAAGTAGTGAACCAGCTCCTCTGGAACATGATTGCACAGTGTAAAACTTCATCAAAATCAGTACTATATGGATCATATTCTGACTTTGTGCTCCAGGTGTTAGAATTATAGAGGTTTACAGCATGGCAACAGGCCCTTTGGCTCAACTTGGTCATGCCATCCTTTTTTGTTAACTCTAAGCTAGTCCCAGTTGCCTGTGTTTGGTTTATATTGCTCTGTACCCACCTTACCCATGTAATTGTTTAAACACTTTTTAAAAGACAAATTGTACCCACCTCTAACTCTGGCAGCTTGTTCCTGACACGCACCACCCTCTGTATGAAAAAATTGCCCCTCTGGACCTTTTTGTATCTCTCCCCTCTCACCTTAAACCTATGCCTCTAATTTTAGAGTCTCTTATTTTTGGAAAAGATATTGACTATCTAGCTGATCTATACCTCTCATTATTTTATGGACCTCTACAACATTATCCCTAAGCCTCCTAAGCTCCAGAGCAAAAAGTCCCAGTCTATTCAGCCTCTCCTTATAACTCAAATCATCAAGTCCCAGTAACATCCTAGTAAATCTTTTCTGCACTCTTTCTAGTTTAATAATATACTTTCTACAATAGGGTGACCAGAATTGCACACAGTATTCCAAATGTGGCCTTACCAATGTCTTGCATAACTTGAACAAGACTCTTGTATTCAATGTCCTGACCAATGAAACCAAGCATGCTAAATGCCTTCTTCACCAATCTGTCCATCTGTGACTCTACTCTCAAGGAGCTATGAACATGTATTCTCTAGATCTCTTTATTCTATAACTCTCCCCAGTGCCCTACCATTAACTGAGTAAGTCCTGCCCTGGTTCAATCTACCAAAATGCATTGCCTCCCATTTCTCTAAATTAAACTCCATCTGCCATTCGTCAGCCCACTGGCCCAATTAATCAAAAGGGCCAGTGGGCTGACGAATGACAGATGGAGAAACTTGCCCGCTGGCAGTGCACATCGGAAACTTGAGCCAAGCCAATTAACTTTACGCTGTGGGAAAAATCATGTGTAGATTCTGACTGAATTTCTCTTTTTTTTCTACCATTGGCAAGATCTCCTGCTGGGGGAGTCAAGGCAGAAAACCATCCCTTAAATGGACAAACTGACAAAGTGGGTGGTTGGTGCGGGGAATGGGAAATGCCCTGTTGTTGCAGCAGAGGGTGCTCTTCACAGGTTGGTTAAGGCAGTTGCTGAGACAGAGTAAAAGCCTGTTTATTTTGCAGCTGGTTGTGCTATATCTGAACTGGGAGATTTGAATGCCGATTTTGAATGCCTGGATTAGGAGACTTTTTCAGCACGAACAGCCCTGAAAACTGAAAAGAAAACTCCTTAAACCCTGTCTACTTAATCTAATTTCAAAATAGAACTTTTTCTTTCAGGAGCTGATTATTTTATTGATCTCGGAGACACCAATTTAGAGATTTGGTATCTATTTTGGCTACTGCATCATTAAATTCATTTCAAAATGCGCAGTTAACAGATTACATAACCGGAACAGTAATGTAACTTAATGATGCAACCGGTATGGAACTTCCTCAGTATTATGGCTAATAAAAATCACATCCTGTTTGAGAAAAATCTTTTGAAGACTATGATACATTTCAGTCCCTAATAAAAAAATCTCTTTAATAACAGGATCTGCTTAAAAGCATATTGCACTTAGTCAAATGGAGGCAATCATGCTCAGGTTAAAAATTCCGCACAAGCTTCATTAAAATCATTGTCACTACATGAAAATAAACTAATTTTCTTCGCAGTAGAGGATGCCAGAAAGCAGGGATTTGGAGAAATAAGTATTTGTTTTTCTTTATTAGACAGCCATCGCTATGGGTCAGTTGCCTGACTCTCTATTTTTCAATAGCGATGACAAAAAGGAAAAAGGGCAGCAGACGCGGTTCATAGGAAACATTAGCCTGGTTTTCTCTTTTGTCGGCTGATGTAGCTCATTGAGTGTTTCCAGCAGGTTTCTGCATTTCTGATTTTTGATCTCCTGTCTTTAACTCGAAGCCAAGGCGGCCGTACTCTGTACAGTCATCAGAGCCATGAAAATCTAGTCAGGCCCTGTCAATTTAGAATCATCCGGC
The DNA here is from genome assembly GCA_024679065.1 of Sphyrna mokarran. Taxonomy (NCBI): domain Eukaryota; kingdom Metazoa; phylum Chordata; class Chondrichthyes; order Carcharhiniformes; family Carcharhinidae; genus Sphyrna; species Sphyrna mokarran. The sequence goes on along the minus strand of JAGIQG010000005.1, from coordinate 36,498,034 downwards.
TGGGTAGTTCAGCGCTGTCTATGAAAGCTCCAATAGAGTGGTCCACCTAGTGGCTTAGTTGACAATTATTCATCCGTCGAGGTGGAAGAGGGGGAGGGAAAATAAAATATAATTTGAGGCTGACATTCCAAGTGTGACCTGTCAGCCTGGAACTCAATCACTTCCAGAGGTACTGGAATAGAAAGAGTTCTTTTATTGAATGAAGTGAAGCGCAATGGAATCATAACAGATACAATTCTCTATAAAATATTAATGTGTTATGCAGAGATTAAAGCGCAACTGTATTTGTCACTGGAATTTCTCATTTGAACTCTATGCACAGGCTGGGTAGACACTTATGTCCTTTTATTTCTGAAATCTGGCATAGAATCCATTTCCCTCTCTCTTTGCTGGCAGAGTTTGAAGCAGTCAGAAGTCTTACAACACCAGGTTAAATTCCAACAGGTTAATTTGTTAGTAAACGCCATTTGCTTTCAGAGCACTAGACTTTGGTAGCAAATGCTATTAGCTTTCCAACTTCTGCCTGTGTTTATCCCAGTCCAATGCCGGCATCTCCACATCATGACTACATAAAGTTTGAAGCAACATATCTCTAATGGTGCTACTGACCTTGTACTGTAAGTCAAGTGAGACACTGCTGAAGCTGCAGGGAAATGGTAGTCTTCACCACTCCTAACACGGCAAATGATGGTTACACCTGATAGAGTTAGGAGTGAAGACTCCCTAAACCTGATGTTCAGATTGGAAAAGAGGCTTAATGTTTCAATGAAAGTGGCATGGTGGTACAGTGGTTTGCATTGCTGCCACTCTTCTTCCCAACTGATCTCAGGAACGGGGGCTGTGGACACCCATTCCTCTCACTGATCTGAGGCCAAGTGGCAGCGAACTCCCTTCCCCGACCCTTCCTTCCCCCACTGATTTCAACCATAGAGCCGTTGCACACTTGGCACTTACCTCCTCACTAACTGGAGCATCCGAATCAGACTTTTGTGGAACGTTTTGTGCCAATTCTGGAGGGATGAACACTGTGGTAAAGGGGGAGGTGCTGGTAAGGTTGGGCATGCAGCCCATTAAGTCAATGTAAATGCATGCAAATGCATTTAAATGGCCGTCACACCTGTTTCAGGCACAGTCCCAATAGCGGCCATTTTCAGGCCTTAGTAAAGGGGGACCTGGCATGGAGGTGGGCGGGATCATGCTACTTGCCTCATGCCCATCTTTATCAAATTTTTGTGCCTCAAAACAGGCACAACGTGATGGTAAAATCGGGCCTAAAATAGAAAGAGTTGAGACATTCAAGCTTTTAGGCGTCCAGGTCACTGGTCCTCCCATGCTCTCACTATAGTTAAGAAAGCCCACTGATATGTCTACTTTCTCAGAAGACCAAGAAAATTTAGCATGTCATGCTCTGGGTACCTGAGTTCGAATCCCGCAAGGACAGATAGTGAAATTTGAATTCCATAAAAATCAGGAATTAAAAATCTAATGATTACTTTGAAATCATTGTCAATTGTTGTAAAAAATCACAACTGTTCTTCAGGGAAGGAAAGCTGTAGAGCATATAGGTATCAGAGAATGTAATAGGCACCAGCTTCTCGGAGGTGGTTATACCACAGGTCCAAACAAGTAGATGGGTGAGAGCCCAGAAGGCAGGCAGGCAAGGCAGGAGTCTCCTGGGGCTATTCCCCTCTCAAACAAGTATACTATTTTCAATACTATTAGTGGGAATAACCTCTCAGTAGAAGGCAGGCCTGTAGCATCACAACTGTTCTGCTGTAGAGCAGGGTCGGGCTAAGTCCAAGTGAGCAATAGCAGTAGAAGATTCGATAGTCAGGGGCACAGACAAGCATTTCTGTGGCTGCAAATGAGACTCTAGGATGGTGTGTTACCTCCCTGGTACCAGAGTCCTGGATGTCTCTCAGCGGGTACAGGGCGTCCTGAAATGGGAAGATAAACAGACAATTGTGATTGTCCACATTGGCACTAATGACAAAGGCAAGAAGAGGGAAGAGGTTCTGCCAGACAACTCAGGGAATTAGGCCAGAAGTTAAAGAGCAGCACCTCTCAGGTAGTAATCTCAAGGTTAAGTCAAGTGCTAATGAGGCTTGAAACAGGGAGGTAGTATAGTTGAACACATGGCTAAAGAACTGATGTAGGAGAGAGGGCTTTAGATATATCGATCGCTGGGATGACTTCTAGGGAAGGTGAGAACTGTACAAGAAAGATGGATTGCAACTGAATTGCAGGGGGCACTAATATCCTGGACAGGAGGTTTGCTAGTACTCTTTGGAAGGTTTAAACTAGTGTGGCAGTGGAGTGGAAACTGGAACAGCAAGCCACTAAGTATAGAGACTGGGGAAAAAGTTGAGACTGAGATAAGCATAGCGTGGAATAAGAGCAGACAGGAAGAAGTTGCAGGACACAATGGAACTCTAGGTCTGAGATGCATTTACTTCAGTGCCAGAAGTATAACAGGTAAAGCAGATGAACTGAGAGCCTGGATTACTGCATGGAATTATGATATTGCATATCATATATCTGCCAGGGACAGAACTGCCAGCTTAACTGTGCCACCTGTTATAACCACAGTAGTTAGCAGAGCAACAAAGTGGCATAGTAGCTAGCACTGCTGTCTCACAATGTCAAGGACCCAAGTTCAATTCCGGCCTCAGGTCACTGTCTGTACAGAATTTGTACTCTCTTCCCATGTCTGTGTGGGTTTTCTCTGGGTGCTCTAGTTTCCTGCCCTAGCCCAAAGATGCGCAGGTTAGGTTGATTGGCCATGCTAAATTTCTCCTAGTGAAAGGGAGATTAGCAGGTTATGAGAATAAGGCCTGGGTGGGATTGTGATCAGTACAGACTTAATGGGCCGAATGGCCTCCTTCTGTACGGTAAGGATTCTATGATCATTATGGGTATCATTGTTTTAGATGGGTCAGGAGGGGAAACAAAAGAGGTGGGGAGTTGCATTGCTGATTAGGGAATAGATTACAGCTGGCTTGAAGGAAGAGAAATTGGAGGGATTTTGTCATGATGCATTATGGATGGAGCTCAGAACTTAGAAGGATGAAATCACATTGTTGGGAGTATACTATAGACCTCCCAATAGCCTGCAGGAGCCAAAGGAGCAGTTTGTAATCAGGTGCTGAAAAGGTGTGAAAAAAGCAGGGTAGTTGTGATGGGTGACTTTAACTTTGCCCATACTGACTGGGATTCCCTTACAGCCAGGGGCTTGGATGGAAAACAATTTGTTACATGTATCCAGGAGGGTTTTTGATATAGTATGTTGATAATCCAACCAGGAAGGGGGCCATACTAGGCTTGCTATTGGGCAATGACCTAGGCCAAGTGATCGATATTTCAATGAGGGAGCATTTTGGACTTAACCACCATAATTTTATAAGATTTCGGGAAGTCATGTTTAAGACAAATGAGGGTGCTTCATTGGGTAAGGGCCAATTAGACAGGAACTGGAGAATGTGGATTGGGAGTGGCTATTTGAGGGCAAGTTCATGTCTGGCATGCGGGAGGCTTTTAAAGAGTTGTTGATTGAAGTTTAAATTGATGACAGAAGGGCTGTGGATGTAGTTTAGTAAGACGTTTGACAAGGTCCCACATGGCAGACTGGTACACAAAGTAAAATCAAGTAGAATTTGAGGTGGGCTGACTGGATGGATATAGAACTGGCTTGGTTGTAGAAGACAGAGGATAGCAGTGGAAGGGTGTTTTTTAGAATGAAATTGTTCCACAGGGATCAGTGCTGGGACTTCTGTTTCTTGTTGTATATATAAATGATCTGGAGGAAAATGTGGATGGTCTGATTAGTAAATTTACAGATGACATGAAGATTGGCAGAGTTACTGATAGTGCGAAAGATTGTCGGAAGATACAATAAGATATAAATAGATTGGAGACTTGGGCACAGAAATGACAGATGGAGTTTAATCCAGACAAATGTGAGGTAATGCATTTTGGAGGATCAAACTTAGGTATGAATGACACAGTAAATGACAGAACCCTTAGTAACATTAACATACAGAAGGATCTGGGCATGTAGGTCCACAGTTCCCTAAGAGTGGCAAAGTGATTATGAAGGCATATGGCATTCTTGCCTTCATCAGCTGAGGCACTGAGTATAGGAGTTGGGAAATCATGTTGCTGCTATTTAAAATATTAGTTAGGTCACGTTTGGAGTATTGGATGCAGTTCTGGTCACTACACTATCAGAGAACATGGAAACTTTGGAAAGAATGCAAAGAAGATTCATGTGGATCTTGTCTGGTTTCAAGGGTGTTGGCTATGAGGAAAGGTTGAATAAACTCGTATTGTTTTCACTGAAAAGATAGAGGCTAAGGGGAGACCTGATAGAGGTCTACAAAATTACAAAAGGCATAGACAGGATGGATAGTCAGAGGCTTTATCCAAGTTAGAAGTGGCAATTACAAAGGGACACAGGTTCAAGGTGACAGGGGGTGAGTTTAAGGGAGATGTGTGGGGAAGTTTTTCACGCAGAGGGTGGTGGGTGCCTGGAACCCTACTGCCAAAGATGCAGTGGAAGCAGGCACATTAGCAACATTTAAGAGGAACCTGGATGGGAACATGAATAGAAAGGGAATAGTAAGGCCTGAATAAGGGCAGAAGGTTTTTTTTAGTTAGGGCATTATGATCAGCACAGGCTTGAAGGGCCAAAGGACCTGTTCATGTGCTTACTTTTCTTTGATCCTTGTCCTTATCTGTTCTGGCCTACATGTGACTCAAGCCACAGAAATGTAGTTGACTTTTAAATGCCTTTTGGAATGGGCAATTCAGGATGGGCCCAGCCACTAAGACCCACATACCATGAATGAATAAAGAGAAATTGGTAAAATGCCAGTGCTGCTGTAAAATCAGCCCATATTGGGGCCTTAAGCATGGAAATTGCCACTTTGTACAATGAGCAGCTGAATGCACCAGGAAGACGTCCTAATGCAGCTCCTCATTATATTCTCAGAGCCCTCACTCGCCTCCAAGATATCTTTGGGCCTTGGAAAATTCAGACCAATGGCTTTGATCTTCTCAATGTTTAATTGGAAGAAATTGTGGTGAATCTAAGACTGGCTGTTGGTCAAGCAGGCTGACAATGCAGACACACGGGAGAGTTTCGAGAGGTAATGGAGCAGTGGAGCTGGGTCTTATCAGCTTATATGTGGAATCTAAGCTCAACTCTTCTGATGATGTTGCCAAGAGGTACATTTAAATTCAACAGTTAGGATATAATTCATCCTAAAATGTTGAAATATCCCAAAACCTGACATCTGGTGTTCATTAATTTGGTATTTGTGGGATTTTGCCACATGATAATTGGTTTGCCGACATAACATCAGTGACTACCTTTCAAATCTGTGTTATGGGATACCCTGGGGATATGTTAAGCTGCTATGTAGATGCAAGTTTGATCAATTCAGGATAAGAAAGATGCTTGAGTATGCTTTGTAATGCTCTGAGTTTCATAGTGTGGTGTTCCATATGGGTGTGAGACAATCTGATTAATGTGTGTGGTATTGATTGTTATATTGTAGATGTAATGAGACTAATGGTATCAAAATATAATCAGATAATTAATGTGGTAATAAATCCAAAATGTGGTATTATTGAAGGAAAGTAGTAAATCACAGAATAATAATGGGAGCCCACTATTATTGTACAAAGGAGCAAAAGAGAGACAGAGAGGAGAGCGGCAGACTTCAGGAGCCCAGAGAGGTACAAGGAGTATGTATATGAATGTGTGAGAGAGAGAAAGAGAAAAAGAGAGAGAGAGAGACAGAGAGACAGAGAGAGAATGAAAAACAGAGGGAGTATTCAGGAGCCCAATGGGTTACAAAGGAGCAAGAACGAGTGAAAGAGAAAGAAGCAAGAAGATGTCTTCAGGAACCCAATGGGGTACAAAGGAGCAGGCGAAACAGCAGGAGAGGAGAGAGAACTAGTTTCTGGAAATAAGCAAGTCTAAGCTGCCCCTTCCCAAGAACAGTCAGAGGAACATTCAGGAAGATAAATTGCAGCACAGGAAAGTGATGGGTGATTGGCTTGTGAATATTTCTTATTCATTTACTCTGAACTAAAACATCAACTGCTGAATCTTATTTTTATTTTTAAAGTAGGGTATATTACTACTAGTAACATCTATTAAGTATTAATAGCATTTGTCAGTATAAGTAAGGTGTATTAAAAGTGGCATGGTGTTTGGTATTAGTAAGGTTTATTAATAGTAAGGTTTATTAGCTTTAGAGAAAATGGAGGATTGCTCCAACCTCTAGAATGCACATCTTGTGCATTCCCGGAATCATTACATAGGAATTTCGGGGTCTGTATCCTGGAAAATCATTTGTGCAGGAAGCAGCATCAGTTCTGAGTTTCCAAACTTGAGTAGCAACTGGCGTTACTGTGATACATCCATGAAGTAGACAGCTTCATAGATATTAACAGTTACAGAAGCAATCAGCCCATAGCTTAATAATATGCATCGAAGTTGTAGAATGGGAGACATCAAATAGGTAAGTAGACGTGGACAGGTAGTTCAGGAGTCCCCTGATTGCATTCTACCCTCAACCTGTATTCAGTTCTGAATACTATGAAGGTAAATGTTTCATCTGGGCAGCATAGCCACAGCCAAGTGTAGGGAGTGAGGGTACAAAGAAGTTTGAAAGAGCAATTGTGATGGATATTTGAATGTTTAGAGGGATAGATAGGTGTTTCTGTGACTCCAGTATGAAACTAGGTTTGTGTGTTGCTTTCCAGGTGCCAGGGTCAAGGATGTCACTGATTGGCTACAGAGCACCCTGAGGAGGGAGGATGAATAGGCAGCAGTCATGATCCACATCAGTACAAAGGCACCTCAGGTATCCCATTGATTCGATCTGCAATGTTGACAAAGCTTCTAAGTTTGATTGGCATCTTGTGGTTTCTTCAAAATGAATGTGGTTTGCAAACAAGGAAATTAAACTCCTTATTCCTGTTGAAGAAACCGCAGGTTGTAAAGCGGGCTTAGAGTGAATGTCAACATATTGTTTAGGATTAATGGAAGTACTTGAGATGCATTCAAGCATAAAGGGAAATGTAAATAAATACAGCTGATTGGAGGTTCCATTGAAGTCCATTGAGATGTCAATTGAGGTCTTTTTTAAAGCACTGAACTTTGAAATTGTAAAATGTCTCACGTACTATGTTAAAGTCCAATAGGTTTATTTGGAATCACGAGCTTTCAGAGCACTGCTCCTTCATCAGGTGAGTAGTGAGTGAGTAGGTTCACAAACACAGCATATATAGGCAAAGACACAATTGCAAGATAATGGTTGGAATGTGAGTCTTTAAAGGTAATCAAATCTTTAAAGGCACAAATAGTGTGAGCGGACAGAGAGATAGTCACAGGTTAAAAAAGTATGAATTGTCTCAAGCCAGGACAGTTAATAGGATTTTGCAAGCCCAGCCAAATGGTGGGGGTTACATGTAGCATGACATGAACCCAAGATCCCAGTTAATTGTTACATGAAGACTGTTCATCCATTGTCATAGCATTTGCATGGTCTTGCTGATGTACCATGCCTTGGGATATCCTTTCCTGCAGTGTATGAGGTAGACAACATTGGCTGAGTTACATGACTATGTACTGTGTATCAAGCAGACACTACAACAACAGATGAACAGATACTGCTCAACAATTACTATGTAGGAGTGTTCCCTTCCAGTAGGGGAGCACTCCAGCAGTCAAGAGCATTCACCCTCTGATCTTTGGATAAGCATTCTCCAAGACAGCCTTTAAGATACAGGACAATGCAGAATCACCAAGCGGAAACTAATAACCAAGTTCTGCACACATGAGGATGGCCTCACCTGGGATCTTCTAGGTTCATGTCACACAACATATAACCCTAACCATTTGGTCTGGACTTGCAAAATCTTACTAACTATCCTGGCTTGAGACAATTCACACCTCTTTAACCTGTGCTTAACCCTGTTTCCACTCACACTTTCTGTACCTGTAAAGACTTGATTACTTACAAAGGTTTGCATTCTAACCCTTATCTTGCAATTGTGTCTTTGTTTATATATGCTGCATTTGAGAAACTTATTTCTGCACTCAACTGATGAAGGAACAGTGCTCTGAAAGCTCGTGATTCCAAATAAAGCTGTTGGATTTTAATCTGGTATTGTAAGCTTCTCACCATGCCCACCCCGTCCATCTCCACATCATGTTGAAATTGATAGAGACCAAAGGTCTCCAGTGAAATGGAGAGGATTTCAAAGGTTTCATCTTGCAAGAAAGCCTCAGAAACTTTAGATCAAATATGTGTGAATACACTGGGGCTGAGTACACAGCTTTGCAGAATGGGACCCCTGACCCCATACAACTAGATGAAAGTGACATCTCCCCCCTGTCAAAGGCCTTCACAGAGCTCTGCTCACAACTGCAGAAAGGAAAATCTCTGCAAACTCTGACTTTATTAACAGAGGCAGAGAGTGCTAAAGCAAAGAGGTTATTTTGAACTTATATAAATCACTAATTCAGCCTCAGCTGGAGTATTGAGCCAGTTTTGGGTGCCAAAATTTAGAAAGAATGTGAAGACATTGGTGAGGTTCCAGGGATGAGGAAATGCCGCTATGAAGATGGCAAGAAGGAGTCAAGACTATTTTCCCTGGAGAAAAGAAAGCTGTGAGGAGATTTGAGGGTTCTGGACAAAGAAACTGTTCTCACTTGTGAAAGGGTTAAGAACAAGAGGGCATAGATGTTTAAAAATTGGCAAAAGAAACAAAAGTGAGATGAGAAAAGACTTTTTTATGCAGCGAGTGGTTAAATTCTGGAATTCCTTGTCTGAGGTGGTGGTGGAGGCTGGTTAAATCCAAGTTTTTGAAAGAGGAAAACGTTTCTTGAAGAGGAAGAATTTCCACAGTTAGGGGAAGAGGGCAGGAGAATGGCACTAAGTGAATTGCTTATTTGGAGGGGTGGCGCTGGCAAGATGGCATGAATGGCCTCCTTTTGCACTGTAAAATTCTGATGATTCTGTGATCCGAAGGATGATGTTCCAAAGGGAGCTGCACCTGGATCATGTAATTTTGCAGATTAGCACATTAGCACTCCTTCAGAAAATGTGCTTGCAATCTTCTCCCAATTCTTTTTTTACGACCAGCCATTTGGATTCCCAGACTGATCCACAAACTCCACATGTTCGGGGGCTATTGCTGGGAAACAATAAAGACTGTGCTGTGAACATGTTAGTTACTTAGACCCTGCTTTGGCCCCAGATATGGTGCCAGAGAATATAAGTCAACTCCCTGGTCACTGTCGATACAAGTCATTGCCTCAGCAAAATTGTGAGTTTGTTTTTTACACTTCCAGATGGAAAACTGCACAACTCTTCCCTCTCTCTCTTTCTCTCTCTTTCTCTTTCCCTCTGTTTTATTCCCCCATGCAAGCCTTTGCCAGGGCCAGATTAAACTCTGGGTGTTCTAACACTCCCCTGTATCTTTTACCATAGGAACAGTGAGTATTTGATCCTAAATGATGGCTGGATAACTGGGTGAAGTGTATCAAATTCTTAATTGGTTTTCCAATATGTTGCTGAAATGTGAAACTGTGTACACTACATCGCAATTCACTCAAAGGAAACACAGACACTCATCCCCTGACTTCAAAAAGAGTTTATTTTTGTAAAGATTTTGCTTACGTTTTCATCGCCTCTATGGACACTGTGAATCTTTCAAACTTTTTAAAGGTCACGCAAGGTTTGTCTAATTATGCAAGTTTATGCTTTAGAGTTGAGAGAAAGACCTTAAGATGCGGGTTAAGAAGTAGACCATTTGGCCCATCAAGTCCGTTCAATGGAATCATAGTTGACCTGATATAAGAATGAGATAAGCAGCTAATTCTGCTAGTAGGGGAGGGATTGGTGTGGTGCTATTTTCACGAGTAATCCAAAGATCTGGGTTCGAATCCCACCATGGCAAGTGGTGAAATTTGAATCCAATACACAATCTGGAATTAAAAGCGTAATGAAACCTTTGTCATAAAAACCCATCTAGTTCACTAAGATCTTGCTGTCTTTACCTGGTCAAGCTTACATGTGACTCCATTAACTGCCATTCATCTCAAGAGCAATTAGAGATACGCAACAAATATTGTCCATCACGGTGGCACAGTGGTTAGCACTATTGTCTTGGAACACCAGGACCTGGGATCAATTCCAGCTTTGGGTGACTGTCTGTGTTGAGTTTGCATATTCTCCCCATGTCTGTGTGGGTTTCCTCTGAGTGCTGCAGTTTCCTCCCACAATCCAAAGATGTGTGTGTTAGATTGATTGGCCATGCTAAATTGACCCTAGTGTTGGGGGATTAACAGGGTAAATACGCAGGAGTTACGGAATAGAGCCTGGGTGGGATTGCTGTTGGTGGAGGCTTGATGAACTGAGTAGCCTCTTTCTGCACTTTCTAAGAAACTTGATTCAATATTGGCCTTGTTAGCGAAGTCAACATCCCATGAAATAATAAAAAAAGATGATTAACTCGGCAGGTGACAAATAATGGAACTTGCTGCCTGAGTATAGTCTCTCTGTGTCACAGTCACACATCCAAATACACTAACTGGCAAAGAATGCATTAACATAAACCAAACTACAACACCTGGTTTTACGAAGTGTAAAATTGATTAGGATGTAAGTCAGGCATTCAACCCAACTCTATTATTTTTCAGCTGGGCGGTAGATTAAAAATACATCCAGTGTGTCTGCTTTTGGATTAATTGATGATTTTGGCATTGCCACAGATAAGACAATGAATGCATCATGTACATACCAGAGTCCAAATCCTAATACCCAAACCCATCCCACTCCCACTCATTCCTGACTCGACTCTTGACCAATCAACTCTCTTTTTTCCGCGCAGAAATCTGTGTCCGATCTCTGTCCACTCCGAGTGTATCCGTGCCCCTGTATCCCTCTTTCCTATCTTAATACACCTGGACAGCTCTGAAGCAAGCCTTCCTGATCTTAGCCATATTCTGCAACCACTGCCCTCTGTGCACCCCAACCGCTTTCTGCATTCTCAGCATCATTCTACACAGGATCACTATAGGGTAACAGATCCACGCTGAAGTCATGTGCTGTACTTACCATAGTTTTGACGGCATAAACTCAATGGTATATAAAAACAAAATGGATGAAATTCATATATTTCAATTGTTGTCATTCTTTGTATTAAAGAGAAAAATCAGTAATTATTCCTATAAGAGATGGTCCTTTAGCATTTTATTACAAATTGTCGTATTTTATAATGTAACAATAATCATAGAACCCGTACAGTGCAGAAGGAGGCCTTGCAACCCATCCAGTTTGCATCAACTAATTGACAGAGTATTTTATCCAGGCCATATCCCTGTAATCCCACACATTTATCATGGCTAATCAACCTAACCTGCACATGTTTGGGAGAAAACAAGAGTACCCCGAGGAAACTCATGCAGACACGAGGAGAATGTGCAAACTCCACACAGTCACCCAAGGCCGGAATTGAACCTGGGTCCCTGGCACTGTAAGACAGCAATGCCAACCACTGTTCTGTCCATTTAATTAACTAATTATTCATTAGTGATTTCACAGTAAAGGCACTCCTAAGTAGTAGCGACCACAGTGTGACTGAATTTGACATCCAGTTTGAAAGGGAGAAGCATGGGTCAAGGACTGGTATTTTAAGCTTAAGAAACGACAACTACAAGGGCATTAAAAACTAAGCTAGCTGAAATGAACTGGGAAATCATGATAGATTATTCGAGAAGCAATGGTTAGCATTTAAGGGGGTATTTCTGAATATTTAGAATAATTATATTCCTGCCGTAAAGAAATATTTTAAGGGAAGGGCCACCATGCATGGTTCACTAAAAAAGTTATGAAATCATCAAACTTCAGGAAAAAACATATAACTGTGCTAAGATGAATGGCAGGTCAGATGATTGGTCAGAATATAAAGAATGACATCAAGGTTAAGGTTAAGCAGGAGGAATCAATTTGAGTGTTCAGGAAGCTGGATAAAAACATAAAAATGGATATCAAAAGTTTCTTCAGGTATTTAAAAAAGGAAAAGAGGAAAAAAAGTGATTGTTAATCCTCCAGAGAATGAAAATGAGGAGTTAATTGTTGATAAAAGGAAATAGTGAACAACTACTTGCCTTCTGTCTTCGTTATAGGAAACACAAATAAAATTCCAATAATAGCTGTGAATCAGAAGTGAAAGGAAGAGAGGAACCTGATGAAATTACAGTCACGAGGGAAGCGATACTGAGAAAAGTGGTGGAGCTGTGAGCTGACAAATCTCTGGATCCTGATGTACACCACGCTAGATCTTCAAAGAAGTGGTTAATCAGCTAGTAGATGCAGTGGTTTAATTTTCTAAATTAATTATTCTAATTTTAGTTTTATAAAATTGACTAGATTTTGGAAAGATTTCATCAGACTGAGAAAATAGAAAATATAACCCCTCTATTCAAGAAGAGAGGGAGGCAGGAAACTACAGGCCTGTTAGCTTGACACCTGTTATGGAGAAGATGTTTGCATCAGTCATTAAGGAGATTATAGCTGGGCACTTTGAAAAACTCACAGTAATTGGGAGGAGTCAACATGGTTCTGTGAAATGGAAATCGTGTTTAGCTAATTTATTGGAGTTCCTTGAAGGGGTGATATGCCCTGGATAAAGGGAAACCTGCAAATGTAATTATTGATCTATTGAGATACCCCACCCACACCCCTCTCACCTGAAGGCAGACTGCCAGATTTTATTGGGCAATCTCCCCAGCTGGTGAAGTTGCCCACACCACTGTTGATAAAATACCAGCAGCAAGAGAAAGAAAACCTTAACTGGCCACTGAGTAGCCACTTAAGGCCTCAGTTGGCTCAGGATGGGTGGGCCGCATGTCACCTTCTCCCTGCAAGTAAAAGATCCACAAAGGTGGAAAAGTGTGAGGTAATTCATTTTGGCAGGAATAACAAATGTGTAGAGTATAGGGCTAATGGTAGGACTCTTAATAGTGTTGAAGAACAGAGGGATCTTGGTGTATATGTGCATAGATCCTGAAAGTTGGCAATCAAGTCGATAAGGTTGTTAAGAAGGCATACGGAGTCTTAGCTTTTATTGGTAGGGGGATTGAATTTCTGAGCCGCAACGTCATGTTGCAACTGTACAAAACTCTAGTGCGGCCGCACTTGGAGTATTGTGTGCAGTTCTGGTCCCCACATTATAAGAAAGATGTGGAGGCATTGGAGAGGGTACAGAGGAGGTTTTCCAGGATGTTGCCTGGTATGGAGGGCAGGTCTTATGAAGAGAGGCTGAGGGATTTGAGGTTGTTTTCGTTAGAAAGAAGCGGCTAAGAGGAGACCTTATTGAAACATATAAGATGATTAGAGGTTTAGATAGGGTGGACATTGATAGCCTTTTTCCTAGGATGGAGAAAGCTAGCACGAGGGGACATAGCTTTAAATTAAGGGGTGGTGGTTTTAGGACAGATGTCAGAGGTAGGTTCTTTACCCAGAGGGTGGTAAGGGTATGGAATGCCTTGCCTGCGTCAGTTGTAGATGCGCCAATTTTGGTGGCATTTAAGAGGTTAGTAGATAAGTTTATGGATGAAAAGGGACTGGTTTAGGTTAGAGGGTCACTGCTTGTTCCTAATTGGTCGGCACAACATCGAAGGCCGAAGGGCCTGTTCTGTGCTGTAATGTTCTATGTTCTATGTTCTATGAAGGGTGACAGGCATGACAGCCTCCATATTCCCACCTGAATTTAGCCTCTCAGCCTGCATTGAAGATGAGGGATGATGTGTATCAGTGGGCGAGTAAAATTCTGGCCAATGTTATATATCAAACTACTTGATTATTTGACATTTTCCTTCACCAATCTCATTAGGATGCTCATAATTATCTGTTACACAGAAAGTAAAGTCACCATTGTCCTAGATGACCATTAGTACTGTCTGGTGGTGGATCTGAGGAGTGGCAAAGTTGAGTAGGTGAGGCCTTCATAACTAACCACAGCTGGGACAGAAATTGAACCCCCATTATTGTCATCACTAACCAGCAGTCCAGTCAACTGAGCTAAACCAACCCTCATTGTGGATTTTAGATATCTACTATGTAAATAGCTATACAATCAAACAGTTGCCCCTTTGTTCAGAGGCCAACCATCTTCTAATATGAGACAATTGAGTGCACCATTTTTTTGCATGATCCAAAAAAGTGATGTGATGGTTTTTGTCTGAAGCAGCGCCACAGGAAATGAAGCAATGTATTGTAACTCTGTGGAAGTGGAACAGCGGACTCATTTGCCTCCGTCAGTCTCAAGATAACTGTTATCGTATGAACGAGGCATCTTGAAGAGAGTGTTGAAGAGCATTACCCCGCTGTAGTGCAATAATCTCAAGCATCACTTTCCAGGACAGTGAGATCTGTCCCAGATGTGGGAGAATCATGACTCATAAGCTCTGGAGATCTTTCACATGAACGACACAATGTCTGGAATTCATCTGCTCTGCTCAGAGGCTGAAGTTTGGCTCATACCTCCCAATGGAATCTTCAGAGTTTCTTTAAATGAGTTATCCGAAGCAGGGTATCGCTGCCAACTGTTGAGTGATAGTCTGCACATATGACCTATGATTTGTGACTTGTAAATTATCCACCCTACGGGGAGCTTGCTGATCAGGAGAATAGAGAGAGATCCTAAATCTGTGGTCAGATTTAGCACTGAACAACTGCGTCAGCCTAAACTGCGGCCAATCTCACTGAACAATCAGCCCCAAGACTGATGTGATAGGATAGCACTTCAAGAGAAAAACAGTTTTATGGATTCTACAAGTATTCAACAGTTTGTACTTCACCAGTGATTGAATTATGGGTAACTAGAACTTATCTGGGATTTAATTGAAATTTTAAAAGGCTTACTTACCACAGCTGTAATGAGTTTAGTTGATTCTTGGCTACAAACTTCACTCAGTAGCTGGATAAGAATATGTGTTAAAACAGTGTGTGAGTATAACTCTGAGAATGATTTCATCACTCTCCATCCTATCTACTTTCATATCATACTGGAAAAAAAAGTAATAAAACACATGGAATTGATAGGACTCGATGTGTTGGAAGATGCAAAGGAATGGTGGATTTCTATTAGTAAGTTTATTTAAAATATATTCTTTCACAGGATATGGACATCACTGACAAGGTTGGAATTTGTTGCCTATCCTTTGGACTGAGTGGTTGCTAGGTCATTTTGGAGGCACTTATTTGTTGTGGGAACCATGTGTAAACCAGACAAAGATGGCGATTTCCTTGCCTAATGGAAAAATCAGATAGTTTCACTGTCAGCATCACTGAAAGTAACTTTCAAGCCCAGATTTTATCAGTTAAATTTCAATTCCATCACCTGCGTTAGTGGGATTCAAACTCACATTTCCACCACATCCTCCTGAGCCCTTGGACTACTCACCCAGTGAAGGAACGACTATGTCATCATAGAGTCAGAGTTTTACTGCACGGAAAAAGACCTTTCGGCCCATTGTGTCCATGCTGGCCCTCAAGCACCTATATATTCTAAACCCATTTTCCAACATGGTATTTCAAGTGCTCATCCAAATATTTCTTAATTGTTGTGAAGGTTCCCGCCTCTACCTCTTACCTTAAGTCTACGCCCCCTGCTCATTAACCCCTCTGCTAAGGTAAGAATTTCTTTCCTATTCACTCTATCAATTTTCCTCATAAGTTAATACGCTTCAATCAGATCCCCTCTCAGTCTTCTCTGCTCAACAAAGGCAACCCCAATTTACACAGTCTCTCTTGAAAGCTGAAATGCTCCAGCCCAGGCAACATCCTGGTGAATCTCCTCTGTACATCCTCTCATGCAATCACATTCTTCCTTTATGTAACAACCAGTACTGCTAGTTAGAACTTTTTTTTGTAAACCCTTTCCACCAATCTGTGTTAAAACAAAAATACTTCCATTGTGATTTTGATTAATCTTCATTACAATCGTATTATCCATTTTCACTTTTGAGTAAAATCACAGAATCCTACAGTGCAGAAGATGCTCTTCAGTCTATTGAATTGACACCAATACCTGCCCACCTAATCACACTTGCCAACACTTGGCCAAAGCCTTGAATGTTATGCCATGCCAAGTAATCATCCAGATACTTCTTAAAGGATGTGAGGCTTCCCACCTCCACCACCTTCCCAGGCAATGCATTTCAGACCGTCACCGTAAAAAAGCTTTTCCTCAAACCCCTGCTGAACTAGTCACCCCTCACTTTTAACTTGTGTCCCCTTGTAACTGACCCTTCAAATAAGGGGAGCAGATGCAGCCTGTGCATGCCCCTCATAACCTTGAATTTCAAGTGAGTCACTCCTCAGTCTTCTCTGCTCCAGAGAAAAAAACCCAAGCCTATCCAACCTCTCTTCATAACTTAACTGTTCCACCCCAGGCAGCACCCTAGTGAATCTCCTCTGCAGTCCTGCCGTTGCGATCACATCCTGCCTATAATGTGGCGACCAGAACGGCACAATTGCTTTCTTTCCAAAAGCAGATTTCTTTCTTTCTTTCTCACTGAGTTCAAGGAATCGACAGTGCAGCCCTCCACATGCGAAAATACACAGCTGTAAAAACTCTCCTGCTTTGGTAAGTAAAGTTTTTATATAGCTTAACTTCCTTATTTTCTTACTTTGCTTATTTTCTAATGGATTTTGAGCCCACCAGTTGTGATAATCGACTCATATTACCACTGACACAGCAGCTGTAAAGCTTTTTCTTATCCTGCCTTCGACTCTCCTAGTGCTCCCAAGTCTGTGGTCAAGCAAAAAAACAATTAAGGGAAGGTCCAAAGTGTCTTTTTAACATCAGTTTAAAAATGAATGTGCATCCTTAGCAAAAGCTAAAAAACCACTTCCAACAGACAGATTTAGCGCACTTCGTCGATGATGGAGTTGTCTTCTGAAAGTTGATCCTTGACTTGAGGTCCAAGTCTAACTTGTTTCTGCTAATTAATTTTATTGGGAATCCATCTTTGTCACCAGTTTTGTCTTTTACTGTTGTTTGCTAAAGTGTCATTTCACTTTAACAGCAAAGATAAAAGAATGAAAATGTTGCCACACAGTGCATTACTTAACCAGTCCATGGAGTTTTGAGAGATTTTATTTAAGGAGGCTTACATTAACACTGCAATGATGTTATTGCGAAAATCCCCTAATTACCAAATTCCAGCATCTGTTTGGGTACACTGAGGGAGGATTTACCATGGCCAATCCATCTAACCAGCATGCCTTTCAGACTGTGGGAGGAAACCAGAGCACCTGGAGGAAACCCATGCAGACATGGGGAGAATATGCAAACTCCACACAGACAGCGACCCAAGTCAGGAATCGAACCAGCGTCCCTGGTGCTTTGAAGCAGCAGCACTAATCACTCTGCCACCATGCCATCGAAGTGTTGCTTGCTTACAGTTCAGGATGAAAGAGAGGGAAAATCTCCCAAGCACTTCTGATGGTGTCACCACAGAATCATGTGACGTGCTATACAGAAATGCATTGGTTTACAATACGTAAAGTAAGATTTACCCAGTTCCTCGAGAGACTCATTGGTTAAAATATTGACTTAAATTAGTATCCTCAAGCAGCCCTTTCGTAAAATCAGAGATATAGCATAAAATAAGATCATTCAGTGTATCATTTCATGCCAGACCTTTGCAAGAGTATCAGGAAACTTCAACACTATCCTTGATTTTCCTCACCATTTATTTTGATGCACTGGAAATTGTAGAATGGAGGATCCATCAACACTTTGAGCAGATGTGCTGATGACACTGTGGAATGAGCTGCCAACACTGACTGCCCCATATCAAGCTGGAATGTGCAACATAAGTGAAAAGCTATTGCTGGTAATGGGAGCAAATGGGGGCCTATTGAGTTTGCCTAATATTCCTCTGGCTACAGTTTTAACAATGGCTTAATGCTGTTTATTTGAAATACATTAATGCCTGTGATTAAATAGAAAGGAGTGTCTACCAAGGTCGGAAAATCCCGTCTGAGGTCAATGGTTCTTTGCATGATCTGTCCCCTTCCTCCCCCACCTCTGCTAAGATTCCTGTGGCGGGCAGGACAGAAAAATTCAACCCATAATGTTGACATGTGAACATAGTTTTAGTGGCTATATGATTGATTCTATGGACTGAACTTTTGTGTGGGCCCAGGGAAAAAAACAACCTGAGCATTTTTGCATCATCAAAATACACAGCTGGTGCACGTGTGACTTTGCCCAGGACCTCTGTCTTTTCACAGTGGGTTCACAGTATATTTTGAGAGCTACGTTGAAGTGTGTGATGAATGTGAGTCTGGAAAGGACCACTTAGAAGGCTTGCTTCTGTTCTCTAACATAGCAACCTAGCTCCAAACATGGTTTAAAGGCACCCTAAATACCACGACTCACCCAGCCCATGCAATCTAAGATCCCCATGCCATCTCCATGCTCTCAAATGCCCTTCATAACCACTTACCCAGTATTTACTATGCACAGTCCTCATGGGCTGAGACATAATGGAAATTGTTTTATATTTATTGGAAAAAAACAGTAACAATGGCCATGATTCTCTCATGGCAGACCAGCAGCCCCTGCCTCCCACTCCTTTCTGTCACAACATGGCAGAGAGAGTTCAGTTTTTTTTTAAGAGCAACACAGCACTTCGGCCCTTCGGCCCAACGAGCCCGCGCCGCCGTCATAACTATATAGTAGCAATTCCATTATCCTATTATAGATTTAGGTTATTCCTAATATGGAAGACTCTCACTATAGGGACAATTTGTTTCCCAATCAGCGTAAGAGCGAATTTTTGATTTGTGGGAGGAAACCAGAGCGCCTGGAGAAAACCCACGCAACCACGGGGAGAACGCGCAAACTCCTGCAGACACCGGCCCAATTCCAAGTGTCTGCACAGCCAATAGTCTCTGAGCTGTCATGGTGCCCTTCAGATCGTCCACATAAAGCACTCATTTACGACATGAGGTACCAGGCAACCCATGAATCAACATCCAAGAGCTGTACTCGCACCACCTGCCGAATGCATGCTCAATGTTGGTCAAGTATGGACCGAATTACCTGTGGAAAAAAAGCCGTAGTTAAACAGTCCTACTATATCCCTCTATCTGTATACCGCTCATGTGGCTGTCCAAGAGACCCTTAAACAGCCCCAGCGTGCCTGCTCCCACCACCTTACTCGGCAGTGCATTCCACACCCCCACTACCCTTTGTGTGAAAAACTGCCCTCTAATATTCGTCTTATACATAGCCCCCCTCACCCTATGGCCATGACCCCTCGTCCTATCCATTTCTGAAGGTGGAAAAAGTTTACCTCCATTTACTCTATCTATACCCCTTATAATCTTATACACCTCTATGAGATCCCCTCTAAGCCGACGTCTTTCAAGAGAAAACAACCCCAGTCTATTTAATCGTTCCTCATAAGACAGTCCTTCCATACCAGGCAGCACCCTGGTAAACCTCCTCTGCACTCTCTCCAAGGACTCCACATCCTTCCGATAGTACAGCGACCAGAACTGGACGCAGTATTCCAAGTGAGGCCTAACCAACGTTCTATACAATTGCAACATCAAACTCCTACTCTTGTATTCTATACCCTTTTCTATGAAAGCTAACATACTATACGCTTTCTTTATCACCTTCTCCACCTGTGAAGACACCTTCAGAGACTTGTGAACCTGCACCCCCAAGTCTCTCTGCGTCTCTATGCTCCGTATAGTTTTACCTTTTATCCTATAACTCTCTTCTACATTTTTCCGGCCAAAATGCATCACCTCGCATTTATCCGGATTAAATTCCATTTGCCATCTATCTGCCCAGTCTACCAACCTATCTATGTCCTGTTGTATTGCCTGACACTGCTCCTCTGTACCCGCCAATCCAAGCATCTTGGTGTCATCAGCAAATTTGCTGATCTCACCACCTACCCCTACTTCCAAGTCGTTTATGTAGACCACAAATAGAAGAGGACCTAGTACTGAGCCTTGTGGCACTCCACTAGTGACAGGCTTCCAGCCGGAAAAAGAGCCTTCCACTACTACCCTCTGTCTCCTCCTCCTGAGCCAGTTCTCGACCCATCTACAAACCCGACCCTGTATCCCATGCGCCTTCACCTTCTCTATCAGTCTTACCATGAGGAACCTTGTCAAATGCATTTTCTTAACATTTCTGGGTTATTAAATACAAGCTAAAATAAAACTCTATGAGGGGTACCTCAGCACTCCAAAGGCGCCTTTCCAAAGCAGATACACGAAAACAGGCCTCCTCCTACCTGGACTGCTCTGAGTATCTTGGAGTCCACACTGCTGGGAAGCAAACATTGGAAATTACTGCAGACAACTCCTGATTTAAATGGCCTCTCTGTCATTACAAAACCTGGGCCTAAGTGCACATTTGTGCACCTCAACTTCTATCTTCATTTAGAGACAACAACTTGGCACAGTGAGTTTACAATTTCAAATACACTTTCTGCCGCTTTGTGCAAGAGTTCAGCCACTAGTGAAATCATCTGGTGAATTGTAACTTTCGGACATTAATGATTTCAGTTATTGAGAAAAATTGGTAGAAGACAATTTTACAGCAGAGAAATAGGCCATTCAACACTAGGCCAGTGTTTACACTTATCCCATCTCCTCACACCCACTGCATCTCACCTTATCAGCATATCCTTCTTTACTCCCATGTGTATTTAGCCAACTACTCTTTAAATGCATTTATGCCACTTCCCTCAGTCACATTCTCACCAATCTTTGATTAAGAAACTAAGAGAAAAATCCTTCCATTTTCCTTCTAAGGGCTCCTTGTGATGTGAAAATTGGAAGTGTTTTTGCTAGGACCATCTTTGCTAGCACTAGGACCATCTTGTCAAGTAGGATTCACCCACATAATGGATACAAATTCATGCATCCTATGATTCATGCCAGCCAGCTCAACTGTTCAGAGGCTGGGCTGCCTTTTAAAAAGGGTGCCCCCCTGCCCCTTTCTCCATGTTTATAGACAAGACCCCCTCCCCTCAAACAAAAAAGGTGCCCTCCTTGCCCTGATGACCAGGAAAGTACCACCAACCTTTCAGCAAAAAAGGGAATCCTCCCCCACCACTCAAATAATGGATCACCCATCCACCCAAGCAGAGAGGAGATCTCAATTTCACAGTATGGGGATGGAGGGGAGGGTTATTTCCCTTCTCCGCAGCTATTCACTAAGCGCCAATTTAGTTAAACAGTTTTTATTTGAAGTTTCTGAGCCTTCATAGAAAGTTCAAATGCTATGAAATCCTCTCTATTCCATTGAAAACCATTGGTTTCATTTGCAGACCATTTATTCCCTTGGAAGCAACCATAACTGTCAATCAGGCTCAGAATCTTTGTGAACATTATGGTAAATAACTACGGGGATGGTTGAGATGCATTCAAGCATAAAGGGAAAAGTTAATAAACACAGCTGAGTAGCAAAACATGAAGCCCTCAATCAAAGCCTATTTCAAAGCACTGCTTTGTGAAATTAAAAAAATGAAAGGTTTTCAATGGACACCTCCTCTCTGTTAGAGGACATCAAAGGGGTCTGCTCACACCTGCAGCTTCTGACAGAAAGAAAGGGAAATCCTTAAAGCAGAATGGATTTTAAAGTCTAACAGGTTACTTGGTGGCATGGGGATTAAAGTGATCTGGCCACTTCAAAATTTCCACAGCTGATAGGTAAGAATGTAGATGTTGATCACATGGTTGTCTGAAATCACCATTCCAGGAGTTATCTTCAGGTCTGCCTGGATAGAAGGGGCAGTCCAGCCATGAGACTTCTCCCATGCCAGAGGACAGTGTCGAAGCTAATTCCTTTCCCTCAGCCTGAACTCACCCAACACTCAGCACCTTTGGGAGACCATCCCATTGTAGCCTGGCAATGCAGAGGAGCAAATGACCACAGGATCTAGCTCCTTGACTCCCATGCTGGTAATTACCAGCACCAAAGCCCATCTGGTACTGTTCCTGCTGGGAAGGTCGGTGAATAACAGGAGGGCATCAAATCGGGCTTCAAACCCACTGATGCAATTTTAAAGAGAGGTTTTGAATAATAATTGGGTTGCCGTTCGTTCTGTATAGGAATCAGATAGGGACCAATGGGACAGATTGGGACTGAATGCCTTCTCGCCTGGTGGGAATCCCGATTTTTAGTTGTTCTCCTATTCACTGGGACAGCAGGATTTTTGCCCATGGTGAATGGGGCCAGTGAACTCTCCCCCTTAGTTTCTCTTAACTTTTTTATTGGATTTATAAGTGACTATGTTGCCTTAGTTTTGGACTCCCAACAAGAGTAACATTTATACATCCACTCTATCGAATGCATTTATAATTTTTAAGGGCTGATCACCCATCAAAAGTTTAAAATTTATTTATTAGTCACAAGTAGGTTGACATTAACACTGCAGTGAAGTTACTGTGAAAATCCTCTCGTCAACACACTGTGGTGCCTGTTCAGGTGCACAGAGGGTGAATTTAGCATGGCCAATGCACCAAACCAGCACATCTTTGGCTGTGGGAGGAAGTCAAAACACCCAAAGGAAATCCACACAAGGAGAACATGCAACTTCCACACAGGCAGTGACCCAAGCTGGGCATTTAACCTGAGTCCCTGACACTGTGAGGCAGCAGTGCTAACCACTGTGCCACCGTCCCACCCTTCAGCCTTCTCAGGAGAAAAGGCCCAGCATGTGGAGTCTTTCCTGAAAGGTACAGACATGTCTTTACTTACAACACAATTGGTCCTTGAAAACCACATCGAAAAGTAAACCAGAAACAACTTTCCCATAGGAACAATGTTGAAAAAGTGGGATTGGTTCACAAACCAAGGCCCAATACCATATTTACTCAGGAACCATTTCTCTTTCCCAAATTAATTTAGGGAAATTATTTTTGATATGTCAGTTAATGATTCCAGACATTTTACCTGTTTTTTGGGATTTGTAGTTGGTTTTTTATAGTTTAGAGTCCAAATATTTTTATGATCAGGAATCCATGTCCCCTGACCTGGGGAACATCATTCCCTATGAAGGGCGAACTCCTCCCCTGCATGTCTTACTGCTTCAACCTGGTGAATTCAGACTCTCCTGAACAGCTATCTGAGGCCTGGCCGACTTGGATCTGGCAATGTGAGACACCAGCTGATTCCAGCTAGGACCAAAAGGCCGCACAGAGCCAGTCAGGAGAAGTGTTCTGGGATGATTGGCTGCAAAACAGCTTTCATGTTGGTTATTCATGTTCGTCACTTGTCATTGCCAAGTTCAGTATTGGTGACAGAGCTGCCTGACTGAGGAATGCCAGCGGCTGGGTGGTTGGAAGGCAGTTTCAGAACTTTTCTGCCATCCCTGACTTGAATTGGAGACCTGGTTACAGAGGAAAAGGCATCAGAACGCAGGTATTAAAATCCCATTGTATTGTAATCAATTGGAAAGCCTTCATGCAACACATATCATATTTATCAGCAAATGTGAGGGAGGTTTCTCCATTTCCCTGGGCTTGTTCAGAGTCGGTGATCCAATATATAATCAAAATATAGAAGACAGGTAGAACCAGAGGTTGATGACCATGTATAAATCTTTGAACTTATTTGTTGGAGTGGTGTTTTAAAGTTGAAACCAATAGTATAATGTCAAAGCAGGATGTCAATTTATAAGTGTCTTAAATGCCACTCATCACAACTCGAATATTGTCAAATCAAGGACTGCCTATATAACCTCATACTTGTGGCATCTTTCTTTTAAATCTTGTTTTCACTTTCTTCAGTGCCTCTATTTCATTTGGAAATTTGAAGATTAGAAACAGGCAAGGGTATATAAAAGTTGAATGTAACTTCTCTGTTCTTCAGTTTTTTCTACCTTTCCAACTTACTTTCAGAATTTGCAACCCTTTTAGCACTGTCCCCTTGCCAGATATCACACACTCCAGCCAAGTGTGGCAACAGCCAAGCTCTGTGTGAAAGACTTTCATCTGCCTGTAGTTTATTCAGGTTAGTAGCTAAATTCCCTGAGCTGCTGGTAAAGCTTCAGCCAAATATTTGTCTTGTTTGCAGTCAGGGATTCTGGATAAGTACTTTTAGGATCTTGGTCCTTAGATGTACTCTTCCATGGCCTGAAGACTTGCATTGTATAGTAATTTAGTTGTGTAAACAATCGCTCTGATCTCCTGTGTGCTAGTGCAAAATCTTAAATGGTTCTTTATACATTTAACCATGGACGAACCTTGTAAACCCATGTGAGTTGTTACTATGCACATATTATCCCTACCATAAAAAGGGGATGGCAATGAATGGGCTTCATTAATTCCAAAGGCTTTCGTAATTTGCAGTTCACTTCAGAATATTGCATCAGTAAGGATTACTCAGCAGTAACCTCTTTCTATCACAAGCTACGATCCTGTTGTAACTCTCCAGTATATAAAATAAACCTGGAACCACTTTGCCGCCATTATTATATGAATGCTTAATAAAGTCACATAAATTTCCACTCTGCACCAATTTAGTTGTGCTGTCATTCCATTTATTTTAATCATAGCGATACCCTTTTAAAAGTGTTTGAGTAAAGGGTTTGTTACAAATGCATGAAGTGCTCATGCAATAATATCTCCAACAAAATGGTTTCTAGTTGAAGCAATGGTGAGCAGTGAAATGCTGGTTAACTTGAGGAGTAAGAAACCATGGATATATTATAATCTCCATCTGTGACTGTGAACTGAAAAAGATGGGAGGAGGGCAATGTGGACAGACAACGTAAGGAAAACAATAGATGAGTAATAAAGCTGAAATCCAGGGCCATTTGGTAACAAATGGGATTGCATGAGAAATTAAGCTTTGACTGGGATGTTCCTAGTCGTAGCCTTACATGGGAATTTTCACGAGCCTTGCAAGGGATGGATCTCTGCAGTCTCTCCACCCAAAGTTAGTAACATAAGAAGAGACAGAACTAGGGGGCAGAAGCTTTGGGGTTCTCCTGCATACCCAGCTGTCTGTGGGCTCTGCTGTTCCATTGACAAATTGTAACCACAGATTGTGTTTGTTCATGCTCCAATGCAGTGTCTTGAGACAACCTACTCTCTTAAAGACACTATATAAATTCCTTGTTGCTTGGTTGAAATAGACCAGGTTGCCAAAGAGCAGAAATAGATTCCACCTGGGCATCTAGAGTGGGAATGTGAACTATGTTCCAAACAAAAATTAATTTTAAGAAGGAAATTATTAACATGTCACCTCTTTATAAATGATAGTCCAAAGTATCGAGGCCAACACAGACCAGCATCCAGCCCTGCAATTTGCAATTGAACCCTCAGTGATAAGAAGATTTCACAAGCTGAAATCAGCTGCAAAGGTCCCAGGCAAGGTGCATCCCTGCTTTAACATTGCTTTGTGCTCTGTTGCAGCGTGTTAGTTACAATTTTGTAGGTATTAATAAGGACTTTGTAATCTGAAGTCAGTTAACTGGAAGTCTTTAATTACAGGAACAATGTATAGTAAAGGGTTCAAGCTCAGAGCTGTTCCCATGCCTGCGAGTACACTCAGCTTTATCCAATTCCAGTAGTGTGGATTATGTGTTCCTTTATATTACAGGGTGAGCGGTACAGTACCCAATCCCACTTTAACCCTCTTGAGCCTCTGTAAAGGAAAAGAGAAGGTTACAAGATTATGATATTTTTAAATTGTAACATAATACTATAATACTATCAAAATAAAATAATTCAATGTTTCTGAAAACTTGTTTGTCTTTGGTTTTGGCTGAGCTAATAGGTCCTTCAAGCATTTTCTGTTCTTAAATTTCAAGGTGTGATGGATTTTACTATAGACTAAGTAGAAACTATATGTTGATGTAAGATACAATATTAATAAGGTGAAATAATTTTAATATGTATTAATATATAATAAGTCTCCTACTCATAATAAAACCATTGTCACTTGTGTATGTCACAAAAGAAATTAGCCTCTGTTATCAAGGCAATCTTAATTACAGATTTAGTGCATAAGCAATAAGTGAAGAGGGTAGTGTAGGTCTCGCTGATAAAAGTATTTCTTTTGAAGCTGGCAACCAAGTAGTTAAAACAGACATTGATGTAATTCTTAGATTTTGAAAATTCGAGTGCTCCACGTTATAACCAGAATGTGCTGCCGGATGCAGAAGTGACATGATTGTGAAGTTAAAGTGAGACAGGCTCTGGCTGCTCTTAGTCCAGCTCATGCAGAGGCATGCTCACAAACACTTGGAACAATGTAGTCCACTCACAGCTGATTGTTTGAAATCAATGTCTCAGACATTCCATGCATAGGAGTGAACAGTGGTTAGCACTGCTGCCTCAAAAGGCGAAGGACCTAGGTTCAATTCCAGTCATGGATATCTATATGGAATTTGCATATTCTCCCCATGTCTGCATGGGTGTCCTCCAGGTGCTCCAGTTTTCTCCCAGGGTCTGAAGCTGTGCAGGTTAGACGGATTTATCATGCTAAATTGCTCCTTAGTGTTCAAAGATCTATAGATTATGGGGATTGGGGATTGATGGGGTAAATGTATAGAGTTAATAAATGTGAGGTGATGCATTTTGGGAGAAAGAATGTAGGGGGGAGGTATATGATAAAGGGTAGACCTATTAAGAGTATAGAAATGCAGAGGGACCTGGGGTGCAGGTGCACAAGTCTCTGAAGGTGGCAGAGCAAGTGGAGAAGGTTGTGAAGAAAGCATATGGTATGCTAGCCTTTATAGGAAGGGGTATAGAGTACAAGAGCTGGCCTTTAATGTTGCAGTTGTATAAAATGTTGGTTAGACCTCATTTGAAATACTGCGTCCAGTTCTGGTCGCCCTACTACTGGAAGGACGTGGAGACTCTGGAGAGAGTGCAGAGGAGGTTTACCAGGATACTGCCTGGTATGGAAGGTCTGAGTTATGAGAAGAGGTTAGGCAAATTGGATCTGTTTTCCTTAGAAAGACATAGACTTAGAGGAGATCTAATAGAGGTGTACAAGATTATGAGGGGTATAGATAGAGTAAACAGGGTTAAGCTTTTTCCTAGGATGGACTCGAATACTACGAGGGGTCACGGGCTTAGGGTGAGGGGAGGGTAGTATAATTTGGATGCTAGAGGGAGTTTTTTCACACAGAGGGTGGTGGGGGTATGGAATGCACTGCCAAGTAAAGTGGTGGAGGCAGGCACTCTGGAGTTATTTAAGAAATATTTAGATTGGCACATGAACAGAATGGGAATGGAGGGGTATAGAAAACTGATTTAAAATAGGGATCACGAGCCTTGGGAGTCCCTGGGAAGTGTGTAAATAGATGATGATATTAATGTACTTGTTCTTATCCTACAGGTGCTTTGGTCCACCTTGTTGTCTAACAAGGGGCATATACACGATAGGTCATGAGAGGGCTGCTCTTGGATTTTTTTCGAGAATATCCTAGTGCTTCACGTCGTTAGTGTACGCTTGACCCGGACCATTTGATGGGCAACACGACAGCTCAGTGACTATCACTGTGCTGTGCAGATACATGGATTTGTGCCTGTGTCTGTGGGAGTTTGCGCATTCTTCCCGTGCTTGTGTGAGTTTTCTCCAGGTACTCAGGTTTCCTCCCACATCCCAAAGATGTGATCTTAGGCTAATTGGCAAAAAAAATTCTCCCTAAATTGTCTCAAATTTGGTTTTTAATCCATAAATCTATAAACATAGACAGGGATCATGGGTAGAGGTGGGAACATCAGGGTGACAGCGCAGGCTCGTTGGGCCAAAGGGCCTGTTTCCCATGCTGTTTTGTTCTTTGCTCTTTGTTCTTTGTATGCCCGACTTTACCAAGATTTCAATCTCGATAGTAAAAGCGGGCCCTCAGTATTGAAGAGGTTAATTGGTCATAATTAAAATTCCCGTGTCACGATAATTTGATTGAATGCACTAGACTTAAATTTCTGTAATGAGTTTAAATTGTACTTATCGGGCAAAGTGCAAACTTATGCTTTTTAATGCATGTCAATGGTGAACCAAGGAACCAATAGTGAAGCCGATAGTGGAATAGCATAAATTAGATAGCAAGCTTGGGTACTTCACAGCCAACTTCACAGCTACTCCTGTCCCAGAAGCTGATGCATCCTTTTCACATAGCTTTGAGTGCTATTAACATTTCTATTAGATCTTGGGAAATCTGTTTGGAATACAAGTAAAGATAGCAGTGAGGGTGCTAGTTGTATTTCATAGACACTTAATGTACACCAATCACACATTGATGAGCCTCTTAACTGTTATTCTCCTTGTCAAAGTTGATAGCAACATTTGTCTCTCGTAGCACTATAGATTGCAAGTGGTTATGCCTGCAAGATGTTATACTACAACATGACGCAGCACAGTCACAATTCCACCCTGCTAAATCTAGGGATCCTCACATATTTTGCCTTCCCTTTGCTTAGCTAGATTTCTCTGTTGTTGTCAGCACTCGCTATAAGTTCCCTGCGTTCTGTGATCTATTTTTTATTGGCTGACCTCTCCCTCCATCTGCTCCACTGTCAACCATCCCCAATGTCAGGTGCGCCCTTGTTGTCTGACAAAGAAATATTTGTGCCCGACTCATTTTGTCATTGTTCTGAGAATACTGCAAACGTTTCCTATCCATAAACTCAACTGTGTTCGTCTTGACTTGGAGCTCTTTTTCAATTTGACAAAATAGCTGAACAGTGTCACCAGATTTCAACATTTAGTTTTAACTATATTATAGCAAGGCCTTCAGAAATGAAAGGCAATTTTATCTCATACTTTTTTATTCAACTCTGTTAATCAATTTTTGATAAGAAAAGAACCCTCAGGGCAGCAATGAATACTGTGTTACTGTCATCAATTGACATTTCAGCATTATTTAACAATGCTTCCTTTATCTGTTCATGAGGTGTGGATATCACAAGCAAAGTGAGCATTTACTGATCATCCCTAATTGCCCTTGAGGAAGTGACAGAGAATTGCCTTCTTATAAAGAAGAAAGAGTACCTGCCGAAATGGTGTAGAGACAACAGTCTCTCCCTCAATGTCAGTAAAACAAAAGAGATAGCCATCAACTTCAGAAAGCATAGTGGAGGACACATCTACATTAATGGGGATGAATTAGAAATGGTTGACAGCTTTAAGTTTCTGAGCATCCAGATCACCAACAACCTGTCCTGGTCCCTCCACACCAACACTATTGTTAAGAAAGTCTACCAATGCTTCTACTTTTTCAGGAGGTTAAGAAAATTTGGCATGTACTTTCACCAACTTTTACCGATGCACCATAGAAACCTTCCTTTCTGGTTACATCATAGCTTGGTATGGTTCCTGCTCTAACCAAGACTGCAAAAAACTACAAAGGGCTATGAATGAAGGCCAATCCATCACTCAAACCTGCCTTCCATTCATTGACTCTGTCTACACTTTCTGCTGCCTCAGAAAAACAGCCAGAATAATCAAGGACCCCATGCACACCAGGCACACTCTCTTCTACCTTCTTCCACTGGAAAAATGATTTTAAAAAGCCTGAGGTCATGTACCAGTCAACTCAAGAACAGCTTCTTCCATGCTACCATCAGATTTTCAAAAAGACATATTGTATATTAAGTTGATCTTTTTCTATATGTCAATGGTGACTGTAACATTGCATTCTGTACTGTCTTTTTTCTTTCTCTATTTATATATGTTTTGCCTGTATAGTGCCCAAGAAACAATACTTTTCACTGTTTACTAATACAGGTGACAATGATAAATCAAATCAAGTCAAATCAAATCCAGTCATCCATTGCAGTTTCTTGTGGAGTATTCCAACAGTGCTATAGGACAGAGTTCTGGGATTTTGATCCTGTGACAAAGAAGGAATGGCAATACAGTTCCATGTTAAGAAATATGCAAACATTGTATGTATATACTTCCCTTGTTCCTCCAGGAGATAGATATGACAGATTTGGAAGGTGCTGATGATGAAGCTTTATCAAGTTGTTGTACGGGCATCTTATAAATGGTACATACTGGCACCATTGTGTGTTGGAGGAAGTGAACATTAAAGATAATGAAAAGATCCTGATTTAGCTGGCTGTTTTGTCCTGCATGCCACTGAACTTCGTGAGTTTTGGAGCTGCACTCATCAAATCAAGTGAGACAGTTCCATCACACTCTTGTGGACAGTGGATAAGTTTAGGAAGTCAGGAGGTGATTTGCGCACAGTTATACTCCTGGTAACCAACTGGTGAAGAAAGACGTCAGAGCCAGTTATTAATTGGAATAAATCCATTCATAGGTTGAAACACCACATATCTACTGATTCCATTATATTCCCGTGTCAATAAGTCTCTTTATATGTGTTGAAGTAACTATCTAGTCACTGCAATTCATCTGTACATACTTAATTTCAACTGTTGCAGCGCAGACTTCCCAGCCTCTGGCCTGCTCTTGTAGCCACAGCATTTATATGGTTGGACCAGTTTGGTTTCTAGTCAATAGTAACTCTCCGAAATGTTGATGGTGGGGAATTCAGTGTTGGCAATGCTGTTGTGTGTCAAAGGAAAAGAGTCAGATTTTCTCTTATTGGAGATGGCTGTTGCGTGACAATTTTTTGGTGCAATTCTTTCTTGACTATAATTTCTAAATTACCCTACTGCAATCTGGAAGGAGACTGAAGTAAAGAATTCAACTGCCCTGAGTAAAATAGGCAGCACAGTACCAGCCGTGGCAGAATGCTGCATACCATGCAGTAGAAGGTGATAGAGTTTTGCAATAGTGATGCCCAGAGAAGCACAGATTCAATCTGCCCCGCTCCCTTTAAGTAACACCTTCATGCCATTCCTGAGCTGACATATTCATCATTTGCGGGTGGGTAGTGGAAGTTGTTGTGACTGCACTAATTGACACTAAAATGGGGTTGGAGGTCCTGACAATGTCAGTTGACCCCTATTTACATGTATTTATGAGGCCCCCACCTGTTTCCAGCAGGAGTACTAACTGCCTCAATAAAGGTCAAGCTGAAATTCTGAATGGGAGGCTTTCAAAGGTAAGTGGGTGGACTATTTATTCCCAATCATCATCCCCCCCTAAACGTCAAAATTAGGTCTCAGTGTGTCAGAACCGGAAACACTGGGTCATCTTTTTTCTTTTTGGATGTAGTGGGTTTCCGTATATTTCATTTCAGGTTTCTCATCCAGTTTTCCTCCTTTTTATTGCTATAGAAAAGCATTTAAACCAATGCTTTGATTTTGATAATGACATTGCCTCTTTAACACCACGCCTTGCAGAAATATTAGATTTTTGAGTCTAATTGTATAATCCACAGACCCCCATTTAAACACATAACCCCCGTTAATTGAGTAATTTTCTTTTGCAAGTAAGAGGTGCGATTGCCGGGGTCTGACTGTAATAATGAGAAAATGTATAGACACCCCTGTGTGAACAGATGCCAATATACAAAAAAAAATTGCAGCTCTAAATAAAACCGTGGAGCGACAGGAGACTCCATCTGTTTCTGGTTTTTTCTCCCCCTAAACAATTCCCTTATCCCAGGTTGCCGAACATATTCAACTCCAGCTGGAAGCTAAAATGAGTTGGGAGTTTGAGGCCTGTAGGTTTGCTTTCCCTATACTTGGTGGCTAATCACCGAACATTTTATTGGGAAGGGGTATTGGGGCGTTTGTGTCCCACCACCAGCGGGTGAGTGCTATCTGGCCATCTTGGCCATTCTGTCTGCTGTTTTTGTGCCTTTTGTGTGTTGTGTGGTCAATCTAATGTGTGTTTGTCTTTCTTCCCTCAGAATATGTTCTGAGAGAGAGAGAAAAAAAAAGCCATCAGCCTGTGTGTTATTATTAAACCGCGGCGGGGCTTTGAAGTGTGCTGATTGTGTTTGAGTTTCAGAATGAACCAGAAATACTACGTATAAATTAAAAGCAGATTTATTCACACTCAAAGCATTAACAATAAACTTTCACACACACACACACACACACACACACACACACACACACACACACACACACACACACACACACACACACACACACTTCAACACCCCCACCTCCTCCCATACCACCCTGCAAAAAAAAATGCCTGCACATTTTGTGGAGAGAAAACTACCGCCACAGCGGGGTTACTTTTTGTTTTATTAACAGCTCATCAGTAAGCAGGTTATAACTCATAATAAAGAATTCACCCCAAGGATCGCCACATGACCGAAGGCCTTTTACATCCTGACAAAAAGGTATGCTGTTCCACTCTGCTTCCCTTCAATAAAACCACACCAGTTAGCACTTCATTTGTGAGCTGTTCTGAGGAATCAGGTGGGGTTCATTTCGCACCCTGAGAAAAAAAAGGGGTGGGGGGGGGCAGCGAGTTGTTAAAAAGACAAAAAGGGAGGAAAGAAAACAGAAGTCGAGCCTGACGCTGAACATTTCAAAGATTGTTTAACACGGGAAGAGTTTCTCCACTTGCAGCTGGCAAGTCTGGGTGAAATGCAAATGAGATGAGTTTTCCTTCCCACTCGAGTTTCACAGTCCACACTTCTCCTGCGCAGCAGTTCGATGATTAACTCTGCGTCAATGGTTTGATTGTTAATTGGAGCATACCATGCTTTCCCTCTCAGTGGTGTAGTGAAAATCAATTCTAATTGTGAATCAAATAATTGTGAGTCAGGCCGAAATCCAACTCAGAGGTGTTCGCAATGCTTTCATTTTCTTGTCTGGAAACATAGGATAAACATGCACGCGAGACAACAGCTTTCATTTATATAACATCTTTAACTCAATGAAACAACCCCAATGTGCTTCACATGACAGGATTGACGCCGGACCACTGAAGATAAATTACAGTGTCAAAGTGATAGGTTTAAGGAGTAAAGAAAGCACAAGAGTCAGACAGATATCAGGAAGAAATTCAAAAGCAGGCTTGACCAACCCATGGCCCTTCATGCCTATGTCTGTGGCCCAGGGAACATGTAATCAAACCACAGCTCAGCTCAGTGAAAGGTTCTGGTAAGAGCTGCTCCTCTGATCACAGGCTGTTTCCCTGCCCTGTTTTCTACTAAACTCTCCAGTGAAAGAGACTCTGACTTGGGGAGTTAGCGTGAAGGTGAACAGTTTCTATGCAGTTCCCACAGCACGGGATTTGTTCATCTCTCGCCACTCTCTCTCATTCTCCTGCACAAGTAACACCCCCTAAAGATCACAGTGCTCAAAATGGAGTAATGGGCAGGGCTGGACATGAGGAACAGCAGAGTTGCAGCAACAGTGCCCTCCCAACCCCCTACCTGCTTGGGGCAATTGGTGTCTCCAACAGGACACAGAGAATAAACATGTCCCTTCACAGCTTAGTAAGAATTTAGCAACACCAATTATTAATCCAACCGATTTATTTGATAGTAAAATAGCGAGCTTTCAACACTCCCGTGTCTTCATCAGGCAAGTGCAGTGTTCTGGTCTGCAATAGCACACATCAGCACAGACAGTGATTGCTGATTAGAATGCGAATCCTTACATCTAACCTGCTATTCAAGTGTTAAAGTGGCTAACAATGTGTGTGAAGGGGATCCTGAGCATTGTTAGAGAGTTGTGTATTTTCTCCAGACAGCACAGTAAGTGAGTTTTTTTGCTAACCCAGGCAAGTTACGGGGGTTACAGATAGTGTGTCATGAAGCCAAGATCCTTGTTAAGACCGTCCTCATGTGTGCGGAGCTTGGCTATCAGTCTCTGCTCAGCGACTCTGCGCTGTCGTGTATCACGAAAGCCCCCTTGAAGAACATTTACCCGCAGGTCGGAGGCCGAATGCCCATGACTGCTGAAGTGTTCACCCACAGGAAGGGAACTGTTTTGCCTGGTGATTGTTGAGCGATGCTCATTCATCCGCTGTCGTAGTGTTTGCATGGGCTCCCCAATATACCATGCTTCGGGACATCCTTTCTTGCAACGTATTAGGTAGACAACGTTGGCCGAGTTGCAAGAGTATGTACCGTGCATCTGGTGAATGGTATCCTCACGTTTGATGATGTCGTCCATGTCTATGATCTGTCTTGCAGAGGTTGCTGTGGCAGGGTTGTGTGGTATTGTGGTCACTGTTCTCCTGAAGGTTGGGTAGTTTGCTGCGAACAATGATCTGTTTGAGGTTGTGCGGTTGTCTGAAAGCAAGAAGTGGGGGGGTGGAGATGGCCCTAGCGAGATGTTCATCGTCATCAATGACATGTTGAAGACTCCGGAGAAGATGTCGTAGCTTCTCCGCTCCGGGGAAGTACTGGACAACAAAGGGTACTCTGTCCACCTTGTCCCGTGTTCGTCTTCTGAGGAGGTCAGTGCGGTTTATCGCTGTGGCACGTTGGAACTGTCGATCGATGAGTCGAGCGCCATATCCTGTTCTCACGAGTGCATCCTTCAGTGTCTGGAGGTGTCTGTCACGATCCTCCTCATCTGAGCAAATTCTGTGTATACGGAGGGCTTGTCCCTATGGACAAGTTCGACAGTTCCAACGTGCCACAACGATAAACCGCACTGATCTCCTCAGAAGACGAACATGGGACATGGTGGACAGAGTACCCTTTGTTGTCCAGTACTTCCCCGGAGCGGAGAAGCTACGACATCTTCTCCGGAGTCTTCAACATATCATTGATGACGATGAACATCTCGCTAGGGCCATCCCCACCCCCCCCCACTTCTTGCTTTCAGACAACCGCACAACCTCAAACAGATCATTGTTCGCAGCAAACTACCCAACCTTCAGGAGAACAGTGACCACAATACCACACAACCTGCCACAGCAACCTCTGCAAGACATGCCAGATCATAGACATGGACGACATCATCAAACGTGAGGATACCATTCACCAGGTGCACGGTACATACTCTTGCAACTCGTCCAACGTTGTCTACCTAATACGTTGCAAGAAAGGATGTCCCGAAGCATGGTATATTGGGGAGACCATGCAAACACTACGACAGCGGATGAATGAGCATCGCTCAACAATCACCAGGCAAAACAGTTCCCTTCCTGTGGGTGAACACTTCCGCAGTCATGGGCATTCGGCCTCCGACCTGCGGGTAAATGTTCTTCAAGGGGGCTTTCGTGATACACGACAGCGCAGAGTCGCTGAACAGAGACTGATAGCCAAGCTCCGCCCACATGAGGACGGTCTTAACAGGGATCTTGGCTTCATGACACACTATCTGTAACCCCCGTAACTTGCCTGGGTTAGCAAAAAACCTCACTTACTGTGCTGTCTGGAGAAAATACACAACTCTCTAACAATGCTCAGATCCCCTTCACACACATTGTTAGCCACTTTAACACTTGAATAGCAGGTTAGATGTAAGGATTCGCATTCTAATCAGCAATCTCTGACTGTCTTTGCTGATGTGTGCTATTGCAGACCAGAACACTGCACTTGCCTGATGAAGACACGGGAGTGTTGAAAGCTCGCTATTTTACTATCAAATAACTCGGTTGGATTAATAATTGGTGTTGCTAAATTCTTACTGAGTTCTTACCACTCCAATCCAACGCCGGCATCTTTACACCTTCACAGCTTCCCAGACATCTCTTCAACGGCAACATGTCCAAACCTCCCAGGCCCAGGAGAGGAATGGGTGACGCTGTGTGTGTGTGTGTGAGTGAATCCGAGTGAGTGAGCAAATCTAAGTGAGTGATTCTATGAGTGAGACTGTGTGAATAAGTCTGAGTGAGTCAGTCAGTCAGTCAGTGTGGATGAGTCTGAGTGAGTGGGCAGTATTTTATGAGAATGATTCCAAGTGTCCAGCTAGCATGACAATGGCAGGGTTCCTGATCCATTTATTGCTGAGTTTTCATGCTCAATTTTATGTTCTTAGACATTAGAAATATGAACCTGACCATTTCTAGCTGCTGCAGGTTGTGGGCTGGGCCTAAATCGCCAGTCAGCCTGTAGAAGAAGCTATTGCGCATGTGCAGACCTCTGATTCTGCCCATGTGCAATTTCAACAGCAGGCACCCGACCGAAATGGAGGTAACAGTCAGGCCTCTGCTGCTGGAGCTAGCCCTTGGCCTCCCTGGGTGCCCCAATGGCCACCAATTCAAGCAACGAGGTAAACATGACTGTTCCACATTCATGGAAACTAGGTGTTTTCCTTGCTGAAGAGAACCTCTCCTGGCCAAGCCATAAAGGCAAGCAAGCCTGGATGATTCAGTGCTGGGCTCGCTAACCAATGGAAGTTAACATTAAAATATATTTGAATAATGTATTCAGCTTCTCACTAGAAATGGGTGAGAGGCTGACCTCGCCAGAAATCCAGCTCTTGTAAGATCACAAGAGATAAGAAATCCAGTGTGACCCTGATTTCCCGGATCTCATACAATTTTATCAGCTCACATTGCCCATCAATGAGCAGGACAAACTGGTAATATCCAAGCCAGTGAGTCTGACTCAGACTCACTCATTCACTCAGACTCAGTTAATCTGACTCATCCAAAGACTTAATTAGGCTCACTCACTCAAACTCACTCACTCAGACTCATTCACTCAGACTCCTTCACTTGCTCACTCAAACTCACTCACTCGGATTCACTCACTCAGACTCGTTCACTCAGACTCCATCACTTGCTCACTCAAACTCACTCACTCGGATTCACTCACTCAGACTCATTCACTCAGACTCCTTCACTTGCTCACTCAAACTCACTCACTCAGACTCATTCATACATTCATACAGACTCACTCAAACTCATTCACTCACTCAGACTCACTTACTCACTCACTTAGATTTACTTAGGAATCATCTGAGGGGAATCCATTGGGAATGCCAAGGTATGAAGAGCTCCTAGGGAGAGGACCATGCCCAGGCAGTGACCTGGCACTGCTCCCTTGCATAGGTTCTCACCACCCTTGCCAATGCCAACCTAACCGTACTAGTCTGTGCCAGGGCAGTTCCAGGTTGGTAATGCCAGGGTGGACCCTGTGGAGGGCCCCAAAGTAAGTGATGGTTATGCCTATTTCCTTACTAGTACTGATTTCCCTCTACCTAAGCCCTGTGTTCCCTGATATTCCTGCTGATATTTGTGTCCTCCCTTGTGCAGACAGAACTTTTATTTGTTCCCCATTATAAATCTCCCTGTTTCTAACTGTTCTCTTCACTTTTGCAGTCATTTTTTTATATTCTGTGCAAGCTTACTCTCGTGCTCTATTGTCTCTTTCTTAATCAGTCCCTTGGTCCTTCTTTGCTGAATCCTAAGTGCTCCCAATCCTCGGATCTGCAGTTTTACCTGACCAGTTCATAAGTCTCTTCCTTAGATCTATTACTATTGCTAATCAACTTTGTAAGCCATACCTTGGTCACCTATCCCTTTATATTTTTTCACAAGACAGAATGCAGCTCACCTATGTGCTCTTTGCATGTTTGCCATTGCCTATCCAACATTATTCCTTTTAAGGAAAATTCCCCAATCCACACTGTCAACTCACACCTCATACTTTCCTTTATTTAGATTCAGGACCCTAGTTTCAGAATCTACAATGTCACTCTCCATCTTGATGAAAAATTCTATCACATTCTGGTCTCTCACTCCTAAGGGGCTTCGCACAGATTACCAATTATCCTTCTCTCATTACATAATACCCAGTCCAGGATGGCCTGCTTTTAGTTTCTTCCTCAACACATTGGTCCAGAAAACCATCCTGTATACATTCCCAGAATTACCCCTCTATTGCAAAGTTGCTGGTTTGATTTGCTAAATCTATATGCAGATTAAAATTACCCATAATTACAAATGTCCCTTTCTCACATGTGTCTCCAGTTTCCTGTTTAATGCCATTCCCAACGTCATCACCACTGTTAGGGGTCTATATACAAACCCATGAAAATTTTTGCCCTTTACTGCATCTGACCTGTACTCATTGATTCCACATTGTCAGAACAAATATACTTCCTCCCTGTTGCTTTAATTTCCTCTTTCACCAGCAATGAAACCTCACCACCTTTTCTTTTTGTCTGTCCTTCCTAAGTACTGAATATCTCAAGATATACAGTTCCCATCCCTGGTCATCCTTTGTGGCTCTAGAAATAAAGGTTGCATTGGTGGTCATCTTCTAAGATTCTATAGGCTCTGGAACAGTTTGTATGGATTGGAGGGTAGCTAATGTAACTTCTCTATTTGAAAAGGATGGTAGAAAGAAAACATTCAGCTTGACCTTGGGAGTAGAGAAAATGCTCAAGTCCTTTCTAAAAGATTTAACAGCATAGGTTTAAGGGAAATCATACTTGACATATCTACTGAAATTCTTCTGGTAGAGTTGATTAGGGGGAGCCAGTGGATATGGTTTATTAGGACTTTCAGCAGGCTTTCAACAAGGTCCCACGTAAGATATTAGCCAGTAAAATTAGAGTGCCTGGGATTGGGAGCAATGTATTGAGGTGGATAGAAAATTGGTTGGCAGACAGGAAACAAAAAAGTAGAAAGTGGTCTTTTTCTAAGTGGTAGGCAGTGACGACTGTGGTACGGTAGTGATCCGCCAGCTATTCACTACATATATCAATGATTTAGATTGGGGAATTAAATGTAATGTCTCCAAATTTGCAGATGGCTCAAAAGGAGGGCAATGGGGTGCAGAGGGGATGGGAGGGGTGTACTGAGTTGTGTAGAGAATGCAGATTTGCTTTAATATGATTGAACAAGCTGAGCGAATGGTACATGAATGGCAGATGCAGGATAATGTGGGTAAATGTGAGTTCATCCCCTTTGAATGCAAAAATAGGATGCCAATTATTATCTGTTGGCTGTGGATTGGAAGAGGGGAATGTGCAATGAGACCTGGGTGTCCTTGTACACAGGTCACTGAAGGTAAGCATGCAGATGCAACAGATGTAAAGAAGGCCTTCAAAGTGAGAGGATTTGTGTACTGGAATTGGGATGTCTTGCTGCAGGTATGCAGGACTTTGGTGAAGCCACAGTTGGAATATTGTGTGCAGTTTTGTTCCCTTTATCTGAGGAAGAAAATTCTTGCTATGGAGGTAACACTGTGGAAGTTTACCAGAATGATTCAAGGGACATCGAGACTGACATGTATGTTTAGATTGAGTCGGTTACTATTATATTCACTGAAGTTTAAAAGAATGAGGGGCGATCTCATAGACATCTATAAAATTTTAACAGAACTAGGCAGGGTAGATGTATGTCTGATAAAAGCAAGATACTGCAGATGCTAGAATCTGAAACAAAAACAGAAAATGCTGGAAAATCTCAGCAGATCTGACAGCACCTATGGTGAGAGAATAGAGCTAGTGTTTCAAGTCCATCTAACCTTAATGAGAGCTCTGACAAAGGGTCATCTAAGCTTGAAATGTTGGCTCTATTCTCTGCCTGCAGATGCTGTCAGACCTGCTGAGGTTTTCCAGCATTTTCTGCAGATGCATGTCTGAACTGCCAGTGTGCAAGTATTGCCGGGCTAAGCACCCCACCTGAGTGAGAAAGAGGATATGTATCTTCATGTTTTGGTCTCATGTAATGTATTTTTATAAATTCTATGGATAAAGCATGTTTAGAAAAAAATGACTACAAATCAAACAGTATTGTGATTTTTCGAATAACACTTAAAAAGCTATCTGTCAATCTGTGTGTTTCTCTGAATAACCATGGATTAATGGACATGCTCAATCCTAGGCATAAGGCCCAATTCTAGGAGGGTCATGTGAGGACCGAATATCCTTTCACCCTTATAAGGCCATCAACATTAACAGTGCTGGGCTGCAAGTGCAATCCTAAATTGGGATTTCCCATGTCTGAATCTCACAGGGGCCCAAGCTAAGGTAAGGTCAGAGGCCAGACCCAGGGAAGAAGAGGAATACAGGCATTATCTCTATGCAAGTGCCAGGTTCAAGGTTCATTGAAATTTCACCTTATCAAAAATACTCAACCGATTAAGCGTTCTTTAAGAAGTGAGGCAGGAAGTTTTATGATATCTGGGTGGGCAATAAAATAGCTTGCCAGCAACACTTACATCCCAAGCACTTGTTAAAAATGCTTTTTAAAAAATCTATGAATGGCCACAAGATATTGTGTCCCACTCTGTCACATTGTTTACAAGTAACAGCTCTTTTTAGTTTGCATCATGCATAGACATACTATAGGCGGGAACATATTGAAGTTGTAATTACTGCTCAAAACCAGAACTGACTGCTTCATTATTGGAGACAGTAAGAAGTCTCACAGCACCAGCTTAAATTCCAACAGGTTAATTTGGAATCACGAGCTGTCAGAGCACTGCTCCTTCATCAGGTGAATGGAGAGGAAGGTTCACAAACATGGCATATAAAGAAAAGACACAATTGTGAGATAATTACAGATTGGAATGTGAAAAAAGTTTGGAGTATTTACAGGTAATCAAGTCATATAGGTACGGACAATGAGAATGGAAAGTGGGCTAATCATAGGTTAAAGAGGTGTGAATTGTCTCAAGCCAAGACAGTTGGAGAAGTACAACGGCAGATTCTCTCAGCATAGTCTCTCGTATAGATCAACTTGAATGCGTTCGTGACCTGTATTCCTTTCCAAGTCATGATTATTGGAGGAGTTGGGAGTGGAGGCAAACTCTTTGGAATCATTTCCTGTGCCTAAACATGTGAAGAACGGAATAGCCTTGGGTAAAAGATAGCCAGGCCAAAGATGGTTCCTGGAGTGGTATCCTGGGGCTGTAATGATGGCTGAGAAAAATATTTTCAGGCTGAAGATCAATTTTCCTTGACGAAAGTGCACTTGCCATTTAACGGCTACTGCAACTTTTTAATTAATCAGTCACAGTGGAATTTCTCACTGCTCACCCTGCACACATCAACCATGTGGATTGACTGTTGGGAACTCATATGGAGAATGTAATTACCCTCAGTTTGGAAGCTGCAGCAGGAATGGGCTGTGTACTAATCCCCCTTAGTTTTGTTCCTGATGGTCGTGTAGAGAAAATTCACCCTGCAGCACAAAAGCACATGCAACAACTCTACCAAGTGAAGTATGTTGTATTATAAAGAGGAAAATTAGGGTCTATATAATTCCCAGTGTGAGAAATAAGGCTGAATGATGGTGTGAATGGATGAATTACAGAATATTCCTCCATGAAGCACCGTATACCTGGAGGTGTGATGATGAGGAGCAGATCACTGATGCAAATGAAGTGTTAAAAACTTGTGAGTACTTAGCTGCAGGTGGATGGAAGTGACCACATCTGGTGTCTGCAATAAAGAAATCTTGCCCAGGGGTGGAACAAAAACCTGTGTGACTAATTAACTCGCTGCATGGACAGAGGCCCTCTCCTGTTCTCCAATTCTTCACATAGCAGAAGAATAATCATTCTTAACAGACAGCTAGCCTGTGGCTCATAATAACACTAACAGCACAGGGTTTGATCCTGCTGAGGTAGACTTGGGAGCCTGTCTCCTATGCCGCTTGGGAATTAAACCACTGAATAAGCCATGGTTTGATGATCTTCAAATAATGAAGAATGCAGTTTTTTTTACACAGAGGGTGGTGGTTGCCTGGAACTCATTGCCAGGGGAGGTAGTGGAAGCAGATACGATAGTGACTTTTAAAGGGCATCTTGTCAAATACATGAAAAGGATGGGAATAAAGGGATTTGGTTCCTGGAAAAGTAGAGGATTTTAGTAATGTCAGGCAGCATGGTTGGTGCAGGATTGGAGGGCCGAGGGGATTATTCCTGTGCTGTAATTTTCTTTGTCCTTTGCGAGCAGAAGATGAAGCGGTATTGAGTGGGCACTGATTTCTAGGAAATTTCTTTGGTAGTTTATTACTGATCTCTCTTTTTCTCTTCAAAAGCTTACCTCAAGTCCCGTATCTTTTTAAAGGCACTTACACAACCTCAGAACATCCCATGTGATTTTGTAACCAACAAGTTACTTTTGAAGTGCTGTCACTGTTGTAAGTAAAGTCACTCACCCTCACAAAGTATTCAGTCGCTAAGTCATTTTCCTGTACCTTCATGAGATAAAAGCACCTTACCCATTATTATTCAACTTTGAATGGTTGCAAGAAAACAGTGAAACAAACTCTAACTTTTGTAGTCAAATCCTGTTTATTTTCCAGAGAAATGCTCATCCTAAGCAAGTCAACTAATTCATACATAATTATGTCTTGTCAAGTCAGCTCTCTGTACTGGCTATCTTAATTGCTCTAACATATGACAGCATCAGTGGAGAGAGAAGAGAGCCATTGTTTTGAGTCTAGATGTGGCTTCACCAGAGCTTCTTCCGTTCTGATGAAGGGTCATCCAGACCTGAAGCATTGGCTCTATTCTCTCTGCAGAGATGCTGCAGACGGGCTGAGATTTCCTAGCGTTTTCTGTGTTTGTTTTGGATTCCAGCAGCCGCAGTATTTTGCCTTGTTCGACTTCTGTGCATTTACCTCAGTCGAATGCTACCTGAGTGACACTAGCGCAATAATTCCCCATCCGCTGTGGAATTGGAGAGGGTGAGGGGCGGACAATGGAGGTGTCTGTTGACCCCACGTGGAAATTTCTGGTCTTGCTCGAGCAAGGCCATAAAATGCCACCTTAGATTTCTAAGATAAAGTTCCCCTGGAGGTCTGAGGTGGTTCACCTCACTGAAGCATGGAGGCCAAATTCCAACAATCCTTCTCTTGTAACATCAAACGGTGCCAAGCCCACGTCTGAAGCTTTATTGTGTGCAGATATTGGTGGAACCTTAAGAAAGCTGGTTCATTGGTACTCTCCAGAGACAGCAGCATCTTTGACCTCCTCTTGATGCCTATAAATGCAGGCAATAAAACTACTGAGAGTGTCATAATAGATCTTATAGACCCAATCAAACCTTGGGCATCCTGCGAAGTTGTCACATTCAGGTTCACTCTGGAAGTATGTAACTGTTAATCCCTGAGCTATCAATATCCTTTGAAGCTCCAACTAGCACTTTCATAAGAAAAATTCTGGATGATCATTCTGTCCAGCATGAAGTGCATCTCTTCAAGAATGTCATGTAATATGTTGCAGATGTCTCAAATAGACTTTTCCCATCTATCCCATATTCATTACATATGATTATCTTTAATCAACTTTGCCAGCCTCCTCTTGCTATTATTGGTGCGTGTACTTGTGTGGGTATTTCTACATATGCATGTGTGGATGTCTGTATGTGTGCATGTTCA
This sequence comes from Sphyrna mokarran, assembly GCA_024679065.1. Lineage (NCBI taxonomy): Eukaryota > Metazoa > Chordata > Chondrichthyes > Carcharhiniformes > Carcharhinidae > Sphyrna > Sphyrna mokarran. Next base: position 36,454,816 of record JAGIQG010000005.1, on the reverse strand, counting down.
TGAATGTGTATGTGTCCGTTTGTCTATATGGGTGGCTGTATATGTAGGACGGTGTGTTTGGACATCAGCTAAGGCCAGGATTAACATTAGCCAAGATTTGCTGCATGGTTGGATAGCTGGCTACTAACACTCACTGTCAATACCACTTGAATAACAAGGCTACGTGATTTGCATGAAGGAACTAACTCAGAGAACAAAAGAATCTTGTAGAATCAGATCAAGAAGTTAAAAAAACTTGAGATATTTCCTTGGAAATGAAGTTATTTGTAGTTAGCAGAGTAATTTTTAAAAATGCTGGGAATTACAAATTTAAAACAGAGGCCTTGCTTCAAGCTATTACAAGAACCAAGTTGGTCTACAAACTCTCCATACAAAAAAGCAATTGTGCTGATTTTATCTCACGATCCATTTTAAAGTAATGGGAATGAATTATAAGCTTTTAACCTAAGTATGAGTTTCAGTGGCGATACAAACCACAAGAACAAAGAGAACAGTTCTTCATTTCTGGTTCCTAGACATTTCAATTGCATCATGATGTTGTGGCCAGGTTTGAGTATCAAGAGTACAGAAATCCCAGCTCATCTGCATCTCACACAAAGCAAACCTAAAACTTTACCCATTCTATTTGAATTTCCCCTTAAAAACAGTTGCATGTGGACCTAGATGCAGCAAAGATTAGATAATGTGATACAAAAGGTCCTAATTTGCTGAAAATCTGAACCAAAACAGAAAATGCAAAAAAATGCACAGTAAGTCAGGCACCATTTATGGAGAAAGAGAATGTTTAACACTTCAGGTTAAAAAACTTGTATTAGCCTAACCCTTCAAAGTTTTCTCCTTCAGAAAGTGTTGCAACAGCAAAAGTATAATTACAATATTAATGTTCCTTCATTTGGTAAAATATTTACATCTTTATTGAATAGTGAAGGGAATTAGCAGAGTAGGAAGGGACCAATTCTTCCTTCTTAAAAGAATCTTCAAAATAAAGAGATGGAATATTTACATTTAAATTAAACTGGCTAAACATGAATCAAGGGAAATTTTTCTTTGAAGGAAGTTGTGAGAGAAGGTCATGGATACATAGTCAATTGGGGGGATGGCAAGGTGGCACAGTGGTCAACACTGCTGTCTCACAGCACCAGGCACCCAAGTTCGATTCCTGCCTTGGGTGACAATGTGTGCATAGTCTGTGCATTCTCCCCATGTCTGCATAAGTTTAATTCGGAATGCTCCAGTTTTCTCCCACAGTCTGGTAACCGTGCTGGTTAGGTGCTATAGCCACGCTAAATTCTCCTTCAGCGTACCCGAACAAGCATCAAAGTGTGGCGACTAAGGGATTTTCACGGTAACTTCATTGCAGTGTTAATATTAGCCTACCTGTGACACTAATAAGTAAAGTGTTAAGTATATAACCTCAATTGATGGGAATTGGGGGAACTTTTTTTTAAATCTAGAAAAAATGACTAATAAATTGATTGGAAAACTCAATACACAATGATGAATTTTCTGCATTTTCCAATTGCTGATGTTGACTTGAGTTTGTTTATTTGGTTTGACCTGAAAGAGGCCAATTGTTGATGATAGAAAGCAGTATGGTGCTGAATTGATTATTTTCTTTAATTTAGATGCGCTGGCAAACACAGTAAAATCTGTTAAGATTAAGAGCAAATTCTGTTTTAGGTAAGTTTTTATATCTAAATATAACATATCTGCAGAGGGTCACATTGACATGTTGGAACTGTTTGTGGATAGTGTCAGTCTAATACATTGTGAAAAATAATAAAAGCAGTAATAGCCAGAAACATCCAAAAATGTATATAAAACTGTAACTTTTTTTATTTATGAGATCATTTACTTTTTTTTTAACAAGTATACACTTGTCAATTTGCGAGAACAGTATACACAAACAGTTTGAAATTACCACATACACTATGCCAAAGAAGACAACATAAAATGGAAACATGCATGGCAAAACATCCAAAAAATGCTTTCCTGAACAGATCTAGAGATTAATATCTTTGGAGTAATTCTGAGCTTGGGTGAAGATATGAAATTGGTGATATCGATTCAGCAGCCCTTTATACATTTCCTCTGATGTCTTGCACTCATTTTGCACTGTCGCCCAAAGTTAAAATACCTTTTTTAATTTGAGATGACGATACTTCAGACCTTAAATGATAAGTTAGACTAGAGAGTCAAAAGGCATTTCCTACTAAGGTTGTTATATGAATGGGTTTTAATTAAACACAGTTGATGCTCATAATAAAAGCAGGAAATGCTAGCAATGCACAGGAGACTTGTCAGTATCTGAGAATAAAAAGATGCCAACAATTACATCACGCTCAGATATACTATGTTAAGTTGTATGTGGTATGTTGCTATATTGAAACTTTTGAGCTTTTCTTATATTGTAGGAGTGGCTACACTTCAAAAGTACCTCATTGGCTGTAAAGGGCATCCTGAAATTCAGGCAGCACAATGGCACAGTGATTAGCACGGCTGCTTCAGTGCTGCCTCACAACACCAGGAACCCAGGTTCGATTCCCAGTTTGGATTTGTGTGGAGTTTTCACATTCTCCCCATGTCTGTGTGGATTTCCTCTAGATGCTCCAGTTTCCTTCCACCCAATTCATCTAACCCGCAGATTATTTTGAATCTGCAGGTTAGATGGATTGGCCATGTTAAATCTCCCCCCAATGTCCAGGGCACTGGCAGGGTAAATGCATCGGGTTATGGGAGTAGGCCCTGTGTACAATCCTACACAGTAGGATTGTATGTGGTGCAGACTTAATTGATAGCACAGTCTCCTTCTGCACTGTAAGATTCTGTGATTTTGAGTCCATGAGAGACACTATATAAATGCAAGTTCTTTCTTCCTTCTCTAGTTGGAGTTTTAGGTGAGTTTGGGACTGATTTGAGAGAGTAACACGAGTGACAGTGCGCATTGCCATGCTTGCCCTTTGGGTCAGTGTCTGACAGCTTTTGCTTGCATTACTTCCATTACAGTGTAGAGGGACCCGGGTGTCCTTGTGCATGAATTGCAAAAAACCCAGTCTGCAGGTGCAGCAGGTGATCAAGAAGGCGAGTGGTACGTTGGCCTTTATAGTGAGGGGGATGGAATACAAAAGCTGGGAGGTCTTGCTGCAACTGCGATCTTATAGAGACTTACAAGACAATGAAGGGGCTAGATAGGGTAAAGGTAGAGAGATTTTTCTGCTTAGAAAGAATAGCAGAACTAGAGGGTACAGCCTCAAAATAAGGGCGAGGGGGCAGTTTAGAACGGAGTTGAGGAGGAATTTCTTCACTCAAAGGGTGGTGAATCTCTGGATTTCTCTGCCGATTGAAGTGGTAGGGGCTACCTTGTTGAATATATTTAAGTCACAGGTAGATAGATTTCTGACAGATAAAGGAATTAAGGATTATAGGGAGAAAGCAAGAAAGTGGAACTGATTCACTTCAGATCAGCCATGAACTTATTGAATGGCGGGGCAGGCTCAAGGGGCTAGATGGCCTACTCCTGCTCCTATTTCTTATGTTCTTATGTACAAGAAGATCGAGACAATGGGAAGGCAAAACATTTATGTAATACCTTTAACATATTTGACATTCCAAGGTGCTCTCTGAAGGAATCGATACTAAGCCATGGGAAAAAGTTAGGAGAGATGACTAAAGTTTTGCTTGGGAAAGGTTTTCGATGGGAAGTGGAGAACTCGAACTCTTCAAAAAGCCACTGTCATTGATAGTTGGGTAAAGGAGGGGACACCGATAGTCTGGAGGACTGAGTTGAAGGGCAGAAGTATGACTTGATTCATTATTGTCACAAGTATTAGTATCCAGTGAAAAGCATTGTGTCTTGCATGCTACCCGGGTAAAACGTAGCATTCGTAGAATTCATAGAGTAGAAGAAAAGGATAGGGTGAAGAATATAGTGTTGTAGTCACACGTATGATGAAAAGAAAGATCAGCTTAACATGTGATAGGACCTTTCAAAAGTCTGCTTAGAGCAGGGAAGAAGCTATTCTTGACTCTGTGGTACATGCTCCCAGACTTTTCCCCAGATCCTTTTCCCAATGGAAGAGAGTCTGTTCGGGGTGTGTGGGATCCTTGATTATGCTGGCTGTTTTCCCAAGGTAGTGAGAAGTGTAGACAGAATCAGTGGATGAGATAATAGAGGTGGCAGATGTTTGGAGACAGGTGGCAGATGTTTGGAGACAGGTGATTGTGGAGAGATTTGAATATGAGGACAAACAAGGATTCCATCTTGTTTTTATGGACTGGTTTTCTCAACCAGAAACTATGGCTGACTCAAGGTAGCCAGGACAAATCAACTGCACTGCTGCCTGTAGATGGTGGGGAAGTGGGGGGCTAGGATGCCTGTGTGTGCAAATCAGTCAAATGACAAATGTAAAAACATTACAGATCTATATTCCATTGAAATCAGTTGCGTCCATTGTCCAGTGTTTGTGGATGCTGGAAGGAATCGACCTTTAACTAAAAATATGTGGGAGGCAGGTCACTGTTGTCCCAGTTTTCATTTTGGCGACATTCCAGAAGCTGAAAGAAATGTGAACATCTTGTAAATTAACAAGATTTAACTGGGTTTTTTTTTTCTCAGCAGATGGGTGCAGAATAAATAAATCTTAGGCACCGGGTAACTAACGCATAACGCTTTTGAGTGAGCTGGAAGATTAGATTCCTTGCGCGCTGAACAGCAGCTGCGTCTGTGCCTGTAGGGTGCTGGCAGGAAGGGGGAAATAAACGAAAAACAATCAATCTTTAAAACATAATACATATTAACAATGTTTGCTAAGGCTAGACATTGTTTAATCAAAACCGGATGCAAGATTTTGCAAGACTTTAGTGCTTCATGTACCTCATAAAAAAAAACCCAGCTCTTTGCATGGCTCAAGGGCAATGACTGTTAAAAAAAAACGCAGTGCTTTTTTTCTGCCCTCTTCCCGTTTTATTTATCTTCAGTGAAAATCAGAATCCAGGGATGACTGGCCGACATGTGAAGCGATATTACATTTTTATAATTTTATTGGTACCCAATGGCCATTGTGTTGAATGAAAGCAATGCTTGCATGAGGAGGAATGTAACCCACATTTTAATGGACCTGGAAGGCGCACTTTGTAGTGACCTCTGTAAATCTGTGCACAGATAATTAGGAGCTTCTTTTCAATGAGCTGTCGGCAGCATGGGTTTTATCTGTGCAAGAATTGGGTGCCCTTTCACCTCCTGTCCAAGGTTTCCTTTACCACTGCTGAAAAATAAACCTGCTTGAGCTCTGTCGGGTGATATATAATGCAGTATTATAATAATGCTGGATTTCTAACTTCTCTGCCTTCACTCAGTTAGCCCAACTTGCAAGCAAAGATTGACCTCTTGGTAGCAGGGCGCTATGATTCAGGGAATTGAAAAATGTTCCTTACGTGCCTGAACAAACAGAAGTTAGCTGCTGATGCTTGTTGCCTTAACTTAAGATTTCCTCCTCCCTCTTTTTAGAAGCTGATTACAGTGATGGTTTTGAGAAATTACCAATTTCATTAATGCAATATAGGTTTGGCTGAAAAAGCTTTCTGAGGTATGTGTATTAAAAACCCCTGGAATTAATATTATCTTTCAGTCTGAGCTACGGTTGTACATGGCAGGGCCGACTCGAGAACAGTTTCTTCCCTGCTGCCATCAATGCACCTACCATAGATTAAGCTCACCTTTCTCTCCACTCTAGCTATAACTGTAACACCATACTCTGCACCCTCTCCTTTCCTTCTCCCCTATGTACTCTATGAATGGTATGTTTTGTCTGTATACCATGCAATAAACAATACTTTTCACTGTATCCCAATGTGTGACAATAATAAATTAAATCAAATCAAAGACTACAGTGTTTTGATCTGATCTGTCAGTTATGGGGTTGCTCAGCATTTCTACAGCAAGCTTCTCCTGTCTGAGGAATCATGATATATGGGGAGTGGGCAGGAAAGTGGAGCTGAGGCCCGTGATCGGCCATGATCGAATTGACTGCTGTAGGAGGCTCAATCAGTCGTACGGTCTTCTCCTGGTTTTTATGTTCTTGTGTTACGCACTTACCTAGTCCCGTGTTGCAACTTCACCAGATTTTTAAATACTTGTGGTACTGCTCCTGATGGTTTTCTACATTCTCCATTGAATTGGAGTTGGTCCCCTGATATGATGGTAATAGGAAAGTAAAGGATGTGCCAGACCACAAAGTTACAAAATATTTTCAAATATAATTCTGCTGCTGCTGATGGTTCTGTTGCTAGATCTGTTCTGAATCTATTTAATGAAGTATAGAAGAAGTGCCACATAACATCACGAGGGAGATGATGGGCTAGTGGATATTATCACTAGACTATTAATTCAAAAACTCAGGTAATGTTCCGGCGACCCGAGTTCAAATCACACCACAGCAGATAGTGGAATTTAAATACAACAAAAAATATCTGGAAATAAGAGTCAGCATGATTTTATGAAAGGCAAGTCATGTTTGACTAATTTGATAGAGTCCTTTGAGGATGTAACAAGTAAAGTGGATAATGTGGATCCTCTAGATGTAGTATATCTGGACTTCAAGGAAACGTTTGATAAGGTGCCACACAAAAGGTTAATTCACAAGGTTAGATCACATGGGATTAAGAATAATTTATTAGCTTGGATAGGTGACTGGCTGATGAATAGAAGAAACAGTCGGAATAAATGTGTTTTGTTTTCTGGATAGCAAGGAGTAACTAGCAGGTGCTACAGCATTCAGTCCTTGGACCCCAGCTATTTATAATCCACATTAATGATTTGGATGCAAAGACAGAAGGCTGTATAGCTAAATTCACAGATGACACAAAAATAGATGGGATAGTAAGTTGCAATGAAGAAATAAGAACCTATTTAGATAGGTTAGGAGAGTGGGCTAAAATACACCGATGGAGTTTAATGCGGATAAATGTGAGGTCATACATTTTGGTGGAAAAATGGGAAGGTGACTCATTATCTAAATGGGGAGAGACTTCAGGGTGTTCTGTTGCAGAGGGAACTGGGTGTCATCATTTATAAGTCATAAAAAACTAGCACACAGGTACAGCAGATAATAAAGAAAGTGAATGGAAAGTTGGCATTTATAGCTAAAGGAATAGAATATAAAGGTAAGGAAGTATTGTTGTAACTATACAAGGCATTGGTTGAGGCTACACTTGGAGTATTGTGCACAGTTTTGGTCCACTTATTTGAGGAAAGATGTAGTGGCATTGGACACAGTTCAGAGGAGGTTCTCTAGATTGGTTCCAGAGATGATGGGTTTGTTGTATGAAGAGAGATTGAACAGTTTAGGCCTATACTCTCTAGAATTTAGGAGAATGACGAGAGATCAAATTGAGGTATACAAGATGATAAAAGGTATGGATAAAGTAGACGTGGAATGAATGTTTCCACTGGTGGGACAAGAGATCGTAGGAGAAGGGGTAGTAAATTTAAAACAGAGTTGAGGAGAAACTACTTCTCCCAAAGGATTGTGAATCTGTGGAATTTGCCATCCCAAAGTGCGGTGGACACCGGAACAGTGAGTAAAGTTAAGGAGGAGTTAGACAGATCTTTAATTGATAATGGGTTGAAGGGTCTGGGGAGAAGATAGGAAAATGATTACGAGGAGCATATTAACCATGATCGGAGCTGACTTGATGGGCCGAGTGGCCTAATTCTGCTCCTATATCTTATGAACTTATGATTTTATGAAGAAGATATCCAGCGGATAGGTTTATGGATGAAAAGAGAATGGTTTAGGTTAGAGGGTCATTGCTTTTTCTCAATTGGTCGGTGCAACATCGAGGGCCGAAGGGCCAGTTCTGCGCTGTAGTGTTCTATGTTCTATGTTCTAATACCACCCAGGCTCTGTCCCCACAACCCCATGCATTTACCCTAGTTAGTCCCCCTGACACTAAGGGCAAATTAGCATGGCCAATCCATCTAACCCACAGATCTTTGGACTATGGGAGGAAACCGGAGTGCCCAGAGAAAACCCAGACAGACACAGGGAGAATGTGCAACTCCACAATACCCAAGCGGGGAATTGCACATGGGACCCTGGCGCTGTGAGGCAGCAGTGTTAACATTGTGCTATTGTGCCGCTCATTTTGCAGTCTGTTTCTCGCAGCTGCCTTGATTCTTCTTTCACACAAGGAAATAACCCAAGCTTCAACCTCTTACTGAATACAGGCAGCTCTATAAGTGCTCTGCAGCAGATTATCACTACTCATGTCCACCTACCCCCTTTTCTGACCTTTCTTTTCTCATAAATTACTTCGGCCCAGGTGGCAAGCACTGCTGTTTGCCCTCCTTGTTGTCTGTTTTTGTGTTGTATGTTGAGGATATGTTGTACTTGGGACATGGAGTGTTAATACAAATGAGTTTTATTTACGGGTGTGTGCTATCTTACATGGCCATTTTTTCTCTGCCTAATTCCCATGCAAGCGACTTGTGTCTCCAGCAATTCCATGAACACAATAACATAACGGAGCTTCAGTAAGTTCAAAAGAATGAGTACAAATAGATCACAGTGAGGATGTGAAAACAGGAAGAGAAGCCAATGCAAATGATTTTCTGGCTATGGCTGAATAGATAAGAATGGAACCATGTGTGAGCAGTCCCATCCAACCGGATGTGAATGGGGGGGGGTAGGCCTTGGATGAGGATGATGTGGTCAATCTTGTCAAAGGCTGCAGAAAGGTTACACTGTTACTTGTTACACTGTTAACATTTTCCAGCCAGTGATAATGTAATGGAGTTTCTTTGGGACAGCTGAAGGAGAGTTTCAGAAACATGTTTTAAAGATGCTGGCCCAATTTAGGGTAAACATATTGAGTAGGCCCCATTGCTTCAAGCAGAAAATTACAGAGGCTGCAGTGGGCCCCAAGGAGATGATCATAGGATCTTGCTGCACAGAAGGAGACCATTTGGATTGTTAAAAGAACAATCCAGTTAGTCCCTCTCCTCTTCCTCTTTTCCCAAAGCCCTGACTTATCTAATTCCCTATTAAAGGTTTCACTAATTCTACATCCACCAATCCTTGCAGACAGTGCATAACAATTCACTGTATAAACATTTTATCCTTCTGTCACTCTGGTTCTTTTGCTAATTACTTCAAACCTGCATCTGCTGGTACTGACACTTTTGCCAGTGGAGACAATTTCTCCATATTTACTATATTGCAACAGGAAGGACATGAACAGACTGGAGGAGATGACTCACCAAGATATCGCGTGGGATGGAACATATAAGTTATAAAGAGAGGTTGGATAGGCTTGGATTGTTTTCTCTGGAGCAGAGAAGACTGAGGTGTGACCTCTTCAAGATTATGAGGGCATGGACAGGGTGGTTAGGGAGCAGCTGGTCCCTTTAGTTGAAGGGTCAGTTACAAGGGGATATAAGTTGAAAATGAGAGGTGGGAGATTTAGGGTGGATTTGAGGGAAATCTTTTTCACACAGAGGGCGGTGATGGTCTGGAATGCATTGCCTGGGAGGGCTGTGGAGGTGGGATGCCTCAGTGACTGGGTGTACCTGGATGAATACTTACCTCTGTGTGGTGAGTGTCAAGAACAAGCTGCCAGAAGTAGTAGTAGAGACGGATACAATTTTGTCTTTTAAAAAGCATTTAAACAGTTACATGTGTGAGATGGGTATAGAGGGATATGGGCCAAATGTGGGCAATTGGGCTTAGCTTAGAGGCTTTAAAGAAAGGACACAAGAAACAATACTTATATATCAATACTATATTGCAATACATGTGACAGTAATAAATCAAAGCACAGCACTTCACATGGCATATATAAGCTCATAAGGTCATAAGAACATGGGAAAAGGAGCAGGAATAGGTCATGACTTCAGGCTAAAGAGATAATCCTTTAAAACAAAAATGAGGAGGAATTTCTTTAGCCAGAGAGTGGTGAATCTATGGAACTCTTTGCCGCAGAAGGTGTGGAGGCCAGGTCATTGAGTGTCTTTAAGACAGAGATAGATAGATTCTTAATTGATAAGGGGATCACGGGTTAGAGGGAAAAGGCAGGAGAATGGGAATGAGAAAAAAAATCAGCCACGATTGAATGGCAGAACAGACTCAATGGGACGAGTGGCCTAATTCTGCTCCTATCTCTTATGGTCTTCTGATCTTATGGAATAGACCATTAAGCTCTTTGATTCTGCTCCGCCATTCAATAAGATCATAACTGATCTGATTGTGATCTTAACTGTACTTTCTGGCTCGATCCTGCAACCTTTAACTCCAGTGTTGTTCGAAAATCTGCCTAACACAACCTTCAGTGGCCCAGCCTCCCCTCTGAGGAACAGAATTCCAAAGACGAGCAACTGTCAGAGGAGGAATTTGTCCTTAAATAAGACAACCTTTATTTAAAATTGCGCCTGCTCAACTAGATTCCCTCAGCAGGAGTAATATCCTCACTGCATCTAAACAGTCAAGCCCCCTCAGGAATATCATCCACGCCACCACAGTTTTCCATTCTGAATTTTATGGCCTTGGGCGGAGACAGGCATAATGGTGGACGGGGTGATTGCACATTTTTGAACTCAAAACACATTCGTGGTGCTTGAAGATCCACACAGGGGCAATACAGACAAGAAGTTGGCCCAAGGAAGGAAAGACTTTTCAAAAAAACTGGAAATGGTTGTCAGGGAGATTAGCAAATTAATTTTAAGCAGGTTTCCAACTTTGATTGTTTGTTGTTCCAACGCAGGTGCTAACCGATTTACATCAATGTGCTAATGCTCAATTAATGTAGTCAATAGTGCAATTTAATAGAATAAATTAAATGTTTACAGATTAACGTGGCAGGCACAAGTTTATTATTAGCTCAGCATTATTATCAGTACAATTATCATTAGTTTGTTTTTCCCTGAGTACAGACAGAAAATGTCACAAATAGGGGAAGGAAAGGTCTCTTCGAGTAATGGCAACACTGAAAATGAAAACGCTAACTGCAGAAAATAGCAAGACCAGGCCAATTGAATTGTGCTGACTGAATTATGAAATTAATGTAAGGGAGGCATAGCAAATTTGCAAATGGATTTTTTTTAAAATCAGCATTGTTACAATATAAATTGTGCCAGAGTTTTCTGCAACAGGACAATTCTAATATTTTATCTTGAATCCCTGTGACAGCGAGTGGCTCTTTCACTTTCATGGTAAGCAGCTTAGATTGCTTTAACAGGACTGAACTATAAAGTTCGACTGTAAGAGTAACTGTAAAGCTAATTTCTCTGTTTCCTCCATCTACTGGACTCCCAGAAGTCTGATGTCATTCAACAGTTTGAAATGTGTTCTTCATACTTAGCAATGACTTCCAAACTGCTCAATAAAAGTGTCAATTGCCCACTTCAGAACTATGTTTTAGTTCCAGTAGTTTTCTAAAGAGAGAAGCATCTTTTTTTTGTGTGTAGCTGCGTCACACATTAATCCCCTTTAGCCTCTGTTAGTAATAGGCGGAATAACACCCTGTCAGCTTGGTCTAGTGGCAGCATTCATACCACTTTGTCCGAAGTCTATGGGTTCAAGTCTCACTCCTATTAAAGGAGTGAATTAAATAAAGCTGACACTAGAGGTGGCAATGGTGGCACAGTGGTTAGCACTGTTGCCTCACAATGCCAGGGAGCTAGGTTCGATTCCCAACTTGGGTCACTATTTGTGTGGAGCTTACGCATTCTTCTCATGTTTGTGTGAGTTTCTTCTGGGTGCTCCAGTTTCCTCCCACCGTCCAAAGATTATGTTGGTTAAGTGCATTGGCCATGCTAAATTCTCCCTCAGTGTACCAGAACAGACGCTGGAGTGTGGCAACTGGGGAATTTTCACAGTAACTTCACTGCAGTGTTGATGTAAGTCTACTTGTGACACTAACAAATAAATTTTTAAAACTGAAGCCTTGATTATAAAGGGGTTGGAGGTATAATGCATTGGATACATACATGGAAGTTATGAAAAGAAATGAGTCTGGAGTATCTTAATTGAAAGGCCACATTTGCGCAATTGGAAGACTCAATGCCTTGCTTGAAGCCAGCAAGGACTGTGCAAAGGCAGGCGAGCGAGGGTGGAAATATGGGTCAGGAGTCAGCCATCACTCAGGGCTTGGGAGAACTGACTCTAGTATAAATAAATGCTGAATGAAAAAAGTTCCCAAATTGAGGTTGGAATGGGGAGAGAGGCCGATGGGAGGGGCACCGGAGGCCTAAGAATTCCTTCCTGCTCTACTAAAGGATCAAACATGTTATTTATCTTGGCCTCACGGTGGTCACAATGCTGCGCCCTGCCTGGGAGATTTGACACAAGGCGGGCTTCTGCCAAGTCTTTGGAAAAATCACTACAGCACCGATGACATCATCTGGCCATGACTTTTCCAGTTAAATCAGACTCTTGCTTGTTGCAACAGAAGCCTTGACTGATTTCAAAGTCAGTGAAAATAAGATACTGGTGGGAGGAGATGGTGTAGCTATAGGCCAGTAAATAGATGCAGCCTAAGCAATGCTATCAAAGGTTATCAGTGGTGGGTCAGAGATAGAACAATCTGATTGAATGTACAGCAAGCTTGAGGGACTGAATGGCTTATTTGGCCATGGCTCTTATTTTGCCTGTTTGTATATTCATTTCCACTGATGTGGGACTCTGGAAGACCAGGAGTGTGAAACTCAGAGTGAGCAGGTTACATCAGGTAAGGATAGGTTTGAATTTGGTGAATTCATTTGTATAGAAATTATACCCCTTTGGAGAGATAAGGTATTTCTTTGGACAGGATCCTGGACACGTTCAAGAGAGGTAAGGCACACTTTGGGAGAGTTAAGGCACCCTTCAGGACCGATTTTTAAAATTAAACATGAGTGTTTTTTGCATAAACTCATTGGAACTGACAATGAACTGTCTAGTTGCCAAGGAACTTTTCAGCTGTTAAGGAACTGTCCAGCTGTTTCAGAATCATCCTGCTGTCAAGAAACTGTACAGTTATGAAAGAACTGTCAATGTCTTCAAGGAAATAATGGAAAAGTCAAAATTGTGGAGGAAATGTGCAAGGATATTCGGTGGTTGGTCTGGAGAGAGTAAGGGCAAAGGGTGGGTGGGAGGAGGCATGGGTTGGTATAGGGAGAATGAGAGACCATGGTGCGTGTGGCATGGCATGGGAGTATGAGGAACCACGGGAGGTCACTGGAGACATGGGTTGAGGAATGAGGGGTGTGTGCAGGGTGGGAGGGTGAGGGGTGTGTGCAGGGTGGGAGTGTGAGGGGTGTGGGCAGAGTACATAGAACATAGAACATTACAGCACAGAACAGGCCCTTCGGCCTTCGATGTTGCGCCGACCAATATAAAAAGCAATGCCCCTCCAAACTAAACCATTCCCTTCTCTTCCATATACTTATCAACTAACCTCTTAAACGCCACCAAACTTGGCGCATCTACAACTGCTGCATGCAGGGCATTCCACTCCCTAATCACCCTTTGGGTAAAGAACCTACCTCTGATATCCGTCCTATAACTATCACCCCTTAATTTAAAGCTGTGTCCCCTCGTGCTAGCTTTCTACATCCTAGGAAAAAGGCTATCACTGTCCACCCTATCTAAACCTCTAATCATCTTATATGTTTCGATTAGGTCCCCTCTTAGCCGCCTCCTTTCTAACGAAAACAACCTCAAATCCCTCAGCCTCTCTTCATAAGACCCTGCCCTCCATACCAGGCAACATCCTGGTAAACCTCCTCTGTACCCTCTCCAAAGCCTCCACATCTTTCTTATAATGGGGGGACCAGAACTGCACACAATACTCCAAGTGCGGCCGCACTAGAGTTTTGTACAGTTGCAACATGACGTTGCGGCTCCGAAATTCAATCCCTCTACCAATAAAAGCCAAGACTCCATATGCCTTCCTAACAACCTTCTCGACCTGACTGCCTACTTTCAGGGGTCTATGCACATACACACCAAGATCCCTCTGTTCATCTAGACTACTAAGAATCCTACCATTTGCCCTATACTCTACACATTTATTATTTATGCCATAGTGCATTACCTCACACTTTTCCACATTAAACTCCATTTGCCACCTCTCAGCCCAGCTCTGCAACTTGTCAAAGTCTCTCTGCAAACTATAACACCCCTCTTCACTATCTACCACTCCTCCGACTTTGGTGTCATCCGCAAATTTATTAATCCATCCCTCAATACCCTCATCCAGATCATTTATAAAATTACAAACAGCAGGGGCTCCAAAACAGACCCCTGAGGTACACCACTTGTCACCGAACTCCACGATGAATATCTCCCATCAACCACCACCCTCTGTCTTCTATCTGATAGCCAATTCCTAATCCAATTAGCTAAATCACCCTCTATCCCATACATCTGCATTTTCTGCAGAAGCCTTCCATGGGCCACCTTATCGAACGCCTTACTAAAGTCCATATATACCACATCAACTGCCGTACCCCCATCCACCTCTTTGGTCACTTTTTCAAAAAACTCAATGAGGTTAGTAAGGCACGACCTACCCTTCACAAAACCATGCTGACTATCCCCAATCAATTCATTTCTCTCTAAATAACTATAAATCATATCCCTAATAATTCTCTCCAATACTTTGCCCACAACAGAAGTAAGACTCACTGGCCTATAATTCCCTGGAAGGTCTCTCTTCCCTTCTTGAACAACGGGACCACATTCGCTATCCTCCAGTCCTCCGGAACCACACCCGTAACCAACGACGACCTTAAGATCAGAGCCAGAGGCTCTGCAATCTCCTCTCTTGCCTCCCAGAGAATCCTAGGGTAAATCCCGTCCGGCCCAGGGGACTTATCCAACTTCAAACCCTCGAGAATATCTAGCACATCCTCCCTATCTACTTCGATACCTTCCAGTTTGATACCCTGTACCTCAGTGTTCTCCATAACTACATTTACATCACCCTGCGTGAATACCGAAGAGAAATATTTATTCAGTACCTCTCCAATCTCTTCAGGCTCCACGCACAACTTCCCAATGCTGTCTATGACTGGCCCTAATCTTGCCCTAACCAATCTTCTATTCTTAACATATCTAAAGAAAGCTTTAGGATTCTCCTTAATCCTATCAGCCAAAGTCTTCTCCTGGAGTAGGAGGGTAAAGAGTGTGAGCAGGGTGGGAGGGTGTGTGCAGGATAGGAGGATGAGAGGTGTGCAGGGTGGGAGGGTGAGGAGTGTGTGCAGGGTGGGAGGGTGAGGAGTGTGTGCAGGGTGGGAGGGTGAGAAAAGTGGCTGGTTCGTAATTAATGAGAAGGCTGGAGAAGCAAATGTAAATGTATATGAATATGTCCTGTCTGATGTACTGTAACTTCAGAGCAGTATTGGAATGCTCAGGGCTTTCTCATCAGAGAGGTGATGGACTGCCCAGTGCTATCTCTCCCAGCCATTGCTGCCCAAATAAAATAGTAGTCTTTAACCAGGATACTGACTTTGTGAGTCTTTGTATTATCTGAAGTTTTGGCATTACTTAACCTCTGAATAAACGCCACAACAATTTCCAAGTCAGAATGATGTCCGGCCTGGAGTAAACTTGCAGGTGCTGGTGTTCCTGTGCCCTGAAGACGTAAAGAGCCTATATAAGTACAAGATCTGTCTTTCTTTAGCACTAATATACAGAGTAAGAGCCTATCAGCACATAGCTATAACACAGAGGGGTAGGTCCTCCCATCATGTCACATGATGTGACCTGCCTGATATTGCTTCTGAGTGATGTTGTGCAGGAAATCGGATATGTTAGAATTGGCTTCAGTATTCCCGTTTATCCAGCATTCTATTGTGGAAAATGCATCAACATGGATATTGAGTGAGGTTGCATGCAGGCTCAGGTAAAACGATGCTAAGGGTGAATGTTCTCCATCATAGAATCAGGCTAGAAAAATAGTTATTCACCTGGGATTTAGTCAACGGATATTGAATTACACTCACTAAAGGTCAGCACCATCAGGAAAAACAGGGAGAAAAGTGGAAATAAAAATAAAATCATAAAGATTGCTTTTTCCAACACACAAAATCCCTTCAAGCTTGACATTGCATTGGGCTAAAAAGTTAAACACACTCAAATGCGTGATATGCCCTCAGTCCAAACTCCAGCGGAGCCATAATCGCTTCCAGTCAGATATCTTTTAAAGAGCCCATTATGTTTGCCAGAAACTTGAAATGCACACCTGTAAAAAATCTGGAATGAAACTGAAAGTATTCATCCATGCTACAGACTTTATTTCCACAATTACCTCGGTTCAGAACCCATCCAGTTAAACAGGCAGAGGTCAGCTGAGATTAAACAGAAAATCATTAAACTGAAATGGGTGGAATCTTACACTCCCCCATCAGCAGGTTTGCAGGTTTGGCGGCGCGGAGGGGGTGGGGGGGTGGGTAGAGAGAGCAGGAGATGTGTGTTAAGTTCCTCAGATGAGCTTCCCGCTGGTTCCCTGGATCCCCAGTCAACTCCACCTCAGTGCAATTTGATGCTGGGCAAGACCTCAGCCAGCCAGACCCACCACTGCCCCACCTGAGGCTCACTAGTGACCACTTAAGGATTGTTTCTACTTAGCCTCAATCTTCAGGCTGAGCAAGAGGAGTTTCTGAGTCTGGGGGAAGCCCAAAAATAAATTGGTTTCAGGCTTCAGTAGGCTGTGGTGGCGAGGGAGCGGAATTGGAGAGGGGTGGAAACACCTCCACAAGCAGGAGGTGTCTTCTTTTAATATAGGGTGCATCCCACCCTCACCTCTCATGATCTGGTACCATAGGAACAACCTTTATGACAGTCTTTCCACCAAAGCCCAACCTCTCCCCTACACATACCCCTCCAAGCCCCTCCCTACCCCGTGACCCCAAAGCTTATCCTTCCATGGAATTCTGCAACTTCACCTTAAGGATTTACACGCAATCCTAGCCTGTCTGTTGCAGCTCTGGTAGTGCACGAGCTAAAGAGCTGCAACAACTCTGATTCCTCTCAGGCAAGGGATAGAAGCCCGGCCTCCAACCAATTAATATCCAGAGTGTAAAATGGCCATGGGGCAGAATAGAGAGATCTGTGCATGTACGATGGTGCACTCTACTGCTCTCTGACAGCCTTTTGGTGATTTTAGACCACCTGCTTCCCTTACAGGCAAGAATTGCTTGTTGATGTTCCTTTCTGCTTAAAGTATGTAAGATCATAGATTTGGACAAAATCAAAAACATAGATCATAAACTCTTCAGTTTTCATGCTTGTTCTCGACTTAGAATTTCTTTTGTAAGATCGCTCCCATTATCAGTTCTGAAAACAAAGCCAATTCCAAATATTGGACAAATTTTTGAAGTTATTGTGGAGAAGGAAGGTCACATTATTCTGGCAAATTGAACAGTTTAATATTAACTTTCTGAGCTGCACACCCAGTTTGCTGTTTCACCATGTGACCTGGCTCTGTCAGACAGGACAACTGACCCATCCAACCTGTCCCTGCTGAAAGATTCTATACCATCATTGCCAACAGAACCAATTCAATCTTTGCATGCTTAATTGATCTTGCAACATCAACACCACCTGAAAATCAAATCTTATAAAATCAGTCTCCAGCCAGCTGAACTCAAGAAGCTTATATGAAAGAATTTCACAAAGTGACCCTGACTTTGGAACTCTGAAACTCATGTGAATCAATAGTGGTCATTTTACTGTAAGCCTCCTTTTCTCTATCCTCCCACCCCCACCTCTTTACTTGTGAATGCAGAGCAGAACATTGTAGAAACTCTTTTCGCAGACTTTGAGTTTGTGAAATAAATTAGCCTGCTGAGTTAATTCTTACTCAAATTTGCTGTGTATTATTAGTAACATTAGATCACATAAAAATCAAGAGGTTGTGAAAATATATGCCACACAATTTATTCATTAAAACAACCTATTTCAAAACACCTTCTGTTTACAGACAGATGGTCTGAGGAAAAAATTGTTTTTTTCAAACGCTTATTTTTCTCTTGTTGTAATATAATTTTTGCAAACAGTCCTTGTGACAATTTCAACAAATAATCCAAAGAGATTCATAGCTGGTGTTTTCAATTCAATGTTCTTGTCAAATCAGCAAAAGTGCAAAAGTTTTGTTTTTAATGGCCATTTGTTTTCAAATATAAATGGGTGAAATGAAATTCATATTAGTAAAAGTGTGTTATTACATTCGTGGGTCAGTTGTCCTGTGTTATTTGAACACCTAGGTTAGCCAACTTAAAATAAAAAGAGAAATTCATTGACAAAGCGTAGAGAGGAATTTGACACAATGGCAATGAAACATTCATAGAACATAGAACATAGAACATTACAGCACAGAACAGGCCCTTCGGCCTTCGATGTTGTGCTGACCAAAATAAAAAGCAATGCCCCTCCAAACTAAACCATTCCCTTCTCTTCCATATACTTATCAATTAACCTCTTAAACGCCACCAAACTTGGCACATCTACAACAGCTGCAGGCAGGGCATTCCACTCCCTAATCACTCTTTGAGTAAAGAACCTACCTCTGATATCCGTCCTATAACTCATACCCCTTAATTTAAAGCTGTGTCCCCTCGTGCTAGCTTTCTCCATCCTAGGAAAAAGGCTATCACTGTCCACCCTATCTAAACCTCTAATCATCTTATATGCTTCAATAAGATCCCTTCTTAGCCGCCTCCTTACTAACGAAAACAATCTCAAATCCTTCAACCTCTCTTCATAGGACCTGCCCTCCATACCAGGCAACATCCTGGTAAACCTCCTCTGTACCCTCTCCAAGGCCTCCACATCTTTCTTATAATGTGGCGACCAGAACTGCACACAATACTCCAAGTGCGGCCGCACTAGAGTTTTGTACAGTTGCAACATGATGCTGCGGCTCCTAAATTCAATCCCCCTACCAATAAAAGCTAAGACTCCATATGCCTTCTTAACAACTTTATCCACTTGACTGCCTACTTTCAGGGATCTATTGACACATACACCAAGATCCTTCTGTTCCTCAACACTATTAAGAGCCCTACCATTAGCCCTATACTCTACACATTTATTGTTCCTGCCAAAGTGCATTACCTCACACTTTTCCACATTAAACTCCATTTGCCACCTCCCATTCATTACACAGTCCTTCGGAGTGATAATATCGATACTTCCTTGTGATGTTTTAATAAAGAACAAAGAATAACACAGCACGGGAAACAGGGCCTTTGGCCCAATGAGTCTGTGCCGCCACCTCGACGTTCCCACTTCCACCATGATCCCTGTCTATGTTTATAGAAATCTGCATTGGAACCAAATTAGCGAGACAATTTAGGGAGAATTTGTTTTGCCAATCAGCCTAAGAGCACATCTTTGGGATGTGGGAGGAGACCAGAGCACCCGAAGAAAACCCACACAAGCACAGGGAGAATGCACAAACTCCCACAGACACAGGCCAAAATCCATGTATCTGCACAGCAACAGTGATAGTCACTGAGCTGTCGTGTTGCCCATCAACTGGTCCAGTTCAAGCATACACTAACGACGTGAAGCACTAGAGTACTCTCAAAAAATCCAAGAGCAGCTCTCTCATGACCCATCGGGTGTATGCCCCTTGTTGGACAACAAGGTGGACCGAAGTACCTGTAGGATAAAACAGAAATACATCAAGCACAACTTACACAATTCCCAGGGATGTCCCAAGGTTCATGATCCCTATTTTAAATCAGCCTTCTATATCCCTCCATCCTTATTCTGCTCACGTGTCTTTTTAAGTATCTTTTAAATAACTCCTCTGGGACCTCACCTGTGTCAAAGAAGAGACAAAGATTTGCGTCAGAGGCCCAGCAATTTCACCTCGCGCCTCCCTAAGCAGCCTGGGGTAAAGTCCATCAGGCCCCAGAGATTTATCAGTTTTAATGTTACCTAGAAGCTCTAACACTTCCTCCCTTGGTATGGATATTTCCCTCAACTGGTCCACAGATCCCTCAGAGACAGGACTGGTCAACAAGCCCCTCTCCTTCATGAATACTGACGCAAAGTATTCATCCAGGATCTCCGCCATTCCCTTGGGCTCTAGGTACAGTTCCCCTCCTCTGTCCCTAAAAGAACCAATTTTTCCTCTAACCACCCTTTTATTCCTAACATAGGAATAAAAAAGCTTTGGATTTTCCTTAATCCTAACCGCCAAAACCATTTCATGCCCCCTTTTTGCCCTTCTAACTCCCCGTTTGAGCTCCCTCCTACTCTCTCTATATTCGTCCAACGCTCTGTCCGTTCCCAGTTGCTTAGATCTAACATACGGCTCTCTTTTCTTCCTAACCAAATCCTCAATATCCGTAGTAATCCATGGTTCTCTAATCCTACCTTTCTCTGAGCCGGCACATATCTTTCCTGCAACATTTTCAGTATTCCCTTGAAAGAATTCCACATGCTGAACGTGGACGTACCCTCGAACAACCGTTCCCAATCAGTTTCCATAAGTTCCCGTCTAATCCGACTGTAGTTAGCCTTCCCCCAATTCAGCACCCACCCCTTAGGGCAACAAGCATCTTTTTCCATTTGTATCCTAAAGTAGACAGAATTGTGGTCACTGTCAGCCACATGTTTTCCTACTACAACATCAACCACCTGCCCTGGCTCATTACTCAGAACTAAATCTAATATAGCCTCTTCTCTAGTCGGACTAGCTACATACTGCTCCAATGATCCTTCCAGTATACATTTTACAAATTCCTCCCTGTCCGAACCCCCAGCTCTAGGTACTTTCCAATCCACCCCAGGGACATTAAAATCTCCCACTATAACAACTCTATTCTTTCTGCACCTATCCAAAATGTCTTTACATATGCCTTTTTCCACTGCCCGTGGGCTATTGGGTGGCCTATAGTACACCCCTAGCATAGTAATTTCCCCCTTTCTATTCCTCAATTCCACCTGCAGCGACTCAATTCCTAACTCGCTATATTGTCCTCCCTCTGTACTACTGTGATGTGCTCCCTAACTAACAATGCCACTCCCCCACCTCTTCTCGACCCTCCTCCGTCATGCCTGAAACACTTATACCCAGAAAAATTCAGCTGCCAGTTTTCCCCTTCCTTTATTCATGTCTCTGTCACTGCAACCACATCTAAGTTCCTTGAGAACAATAAGGCCCTAAGTTCATCTGTTTTTCCTGTTATGCTCCAGACCTCCAAACCCATTCGGAACCTCCTTCTCCCTGTTATCCAAACTGACTATATCACCCAAGTCGCTCTCAATCTCACTCCCTACTGAGCTATCGGTCTCATCCCCCCTCCCCTCTATATTAGTTTAAACCTGCAGAGACACTCCCACTAACCTCCCAGCTAAGATATTTGTGCCCTTCCCAATTTAATGTTCCTTCTCCCTCCTATACAGGTGCCCTTCTTTCACAAATAATTCCCAATTATCTACAAACAAAAAACCCTCTGCCCTACACCAATCCTTCAGCCATGCATTCAGCTGTAGGATCTCATTTCTCCTGATCCCATTGTTACCCAGCCCTGGAAGCAGCCCTGAGATTGCCACCCTGGAGGCCCTACTCTTCAGCCTACCCCCAACTCCCTAAATTGCTTTTGAATATCCTCCTTGCTCTTCCTTCCTATGTCTTTCTCTCCTATGTGAATAATTAATCTTGAGAACTTGAGATGTAATTGCTGTATTTTATGATTCCAGCTGATGATGATACTGTCCTGTACAGCTTGAATATACATGACCTTCTGTCTGACTTTCGGCTAGCATACTTGTGATTATATTAAATTTTCCACTTGTCAGAATCATAGACTCATATAGTTCAGAAGAAGCCTTTTGGCCCATTGAGTCCACACCAACACGTGAGAAACACCCAAACTCCCACTTAATCCCAACTGCAAGGACTAGGTCCGTAGCCCTGAATGTTATGATGTGCCAAGTACTCATCCAGATACTTTTTAAGAATGTGAGGCATCCTGTCTCCACCACCCTCACAAACAGCACATTCCAGACTGTCACCACCCTCTGGGTAAAAAAGCTTTCCCTCACATCCCCCCTAAACCTTTTGCCCCTCACCTTGAAACTTTGTCTCTCTGTGATTGACCTTTCATATTTTAACACACCCAGATATTTGTAAATGAAAATGCCCTTCCAAATTTAAAGCAATTATTTAAATTTTACAGCCTCAGATAAAACTTTTGGCAGAGGTGATACATTCTGTGTATGTAAAAAAGACAGTGACAGCTCTGTAAATTAATCTGGTAAGTATCTGAGCCACGGAGATGAAGAGAATCCCAGGTTCAGCCATTGGACTGAACTGATTTAAATAATCTCAATCAGCATACTGAGTCTAACACTCAATAGTCAGAATAAAATTGGCCACAAACCCTGCTGCAAGTGTGACAGTATGATTGTTAGTCAACAGCAGATTGGCACTGATACATACTCTGGTCAAATATTCACTGTTAGATTCAAACATGAATAACAGCCAGAGGCTATACCAGAATCATTCAGTATATTGGGCAGCAACCTTGGAGACAAGAAAAGCTAACAATTCAGGTGGGTGACCATTTATCAGGGGACAAGTGCTGCATGACCTTTCTCACTTAACACCAACCCATCACAGTATTAAGTATCTCTACAGTGCCAAATGAGACTATTTGATCCATTGATTTTGCACCAGCTCACTAAAAGAGCATTTTATCTTAATCCCACTCCCCTGCCTTATCCCCATATCCTTGGTGCTATCTTTCTTTTCAGATAGCAATCCAGTTCTCTGCTGAATAATCAAACTTCCCTCCACCATCTTCTCAGGAAATGTATTCCAGACTCCAACCACTCTCTGGGTGGAAATATTTTTCCTCACATCATTTTCCTCCATCATTTGGAGTCTGTGCACCTAGTTCTTGATGTACTCTTGAGAGCAAAGATGAGAATGCAGGAGATGCAACAGATTCACCGACTCCAGGTCTCATGTACGGTCCCCCTTGAGACAGTGGCTGGGATTTTCTGATTCCACCAGCAGCGAGAATTGCTGTGCACACATCTGGAATATATGGATAGTGGCCAAAGATCTGTTAACTTTGGGTGGGGATTTTCTGTTCTGCCATTCTGTCCAGCGACATACAATTTACTGGGTCGACTGCATCTCTCACAACGTGTTCTCTCTACAATTGGAAAGACCAAGTGTAGATTGGGTGAACACCATGTTGAACATCCTTCAGACTGTAAGCAACCCCTGAGTTTCCAGTCTCCTCACATTTTTATTCCCCATCTTAATCCCACCCTCCCTTCTCTATCTTTGGTTTTCACACTGTTCTATTAAGCACAATAACAGTTTAAAAACTAACACCTCATCATTTCATCAGGCATTTCACAATGTTCTGGACTCAACATTGCACTCAACAATTTTAGATGATAACCACTGCTCCCAGTTCTACACACTGCAGGTGCTGATTATGATTTTGCTATTGCCATATAAACTTTTCTCAACTCATCCTTTATATTTTCACTTGTGCCATTACCAGCCCCTTTTGCATCGTCATCCCTTTTGTCCTTCAATCTCTTCCACCCTATCCCATTTTTCTTTTCCTCTTCTCTCCCCATCCTCCCCCTCTATACATGCTCAAAAACTCCAACTTGTTGCAGTTCTGATTAAAGATTAAAGATGCGATCTAACCTGCCATTTACTCCATGGTCCGGCTGCAGCGAGGTTGGAGAATTTGGTGGCCAGCCAAATCTTCGTTCACTGTCATGGGATAGAAAAATCCCACCGGCGTGAACGATGATAAGATTCCGAGCCGAGGATCTGAAATGCTGGGCTGGATTTTTACCGCTGTCTTCGGGATTTTGGAATATCTGGCCAAAATGGGAGTCCTGATTGCACACTTGTTGGCAGCAGGATTGGCAAGGTGATTTTGCCGCAGGCAACCTCCTCATTGTCTCCCTCAGGACTCACCTTCCAGTTAAGGATGGTGGATGGGCTCTTGATGCTGTAAGCCCAATCACAGGGCTGGCAGGCCTGGAATGTCAGCTAGATATGGCTGAGGCACCTTTGAAAAAGTAAGTCAAAGCTAAAACTTCGAGAGGCAAGGGTGGTATCCCCCCCAGGGATTAAAAAACTTTTCAGCATGAGCTTTAGAGTATTAGGGGCTTTGACCCTTTCTTTGGGTCACAGAATCTGTGGGATCTGTGGACTGTGGGATAAAACTGAAGCATTCGGAGGAAACCCATACAGTCACGGGGAGAATGTGCAGACTCCACACAGACAGAGAGCCAAGTCTGGAATCAGACTCAGGTCTCTGAAGCTGTGAGGTAACAGTGCTAACCACTGTGCTGTCCTTGAATGAAAGTCATTAAAACACTTCAGTTGATCATTTAATTTTTTGCTGTTTGTGGAAACTTGCTGTACTGCATTGTTCTTTATTATAACAGTGACTTCAAGTCTAGTCTCTTCAAATGTAATTCATTGGCTATGAAGTGTTCTGGGACTCACAACAGTCATGAAAGGCTCTGTATAAATAGAAGGTCTTTCCTTTACCTCTCTTAAGGAAGTAAAATTCATAAAAAAACAGAATAATGCAGGTGTTGGAAAACTGACATGTAAACAGGTCAAGCAGCATCAGTGGAGAGAGGAACAGAATTAATAGGCTGAATATTATCAAGCCCTGGAAACAGCAGTGATAATGTTGGTAAAATTATCTGGATCTGACAGCTCCTGAACCATCACCGACAAGTCATTGCCAGAAAGGCAGCAACCCCCTCCTTTCATGGTGGGAACCACATTACCATGGCCAATTTCTTAGCAGTCCTGTAAAATACCCCTGAATGGATCATTTCATGATGCAAACTGGCTGCTCATCTTCTTGGAGTGGGCAACGAATCACATCCCATTGCTGGGAATCGTCTATCCTAAAATTGGCTCCTCACAATTTTACCAACATTATCACTGCTGTTTCCAGGGCTTGATAATATTCAGCCTATTAATTCTGTTCCTCTCTCCACTGATGCTGCTTGACCTGTTTACATGTCAGTTTTCCAACACCTGCATTATTCTGTTTTTTTATGAATTTTACTTCCTTAAGAGAGGTAAAGGAAAGACCTTCTATTTATACAGAGCCTTTCGTGACTGTTGTGAGTCCCAGAACACTTCATAGCCAATGAATTACATTTGAAGAGACTAGACTTGAAGTCACTGTTATAATAAAGAACAATGCAGTACAGCAAGTTTCCACAAACAGCAAAAAATTAAATGATCAACTGAAGTGTTTTAATGACTTTCATTCAAGGACAGCACAGTGGTTAGCACTGTTACCTCACAGCTTCAGAGACCTGAGTCTGATTCCAGACTTGGCTCTCTGTCTGTGTGGAGTCTGCACATTCTCCCCGTGACTGTATGGGTTTCCTCCGAATGCTTCAGTTTTATCCCACAGTCCAAAGATGTGTGAGTTAGGTGTATTGACCATGCTAAATTGCCCTTTAATTTCCTGGGATGTATAGGTTAGAGGGATTAGTGGGGTAAATATGTGGGGTTATGGGGATAATGCCTGGATGGGATTGTTGTCAATGCAGACTTGATGTGCTGAATGGCTTCCTTCTGCACTGTAGGGAATCTATTATGTAGATAGAATTTGGCCAAGACATGGGTAGAACTCACCTATTTTGTTTGAATAATGCAATGGGATCTTTTCCATTCAGCTGATGGAGTTTAACATGTCATCCAAAAGATGACACATCTACAACAATGCAGCACTCCCTCAGTACTGCACGAAAGTGCAATCCAAGATTGTGCACTCATACCTGGAGTTTCTAAGTATGAAAAGTCTATTCTTTTGGCAGTCCTCCATGCGGCAGCTACATTTTACTTCAACAAGGACATAAATTCATAGAGGTTTATAGCATGGAAACAGCTCTTCAGCCCAACTTGTCCATGCCACCCTTTTTTTTAAACCTCTAAGCTCCCATGCTAGACATGGGAACAGGAGGCAGGATAAATGTTAACATGGACTAGTTAGACTGAATAACCTGATTCCATAGGGTAACCTTTAAGATCAGGAAAGATGAATTGACAAATATTTATCCCTCAACTGGCTTTCCAAAAAACAAAAATCTTTTATTTCATTTGACACCTAAATCTCTTCAGCCATTGTTCCACGTCCACCCACTCAATCTAACCTTGAATAATTTAAATCCTTAAGTAAGGACTCATAAAGTCTGATTTTAACTTTATTTGCCTGACTGGAATGTGGCCTGTGGAGTTAAAATATGATGTAAAGATGCCGGCGTTGGACTGGGGTAGTAAGAACTCAGTAAGAATTTAGCAACACCAATTTTCAATCCAACCGATTTATTTGATAGTAAATCTGCAAGCTTTCGACACTGTGTCTTCGTCAGGCAAATGCAGTGTTCTGGTCTGCAATAGCACACATCAGCACAGACAGTTACAGATTGCTGATTAGAATGCGAATCCTTACATCTAACCTGCTATTCAGATAGTATATCTGTAACCCCTGTAACTTGCCTGGGTTAGCAAAAAACCTCACTTACTGTGCTGTCTGGAGAAAATACACAATTCTCTAACCAATGCTCAGGATTCCCTTCACACACTGAAGGGAATCCTGAGCATTGGTTAGAGAATTGTGTATTTTCTCCAGACAGCACAGTAAGTGAGGTTTTTTGCTAACCCAGGCAAGTTACAGGGGTTACAGATATACTATCTGAATAGCAGGTTAGATGTAAGGATTCGCATTCTAATCAGCAATCTGTAACTGTCTGTGCTGATGTGTGCTATTGCAGACCAGAACACTGCATTTGCCTGACGAAGACACAGTGTCGAAAGCTTGCAGATTTACTATCAAATAAATCGGTTGGATTGAAAATTGGTGTTGCTAAATTCTTACTGAGTTAAAATATCAACAGTGCAATATTCACCTATTCCACATATTGATAGAATTTTAACAGCACGATCTGGGAAGTCTGCAAGTCCTCACCTCAATTACCAAAATTGGGTAGGGGGGAGGTAACTGACCTGCAAAAATCAAGGACATTCATTTTATTGTTTAATGGTTCTTTATTAATTGTCACTTTGGGAGGCAGAAGAATTCTTCCCCAGCCCTTCCGACTCTACAATGTGTAATGCAAAGCCAATTCACTCCACCTGACTCTGGGGCTTCCTGATGCGTTCACTAAGGTCCCACTGCCTGCTAACTGACCTCCATCCATTCCTAGCCAAGTTAGGGCAAAAGTCAGGCCTGCACTATTGTAATGGGACCTGCATTTTAGAGTAATCTTCACCTCTTACTCATTCATCTTTTCAGCTGCCCCCTCTCTCATACTCAGTAACTCAAACTTTTATTTTCACATTCATCTACATGCTCTCATTAATTCATTCACTAATTCTGTCACACTCTCAATTTCACTCGTGCATATTGAAGCTCCTTTGGTCACTCATTCCCTTGTACTCTTTCATTCAAATTCTCATGCCTCTTCCTCAATAACCACCACTTTATCTAAGCTATCCTGGAATGTCAGGACATCAGTCCATCCACACATCTATCCATCCATCCTCCATTCTCCTATCCCTCCATCCATCTATCTATCCCTCCATCTAGCCATCCATCCATCCATCCATCCCTTCCTCCCTCTCTCCTGATCTGTCTGACTGAAGTTAGTTTTATGGATGTCCAGAGACAAGACTCCAAGAGTTGCTAATAATGCAGTACCAGAAGCCCTGAAATAAAGATATATTGCTAGAATCAAGTTCCAGGCTCCAATGACCAAGACGCCTGTAGGGGCCAGGTCTCCAATCATTTTTGCTGTAAGGACCAAATGCCTGCAATTCTTCATTCAATCAGAGATAAATAGTTTCAAAAAAAATACAAAAGCAGATTTCCTCTTGAATAAATGAAAAGAAAGCAGCAGAAAATGTAATTAACACTCCTAGTGGTGCTCAGTGGTCTATTAGTCATTTACATCTCACATGGAGAGTGAGTGTTCAATCTCTGGGTTAGTGCAAGACCCTCTGACTAGCTTGGGGTCCACTGTGAGTACCATTGGAGCCTACTGGGGCGGCATGGTGGCACAGTGCTTAGTAATGCTGCCTCACAGCCTAGGGATCCAGGTTTGATTCCTGGCTTGGATCACTATCTGTGCAGAGTTTGCACATTCTCCCTGTCTTTGCGTGGGTTTCCCCTGGGTGCTCTGATTTCCTCTGAAAGACCTGCTGGCTAGGTGCAATGGCCATACTAAATACTCTGTAGTGGTGACTAGGGGATTTTCACAGTAACTTCATTGCAGTGTGAATGAAAGTCTACCTGGACTAATAAATAAAGTTCAGTTTTTAACTTAGCTATACAGATTTTCATAATCCCTAAAGAATGCATCTGTCTCGCTCACTATCCCCATCACCAACCTTCACAGTAAAATGTCACATAAACACTTTTCCGGGAAGGTCACATCTTCAAAATTCTGCAAAAGTAACCTTTTCTGTGCAATTATTTAATCAAAATAACTTTACCTAATTGAGCACAACACTGAAAACTACATTCTACTCCTCCACCACCCCACCATCACAACCCAACCCAACTCTTTATTTTTCCTGCAGCAGTAGTTTTGTTGCCAGAGTGCTAATCCCTACGTGGAGATTTATGTTGAAAAAGCTCCCCTTTTACAGCTACAAATATAAAGTATTTTCAAAGCTGGGCCTTGTAATGTTCAAACACTTAGCTTCAGGTCTCAGTTATAGTTACCATGGGGGTGCGGGGAGTCGCAGTGGAAGGGTGGATGGAAAGAAGTGTACTGTGTACTTGGCATGATAAGTCATAAACATGTCTATGTTGTACACAGAGGAGATCCATTGAAAAACATTACTTAAATGAGCCAGGCCTGCACTTTCCATTTAGTTGCATTTTCAATACAACACATCCCAAAATCAGCCAAATCAATGCCAAACGTTGAGGAATTATAAGTGCAAATTAAGTTCAGTGCAAATTGAAGTTCTGCAATTTATTTGTGAGTTTTAAACAAAACTAGCTAAACAGCAGATTGAATGAGTCACCATGGTGACTTTCTGCTAATTATGCCCATTCTTAGCTTTCTGACGTTTTCAGGTTTAATGACATTAATAGACATTTTTTAAAAGCTTTTGTTTTTGTTAATTTATCAAAAAATTGACCATTGGCTATCAGTCTAACAAGTTTAAGTTATTTCACAAGTAGGCTTACATAAACACTGCAATGAAGTTACTGTGAAAATCCCCTAGTTGCCACACACTCTGGCGCCTGTTCAGGTATACTGAGGGAGAATTTAGCATCCACCTAACCAGCATTTTGGACTGTGGGGGGAAACCAGAGCAAATCCATGCAGATTGGGGGAGAATGTACAAACTCCACACAGACAGTGGCCCAAGCCAGGAATTGAACCCAAATCTCTGGTGCTGTGAGGTAGCAGTGCTAACCACTGCGCCGTCCATATGTTTTGATATAGTTTTTAAAAATTGTTTTCAGTTATTAAAAATTGGATGACTCCCAGGTGGTGGATTAGGCACTCTCTAATAAAAATACATTCCTTGTGAAATTTTCTGTTTCATTACTCTTAAACACATCAAGAATGGTTTTGATTCATTTTTATTCAAAGCTCTGAAATGCTGCCCAATTGCAATGGTTCAAGACAGATTTATGTTTAGTGAAAAAAACCACCTCACAAAATTAGTGCAATTTTGTGCCCAATCTGCTCCCAAAGGAGAAAAATTTGGTGTAAATATTTATGGTACTTTTTAAGAAATGATTTGACTGGATGATTTGTGATCACTTACCTGGCCAATGACAATCTATTTTGCTTTAAAAACCAGTTGTTTTGTGAGGGTACGTCTGGTGCAATATCTTCACATCAAAAACATCACAAGTTTTAATGTAATATCACATTACATATAATATGTAATGATATCAGTGCTGAGATATGGCAGATGGATTTTCTTTTTATTCATTTGTGGGACATGGGCATCGCTGGCGGACCATTTATTGCCTATCCCTTGTTGCCCTGGGAGAGCAGTTGAGAGTCAACTACATTGCCATGGCTCTGGAGTCACATGTCGGCCGGCTAGGTAAAGGCAGCAGATTTCCTTCCCTAAAGGATAAAGAACAAAGGACAAAGAACAAAAAACAGTACAGGAACAAGCACTTCGGAGCCCTTCAAATCATGTTGTCCTATCTAAACCAACTGCCTGCATCCCTCTATTCCCCGCTAGTTCATGTATCTATCTAGATAAGTCTTAAATATCACTAAAATGTCTACCTCAACCACCTTATTTGGCAGTGGGTGCCCAGCACCCTCTGTAAAAAACTTCTCCACAAATCTCTACTGAACCTTTCTCCCCTGACCTTGAACTTGTGCCCCCTTGTAATTGTCATTTGTGCCCTGGGAAAAAGCTTCCAACTGTTCACTTTATCTCTGTCCCTCATAATTTCATAAACTTTTATCAGGTTACTCCCCAGCCTTTGTCTTTCCAGGAAGAACAATCCCAGTTTATTCAATCTCTCTTCATAGCTAATACTCTCCATGAAAGGCAAACCTTTTCTGTACTCCATTTAAAGCCACCGTGTCTTTCTGGTAGTATGGCATCCAGAATTGGACACAGTATTCTAAATGTAGCTGAACCAACATTTCATATAACTGTAACATAATTTGCCAACTTTTATACTAGATACCTGGGTTAATGAAGGCAATCACGCCATATGCTTTCTTCACCACTTTTTCCATTGTGCTCCCACTTGTAAGGATCAGAGGACATATACTCCCAGATTTCTCTGTGTGCCTATGCTCCTGATGGTTCATTAGTGAACCAGATGAGTTTTTCCAACAATCGACAATGGTTTCATGGTTATCAATAGGTACTTAATTCCAGATATTTTTATGCCTATTTTTATGTCTGCCTTTGACCCTGAAGGACTTTACAAAATCAGAGGGGGATTACTTAACAGTGGTAAGCATCTCTGCCACTCAGGGTGTATCTGGCTACCTACCCATGACGAGGCTGGAAGGATGGGGGTTCCTATGGAAAGGTTTTGACTTCAGTCATGTGGTAATTTTGGTGATTGTCCAATGAAGGACAACACAGCAGAAAGTGGTCCCCTAGATAGAGGGACTAAACGGGACTGAGATTAGTGATCAACCCAGGGTTGAGTGGATTCCTACTTTAAGCAGAAGACAGTCTGAAGGCGTGTAGCAGACTGCGGCAGCTGGTGGGCTGTTCCAGGCCACAGGCTCAACCCAGACCCCCAGATTGGTCCCACAATCTGCAAACATATGTCAGCCTCATTGAAGTTCCATAGACATTATGACATTAGGAGTTCCTGCTCCTGATACTGCCTCCTCTTAAAGACAATGGACAGAATCTTGTAGAGGAGAAGAAGCTCTTGGCTACTGGCTAGACAGCTGCTGTGACCCCCCCCAACTCATTACCTCTTTCTGGAATGGCCAGCCATATCTTGTGCCAATCAAACACCTGACAAGCCAATGGTGGGCTTTCCCCTGGAATCAGGAATTTTGGCAGTGGAATTCCCACTCACTGAGCTACCAGAGAATCAGCGGCTGGTTGCTCTTCTGTCCTTAACAATGCCACCCCCCGCCCCCCCCAGAGGAGGTGGCTTCTGCCCTTATGACAACCAGCCAAGACTTAGGATTGA
Organism: Sphyrna mokarran; assembly: GCA_024679065.1. Classification (NCBI taxonomy): domain Eukaryota; kingdom Metazoa; phylum Chordata; class Chondrichthyes; order Carcharhiniformes; family Carcharhinidae; genus Sphyrna; species Sphyrna mokarran. Next base: position 36,423,144 of record JAGIQG010000005.1, on the reverse strand, counting down.
AGAGGGACCCAAGCGCAGATTAGTGATGGTACAATGAGGGTTGTTCAGGGAGTGGGATTGAAGGGGTTGGCAGCAAGTGCAGGGGGAGGTGGCTGTCAGATCCTTCACTGCCCCCCCCAACCTCCCCCAATCTATCCTGGGCCAGATCCTTTAATGCCTTTAAATTAGGAACTCACTCCTGGGTGCTCAAGTGTTTGCTTATCATGCTCCCCGTGCAGTGAGCCTCCTGGCTGGGCTAACAGCAGAGATGAGCATTAATTGCCTACGTAAAGGCCTCACTGGCAGCTGAGCAGTAAAGCTGTTCACAGGCCTAGCCTACGCACTATAGACTTAATTAATAAAGACTTTATTATGCAAAATCTTGGCACAGTGGTTAGCACTGCTATCTCACAGTGCCAGGGATCCGGGTTCAATTCTAGCAATGGGGTGACTGTCTGTGTGTGTTTCCTCCAGGTGCTCCAGTTTCCTCCCACAGTCCAAAGATATGCAGATTAGATGAAATAACTATGTCCACCATGCACTTCAGCCATTACCTCCATCAAGACACTATCAGTCCCTACCAGCAGGCAAATTATAGGTTGTGTGGCATTGACCAATCTAAACCCAGGTCAACTAACGCTCCATTAATGGCTCTCATTAGGTTTGTACAGCTAAACTAAACATCCCCAGATTACAGGTGGGAATTTTCCAACCTGTTTTCACAGACGAGAACGGAGACAATGGTGAAGAATTGAGGAGGAGTCCCAAAATGTCTTTCCCCTCTCGACTTTCCCCATCCCCTGCCAATGAAATTATTTAAACATAACTAGCCCAGGCCTTCCACTGGAAAATCCTTCTCAGCAGCATCATGTCCTGTTGCTGAGGTTACCGACAGATCTTTACAAATGGGGAACTGTAAACTGAACCCACCGGGTGGCACAGCTAAGTACAGCCCCCAGGGAGGAGAGGATCATGCCCAAGAAGTATCCTGACAGTGTCCCTCAAAACTATCCGCTGGAAATGCAAGGGGGCAGTCTACAAGGAGGCAGTACCGGGGGTGAGGGGAGGGGGACTTCAGTTGGGGAGGTTTAGTGTGGGAGGGGATAGAGTTCTGTGAGGTGGATGCTCGGTGTCTCTAGTGGATAGCCCATTCTGGGAATTTCTGTGTCATTGGGAGGGGAAGATACTTTTTTTTTACTTCTTGTAAAAATTGGGATACTTTTTAAATTGGTGCCTCAATCTGTCATGAGCCAAGGTTGCTGGTGGGGTGGGCTTATTCAAAGCAACCCTCTCCCCTCCACTCACCCCCAGTGTGGGAGCCATCTCCTTGATTTTTTGTCAACAAAGGGCAGGATTTTACAGCCTTGCTCATGCAAGACTGGAAATTCCCACCCAAGGTCAACAGAGATTTCCGTTATTGGAACCTCGCCCGTGCCAATTCTGTAGTGGGAGAGATGATAGAGTTACGGCCTAAGTGTCAAAAGAAATGTGAATAGAATTTTCCCATCCCGCCTGCCACGGAATCGCCCCAAGTAGGACAGTGCCCTGCTCCCCAGTAATGACAAGGTCTGTTGACCTTGGGTGAGATTTTCCAGCTTTGGAGCAAGCGCAGCTGGATAATCCTGTGCATCATGTTGGGAAAAGCCGACAGGCTGCACAGAGATTTTCTCACCTGAGTTGAGACTTAATCGAAAGAATGAGAAGTACTTGCCCTGGGATAATCAACAGCAACAACTTGAAATGATATTGCATCTACAACATAATCAAATACATCCCCCGGCACCACACAGGGTTCAAATAAAACTTCAGGCTCAGTTCCTGAAGAGGATTGTCAGACTTTGCTAAGCAGGTAAGTTTAAAGAAGCAATTTAAGGGAGGCAAGAGAAGAAGAGACAGAGATGTTGAGAGAGACAATTCCCAAGCTTTCTGCCTTGGCAGCTGTTCCTAATGGAGATCCAATATCATTACCTCTGTTGGAAATTAGGGTGAGAGCAGATTCAGATTTGACAATGCTACCCCTGATGGTTGAATGTTTGTTTCTGGATTTTACGCTCACATTTGAAGGGTGGGCACAGTAAGAAGTCTCAAAACACCAGGTTGAAGTCCAACAGTTTTATTTGAAATCACAAGATTTCAGAGCATTGCTCCTTCACCAGGTAAGTCCTGGGGGCAGCACAGCAGCATGGTAGCACAGTGGTTACCACTGCTGCTTCACAGCTCCAGGGACCTGGGTTCAATTCCCGGCTCGGGTCACTGTCTGTGTGGATTTTGCACAGTCTCCTCGTGTCTGCATGGGTTTCCTCCAGTGCTCCGGTTTCCTCCCACCACCCAAAGATGTGTGGGTTAGGTTAATTGGCAGTGCTAAAATTGCTCCTTAGTGTACTAGGAAGCTTAGGTTAGAGGGATTAGCAGGTATAATATGTAAGATATGGGGGTAGGGCCTGGGTGGGATTGTGGTCGGTGCAGTTTTGATGGGCAGAAGGGCCTTTTTCTGCATTGTAGGGTTCTATGATTCTATGAAAGGAGCAGTGCTCCGAAAACTCATGATTCCAAATAAACCTGTTGGACTTTAACCTGGTGTTGCGAGACTTTGAACTGTGCCCACCCCAGTCCAACGCCAGCAACTCCATATCACATGAAGGGTGATTATGTGAGCCATGAAGAGGGAAGGAAACTATGGGGGGAGGTGGGGGGTGGAGAAGAAAGTAAAATAGAATTGCAGTCACCCATTGAATTAACATTACTGAGCTAGCAGCAATAATGTGGCAGGTTCAAAAGTTGTGACAGCAGAGTGTGTTATATTGCTTTGGGTGGTGGGACTTGAGGGGAAGGGAGGGCAATGTAAAAATCCCACCCACTCTATTTCCGACCAGTCAGATTTAAAGATGTTGGCACCGTGTAGCCAGGTATTCCGGTTTCATTGTTGGGTCCCGACACTCAGTATTTTATGAAAGTCAGTGTTGCACAGCTGCTTCAGATCCTTCCTGTGGCGGTTACAGCCTAAAGCACTAAAGCATGTGGCCAGCAGGAAATTGCCAGCTGTCCAACATCTTATTCACACGTTTTGAAATTGCTGCATAAATAGTGAAAGCTAATTGTCCCCCCTTATCGCTTAACGTTAACCCAATCTTTACGCATCGTTTGCATCCAACCCAACAATATATTTCATTAATTTCTCCTTCGGAAATATGGGAGAAAACAGAAACTGGGCGTATGGACTCCAGCCAGCCCCTGTAATGAAGCTGTAATCATTCCCACATGGAAGCATCATGAAAATTGTCTAATGGATTCCTTTTAGTGGAAAAAGCTGGATAGTTTACTGATAATTTATTGAAAAAGGTTTCTCGCTATATGATTACCCATTTGTGAAAATAATGCACCTTCCTCTTTCTCAAGCTCAATAATACGAGGAAGCTTATTCGTCAGATGGAAAAGGGGTTGAAGCAGCGCTTAAATTGGAAGATGATTTTCAGTGTGATGTGTATGGTTTTATACAGCAGATCTGCACTGATCCTTAACTCACAGACCCCAAGCTAATCCCTTGACAATCCACAAGGCATGAACGCATTTCAGCCATTTTTACTGAGTGTTTATCCATACTGAGAGGCACATGGAATGTATTCATTCCCCAGAGATCTCCATTTATAATTGTTGTAAAACGTCTATTGGGCTACAAATCCAGACTTCTTTGACATTAGAGTCAGTTTTGACCTGAACAGTTCTAAATTTGATCATCAGTAGAGTCAAGATATTAGCCTTCATGCTGGGAATGGAGCGCATTCATTACTTTCCCACTCTCTATCCCTGTACATTACTAGCGTTTGCGTGCACATTCGCACAAGCAGGAATAAAGTGCAAACATACTTCCTGCACACTGACTGGCAAGATCAGCTTATGAGAAAAAGGTATTCTCACAGCAGTGTGGAAAAGATTGGGCCCCTCCTACACTAGGGAAGTAGGTACAATGCCAGATCCAAGTACACATTCAACAAAACACACGTTCAGGACTGCTGTGGGATTGTGTGCCGAAGTGACATTGCACACAGGCATCCTTCCACTTAAGCAGCAAACTAATCCAGTACTAATGAAACCAAAAGAGAAAATGCTGGAAAATTTCAGTACATCTGACACAGCAGCTGTAAGATGAGAAAGGAGTGGACGTTTCATGTCCAGATGACCCAAGGAATCTCCCAGTACTTTCTCTTTTGATTTCTGATTCCAATATCCACAGTCATTTGATTTATTTTAATCCAAATGGGGTGTCTTCATTTGGTGATGCGTTTCGATAGATTGAACAAGGGCAGGTCTTAGTTAATGGAAGGGAGTTTGGGAGGGTTGCAGAACAAAGAGGTCTAGGGGTACAGGTTCATAGCTCCTTGAAAGTGGAGTCACAAGTGGTGAAGAAGGCATTCAGCATGCTTGGTTTCATTGATCAGAATGGAATACAGGAGTTGGAATGTCTTGTTGAGGTTGTACAAGACATTGGTAAGGCCACAGTTGAAATACAGTGTACAGTTTGTGTCATCCTATTATAGAAAGGATATTATTAGACTAGAAAGAGTGCAAAAGAGATGTACTAGGATGCTACCAGGACTTGATGGTTTAATTTACAAGGAAAGGCTGGATAGACTGGGATTTTTTTTCTCTGGAGCATAGGAGGCTGAGGTGTGATCTTATAGAGGTCTATAAAATTATGAAGGGCATAGATCAGCTAGATGGTCAATATCTTTTCCCAAAGGTAGAGGAGTCTAAAACTAGAGGGCATAGATTTAAGGTGAGAGGGGAGAGATACAAAAGTGTCCAGAGAGGCAATTTTTTCACACATAGCATGGTGAGTGTCTGGAATAAGCTGCCAGAGGTAGTAGTAGAGGCAGGTACAATTTTGCCTTTTAAATAGCATTTAAATAGTTACATGGGTAAGATGGGTATAGTGGGATATGGGCCAAACGCAGGCAATTGGGACTAGCTCAGGAGTTTTAAAAAAGAGCGGCACGGACAATTTGAGCCGAAGGACCTGTTTCCATGCTATAAACCTCTCTGACTCTATGCTAATGGCTGAAGAGAGGCAGATTCTGCTATAGATGCTGCAGATGAAGCTGCCCAGTGCCACTGTGTTGCTGTCTTTGGTATTGGTATTTGTTGCTAAGCTGCTGTAATCACTCCTCATCATGTTGGTGCACTCCAGCCCATTTTCCACTTTTGTCAGCTAGTGACTCCCCGCTGTGACCCAATAGCTGCAATTTCATGTCACACTTGCAAGCAATCTACAGGCACAGCTTCCGGAGTCTAACTAGTCATCTGCTCCCAATACCTCGCCATGAAGAGAATTTTTGGGTGTATAACTATCGTCTATCCTGCACTTGTCTCCCAAGCCAATCAAGTTTATTTATTTGTCACAAATAAGGTTTACATTAACATTGCAATGAAGTCACTGTGAAATTCCCCTAGTCACATTCTGGCACCTGTTCAGGTCAATGCGCCTAACCAGCACATCTTTCAGTCTGTGGGAGAAAATCGGAGCACCCAGAGGAAACCCATGCAGACACAGCGGAATAGAACATAGAACATAGAACATAGAACATTACAGCACAGAACAGGCCCTTCAGCCTTCGATGTTGCGCCGACCAATATAAAAAAGCAATGCCCCTCCAAACTAAACCATTCCCTTCTCTTCCATATACTTATCAACTAACCTCTTAAACGCCACCAAACTTGGCGCATCTACAACTGCTGCAGGCAGGGCATTCCACTCCCGAACCACCCTTTGGGTAAAGAACCTACCTCTGATATCCGTCCTATAACTATCACCCCTTAATTTAAAGCTGTGTCCCCTCGTGCTAGCTTTCTCCATCCTAGGAAAAAGGCTATCACTGTCCACCCTATCTAAACCTCTAATCATCTTATATGTTTCAATAAGGTCTCCTCTTAGCCGCCTTCTTTCTAACGAAAACAACCTCAAATCCCTCAGCCTCTCTTCATAAGACCTGCCCTCCATACCAGGCAACATCCTGGTAAACCTCCTCTGTACCCTCTCCAATGCCTCCACATCTTTCTTATAATGTGGGGACCAGAACTGCACACAATACTCCAAGTGCGGCCGCACTAGAGTTTTGTACAGTTGCAACATGACGTTGCGGCTCCGAAATTCAATCCCTCTACCAATAAAAGCCAAGACTCCATATGCCTTCCTAACAACCTTCTCGACCTGACTGCCTACTTTCAGGGATCTATGCACATACACACCAAGATCCCTCTGTTCATCTAGACTACTAAGAATCCTACCATTTGCCCTATACTCTACACATTTACACATTTAGCGTGCAAACTCCACACAGACAGTCATCCAGGCTGGGAATCAAATCTGGATCCCTGGTACTGTGAGGCAGCAGTGCTAACCACTGTGCCACCTACCACCCTGCTTGGTTATTGCTAACACACTAAGGAAACCTGCCTTTGAATAATGCTACCATAATGTATTCATCCTGTAGATTGAGTGCATATGTACTGTCTTAAAGATTCATTGAGAAAAATCATGTGAAAGTGGTTTTGATGCAATGGATGAGATTTTCTGAATGGAGTTTGAGACTGAAATTCACTCACTTTTGATTTGATTTATTATTGTCACATGTATTGGTACACAGTGAAAATCACAGATAAAACACACTTGATCTACACAATATTTGATTCTGCGCATGGGATTGTCTTTCAGGTACCAGGAATATTTGTTTGGCAGGTTTGAAAAACTATAATAAATGCATATTTGTGGAACGCTTTGGGAAGACACAAATAAAAATGTACTTTTGTAGAAAAAAGAAACATGGCAAAACTTCTCATCTTGCATTCATCAGGACACTTCAGAAGAATACCAGCATGGGGGAAAGTAACAACTTATACTGCATGAAAAGAGCGTGCTGATTGGTTGGCAGTGAAATCTGATTGGCTGATGTGCTGCCATGGAGAATGCACCAGTTGATGGTGACTGACAGATAATGGCCAAGCATTGTTTGAAATTTAAACCATGCAGCTTTACCACGATTGGTCATGGCTTCGCCCTGGGAATGAATCAGTGAATGGGTGCTGCTTATTTTGTTTATCCCAAAGAGGTGCAATGTTTGTCTATGTTTTTTTTGACTGTGAAGAACACGGGCCTGTGTTTTAACGTATGTCATTTCCAGTATATGCAAATGCACCACAGCTGCGGGCCTGACAGACAGTTTTAAATTGGTCATTCTTTACACACTGAGGATTATTTAGCCAATGCTGTCCAGTTGCAGAATCACACCTAATGTTGGACAATGTGTTTTGAACATGTGTATGAACATCTGTAAAGGGAGCAGAAGTAGGCTATTCGACCCTTTGAGCCTACTCCACCATTCTAAACAATAATGTACGAAGACATTTGTCATTACTTAAGTTTGCATAACTTAAGTAATGCAAAGTTACTCATATCATCAAAGTGTTATGGTGGGCAGCAGTGGGCTAATTAGTGTGCTTCTAAATGTTTCCAGGATATTGTAATAAAAGCAGTGAGATCGTTGAAAGAACAGCTAATCTGTTCCTTATTGCACATTCCCATTTACTCCAGATAATCTTTGATTCCTTGCCCAACAAGTTTATATTTACCTCTGCCTTAAAATATTATCGAATTCTTAAGAATGGGACTAGAAAGGACACCTGGGTGTTTTTGGGTTAGCATGGACTGGCTGGGTTGAATGGCCCCATCTGTGCTGTATCATTTCTATGCATTTATGAACCCCACCTCCACCACCTTCTGAGGCAAAGGGTTCCAAAGTTGTATAACACTTTTAGAGAAAAGATTTTTCCTCATCTCAATCCTATAAGCCATGATGTGAAGGTCCCAGCCTTGGACTGAAGTGAGCACAGTAAGAAGTCTCACAATACAGGTTAAAGTCCAACAGGTTTATTTGGAATCATGAACTTTCAGAGCATTGATGAAGGAGCAGCACTCTGAAATCTCTGTCCGATAAGGATGTTTTCTAATCTTAAAAGAGTGTTCCCTAGTTCTGGACTCACCCATACGAGGAAACATCATTGAGTTTTGCAAGTTTGGGCTGGTTGAGTTCAGTTTGTAGTTGGCTATAGGGACATGCGGCTTGATATGATCTGCCAGTCTTTGGGCTACACAGCTTACATACCTAGCATCACACTGACGCTGAAATTCGTATACCACATTACTCATTTGTGTGATAGGCAGAATGTCTTACTGGCTAGACAGCAGCATTCTATTTGTGGAGAATACCACTTGTGTTGCTATTGTGAAGTAACAGAGTGAAACAGCTGGCTTCACCTATTGCTCCCATTTTTGGGAAACCTTGCCCTTTCAAGGCAACCTCAGGTAGATGGGGTGTTTTTCAGGGCTAAAAGTGAAATAGGCTGGTTCGTAAGGCCATGTTAATGTAATGGTCACATTAGCAAGTTCAGGCATATTCTGTGTGGGAGCTTGACTCATGGTTCTCATAGTTGACTGAACTGTTCACGTTTTACAATTGTTTCAGGCTGCTCCTGCTCCTGTTATTTTCCTGGGTCCCTGTCCTGAGGTTTCCATGATTTTGCTCCAAGGGCAAAATTGTGCAAGATACAACAGACTATTATAATCTGTGAAACCTTATTCTTGCTGTATTCCAGGACACTCCCAGGTATACACAGATACCTGAAGTGTTGAGTCAATATGTCGATGGCTTAGATGGATGAATGCATCACAGTAAACCCAAGCTCAGCTGGTGTCCTGGAATAGCAGAGGTATCAAGAAAAATGGTCCTACTCACTTCTCTTCACTGTGCGCCACTCATTCATGCACTGTATGGTCTCCTTTAAATTACCATGCACGGATCTTAAAGGCACCATAGTTTGTGAGCAATCTGTTTGTCTCCTACGCAGAACATTTCTGATTACTAATTTTCATTCATTCATTGAGTGTGGGCATTGCTGGTTCGGCCAGCATTTATTGTTCATCCCTGAAGGCAATTAAGAGCCAACCACATTGCAGTGATCTGGAGTCACCCGTAGGCCAGACCAAGTAAGGACAGTAGATTTCCTTCCCTAAAGGAGGTAAGTGAACCAGATGGATTTTTATGGCAATCAATAATGGTTTCATGGTCATCGTTCAACTTAATTCCAGATTTCCATTGAATTAAAATTTCACCATCTGCTATGGTGGGATTCGAACCCGGGTTCCAAGAACATTACTATGGATCTCTAAATTACTAGCCCTGTGATACTGCCACAATGCCATTGCCTTCCACTGCAAAACCACGCATCCTCACAGCTTAGAGGAAATGTTTCTTAATATTCAGCCAATTTTGTATCCACATTGCTGCTGTTCCTTTTATTCCATGAATCTCCCTGGGAGTTGAAACTGCATCTGGTGCTCTATTTCACTATTCGATTCAGTCCATTCGTTTTCAGATCGCTGATTGGAATATTTTTATTTTAATATTCACAAGCAGCTTTTTTGTGTCATGATATCTGTCACTGCACTTACAGGTAATGTCCAGCAGTCAAATCTATGATTGGAAGATTTGAACAGAAGTCGGCTCAGGAAATAATTGATATGAATGAATTGACTTCCCTCAATTAGTTCCAATTCTTAAAGGCCAATGCATTCACATTCAGTTTAACTAATAGCTATTTTAATGCAGGTATTAACTGGGATTGAAACAGATTAGTGTCTCTGTAAAGCAGGATGTAATTATGCATATCTTTTTTGATACAATCAGTTCCTCTCAAAGTTTCCCCTTAGGTCTTATCTACGGCCGTTGCACTCCTCAAAGTTTTATCCAATACTAAACACTGCAGCTCTGATTTTCCACTTCCAAGGCAAATCAGGAGGTTTCCAAGCATGCTTCACCTGCACCAGAAAGCAGTATCCTCATTCTAGGATGGTGTTGGGGGGGTGGGGGTGGGGGCGGTGGGGGAGGGGGGAGCGGCAGGTAGGAGCGCGGGGTGATCTGGGGCTGTAAGATTGAGTATAGCCCACTGCCCCTTGATGCAGATCGGAGTTGGCCCCAAGGCTGCTGAGTGCCAAGGTAGGTTGCTTTAAAGGCCACCCTTGGGGTCTCTGGGACTTCATCCCAGTTAGTAATTTATCTTATGAGGCTCAGTTTTCCTCACATCACATAACCCCCTCATATCTAATCACATATTCCCCTTATGCCTCGTCCATGCCAACATATAGTTCCCACCCAGTCCCATAGTATCATTAAAGCAAACTTTCGACTTAATGCCAGCTCACCAACCATATTAATCCCTCAATGCCAACTCATCCACCATTCATCCACCAGGAGCCACGTCGAAATTAAGCAAAACGCAAACTAAATATTGACTACAGCCCTGGTGATAGCAAAAAAAATCCTCATGAAAAGCCACTAAATCTTTAAATGCCCCTCAAATATTTATTGCCTGATCAAAAAGAAAAACTCCCTTTCATAATCCTCAAAGATAGATAATGTCAATAAGGAGCTATTGTAATTGCGAGATCCAAGTGCCACACAACACTGGAGGGTATTTTCAATGTGAGAACACTTGCTTGGCAGTAATCTGCTCACTGATGCTCAATTTGGATTCCATCTGAGTCACTTGACTTTCGACCTTATTACAATCTTAACATCAAGGGAGTTTTTGACTGAGTTTGTCACAAGTAAGCCCTTGCAAAAATGGAGTCACTGGAAATCAGAGGCAAAACCCTCCGTTGGTTGGAATCATAACTAACACACAGGAAGTTGGTTGTGTTTTTTAAGAAGTCAATCATCTCATTTCCTTGGGGTAGTGTCCTAGGCTCAACTATCTTCAGTTGCTTCATCAGTGACCTTCCTCCTTCATAAGGTCAGAAGTGGGGATGTTCGCTGATGATTGCACAATGTTCAGCGCTACTCACGACTCCTCAGATACTGAAGTATTCCATGTTCAAATGCAACAAGATCTGGATAATATCCAGGCTTGGGCTGACAAGTGGCAAGTGTCATTTACCACACAAGTGCTAGGCAATGACCAACTCCACTAAGAAAGAATCTAACTATTGCTGTTGATATTCAATGGCATTACCATCACTGAAACTTCATCAACTGGACTAGCCATATAGATACTGTAGCTACAAGCGTAGTTTAGAGGCTAGGAATCCTGCAGCGATTCCTCACTGCCCAAAGCCCATCCATCATCTACCATGCACAAAACAAGAATGTGGCCAGATATTCTCCATTTGCCTGTATAGGTGCAGCTTCAACAACATTTAAGAAGCTTGACACCATATAAGACAAAGCAGCTCATTTGATTGGTACGACATCCACAAATATTCATTCTCTCCAACACCGACAAACAGTGGCATCAGTGTATCTTATTTACAAGAACTGCAGCAACCCATCAAGGTTCCTTGGGTAGCACCTTTGAAATCCATGCCCACCACCATCTAGAAGAAGAAGTGAGGAGATAGCAGGGAACACCATCACCTGCAAGTTCCCATTAAAGTCACTCGAGTGACTTGGGAATATATCATTGTTCCTTCACTAGCACTGAATTTAAATCCTGGCAGCTCCTCCCTAGCAGCACTGTGGATGTACCTATATGCAACATCGACCGCAGTGTTTCAAGAAGGCAAGAATATTCTTTATGGTTATTCGGGTTGGGAAATAAATGCTGGACCAATCACCAACGTCCACATCTGATAAATTAAAAGAAAGATTTTTTTCCAACTCACACTGACGTAAGCAGTCTACATTTTTTAGTTTTTATAGGAAGGGAAGTTAAATAACTTCATAGTTTGGCAGTTCTACTTGACTTGATGAGCATTTACATCTACTCTCAATGCTCTTGGCTCAGTGAAAATGGGATCTGTTTGGAATGAGGACCAGACTTTCAAATCTGAGTCCAGCCTGACGCTTTTACATATCTGCAGAATTTCCACAACTCAATAAAAATCCTGATTGGAGGTTGTGAAATTGGTATTTGGTAAGAATGTGAAGGTTTAAAGTTTATTTACTGGGGTCGCAAGTAGGCTTACGTGAACAATGCAATGAAGTTACTGTGAAAATCCCCTAGTTGCCACACCCTTGCACCTGTTCAGGTACACTGAGGGAGAATTTAGCATGACCAATGCACCTAACTAGCATGTCTTTCAGACTGTGGGAGGAAACTGGAGTATCAGAGGAAATCGAGCAGACACAGGGAGAACATGCAGACTCTGCACAGTCACCCAAGTGGGAAATGGAGCCCAGTGAGGCAGCAGTGCTAACCACCATGCCGCTACAGGCAATATCGAGACAGGATCCCCTTTCCTTTCAATGGTGTTCCTGGTTCACTTTTGCCCATTTCTTTTGAGGAAACAGCTCACCAACTTCTGGTTTTATTAATTATTGCCATTGTCATTCTTTTGCACAAAAGGGGCTGAATTTACTCACTATGGTGGCGGCCCTGTACACTGGATCAAGAGCCTATAGCAACCCTGCAATTCCCAGGAGCCCCAGCGGGACTAAATCCCAATCTGGCATCATCACTGAATTCCAGCACCTTCGGGACAAAGATCCCACCTTCACAAGTTGCTGACCATTTAGACACAGCAGAGCAGTGCTCACTGCTGGGACTGCCAAAGGTCTCCAGCGGATTAACAGCACTGGAGATCCCAGGAGAAGGTAAGTGTGGCAGCACTGAGTCAGGCAAGCCACAGCGAGGTAAAGGTGAGGGAAGAGGCTTGTTGACAAGAGTGGGATCTTCCCTCAGGGATGGCCCTTGTGCCAATGGGGCCATCTGTGGTCACAGATTCTCTGATTGAGGAAGCCTAGCATGCAGGCACAGCCTCCCCACATAGCATAGGCCCTCACCACGATTGCTACAAGTGGGAGCAGATGAGACTTTACCTACCCCTGATCTAACTGGGTTCCTGTCTGATTAAATGTCTTCCACCTCTCAGCCTGCATCAAGGAGTAGGGCAGGGCAGAGCAGGGGGGTGAAATTAAATTCCACTCTAATATCAGCACATTTCTCTCTGAATTCCACTAAAATTTAACGCAGCAAAGCCGGTTGCAATGTAGCCTCACCTTTTTCATGGTGGAATCCTTACCTTGATTTTTGGTGTGAGGAAATTGCCTCAAAGTGGGGGTATAAATAATTCACCTGTTTTTGTCAGTCCACACTTGGCTGTCGGTCCTCTGTAACTCCTGCTGGACAGGAATTCATTCTGTCATTCTGGGGCTGGTGTAGAACTGACATCTGCACACCAGAGGGTGCTATTGGCCCTAACATTCAATCGAACGTGTTGAAGGAGACGGTGAACAAGGTTTCAAGCCCAAACTGTCAGGCAAACTTGGATAGATGAGCAGTTAGAGTGCTTCAGGAGACTTACTCACTGACATCTCCCCCTACAATCCGATCATTTCCAAATTTTCAGGCATTTCTGGTCAGGTGGCTCAACTGTTGGCACAAAGCCAGTGAGGTTCCTCTTTACAGATGAAGATTGGGTATAATGATAGAATCAGGTCCCAACTGCAACTACAACTCTGGACATTTATCAATCTGCATGAAGTTATTAAATGTAAACTGTTTTTTGGCCTTACAGCCCTCTCTTTTCTACATATAAAGTTGTTTGATACTTTCCCAGAAACCCCATCACCTATTTTGACTTACCTGGCTATTTTCCGAGTCTCCCTAACCCTTTTCCTAGAATCCCTCCAGTGCAGAACGAAGCCATTCAGCCCATTGAATCTGCACCGACTCTCTGACAGAGCATCTTACCCAGGCCCTATCCTTGTGATGCAATGTATTCTATACCCCCTATCCTCCACATTTTTGAACACTAAGGAGCAATTTAGCATGGCCCATCCACCTCACTGAACAAAATCAGAGCATCCAGAGGAAACCTCACACAGACACGGGAAGAACATGCAAACTCCACACAGGTAGTCATCTGAATTGAACCCGGGTCCTGGCACTGTGAGCAGTGCTAACCATTGTGCGACTGTGTCAATCCAGTGGCATTGCTGTCCTCTAATCATTTTATATTGAGGAAAGTAGGTTTTTGTTGTCCTTGCCCCTACTACTTCCCTTCTTGCTCACATTAGCCTTTTCTTTTCTGGTGCATTCTGTTTTTGCTATTTAATTGCTATTTAATGGCTATTTAATTGCACCTCAGACACAAGTCCATTTATCTCCTGAGGTCTTAATGAACCATTCACAGCAGAAAAACAACAGCTATCAGGTTATGGCACCCGTTCCATTTAACCATTACTAACACATGAAAGCCATCTGGTGTCACCTTAGCTGGTTTGTCTGGGGGAATGGATATGTCGCAGAATAAAAGCTTCAGTTCCCAGTCCTTAAGTATTTTTATTCCAACCCCAAAATGACCTCAACAAAGAGAGGAAACAAGAGTGTGGAAAAATTGTATTTATTAAAGAAATTTTAAGTTTTAAGTTTATTTATTAGTGTCACAAGTAGGCTGACATTGACACTGCAGAAAAGTCACTGTGAAAATCCCCGAGTCACCACACTTCAGCACCTGTTTGGGCACACTGAGAGAGAATTTAGCATGACCAATGCATCTAACCAGCACGTCTTTCAGGGTGTGGAAGGAACCTAGAGCACCCGGAGGAAACCCATGCAGACATGGGAAGAATGTGCAGTCTCAACACAGATAGTCACCCAAGCAGGAAAACAGTAGCACAGTGGTTAGCACTGCTGCCTCACAGTGCTGGGAACCCAGGTTCAATTTGGATGACTATCTGTGTGGAGTTTGCATGTTCTCCCCGTATCTGTGTGAGTTTCCCCCAGGTGCTCTGATTTCATCCCGTGAGGTGGATAGGTTGTGCCAAATTGCTCCTTAGTGTTCAAAAATATGTAGGATGTAGGATGGGGGTGCAAAATACATTGCATTACAGGGATAGGACCTGGGTAAGATGCTCTGTCAGAGAGTCGGTGCAGACTTGATGGGCTGAATGGCCTCTTTCTGCACTGTAAGTATTCTATGAAAAAGGTTAGGGAGACTCGGAAAGTAGCCAGGAAAGTCAAAAATAGGTGAGAACGTATCAAACAACTTTATATGTAGAAAAGTCACCTAGCCTGGAAACAAACTCGGGTCCTTAGCGCTGTGATGTAGCAGTGCAAGTGGCACAGTGATTAACAGTGCTGCCTCATAGCACTAGGGACCCGGGTTCAATTCCTGGCTTGGATCTGTGTGAAGTTTTCATGTTCTCCCCGCGTCTGCACGGGTTTCCTCTGGGTGCTCTGGATTCCTTCTGCAGTCAGAAAGACGCGCTGGTCAGATGCATTGATCCAAACAGGCAACTAGGGGAATTTCACTGTAACTTCATTGCAGTGTTAATATGACTAATAAATAAAACTTTAAACTTTAACTAACAACTGTACCAGATGTTGTACAGTGTCCATATAAATGATCAGTAATCTAACAAATGCATTATGAAGCTCCTTGCTGGTTTTATCACTTACACTTGAGCTTTTCCCTGTTTGTGTACATGCTGTGCCAAAACCTACAGCGTCCAGCACCATTTTTAAGAATCATCCTGGCCCCATATTATTGTATGTCATAGGGAGTAAACTGACAATGGTGCTGAAAGGGAGCCTCTCCCATCAGGGAGTCCTGGGCACTTTGCCTATAGCTTTTAGCCGTAAGTTACTGAAAATATTTGAAAAGGAGGTGATGAGAGATACCGTTCAGAAAGAGTGCAAGGTAATTGTATTGAATTTGTTCCCCGTGTCTTCTTTATACATCGCAGGCAGATAAATAGAGAAATATATATGTTTGTTTTACTTACAAAAAGAGGAATAAGGGGGTGCATTTTATGGGACCACTGGGCATGTTTTTGGCAGAGTGGGTCTTGAGAGGGCACAAATGTAATGAGGCAGAGTGTCCACTCCACCACCTCCCCATCCACCCTCAAACTCATCCCTATCACACAGTGGTGGATGGGCACCAAAATCAGCATATCACCCACCACATTTCGATTGATAATCAAAGATCAGTTAGAGTTGTTATCAAACCAACTGACCCCAATCATACTCTGCCCGCTGACGTGGGCAGTGGGGCAGGAATGGGTGGTCCAATTTTTAAATTCAGAGGGCAGGAAGGAGATGGAAGCTCCATCTTCAGGTGTTGCCTTTTACCAAACAAGGGAGCAGCAAACCCCACCCCCTCCAGAGATAGAACTCCCCCTTTCTTTCTACTTACATGCAGCCATATACCCTCATAATCTCTCTCCCCACTTTGCCGACCTGCTCAAATGCTCCTTGCCAAAATCCTAGACTTCCACGTCTCCAGGCATCCATTAGATTTTCTTTCTCCGCCCTTTGCAGTCCCAGCAGCACCTACTAGTGACGCTTGACACTGCTGGGACTGATGGTGCTGCCAGCCAGTCAGATTGGCTGACTTCTTCTAACCTTCCCTCTCCAGTGAGGGGTGGAAGACCCACTCAGCCCTCATTTACCTGCAATCCTTTTGTTGGTCTTGATGAGTGCAAGACAAAAAGCTTCACTTCATGTCTCTCTTTTCAGCTACATTCAAGTTCTTTATGACCAATAAGTGACTGTTTGCATAATATTCCCAGTAACAAAACCCACAGACAAAAGCTTAAGCTATATATGACTTTGAAATGTTTAATGCAATAGGAATAAATCATAGTTGCTTTCAAAAACTGAATAACAACCTCCTGGTTTTGTGCAGCCATTACGCACAAATCACTGACAGAAAAGTAGAAGCAAAATACTGTAGATGCTGGAAATTTGAAATAAAAAACAGAAAAATGTACAATTTGCTGCTGGCAGCTCTGGCAGCATCTATGGAAAGAGAAACAGATCTAACATTTCGAGTCCATATGACCATTCTTCAGACCTAAAGAAAGAGGGAAATGTGATGCATTTTGATAATGCTTAAGCAGGACTGGAACAGATGGAGCAAAGTAGAAAGTGAGATAGATAGATGTGAGCTAGGAGGGATTGGACAAAGGTATTTTGGACGTAAGATGTTAATGACAGTGTTGAGGACTGTAGAAGGTGCTGATAGTGGCATAAATGTAAGATAGCAGAATGTGTCAATAGCAGAACAAAGGTCAGAATTCTGTGAAAGCAAATCTTAACAAGTGACAGACGGCCCTGCAGTGGAGGAAGTGTTGCACTGGGACAAAAAAATAAATTAAATTAAAAGACATCAAGATGGAAGAGGGAATTCACAGTCTGAAGTTATGTTGAATCCAAAAAGCTGTAAAGTGGTTAAAGAGACAATATGCCACTGTCCATCAGCAAAGCAGCAGCAGAACCAGAGCTTTGTCCAGGTTTAATCTGTCTGATCCTCACCTGTGCTGTTTCTACTGGAACATCAAAACTTCTCTACCAATGCACATTACAAGACTAATTCACCTATAGCTGCTTCTACCATCATGGAAGTCAGCGTGAGTGGAAAAGTGGATTAACATGTATCAGCTTCAACCTGAAGAAATAAGTCTTTGCAAAACGTGACAGTGTACTGTTAAAAAGCAAACAGCCCTCTATGAGATCCAGGCATTTGTTGTGACCACCACAAATGGATCGATTTTCACTGCTCAGCATGGGTAGCAAAACATTGCACAATTCTTGTCATTCCTCAAAGCACTGGAATCACTATTCATAAGCATTGAATCCGATTCTGACATTGAATTCTTAGATGAAGGACATGAGCTAAATGCTCAAGGTTAGGTGATATCCTACTCATGAGAGAAAATGTCCACAACAACACAAGTAACATGATCTAATCCAGCTCCTATCGCCCACTAAGCCTGTTCTATCATTCATTATAGTCATGGCTGATCTTGGGCTACTACCTCACTTTCCCATCTGCTCCCCATATCCTTTGAATCCCTGAGAGACCAAAATTTTGTCTAACCCAGCATTAAATGAATTCAACAAATTATCATCCTCAACCTTCCCAGATAGAGAATTCCAAAGATTCACAAACCCTTTAGATGAACAAAATTCTCTACATCTCAGTCCTAAATGATTGACCCCTTATCCTGAAACTCTGTCTCTGTGGTTTAAACTCCCTGAGTAGTGGAAAAAATATCTCAGCGCCCCTACCCCATTCAGCCCCTTCCAAATCTATTACAGTTCGGTAAGAACACTTCTCATTCTTTTAATGTCTGGAGAATATAAGCCCAAGTTACTTAGTCTTTCATCATATGGCAAACCCTTCATCCCTGGAGCTAATTTAGTGAACATTCACAGTACCATCTCCAATGTAAATATATCTTTCCTTAAATATGAAAACCTAAAATTGTACATAGTGGTACACAGTACACAAGTGTGGTCTCACTAATGCCTTGAATAATCGTTGCAAGAATTATTTTTGCTGGATTTTTTAAAAATTAATTTATTGGTTTTGTGTATCACTGTCTCAGCCTTCATTTGCTGCCCATCCCTTGTTGCCCTTCAGAAGCTGGTGATGAGCTGCCTTCTTGAATAACTGTAGTCGCTGAGGTGTAGGTACATCCACAGTACTGTTAGGGGAGAAAATCCAGGATTTTGGCCTAGTGACAATGAAGAATGATGACAGTTTTCCAATACATGATGGTAAGTGATTTGGAGGGAACTTCCAGGAGGTGGTGGTGTTCCCAGGTATGTGCTGCTCTTATTCTTCCAGATGGTAAAGTTCGTGCGTTTGGAAGGTACTGCCTAAGGAAACTTGATGAGTTCCTGCAGTGTCTCTTGCAGATGGTGCACATGTTCAGAGTGATGGAAGGAGTGAACGTTTGTAGAAATGATTGCAATCAGACAAGTTCTTACGAAAATTTGTTGGAATTTTGGCTCATAGAGCCTACATTGATAACAATCCCCGTAACTCTACATGTTTACCCTGCTAATCCCCCTGAGACGAAGGGACAATTTAACATGGCCAATCCACCTAACCTGCACATCTTTGGCTTGTGGGAGGAAACCTGAATGCCCAGGGGAAATCAGAGACACAGGGAGAATATAGAAACTCCAGAAGCCTCAGCACTGATCCCTGCAGAACTCCATTCATCACATCTTGCCAAGCTAAAAATAATCCATTTATGCCTAGACTCTGTTTCTAGTTAGCTAACCAAACTTCTATCTATGCTAATATGTTGCCCCTTCCATGCCATAAGTGCTTATTTTGTGTAGTATCCTTTAATGTGGCAACTTGTCAGTTACTACTATAGTGCATTGTTAGAACTGCTTTCATAATAAATTCCCGAATTTCCCAACGACTAATATTGGGCTAATTAGCCCATGGATCCCTGGTTTCTCTCTCATTCCTTTCCTTTGCCAACTTTCAAGTAAGTGGAACTATTCCTGAATCTAAATGATTTTGGAAAATCAGAGCTAACACTTCCACTATTACTGCAGCTATCTTTTTTAGATCTCTGGGAGGTAGGCTATTACTTGGATGTTATTCCCCCAAATTTCTCCAATAATTGTCTCTGCTGCTATTACTTACTGTATTCACTCATTTTTAATCCCTGAAGTACCTTTTATCTCTGGTATAATATGTCTTTTACTGCGAGGATAGGCATGATATAGTTGTTTAGTTCTGTAGCCGTTTCTTCCTTTTCCACTGAAGGTAAACAACAGCCATATTATTAATCATGCTCAATGAAATGGTTAAAAGATGCCGTCAAACAGAGAAAACTGCAAGACAAGTATACCAGGGCACCAAACCGTAGGTTGTTCATTTTCAGATAGAAATCTTGCAAGGAGATGAGAGCCTGTCCAAATGACAAATATGGCCTTCAGATAATATAGGGAGGGGAATTCTGGAGTGCTGGCTTATTTATCAGTTTATGGCTCAGTCTGAAAGAATTCATTAAATCAGACATCTACACATAGGAGAGACAATTGATATCTACAAATCCAGGCAAGCTAGAATATTAAGGACAACTTGTAACAATAATAAATTAAGTCACTAATATGATTAAACCTTCATTATTAATGGGTATTATAATTAAGAAGGCATGCAGTGATTGTGATTAGATTTAACATATGTATTTTATGCATGATGCAACTTTAATCAATAGTTGTGAGTTGCTAGAGATGACTCCTATGTCTTGATTAGTATATTTTAATTATTTGTAATTGAATCTGAAAGTATATCTGCTTCTGTATACCTGTACTCAGTACTGTGGCTCACCACCAGCTGGTATTCCTGGATCTTTGCTATATAGCTCACATAATAAACAGCTGTTTGAAAATCTCCATGACTTGGTCAGACTTGGTAAAGGGAACAAAGTTGTACTAAATTAAAAAAGGCTAAACACCAAAAAAAGCCCCACAACACCCTTGGTAGTTTCGCCTGTCTTAGTTTCTAAGGGACCAACATTTAAATTAGCCACTTTCTTCCTTTTTTATATACTTACAGAATTTCTTACTGCAATCAAGCAAAATCCTGGAACTCCCACTCTATCAGCCCTGTGTGTTCATCTACAGCACATGGATTGCTGCAGTATGCTATTATCTTCTTCAAGAATAATTTGGGATGTACAATAAGTCCAGGCCTTGCCAGCAAAGCCCATGTCCCATTAATGAATCAGGGAGAATAACAACTTGTACCTATAGAGCACTTTTGGACATCACAAAGCTGTTCACAGGAGCATTCCAAAACAAAATATCTCACATTGAACGACATAAGGATATATTCATGTGGCAGACTAAAGACATGCTCAGAAAATTAGGTTTTGTGGAGAATTGTTGAGTTGAGTTTATTTATCTGTCTCGCAAGTAGGCTTACATTAACACTGCAATGAAGTAACTGTGAAAATTCTCTAGTCGCCATGCTCCTGCACTTATTCAAATACACCGAGGGTGTACTTACATGGCCAATGCGTCTAACCAGAACATCTTTCAGACTGTGGGTGATAACCAGTAATCAAATCTGGGTCTCTGGTGCTGTGAAGCAGCAGTGCTACTCCCTATGCCAGTATGTCGCCCTAAGGGAGAAAAGATGGACACAGAGATTTAAGGTGGGAATTCAGGGGTATCACTGTTTAAGCTGTGGTAGCTAATCGCAGAATGATTAGTATTGGGGATGCTCAAGCGGTCAGAATTAGAGGGACAGGGATATCTTAGCAGGTTGGATGAATAAAGATAAGACCTTGAAGGGATTTGAAAAGGACAATGAAAACTTTATAATCAAAGCATTTCTTATCTGGGCCCAACATACATCAACAAGCATAGAGTGATGGGTGAATGGGACCCAGTGTGAATTGGGACCACAAATGTTCGGGTTTTGCATAACTTCAAGTTTATGGAGTGTAGAATAAATGTGGACCCACATTTGTTGGAAGGAGTTTGTCAGAATAGCCTCGAGAAATAAATACTATTTATACCTCCTGCAGTTCGAACTAGAAGGGAATGGTTTTAGGTTGGAGGGGCATTTGCTTTTTATTTTGGTCGGGGCACAACATCGAAGGCCGAAGGGCCTGTTCTGTGCTGTAATGTTCTATGTCTATGTTCTATATTGCAAATCAAACCTTTCTCTTTCTTGCTAACGCTGCTATTCTAGGTGCTATATTCTGGAGGTGAACTCCTTGTAGTGAGAGTTTGTTCGGCCCCTCTCTGCACAACGGCTCTGGCTACAATAAGGACTATGGGTTGGAACCACACAATAAGCTTATTTATTTTGTCCACAAGTGACCTTACATTACCATGGCACATGAAGTTGCAGTGAAATCACCTGTCACCACTCTCCAGCACCTAAATGGGTACACTGAATAAGAATTTAGCATGGCCAATGTATCTAACCAGCACGTCTTTCAGACTGTGGGAGGAAACTGGAGCACCCAGAGAAAACCCATACAGACACGAGGAGAACGTGCAGACTCCACACATATAGTGACCCAAATTGGGAATCAAATCCAGGTCCCTGGCACTGTAAGCGAGCAATGCTAACCAGTGCATCACAGTGCCGCTCATGATCAATAGAGCTAAATCTGTCTGTGTCAAAGATTCTGGTATAATCACCAGGCTGGGATTGAATATCCTTTGCTGACGGGCCGGAAGGATGACTGACAACAGTGGATGTCAGTTTGGTTAATTATCTATGTGCCGCCGTTTTGCTTGAGGGAGACCAGTACGCCTGGAAGCAAATCATTAACTGGGAGCTAATTTGTCAGGGAGGAACTCCAGCGATAATGGGCTCTGTGTTCATTGCCCGGGAGGCGTGCTCAAAGCACAGTTAACTCCAGCCTTGCTGGGAACTGCTCTCCCTTTCCCACCTCAGCAATGCCTGCCGAGGTCAGGGCAGCTCCGGGAGATAGCCTGATAGAGACGGGCGAAGTGGAGGGTGTGTGGGGCGAGGCGAGCAAGGACTCTGTAGTGCCCGAGTGCTTCACTGTCTTACCGCAGGACCTGGTGAAAAGTTTCTCCCACACCAAGCGGGTTGGGAATTACCTGGTGGGTAAGATGATCAACAAGGGTTCCTTTGCCAAGGTGATGGAAGGGCTACACGTTCCAACCGGGGAGAAGGTAAAGGACTGATCCGTGAACTGCGCTTGGCTCCTGATTAATAGATGACACACGGAAAGTGCATTAGAGGGGAAACCCAGAGTCTCACTTCAGTTGATAGAAAGCAGATCGAATGCAACATAGAAGGACAAAATTAATGAGCCCGCATTATTACCTCAACGCGGGCTCTGAGATCTGCTGCAGTTCACTGATGTTTAATATTTTTACTCTTTTTGCTTTTCTCTGCCTCACGTTCCATCTAAACTCAAGTTTTATGGGGTTTTTTTTACTGAAAAACTGTGAATGAAAGACGGGGACCACCAATGATTACAACTTTTACTGTCTAACATTGCATGATTTAATGACATTTAATCACCTATTCAAATTAACAGCTTTGTATTTCCTGTATTTCCATTATCAGTTAGTGATGATCACGTTTTAAGATGCATTGCTGAGCCCGTTTTGCTGGGGTTTTTTTGTTACTTTATTCTTTCAAGGAAGTTGGATGTTGCTGGCTGGGTCAGCACATAATTCCCATTGCTAATTGCCCTTGAGAAGGTGGTGGTGAGCTGGTTTCTTGATACGCTGCAATCCATGTGATGCACATGCACCTACATTACTGTTAGGAGGGAAGTTTTAACAGCACTGTAGGGATGGCAATATATTTCTAAGTCAGGATGGTGAGTGGCTTGCAGGTGGTGCTGTTGCCCATGTTCTTCTAGGTGGTGGAGATCGTGCATTGGGGAGGTGCTGTTGGAAGAGATTTGGTGAGCTACTATGGTGCTTCTCATAGATAGTATACACTGCTGCGACTGTGCGTTAGTGGTGGAGGGAGTGAATGTTTAAGTTAGTGCATGGGAATCCAATCAAACAGGCTGCCTTATCCTGAATGGTTTCGAGCACCTTGACTTTTATTTAAGTTGCACTCATCCAGACAAGAGGAGAGTATTCCATTGTGCTCCTGACTTGTGCCTTGTAAATGGCAGACAGGCTTTGGAAGTAAGGAGGTGAGTTACTCTCTGCAGAACTCCCGGCCTGTGATCTGCTCTTGTAGCTACAATATTTATATGGCTAGTCCAGTTCAGTTCCTGGTCAATGGTAATCTTCAAGATAGTGGGAGATTCAGCAACGCTAATGCCATTGAATGTCAAGAGGCAATATTACTGCTGCTCTTCACTCAATCTCCTCCTTCATCTGTCTCTATCATTTTTTAAAATAGAAATTACTACCGGACATCAAAACAGGAACAGTGCATTTGGATGTGCAGTATTTGCTCAATACTGGCTATCTGAAATTAGAATAGTCACATTTCAAAGTTAAGAAGTACTCTCCTGATCCCAATGCACAGGACAATTCCCACAACTGTTTCTGATGCTGCAGCAATGTAAAAGGTGTTCTTTTAAAGGACAATGGAGTCTGCAGAAGAAACTCAAATGTGAGTTTTTAACCCAACTAAATATAAACCTAAAAGACACATGAGTTACTCCAAGAGCTACATTAAACCTATGGCTAACTTTCATGATGCAGCTTCCCCCTTTGCTAGTGAAAGACACCCTTCCCCACATAGACCAAATTCACCATAGACTTGGACCAACAATTTTGTACTTTTTTGTGACAAGAAACTTCTCCTTGGGGATGTAACTGGTGCTAGCAATGCTATGGTTAGCTTCTGAAGGAAGATAGACAATGTGGCATGATCCTTCCACCCATCAGTGTAGGTGCAGCAGCCATTACTGCCATTCAGTCTGTGCCTAAAAATGGGTTTAAACCATTTTCTTGAATATTTTTAATTTCCACTTTATGGACACCTTTCTGACAAAAAGTCATTCTTCTGAAGTATAGGTGTTGCTGTCTGTTAAGTGTATCACGTCATCAGAATATGGCCTTGCTCAAATGAGACCGGAAATTCCTGCCCGAGATCAATGGACATTTCCATTGTCTGCCCCTTGCCCGCTCCAAATCCGTGGCGGACAAGGCAGTGGAATTCTAGTGGATGTTTTCATTCTGTCCACCAGATATTTAACAATCATCCGCAATTGCCAGCCTTCCCACATCACCCCACTCAGAAACAGTAATACTACAGGCTTAATCCTTGATGCTAGTTAATTTCTTGTCTCCGTTCCACCTCACTTCAATATAATAAACGAGCATCAGCACACTGATGAGATCCACTTTGTTGTTTAGTTCTGATTTAATGGTTCATGTGTTGAGAGGAATAACTTTTAATTTTAGGAGTTTAAGTGCTAAATAGGAACAGTAGGCTAAGAAACAGATAAGCCATCCTGAAGTCTGTGCAATTCAAACAGACTTGGGGTAATTTGTTTCAATGGGTAACCTTGCATGTTCAATAACTTTAGACTGAGAAAAAAGAAAACATATCTACTTAGAAAGTTTGAATATCATTGCACTTACTGTAAATGACCACTTTTATATGTTTTGTAAAGTTACATAGAACATTACAGCACAGTACAGGCCCTTCGGCCCTCAATGTTGCACCGACCTGTGAAACCAATCTAAAGCCCAGCTAACTTACACTATTCCAATATCTTCCCTATGTGATTGCAATAACCATTTAAATGCCCATAATGTTGGCGAATCCAATACTGTTGCAGGCAGAGCATTCCACACTCTTACTACTCTTTTAGATAGTTTATGAATGAAGTATATTTTTACAAATATATGAAAACTGGAACAATGGGTGAAATATTACTTGGATTATTCATACAATTGATTTAATTTGATTTATTATTGTCACATGTATTAGTATACAGTGAAAAGTATTGTTTCTTGCACACAATACAGACAAGGCATACCGTTCATAGAGAAGGAAATGAGAGGATGCAGAATATAGTGTCACAGCCATAACTAGGATGTAAAGAAAGATCAACATAATGTAAGGAGTTCTCAGATTAGAAAAAACTAAAAAGATCTTTATAAACAGGTGAGTTCCGTTGTTGAACCAGGCAGTCTGGGAAGAGGGTTGTTAACTTCATTTGAGATTCAGATCATTCATGTGAACACCAGAGTCATACGGGGTTCAAGGGTAAAAATTTGCATTGCTACTTTAAACATTCCAAGAATGACACATTGTAATGAAGGTGGCTTGTGCGGGTTAGGGAGGTTCTTTTGCTTTAATTATTGTTAAGAGCTGTTATGATAGATTTCATGTTTTTTTAAAAAAATATCTGCTGTTCCCTTCAAGTAGCCAAATAAAGTAGCAGTATGCTTTCAAGATGATCTTTACAGTAGCCATCTACAATACCGAGTGCCCATTTAGAGCATCCAGAGTGAAAAATTCAAAAATACAAAATCATTAAAAACTCAGCTTTGATTTCAGGTAATTAACACATGCCAATAACAGAATAGGAATTATCTCAATCCAATCATAGTTATGGTTACATCATGCATACGTAAGGGTATAATGTCCAATTAAAATTTTTGCATGTTATATTG
This sequence comes from Sphyrna mokarran, assembly GCA_024679065.1. Classification (NCBI taxonomy): domain Eukaryota; kingdom Metazoa; phylum Chordata; class Chondrichthyes; order Carcharhiniformes; family Carcharhinidae; genus Sphyrna; species Sphyrna mokarran. The sequence continues at coordinate 36,397,263 of JAGIQG010000005.1, read as the reverse complement.
TTAAGAAATTATAGCTATGTCTCTGACCAATGGTATTTCAATCTTCTTTTCATTCTTCCTTGTTCTAATGCACAGGTATGATGGCAACTGATATGCAGCAGCACATCATTCCATTAAATAGTCCGTGAGCGTTATCTGGGCTTACTTTAATCAAAATCTGTCATTTGCACTAAGCTTTCGCTGTGTGATTAAGGTTCAGCTTGCAGCTTATCTGCTTTTTAAACTTGTGTGATTTTTAACCCTTTCAATTATCATTGTGGATCTCTGCTTACAGAAGCATTCTCAGTTTTGGTCCAGTGTAGTCAAGGCAAAAAAAGAGATGAGTCAAACCTTCATTTGAAGCAGAAATATACTAATTTTAGGATAAAAGCAAAATACTGCAGATGTTGGAATCTGAAAAAGAAAACAGAAAATGTTGGAAAAACTCAGCAGGTCTGACAGCATCTGTGGAGAGAGAATAAAGCCAACATTTTGAGTCAGCATGACCTTTTGTCTCTGACTAGTGGGGATCTGAAAAGCTGACTGTAAAATTTTGTACAAGTGTGTAAAGAGAAAAAGATTCACAAAAACTTATGTAGGCCCCTTACATAAGTCAGAAACGTCAGAATGCATCCAGGCGCTATCCTCATAATCCCATGCACTTACCCTAGCTAGTCCCCCTGAAACTAAGGGCAATTTAACATGGCCAATCCGCCTAATTTATCTGGACTGTGGGTGGAAACCGGAGCACCCGGAGAAAAACCACGCAGGCACAGAAAAACATGCAAGCCCCGTACAGATAGTGATCCAAGCCAGAAATCAAACCCGGGTCTCTGTGAGGCAGCAGTGCTAGACTCTGTGTCACCCCAATATACCTGTAGTAATAATAGGATGGTTGATTATTATATTAATGGTTGTAAATTGAGAGAGGTGGATATTCAGCAAGACCTTGGTGTTGGTGTCAACGGCTGAAGGTAAGCACGAAAGTGCAGCAGGCAATAAAGAAGGCAAAAGGTATTTGATCTTCATAGTGAGAGGATATGAATGCAAGAATAGGGATGTTTTCCTGCAATTGTATAGGATGTTGGTGAGGCCAACCTGGAGTATTGTGTCCTTATCTGAGAAAGCACATTCTTGCTACAGAGGGAGTGCAGTGAAGGTTTATCAGGCTGATTCGTGGGATGGCAGGTCTGTCATATGAGGAGGGATTAAGTTGGTTAGGATTATATTCACTGGACTTCAGAAGAGTAAGAGGGGATCTCATTGAAACTCGTAAAATTCCAACAGGATTAGACAGTGTAGATTCAGAAAAAATGTTCCCAATGGTGGGGGAGTCCAGGACAAAGGGTCATAATTTGAGGGTAGGGGGCAAATGTTTGAGGCCTGAGATGAAGAGAAATTCCTTCACCCAGAGGACAAGATGAGCTCAGAAACACCATAAGGGAGATGGGACAGAAACTAAAGAAAGATGTAAGATCAGTGCTAAGTTGGTTTGCTATATTAGGTGGCTGCCAGCTTGGTGCTAGGCACCAACCCTCACATGGAGTTCCATAACTCCTGCACTCTCTTTTATTGACTAAGAGGCCAAGCTGGTGATAGGGAATGTTTCTGACACTTGGGCCTTAAAGAAACCTTGCAATGTGGGTGAAGCTAGTACCATCTTATCCTGCTTCACTCTATCCACTGAGAATATGAAGTAAGTTATCTTCCTTGCGTAGGAACTCAGTGACCACCTTAATATGTCTCTAATGAAACCTGTTGCAGTCTGCTGGAATGAGTCGAATAGTTCAGAACCAAAATATCCTTAATAGCTCTAAGCTGTGCAGTCCATGCTCTGGTTGTGGGTTCCAATTGGCACGGCAGCAGGCAACTTGGCTCTATGTCCATTTCCTTGGTAACATCAAAGTATGAAAAGTGCTACCTGAAGATGAATTTTGAGTGTGGCCTCTTGTATGTTCTCTCCCTTTTCCTCTTCTTCCAGATGCTCCTGTTATCTCCACTGCTCCCACTCAGCCATGAAGGAGGACCTACTGGACTTTGCCTGGTTAGACTAAAACACTTCACGAAGCAGATAAAAGCTGTCCTGCGCTGGCTCGAAGTTATTTTACAGAAAACAAAATTCATTTATGGAATGTAGAAAATAGTGCCCCTCACTGCACCCCTCCCCTCGCAAAGAAAATCTAGAAGCTAATCAGCAGCAACTGGTAACTAACCTATGTGGAGGAATGAGTCCGTTATATAGTTTTCCTACAAGACTACTATTGATAGTTAGTGGCACGATTAGTTGAGAAATGTTATAATGAGAAAAATCAAGGATTTGGGGTCAACAAGCATGGCCCCCTAACTCTAATATTATAAAGAGACTTCAAGCTGCCTCCAAAGGGACCTGGGATACTTACTGAGCATCTGGATACAATGTGTTTGGTGAACAATGAGCACACACATGTCCCCTGTCAGATTGGACTCTTAGGCATCTGTTTTATGTCTGTAGAACAGGCAATGAGCAATCACATTGCTTGGCTAACATCTGAAAGCATCCACTAATTTGATTTGGTCGATTTACTTCACAGGTAGCCATCAAAGTGATTGACAAGAAAAAAGCAAAGCAGGACACCTACGTACAGAAGAACATGAAGAGAGAGCCCCGCATCCACCAAATGATCAAGCACCCGAATATCGTGCAACTGTTTGAAACGCTGGAGACAGAGAACTCCTACTACATGGCAATGGAGTTGTGCCAGGGCGGAGACCTTATGGATAGAATCTGTGAGAAGAAGAAGCTAGAAGAAAGAGAAGTGAGAAAATACACCAGGCAGATCTTGTCAGCAGTTGAACATCTCCATCGTCACGCAATAGTACACAGGTAGATTTGGAATTGTTTCCTGTCCATCCCCACAGTCTGCCCTACTGGTCCTGTACACGTCTGTTGTCACGGTTATCCATTCTGTCTCAGTTCTGGAGCTATTTATCACACCAAACTTTAGACAGTGGGAATTGTTTACTGACCCCATCCTGCCAAAGAGAAATTCGGAAGTGTGAGATGTAATTTAAATGATTTTAACACTGCACACCAAGGTTCCTGAATTTCTACAACAACTGCCAGCAGTGCAACATTAGCAAATTATCTGGTACAGTGGCAGAGTGGTTAGTATTAATGCCTCACAGTGCTAGTGACCTGGGTTCGATTTCCAGCTTGGGTCACTGTCTCTGCTGAGCCTGCACTTTCTCCCTGTGTCTGTGTGGGTTTCCTCTGGGTGCTCCAGTTTCCTTCTACGGTCTGAAAGATGTGCTGGTTAGTTATGTTGGCCATGCTAAATTCTCCTTCAGTGTACCTGGCATCAATCTAGCAAGACTGTTGGCAATAGAATAGATGTTGGCAGCATTGTGCACACTTCTAGAGTGTTGACTAGGTGCACAACAATGAGATAGTCTGTGTCTAATATGTGCAGGTGTTGGTTCCATTGTTTAATGTGTGAAGATCATTGTTCAGGTATCAAGTAAAGCTTGAGGACCCTTAAATATATTAACGATGGACCTGTGGAAGAACCCATCGAGTTTTTCATATAGGTGGCACGGTGGCACAGTGGTTAGCACTGCTGTCTCACAGCTCAAAGGTTTGATTCCCAGTTTGGGGTCTGTCTGTGAAGAGTCTGTACATTCTCTCTGTGTCTGCGTGGGTTTCCTCCTACAATCCAAAAAAACATGCTGGTTAGGTGATTGGTCATGCTAAATTCTCCTTCAGTGTCCTTGAACAGGCACTGGAATGTGGCAACTAGGAGATTTTCACAGTAACTTCATTGCAGTGTTAATGTAAGTCTACTTGTTATATTATTAAATAAACTTTAACTTTAAACACCCATAGCAACCAAAGACTGCTTAGCTACTCAGCCACCTGTCTCTTAATCTGCCAACCACCAGTTGCTACTCACTATTGGATCCAAACCCATTGGCCATGCTTCACACAGTGACAGTATGAGGTAGCACTATCTCAAGATAGCAGAGTATTTAAAATCAAAACAGTCAAAACAAATCTAGCAGGTACGACAGGAATTGGTGCATACAAAATGTGGGGTGGCATGGTGGCATTCCTCCCACAGACTGAAAAATATGTTGGTTAGGTGCATAGCGTTACTAAATTCACCCTCAATGCACCTGAACAGATGCCAGAGTGTGGCAACCAGGTGATTTTCACAGTAAATTCATTAATGTAAGCCTACTTGTGACATTAATAAAACTTGAGTATCTTCATAATTTGTGAGAATTTTTCAGCAGTCTCTGCAACCATCAACCAGAGTATTTTTGTTTTAAGTTTTAAAACATTCCCATGGAATCAAAAGGAACAGGAGTGCTCTAACCCATCCTACACAACAGGGGATGTGATCAGTCCCGTACTAATCCCCAACCCTGCCGCTACCTCCACAGTCTAGCCCTCCTTTCTTGGCTTTGCAGGTTTGTGGCCTGGAGTTCATTTTTTGTTTTAACTTCCACGATTGGCAACAGCCTGATGGAACAAGTGTGGAGATCAATAATTACCCAACTAACATGAGATTGCATTGCAAGTGTTGCTACCTAAATAGCTTTGATATTCTCAAGAATTATTCACTGTTTTAAGGTGTAGTTGCAAGGATTGTTTAATTTATTAAAATTTGATTATTCAACCATCAATATCATTGAAGACTGATTCTCAAACAAGTCAATATTAAATATAGTATTTGGGTCCATTAGTGTAATGTTGACCAATCAAAGAAGACAGTGTCTAAGTCAATCACCATAATTTTCCTTATAGTGGAAGTTGATCATTATATTTTCTCACTCCATATACACAAACTAGTAAAATCCAGTGTTATATCTGTTGCCAAATGACCCCTCAATTCTTGCATTTATAAAACTACACAACCAAATGTCAATGATTCAGGTAATTGCTCTCGAATAGCAAGTTGACTGATGACAAACTCACCAACAAAAACACAAAAAATTGCTTATAGAACATAGAACATAGAACATAGAACAATACAGCACAGAACAGGCCCTTCGGCCTTCGATGTTGTGCCGACCAAAATAAAAAGCAATGCCCCTCCTAACTAAACCATTCCCTTCTCATCCATATACTTATCAACTAACCTCTTAAACGCCACCAAACTTGGCGCATCTACAACAGCTGCAGGCAGGGCATTCCACTCCCTAATCACTCTTTGAGTAAAGAACCTACCTCTGATATCCGTCCTATAACTCATACCCCTTAATTTAAAGCTGTGTCCCCTCGTGCTAGCTTTCTCCATCCTAGGAAAAAGGCTATCACTGTCCACCCTATCCAAACCTCTAATCATCTTATATGCTTCAATAAGATCCCCCCTTAGCCGCCTCCTTTCTAACGAAAACAACCTCAAATCCTTCAACCTCTCTTCATAGGACCTGCCCTCCATACCAGGCAACATCCTAGTAAACCTCCTCTGTACCCTCTCCAATGCCTCCACATCTTTCTTATAATGATTAAGACCAGTTCATATACAATTTAACAGACACATTCAGAAAGTAGAGGCTCATGGTATAAAAAAGATAGTGAAAGTTTGGATACACAGTTGGCTGACAGAGATAGAAGGCAGAGTATACATGTTTTTGTGAGTGGAGGAGGCATGCAGGATGGCTCTAAGCATCATCCGACCCTTTACAGGGATCAGCATGAGGATCATTATTATATCTCATTTATCTGAACTTGGGTACAAAGTATGAAACTTAAAACATTGCAGGTGGTACAAAATTGGCAGTCAAGTAATAGTGACTAGAATAGCAGCAGACAGGAAGACTGATGCAGGCTGATGAAATGGGCAAATGGCAAATGTAAAGAAATGTAGTGTGAAGTGATGCACTTTTGAAGGAGCAACATTTAGAGGCAGTGTAATTTTAATCTCTAAGATAATGACATGTTCAGCACAATTTTGTGGGCCAAAGGACCTGTATTGTGCTGTAGTTTTTCTATGTTTCTATGTTAAATGGTTATAATGGTACAGTGCATTCAGCACTGTGTTGACAGTATGATGGTTATCGTGCTGGACAGAAAGCCAGGGGTTGAGAATTTAAATCTCACAACAGCAAATTGTAAGAATGAATTGAGTACACTGGAAAATTTGTGAAAATTTTGAATGGACTTACCTTGCATTACATTGATGTTTCACTACATCCTAGCTATGACTGTAACATTCTGCACTCTCTCGTTCCCTTCTCTATGAATGATATGCTCTGTGTGTATAATGCTCAAGAAATAATACTTTTCACCATATGCTAATACATATGACAGCAATAAATCAAATCAAATAAAATCAAATCAGTGCCAGAAGAAATGATCTGGAAATCTGTTAGATATTGTTTAAAAAAAAACACCTGTTTCACAAATATTCTTCAGATAAGGGAGCATGCTTCCACAACCCCCCAGACTCTGCATCCCTCCACCTCCTACCCCATCAACACTACCCTATTCCCCCCCACCTCCTACCACCTCACCTTTAGCTTACCATCTGACACATTTGACTCTTGATGCATTTTGAGGTGGCCCAAAACATATTCAGTTCACTTCAATACATAAGCTTCACATTCACATGGCAATAAATGAGGTTTCTACTCTGACTGAACAGAAAATATACTTGTTTCTATATTGAATTGTATACTGGATTCCAATCATGGGTCAGACCTTGAAAGGCTTGATTTTCAGATCTGATTAGCCCTTCCACAAGCAAACAGATAAATCATTCACATTTATAAACTTCACAGTAATGGGCTGTGGGCAACATCCATTCAGTTCACTTCTGCTGTAATGGTGGGACTCCAAGATCCCTCTGTAGCAGGGCAGGTTCCTTCTAGCCCTAAAGGAATCTCACCCTGATCTCAGATACAATGGCAGGGTCAGTGGTGGGAATTGTTAATGTATACATTTCATTATAAATTGGGATTAACAATTCACAAGTATTCAGGCTACTTGTCAGAAGGAGAATGCCTTGGCATGAGGCTTCCAGGCTGAGTTTACTTTTGGTCCTGACCTGGTTTCGCCGTTTGGGGAATGGAGCCTGACTGGGACAGTGAGTCATTTTTGGATAATCTTCCATGGTTCTCTTAAGAAAGAGACAATTTATTTTCTTGTACGCCAGGGACAGTAGTGTCATTGAGAGCAGCTATTCCAGTACCACCTGTGCTCCCGTAATGGGGAATGGGTGGACGGGAGGATGGCTGATTGTCTTGAGATGTCCCCACAGTGTCTCAGAAACCTGTCAAAACAACTTGGAGAAATGAACCTTCTCCATAAATAAAAACAGAAGGTGCTGGAAAAGAACAAAGAATAAAGAAAATTACAACACAGGAACAGGCCCTTAGGTCCTCCAAGCTTGCACCAACAATGTTGCCTGACTGAAGTAAAACCCCCTAATCTTCCGGGGACCATATCCCCTCTATTCCCATCCTATTCATGTACTTGTCAAGACTCCCCTTAAAAGTCACTACAGTATCCGCTTCCATTACTGGCAACGAGGTACCCACTACTCTCTCTGTAAAATATCTGCCTTGTACATCTTCTTTAGACTTGCCCCTTGCACCTTAAACTTATGCCCCTTAGTAATTGACTATTCTACCCTGGGAAAAAGTTTCTGACTATCCACTCTGTCCATGCCTTTCATAATCTTCTAGAACTCTATGAGGTGTCCCCTCAACCTCTGTCACCCCAGTGAGAGCAAACCAACTTTCTCCAACCTCTTCTCATAGCTAATACTCTCCATACCAGGCAACATCCTGATAAATCTTCCCTGTCCCGTCTCCAAAGCCTCCACATCCTTCTGGTAGCGTGATGACCAAAATTGAACACTATATTCCAAGTGCAGCCTAACTAAGGTTCTATAAAGTTGCAATATAACTTGCTGATTTTTAAATTCAACACCCCGGTCGATGAAGATAAGCATGCCGAATGCTCTTTTGAATACTTTCTCCACCTACATTGCCACTTTCAGTGACCTGGGTACCTGTATTCCCAGATCCCTTTATCTATCAATACTCTTAAGTGTTCTGCCATTTACTGTATATTTTCTATCTGTATTAGACCTTCCAAAATGCATTACCTTACACTTGTCCAGATTAAACTCCATCTGTCATCTCTCTTCCCAAGTCTCTAACTGATCTATATCCTGCAGTATCCACAAATCCACCATCCTTTGTGTCATTTGCAAACTTACTAATCAATCCAGTTACATTTTCCTCCAAATCATTTATATATATTACAAACAGCAAAGATCCTAGCACTGACCCCTGAGGAACGCCACTTGTCACAGCCCTCCATTCAAAGCACACCCTTCCACTGCTACTCTCTTTCTTCTTTGACTGAGTCAGTTTTGTATCCACCTTGTCAGCTCACCTCTGATTCCATGCAACTTCACCTTCTGGCATCAATCTACCATGAGGGACCTTGTCAAAAGTCTTACTGAAGTCCATGTAAACAACATCTACTACCCTATCCTCATCAATCATCTTCATCACGTCCTCGATGTAAGGCTCACCACCCTGTAATTACCCAGATTATTCTTGCTACCTTTCTTAAACAAAGGAACAACATCAGTCATTCTCAAATCTTCAGGTCAGAAGCTCAGCAGGTCTGAAAGCATGACTGGAGAGAGAAACATGAGTTCACGTTTTGAGTCCAGTATGTCTCTTTGTCTCCTGAAGGTCAGGTTCCAAGTGATCCTGATGTACCAGCATAGCAGATCCAGTATCTACTGAGGTGTAAACTCCAATGGTCAACTATACAAGAAGTATCAAATCCACTTATCCTCCTTATTTAAGGTGTTAAATCTGCTGGTCAACTTTACTTAAGGTCTTTACTGCACTGGTCCATCTTATCTAAGTTGTCAAATTCACTGGCCCATCTTACTTGAAATATCAAATCCACTGGTCCACCTCATTAAAGATATCAAATCCATTGGTCCACCTTATTTATGGTGTCACATCCATTGATCCACCTTATTTAAAGTGTCAAATCCACTGGTCCACCTTACTTAAGGTATCACATCCAATGATCCAACTTATTTAAGATATCAAATCCACTGGTCCACCTTATTCAATGTATCAAATCCACTGGGCCATCTTTTTTGAGGTGTCAGAGGGATCAAGAAAGAAAAAACCCAGAGAGCTTTGAACAATTCAACGAAGTCAGTTTAAATGTAAAATAAATGTCAGATGGAATGATTGCATCTTTTAAAAATTGTGTCCTTTTATTTTGTCAAGGGACCTGAAAATTGAAAACTTCCTCCTTGATGAAAATAATAACATCAAAATAGTCGGTAAGTGTGAAGCAAAATAATCATTAGAAACTAGTAATCCCAAACGTACTCCTGGATTGAAAGTCACTTGCTCCCAATTGATAATAAATTGCTTGCAATCACCATTACAATGGCGGGGAAAGGAATTCAATTCAAACACAATCATGATAATTTTGACATTAAGCAGCACTCTAAAAATATGCAATGAATTCTCAACTTGCCACATCTAACTGACTTCAATGGAAATAAAATTCAGGAAAGGTGTTTAATGGAAGCAAGCTAATATCATTGATTTGATATTATCGTCAAAATTATTCTCATGTGAGCGTGTTACATTCAGGAAGGCGTCAATTTAAACTGCTCTGATTTCTGAGTGTTACAAATCTCCATTAATAATCTCACGTAAACTCGAAATAACATAATATGTGTTGGATTTTGGAAACTCAAATCAAGGTAGGTCTTTCACAATGGATGACAAGAGCTGAAGGAGTATTATGGAACAAATGGAGCATGGAGTTCAGGTGCACAGTTCTCTAAAGGTTGAGTCACAGACAGATACGGCAGAGAAGAGAGCTTTTTGGCATGCTGGCCTTCATCAGTCAGGGCACTGAGTATAGAAATTGGGAAGTTATGTTACAGTTGTACAGTTGTACATCTGAAGCATTATGTTCAGTTTTGGATGCCTTGCTATAGAAAATACAAAGAACAAAGAACAAAACAGCACAGGAAACAGGCCCTTCGGCCCAACAAGCCTGTGCCGTCACCCCAATGTTCCCACTCTACCCATGATCCCTGTCTATGTTTATAGATCTATGGATTAAAAACCAAATTTGAGACAATTTAGGAAGAATTTGTTTTGCCAATTAGCCTAACAGCACTTCTTTGGGATGTGGGAGGAAACCGGAGCACCGGGAGAAAACCCAGCAAGCATGGGGAGAATGCGCAAACTCCCACAGACACAGGCCCAAATCCAAAATACGTTATTAAACTGGAGAGAGTGCTAAAGAGATTTACAAGGATGTTGCCAGAATTCAAGGAACTGAGTTATCGGGAGAGTTTGGATAGGTTAGGACTTTTTTCTGTGAAGTGGGGGAGACTAAGGGGTGATCTTATAGAGATCTATAAGATCGCAGAGGTGTATTAAATCATGAGAGGCATGGATAGGGTGAATGCACTTAGTCTATTTCCCAGATTTGGGGAATCAAGAACTAGAGGATGTAGATTTAAGTTAAGAGGGGAAAGAAATAGTGACAGCCTGAGAATCATAGAGAATTGTAAATTCCTCCAGGGCAGAAGGAGGTCATTCAGCCCATTGAGTCTGCATGGACTGCAATCCCACCCAGGCCTTATCCCCATAACCCTAGCCTTTACTCTAGCTGGTCCCCCTGACACTAAGGGGCAATTCAGCATGGTCAAGCCACCTGGTGCGTATGTGGAATGAGCTGTCAGATGAAGTGGTTAAGGAAAGGACATTGACAACATTTAAAAGGCATTTGGATAGATACATGGATAGGAAAGGTTAAGTGGGATATGAGCCAAATGCAGGCAAATAGGCTGAGCTTAGATGGGTGTTTTTGTTTGTATGGAACAATTTGGATCAAAGTACCTCTCTCCATGCTGTAGATTCTATGATTCTATGAATAGGCGTGGTTTCTCTTATACATAAATGTGGGAATAAGATTTCACAATGTCTGCCCTTTTGCCTTCATACATTAAAAGAAGGGTAAGAGAAAGAAAAGGGTATGGGGACAAGACCACAATAAAAATAGGAGTTAAAGTTTTATGTGAGTCTAGAATACAGAATCAAAAGACCAATGGTGTGTTCCTTTAGAGGGTAACAGACTGAGAGTTACAGGGTGATCTATCTTTCCAGAAGCAAGGACCTCCATGACAAGAGAGGATATGTAGAGTTGAATCACTGTTGTAGGCACAAATACAGAAATATCAATACTCCATAGCTATTTCTGCTGTTACCTGCCCAAGGCTCTAGTGAGACCACATCTGGAATATCATCAGCAGTTTTGGGCATCGTACCTGAGCAAGGATGTGTCGGCCTTGGAGGGAATCCAGAGGAGATTCGCAAGAATGATCCCAAAATGAAAGCTCAATGGATAGCTCGATAAGGAGCGTTTGAAGACTCTAGATCTGTACTTGATGGAGTTTAGAAGGATGAGGAAGGGATCTCATTGAAACTTATAGAACTCTGAAAGGCCTGCACAAAGTGAAAGTGGGGAAGATGTTTTCATTCGTAGGAAAGATTATGATCCAATGGCACAGCTTCAGAGTAAAGCGATAACCCTTTAGAACCGAGATGAGGAATTTTTCAGGCAGAGGGTGGTGAATCTGTGGAGTTTATTGCCGCACAAGGATGTGGAGGCCAGGTCATTGACTGTATTTAAGACTGAGATAGATACGTTTTTGATGGTAAGGGGATCAAAGATCATGGGAGTAAAGGCAGGAGAATGGGGTTGAGAAACTTATCTGCCATGATTGAATGGCAGAGCAAACTCGATGGGCCAAGTGGCCTAGCTGTTCTCTTATATCTTATTGTCTGTGGTCTTATGGATTAATAATAAAATAGTAAACATAAATAAGTTGCCCATCTGGATTCCTGCTTTTCTTTTGAGCTCAAACAGTGATTGATAAGAAAATTAAAAAGCTGCATAATTAAATGAGTTCAGACGGCTCAGGTCTTAGTCATGTAAAAGGGTGGCAAGTTGATTTACTCAGCCAATGTGGCCTGTCATTGAAACCCATTGTGTTTTAGAGCAGGTAGCTGTAGATCCATTAACAGCGCATCTGAGATCAGGAAGCACAAACAGCTGCCTTTGGCCATAGAAGGCACATTTCATCTATTATCCAACAGCATCTACAGACAGAGAAAAGGAATTAACATTTTGAGTCCATGAAGACAGTCATATGGTCTCGAAACATTGACTGTATTTCTCTCTCTATTGATGCTGCCTGAGTTTTTCCAGCATTTTCTGCCTTCATTTTAGATTTCCAGTTTCCACAGTGTTTTGCTTTTATTATCCTCTGCTGATCCCTGTGTCGGCTTGGCTGAAACGTTCATACAATGTAAGGAGAGTTTCATTCCAGGGGATGTAGGTGTTAGCCTTCGTTCATTTTCAAACTGCCCAGCAGCCAGCATGTGGCTAGCTGCAGCTGTTCTACCAACTGAGTCACTATCAATTTTGAAAAACAGAAAAGATATAATTTTGTAAAATGTTCAGGCTGATGATGATGTAATATATATATTGATTGTATTCCTGTCCACTGGCCCAGGCAAGAGTCAGTGTGTAATTCTCGATTTTCAGAGTAGACTGTTGGCGAGCTTCTTCAGCCGCACTCACCTCAAAACTGGAAAATCTGTCCGAGGTCAACGGGCCTTTTCATGGTCTGCCCCGCACCTGCTATGATTCTATGGCAGGCAGGATGGGAAAATTATGCCCATATAACCATATTTAATGATATATGAATGTCACTACATAATATAAATGTATTCAAGAGTAAGTTTAACAAGAGGACTGAGATTCCATAATTAATTGAAGTTTATTCAAGAAGTGTGCTATAATTCCCTAATAATAGTTCTTTATTGGCTGTTATTGCAGAGTAGATGAAGTATACAAGTAGCAAAGTATTGTTTTGACTGTATTGGTATGATCACACCTTGAGTACTGCATACAGCTTTAATCTTCCATAAGGAGCTATAGACTTATACTGAAGATAGTTTAGAGAAGGTTCGTTAATCGAGGAATTGAGTTTAGGAGTTGGGAGGTAATGATGCAGCTTTATAAGACCCTTGTCAGACCCCACTTGGAGTACTGTGCGCAGTTCTGGTCGCCTCACTATAGGAAGGATGTAGAAGCTATTGAAAGAGTGCAGAGGAGATTTACAAGGATGCTGCCTGGATTGGGAGGCAGGCCTTATAAAGGTAGGTTGAGAGAGCTGGGACTCTTCTCCCTGGAGAGATGTAGGTTGAGAGGCGACCTGATAGAGGTTTATAAAATGTTGAGAGGAATAGATAGGGTGGATTCTCAGAGGCTATTTCCCCGAGCTGAAATGATCACTACGAGAGGACACAGATTTAAGGTGCAGGGAAGCAAATACGGAGGGGATGTTAGGGGTAAGTTTTTCACTCAGAGGGTGGTGAGTGAATGGAATCGGCTGCTGTTGGAGGTGGTAGAGGCGAACTCGCTGGGGTCTTTTAAAAGACTTCTGGATGAGTATATGAGAATTAATGGGATGGGGGTTATAGATAGGTCTGTGGATTGGTAGGGATAGATGTGATCGGCGCAACTCATGGGCCGAAGGGCCTGTTTGTGCTGTAGTGTTCTATGTTCTATGTTCTATGTTCTAAGGTTCGTTAGTTTCATTCACAGGATCAAGGGTTGGGCCTATACTTGAAAGGTGATCTTATTGAAGTATTTAAGATCTTGAGTGGGTTGACAGCATTAAGCTTATTTATTTATTAGTCATGAGGAGGGCTTACATTAACATCGGAATGAAGTCACTGTGAAATCCCCCAGTCATCACACTATAACTTCTGTTCGGGCCAATGCACTTAACCGACACATCTTTCAGATTGTGGGTGGGAACCAGAGCACTGGAGGAAACATGGGAAACACAGGGAGAATGTGCAAACTCCACATAGACAGTAACCTGAGCTAGGACTCAAAGCCAAGTCCCTGGCACCGTGAGGCAGCAGTGCTAACCAGTGTGTCACTATGCCATGATGTGGAGATGCCATTGTTGGACTGGGATAAACACAATAAGAAGTCTCACAACACCAGGTTAAAGTCAAACAGGTTTATTTGATAGTAAACCCACAAGCTTTCGGGGTTTGCCCCTTCGTCAGGTGAGTGGAGAGTTGTGGTCTCTGACAGAGCATATAACAGCACACACAGTTTACAAAATACTGATTAGAATGTGAGTCTTTACAGCTAACCTGCTTTTCAAGTCTTAAAGATGCAGACAGTGTGAGTGGAGTTGTTGGACTTTAACCTGGTGTTGTGAGACTTCTCACTATGCCACCCCACACATAGATGTTAAGAACACGTTCCTTCTCCTAGGGAAATCTAGAACTAGGGAGCACAATTTTCAAATAACGGATATCCCATTGAAGATACAGACGAGTAGGAATTTCTTCTCTCAGAGAATCATTAGTCTTTGGAAGTCTCTGCCCCAGAGAGTAATCAAGCCTGAAGAATTGAATACATTTAAAGTTGAGATTTATGATCTTCAAGAGAGTCAATGATTATAGGGGGCAGAGAGTAATGATGACTTGAGACCACAATCAGGTCAGCCATGACCCTATTGAATGGGAAAGTTGGCTTGAAGGGCCCAAATAGCCTATTCCTGCTTCTTTTTTATATTCTTATGATAGAAAAAACAAACTAATACAATCCACATTATTGTTCTTGAGCCACTCAGGAGTTTATTGTAGTTACATGAAAAAAAAAGTAATCGAAGGTTACTTTGCTTGTTCACTCCCTTCAATCTTCCACCTAAACTAAATAAATGCAAGTCTATACCTCCTTCTGCGAGACCAAAACTGTGTGCAGTACACAAGGTGTGATCTCACCAAAACAGTCAAAGCAATACTTCCCAACTTTTATACTTCATCTACCTTGCAATAACGGTCAATAAATTAAACTCTCATGGTGCAAATCAGAAAGCGGCACACATCAATGTGTGGATGATGCCTGGTACCTGTGGAACCAAACCAGCAATAAATTCAAACCTTCAAGAGAGAAAAGGGAACAGGATTTTCAGAAAGTTAATGAATAAAAAAGTAAAGTCCACATTTGTGCATCTATTAAATTCTGAGGTAACATTTTTTTAACGATCATTCCTATGTTTTGTTTTTTCCTGAATGTAGATTTTGGATTGAGCAACACCCTAAAAAATGACAGCCAGGAGTTGTTGAACACACAGTGTGGGAGTCCCGCCTATGCTGCCCCAGAGCTACTGGCCCATAAGAAATATGGTCCCAAGGTGGATGTCTGGTCAATGTAAGTATTGAGTCAGGGGTAAGAGCTAAGAATTCAATCTATATTAGACTATAGGATAATCTGTATACATCCCAGTTGTAATTGACGTAATTTAATATTCCTCATTGTCCAAAGAAATCTTGTACTGATTTATGGGACAAGATTTTCAAAGGGCTTGAGAGCTGGGGACAGATATTAGTTGCAGGTCCCAAGTGCACATGGCCATCAAATAGCCACATTACAATATTTAATGTTTCAGGTAATAAAATGCCAAAGACAGAGCTCACTGTCCAGGGATGTCAGACAAGGTGGACATCCTTCCTATAGTGTTGCACCCAGAACTGTACACAATCAGCCTCCATCCATTGACTCTGTTTACACTTCCCGTTGCCTCAGAGAAGCACAGCATAATTAAGGACCCCACACACCCCGGAAATTCTCTCTTTCACCTTCTTCCTTCCGGAAAAAGATACAAAAGTCTGAGGTCTTTTCTGCTGCTGTCAAACTTTTGAATGGACTTATCTTACATTAAGTTGACCTTTCGCTCTGCCTTAGCTGTGACTGTAACTTTACATTCTGCACTCCTTCATTTCCTTCTCTATGAACAGTATGTTTTGTCTGTATAACGCACAAGAAACAATACTTTTCACTGTATGCACATTTACATAAATAACGTTAGACAGCCAATGGGAGGTTTTCCAGCACTCAGTGATCAGGAGACCACAATGAAGAATACTTAAAGATCATTTATCACAAATAAGCTTACATCAAAGCTGCAAATAATTTACTTTGAAAATCCCCTCATTGTCACATTCCAGGTGGTATGGTGACACAATGGTTAGCACTGCTGCCTCATAGCTCCAGAGTTCGATTCCCAGCTTGGGTGACTGTCTGTGTGGAGTTTGTACATTCTCCCCATGTTTTCTCCGAGTGTTCTGATTTCCTTCCAGACTCTATATAGATATGCGGTTAGGTGCATTGGCAATGTTTAATTGCTCCTTAGTGTCCCAGGATGCATTAGTTTGAGGGATCAGTGTGGTAACTATGTAGGGTTACAGAGATAGAACCTAGATGGGATTGTTATCGGTGCAGACTCAATGTACCAAATGGCTTCCTTCTGCACTGGAGGTTTCTATAATTCTACGTATCTGTACAGATACACTGAGGAAGAATCTAGCATGGTCAATGCATATAACCAACGCATCTTTCAGACTCTGGGAGGAAACCAGAGCACCTGGAGGAAACCCACATAGACATGGGGAGAAAGAGCAGACTCTGCACAGACAGTGACCTAAGCCAGGAATCGAAGCAGGGCCCCTGGTGCTGTGAGGGAGCAATGGTATTCACTGTGCCATCATGCTGCCCTAGAAGGTTGGTTAAGTTTGCTTTCATAATATCACAACTACTCTGCCATAATCATGCAGGACATTAACATAGATCAAAAAAAAGCAGTGGAACTATAGTGAACCTTGGGAACCTGCTATAAATCTTCATCCTGTCCCAAAAACCAAGCGTTCATCACTACTATTTCTTTTCATTCAGCCAACTTCAAATCCATGCCATCACCGTCCCCTTTATTCACAGACTTCAACTTCACTGACCACACTGTCATGTAATATTCATGTGACATTAACTCTCTCTCTCTTACCTCACTAAAAAACTCAATCAAATTAGCTCAACATGATCATTACCAATTGGCTCTCTGTGAGTAAACAATGTGAAGAAGACCAACTCAGCCAAGAAAGAATAGCATCAACATTTTTCCCTGAACTTCAATTTCTAAATAAACCTGTTCCAGCAAGCTTATCTTTCACAGACTGAAGTGTGTAACTTGTTTTTAACACCAAGAATAACTGACAATTTTTCAGTTGGGACAGAATCCACTGATACAAAGAACAGAGAACAAAGAAAGTTACAACACAGGAACAGGCCCTTCGGCCCTCCAAGCCTGCACCAACCATGCTGCCCAACTGAACTAAAACCCCCTTGCCTTCCCAGGGCCATATCCCTCTGTTCCAATCCTATTCATGTATTTGTCAAGATGCCCCTTAAAAATCAAAAATGTCCCTTAAAAGTCACTGATAGTGATAGGTTGGTACTTTTTCTCAAATTTCCAGCTGAAATTTATGGCAATTGCACATAAAATGAAGGTTTAAAGGATGATAAAGGTCATATTCTGAATGCTGTAAAACTAAGATGAATCTTTGAAGCTCATTAGTTTTTTTCTGATCACTCAACTGTTTTATCCCCTACAGAGAAGCAAAATGACTCATAGATTTCATTCACCAAAGTTCTGTGTCTGCAAACTTGTGCCTGAAAGAAGAAGTGCAGTCCCTTGGAAACTTAGACATTATATAGTGAAACTGGTCAAATCTAGCTATCTGTTTCTCCCCACTTTGGAGCTAATTAGAAGCAGGCTAGGAGCAGACATTTTTATGTTATGGTATTTAACATGAGCATTCTAAATAGAAGCAGGAATCGGTGATATGGTCCCTCGAATCTTTTCTGCCATTCAATAAGTCCATTGGTAGAATTAATACCATTCTGCAGCAAGTAACTCACTTCCTGACTCCCAAAAGACTATCCGCCACATACAAGGCACAAGTCAGGAGTGTGGTGAAATACTCTCCACTTGCCTTAATGACTGCAGCTCCAACAACACTCAAGAAGCTTGACATCATCCAGGATAAATCAGCCTGATTAGCTTGATTAGCACCCCATCCACCTCCTCAAATATTCAGTCCCCTTAACACTGATGCACAATAGTAGCAGTGTGTGCCATCTGCAGAATGCATTGCAGCAACTAACTCCTACAACTGAACTTTCCAAGTCTGCAGATGCATGGAAATGCTACCACCTGCAAGTTCCCCTTCAAGCCACACACTGTCCTTGGATTATAAGACCAAAAGACATAGGAGCAGAATAAGGTGACTTGACCCACCAAGTCTGCTCCGCCATTCAATCATTGCTGATATTTTTCTCATCCCCATTCTCCTGTCTTTTCCCCATAGCCCCTGATCTCATTATTAATCAAGAATCTATCTATCTCTGTCTTAGAAGCACCCAATGACCTGACATCCACAGCCCTCTGCAGCAAAGAGTTCCATAGATTCACAACTCTCTAACTGAAGAAGTTCCTCCTCATTTCTGTTTTTAAAGGATCGCCCCTTTAGCCTAAGATTGTGCCTTCTGGTCCTAGTTTTTTCTGCTAATGGAAACATCCTCTCCATGTCCATTCTATCCAGTCCTTACAGTATTCTGTAATTTTCAATAAGATTCCCCTTCGTCCTTCTAAAATCCAACAAGTCCACGACCATTCCTCATATGATAAGTTCTTAATTCCAGGGATCATTTTCGTGAAGCTCTTCTGGATCTTTTCCAAAGTCAGCACATCCTTCCCTAGGTACAGGGCCCAAAACTGTCCACAATACTCCTAATGGGGTCTTGACATGAATGCTAACAAAGCATTTGCCTTCCTAACTGTCAAATGAACCTGCATGTTAACCTTAAGAGAATTTTGAACAATGACTCCCAAATCCCTTTACACTTCTGATTTTGTAAGCATTTTCCCATTTAGAAAACAGTTTATGCCTCCATTCCTCCTTCCAAAATGCATAACCTCACACTTTTCCACATTGTATTCCATCTGCCGCTTCTTTGCCCACTCTCCTTTCCTGTCCAAGTCCTTCTGCAGCCTTCCTGCTTCCTCAATACTACCTGCCCCTCTGCATATCCTTGTATCATCTGCAAACCTAGCAACAGTGTCTTCAGTTCCTTCTTCCAAACTGTTAATGTATATTGTGAAAATCCGTGGCCCAGCACTGACCCCTGAGGCACCGGCTGCTATCTTGAAAAAGACCTCTTTATCCCCATTCTCTGCCTTCTGCCAGTCAGCCAATCCTCTATCCATGCCAGGATCTTACCCTTAACATCATGGGCTCTTAACAGTCTCCTATGCAGCACCTTGTCAAAGGCCTTCTCGAAATCTAATTAAATCATGTCCACTCATTCTCTTTCCCCTAACTTCTTTGTTACCTCCTCAAAGAACTCTAACAGATTTGTCAGATACGTCATTCCCTTGATGAAGCCATGCTGACTCAGTCCTATCTTATCATGCATCTTGCCAATGACCGAGTCAGGCTAACTGGCCTACAATTTCTTGTCTCATACCTTCCTCCCTTCTCAAACAGTGGTGTTACATTAGCTACTTTCCAGTCCTCTGGTACCTTCCCTGCCTCCAGTGATTCCTGAAAGGTCATCACCAATGCCTCCACAATTTCCTCAGCTATCTCTTTTGGAACATTGAGGTACAGTCCATTTGGTCCAGGTGATTTATCCACCTTCAGACCTTTCAGTTTCACCAGAATCTTCTCCTGTGTGATGGTCACTACACTCATCTGTGCCCTCGATTCTTCTGGAGCTCCCATTGATGTCACCCACCATGAAGGTTGATATAAAATAATTAATCAGCTCCTCTGCCATTTCTTTTGTTTCCTATTATTACTTCTTCCAGTGGTCCAATGTCTATTTTTGTCTCTGTCTTACCTTTTATATATTGAAATCCTGACTTGGAGCTAGTCACACGCTATCCTGACTTGGAACCTGAATGTGTTTCTTCACTGTCGCTGAGTCAAAACCCAGGACCTGTCTTCCTAACAGGACTGTGGGTACACTTACCTCATATAGCCTAAAGTGACTCAAGGAGATGGTTTACCATCACCTTCTCAAGGCAACTTGGGATGGGCAACAAATGCTAGTTTTGACAGCAATGCCTATATTCCATGCATTAATTTTTTAAAATGTTCTGTCCTGATATATAAACTCATGTATAAAAATGAATTTCTGGTATCATTCTTGAGTCACAGACAGAATTTATGATTTCCTTTGCTGCCTGTGACCAGTAGGTGTTTTCACATCCCAGGAGTGTATATACCAATTAATAATCCAGCAGCAAGCTTTTGTGAATTTAAAATAAATAAAGAGATTTATTCTCACACAATTACCCAAAATTAAATACAACATCTCACCCACACTCATGCACATGCAAAGGTTAAATATAGGTAAAGGCAATGTACCGTTACAGTTTACAATTATCTTAATCTCTGGTTTATTATCTCCAGTTCCTGCTCTGCTGGCCTGTGGTTTCTTAGACGTTTTTGAAGCTTTAAAGTTGATGCAAGTGTTTTGTTATGCAAAGAATTCTCAGCAGTCTTTGATGTTTTCTGTTGTCGAATTTCCAGGAGCTTGATTCACAGGTGAATGCAAACTTGGAACAGGTCAGCGAATCCTACTCACTGTTGGGGTCTCTTGACTAGAAGATATCGCTCTTAATTATGTTGCCTGATTGAATTACTTGTAGCTAGTTTGATGTGTTTGTTACAACTGCCTACAAACAGCTTATGTGTTTTTTATAAAGAATAAGCTTGCAGGCAGCAAAGGTACAACAAACAAAGGCTTTATTGGTAAGGTGTTTACTCTAGTAGACTGTTAGAATAGACTATCCATTTGCCTGCATAAGTTACTGATGATATCATCAACACATCACATGATCAGACTCTTAAAATGTCCTTGTTCCAGCTAGGAATTAATATCAATACATGACAGCTTCCATCTGGTTTTCAGTGCCAACAACATGGTGTATCATCATATGATTTTTTGTACGTTCAAAATCCTTTTCCAAAAAAACATGGTGTTGGATATGTTAATTCCAACATCCTGTGTTGTTGTTTAAACTTTGTGCTCCATCCAGTCTAGTTTAGATGGGGGAAACCATCATAATACAATTAAAGATCGGTAGGGGTCATTCACTTATGTCTGCCATAAATTGAGTTTTAATGTTCCCTTTTGTCTACAATAAACTGCGAGAGGGGCAGGCAGACTGGAAATTCTAGAGTCCATCCTTTTTTTAAAAAAAGTTTAATCTTGTGTAACTTAAAAACAGCATTTCAACAGAAAAATACTGGCTGTTTAGAAAAATACAGTTTCTCTCTTTAAAGACGTACAAAAATAGATCAAACGAACCAAAAGATCCTTAAACAAAGAGAGGTGTGCGTTTCCTGAATGGCTGTGAATGGCCATCATTAATTAGTATTTGCTTGAGACTTAGTCCTGTCTGTATCAGAAATAGCAAAAGTCACATGATTTGCAGCAGCCACTTTATTAGTCTGTTTGTATCTTGTTTTTAGAGCATTGGCTGAAATTTTATATGGCGGCATGTGACTTGTAAATCTTCCCTGAACCCTTTTCAGTGCCTCCATACCCATAACTGTATGAAACCAAGGTTCAACACAAGTTTAGCATAACTTGCTTATTTTTCAATTCTATTCACCTAACAAAACTGAGATAAAAGCAAAAAAATCTGTGGATGCTGAAATCTGAAACAAAAACAGAAAATGCTGGAAAATCTCATTAGATCTGACAGCATCTGTGGAGAGAGAAGAGCCAATGTTTTGAGTCTGGATGACGCTTGGTCAGAGTTGATGAACGCTCTAGTTGGCTTGTTTTTTTTATAGCCTTGCTAACCAGTGGCATGATTATTATGAAAGCACTTTTTTATTGATTCTTCTCACTTCTGGGCCAGAATTTTACCAACACACCTGCTCAAGGCTCGTAAGATTGCGCCCAAGGCAAACGAAGAGTGCTGTTCCATGACATTGCCCAGCCCAATTTCACGGAGGATGTGCTAGTGAAATCAGAGCCTTGGACTCTCTTGTGCCATCACAATTGAAACAGATGTTATTAAACATTCTCCCCCTTCTCTGGCAAATCCATTCTGAAAGTTTTGCCAATGAGGTTGGATGAAGTTGGCTGGGAGGATGCCTGCGTGCTGCATGAATATTGATGTGCCTTACACTCGTAGTGGGGAGGCCTATTCAATAGGAGGGCAGGACGCAGAACCGGATGAGAAAATCAATGTGCCCATTGCACAGTCCTCACACTTTTCAACAAAAATGAATAACTCAAATAAACACAAGGAACACAAATCAGGTCCACTGACATTCAAGCTCAGTTTCATGACCTGGCTCCATGTTCAAAAAGGCTTCCCACTGAGAGTGCAGGTCCGTAAATTTTACCAGTTGCTGTTGAACATAGGACAAACTAGTCACAGCCTAAACTCTGTGAGGTCTACATATATTATACAGATATGGATAAATTCAGAAATTCCCCAGAACGATGATACTGCACACTAATCATAGTGTCAAAACTGCATTTTAGAATTGTTGAGGATCTCAGTGATAGGTTGATAGAGGCCACATTGATCAATATTTCCCTAAATTGAACACATCATTAATGTTGCCTAGCATCTGTTAATAGTCTCACAATGTTTCCTAATCTGTGGGAGAAGTTGAATGCACATATTAATAAACCAGTACGCACATGATGCGTTAGCCAATCATTCTTTTTTATTTGAATTTCAAGTGACAAATACCATTTTGTGTCTTCTCAGAGAATAGCTCACTAGAAAAGCACTTCTGTTTCTAAATACTTTTTTCCTTAGCTCTATCTTGATTAATGAGGAGCTTAAAATTTGACAGGATGAACCACTTTGTCACTCGGTGTGAGGTATGTACAAACTGTAGTGAGGAAATGGGATCGACCCTTTGGAACTCTGAGAGTGTCATGTTACCTTTTCAAAGTCAGGGTACCAGTGTAACTCAAAGGCATAAAAGGAAAAATGGATTGTGATATAACTTTTGGCAAGAGACATAAAAAGGAAACATAACAGTTGGAAAGAACTTGTAAATGAATTGAGTGGTGAAACTTGTGAAGTTGTTTTGTAAACTGAGTCATCATTAGATAGTCAATGAAATATAATACGGCTAATGAAACCTTTACATGAAGAAGCTGATTTTTATTAAGAGAGAAAATATTTTGTCAAACATTCTAAGAGTACTTAAATTACATACATAATTTAGATGTTATTTATTAGTGTCACAAGTAGGCTTACATTAACACTACAATGAAGCTATTGTGAAAATCTCCCAGTCACTACAGTTTGGTGCTTGTTCAGGTACATTAAGAGAGAATTTAGCATGGCAATTGCACCTAACCATCACATCTTTCAGACTGTGGGAGAAAACTGGAGCACCCAAAGGAAACCTACACAAATATGGGAAGAAAGTGCAGACTCCACATAGACAGTGACCCAAGCTATGAATCGAACCGTTTATGTCTATATTATAGTGAGCTCCTATGTTGACAGAAATAAGAAGGTGAGGATCTAAATTTCCTACTGTTTTTTCCTTATTATTCCTTCCCCCATCCCTAACCGTCATCTCGGGTCCCCTCCCCCATCCCTCAAGTGTGTATTATGTGAATCACAAAAGGTACCCAGTGAGCAAGGTTATAATTTAGGAACACACTCCTGTCTCTGAGTCAGGTTTAAATTGCACTCCCTCACAGTGCTGATTAGCAGAAATCAGAGCTCTGGCTCTGAATTTTGAGTTGACATCCAGCGGAATATTCATGCCTAGCTTGTACGTGTGCTCCACCCACCCTCTCCCCTCCACCTTTCTGCCCCCACCCACCCTCCCTGATTTGAATCATGAGAACCATAATACCCTTTGAGCAAGTAGAACCAATGTTTGCATTGGCTGCTAAACAAAGATGCTCACATTGCAGTCTGTCTGACACATAACAAAGCTGTAAATCTTCCAGCAACTTCATGCTATTCTCCAAAGAAACATGAACATATGAAAACAGTTAAGTGGCTATCTCTAAAAGAAAGCTTCAACTGATGGTGTCAAATAAGCTGATGATGGGACAGATAGAGGGAAAAGTTGGAGGGAAAGTGGGTTGGCACTTGAAGTGGGACAATTAGAAGATAAGTAGCAATGGAAAGGTGATGGTCCCCAGAAGCTCTGTTAATGTTCTGGGGATCTAGGTTCAAATCCTACCGTAGCAGGTGGTGGAATTTGAATTCAATAGAAAAAAATCTAGAATTAAGAACCTACTGATGACCATGGAACCATCATTGGGAAAACCCATCTGGTTCACTAATGTCCCTCAGGGAAGGAAATTTGCCATCTTTACCTGATCTGGCCTACATCTGACTCCTGAGCTACAGCAATGTTGCTGAATCTCAACTGCTCATAGGCAATAAATGCTGGCCAATCAGTGATACTTACTTCCCACAAGTAAGTAAAAAATTGTTATTGTTAATCTTTCATTCTTCAATCACCTAAAATCTGGTTGGTTTTTCAATCTTTCTTTTTACCAGCCCACCCTGTTCACAATTCTACCGATGGCTTTTGTGTCTCTAATTTTTTTCTTCTATTATTTTATTGCACCATCACTTCTACTAATTAGCCATCTTTTTTTTCATTTTAAGCACTTCACAAGTCATTCTCTATTCATGTCATTTCTCCTTTCTGCTTATCCTTTTTCAAAGCAGTTCAAAGCAGTTCATTTGTAAAATCTTCTGGTCCAATAAGGCATTGCACCCAAAACATTAACTAGTCTGCTTGTTCAATAGAAGATGCTGCTTCAGCTGCTAATATTTTCTCATTCTGTTTCAGATTACTGATATTAGCATTTATTTAATAAGCATTTCTTCTGCCAGATCTCCTGAGATTCCCATATGATCTGCAAACATTGTCAATAAAGTCTGCTGTATTATTCTTTTATTGCCACTGAAAGTTTACATTCTTTATTTCTTTGTAGTTAATGGAGAATAGAGTGTTGGCTGTTCTTTACTTTGGAAGTAACAAATGTGTCATTTTTACATCTCTGGTTTTTTACATGGACAATTCTTCTGACTGTCCACATGGTCTTGTCTTCACAGTGGGGTCAGTATGTTTGCAATGCTCACTGGCACATTACCATTCACTGTGGAGCCATTTAACATCAAACAGTTACATGAGAAGATGGTAAACGGAGAAATTAGTTCCATTCCACCAGAGATCTCCTCAGGTATCAGATACGTTGGATATTTAAGAGAAATGATGATACATGAAACATGAATGTTTATATTAGAGGTGCAAAAAGGATATAAAACTGTATTTTCCTGGCCCTGTAGCTTGGAAGCGAAGGGAATCGTGTCATGACACCTTTCCAATGCATTCTCACTCAGGGGAACTTTCTCAGGGGTAGACAGAGAAGAGAATCTGCTGCCCTATTCATAGAGACAAGCAAGAAATTCAGATCCTTACATCTAATTAAGGTGAATTAGAAGATTTCTTGGTACTTTTCCATTGACAAAATACCCAATTCTCCACACCATCAAATACAGAGACCACCATCATCATGGAGGCAGCCTTCCTGAGGCAGGATGAAGGAAGGCCATCAGAGCCAGAGGTTGCTTGACACAAGGTAGATGATGCAAGAGGAAAGGCCATCCCTACATTTGAGCACTCTTCATTTGAGCACAACCAAAATAGCTTAGAACCAGTTATTGGTGCCGTGTTCCTCTCCAGAAGTGTTTAAGTTTGTGGTCAATTTGTACATAAGTGCACAGTACTTTAGTAGCATTCTGGCTTTCTGACTCAAGACTCATTCTAGTGTTGAGCAACCACTGGTATGGGCTGGTAGAAAGAAAGATTGAAAAACTGATCAGATCGAGTGCCATATTATTGGAGGTGTGGATGAAATTCACATTAAACATTAAAATTGTCTATCTGGTTAGGTTATAGCTATTCAGGTTTTTGCTGCTCCTGACCCAAAAAGAGGACCAACAGCTCTTGATTCTTGGCAAATACTGGGTGAGGTGGATGTTGCCAAAATGGTGTATGAGTAGGAGTTTCCCTGCTGCTGTGAGGGGCCTAATCTCTTGTTCCCTCATAACTTTTAATGTAAATACACACATTTGAGGGCTGCCATGTTGAACTTTCTTCGCAATGCCTGCCCTATTTTGGCAACATCCACCTCGCCCAGTATTTGCCAAGAATCAAGAGCTGTTGGTTCTCTTTTTGGGTCAGGAGCAGCAAAAACCTGAATAGCTATAACCTAACCAGATAGACAATTTTAATGTTTAATGTGAATTTCATCCACACCTCCAATAATATGGCACTCAATCACCCAAAATCTGATCAGTTTTTCAATCTTTCTTTCTACCAACTCACACCAGTGGTTGCTCAACACTAGAATGAGTCTTGAGTCAGAAAGCCAGAATGCTACTAAAGTACTGTGCACTTGTGTACAAATTGACCACAAACTTAAACACTTCTGGAGAGGAACACGGCACCAACAACTGGTTCTAAGCTATTTTGGTTGTGCTCAAATGAAGAGTAGGTGGAATATTAGTTCCAGAAGGTGTATATTGAGTCAGTGAGAAAGAATGTGCCATGTTTTGGCATGGAAGGCATTAGGGGCAATAAGGGCCTCACTGATAGGACAGAGTTTGGCTTTGGAGGTCATGTGGTGAGATGGGACCTGGGTGCAAAGGCAGAGTTTGGCAGAAAGGGAAATGAGAGCCATGAAGTATCAATGGGAGAGTGTAACCCAGAATAGAAAGAATGAGTGAAATCTTTCGAACTTACCTTTTAACAGGTCCCCCACATGTAGACGAAGGTCTGCATGGCTCCTCTGAAATGTTATATGCAACAAATCTTTAAAAGCCTAGCCCAACTCCATGAAAATTGCAGAGGAGGAGGGCATGCATATTTCCTGAATGGAGTCAACCAGGTCGGGGTGGTCAAATATGGCCTTTTGGCTGGAACCAGCCCCGCACCCTTTAAAGTAACTCATGAGAATAAGACAACTTGAAAATGGGATTGAGAATCCAGGAATCAGGACTCACCTGCCATCTTTCACAGGTTTTTAAGTCAAGCTGACTTGGTGAAATTACAGGCCAATGACATTTTGAATGTAGCTTATACAGCTGTGCTTTTCACCCAGGAGCTGTGCACTTCATGCTTTCCTTGCTTGAGCCTGACCCAAACAAACGGCCCACTGTCAGGGAAGCTATGGACGAGAAATGGTTAGATGAAGGCTTCATTCGAAGACCGTTACATTCGGTTGTTTACAAGAACAGGTATTTATGAAGAGTAAACCGTGGAACCTTTGAAACATTGCAACCATTTTGATCAAACCAACGTTTCAGTATGTTGCAACTCAATTTGGAAAAAATCATTTTGCTGCAAAATGGATATTGTTCTCAAGCCCAATCTATATTGCACTAAGCAAAATGTATGTATGGAGATTTAGTGAGAGATCAAACATGAGTTGGCCAAACCAACTGACTGTCCTAACTTCCTCAAGCCTTTTCAGACACTTTAATGTAAGTTCCATGAAATATTTTATTTTAATGTTGAAGCAATGCAACATAATAGCACAGGTAAATGCATAGGGTTATAGGGTAAGGTCTGGCTGGGATTGTGGTCAGTGCAGACTCAATGAGTTGAATGACCTTCTTTTGCACTGAGGGATTCTATGATTCCATGATAATAAGATCAATTGTATAAAAGTTTAACTTATCCAAATGCGGGAAGAAAGGTCTACAATGGGTTAGAAGATAGGAGATATCTCTCCAGTCTTCTATACCATCAAAGACTTGCTTCGCCCTTCCCCCATTCATCCCCTGCTCAAATCTTATTTACATCCCTATTTGTTCCCAGTTCTGATGAAAGGTATTGACTTGAAACACAACTTTGTGCCTCCACAGACCTACTGAGTTTTTCCAGCACTTTCTGTTGTAGCAAAAGAGCATAAATATCTTAAAATATATTTTAAAGGAGAAAACTTTAGGAAATCTTCTGAAAACACTTTAAACTTTTCTGGCTGGCAGCAATTGATCCACCACATTCAAATTCCAACACTTCTGTCTTTAAGGTTTTTTGACATCTGGGGCGGCATGGTGACACAGTGATTAGTACTGCTGCCTCACAGTGCCAGGGACACGGGTTTGATTCCTGACTTGGGTCATTGTCAGTGTGGAGTCTGCATGTTCTCTGCGTGGGTTTTCTCCCATAGTCCAAAGACATGCTGGATTGGTGCATTGGCCATGCAAAATTTTGCTTCAGTGTACCCAAACAAGCGCTGGAGAGTGCAACTAGGCAATTTTTATGGTCACCTCATTGCGCTCTTAATGTAAGTGACACTAATAAATAAGGATATTTTGACACTACATAGCATTTGTTGTAAGCTTCCAACTTCTGCATTTCAATCTTTCTCAGGCACTATTGTTAATTGCTTTATTTCAGATTGTACATCAGCTAATGACAGAAAAATAGTTCAAAACTGTTACAAGATTGGAAAGAAAAGTATTTTCAGTATTTATTACTTGACCTGGAGCAGTATAATTAGAAATAAGTTTAACTTTTAAGTTTAAGTTTATTTATTAGTGTCACAATTAGGTTTATATTAACACTGTAGTGATGTTATTGTGAAAATCCTCCAGTTGCCACACTCCGGCACCTGTTCGGGTACACTGAGGTAGAATTTAGTACGGTCAATGCACCCAACCAGCATGTAGAAACCAAAGAACCATAGAAAATTACAACTCAGAAACAGGCCTTTTGGTCCTTCTTGTCTGTGCCAAACCATTTTTTGCCTAATCCCACTGACCTACACTTGAACCAAAAGTTCCCTCCACACCCTCTCATCCATGAACCTGTTCAAGCTTTTCTTAAATGTTAAAACCCCGCATTTGCCACTTTGGCAGCTCATTCCACACTCCCGCCACTCTCTGCGTGAAGAAGCCCCCCCTAATATTCCCTCTAAATTTTTCTCCTTTCACCCTCAACCCATGCCCTCTGGGTTTTTTTCTCTCCCCTAGCATCAATGGAAAAAGCCTGCTTTCATTCACTGTATGTACACCCATCAAAATCTTGCACACCTCTATCAAATCTCCCCTCATTCTTCTACGCTCCAGGGAATAAAGTCCTAACCTATTCAATCTCTCTCTGTAACTCAACTTCTGAAATCCTGGCAACATCCTTGTGAACCTTTTCTGCACTCTTTCAACCTTATTTACATCTTTTCTGTAACATCTTTTGGACTGTGGGAGAAAACCAGAGCACCCAGAGGAAATCCATTTAGACACTGGGAGAACATGCAGAATCAGCACGCATGTGGTTTTCCTGCTACTTATACTGCAGGGTGGAATTCTCCAAAAAAATTCTAAGTATTGAATTTGCATGGAAACTGGAGTAATTTGCCGTGGGAGCACGGAGAAGAATCTGACATTCTGTGCACCGCAGAGGCCACCAATGTGAATATCTTTACATTTCAAGGGGCGGAGCCTATTCCTATTGAAGAGGTTGAAATCAGGGTGCTGAGCGGGCCACTGAGCATATGCTGATCTATCAGTGCAGAGATTGGTGCATGTGCAGTGGCCCCGCACTGTCGGTCTCTCGATTGTTGGCCAGTTCAATCACTGGCAAGTCCAGTGATCACTGCATCACTGACCCCTGACCATTCCCAGGCCCAGCCTTGACACCAGCCAACCTAACTGATTACACTCCCCAGACAGTAAATAGTCCTTATGACCGGTCCCCCCACGCTGGCCCTTTCTCCCCTAGCAGGCTGACTACAAACTCCCCACATCCCCTGACCTCCCCCCTTTGCTGGCCCCCATCGCTGGCCTCCCTGTTTTTTCCAGCAATGCAGAGTGGCAGCAAGAGCTCTCCCTTTCCCACCGATTACCCCTGAAGCCCCGCCCTTCAGGTCCCCACTTATTTGGTACTGTCCCATGCCTGATCAAGCAGTGCCAAGTTGCCCCCTGGGCACTGGCACTTTGCCTCTTGGGCAGTGCCTGAGGGCACACACTGGCACTGCCAGGATTCCAATGCCAAGGGAGTACCCTTCCTCCGCCACCTGACTTTTACTTCCCCAATTACCCTTCCTTCATTCCAGCGGTATCAGGCCGTTAGCTGCCTGAAAATGGAGAGCTAGTGTAATCCCTGCCTGAATGAAATACTCTGGCAGGGTGCAAGACGCCCGGAGAAGTCAGTTCTGGGACTGCTAATGAAATTTAAATTCCATTTAAAATGGTCTTGGTGTCTTCCTGCTAATTTCCAGCGTAAAGCAAACACCACTGGAAATCCGGCACTGGGAGAATATTCAGGCAAACCCCACAACTCAGCCGACATGAGAATTTCCCAAACCGCTTTGCTAAACAATTAGTATAACAGGATGGAAGGATCAGGGATACAGTCTTTAATATATAAAATTGACACTTAATAACATTGTGGTGCTAACCTATGTAATAACTTCTTTATTTTACAGACTTTGTTCTGATGAACTCAACACAGTGGTTTTGAACTTTATGACAGAGAAAACTGGGTTTGGGCTTGCAGAGATTATTAACACACTGATCAATAATAAGCCATCCCCCAGCATGGCAACTTATTATTTGTTACTGAAAAAATTAATACGCTACCAAAAAGGAATAAAAAACAAAAAGGTACAAAATATTGATTCATCTGCATTTTGGAGTTCTTTCCAACATTTTGGTCTGTTCTCCTTTATTGTTAAACTGTATTTGTTTATTCCAGTCTGACTGTAATTTGTTATTCACTTTCTTTTATTCGTTGATTTGTTGCATAGAAAAATGAATCAAGAGAGTGGAATTTATCATTTAAAAATCTAAGGATTGATCAGACAGAAAACAACATCCCTAACAAAAAGCCAACTCAACAGGTACATTGATGTTAGCCACTTCTTCATTTTACAGGGTAAAATACTTATTGTGGTGGAGGAATGCCAGTTCTGGGGAATGATTATACTGGCCTATCACAGCCACTCGTTGTAAGTATCAAGCAGGGATGGGTCAGTGGCAATAAGGGTTAGAAATGAGTCTCATGTGTTTTATCACCAGGACCTCCTTTAAATCTTACCACACACCAAGGCAGATGATGAAATTTGAATTCAATGAAAATCCAGAATTAAAAGTCTAATGGTTACCATGGAACCATTGTCAATTGTCGTAAAAGCCCATCTGTTTTACTAATGTTCTTTAGGGAAAGAAATCTGCCGTTCTTACCTGGTCTGGCCTACATGTGACTCCAGACCCACAACAAGTGATTGAGTCTTACTACCCTCCGAATTGGCCTAGCAAACCACTCAATTCAAGGGAAGTTAGGGATGGACAATACATGCTGACCCACATTCTATAAATGGATGAAAAGGGACAGAAAGTTGCTTGTTCTGGAAGCTGTCCATCAACACCAGGTAGAGGGCAAGATAAGCTGCCAGTATAATCTGCAAGGTCCATATGAAATGGATGTGAGCATTTCTGCTGGCCCACCAAGGACAGTTTAAAAAACAGGAGTTGTTTGGGTCTCTTCTGGGCCAAACTCTTGAGTAACTGGGTGGGTCTGGTAGTACTCACTGCAGTCTCCTGAAAGTTTACCAAATTAAAAATGCTGTCACATCCCATGGAGACAAAACTACCAATGTAAAAAGTAGCTCACCAGATTTGGGCAGGTATCCTGGCTCAGATGAATAGATATGGGCAAGATCCATTAAACCATAGTAACTTTGCCATTTGAAAGCAGCAGTTTGAACTGTCCACCTATCCTGCAGAAGCAGGCAATAAGGATCAAAGTTGCACTTGTTAGGATGAACTCTGAATTTTCCTGAGCTGTGATCTTTGAAAGGAATTACTGGTGGTGTAACATTGATCTTCCTATTGGGGTGAACCAGCAAATGGACTGACAGTACGGTGGCTCACAGCTCCAGGGACCCAGGTTCAATTCCTGGAGTGGGGTAAAGCACTGAGTGAGGCACCCTATTGGGAGTACGGGGAGCATTGATGCTTTTGATGACAGGGAATTCAGATATTCAGCGCAAAGTGGTCACATTTTTAGATGATCCCAAACTAGATGAGCCAGTGGAATTAAAGGGAGAACAAGAAGAGAAGACGAGTTGGAAAAAATATCTATAACGGGAAGAATAACGGCAGATGCAGATGAATGAAAGGAGCTGCACCAATGAAAGAAAAATGGATGACTGATACTGTATGATTGGATTTAATAATCAACCATCATTGAGTTAAATGTCAAATCAAACTTGAAGGGATGAATGGCCTACTCCAGATCCTGTGTTCTGATGAATGGCATTTATAATTAAAGATGGATCTGAGAGAGATTGATGAAGACTAGTAGATTGACCACTAAATATATCCAACTACAAACAATTATTGTAGTTAGTCGGATGTGAAGCGACATTGCCACTGTGTCAGGTGACAGTAATAACCAAAGTGAGTTGTGCTTTGTCTGGACATTAAATATGGCAGCCAATTCTGGTATTCAACAAGGTATTCAAACACAGGAGACTGTGCAGCAAAGACTCACAAAGCCAATTTCAATTCACAGGATCAGAACATTTAGAAAGATTAGAAAAACGTTTGACCTTTCAGCCTGGAAAAGAGTTTGCTGACATGTGAGGATCAATTTTCAAGAGAGCAGTAGGTGGTGCAATTACCCAATACCCAATGTCATCACCATTTTGATGTTCGGAACTCATTTATATTTCATTAACAGACTATTCACATCGTCCCAATGGCGTGTGGGAGTCCATTCAGTACTGTGGAGGGGAGGAGGTGGAATTTCTGGTGAGTCCCACCAGAAGATACCTCTTAATGTGAAAGGCTGAATCTCACCATTGTGCCCCCTCCTTCCTCCCCCCCCCTCACCCCCACCACCAGCTAAAATGTCAGCCAGGAGGGGGTTGCTCACACAGATGCCCACAATTCCGATGGCTGCCCAACAACGATTTAATGCTGGGAGCAGCAGTAATTTGTTTGAGATGAGATTAGTGCCCTTCTCCTGGGAGGAAGTCCTGCCATAGGGAACTGCCAGCCAGATAATTGGCAGCTCTGTAATCCTGGCAATGCCAACCAGACGTAGTGGACACTCCTTGGGACTATAGACTCTGCCGAAGAGTGTAGATAAATCCAGGGTGATGGATCTTGGTGAGGGTGGTAGTGCAGGGTGAGGGGGTGCGGTGGGCAGATTCAAGAAGCTGGGGTGAGGAATAAAGGGGTTGGTGACCTGGTGTGGGTGAGTGGATCTAATGGGTCCCCCCAAAAGAGGTGTTCCCTACCTTGCCCAACAGGGGCTAAATGACCCTCTTCATAGAATCATAGAGATTCTATGATCCTATGATTTTTTTTAATTCATAGGGAGAAAATGCAACAGTAAAGCAAAGCAAACAGACAGAAGCAAGAACTCCAGACCAAAATTTCCCATCGGCATCACATAGCAATAAAACAGCTGCTGAACAGGCACATCAGGAGAATGGCAGGAATTCAGAATCAAGTGACCAGCCACAAACATGCACGCCTGCAATGAAAGAAGTTCTTAAGGAAGAAGAGGTTGCAATTCTTCTGGAAAATCAGGATTACTGCTTCCCAGAAGGTACAAATGGAATTTTGTTTACCATGAGTACTGTTTTGTTGTCAAAGGAGATAGAAGTTTTAATAACATTTGAGTTTGAGGAGGTTCACTTAACCAAAACCAATTATAGTTGAATATTGAACAAGAGCTAACTTGAAGTTAATTACTGATTATACAAGTTAGTAAGACACAATCAGGAGGAGCATATCTACAGAATGGCTTTTCTTCACAGGCATGAATGACCTGTCAGTGAATTTAAAATTGTGTTTCACTAAGTGTGGTCACGTGGCCCGTTTAAGCGACGATCCTTTTTGGGCTGTGGGACCACATGACCAGGCCAAGACCAATGGAGTGCGAGCATGCAAACCTCAGCCGATCAGGAGCAAGGGTACACATCTCCAGAGCTAGAAGTTGGGGAGTTCTCAGGAGCCGACCTGTGTTGATGTGTTGTGAATTCTTTTGTTATAAATGGTCTCTTCTCGTTGATTAAACTTTATTGTTTTATATCTGCCACACTAAGTCACCTCGTGTTATCACTCTGAGTGAGTCTGATCTAATGAACTGAATATTCACATTTCCACAATTTATTTTATAATATGAAGCAAAAGTGTAATACTGTATGTATGTGACACACCGAATACAAATTAATCATAGAAGCAGCAATGTTTTATATATATACAATAGACTGGAATTTATACTCTATTGCAGGCAGGCTTGCAACCTAGCAGGTGGCCTTCCCGAAGCCTACACTCCCACACCCAACCTGTCTGAAATTTGACAAGGGTTGGGGTGCTACCGGGTCCCCCCGCCACTTTTAAGGCCACTTACGGGCCTCATCCCATGGCGTCATAATTATATCTGCAGCAGGAGGAGACCCATAAAATATGGGAAGCCCGCTAGCTTTAGTTAGCAGGGCAGGGAGAGTTCTCTTTAGTGCATCCCTTGAGAAAGGTACATTCCTAAAGATAATTGACCCTTCCCCTTCCTAAACTGACTCCCTACCACCTTCACTTCACCCCCAACTCTTTTGCCAAGACCCTCTACCTTGGTCATAGCTAGGCTCCTTGGAATGGTGGGAATGCCTGTAGTCCCAGCCAGAACCAATTCTCCCATTTGCACTGCTGGGTCTGTAGCATTATTGCCACCCAATAGACTAGCAGCTCTCTAATACAAGACCACTTCCCACAATGGGGCATAAAACCCTTCTTAAAGCAAATAATGCTGCTCCCAGCATTAAATTGCTGTAGGGAAGCTGTTAGAAGCCACCTCAATTTTTCCAGTACCAGAATCAGAGAAGCACAATTTACAATTTGGTTGGCGCAGTTCACTAATCAGTATTAATGGCAGTAATGAAAGAAATTTGTTTAAGATGGATGTAATTGCCCCAATTAAATATCAAATTATATTTAAGATTAACTAAGGTTACGATCTTCAAACAACAGATTAATCATGAGTACTTTTTTAAATCATTGATAATCTTGATTGCAATCAAGCATATTTTAGATAATTGCATTTTGGAAATTTAAAGGCTGCTATTAAGGATCTATGTGATTTACTCTGTTAAATTAATGCAAGTAATGATTAGTAATTTTGTGACAGCAAGTAAATATTATCTCTGTTTTATGTCATTTATTATCAGTTATCAGCAAATCATGAGTCTGGAACAAGGATAATATGATATTGTTTCATTCCCAGAAACAATTTAGTTATTTCAAATCTTTAATGTTAAATTTTGTGTGCACAACAAGCCGTTTTATTGAGCTGAAAATTAAATTCTATCAATTGGTTTAGTTAACTGTTAATGCAACATAAAAATAATTCTGTATCATTTGCAGTTTCTAAATTTGCCAGTAGGGAACTGGTACACCTGGGACCTCCCAAGTCTTCACCTAGAGGGACATCTGACCAAGCAAGTTCAGAATTTCAAGGCAAATTAGATGTCACCCATGAAACAGCTAGTGCTAAAAAACAAAGTCATCAAGAGCAAAAACAGGATGGCCGTTTACAACCTATAAGTCAACTGGGGATTGAAGGGAATTTTAAATCAACAGCAGGCAGTCTAGGTAAAAGAACACCCAGATCTTTGCTGGAAAGCAAAGTGCATTACTACAAAAACCCAGCAGCCCGTCATGAAACTAAATTTAAAGATCTTCTCCAAGCAATGGAAGACCAATCAGCAGCAGCAAATTGGAGGTTTCAGGAGAAAGATGGACGCAATTTTGTGGTAATTGACACACCTCAGCTTTCTCCACTGCCAAAACTCAAGCAAACTGTTTTCAAAGATAACCTCAGTAAGAAGACCAACTGGGTAAGGACACCTTGCCATGGAACAAATGGGTCGTCACCCTTTTTGCTCAATGGTGGGAGGCATACCCTTTTACCACCTTCTCGCCAGCAGACTTTGATAGTCAAGAGCTTACGTCAGTCCAAGGAGAAAACACAAGCTTCTCTCGCCAGCAGCATATTCCGAAGGGACTGCATTCAGCTGAGGGCATCTCAGAAACCAACAGATTTAAACCTACCAGTGTTGTCACCAGCATTTCAGTCAAAGTCTGACAAAAAGGGTGAAATACTAAGGCTTGACTTTGTGTAAATAATATAACAACATGAGGATCAATGGATAGGTATCTGCTGGAAGGTTCTGATTGCTGGTTGTTTGTAGTGAAACCTTAAATGTGTTCTTTCTGTGTATTCCCAATAGTATCAAACAGGGCAAATCTTCCCCAGTTTAGTATAGACGGTTCATAAAAACTAACAAAAGATCACAAATGTGAATAGATAGCCTATCCAATGTAGTGATAAATAAATGGCTTCTGATTTTCATAAATCAAAAACCTTGCAATGTGCAAATCAGCCATTTGCCTAACCAGTCCTTAATGGTATGCGCACTCCCTGTGGTCCTGATCATATTTAATTGAACTATTTCCATATTCCTTCATCCTCTTTACCTTCGCATATCCATCAAATATGTTTTGGACCTTTTTTGGATCTTTTTCTTATTTATTCTTGGGATGTCACCATCTCTGATAAAGAATTTATTAGCCTTCCTAATCTGCCCTTAACACAGTAGTGGTGGACCTTCTTGAACAGACACATGTTATGTGTTGAATGTAGTTCCGCAATGTGGTTAAATAATGAGTTGCAGAATTTTGACACAGCCGCAATGATGTGCCATGGCAGGATATATGTTACTGTCCATGATCAACATGTTTTGTATGGAAAGGTGTGTATTTTCTTACCACTGGACTGTGTAATCTTATTAATAATTGAGTAGCAAACTTTGGTGAGTTTAAAATAAGCAAGGTTATTTATCTGTGCACATCCCAAATTAATGCAACATCACATAGTTCCACAGAAGAATGCAGTCAAGGTATGTCCATTCGTAGGATAGGTCTCCCACTGAGGATAATTTAATTTAAACATCTGGAAGCTGGATCATCTGCATTGAATAAGCAAAGGTCACCTTATGCCATGGCAGCAGTTTACCTGGGTCCATTTTAAATAAAAGACAGTTCCAGAGACTTTAATATGAGCACAGTTCAGTTATGAAGGCATACTTTTATCAGGCATGACAGAAAGAACAGTGATATAATTAAGGGTGGCACGGTGGCATAGTGGTTAGCACTGCTGCCTCACACTGCCAGGGACCCAGATTCAAATCCTGGTTTGAGTCTCTGTCTGTGTGGAATTTGTACAATCTCCCTGTGCCTGCCTGGGTTTCCTCTAGGTTCTCCAATTACCTTCCATAGCCCAAAGATGTGCGAGTTAGGTGGATTGGTCATGCTAAGTTGTCCCTTAGTGTCAGGGGACTATGTATGGTCAATGCATGAGGATAGGGCCTGAGTGAGATTGTGGTTGGTGCAGACATGATGGGCCGAATAGCTTCTTTCTGCATTGTAGGATTCTATATGTCCAAGTTAAGATAGTGTATGAGGCAATTTGGACATGATGATATTTTCGTGCACCTCCTGCTCTTGTCAACACAGTTTGCATTATTCTGCCACAACTGCTAACCCTAGAATTGAATTCCTTAGCTTCATAGTAAGCTACAAGAAGAATTTTCTCGTGCTCACTCACTGTTTTAAATCTCTTAAATCCAATCCTATACCTGTGGCCCTTCGTTCCAGACTCCCCAACTACTGAAATACAATCTACTTCTGTCCATTCTGTCTCATTCTTCATAATTATTAACACATCTGTTATATTATTCCTTAATGTTTTCATGTAAAGAATAATTTTTCAAGTTACCTTCATTTTGTATTTCTTCATATCTGGCAGCATCTTATGAGGCTGCATTGTATCCTCCCAAAAGCCACAACGTGGAGAACAAACAGCGCACACCACTCTTAAAGAGGCTTTATGAATATTTTCCATTAAAATCATCATTTGCAATGGCTTTAGCATCCATTGAGATAAAACTTAGAATTCATTTTTTTTAACAATAAACTTAAACCGCTGCCTTTAATGTTTTTTGAACTTCAAACTCCTTTGCTATTTCACAGCATTCAGTACAGTAACAAGCTGCTAATCTTTTACCAAAATTTGTCACCTTACATTTACCGACATTAAATTTATCTGCCACTGTTCAGCCCCTTTCCCCATCTTATCATTGTTCATTTGTAGCTTCCTTTGGGCTTTTAAGGAATTAATTATATCTCTGGTTTTGATATGATTTATAAATTTCAGCAACACTTATTCTAGCCAATATCTAAATCCCTGGCATACACTATCGGCAAAGTCTCCTATTTAAATGAATGTTGCTGATATGAGTAGGTAGCATATTAATGACTTTTCCCTGTTGTTTTAATTGTCACATCGATTCATTTATTTAAATAACAATTAAGTACAGTTAACCAAATGTGTTAAGTGCATACCCAACATTAACAGAAATTTGCGCTCTCTACTGACTTTAGCAGTTACATATTGGGTTCAGTCAGTTCAAATTTTACCAATATTTGGCACTCTGAAGAAGTATTCATAAAAAGACTGGATGCAGATAAACTTTAATTTATTGCATAAGGAATAACCCACAAATAGTTTACCTCACTGTTGTGCCCGCTGCACTGTCTGTTTTAAACCTTATACGATGGAGAAAGAACTGTGAGTAGACGTCTTGTTAGTACAACCAATATTTATTTAAAATACAAAATCAATGATCATCCATCCAACCAACAATAAGTTATCTTATAGAAAATACTAAAGTTCAAATCCAATACGAGACCTTGACTTAATTTTGCCTGACTGACAAGTATTTAAGCAGATACTGGTCTTTATCTGTGCACTGATCTTGGTCATCCTCTGCGTAGTCTGGTCCTTTGGTCTGGTGTGGCTCTCTGGTTCTGGTCTTCCTTCCTTTTCGGGCGTGGTGGCTCTCTTCGTGCTGGTCATTGCTGGTAATGGTCGCTGTTGTTGTAGCTTGTTCGTGGGGTCAGAGAGAGAGTGAGAGCTTCTTCTGTTGTACAGCACCTTTTATCCCTCCTTGGTTTTGTTTGGGCGGTCTGTGATTCTTGTCAATCAATCGATCAGGGCTTGATCACCCTGATCAATAAGAGTGCAATCAAGTGCTGCCACGCTGATCTCTGGGTGTGTACCTAACGATGTCGGCGTTGGATCAGGGTAAACACAGGACATGACTGATGAAGGAGCAGCGTTCCAAAAGCTAGTGACTTGTGCTACTCAATAAACCTGTTGCACTTTAACCTGGTGTTGTGAGACTTTTTACTGTATATACCCAACGGCCATGTCTCTAGGTGCTGGAGGCACCTTGGTCACATATTTCCCTTCCAAATAAGGGGTTAAGGTAAATAAGTATGTTTCACCAGAAAGTGTCCATTGCCTTTGGAACAGCCTATTTCCTGTGCATTCAGTCATCCTAGTTGCAGATGTTTATCTCTGTCTTTTAAGCTGCAATCCGTTTTTCAGTGCTTGTCCAATTACCCCAGCATACTCTGTAAATCACCCGTTTGGCCACATCACCTTCCCTAAACATGTTTGAGAGGTTTACAAATCATGATTCTGCAGACATCAGTACATCACCTAAATAGGCATCTTCATATGCAAACCTGATCAGTGAACATTTCAGAGCCAATTACTCATAGGGTCCATCTCAGCTAAGCACTGTGTCGACCCAGTGCATTCTTACACTCTGCCCATCATGGGACTAGAAGATCTTGCCCAAAAGCAATGGACCTTTGGCTGGCCCATCAAACTTTCCATTCCCCCACTCTGCAACGATTCCCACCATGCGTGGGATGGCATGACTCAGTATCAACCATGTAATTTACCCACTGATCCATGATGTAGTCTATTAATGAAGTGGAAAAGTGTTTGAAGATTCAATTTTTTTAATTGATTTGTGGTACATGGGCATCACTAGCTGGCCAACATTTATTACCCGTCCCTAGTTTCCCAAGGGCAGATGAGAGTTAACCATGTGGCTTTGACTTTCGAGTCACATGTAGGCCAGACCAGGTAAAAATGGCAGATTTCCCTCCCTAAAGGTTATTAGTAAACCAAATGTTTTTTTCTGACAATGGTCATTAGTAGATTTTTAATTCCAGAATTTTTTTTTATTGAATTTAAATTCCATCATCAGCCGTAGCAGGATTCGAACCAGGTCCCAGAACATTAGTCGGATTTCTGGATTAATAGTCTAGTGATAATGCCATTAGATCTTTAAGTTTGAATGGCAAATATTCAAATAATTTACAAAATACATTCACAAACATCACTGGTTCCAAAGGCTTGTGTTAGGTGACAAAGATTCGCAAAAAAATTACAATGATGACAACCACACAAAGTGAAACATTTTGCTGACAAGGTGGTAATGTTGAGCGATTAGAGTACCATTCCACTCTGACAACCACTGCTGTACTTAAGCACTTTTTGTATATTCAGAAGTATTTATTTTAGTCTATATTGATTTAATTGCTCGAGGAAAATGCCAAAGCAACTTCTGCCTATTTTGGGCCTTTTACATATATAGAACATAGAACTTGGAAAATGTAATCAATATAGTATTTTTAGTAAGTCAAAATGTATATATTTTAGCAAAAGAATGATTTATAATCTGTAAAGAGTGTTAAAGTATTTTACATAAATGAGTGAAATTTCTTAATGTACTTTATTTCTCATTTTCTGAGGCTTCCAATTAGATATAGAATTTTATTTAACTGTAAAAAACAATCTAATCAATGGAATAATTGGGAAAAATCTGCACATTTCGACTCCTGTGTCATGATTAAGGTTTTTGTAATTTAAAATTGCTGATCCCCTGTGGTGTTACTCACAAATAAAAA
Source organism: Sphyrna mokarran (assembly GCA_024679065.1). NCBI lineage: Eukaryota > Metazoa > Chordata > Chondrichthyes > Carcharhiniformes > Carcharhinidae > Sphyrna > Sphyrna mokarran. The sequence continues at coordinate 36,356,425 of JAGIQG010000005.1, read as the reverse complement.
CTGATGATCTATACTTCGTGCTGTGGTTGATATGTACAATATTTAAATATTTACCACAATTCTCTTGCTGATATGGCTCATTTTTTTAATAATAAATATAGAAAGAAGATGCAAAGTCTTTCTAGCATAACTTGTATTTCTGATCCTGTCAGTACATTTTTGTAGAGTTTTTTTTATCAGCAATGGAAAATCAGTTTAACCTGCACTGTGTTCTTAATTTGACATTGGCCAGGATTTGCCAGCCCTACTGTGGCAGGACCCATCGCAGGAGATGAGGTGACCCAACCAAAAGTCCATTGCCGGTACCGGCTCGGTGGGCCAAATGATCTTCTATAAAGATTCTATGATTCTAAGTGGCTGAAGGCAAGATTTTAGCCATCAGGAGGAAGTCCTACCTAGGAGAACTGCTGAACTAATCTGTTAGGCCAGCAGCTCTTTAGTTCCTGAAGCAAAAAGAGCTGCATGGACTGAAGAAGGATTGTGTGAGGGTGATTGAGACTATGCCTGGCCATTAGAGGCCAAGGTACATTCAAGGCAGGGTAGGTATGGAAGGCCTGGAGGGGCGTGAAGGGGACAATTGGGTTTCATGATGAGACTGCAGGCAATGAGGTCCGGAGAGTTCCAAATTATATCCATTGTGCAATAGAATCCCTGCAATGCAAATGAAGGCCATTCAGCCCATAGAGTCTGTACCCACTCCCGAAAAGAACATCTTACCCAGTCCCAAACACCCTCGCCTGCCCAATCCCCAGAACCCCATGCATTTACCATGGCTAATCCACCAATTTTTGGACATTAAGGAGCAATTTAAAATAGCCAATCCACCTAAATCTGCGCATCTTTGGACTGCCAGAAGAAATTGGAGCACTTGGAGGAAATCCATGCAGACACAGGGAGAATGTGCAAACTTCACACTATCAGGTGTAGCAGCATTCCTTCTCATGATTCATGGCTAGAAAAATACCACTCAGCTTTGATTAACACAGGTCAATTAAATATAGGATTGTTTTGTCATCCCAATCTCATGGGTCAATTGCAGCACTCAAAATCAATGAGCGACTGTTACTATGGAAATTCTTACTTAGGACCAGAGAACAATTGCTCGGTAAGAATAACTGACTAGATCCACTTGGTTTTATCAGAACTGGAATAGAAGGGCCTCTTAATCAAACTCAAATAATCAGGTCAGTCACATAATCAGCTTCAATCAACAGTCTTTGCAGTGCACATTGCGAGCAGCAATAACAGTGCTGAAAACAGTATATTTAACTTGCTGATAAAATGATTGGGGCTCTGGATGATGAGGAAAGTAGACTTTATACTTTATTTATTAGTGTCACCAGTAGGCTTATATTAAGATTGCAATGAAGTTACTATATCCCCTAGTCGCCACATTCTGGCCCCTGTACAGGCACACTGAGGGAGAATTTAACATGGCCAATATACCCAATCAGCACATCTTTCAGACTGTGGAAGAAAATCCGAGCATCCGGAGCAAACCCATACAGACACAGGGAGAATGTGCAAACTTCACACAGACAGTGACCCAATCCAATGGCTGCTGTGAGGCAGCTGTGCTAACCACTGTGCCACTGTGCCATCCATTATCAATTGCATGTCACAAGACCGAGAAACACACCATGTAATAAAGTCTAGATTGTATTAGAATCTTCTCTTTGATGTAGCAACATGGTGAACCATACATTAATGATTCAGGAAATTAGTTTTATCTCAGTGATGTTCAAACATCTCCCTTAGTGCAGTCGTTTTGATGCACAGTCAAGACTAGATTGAGATGGGAGATCTTACATGGAATAGTGATGTAGAGGGTTTACTTCATAAATGAAGCATACATTTATGTCAAATCTGATGCACATGATCACAAAATTGTTACAGCACCAAAAGAGGCCATTCAGCCAGTCATATCAACACCAATTCTCTGCATCACCAATATATCCAGCGCCACTCCTGCTCTCTCTTGCAGAGAAGGTTATGGACCAGAGGCAGGAAAATAGGATTAAAATGAATAACTAGTTTCTTTTTTGTTCTTTTGTTTGGCTGGTGTGGACAAAGTAGAACGAATGAAAAATGTCATCCAAATGCATCAAAATTCAAGGTGGGATGAATGGTCTCTTTCTGTGCTGTTACCTTTCCATGGCTCTATCAGTCTCTGGTAATGCTGCCCATTTTTCTTTTTCAGATGCTCTTCTGTTCTTTGTTCTTTGTTTTGTTCTATGTATATTCCCCCTGTGAATTCTAAATAAATGTATCCAAATGTTGTCTGTCCACAAGGACATGACGAAATCCAATGCAATGCAACTTCCAGCATACAACAGTTCACGTTGGTTAGACCTCATTTGGAATACTGCATCCAGTTCTGGTCACCTTACTACCAGAAGGACGTGGAGACTCTGGAGAGAGTGCAGAGGAGGTTTGCCAGGATGCTGCCTGGTATGGAAGGTCTGAGTTACGAGGAGAGGTTAGGCTAATTGGGACTTTTTTCCTTAGAAAGACATTTACTTAGAGGAGCTCTAATAGAGGTGTACAAGATTATGAGGGGTATAGATAAACAGGGTTAAGCTTTTTCCTAGGATGGAGTCGAATAACGCGAAGGGTCACGGGCTTAGGGTGAGGGGGATAAGGTATAATTTGGATGCTAGAGGGAGTTTTTTCACACAGAGGGTGGTGGGGGTATGGAATGCGCTGCCAAGTAAAGTGGTGGAGGCAGGCACTCTGGAGTTATTTAAGAAATACTTAGATGGGCACATGAACAGAATGGGAATGGAGGGGTATAGAAAACTGATTTAAAATAGGGATCATGAGCCTTGGGAGTCCCTGGGAAGTGTGTAAATAGATGATGATATTGATGTACTTGTTTTTGTCCTACAGGTGCTTTGGTCCACCTTGTTGTCTAACAAGGGGCATACACGCGATGGGTCGTGAGAGGGCTGCTCTTGGATTTTTTTCGAGAGTATCCTAGTGCTTCACGTCGTTAGTGTACGCTTGACCTGGACCATTTGATGGGCAACACGACAGCTCAGTGACTATCGCTGTGCTGTGCAGATACATGGATTTGGGCCTATGTCTGTGGGAGTTTGCGCATTCTCCCCGTGCTTGCGTGGGTTTTCTCCGGGTGCTCCGGTTTCCTCCCACATCCCAAAGATGTGCTCTTAGGCTAATTGGCAAAACAAATTCTCCCTAGATTGTCTCAAATTTGGTTTTTAATCCATAGATCTATAAACATAGACAGGGATCATGGGTAGAGGTGGGAACATCGTGGTGATGGCGTGGGCTTGTTGGGCCGAAGGACCTGTTTCCTGTGCTGTTTTGTTCTTTGTTCTTTGTTCACTTAATCTATTTGCAGGGGATGTGGAGCTCCCCAGTCTCATCATCGGGCAAATCCTCTCGTAAATGCAGCACCAGGTTGTGCAGCACACACAAGGCATGATGATCTGTGAGACCCTCTTGGGTTGTACTGGAGTGATCTTCCAAATCTGTCCAGGCAACAGAACCGCACCTTTAGGATGCCTATGGCTTGCTCCACCAATGTTTGGCCAGCAGCATGAGCCTCACTGTAGCCCCTCTCTGCAGGAGTCTGAGGCCAATGCACTGTCATTATCAATTAGGTCCTTAGCAGGTACCTTTTGTGATTGAGAAACCAGCCTCAGGTGCTTTGTGATCCCTTTATGGCCAGGATCCAGTACCTAGAAAACAGAAAATCGAAGCAGGACTATTCCATTCAACCTGCCATTCATTTTGATCCTGGATGGTCGTCAAATTCAATATCCTGATCCTGCCTTCCTTCCATATCCTTTGATCTCTTTAGTCCTCTGAACTATGGTTGGGATTCTCCCAAAAAAATTCGAAGTTCCCAACATAGGAGAAAATGGTAGTAAATCTCATTGGGTTTTCTTGGCGTGATTTCCAGAACGAATCTCTGACACTCTGTGCATCACAGAATGCCTTAGTGTGAACCCTCTGAAAATCACAAGGCGGATTTTCCTCCCAAGAGGCCAGCTGCATAGTGCTAAGCAGGTGTTTGCGCATGTGCCAACCTGTCAGCATGGAGATAGGCACATGCGCATTGGCCTCCCGATGTCGGCCTTCCAATTGCTGGCCAGCCCTACAACCACACATCAAATGGCCTTGCAAACCCCCCCACCTCCCAGTTGCTAACCTCCCTGGCCTCCCCAGGCCAGCCCCCATGTTGCCAGCACTCCCCTACCTCCACCACCCCCACCAACCCCACCCTCCACTCCCCTGTCACCCCCAATCCACTGCCTCACCGTCCCTCATCCCTCTCCTGGACAGTCCTAACCCCACTGCACAGACAGAAATCAACTACTTTCTGTGACAGTGAATTCCGCACATTCATCACTATCCGAGTGAAGGAATTCCTCCTCACCTCAGTCCTAGAAGTACAGGGAAGTTTCTCAGACACTGGGGAATGAGAAAATGATTCATTTCTTTGAGTTACCTCCAGTATAATTGCTCTTGGCAAAAAGTAGCAAGACTAGCCCTCTGGGAGAGATTGGGCCTTTGAATGAAGACTGTCACCAAGATATGAATTAACAGGCCAAAAAGATGAGTTAATTTAAAAGATGATAACTGCAATAACATTATTTTGTAATGTGTATTTTTCTTGTTTGTATTGTTTTGTGCATGGTAGCACAGTGGTTAGCACTGCTGTCTCACAGCACCAAGGACCTGGGTTCAATTCCTGGCTTGGATCATGTGGAGTCTGCACGTTCTCTCCATGTTGGCGTGAGTTTCCTCTGAGTGTTCCAGTTTCATTCCATAGTCTGAAAAATGTGCTGGTTATGTGCATTGGCCATACTGAATTTTCTCTCCGAAATGTGGTGACAAGGGGATTTTCACAGTAATTTCACTGCAGTGTTAATGTAAGGCTCCTTGTTACGCTAATAAACAAACGTTAAACTTTTTAATAAGATAATTTCTTTGAGATTGAATAAATTACAGTTGTCTAAAGAAAACAATTAGATGGAAAATAATTGAGAAAGTATTATAAACGCAATGTATGAACCCAATGTCCATCATTAGAATCATGCAATTACATAGGCAGCAATTAACAGTAAATGTAAACATAGGAACTTACAAATTGGAAAAATGTTATATAACAAATATCGAAAATATGTCAATGTAAAATCAGGTTTTGCAATAAATAAATAGTAAGATATTAGAATTTTAATGTTCTGTGCATCAAAATGTTGATCAAACTATTAAAAAACTTAATTATTTTATGCGTTATCAAAGTAATAGCAAAGATCGCATTTGCGTACAAGGTCTTTTAAAAGGGGAGTTTTATTTTACAATTGACAAGACAATAGTTGGGAAACAAATGCATGGAAGAGTTTTCAAGATGGAGGATAATTGATGTCCTTGATTTGTAACGAGTATTGTTCTTTTAACAGAAAAATGGCCATTTGAATGAATATTTTAACAGCAAGCTAAGACTTGATGAAGCTCTGAAAGCAACGTAAATAATTAACAGGAAATTGTGATATTGGATAGCATTTCCTCTACAGATACCTGAGCCTTGTAAACTGGTGAAAAGCGATTGAACTCAATGAATGTAGACTGCAGAAGCTTCATGTTACTGTTGTGAATAAAAATATCAACAAACATCAAATGATGCCTGAAAATGAGGAGGTATATGGAACACTAATAGAATATCAATCAATGAAAAAGATGCGTTCTGGATTTGTTAAGATTTGAAATGAATGCAATGATTTGGGAATACTGAGTTATAAAAAAAGATATGTTATTGAAACTTTTTCTCTCACACTCATCAGGACAGATTAACTAAGTGCTCAGCCTGCTATTGTTCTTGCTTTGTCCATGACTGCAGGAAACTGTCCAACACACAAACCAACTTCGCATCCATTGACTCTGTCTACACTTCCCACTGCCTTGGAAAAGCATCCAGTATAATCAAGGATCCCACCCACCCCGGACATATTCTCTTCCACCTTCTTCCATCAGGAAAATGATGCAAAATTCTGAGATCATGTGCCAAGCGATCCAAGAATAGCTTCTCCCTACTGCTATCAGACTTTTGAATTGACCTACCTCATATTAAGTTGATCTTTCTCTACATCCTATCTATGACTGTAACATGACATTCTGCACCCTCTCCATCCTTGTTTATGTATGGTATGCTTTGTGCATTTAGCTTGCAAGAAACAATACATTTCATTGTATACTAATACATGGGGCAACAACAAATCAAATCAAATCAAATCAAAGGGCAAATTTCATAGGGAACAACAATTTCTACTGCATAAGAAAAAGGATGCTGGCTGATTGGAAAGTCAGCTCTGATTGGTCAAGGCACTAACATGGCAAATGCACCAGAACTATGATCCCTCAATACTTCCATTACTCAAAATCAGCAAGCATAGGTGAGCCATATTGCAAGCCTAACTGATAGTCTTAAATTGCTTGTCAGTGTAATTATTAACACACTTGGGATTGTTCAGCAAGTGCTGTCTGAACACAGAATCATATCAAGTGTTAGACAGTATATTCTGCGTTTTGCATATACAGATTCATTGAGTATGACCATTATTCTGCCTATTGCAAACAGCTGAAAGGAGGTACTGTTTGATACAACTCAGCCATAGTTAAGATATTTGGTTTATGCACCTAGCATTGCACCAATGCTGAAATTTAGAGACCACATTACTCATTGTATGGCTGGCAGAATATATTTTTTGCTTTGCCAGCAGTATCCTATGGTGGGAAAACACCATCCCTGTTGTTTTCCCACCATAGTAAAGCATGACATAGCTTCCTCTGTTCTTCAAACTTTTCAGATATTGTACCCTGGAGGTGTATCATTTAGGCTATATATTCCAATAACTGGTAGAACATATGTCACATCATGTCCTTTCAGCTAGCTACTATCCATGCTCAACCAACATAATCTTACAAAACTCTGAACATAGTGTCTAAGTTTAAATATGATTCAATGATTGAACATACTTTGCTGAATAATCTTGAATTTGTGAAGAATTACATGAACAACCAATGAAAAACCATTGGACAATGAGACATAGGATCAGATGTAGGCTGTTTAGCCTACTGAGTCTGCTCCGCCATTCAATGAGCTTTTGACTATTCTGAAGTGATAATCCCTAACTCCACTTTCCCACTTTATCCCCATAATCCTTGATTTCCTTACTGATTAAAAATCTATCTAACTCATCTTTGAACATACTTAACAACCCACATCCACAGCTCTCTGCAGTACAGAATTGCACAGATGCACTAACCTCTGAGTGAAGAAATTCTTCCTCATCTCTGTTTCAAATGGAAGACCTCTTATTCTGAGATTAAGCCCCCCAGCCCTAAACCCTCCCACAAGAGGAAACATCTTCTCAGCATCTACTCTGTAAATTCCCTAAGAATCCTTCTTGTCTCAAGATTGCCTATCATTCTTCCAAACTCCAATAAGTACAGGCCCAAATTATTTAACTCGTTTTCGTAAGAAAATCCCTCCATGCCCAAGTTTAATCTAGTGAACCTTGTCTGGACTGCCTCCAATGTCAATATTCCTCCCAACAGAACAATGAACAAGATGTGAAAGGCGTATATGGCCTCCAGACTGCCTTGAACCTTGAACTTTAAGGACTTTGAAACATCGATAGGCACAGATGAGGTGCCTGAAAATTGAAAGGTGGCAAATGTTGTGCCTTTGTTTAAGAAGGGCTGCAGCTAAAATTGTGGGAAGTACAGGCCAGTGAGCCTCACATCTGTAATGGGAAGGTGTTAGAAGCTATTTTGAGTGATAAGATCTACAGGCATTTAGAGACGCAAGGACTGGTTAGGGACATTAAGCATGGCTTTGTGAGTGGAAAATCATGTCTCACTAATTTGACTGAATTTTTTGAAGGGAAACCAAGAAGGTAGATGAGGACAATGCAGTTGATGTTATCTACATGAACTTTAGCAAGACATTTGACAAGGTGCCAAATGGTAGGTTGTTGCATAAGATTAAATCTCACAGAATTCAGAGTGACGTAGCCAAAAGGATACAAAATTGGCTTGATGACAGAAGATGGAGGGTAGTTGTAGTGGGTTGTTTTTCAAACTGGAAACCTGTGACCAGCGGTGTGCCTCAGGGATCAGTGTTGCATCCACTGTTATCTGTCATTTATATTAATGATTTGGATAAGAATTTAAGAGGATGTTAGTAAGTTTGTAGATGATACCAAGGCATAGTGGACAGTGAAGAAGGTTATCGAGGATTGCAACAAGTTCTTGATCAGTTGGGTCAGTGGGGTGACAAATGGCAATTGGAGTTTAATTTAGATAAATATGAGGTGATGCATTTTGGTAGATTGAACCAGGGCAGGACTTATTCAGTAAATGGTCAGGCATTGGGAGAGTTAGAGAACAAAGAGATCTAATAGTACAGGTTCATAGCTCCTTGAAAGTGGAGTCATGGGTCGACAGAATGGTGAAGAAGGCATTCAGCATGCTTGGTTTCATTGGTCAGAACATTGAATATAGGAATTAGCATGTTTTATTGAAGTTGTACAAGACATTGGTAAGGCCACACTTGGAATTCTGTGTGCAACTTTGGTCTTCTATTATAGAATGGATATTATTAAACATAAAGAATACAGAGAAGATTTACTAGGATGTTACCGGGACTTGATGGTTTGAGTTATAAGGAGAGACTGGATAGACTGAGATTTTTTTCTCTGAGGCTTAGGAAGTGATTTTATAGAGGTCCATAAAATAATGAAGGGCATAGATCAGCTAGACAGTAAATATCTTTTCCCAAAGATAGGGGAGTCTAAAATTAAAGGGCATAGGTTTAAGGGTGAGAGGGAAGAGGTACAAAAGTGTCCAGAATGGCAATTTTTTCACACGGAGGGTGGAGAGTGGCTGAAACAAGCTGCCAGAGCTGGGGACAATTTTGTCTTTTAAAAACTGTTTAGACAGTTACATGGGTAAGATGGATATTGAGGGATATGAACCAAATGCAGGCAATTGGGACTAGTTTAGAGGTTAAAAAAGGTGTGACAAGTTGGGCTGAAGGTCTTGTTTCTATACTGTAAACTGTTATAACTCTATGACTGTATGACTTTAAAAAGTTAGATGGAATAGTGAGAATGATGTTGATATTATTACTGTATTAGGAAAACTAATTTAGAATAGCGTCAACATTGTGACAAGAAAGGTAATGCATAAGTCTGATAACAATGTAAGAATTGAAAGTAAACTAAAGTGAATCTATGTGCATGGGATAAAAATTTGTGGGGTTTTAGTGGGGTTTGGTACATAAAGAGTTAATGTGGATCTGCCTACACAGTTATGTAAAAAGACACATGACCACAGCCAAGAACAGTTCAGAGGTGGATACAGTTGGGTAGACACCTAGACTGGAGTCAGCTCTCTATCTGTGTCCTTTACTGTAAATATGTATTTAGTTATGAGCTGTTAATAAAGAGTTGCTATTAACATTCTCAACATTAGGAAGCCTACTGAAGAAAGATTCATCAAAAACAATCACTATTACTAGAGAAAATGTAGTAAAGAACAAATGGGAATGAAGGCTCACAAGTCCCTTGGACATAATGGTCTACATTGTTTGGTCTTAAAAGAAATGGCCTCAGGGGATGGACACCTTGGTTGTAACTAAACGTCTAGAAGGATCCCAGAAAATTGGAAAACAACAAATGTAGCACTACTATTTCAGAAAGAAGAGAAATGGAAGGCAGGAAAATATAGGCCAGTTCTTCTGGTATCTGCCTTTGGGAAAGTGCTGAAATCCATGATTAAGGAAGCTGGATAATTAAAAAAAAAATCAAAAGGCCAGAGTACTGTGCTAATAGAGTGAGATGAGAAATGATAGCAGGGGACTCAAGAGGAGCTCCCACCATAGCATGCCACATCCACCACACCACTCCTGCCCCTCAAGCCTCAAGCCCATCCTTCATTCCTAGGAAAAAAAAGGCTTTTACAATAATGCAGCTTGCCTTTTTCAGATTTTGGAAGGCAATGTGTTTTTTTTTAATATTTTTCTTCAAGTGTGGGTGTCACTAGCAAAGCCAATTAATTTGGGGAGGCAGTGGTGTAATGGCATTGTCACTGAACTGGTAATCCAGAGACCGAGGGTAATGCTCTGGGGCCCAAGTCTGAATCCCACCATGGCAGTTTGTGAAATTTGAATTCAATAAAAAAATCTGGAATTAAGAATCTACTGATGACCCCGAAACCATTATCAATTGCTGTAAAAATTCATCTGATTCATGAATGTCCATTAGGGAAGGAAATCTACCGTCCTTACCTGATCTGGCCTCCATGTGGCTCTAGATCCACAAATGCGGTTAAAGTACCCTCTGAAATGGGCTTAGTAAGTCACTCAGTTTAAGGACAATTAAGGATGGGCAATAAAGGCTGATCAAGCCAGTAATGCTCACACCCGTTAAAGAATTTTTAAAAAAATATTGGCCTTTTGTTGGTAAGTGTGCATCCTCTTTTAGCAGTTATCATACAACTGCATAACTTGCTAGGCCATTTCAGAGACAATTATCAATCATACTGTGATGCTTGCAGCTGGATTTCCTTCTTTGAAGGGTATTGGCCGAGTTTTTAGTGAACATGGCAACTTCAAAGTATAATAAAATCCGTACGCTGCAGAATGTGGCCATTCAGCCCATTGAGTATATACCAACTCTGACCCAGGCTTACCCTTGCACTGACTCTTAGCCAGACTTACTCAGCAACACCACAAATCTACATTGTTAATCCCCCTAACCTATATATCTTGGGACATTAGGGGGCAAATTGGCATAGCCAATCTGCCTAACCTGCACACCTTTGGACTGTGGAAGAAAAGTGGAGCATCTGGAAAAAACCCATGCAGACACGAGAAGAACATACAAACTCCACATAGACAATCACCAAAGGCTGGCATTAAACCTGTGTCTCTAAGAACTGTGCCATCATACCAGCCATATTCATATTACAATATTGATATCTCAATGCAAAAGTGCATGTTTGGAAAAATCTAATTTTGCTGCCCAATTATATCATTCTTCAAAAGCTTTGAAGATGTGCTGAAATGCCAGAATCACAAGATTCATCTTTCAAGTCACAGCCAAAGAACTAACTTTAAATTGTACTATATTCAAAATTGAATGTCAAAAGAAGAGTTTACTTTTGAAACCTTCCATTCGTTAGAGATGATATAGGTTACACTGGCTAAACTGCTCAGCAAGTCTTGACATGATAAAAGTAAATGTATGACACACAGGTTAAGTCCAGATTAGTTATTACTTCTTGAACCAAAATTGTGAAATTAAATAGCCTTGTTTTGTTGTGGTATGAGACATTATAATATTGCAAACAAGGAGTTCACTTCCACCCAACAATGATAATTTAAATCATATATACAGAACTTAAACTGAAAGACCTGCTGATTAGGTGCGTTGGCCATGCTGAATTCTCCCTCAGTGTACCCGAACAGGCTCTGGAGTGTGGCCACTAGGGGATTATTACAGGAATATCCATTGCTGTGTTAATGGAAGCCTATTTGCGACATTAATAAATAAACTTTAAACTTAGGAATACCTGTCCATCCTTCCCATCAAATGTCATTGCTGAGACTTATTCTTCTCACTACATTCGTGTGCAGGTTGGTATCAAATGGAAATCATGGGGGAAAGGAGTCTCCTCTTCCTTCTGGAATCCTGCCCTAATTCTAACTTGCAGGAAGTCCTTAATTCACTCTCATGCATTCCATTAAAAACAATCTTTTTAAATACCGTAGATCACAGTATTTAAGTCCAGCAGCATATAAGGCAATTCAATTTATCAGTGGCATGATGCATGTTTAGACATATACTGGACATAAAGGTTGACACCCCATTTCGGAGTGGTTAGTGCTGCTGCTTCACAGCTCCAGGAACTTCCCCCTTCTCAGGAAACCATATAGCTTCTATCTAACATCTCCTTGTTTCATAGTTCAGGTCAACAAGTCAGCACTGGAGAATAGTAACTAATATAAATCACTGTACAGAAGGAAGCTAAATAGCCCATTGTGATTGTACTTACATTTGTTCTTCTAACTAGAGTTCAGGTCATTTCTTTGCTCTTGGAAGGGACTGAATCTGTGACATTCTCGTTCTCTGGTGCTTCAAGTTTGAAATTAACATGCAATTACATTTTTCAAAATCAGATTAACTAACACTGTTGCAGGGAAGTGTAGAGGATTTGATTTCCAGCTTGGGTCACTCTCTGTGTGGAGTTTGTACATTCTCCTCGTGTCTACGTGTGTTTCCTCCAGGTGCTCCGGTTTCTTCCCACAGTCCAAAGATGTGTGTGTTAGGTTGATTGGCCATGCTAAATTGCCCCTTAGTGTCCTGAGATGCGTAGGTGAGAGGGATTAGTGGGTTAATAGGTGAGGATAGGGCCAAATGGCCTCTTTCTACACTGCAGGGTTTCTATGGTTTGTCTGTGTGTTTGGGACTACACTCACATTAAGATTCAGCATTAATTTTTCAGCTCAGAAATCTTTGTTTGGAGTTGTACTTGCGTTATAATCCAATGTAACAGCTCAAACAAGTAATACAGATCATGTTGCTATGACTTTGTGCAGGAGTTTAAGGCATGGCCACACAGAGCAGGCCATGCATGGCAACTGATGAACAGAAATGGTTCCTCATACAAAAAGAAGAAAAAATGAAGCCAGTTTTGAGCTAAAGGTTGTAATACTTGCAAATTGTCAAATAACTGTTTTGCACAATGAGAACTCAGTGCTGCTGAAAAATTGGTGAGAAAAGTAATCAGTCAGATGGTCAAATCCTCTACACTTCCCTGCAACAGTGTTAGTTAATCTGATTTTGAAAAATGTAATTGCATGTTAATTTCAAACTTGAAGCACCAGAGAATGAGAATGTCACAGATTCAGTCCCTTCCAAGAGCAAAGAAATGACCTGAACTCTAGTTAGAAGAACAAACGTAAGTACAATCACAATGGGCTATTTAGCTTCCTTCTGTACTGTGATTTATATTAGTTACTATTCTCCAGCGCTGACTTGTTGACCTGAACTATGAAACAAGGAGATGTTAGATAGAAGCTATATGCTTTCCTGAGAAGGGGGAAGAAAGGCGAGTGGTATATTTTTGTTGGATGGCACATTATCCTTCTGAGGAGGCAGCAAAAGAGAGGTTGCAAACTACCCACTTTGTAAAGGTAAATGGGCATTTGTTGTATAAAATCACTCTCTATGCACAACACTGATTTCTCCAGTTTCTTTACCAATTTCTAATTAGCAATTTTTATAATCTATTCAGGGGAGTTTGTGCTATTGAACCTGCACCTAATGAAAAGTGGGTTGAGATTGTCCAACTTAATTCTGTGGGTTATAAATTAATTATGGCATGCTTTTGTAGTCACATAACTAATGACAGACATGGAGCTTGTGCCTCATCCAAGAGATCTGAGGCTCACCAGAATACTGGGCCTTGGGTCTTATTTGCTAAATTTGGACAGATTTATTGCAGAATAATTTCTATAATGAGGCTTGAAACATGCTTCAGGTTGTTCACTTTTAGCTGACAGGGATGCCTGAAAAGCAGTTCATGGTTCTAGCATTTTAAATCAGGTGCAAAAAGTCTAATGCCTATCCTTCAATCTAACACAAAGAGAAAATACACTCATTCCGTCACTAGATTTACATATTCCAGAGGCACAAGTATGAAAGCACTGTGGCACTTGATTCTTCAAGATGATCTGAACTGTAGACAATCATGACTCCAAAAATAAAACAAAAACTCGTATTTATACAAAGCTATTATGACCACTGGACAGTTGTAATATAGTCAATGAAATACTTTTGGAGTGTTGTCACAGTTGTCCTGTAGCAGTTGAGATTTATGCAGCAAATTCCCACAAACAACAATGTAATAATATCATGGAGAATGATAGAAGTTCATAAAATTATGAGATGCATAGATAGAATTGACAGAATCCTTTTCCCGGAGCTAAAATGTCTAATACTAGGTTGTATGCACTTAAGGAGAGAGGGGAAAAGTTCAAAGGAAATGCAAGGGGCAAGTCTGAAACACACTGTCAGGATGGTAGTGCAGGCAGATGTGATAGGGGCGTTTAAGGGCTTTTAGATAAGAACATGAATATGCAAGGAATAGAGTGATATGGACAAAGAGTAGGCAAAAGGGAATAGTTTTATTTGGTGTCATGTTTAGCACAATATCGTAGTCCAAAAGGCCTGTTCCTGTGCTGTACTGTTCAATGTTCAATGCCCAGATAATCTGTAATTGCCTTGCTGATTGAAGGTGAAATATTGGCCAGCACACTGTGGAGAATTCCCCCTGTCCTCCCTCAAAATTAACAAACATACACCGTACTGTCGCACTCTTACTGGAGGAACAAGCCTTTATTCACCCATTGATTTGTATTCCACCTGTGACCAAGGCCTCCCTGAATTTGCTGGCATTGAAGATTTAGTAAAGTTTTACAACACCAATTTTAAATCCAACCAATTTAGTTGATAGTAAATTCGCGAGCTTTCGACTCTGTGGCCTTCGTCAGGCAAATGCAGTGTTCTGGTCTGCAATAGCACTCATATCAACACAGACAGTCACAGATTGCTGATTAGAATGTGAATCCTTACATCTAACCTGCTATTCAAGTGTTAAAGTGGCTAACAATGTGTGTGAAGGGAATCCTGAGCATTGGTTAGAAAATTGAGATTTATGTAATGTAGTTACCTTTTGCCTACCCTTTGTCCATATCACTCTATTCCTTGCATATTCATGTTCTTATCTAAAAGCCCTTAAACGCCCCTATCACATCTGCCTGCACTACCATCCTGACAGTGTGTTTCAGACTTGCCCCTTGCATTTCCTTTGAACTTTTCCCCTCTCTCCTTAAGTGCATACAACCTAGTATTAGACATTTTAGCTCCGGGAAAAGGATTCTGTCAATTCTATCTATGCATCTCATAATTTTATAAACTTCTATCATTCCCCATGATATTATTACATTGTTGTTTGTGGGAATTTGCTGCATAAATCTCAACTGTAGGTGATGTAAATGTAGTTATGGAGAACACTGAGGTACAGGGTAGCAAACTGGAAAGTATCGAAGTAGATAGGGAGGATGTGCTAGATATTCTCGAGGGTTTGAAGTTGGATAAGTCCCCTGGGCCGGACGGGATTTACCCTAGGATTCTCTGGGAGGCAAGAGAGGAGATTGCAGAGCCTCTGGCTCTGATCTTCAGGTCGTCGTTGGTTACGGGTGTGGTTCCGGAGGACTGGAGGATAGCGAATGTGGTCCCATTGTTCAAGAAGGGGAAGAGAGACCTTCAGGGAATTATAGGCCAGTGAGTCTTACTTCTGTTGTGGGCAAAGTATTGGAGAGAATTATTAGGGATAGGATTTATAGTTATTTAGAGAGAAATGAATTGATTGGGGATAGTCAGCATGGTTTTGTGAAGGGTAGTTCGTGCCTTACTAATCTCATTGAGTTTTTTGAAAAAGTGACCAAAGAGGTGGATGGGGGTAAGGCGGTTGATGTGGTATATATGGACTTTAGTAAGACGTTTGATAAGGTGGCCCATGAAGACTTCTGCAGAAAATGCAGATGTATGGGATAGAGGGTGATTTAGCTAATTGGGTTAGGAATTGGCTAGCATATAGAAGACAGAGGGTGGTGGTTGATGGGAGATATTCATCGTGGAGTTCGGTGACAAGTGGTGTACCCCAGGGGTCTGTTTTGGGGCCCCTGCTGTTTGTAATTTTTATAAATGATCTGGATGAGGGTATTGAAGATGGATTAGTAAATTTGCAGATGACACTAAAGTCGGTGGAGTGGTAGATAGTGAAGAGGGGTGTTATAGTTTGCAGAGGGACTTAGACAAGTTGCAGAGCTGGGCCGAGAGGTGACAAATGGAGTTTAATGTGGAAAAGTGTGAGGTAATGCACTATGGCAGAAATAATAAATGTGTAGAGTATAGGGCAAATGGTAGGATTCTTATAGTCTAGATGAACAGAGGGATCTTGGTGTGTATGTGCATAGATCCCTGAAAGTAGGCAGTCAAGTCGAGAAGGTTGTTAAGAAGGCATATGGAGTCTTAGCTTTTATTGGTGGGGGATTGAATTTCGGAGCCGCAACGTCATGTTGCAACTGTACAAAACTCTAGTGCGGCCGCACTTGGAGTATTGTGTGCAGTTCTGGTCCCCACATTATAAGAAAGATGGGAGGCATTGGAGAGGGTACAGAGGAGGTTTACCAGGATGTTGCCTGGTATGGAGGGCAGGTCCTATGAAGAGAGGTTGAAGGATTTGAGGTTGTGTTCGTTAGAAAGGAGGCGGCTAAGAGGGGATCTTATTGAAACATATAAGATGATTAGAGGTTTAGATAGGGTGGACAGTGATAGCCTTTTTCCTAGGATGGAGAAAGCTAGCACGAGGGGCCACAGCTTTAAATTAAGGGGTGATAGTTATAAGATGGATATCAGAGGTAGGTTCTTTACCCAAAGGGTGGTTCGGGAGTGGAATGCCCTGCCTGCGGCAGTTGTAGATGCGCCAGGTTTGGTGGCATTTAAGAGGTTAGTTGATAAATATATGGAAGAGAAGGGAATGGTTTAGTTTGGAGGGGCATTGCTTTTTATTTTGGTTGGCGCAACATCGAAGGCTGAAGGGCCTGTTCTGTGCTATAATGTTCTATGTTCTATGTTCTAATTGTGTATTTTCTCCAGACAGCACAGTAAGTGAGGTTTTTTGCTAACCCAGGCAAGTTACGGGGGTTACAGATAGTGTGTCATGAAGCCAAGATCCCTATTAAGACTGTCCTCGTGTGCGGAACTTGGCTATCAGTCTCTGCTCAGCGACTCTGCGCTGTCGTGTGTCCCGAAGGCCCCCTTGAAGAACATTTTCCCGCAGGTCGGAGGCCGAATGCCCATGACTGCTGAAGTGTTCGGCCACAGGAAGGGAACTGTTTTGCCTGGTGATTGTTGAGCGATGCTCATTCATCCGCTGTCGTAGTGTTTGCATGGTCTCCCCAATATACCATGCTTCGTGACATCCTTTCTTGCAACGTATTAGGTAGACAACGTTGGCCGAGTTGCAAGAGTATGTACCGTGCACCTGGTGAATGGTATCCTCATGTTTGATGATGTCGTCCATGTCTATGATCTGGCATGTCTTGCAGAGGTTGCTGTGGCAGGGTTGTGTGGTATTGTTGTCACTGTTCTCCTGAAGGTTGGGTAGTTTGCTGCGAACAATGATCTGTTTGAGGTTGTGCGGTTGTCTGAAAGCAAGAAGTGGGGGGGTGAGGATGGCCCTAGCGAGATGTTCATTGTCATCAATGATATGTTGAAGACTCTGGAGAAGATGTCGTAGCTTCTCCGCTCTGGGGAAGTACTGGACAACAAAGGGTACTCTGTCCACCGTGTCCCGTGTTCGTCTTCTGAGGAGGACAGTGCGGTTTAGCGTTGTGGCACGTCGGAACTGTCGATCGATGAGTCGAGCGCCATATCCTGTTCTCACGAGGGCATCCTTCAGCGTCTGGAGGTGTCTGTCACGATCCTCCTCATCTTAGCAAATTCTGTGTATACGGAGGGCTTGTCCATAGGGAATGGCTTCTTTAACGTGTCTAGGGTGGAAGCTGGAGAAGTGGAGCATCGTGAGGTTGTCTGTCGGTTTGCGGTACAGTGAGGTGCTGAGGTGACTGTCCTTGATGGAGATGCATGTGTCCAAGAATGCAACTGATTCTGGAGAATAGTCCATGGTGAGTCTGATGGTGGGATGAACTTGTTGATATCATCATACAGTTGTTTCAATGATTGTTCACCATGAGTCCAAAGGAAAAAGATGTCATCAATGTATCTAGTATATAACCTTGGTTGAAGATCTCGTGGGGTGAAGAAGTCTTGTTCGAACCTGTGCATGAAGATGTTGGCATACTGAGGTTCAAATTTGGTCCCCATGGCTGTTCCATGTGTCTGGATGAAAAGTTGATTGTTGAAGATTTAGACAGCAGGAGAAAATAAAAGTCACCAGCAGGTTAACAACTGTTGTGCGGGAAGAAAAAGTGCCTCACATCATTCTCTGTAGCTACAGAGGCATTTCAATAAAATGTTCAGCACTGATTTGAAAAGAAACTGAAAGATAATTATTCAGAGGCTTGAAGTCTTACTTTGAAGGAGTTTGTGCCTTGTTGGAACAAGAGTCTGACTCCAAATGCAGCCGTTTAGCAAACTCGAGGTTGCAGATGGAGGGGAGAGAGATGGCAGCCAGCATTGACCAGTGATAAGAGAAGCCCTT
This sequence comes from Sphyrna mokarran, assembly GCA_024679065.1. NCBI lineage: Eukaryota > Metazoa > Chordata > Chondrichthyes > Carcharhiniformes > Carcharhinidae > Sphyrna > Sphyrna mokarran. The sequence continues at coordinate 36,338,098 of JAGIQG010000005.1, read as the reverse complement.
GAGATCTCTGTGGTAGGAAAGGGAGAATGAAGAACAAAGTACAGCACAGGAACAGGCCCTTCGGCCCTCTAAGCCTGCCCTGCTCATGCGCCCAATTAGTCCATTCGTTTGTATCCTTCTATTCCCAGTCTGTTCATATGGCTATCTAAATAAGTCTTAAATGATTCTAGCATGTCTGCCTCAACCACTTTGCTTGCAGCGCATTCCAGACCCCCACCACCCTCTGTGTAAAACACGTCCCCTTGACATTTGTGTTGAAGCTTGCCCCCTTAACCTTGACCTTGTGACTCCTTGTGTTCTTCACCTCTGATCTGGTAAAAAGCTTTCCACTATTCACCCTATCTATGCCCTTCATAATTTTATACACCTCTATTAGGTCACCCCTCATCCAGTTTACCCAATCTCTCCTCATAGCTAAGACCCTCCATACCAGGCAACATCCTGGTAAGCCTCCACATCCTTCTGATAGTGTGGCAACCAGAATTGGATGCAGTACTCTTAACCAACACTCTATATAGCTGCAACATCATATGCCAACTTTTATACTCTATGCCCCGTCCAATAAAGGCAAGCATGCCATATGCCTTCTTCACCACCCTCTCCATCTGTGCTGCCACCTTTAGGGATCTGTGGACTTGCATACCCAGGAGCTTATTTCTTGTGTGATCCAGTGTAGCTGATTTTACCAAAGTCTCTATGCCCCGTACACCAAAACGATGGCATGAAACATGCTCCCCTGTCTTTTTTTTGATGAAGCGTCTTAAGATCTGATGAAAATTTCTGCATGGTTCTCTGAAGAGAAAGATGCTGGTTTTCAATCAGACTCTGAGACTTTGGGTCCTATTTTACCATTTTGATTCTAAGTGCTGAATCTGGGAGTGTTTCAGGTCTGACTTGTGAACCTGTTCTCAGGTTCCCCCATATGCAATCTGCCTGAAAAAGAAAGCAGCAATTCTGAATTGCGCTGCAGAAGTCTGTTGGTGGGGCTTATTGCACCCAAAACACTGCAGCTCCAATCGGACACTCCATCTGAGCATGCGCAATTAAAGAAATAGAGTAACACTCCCCTGCCGTATTGCTCCCAGGCTGGGTAATGCCTCCCCCCGGCCCCCACAGACATTGCCCCACTCTCACAACATTACTATCCCCCTTATCCCCCTACCCCCTATTACCTAGACCGCTCATGGCCCGTGCACTCCTTCCCCTCCACCGATCACATACAGAGTGGCAGCAGGCCTCCTCCTGAACTCCCAACAAGAGAGCTATTGGACCTGCCTCGCTCCTCCCCAGCAGAGAGTGATCTGACCCACCTCCTCTCTCACCCTACCCCCCCCCCCCCCCCCCCATTACTGATCTGAGTCAGAGAGCCGCTGGAAGCTTTGAATTTACCTCTTCAGAAGTTGAATGCCCGAATCTTTGCAGACCATGAGTGTTTCACGCTGAATCTGGACAGGCAAACATGGTGATAAAGGGGGAAATGCCGGGAAGTTTGGACATCCAGCCTATTAAATCAATTTAAATGCATTCAAATACATTTAAATTGATGTTGCGCCTGTTTTGCGCACAATGGCAGCGATGGCCATTTTAGGCATTTGGTAAAGGAAGAACGGGCGCGGAGGTGGTCACAGATCACACTACTTCCCTCACGCCCAACATTTCCAAGTTCTTGCACCCAAAAACGGGCGTAATGTGATGGTAAAATCTGGCCCTCTGGGCACAATTCTCCCACCCTGCTAAACTGTTCGAGAAGTGTCACAGAATGTAAAATATAAGCAGGAGTCAAAAAATGAATTCTTGCCCAAGTCAGAAATCTCTCCGTCCATTTTTTTAAACATTCAAATCTTAATTTAAATCCTTTTATTGAGCCTGGGATGGTATTGTCTAGGCTGATTTAGGTTTCTGAGCTCACTAGTGAAAGTTCCCAGTAGTGAGGATCACAGCTGGTCCCCAGCTATCGGGACCCATTGTGATGGCCTTGCTGGTAAGAAATGGAGGCTATTGAGGACCCTAAGAGGTTAGGGGTGGGGGGAGGCAGTGCCAGGCTGACATTAGCCCTGCCCACCAGGTACCCTGGCACTGTCAGCCTAACAAACCGGCAGCATCCATTAGACATCAGGCACTGCCAAGGAGGCAGGACCTGAGGGGGTGGAGCTTCTTGCGGACAAGGGCCAGACAGGGCAGAGCCAGACAGGAGGGATGGGAGGTAGGAATGGAGGGATGGGGGAACTCTGCATCGGGGGGGTAGTGGGGGCTAGATTGGGGCTGGCCATCAGGGATTGGGGGTGGCTGTCAGGAGGCCAGTGATCAGGATGGGGGGTGGGTTTGGGTCGGTGATAGAGGGCTGGAGTGGAGTTGGAAGCCTAGGCGAGCAATTGGGGGGTTGTGAACTGATCTCCCAGTAGACTGGGAAATCAGCACATGCCTGATGGCCCTCTGAGCACTCTGCCGATGGCCTCTTCAGCGAATTTAGACTTCGCACCCCTGCCCTGGTGTGAATCACCAGATGGCCACTGTATTGCACAGTAAGTTCAAGAAAACCAGCTGCCTAAAAAATAAGCGTGAAAAAGGGAGATTTTCCCACTCATTGGACACTTTGAGTTTTTGGGATAAAATCACCCTCTACTATTTTTTGATAAGATTCTGCCCAATATTTCTACAATAAACTGTTAACTCTTTGGACTCGATTTTCTCAGTCTGCTGCACTGCTCAGGTTGAGGTGTCCAGCCTGTTGCAATCTTCCTGGACCATTGTTTTCAATGTTACCAGCTTTGCGCTGGGGATCAGTGCAAAGCTGATCACACATATTCAAATACTGATTTGCATGTATTTAGTGAGCCCAGAATGCAATAGGCGGGATTTTACGGCCTTTCTCGTCCTGAAACCAGAAAATCCCATTCCAAGGTTAATGGACTTTTCATGGTCCGCCCCTTGCCCACTCCAATTCCCATGGCAAGCAGGATGGTAAAATTCTAGCCATTGTCTCAATGTGTATTTGGACAAAGATTAAGAGATGTGATACTAATGGAAATCTAAAATAAAAACAGAAATTTGCTGGAAAAACTCTGGTCTGATCACATCTGTGGAGCAAAAAAGGAGCAAGATTTCTCTTCCAAGCTTCATTTTCTGAATGGGTGTCTTTTTCTCTCTGCACTTCCACATTTATAATTGTTCGTATGTAGCTCATTCGTTATGTACATGGTGCATAACTGTGTACAGAGTGAACGAGCATGCAAGGTGCATGAGTTGGGTATCAAGCTGATGTGGATAGTATTGGGGGCCATAGGGAAGTGGCAGGGGAAATGAGTGGAATTAATTTGACATGGAGAGTATGAGGGGTTATGAGGTGGACTGCATGTGGAGAGGGGATGTGAAGAGTGAGGGCTATGGGACCTAACTGCTTTAATTACAACTGGGATGGAGTTCCAGAGAACTGAGGTGGGCCTTCTGTCCAGCCCATCTCAACACCTGCCTGCCTAGGACCTGCTGCCAGGGTTGATGGGCCAAACTCCATCCATAACCATCTCTACCAGAGCAAAAAATGCACAGTCTGAGGCCCTTTAAACAGAGACAGGTCTGCCCATTGTTTGAAGAATTTGATTTGTAGATTGAATTGATCACGATGAACACTTAAAACACTAATTGGCTAAAGATGCATCAGTGTCTTTTCAATGATCTGTCAACATGTCCTGTAACAGAAGTAGGCAGATGAGTTTTGTGCGTGCTAATGTTGATCATGTCTCAATAGGCAATCCGAAACGTTTTGACGTAGTACCCGTCACAAATTCAAAAACAGACCTGACTCATGTTTCACGGTGAAATAATAACTGTGGACCCATGTCATTCATCAGGTTCCTGATATTCATGATACTCGTTCATAATTTATTGGTTTGATCTGCAGGACAACACAAAAGGAGTGCAGACAGGTTCTGGTGTGAGGTCACTTGCTTTAGCAGGTCATGAAAAGAAGATATGAGGCCAAGTACCGCACTTGCGAGAAAAATGAGCATGTAACATTAAACATGCCTCCATGAATTTAGAGAAATATTTATCATGTAATACAAGAAAGAACCAGCACATATATATGTATATATATATGTAGCCCCTTATTTTATAACCACTCAGTTACTTTAGAGATGTGCATACATAGGTAAGTAGAATTGAGGTAATTCAGCCTCTCAATACTAGTCCGCTTTTCTATTAGATCAGAGATGACCTGTGCCCCAGCTCCAATTAATCATTAATCCTATATCCCTCTTATCAATCTCAGTATACAACATTTCAGCATCACAATTAAGAATAGAACTGAATTAACAGCGAGGACCGTGAACTAAGAACCTACCTCTCCAGATTCAGGATATGATTTTGTTTGGCGCCTACTTTCTACCAATTTGGTCCAATTAATAGCAATTGTTTCATTGAATAAATATAAAAATGAACATGACCTGGAGAAAAATGATTTTTGAGAAGGTGACATCTTGAAACACAGAACTGTTTCAAAATAGGGACTTTTTTCAATTAATTCCCCAGAAAGTAATCATTCCGCAATATGTTTCACGAAAAATAAACCAAGGTAATTTTAAACAAAAAGATAAATGTTCAATTCAGAAAAGACAACCCAAGAGATTGTATGTTTTCTCTGGGTTTTATTAAATTCCCACACTTTGGCCAGATACTAATACTAAGGAGCTATCTACCTCCAATAACTCAATTAAGAATGATTGCTGGTCAACAGCAGGAATAATTAGAATATTCCAGTGTGATTTTCCATCCAAATTTTCTCTTCTGCCCTATGAAGAAAACCCAATTTTTCTTCATGGATGGAGTGAGACTGACAACACGGCCCTATGCTAATACAATGCTCCTAGGGGTTAATGAACATTGGGAAATTTGACACAAAAATGGTATTAAGATTGATCGATAGGAGATCTTACAGCCTGTGAGTCAGAAGCTCCGAGAAGCTCCCAAAACAGACCCCTGAATAGGCAATAAATGCTGGCCAGCCAGCAATGCCATGACCCAAGAATGAATTTTAAAAAAGATAAAAATCTGCCCTAATGCACACTAGGTGCTGGAAGAGAATTGGAGTTGGAAGATTGATTACCTAACAATGTTTTAAAGTCTATTTATTAGTGTCACATGTTGGTTTACATTAACACTGCAATGAAATGACAGTGTTACAATGAAAAAAAAGGATGGTCTATAGTTTTGTGCCTGTGATTTTCAGTTCTTTGTCAAACAAATTTATGAAGGAAATTAAGAACAGTAAGTGCTTTGAAAGCACATATTCCAAACATTTTGGTTACACTGTATCAATGTGACAGCAGCGGGTAAGTCAATAAGTGCTCATGAGTTCAGTGCAAATGCTTCCACTTGATTTCCATCAAATATCTGCTCTTGGGAAGTACCTGTGTAACCTTTGGGTGAGCATGGATACAGTTTCTGCTCATGTAAGCAGCCCAGAGCCAGACATGCAGATTAACCTCTTGTTGATACAGTATGTTGACAATCCAGCCAAGGAGGGAGCTACACTAGACTTGGAGCTGGGGAATGAGCTGGGCTAGGTGATTATTGTTTCAGTGGACGAGCATTTTCAGCTTAGTGACCATAACTCCAGAAGATTTTCGGTAGTCATGGATAAAGAGAACCTCTCAAGTGAAGGTGCTTAATTAGGCTAGGGCCAATTAAATCCAAATTAGACAAGAACTGGACAATGTAGATTAGGAGTGGCTATTTGAGGGTAGATCCATGTCTGATATGTAGGAGGCTTTTAAAGGCCAGTTGATTGAAGTGCAGGACAGGCACAAAAATGAAGGATAGAAATGGCAGGATTTGGGAACTATGGATGACAAGGGAAATTGTAAGCTTAGTCAAAAGGAAAAAGGAAGCGTATAATTGGCCTAGGCATCGAAAAAAATGAAAAAATCCTAGAGAAATATAGTCAAACTAGGAAGGAACTTTACCATGGAATTAGGAGGGGTAAAAGTGCATAAAATGTCTTTAGTAAATAGGGTTAAGGAGAATTTTTATGTATGTATTAGGAGTGAGAGGGTAACAAGTGAAAAAGTAGTCTCCTCAAGGACAATGGGTGAAAGTCATGCATGGAACTGCAGGAACTGGATGAAATCCTTAATAAGTCCTTTGTATTGGTATTTACCTAGGAGGACACGAAAGATGTTGAGATCAAGGATAGATGTGTGAACACTCTAGAGAATGTCAATATATTGTAGGAGTATTTGTTAAGTATCCTAAATTGCATTAAGTTAGGCAAATCTCTGGGGCCGGATGGGATCGATCCCAAGTTATTGTGGAAGGTAAGGAAAGAAATAGTTGGGGCCTTAACAGGTTTTACACATCCTCTTTGACCATAGCTGAGGTTCCAGAGCACTGGAGAATAACCAATGTTGTTCCTTTGTCTAAGAAAGGAAGCAGGGATAATCCAGGAAATTATAGGCCAGTGTGGGAAAGCTTTTGTAGAAGATACTGAAGGACAGGATATATGCACATTTAGAGCAAAATGGACTAGTTAGTGATAGATGGCAGAGTTTTGTATGGAGAAGGTCACATCTCATCAACTTGATTAAAGAGATGACAAAGATAATTGATGAAGGAGGGGCTGTGGGACTTTAATAAGGCATTTGACAAGGTCCCACATGGCATAATGGTACAAAAGCAAACATCACATGGGATTCGGGGTGGTCTAAATAGATAAATACAGAGCTGGCTTTGTTATAAAAGGCAGAGAGTAGAAGTGGAGGGGTGTTTTTCAGAATAGAGACCTGTAGCTAGTGGTGTTCAGCAGGGATCAGTGCTGGGACCTCGTCAGTTGTAGTTTATATAAATGATCTTGAAGAAAATGTGAATGATCTGATTAGTAAGTTTGCACAAAGATTGGTGGAGTTGCTGATAGTGCCACTGATTGTCAGAGAGATATAGATAGATTAGAGATTTGGACACAGAATTGACAGATGGAGTTTAATTAGGACAAACATGAGCTGATGCATTTTTGGAGGATCAAATTTAACAAAGAACAAAGAACAAAACAGCATGGGAAACAGACCCTTCGGCCCAACGAGCCCACGCCGCCACCCCAATGTTCCCACCTCTACCCGTGATCCATGTCAATGTTTATAGATCTATGGATTAAAAACCAAATTTGAGACAATTTAGGGAGAATTTGTTTTCCCAGTTAGCCTAAGAGCACATCTTTGGGATGTGGGAGGAAACCAGAGCACCCGGAGAAAACCCATGCAAGCAGGGGGAGACTGTGCAAATTCCCACAGACACAGGCCCAAATCCATGTATCTGCACAGCACAGCGATAGTCACTGAGCTGTCGTGTTGTGCAGTAAATGGTCCAGGTCAAGCGTACACTAAAGACGTGAAGCACTAGGATACTCTCGAAAAAAATCCAAGAGCAGCCCTCTCACGACCCTTCGCGTGTATGCCCCTCGTTAGACAACAAGGCAGACCAAAGCACCTGTGGGATAAAAACAAGTACATCAATATCATCAATTTACACACTTCCCAGGGACTCCCAAGGCTCATGATCCCTATTTTAAATTAGTTTTCTATACCCCTCCATTCCCATTCTGTTCATGTGCCAATCGAAGTATTTCTCAAATAACTCCAGAGTGCCTGCCTCCACCACTTTACTTGGCAGTGCATTCCATATCCCCACCACCCTCTGTGTGAAAAAGCTCCCTCTAGCATCCAAAAAAACTCCCTCTAGCATCCAAGGTACAAATTATATTGTAAATGGCAGAACCCTTAGGAACATTAACACACAAAGGGATCTGGGCGTGCAAGTTCACAGATCCCTAAAAGTGGCAACACAGGTGGCCAAGGTGATTAAGAAACCATATGGCATGCATGTCTTCATCAGCTGGGGCATTGAGTTGGGAAATCATGTTGCAGCTATATATAGAACATAGAACATAGAACATTACAGCACAGAACAGGCCCTTCGGCCTTCGATGTTGCACCGACCAATATAAAAAGCAATGCCCCTCCAAACTAAACCATTCCCTTCTCTTCCATATACTTATCAACTAACCTCTTAAACGCCACCAAACTTGGCGCATCTACAACCGCTGCAGGCAGGGCATTCCACTCCCGAACCACCCTTTGGGTAAAGAACCTACCTCTGATATCCAATCTGATATCTGATATCTGCCTCTGATAACCTTGGTTGGGCCGCATTTGGAGTATTGCATGCAGTTCTGGTCTCAACACTACCAGGGAACGTGGAAGCTTTGGAGAGAGTGCAAAGAAGGTTTACCAGGATGTTACCTGGTCTCGAGCATGTTGGCTATAAGAGGTTGAATAAACTGGGATTTTTTTTTACAGGAAAGATGGAGCCTGAGGGTAGACCTGAAAGAGATTTACAAAATTATGAAATAATTTAAACAGGATGGATAGTCAGAGGCTTTTTCCAAGGGTAGAAGTGTCAATTACAACAGGTACATTCAATGGAAAGCTTGTTGACAACAGTGGAACCAGAACATCACATCATCGGCCAAAGGCCCCATCCCACTGTTGAAAAACACATGGCGTGTTGCACAATAAATCCTGCCTCAAATTTTTATCCTACTAAAACTACGTTAACATTACTGAATTATTCAAAATGGACAGATTTCATGGGTGGATTCCTTATGCCACGGGTAGCATTTAAGCCAATTTTCCATTTGATAGAAAAGTCATCCAATTCAGTTGTAATCATATTTATATTAATATTTATAGTAACATTTTTAATAATAAAAGGATGTCTGTCACATGGATTGATGTTCTCTTCAAGATAACCAGATAGTGAGGGATAGAACTGAAGCATTTTTTTACACACTAACAAGCATTTCTACACAGAGACACATATTACAAATACTACAACCTGTTTCACCTTGCTCCTGGATATCTTTATAACCTTATTTATTTATGAATGCTCAAAGTGACAATGCAAGTTCTAGAAAACAGACTGATGTGACAGTTATGAGTAACAATGGTGATGAAAATGACACTCAGTCCCTAGTCCTCTTCTGAAGCCGTCTCTTTGCAAACTGACTCAAGCTTTCAATCCTGAGATTTGTTGCTGACTAATCCTAATCCACTCTTGATATTTATACATTGGATTCCTTGTCGCTTCCTGATAGCCCCCAGACATGACTTCCTGCTGTGTCACAGGGCTCAGTAGCGGTCAATGCAATGCCCAGAAGCTTGAATAAAGAAGATTTAAGCATTGTCTAAAATAAAATTTGAAGACTGGAATGAAAGAGAAATTGATAGAGGTGCAGCTGTCTGCAAGCCTCACTTTCTCAAAGTTGCCTTATCATTTTCAAGATTTGTGCAAATATGACCTTAGGTCCCTTTGTTTTTAGAATTGTATCCCTTTTCTTATTGTTATACTTCCTTGTTATACCTGAAAAAATGCAGTTATAGCTGCAAAAATAAATTACTTTTTATTTCTATATATTTTGTTTTATCTGCCGTGTGTCTGCCCCTTCCTCCAACCTGTCTAAAATAAAAACAGAAAGTGTTGGAAAATGCAAAGATCTATCAGCTTTGATGAAGAAAGAAGCAGAGTAACTATTTCAAGTCCGTATGACTTCCTTAGAGCTACCAACCTGTCTATATCCTCTTGAAGTTTACTACTGTCCCCCTCACAGTTAATTACACTTCCAATTTTTGTGTCATCCGCAAGTTTTGTAATTGTGTGCTACACACTCAAATCATGGTCATTAATATAACAAGCACTCAGATTCACATAGCATTTGTCATATAATGTATCATCCTACAGCACTTCACCGGAACGTTGTTAAAGAAAGCATTACGCTGAGCTACATGTAAGGATGGCATGGGTGGCACAGTGGTTAGTTCTGTTGCCTCACAGTGCCAGAGACCCAGGTTCAATTCCCAGCTTGGGCCACTGTCTGTGTGAAGTTTGCACATTCTTCCTGTGTCTGCGTGGGTTTCCTCTGAATGCTGCAATTTCCTCCTGTAGTCCAAAAGATGTGCAGGTTAGATGAATTGGCCATGCTAAAAGAGTATAAAAAGACATGTACTATCACCAGAGTTGAGTGGAGTCAGGAGAGATAGACTTGTAATGATATGAGATTTTCTCTTAATCAACTGGCTATTGAGAATAAAACTTATAATGGGATTTGAGAACAAGGCTGAAAAGTTTTAAGTCAAGAAATTGGGCAGAATCTTATGAGAATTTGGAAAAGTGTCAGTTCTGATGAGAAGGCTGGCATGGAACTCTCCAGCTCCACTGCCCAGTTTTCTCTCCTGATCTTGTCCCTTTTACTGCAGAAGGTTTGTGGAGTCGTTCTGGTGAGGACAGGCTCTTAGGACCGAAAATGGCTCCACTGAGATCAGGGCATTATTTCCAAAGGATCACATAAACAGACATCACACAAACAAACTTCCCAAGCCCCCTCCCCCATATCCCTCCCCCCGCACCCCGATCAACCACAGAGCTATCTCTGTGACTTTTGGCAAGAAGAGAAAAGGAGTCTGCAGCTAAGGAATGGAATTTGAAGCAGGGACCATAACAAATGACTTCAGTTATCCCAAAGTTTAATTGGAGTAAATTTCTATCCATCCAGGACTGGATGTTGGATAAGCAGTCTGATAATTTAGCAACAGTGGATGAGTCGAGACAGAGAGTGATGAGGTAGAGCTGAGTGTCATTGGCCTATTTGTGAAAACTAATGCTGTGTCTCTGGATGAACCCCAAGGGACAGAATGTTGCTGAAAAAAAGGAAGGGGCCAAGATTGAATACTTGAGGGACAACTGCAGCAATAGTGTATGAACAGGAAGGGAAACCACTGCAAATGATTACAAATTGGATGGCATAGAGTAGACCGAGATGAGAGGATTCCGACCAAGCTGAAGAAAAGCTATGTTTCTAGGATTGATCCCTAGGGAGCCTTACCATATATCTCCCACCAATCATAAAAGCAATTGATCACCACTAATCTGTTTCCTGTCACTCAGCCAACTTCATAACCAACGCTAACAATTCTCTTCTTATTCCATGGACTGTAACTTTGCTGGTAAACCCATTATGTCACATCTTAGTGAACAACTTTTGGAAATCCATGTACATCACATGAACCATATCACCTTTATCTATTACCTCATGAAAAAGCCAGATCATGTTTAAGCGCATAAAGTTTGGATTGAGTATCATAGAGGTCAAGGATCTTTATATCATTTTATCATACCACATGAGGTTAATACTTCCTCTCCAAAATTAAATAATAAAAATTCAATACCTCTTTGCCCATTATTTTATTACCAAATTTTAATGATTATGTTCTCCATAATGAATAACAAACATATAAATGATTGTTAAGTATAGCAATGATTTAAATGAGAACATTTATCCTCTGAGGCTAATGACTGTTACAGCAAATTATATGCCTTTAGTCAAATGAATAGTCTGTAATCACTCAGTCACCCAGTATGTTGCCAAGCCTATTTAATTTATCAGATACAGATGCCAATAAAGCGTTTTCAATTATTCAGAATTTCTTGGATTACTTTCTGTTGAGTTTTTGGTTACACAAACTTTGTACATCCTATTGTATTGAAGATAGTTAAATTGAAGCTGTTGTGGAATTTAACTATGCTTTTTGTTTTGTCTTTTTTTAATTCTTTTCCAATATTTTTCCCTTCCCTCCTTTCCTAAGAAGTTACTTGGAGATGATTCCATGGGTCCCTTGCTAAAGAATGGCTCCATCAACTTCTTGGTAGGAGGTGTTTCTTTCAGGTCCTCTTCGAGACCTCACTCACTCTTTATGAAATAATGTGTTTGGTGAGAGCTTGTTGTGGCTTGAGACTTCATGCGCCCCTTGCTTGAGGAAAACTCTTTCAGCTCCAGTGCCACTCCATGTTTCACTCAAATCAATTCAGTCCTACATTCCCACATGTGCTTTTTTGTTTTATATTATTTCCCTTATTCTGTCATGGGCTGTAGGTATCGCTGGCAAGGCCAGCATTTGTAACCCATCCCTAATTGCCTATGAACTCAGTGGTAATTAAGAGTCAACCACACTGCTGTAACCTGGTGTCACCTGAAGGCCAGACCAGGTAAGTTTGGCAGTTTTCCTTATCTAAACAATTTCAATGAAATAGATGGCTTTTTATGACAATCAACAATGGTTTCACGATCATCATTAGAAATTTATTTCCAGATTTTTATTGAAATCAAATTTCATCAGCTGCCATATTTGGGATTCAAACTTGGATCATTGAACATTATCCTTTTTTTTTAAGAGCAACACAGCACGGGAAACAGGCCCTTCGGCCCAACGAGCCCGCGCCGCCGTCATAACTATATAGTAGCAAATCCATTATCCTATTATATTATCCCTATATAATAATATATATATTATTCCTAATATGGAAAACTCTCACTATAGGGACAATTTGTTTCCCAATCAGCCTAAGAGCGAATTTTTGGGTTGTGGGAGGAAACCGGAGTGCCCGGAGAAAAACCCACGCAACCACGGGGAGAACGCGCAAACTCCCGCAGACACCGGCCCAATTCCAAGTGTCTGCACAGCCACATCGATAGTCTCTGAGCTGTCATGGTGCCCTTCAGATGGTCCACATAAAGCACTCATTTACGACATGATGTACCAGGCAACCCATGAATCAACATCCAAGAGCTGTACCCGCACCACCTGCCGAATGCATGCTCAATGTTGGTCAAGTATGGACTGAATTACCTGTGGAAAAAGCCGTAGTTAAACAGTCCTACTATATCCCTCTATCTGCATACCGCTCATGTGGCTGTCCAAGAGACCCTTAAACAGCCCCAGCGTGCCTGCTCCCACCACCTTAATCGGCAGTGCATTCCACACCCCCACTACCCTTTGTGTGAAAAACTGCCCTCTAATATTCGTCTTATCCATAGCCCCCCTCACCCTAAGGCCATGACCCCTCGTCCTATCCATTTCTGAAGGTGGAAAAAGTTTACCACCATTTACTCTATCTATACCCCTTATAATTTTATACACCTCTATTAGATCCCCTCTAAGCCGACGTCTTTCAAGGGAAAACAACCCCAGTCTATTTAATCGTTCCTCATAAGACAGTCCTTCCATACCAGGCAGCAGCCTGGTAAACCTCCTCTGCACTCTCTCCAAGGACTCCACATCCTTCCGATAGTACGGAGACCAGAACTGGGCGCAGTATTCCAAGTGAGGCCTAACCAAAGTTGTATACAACTGCAACATCAAACCCCTACTCTTGTATTCTATACCCTTTTCTATGAAAGCTAACATACTATACGCCTTCTTTGTCACCTTCTCCACCTGTGAGGACACCTTCAGAGACTTGTGAACCTGCACCCCCAAGTCTCTCTGCGTCTCTATGCTCTGTATAGTTTTACCTTTTATCCTGTAACTCTCTTCTACATTTTTCCGGCCAAAATGCATCACCTCGCATTTATCCGGATTAAATTCCATTTGCCATCTATCTGCCCAGTCTACCAACCTATCTATGTCCTGTTGTATTGCCTGGCACTGCTCCTCTGTACCCACCAATCCAAGCATCTTAGTGTCATCAGCAAATTTGCTGATCTCACCACCTACCCCTACTTCCAAGTCGTTTATGTAGACCACAAATAGAAGAGGGCCTAGTACTGAGCCTTGTGCACTCCACTAGTGACAGGCTTCCAGCCGGAAAAAGAGCCTTCCACTACTACCCTCTGTCTCCTCCTCCCGAGCCAGTTCTTGACCCATCTACATCCCCGACCCTGTATCCCATGCGCCTTCACCTTCTCTATCAGTCTACCATGAGGAACCTTGTCAAACGCCTTACTGAAATCCATGTAGACAACATCAACAGCCTGTCCTTCATCAACTGTTTTTGTCACTTCTTCAAAAATCCTATTGTCACTAGTCCAATAACAATACGATGAGGCCACTGCCAGCTGTGATGTGCTGTGATCACACTGAGTCCTCTCCCTGTATGTAGATTGGGTGAGTCAAATTAGTCAAGTACAATAGAGGAGGAATTTCTGGAATGTATACGGGATGATTTTCTAGACCAATATGTTGAGGAATGTAATATATAAGGGAATAGACCATCTTGGATTGCGTATTGTGCAAGGAGAAAGGATTAGTTGGCAATCTAGTTGTGAGGGAACCCTTGGAGATGAATGAGGACAATATGATAGAATTCTTTATTAAAATGGATAGTAATGTAGCAGATTCTGAGACCACGGTCCTGAATCTCAATAAAGTACTATGATGGTATGAGGTATGAATTGGCTATAATGGATTAGGAAATATTACTGAAAAGGAGGGCACTGTACAGGCAATGGCAGGCATTTTCAGAACAAATAAGTAAATCATAAAGTTCTTTATTTCTATGAGTGGAAAGGGAACTGTGGCCAAACCATGGTTTATGAAGGAAATTAGAGATAGTATTGGATTGAAAGAAGAAGCGTACAAATTGGCAAGAAAAAGCAATAGACCAGAGGATTTGAAGCAGTTTAAAATTGAGCAAAAGCAGACCAAGGGATTGAGCCATGATTATAATGAATGGTGGAGCAAGGTCAAAGGGCCGAATGGGTTTCTCCGACTTCTATTTTCCTTGCATGTTGCTCGGTAAGAATGAAAGAGTTTTCCCAGTGTCCTGAACAATATTTATTGATCAACCAGCATCACTAATAATTGGTCATTTATTTCATTATTGTCTGAAGAATCTTATCTCTGTGAGTGAATAGGCTGCATTACTCTTGATTACAACAATGATTGCAGTTTAAAAGTACTTTGGGACTGCCTGGAGTAATAAAATTGTACTATACAAGTATTTTTCTTTCTTGTTTCTGTCAATCCTTTCTGGCAACAGAAAATCTTGAGCCTCTCCTGCCCATGTGATGCCCCCTTCCAGAGGTCCATTCCCATTGAATGCTCATAGCAACTTCCTGCTGCACTCACACCCTGCTCCTATTCATTCCTGCTAAGTTTGGTGTGACTGAGGCCTGGAATTTGATGATTTGCCTCAAGTCTTATTTGCCACTTAACCTGCTGATGCCATACTTGCCATTCAACATGACCTAGAAATAGGGCTGTAGATTTTTAAAAGTGGAAGCTCACATTGAAACTTATTTAAAAAAAGGCAAATGTAGTGCTGCAAAAAGTGTAAGTGAAATTTGAATACAAAGTTTTGGTCAGTTCACAGCAAAATGTTAATGCAAAATGTGAGTGGAAAATCATGTCTCACAAATTTAATTGAGATTTTTGAAGAGGAAACAAAGAAAGTAGATGAGGGCAGTGCAGTTAAGGTTGTCTACATGGACTTTAGTAAGGCTTTTGACATGGTAGGTTGTTGAATAAGGTTAAGTCTCATGGGATCTAGGGTGAGGTAGCTAAATGGATACAAAATTGGCTTTTTAACAGAAGTCAGAGGGCGGTTGCAAAGAATTGTTTTTTCAAACTGGAAGTCTGTGAACAGACATGTGCCTCAGGGATCAGTGCTGGGTCCACTGTTATTTGTCATTTATGTTAATGATTTGGATGAGAATATGGGAGGCATGGTTAGTAAGTTTGCAGATGATACCAAGATTGCTGGCATAGTGGACAGTGAAGAAAGTGGGCCAGTGGGCTGACGAATGGCAGGTGGAGTTTAACTTAGACAAATGCAAGGTGATGCATTTTGGCAGATTGAACCAGAGCAGGACTTACCCAGTTAATGGTAGGGTGTTGGTAAAGTCACAGGACAAAGAGATCCACGGGTACATGTTCATAGCTCCTTGAAAGTGGAGTCATAGGTGGACAGAGTGGTGAAGAAGGCATTCGGCAGGCTTGATTCCATCAGTCAGAACATTGAATACAGGAGTTGGAATGTCTTATTGAAGTTGTACAAGACATTGATAAGGCCACACATGGAATACTGTGTGCAATTCTGGTATCCTAATATAGAAAGGATATTATTAAACTAAAAAGAGTGCAGAAAAGATACTGGGACTTGATGGATTGAGTTATAAGGAGAGGCTGGATAGAGTGGGAATTCTTTCTCTGAAGCATAGGAGGTTGAGGGATGATTTTATAGAGGTCTATAAAGTAATGAGAAGCACAGATCAGCTAATAGTCAATATCTTTTCCCAAAGATAAAGGAGTCTAAAACCAGAGAGCATCAGTTTAAGGTGAGAGGGGAGAGATACAAAAGTGTCCGGAGGGGCAATTTTTTCACAGAGGGTGGTGAGTGTCTGAAACAAGCTGTCAGAGGTACTAATAGAGGCAGGTGCAATTTTGACTTTTAAAAACATTTAGAAAGCTACATGTGTAAGATGGATACAGAGGGATACGGGACAAATGCAGGCAATTGGGATTAGCTTCGTGATTTAAAAAAAAGGGTGGCATGGACAAGTTGAGTCAAAGAGCTGGTTTCCATACTGTACATCTCCATGACTCAATGACTCTCATGCGAACCATCACAAAATGGAAGAATTGTGCTCGATATCAGATGTGTGGAGACCTAAGGGGAAAAGAAAAAACAATGCAAGGGGAAAATAATTATCTCAATGGGCCCTATTTTAAATGCTGGATGGACTTGAAACTGTGAGTGTTTCAGATCCGACCTTTAGACCAGTTCTCAGGCACCCCCATACACACGCTGCCTGCAAAAATATCACCAATTCCGAAGCATACTGCGGAAGCCTGTGGGTGGGACTAATGTGCCTGGAACCCTGCAATTCCAATCGGCACATGCGAGAGACAAAATGATAGAATGCAGCTTCTCTGCCACATTGTTCCTGGGCTACATAATGTCTCTCTCTGGCCCCCACAGACATTGCCCCACCTAACATTACTGACCTCCTTATCCCCCATCCCCTCCACCATTCAGACCAATTATGGGCCCTTCCCCCATTCTCCTCCTCCCCACTGATCTCAGGCAAAGTAGTAGCGGATCCTATCTTCGTTGCCCCCACCATCCCAGCCCCCGATCTCAAGCAGAGAGCTGTCGGACGCTCAGCACTTACCTCCTCACTAACTGGAGCACCCCCTTTTATGGAGTATGTCTGTTCCACACCAGATCTGGATGGGCGAACATAGTGGTAAAGGGGGAAGTGCTGGCAAGATTGGGCGTGCAGCCCATTAGAACAACTTAAATACATGCAAACCAGGCCCTATTGTGGCCATTTTCGGGCCTGGGTAACAGGGAAGCTGGCGCAGGAGTGGGTGCAGTTCACACTACTCACCTCATGCCCAATTTTACTGAGTTTTCATGCTTCCTTCCCTTTCACTGATTTCATGCAGAGTGGCAATGGACCCCCTTATCCCTCACTGATCTCAGGCAGCGTGATCCAGTTATTGACAAAGTTGGGATATTTTGAATTATCGGAGGGGTGAAAACTAATTTCAAAATATAATTATGATTTGATTTGATTTATTATTGTCATATTTATTGGGGTGCAGCAAAAAGTATTGTTCCTTCCGCGCTACACTGACAAAGCATACCGATCATAGGGTACATGGGGGAGAGCGAATTTAAAGGGTGCAGAATCTAATGTTACAGTCCTAGCTAAGATGGAGCGAGAGATCAACTTAATATATGGTAGGTTCATTCAAATGTCTAATGGCAGCAGCGAAGAAGATGTTCTTGAGTTGGTCAGTACGTGTTCTCAAGTTTTTGTATATTTTTTCTGACTGGTAAAGTGGAAGAGACTATGTTTATTCTATTTTAATTTTTTGTATTGAATCTATACAGACATATATTCCTCATTGACAACTGTCCCCTTTTTTCACAGCAATTTAATCTGAAGTAGGAGATTAGTGTAAATGACTGGAGCTGATGATTGGAAAGAAGCTTTACGACATCCCATATCCTCCCACAACAAATATACACACAGAGGATCTTGTTAACATTTAGTTATCCATTATAAGCTGTATTAGTACTTTGATAATCCTTTTTAATAATCCATGTGTTTTTCTCTCTGACATTTGCACTGGGAATTAAATAAAGTCAACAATTGTTTAAAATGAATAACTGCACAGATGATGGTTGCCATATCTCATAGTGGTTAATAAAAGCAGTCATTTTTCCTAAAACACATCAAAGAAAGCCTTTAGATTTAAAAAACACTTTGGTCTTTCAATAGTATAACCCTAACCTCCATCATGAGAAGCTTAATCTCTTCACAATGGCAGATAATTTTTTGATGAATTGGACTTTGAAAATCACTTTCCAGGAAGGAGGGTTCTGAGTCAGTGTCCTCAGAGTCAAGCCACACACAGGCAGCATTAGATTTGAAAAAATGCATGATATCATGCAGCTGACTGACCACCTTTTAGAAACCTGAGTCTGCCATAATAATTCTCTGTCCTCTGTCTCTGAATGTAAATGTTCTTAGGATCAAAGTGGAGGTGGAATCAGCAGGATATCTCTGAGACAGGAAGAAGTGGAGTTTGCATCTTCTACCTGTGCCTGCATGGGTTTCGTCCCACAGTCTGAAAGATGTGCTGGTGAGGTGCATTGTCGATGCTAAATTCTCCCTTAGTGTACCCGAACTAATGTCAGAGTGTGACAACTGGAGGATTTTCACAGTATCATCATTGCAGTATTAATGTAGCCTACATATGACCTTAATTTTTTAAATTCATTTGTGGGACATAGGTGTTGCTGACTGGCCAGCAATTATTACCCATCCCTCAGAGGGCAGCTGGAAATCAAACATGTCCAAAAAGTTTGTCAAAGAGGTTTAAAGAATGTTTTAAAGAGGAAAGAGAGGTGGGAATATTTAGGGAGGGAATACTAAAGAACACAATAAGAACTAGGAGCAGGAGTAGGCCATCTCTGCCATTGAATAAGATCATAGCTGATCTTATTATGGACTCAGCTCCACTTACCCACCCACTCACCATAACCTTTAATTCCTTCACTGTTAAAAAATTTATTTATCCTTGCCTTAAAAACATTCAATGAGGTAGTTTGAACTGCTTCATTGGACAGGGAATTCCACAGATTCAACCCTTTGTGTGAAGAAGTTCCTTCTCAACTCAGTCCAAAATCTTCTTTCCCTTATTTTGAGGCTATGCCTCCTAGTTCTAGTTTCACCTGCCAGTGGAAACATTCTCCTTGCTTCGATCTTATCTATTCCCTTCATAATCTTATATGTTTCTATAAAATCTCCCCTTATTCTTCTGAATTCTATTGAGTATAGTCCCAGTCTACTCAGTCTGTCCTCAGAAGCCAACCCTTTCAACTCTGGAATCAACCTAGTGAATCTCCTCTGCACCCTCTTCCAACATGATGATAAATCAGTAGGATTTAAACCTGTTGTTGTCAAACTTCTTACTGTGTTTACCCCCTTCCAGTGCCAGTATATTCTTTCTCAAGTAAGGAGACCAAAGCTGTACACAGTAAGCCAGGTGTGACCTCACCAGCACCTTATAAAGCTGCGACATAATCTCGCTGTTTTTATACTCTAGCAATGAATGGCAAAATTCCATTTACCTTCCTAATTACCTGCTGTATATGCAAATCGACGCCTTGAGGTTCCTGCACAAGGACACCTAGGTCCCTCTGCACAGCAGCATGCTGCAACTTTTTGTCATTTAAATAGTCAATTTTACTGTTATACCTAACAAAATGGATGACCTCAGATTTACCAACACTGTACTCCATCTCCCACACCCTTGCCCACTTAGATTATCTTTATCCCTTTGCAGACTTGCAGAGTCCTCTACACACTCTGCTCTTCCACCCATCTTAGTGTCATCTGCAAATTTTGACACACTACAGTTGGTCCCTGACTCCAAATCTTCTATGTAAATCATAAATAATTGAGGTCCCAACACTGACCCCTGAGGCATACCACTTCTCACTGATCCCCAACCAAAGAATGGGACCTTGGCAGCTGAAGGCACAGCCATTAATGGCTGAGTGATTAAAATCAGGAATGGTCAAGAGGATTCCATGGGAGGAGCGCAGATATCACAAAGGGTTGTTGGGCTGTTGGAGATTACAGAGGTAGAAGATTATAGTGAAATTTGAAATAAGCATGAGAATTTGAAAATTGATATGTCGCTTAACCAACATTAGTCAGCGAGCACAAGGCAAGTTAAGACATGTCCAGTGAAAAATTTAGATGATTTAAACTTTATGGATGGTAGAATATTGGAGGCTGGCCAGGAATGTATTGAAACAATCAAGCCTAGCAGTAATGGTAATTTCAGTAGCAGATGAGCTGACACAGGGAAGGATTTGGGCAATGTTTTAAAGTCTACAATTATTTATTAATGTCACAAGTAAGCTTACATTAACATTGCAATGCAGTTAATTCTGAATTCTGAATCACCGCACACTGGCACCTGTTCTGGTACACTGAGGGAGAATTTAGCATTGCTAATGCATCTAACCAGCACACCTTTTGGACTGTGGGGAAACAGGAGGAAACCCATGCAGACATGGGATGAATGTGCAAGCTCCACACGGACAGTGACCCAAGTCAGGAATCGAATCCAGGTCAACTGTGCCATCATGAACATGAATGGTACAGAAGTGTGAATGTTATAGAACATTACAGGATATTGTTGAACAATGAATGTTACAGAAGTAGAAATAGTTTGTTTTAATGACAGCGTGGAGAGGTGGTCAGAAGCTCATCTCTGAGTCAGATATGACACTAGGGTTGCAAACAGATTCAGGCAGCTGCCAAGGTGAGCGATCAAGTTGCTGGCAGGAGAACAGAGTTAGTGGCAAGAACTAGAGGTGTAGTCTTTATCTTCCCTGTATTAACAATGGTTTCTACA
This sequence comes from Sphyrna mokarran, assembly GCA_024679065.1. Lineage (NCBI taxonomy): Eukaryota > Metazoa > Chordata > Chondrichthyes > Carcharhiniformes > Carcharhinidae > Sphyrna > Sphyrna mokarran. The sequence continues at coordinate 36,317,333 of JAGIQG010000005.1, read as the reverse complement.
AGTATTCAATTGACTACAAGACATTTTGGGATATCCCGGCTTTATGAAAGATTCGATTTCAGTGCAAGTTTTTTTTTGTCCATTTTTAGTACATTCTGAAGAATTCTGAAACCGCGTCTGAAAACATTTTCAGGATTTCATGGAGAAAGTCCAAATGTCTATTCTTTCAAAAGCAGTCACAATGCTCAGTGCATTATTTAAATTCTATGCAACATAAACCATAAGGTGTTGGCCTAAATTTTTTGGATGACAAGGTCCTTTTTCCGGGTTTGATTCTCAGCTCGGTCATTGTCTATGCGGAATTTGCATGTTCTCCACGTGTCTGTAAGGGTTTCCTCTGGGTGCTCTAGTTTTCTCCCACAGTCTGGGAGGTACATTGACCTGAACAGGGTGTGGGGACTAGGGGAATTTCACAGTAACTTCATTGCAGTGTTAATGTAAGCCTTACTTGTGACTAATAAATTAGCTTTACTTTACTTTTCCTTCCATTCTATGAGTCAGCAAGCTGCACATTCCTGCCCTCTCCGACTGTCCCACAGCCAATGTGATGCTCCAATGAGCATTGATTGGCTGTAGGTCTTTCACTCAGGAGCAAGTCATACTTATGAGAGCTGCTTGCCGATCCAATTGGCCAACAGCTCTCCAATCTTGGCAGCAACAGCACTATATAGTGGGTAGCACCGGATTGTGTAATTTCACACATTGTATGATTTCAAGAAGAAATTAGATGTAGCTCTTGGGAATAAGTGCATCAAGGAACATGGGGGGAAAGTGCTTAAAACATTTTGCATGTAAAACATCAACTCATGCTTTACATGCAAAAAAATTGGTGCCTGGAGTTGGGTGGATGGAGGGAAGAAACAACTCCTCCCTTAAAACCTAAGGTTCGCCTTCGAGCAGGACAGGAAATAGCTGATCAGTCCACCTAAAACAGGCATTAGGCTGCTTTTCACAGCAGATCAGGGCCATAGACTGGGTTCTCCTGCTGTCCAGAATGAATTGTGTTTCTGTGGTTTCAATCTAGCCTCTACACAAGCACTATACTCAGCACAGAATTCCTATTTATTAGGCTGGCAGAACGAAATTCTCCAATAGCCTCAGGAGGAATTTTACGAGGCTCTCCCAAGAAAGGTCATAAATTACCTGCATTTTTGTCGAAGCTTTTCATCTTGCTCTCATCAGGTCAATTGCAGGAATATTATTGCTGGGGGAAACAATAACTATGATTGTTTTTTTTTATTATTGGGTGAATTCCATCCTCAACAGTTTGAAAAGTATCTGGATTTAACCAGACAGTTGAGTACCTGATATGCCACCTTGGAAATACATATTTGCTCTGACCTCAAAAAGGTAGCCATGTGATACCTTAATTTCTCATATTATCTTCTGAGCAGAACTTGTATTTCTGTGATGGGAAATTTTGTGCTGTAGTCCAGTGCTGTGCAGAAACTACATCAAAACTACAGAAACATAATTCATTTTGGCCATTAGGAAAAGAGGACCTTTCCATCCATTGATTTCAATGGACATTAATTGAGGCGAAATAGGAACATAGCACTTAGGAATAGTAAAAAGTTTCACAACACCAGAATAAATTCCAACAGGTTTATTTGGTAGCAGGAGCTTTCGGAGCACTGCTCCTTCATCAGGTGAGTGAAGAGTTGAATTCACAAACAGGAATGTAAAGATACCATTCAATATGGTCATGTTGTGGTCTTAATTCCATTATCCTGACTACCACCCTTAACCATTGACTCCCTTGTGGACCAAAAACCTATCTTACCCAGTCATGAATAAATTTAAAGACCCAGTTTCCATAACTTTCTCAGAAAGATATAAACACTATTTATATAATAACAACAAAGAGTCATCTGGAATCATAAAGACTCTACAGTGCAGAAAGAGGCCATTTGGTCCATCAAGTCCACAATCCCACCCAAGCCCTGTCCCCTATATTTTATCCACTAATCCCTCTAACCTACATATCTCAGGACACTAAGGGGCAATTTTAAGCATGGCCAATCAACCTAACCCCTGCATCTTTGGTTGTGGGAGGAAATCAGACCATCCAGAGGAAATCCACGTAAACATGAGGAGAATGTGCAAACTCCACACAGATAGTGACCCAAGCCAGGAATTGAACCCAGATCCCTGGAGCTATAAAGCAGCAGTGCTAACCACTGTGCTACTGTGCTACCTGCAACACAGTAATAGTAATAACATTGCTGTATCTCATTATACCACCCAATTAAGTTTTTGTTTGAACAGGAGCTTAAAAACGTATGACAAATTATAATTATAATTTATTTTGCCTGTCAGTATTCCATGTTTCAAAAGGTTTTCGTTGTGGCAATTTTACATGGTCTTGCAAGGTGCTCCCCCTGGTGGTAAGAAATATACCAGTTTGAATGAAGCCACATAAAACAATAAGATTTTAAAACATGTTGGCCAGAATTCTCTGGTCTTCCCACCTCACCACCATTACCAGCAAATCTCCCTTCATAGCAGAAAGACCGGAGAATCCCAGCCACAGATGAGGTCAGAGAATCCGGCCCTTTAGATATTATTCAGTGTATATCCTGTAATTTTGTTTTTCATAATATCAGATTTATCCATATGTCATAATTATCCATATCTATGTTTTCCTCAGAATAGTTTAGTGTTGTATGCAGAAAACATTCAGAAATAAGAAAAATCTGATACTATTACCCTCAGCTGTCCTTTCAATTTCCAGTGGTTCAAACAGAACCACCCCCAGTAAGTTTCGTAGTAACCGTTTAACAATGCTGCAAATAGATATCAATTATCTATCTGGAATATTTTGGACAATTACAATCTGGTGTTATTGAGTATGTTTTTCATTTTCATATATACACAACCTACCCAGGCTAAGTGTCAGATCAAGCCCAAGATAGGTTGCAATATCCATCTTGTCAACTTGGCTCTTGTTTTTCTCTCTTGCGACCTTGAATTAATTTCAATTGCTTTTGGAATTTGGTTTTTGGAGCAAGCTCGGAATGGATTTATGTTTGCCCAGTCCAATTCTGAGCACTGGCTTTGTAATTTTAAAAATGAAGTAAAAATTTAAACAGGAACTTACAATTCCAAATGTCCATCATGCTTGGAAGATTTTTAACTTGACAGCTGCCTATAATTTTATTTTCAATTTCCTACTTTAGTTTTTCTCTATGATTCGACACAGACATATTTTTAAGTAATTCTCTAAAGTAATCTTATCTGTGTTATTTATTATTCTGTACGTTTTCATTACATTTCCTTTCAGGTATCTTTTAAGGCTGAGGAGTCCACTTTCTCTAATCTTTCCCCGATACTTTGGTGCCACGAATTAATGGTGCTTCTCTCTGCCACCTCCATTATGCAATAATGGTCAAATATGAAAACAATATTTACTGTCGGCACAATTCATCAGGTCATCTTCATCATCTCTTCATCATCTTGAATTTGGTTGGAATGGCAGAGAAAAATTCAACTTCATATTGCATTATAATTAAATTACTCTTGTTTCATAGAAATCCCACAGTACAGAAAGAGGCCATTTGGCCCATCGAGTTTGCACTTACCACAATCCCACCCCCATATCCTTTCATATTTAACCCACTAACTTATGCATCTCAGGGCACTAAGGGGCAATTTTAGCATGACCAATCAACTTAACCCACACATCTTTGGATTGTGTGAGGAAACCAGAGCACCTGAAGGAAACACATGCAGTTACAAGCAGAATGTGCAAACTGTACACAGAAGGGACCCAAGCTAGGAATCGAACCCAGTTCCCTAGAGCTGTGAAGCAGCACAGGTAACCACTCTGTTACCATGCTGCCCTTTCATAGAACACACGCTGTATCTCTAACAGTCAGTAGTTTTATCTTCTGAAAACTTTGGGTTAATTTTAACTTGCAAAAATGTGTGGGTTTGGGTTGAGAGGGAGGTTAAAAAGTTAAAAATCTATCTTGAACAAGCCCAGTTTTAACAGAGGTGGCACAAGAGAGGCAAGCAACTAAATGACTTTGTGATTGAAACATTTTAAAAAGGTTATGCGCTTCCAGTTTTATTGAAGTCTGTTTGTAACTTTTGTCAGCTGCATTTTCCAGGCTGTGAAAACTCATAAGTCAAAGGTAAGAAAGGCTGATCGTTGAGAGAAGTACCTTTACAGCACGGCTTGTGAGTCATGAATGATTTCTCCAGGACCAACAAGCTTATGTGTAAACACACGCAGCTCACCACAATCTCCTTCAATACTTCCAAATGTCCAAAGATGGGCAGGTTAGGTTGGTTGGCCATGCTAAAATTGCCCCTTGGTCTTCTGAGTTGTATAAGTCAGAGGGATTAGCGAGTAAATGTTTAGGGATATGGGGATAGAGCCTGGCTGGGATTGTGGTCAGTGCAGATTCAATGGGCCAGATGGCTTCTTTCTGCACTTTGGGTTTCTATGATTTCCCTCCATCAGGATTCAACTCTCACTTGATGATCAACAATGCCCTATCTGAACTTGATCACCCAGCTTTTCAAATTTGCCCCTCATTCCTTCCACTGGCCACCAATCAGCCCTTCCTGATGTCCAAATTCATGCTTGCCGTATGAGGAATGGTTGAATACTCTGGGTCTGTATTTGTTGGGGTTTAGAAGGATGGGGGGGGGGTCTTATCAAGACTTACGGGATACTGCGAGGCTCAGGTAGGCCTAGGATATGGAGAGAGTGTTTCCAATAGTTGGAAAAACCAGAGGACACAAACTCAGGCTAAAGGGACGATCCTTTAAAACAGAGATGACGAGGAATGTCTTCAGCCAGAGTGTGGCGGATCTGTGGAACTTTTTGCCGCAGAAGGCTGTGGAGGCCAGGTCATTGAATGTCTTTAACACAGAGACAGATGGTTCTTGATAAATAAGGAAATCAGGAGTTATGGGGAAACAGGAAAGAAGAATGGGGATGAGAAAAATATCATCTGTAATTGAATGGCTGAGCAGACTTGATGGGCCAAGTGACCTAATTCTGCTCCTGTGGCTTATGGTCTTATGGTCTTTAGCATATGACTCCTCCATTGAGGATTATTCACTGTTCTTTCACTGTGTAGGGTCAAAATCCTGGAAGTCCCTCCCTAACAGCACTGTCGGTGTACCTGCATCTCAAGGACTGCAGTGGTTCAAGAAAGCAGCTCATCGGCATTGTCTGAGGCACAACTAGGGATAGACAGTAAATGCTGGTCCAGCCAGCGATGCCCACCTCCTATAAAATGAATTTTAAATATATATATATATATTTCCTAGACAAAATAGTGAGTGACTAAGAGGAGAGCTTCCAGGTGGTGGTGTTCCCATGTGTCTGCTGCTCTTGTCCATTTACCCATTGTGGGTTTGGAAGGTGCTGACTGAGGAGCTTTGGTGAGTTCCTGCACTGCATCCTGTAAATGGTACACATGGCTGCCACTGTTTATCAGTAGTAAGGGGATTGAATGTTGTGGAAGGGATAGCAATCAAGCCAATGGCTTTGTTCTGGTTGGTGTTAAGTTTCTTGAGTGTTGTTGAGATGCACCCATGCAGGCAAGTGGAAAATTTTCCATCACATTCCTGCTTTGTACCCTGTAGAGAGTGAACAGATTTTGGGGAGTCAGGAGGTGAGTCACCTGCCACAGAATTCCCAGCCTCTGATCTGCTCTTGTAGCCACACTATTTATATGGCTAGTCCAGTTCAGTTCCTAGTTAATAGGATGTTGATAGTGGGGAATTAAGCGATGATAACGCCATTCGGTGTAAAGTGGTGGTAGTTAGATCCTCTCTTGGTGAAGATGGCTAGTGTATGACACCAAATGTTGCTTTCCAGTTGTCAGCCCAATCCTGATATTGCACAGGTCATGCTCCATTTGGGTATGGATTGTTTATCGCTCTCCTACTCTCCCACCACATACACGTGCCGAGGGCAAATGAATCCCAATGGCTGAGTTCCTCACTGTGGCATCAAAACTTTTGTAGGTCTCAGATGGCCTCAGCTGGTTTCCATTCTGTAACCATCTCCTTTCACCTAGTCTGCCCCAGACATCATATGTATCCCATGCCTCCCCTTTAAAATTCTCGACACCCTTTGTTAATGAACTCTAGTGAATTTTGCAACTACATTAATTGATTATTCCCTGACTAGCTGGCACCAGTATTTTCAAGCCCAGTCCACTTTCATTTACATGCTTGGCAAGGCCTGAAGATTCAGCCAAATACACTTGTCATTATTAATTACCTTTCAGCACTGAAATTTTTAAAAACATTTTTCTTTCTAGACTTGTCATAAAAGCTATGAACTTTGTGGATATAAGGAACTTGTGTTGTTTTTGTCTGGCATCTTTTCAGAAATTCTGTAAAGCAGAAATTATTTTTTTATTTGATGGGCAAGAAGATCACAGGAAGAAACTTAATGAAAAAGAGACAAATTTGACCTTCAGGGACTAATTGGAGAATATATTAAGTATTTTATGGTTTTAACATGTATGGATAGGATTTTCCCCCAGACGTCAGTATCAGTGCAGACTAGATGGGCCGAAGGGCCTATTCTGCACTGTGTGATTCTGTGATGTGGAGTTGAATAGGGCAGTGGGCAGACACAAACATTCACATTTGTGGCTGCTGTACTAGATTGTCATTATTACCCAGCCATTGGGCCATTTTCATGGAACTGGGATCAGTAATCAATTGAGGCTGTCTAATGGTCTATTAGAGGAGCAGAAGTAGGCCACTCAGCCTATTCAGTCTGCTCCACCATTCAATGAGATCATGATTGATCTGATATGATAATCTTTAATTCTATTTTCCCATTATATCCCCAGTTTTTAGCCTGTGCATTTTCGTGCTTTATCTTCTGTCTTTGAGGTAATGAAAGTGTGTGATACCATGCATTTTATCCAGGGCACAACTTACTTCAGGCTGTTCAAAATTTAAGTTACATTTAAACTCCATATGATATGAGTATGACATCCTAAAATAAGAAATTGAGAACCACAATGTCTCTTTTTTTAATAAGGAAAAAGCAGCATGAACTTGAAGCTGAAATGGATAAACAGGCTTTTGCAAATGAAGAGGAATGAAGTAGGCACACGGCTGTAACAATAGCAACAGCTGCTGTTAGTTGGTGAATTGCAAAGATAAAGGATAACAAAGAGAACAACAGCACAATTGCCACATCAAATTGGCAGGATGGGATTTATGAGCATACCATATATCCAGTTATTATTTTGAAAATGGTCAATTTATGTATCTAAAATTACCCATATTTCCAAGAAGATGTGACACAGTTAAGTTCAAGAGCGCATAAATTTTAAGCATCATAGTTGCAATTTTCCAGTCCTGGGCAACATCCTCATAAATCTCCTCTGCATCCTCTTTTAAACAATTACATCTTTGCTGCAATGAAATGACCAGGAATGCACACAGTACTCAAGTTGTGGCCTAATTAATGTCTTACTATAGTTCCAACATAAAATAATATCCCTGCTCTTATTTTTTATGCCTTAGCTAATAAATGAATGGATTCCACATGCTTTCTTAACAATCTTTTCAATCTGTCCTGCTACCTTCAGATTCTGTGGATTTTGACCCAGTTTATGGAGTCCTTCTCTTTGGTTATTCTCAGGTCAATGTGACAGAGTTTATAGATGGCTGTGCACATAATGTTAAGATGTAAAGATGCCGGCATTGGATTGGAGTGGTAAGAACTCAGTAAGAATTTAGCAACACCAATTATTAATCCAACCGATTTATTTGATAGTAAAAAAGCGAGCTTTCAACACTCCCGTGTCTTCATCAGGCAAGTGCAGTGTTCTGGTCTGCAATAGCACACATCAGCACAGACAGTCAGAGATTGCTGATTAGAATGCGAATCCTTACATCTAACCTGCTATTCAAGTGTTAAAGTGGCTAACAATGTGTGTGAAGGGGATCCTGAGCATTGTTAAAATGGAATACATATTCTCAACTTGCACTCAGGACGCAGACCAGCTGCGAAACTTTGCCAAGCAGATGAGACAAAGAAACTACACCATTTACATGCACACCAAGAACAGGAAACTTGAAAAACTCGGCATCGCCACCAGCAACAACCAAACCTCCCTTGGCACCACAGTAGAAAACAACACTACCGCAGGGAGGTCCATTGTTAACCTGTCGGACTACACACTTCAATCAGAGGAAATCGAAGTTCTCAGCCGAGGGCTCAATTTCTGTCCCACCACCAAAATGGATCCCATCAGTCTCGCAGCAGATACAGAGGAATTCATCAGGCGAATGAGGCTGCGAGAGTTCTTCCACAAACCCCAAGAGGCCAATAGTGGACTCAATGAGATAGCGAATGAAGAACCAGAACAGCCGACAGAGGGATCCGCAGTGCAGCAACCGAAGAGGAATGAATCCAATTGGACTCCTCCGGAAGGCCGCTGCCCCCGACTGGACATGTATGCCCAAGCCATCAGGAGGTACGTGAACACCAGATTTATCAACCGCACTTACAAGACAGTCCCGAACATCACCCAAGTACAACGCAAGGCCATCCGTGCTCTCAAGACCAACCGCAACATTGTCATCAAACCAGCAGACAAAGGAGGCGCCACCGTCATACTGAACAAAACGGACTACTGTGAAGAAGTGTACCGACAACTAAACAATGAGAAACACTACAGACAGTTACCAGCAGATCCGACCAAAGAACACACTCGTCAACTCAACACTCTGATCGAAACCCTTGATCCGGACCTTCAGAACACCCTCCGGGCTCTCATTCCACGTACTCCCCGCATTGGAGATCTCTACTGCCTCCCAAAGATACACAAGGCAAACATACCCGGCCGTCCCATCGTATCTGGCAATGGGACCCTGTGTGAGAACCTCTCCGGCTATATCGAGGGCATCCTGAAACCCATCGTACAAAGAACCCCCAGCTTTTGTCTTGACACTACGGACTTCCTGCAGAAACTCAGCACACATGGAGCAGTAGAAACAGGGACACTCCTTGTCACAATGGATGTCTCGGCGCTCTACACCAACATCCCCCACGACGATGGTATTGCTGCAACTGCCTCAGTACTCAATGCCAACAACTGCCAGTTTCCAGATGCAATTTTACAACTCATCCGCTTCATCTTGGACCACAATGTCTTCACCTTCAACAATCAGCTTTTCATCCAGACACACGGAACAGCCATGGGGACCAAATTCGCACCTCAGTATGCCAACATCTTCATGCACAGGTTCGAACAAGACTTCTTCACCACACAAGATCTCCAACCAAGGTTATATACTAGATACATTGATGACATCTTTTTCCTTTGGACTCATGGTGAACAATCATTGAAACAACTGTATGATGATATCAACAAGTTCCATCCCACCATCAGACTCACCATGGACTATTCTCCAGAATCAGTTGCATTCTTGGACACACGCATCTCCATCAAGGACGGTCACCTCAGCACCTCACTGTACCGCAAACCGACAGACAACCTCACAATGCTCCACTTCTCCAGCTTCCACCCTAGACACGTTAAAGAAGCCATTCCCTATGGACAAGCCCTCCGTATACACAGAATTTGCTCAGATGAGGAGGATCGTGACAGACACCTCCAGACACTGAAGGATGCACTCGTGAGAACAGGATATGGCGCTCGACTCATCGATCGACAGTTCCAACGTGCCACAACGATAAACCGCACTGATCTCCTCAGAAGACGAACACGGGACACGGTGGACAGAGTACCCTTTGTTGTCCAGTACTTCCCCGGAGCGGAGAAGCTACGACATCTTCTCCGGAGTCTTCAACATATCATTGATGACGATGAACATCTCGCTAGGGCCATCCCCACCCCCCCACTTCTTGCTTTCAGACAACCGCACAACCTCAAACAGATCATTGTTCGCAGCAAACTACCCAACCTTCAGGAGAACAGTGACCACAATACCACACAACCCTGCCACAGCAACCTCTGCAAGACATGCCAGATCATAGACATGGACGACATCATCAAACGTGAGGATACCATTCACCAGGTGCACGGTACATACTCTTGCAACTCGGCCAACGTTGTCTACCTAATACGTTGCAAGAAAGGATGTCCCGAAGCATGGTATATTGGGGAGACCATGCAAACACTACGACAGCGGATGAATGAGCATCGCTCAACAATCACCAGGCAAAACAGTTCCCTTCCTGTGGGCGAACACTTCAGCAGTCATGGGCATTCGGCCTCCGACCTGCGGGTAAATGTTCTTCAAGGGGGCTTTCGTGATACACGACAGCGCAGAGTCGCTGAACAGAGACTGATAGCCAAGCTCCGCACACATGAGGACGGTCTTAACAGGGATCTTGGCTTCATGACACACTATCTGTAACCCCCGTAACTTGCCTGGGTTAGCAAAAAACCTCACTTACTGTGCTGTCTGGAGAAAATACACAACTCTCTAACAATGCTCAGGATCCCCTTCACACACATTGTTAGCCACTTTAACACTTGAATAGCAGGTTAGATATAAGGATTCGCATTCTAATCAGCAATCTCTGACTGTCTGTGCTGATGTGTGCTATTGCAGACCAGAACACTGCACTTGCCTGATGAAGACACGGGAGTGTTGAAAGCTCACTTTTTTACTATCAAATAAATCGGTTGGATTAATAATTGGTGTTGCTAAATTCTTACTGAGTTCTTACCACATAATGTTAAGCACAGGTAGTCTTACTTGTCTCTTGTCTATTGTCTTTCCTGACAGTTAAGGTTATTGGGGACAGACAAAAGCAGCCCAGAAATTCCTGACCCTGTCCCCACTGAATGATCAGATGGAGACTTCTGAAGTTTTAATGATGGCCTTTACTTCAAGCTACACCAAGGGAGTTAATCACATGGCTTGCCAACTTCCAGGGCAAAAATACAATTGCAATTATACTCTAGATTCAGTTACAAGTGATTTATATACACCAATCAAGAACTAATACTTAAATTTACATTAACCTATCATAATCAATGTTCATGCTTATGCCACTCAACTGACATGATTTCAGGAGACCAGTTACAGCATTAATACACTTGCCTAATTAAAATATCAGAGTATAAATAAGACACATCTACATAATATAGTATCCAATTGTTGATGAAGCACAAATTCAAAGTCCCAGACTTTCTGTAACTATCACCTGGAGCAGTGGCTTGAGACTTTCTTGTGGTTACCAAAGTGATCGTCTTTGTCCATAATTCTACTTTATGTACACTCACAGCTGCTTCATAGAAATTCTTCCAGCACGTATCACATTTTTAACCAAGTCAATTCTTTATTCACATCTAACTTCAACCATGACACATCTTACTTCAGGAGCATCGAAACCAACCATCATTATCTTTAACATAACAGACTGATCACGCATGTCAGTTCCCTTAGGTATCATATTGATCCCTTAGCTTCCCATGGAAATAAACTAAGCATTGTAAAAATGCATTGCATGTCTCAAGCTTTTTAAAGAATTTTTGGTCTATTTTGGATAGATGAAGGGACTTTTTCTCCACAGGTGGCATGGTGGCATTGTGATTAGCATGACTGCATTACAGATGCAGTTTAATGCGGATAATTGTAAGATTATCCACTTTGGTAGCAATGATAGGAAGACAGAATATTAATTGAACTGAGAGAAGTGATTACTCAACAAAATCTTGGAGTCCTCATGCAGCATTTGCTGAAAGTAAGTGAGCAAATAGGGCAGGCAGTAAAGAAGGCAAATGATATGTTGGCCTTCATAGTGAGAGATTTGAGTATAGAGATGAGGATGTTTTGCTGCAATTGTGTAAGGCATTGGTGAGGCCACATCTGGAGTATTGTATGCAGTTTTGGTGTCCTTATCTGAAGAAGGACAGAGGAAGCACAGCAAAGGTTTACCAGGCTGATTCGTGGGATGGCAGCTTGTCATATGAGGAGGGACTTTGTTGGTTAGGATTATAGTCACTGGAGTTTAGAAGAGTGAGAGGGATCCCATGGAAACTTATAAAATTCTAACAGGATTGGACAGGGTAGATTCAGGAAGAATGTTCCCAATGGTGGGGGAGTCTGAAACTAGGGGTCATAGTTTGAGGATAAGAGGTAAACTTCTTCGAACTGAAGTGAGGAGAAATTTCTTCACCCAAAGAGTGGTGAATGTGTGGAATTCACAGAAAGTAGTTGAGGCCAAAATATTGTCAGATTTCAAGAAGAAATTAGATATAGCCTTTGGGGCTAACGGGACCAAGAGATATGGGAGAAAGGCTGGAGGATCAAGATGTTGACTTTGATGCTCAACCATGATGAAGATGAATGGTGGAGCAGGTTTGAAGGGCTGAATGGCCCACTCCTGCTTCTAGTTTCTATGTTAAGGCAGGGGATGGAGTAATGATCAAGCTTGCTGTTTTGTCCTATGTGGTGTCAAATTTCTCTAGTGTTGTTTGACCTGCATTCATCCATGTAAAGAGACTATTCCATGACAGTTGTGACTTGTCCCTGTAGACGGTGGACAGGGATTGGGGGATCAGTAGTTAAGTTACTTTCTGCAATGCTGCTCTCCAGGATGTTGATGATGGGGGAATTCAATGATGGTAATCCTTTGGAACACCAAGGGGAGATGGTGAGATTTTCTCTCTTTCGAGTTGGTCACTGCATTGCATTTGTATGGCACAAATGCAGCTTGTCACTTATCAGTCCAAACATGAATGTTGTCTAGGTTTTGCTGCAAGTATAAATGGACTACTTCAGCATCTGAGGAGTTGCAAATAGTTTTGACCATTGTCAACAGTGAACACCTCCACTTTTGACTTATGATGGAGGGAAGGCCATTGATGAAGCAGCTGAAGGTAGTTGGGACCAGGGACTACCCTGAGGAACTCCTTCAATGATATTCTAACACTGAGGTGATTGGTCCCCAACAATCATGATTGTCTTCCATTGTGCTAGATATGGAGAATGGAGAAGTTTACTCAATTTGGATTTAATTAAATTACAAAGTTAGCTTAGACTCTAACTTTTCTTTCTAACATTAGCATTAGATGGTTTGTTCCAGGTGTGATTCAATTGATCACCAGGAACATTTTATCAAAAATTTATTTAAGAACACAGTTCAAATAGAACAAAAAAAGCATAATTGTTTTACCAATTTAAATATTTAATCATGACAAATTATAGAACATAGAACATAGAACATTACAGCACAGAACAGGCCCTTCGGCCTTCGATGTTGCGCCGACCAATATAAAAAGCAATGACCCTCCAAACTAAACCATTCCCTTCTCTTCCATATACTTATCAACTAACCTCTTAAACGCCACCAAACTTGGCGCATCTACAACTGCTGCAGGCAGGGCATTCCACTCCCGAACCACCCTTTGGGTAAAGAACCTACCTCTGATATCCGTCCTATAACTAATACCCCTTAATTTAAAGCTGTGTCCCCTCGTGCTAGCTTTCTCCATCCTAGGAAAAAGGCTATCACTGTCCACCCTATCTAAACCTCTAATCATCTTATATGTTTCGATTAGGTCCCCTCTTAGCCGCCTCCTTTCTAACGAAAACAACCTCAAATCCCTCAGCCTCTCTTCATAAGACCTGCCCTCCATACCAGGTAACATCCTGGTAAACCTCCTCTGTACCCTCTCCAATGCCTCCACATCTTTCTTATAATGTGGGGACCAGAACTGCACACAATACTCCAAGTGCGGCCGCACTAGAGTTTTGTACAGTTGCAACATGACGTTGCGGCTCCGAAATTCAATCCCCCTACCAATAAAAGCTAAGACTCCGTATGCCTTCTTAACAACCTTCTCGACTTGACTGCCTACTTTCAGGGATCTATGCACATACACACCAAGATCCCTCTGTTCATCTAGACTACTAAGAATCCTACCATTAGCCCTATACTCTACACATTTATTATTTCTGCCATAGTGCATTACCTCACACTTTTCCACATTAAACTCCATTTGCCACCTCTCGGCCCAGCTCTGCAACTTGTCCAAGTCCCTCTGCAAACTATAACACCCCTCTTCACTATCTACCACTCCACCGACTTTAGTGTCATCTGCAAATTTACTAATCCATCCTTCAATACCCTCATCCAGATCATTTATAAAAATTACAAACAGCAGGGGCCCCAAAACAGACCCCTGAGGTACACCACTTGTCACCGAACTCCAAGATGAATATCTCCCATCAACCACCACCCTCTGTCTTCTATCTGCTAGCCAATTCCTAACCCAATTAGCTAAATCACCCTCTATCCCATACATCTGCATTTTCTGCAGAAGTCTTCCATGGGCCACCTTATCAAACGCCTTACTAAAGTCCATATATACCACATCAACCGCCTTACCCCCATCCACCTCTTTAGTCACTTTTTCAAAAAACTCAATGAGGTTAGTAAGGCACGACCTACCCTTCACAAAACCATGCTGACTATCTCCAATCAATTCATTACTCTCTAAATAACTATAAATCCTATCCCTAATTATTCTCTCCAATACTTTGCCCACAACAGAAGTAAGACTCACTGGCCTATAATTCCCTGGAAGGTCTCTCTTCCCCTTCTTGAACAACGGGACCACATTCGCTATCCTCCAGTCCTCCGGAACCACACCCGTAACCAACGACGACCTGAAGATCAGAGCCAGAGGCTCTGCAATCTCCTCTCTTGCCTCCCAGAGAATCCTAGGGTAAATCCCGTCCGGCCCAGGGGACTTATCCAACTTCAAACCCTCGAGAATATCTAGCACATCCTCCCTATCTACTTCGATACCTTCCAGTTTGCTACCCTGTACCTCAGTGTTCTCCATAACTACATTTACATCACCCTGCGTGAATACCGAAGAGAAATATTTATTCAGTACCTCTCCAATCTCCTCAGGCTCCACGCACAACTTCCCACTGCTGTCTATGACTGGCCCTAATCTTGCCCTAACCAATCTTCTATTCTTAACATATCTAAAGAAAGCTTTAGGATTCTCCTTAATCCTATCAGCCAAAGTCTTCTTGTGTCCTCTCTTAGCTCTCCTCAATTCACTCTTTAGCTCCCTCCTGGCTAATCTATAGCTATCCATTGCACTAACCGAGCCTTCAAGCCACATCCTGACATAAGCCTCCTTTTTCCTTTTAACCAGCAAATCAACTTTTTTCGTACACCAAGGTTCTCTTACTCGACCATTTCCTCCTCGCCTGACAGGGACATACTTATCAAGGACTCGCAGCAGCTGCTCCTTGAATAAGCTCCACATTCCAGATGTTCCCAGTCCCTGTAGTTTCCTAGTCCAATCTATGCACCCTAATTCTCTCCTGATGGCCTCATAATTGCCCTTCCCCCAGCTATAACTACTGCCCCCAGCTTCATGCCTATCCCATGCCTATTATAATTCTTAACAGCTAGATATCTCTACAGTTCCAATTTTAAGTAGTATCCTCCATTGACATCGTCTTCCTCAGAAGCAGTTAGCACCAAAAAATCAATACGCTCATGTAGATGTTAAATTTCAAGCTTTTTAACACCTCTGGACAGAGATCCAGTCAGACACCTGTCTTCTGATTCTCATATAGCAACTTCTAAAGATCCACACCCAAACACAAAATCTCAAAGAAAGGGATTTAATTCCTGTCAGATTCAGTCTCCAAATTCAGAGAGGGGAGAAGAGAGGCACAGCTCCCTTCTGGGGTGGCACAGTAGCACAGTGGCTAGCATGCTGCTTCACAGCTCCAGGGACCTGTGTTTGATTCCAGGCTTGGGTCACTGTTTGTATGGAGTTTGCACATTTTCCTCATGTCTGCACGGGTTTCCTCCTGGTGCTTTGATTTCCTCCCACAATCCAAAAACGTGCGAGTTAGGTTGATTGGCCATGCTATAATTGGCTCTTAGTGTCCTGAAATGCATAGATTAGAGGGATTAGTGGGTAAAACATGCAGGGATATGGGGGTAGGGCCTGGGTGAGATTGTGGTCAGTGCAGACTCAATGGGTTGAATGGCTCTTTCTTTTCTGTGGGGTTTCTATGATTTCTATGAACTCCAAGCAGCATTTCAGCCTGAGTTCTCTGTGAAAGCCTAGCTCCACTCAGTCACCTGATGTTTTCTGCCAATCAAGCCCTACTCTGCAAAATTCCAGGGGAACAGCATTATTCCAGATTAAAACAAACATTTTTATATTTAAGTATTACAAGGAACAAAGAACAATACAGCATGGCTCTTCAGCCCAACGAGCCTGCGCCACCATTTTAACATTGTGAGTGCCCTCCTCTACCTATGACCTTTGTCTACACTTATTGTGGAAGATTGAGGGAAGTCTAATTTAGGGACAATTTGTTACACCAATCAGCACAAGAGCACGTTTTTGGGATGTGGGAAGAAACAGGAGCACCCCAAGAAAACCCACGCAGTCACAAGGAGAATGTGCAAACTCCTGCAAACACCAGCCCAAATCCACGTATCTGCACAGCAAACAATGATAGTCACTGAGCTGTCATGTTACCTGTCAGATGGTCCAGTTTAAGCGAACACTAATGACGTGAAGCACTAGGTAACTCTCGAAGCAACATCCAAGAGCGGCCCTCACATAACCCACCACGTGTATGCCCCTTGTTGTCAACAAGGCAGACCGAATCACCTGCGAAGTAAAAGAAAAGGTATATTAATTTCACAACTAGGCTGAATGAAGTTACTGTGAAAATCCACTAGTTGCCACACTCCAGTGCCTGTTCAGGTACACAGGAAGAATTTAGCATAACCAATGCATCTAACCAGCTCGTCTTTCAAACTGTGGGAGGAAACTAGAGCACCCAGAAGAAATCCACATAGACAGGGAGAATGTGCAGGCTCCATATAAACAGTGACCGAAGCCAGGAATCGAACCCTGTCATTGTGTGGCAGAAGTGCTGATCACTGTGCCACCATGCCACCAACATTTGAGCAATTATACTGCAGCAGTAACAATAGAGGATGTTGGTTTGACACATCGGCACCAGTTATAACAGACTTCAAAACAAAATCCTGCACAAGATACGTGACTTAAATACTTTTCTTAAATGCCCAGTATTGTCACACCTTTCATAATTTTACTAGTCACTCCTCAGCCTTCTCCTGGGATAAAGACATCCAGCCTGTATATGCTCTTCTGATCGGTAGCATGTCAGAGAGCGGAATTTTCCCATTTTGCCCTCCACAGGCATTGTAGTTGGTGGGACAGAAAATTTGGTGGTCCATGCGAAGTTTCATTGACATGGGGTGGAAATTCCAGCCTTGGTGCAAGTGGGGCTGGAAAATCCTGCCCATAGTTGTGGTATTATCCTTGTCACTTCTTTGTACCCTCTCCAGTGATTCTATAGCTTTTACAAAACATACTGACCCCAGAACTGCAGGTCAAGCTGTCATTTAGCCAAGTTGTGTTTCAAGTTTAGCATTGTAGATCTGTACTGTTGGAAATTTTGATCTAATTTATTATTGTCACATGTTGGTATACAGTGAAAAGTATTATTTCTTGTGCTATACAAAGTAAACTGTACATGGAGAAAGAAATGAGAGAGAACAGAATGTCGTGTTACAATCATAGCTGGATGTACAGAAAGACCATCTTATTATGAAATAGGTCCATTCAAAAGTTTGATGGCGGCAGGAAAGAAGGTGTTCTTGAGTTGGTGGGTGCCTGACCACAGACTTTTGTATCTTTTTCCCAATGGAAGTTGGAAGAGAGTATACCCAGGATGTTTGAGGTCCTTGATTAATGGGTTTTCTTTTGAGATTGGCACAGACAGGATGGGCTGAATGGTTTCATGGAGTGTCTGTTAGTTGGAACTGAGAGTTATTTTGAGATTGGCATAGACAGGATGGGCTGAATGGTTTCATGGAGTGTCTGTTAGTTGGAAATGGGAGTTACTTTGAAGGTGGCACAGACAGGACGGGCTGAATGGCCTCCTGCTGTGCCTGTAGCTGTCAGGACAATGGTTATTGTGACGTTTCCCAGCCGGCTGTTCCAGCGCTGCCGTTTCGAATCGAATCCGCGAGCAGCTTCCGCCCGGATGCATTTTGACCCCTTGGCGCTTCCCGTCGCCTGAGCAAACGGTGAGCTGCTTGACGGCGTCTTGTTGCCTCGCAACCCGCAGCGGCCCCTAACGGCTGGCGGGTGGTGGCCCTCGGAGCGGACGGCCCGCACATTCAGGTAAGCAGAGAATCCACCGTGAGCCACACCGAAAACACGGAAGACTTTTCAGGGGGATTGGTTACGGTTAGGGGTATAGCTGGTCCCGAGGGTGGCCCGCCCCCGCCTCCTAGGGATTGGTGGAAAGCTGCAGGGTTCTAGATGCTAAGTGGCTGGCTCCGCTTGTCAATCAAACCCGCCGCCTTTATGACATCAGCGGCGGGGAAAGCACGTGGGCAGCAGCGCGGTGGCCAATCAGGAGACAGCACTTGGGCCCGGGTTGAGTTTGTTTAGAGGTGCAGGAAGGAGGCTCCACTGCACCCTCAAAACACCAGGCACGTCAATGAGCAGTTGGTGCATCTGACAACAGAATGTCTCAGGGGATCATAGCCATGCAGAAGTTGCGAAGCGTGTCTTTTTTCTTGCAAAAGTGGTTGACTGCCCTGCACAAGTGGAAGGTTTAAGAAGCGTTTAGATGTGCATGAAGCTGGACAGGAAGGGGATGTTCTAGAGTTTGAGAATCCCTACAGTGCAGAAGGAGGACGTTTGGCCCATCAGGTTTGCGCAAAGTTTCTGATAGATCATCTTACCTATGGTTTCCTCCCACAATTGGAAAGATGTGCTGGTTAAGTGTGTTGGCCATGCTGAATTTTCCCTTCAGTGCACCTGAACAGGCACCAGAGAGTGGCAACTAGGGTATTTTCACAGCAACTTCAAGTGTTGTTTGCTGTGGGTGACACATTGATTAGCGCTGCTGCCTCACAGCACCAGGGACCTAGGTTTGATTCCCGGCTTGGGTAACTGTGGAATCTGCATGTTTTCCTTGTGTCTATGTGAGTTTCCTTCGGGTGTCCTGATTTCTTCACACAGTCCAAATACATGCTGGTTAGGTGCACTGACCTGAACAAGTGCCGAAGTGTGGCAACAAGGAGAATTTCACAGTAACTTCATTGCAGTGTTAATGTAAGCCTTACTTGTGACTAATGAATAAATTTTAAACTTTAATGTAAGCCTGCTTGTGATACTAATAAATAAACTTAAAACTTGATGCCTCTTCTACCCTGACTTCGTGCATTTATCTTGCTAACCACCCTGACATACATGCCTTGGGACACAAAAGGACAATTTAGCATAGCCAATCCAGCAAACCTGCACATTTTGGATTGTGGGAGAAAACTGGAGAAATGGAAACCCACCCAGACATTGGGAGAGTACAGCATTGAGTTTGCACAATCGAACCCGTGTCCCTAGCACTGAGGCAGTAGTGCAAACCACTGTGTTGCCATACAACGTTAAGGTAGCACAGTGGTTAGCACTGCTGCCTTACAGTGCCAGAGACCTGGGTTTGATTCCAGCTTGGTCATTGAGCAGACTCTGCAGATATTCTCCCCATGTCTGCATGGGTTTCCTCTGAGTGCTCTGATTTCTTTGCACAGTCTGAAAAATGAGCTGATTAGGTGCATTATCAATGCTAAATTCTCCCTCAGTGTACCTGATTGGGTGCTGGAGTGTGCTAACTAGGGATTTGCACTGTAACTTAATTGTAGTGTTAATGTAAGCCTACTTGTGTCACTAATTAATCAACTTTTCAGGGGTGGCATGGTAGCACAGTGGTTAGCACTGCTGTCTCACAGCACCAAGATTTGATTCCCGGTTTAAGTCACTGTGTGGAGTTTGCACATTCTCTTCTGCATGGGTTTCCTCCTACAGTCCAAAGATGTGCAAGTTAAGTTGATTGGCCATGTTAATTATCACTTAGTGTCAGGGAGACGAGCAGGGTCAATACATAGAGCTATGAGGACAGGTAGATGGGATTGTGATTGCTGTAGTTTTGATGGGCTGAATGGCCCCCTGCACTGTAGAGATCCTATGTATTAAGATGTCTGGCTGAAGTCTTTGTTACTATTATGAGATAACCGAGGTGACCAGTACTGTCAGCAAAACTGGCAGGTGAAACCAGAACTAGGGGGCATTGCTTCAAAATAATGGGGAGTGGATTTAGGATTGAGTTGAGGAGGAACTTCTTCACACAAATGGTTGTGAATTTGTGGAATTCCCTGCCAGTTGAGGCTACTTCATTGAATGTTTTTAAGGCAAGGATAAATACATTTTTAATCAGTAAAGGAATTAAGGGTTATGATGAGTGGGTGGATAAGTGGAGCTGAATCTGAGAAGATCAACCATGATCATATTGAATGGTGGAGCAGGCTCAAGGGGCCAAATGGCCTACTCCTGCTCTGAGTTCTTATGTCCTTATGTTCTAAGTCAATGTTTTTCTATATAAAGACATAACTTTTATCAAACCAGGGGACCACCAGGAGATCTCCAAAGTGATAAGTAGCTCTGGCATTGAGCAGCAAAACTTCTTCATTGTATTGTTATAGTTTCAGTCGAAAAACGGGTCAATTATAGATTTTTCTTATCATTCCTGCCTTACAATTACTTTAAATCAATCATCTTCAACTACACAAATCAACAATAATACTTGTCAAATACTCTGGCCAATTCCATTCCACTCCTCAACCTAACGGTATTTTCTTAGTTCATGAACTTTGAAAGCTAACTCCTGTCTTGGCTGACCCACACACCCTGAATTCCTTGAAACCTAAGATACTCAGCCCAGAGTTCAAATTAATATTTTCATGGGTTCCCTTTAAAGTTCACTATCTAACCAGACAAACTTGTGACACCGCATCTGGGCACCCAGTTCATCTCTGCATTATGAATAAGCCCTTTTCATTAAATGTGATTAACTATTCTAGCTGTTCTTCCATCCAAAACTTCAATTGATAAAACACACATATTTCCAAGGTTCAAGTATTCTCTTGAAATGTGGCTTCTCCCTAATAATTTTTACCATGATGTCTTGTGGTAAAATGCTTTTTGATGAAAGTGAACAATATTCCTTAAAATCAATAATACATTTAAAATGTCAGCATTTATGTTTTACTATCATAATCATTTATTTGAATCTGTCGCTGCATCTCATATGTGTAAATTACTTCTTCTTAGCTTATTTTAAAGCCATACAACTGAATACTGCTAGTTCAGTGTCTTAATGTGTACTGATTCAAAAAATCTCACTAATCTTATTACCCCACTTCAGTTACTAATAGTACAAGAGAATGAAGGAGGGAGGAAGGAAGGAATATGTAATAGCTCACGTTTGAAAGAATGGAGAATATGTGCAAGACAGAAATGAGTGATGTTGAGAATTCTGAAATATTTTTCTGCAGCAAGTGATTAGAATCTGGAATGCTCTATCTAAGAGCACGGTGACAGCAGATTCAGTCTAGAGTTCAAGAGAATTTGATAAATGTGCAAAGAAGAAACAATTGCAGGGCTATAGGGAAAAGGCTGGGAAGTACAACTAGGTGAGTTGCTCTGGCAGAGAGCTGCTGTGAATTGGCTAGCATTGTGTTAGGGGACCAAGTAGCTGTGGAGGAGATGGAGCTCAGGAGAGCAATTATAGCATGGCAGTCTCCTATGCTGTAACA
Source organism: Sphyrna mokarran (assembly GCA_024679065.1). Classification (NCBI taxonomy): domain Eukaryota; kingdom Metazoa; phylum Chordata; class Chondrichthyes; order Carcharhiniformes; family Carcharhinidae; genus Sphyrna; species Sphyrna mokarran. The sequence goes on along the minus strand of JAGIQG010000005.1, from coordinate 36,295,672 downwards.
ACTTGGCCTACTGTGATTGGTTCTTGGCAGAAGTCAGAGGGTGGTTATAGAGAATTGTTTTTCAAACCGGAGGCCTGTGAGCTGCGGTGTGCCTCAGGGTCCACTGTTGTTTGTCATTTATATTGATGGTTTGGATGAGAATATAGGAGGCATGTTTAGTAAGTTTGCAAGTGACACAGGGTTGATGGCATAGTGGATAGTGAAAAAAGTTATCTCCAGTTGCAACAGAATCTTCATCAATTGGGCTAATGTGCTGATGAATAGCAGATGGAATTTAATTTACACAAATGCAAGGTGATGCATTTTGGTAGATTGAACCAGAGCAGGACTTACTCAGTTAATGGTATGACATTGGGCAGAGTAAAGAGATCCAGGGGTACCTGTTCATAGCTCCTTGAAAGTGATGAAAAAGACATTCGGCATACTGGGTTTCATTGGTCAGGGCGTTGAATACAGGAGTTGGAATGTCTTGTTGAAGTTGTACAAGACATTAATAAGGGCACACTTGGAATACTGTGTGCAATTCTGGTCACCCTATTACAGAAAGGATACTATTAAACTAGAAAGAGTGCAGAAAAGATTGACTAGGATGCTTCTGGGACTTGATGGATTGAAGTATAAGGAGAGGCTAGATAGGCTGGGATTTGTTTTCTCTGGAGCATTGGAGGTTGAGGGGTAGTCGCTCATAGATGTTTATAGAATAATGAGGGGCACAGATCAGTTAGATAGTCAATATCTTTTCCCAAAGATAGAGAAGTCTAAAACTAGAGGGCATAGGTTTAAGATGAGAGGGGAGAGATACAAAAATATCCAAGAGGGGCAGTTTTTGCACACAGAGAGTGGTGAGTGTCTTCAACAAGCTGTCAGAGGTGATAAGAGAGGCAGGTACAATTTTATCTTTTTATAAAACATTTTGACAGTTCCATATGTAAGATGAATGTGGAGGGATATGGGCCAAATGTGGGCTTTTGGGATTAGTTTAAGGATTTTTTAAAAAAGGACGGCATGTATAAGTTGGCCGAAGGGCCTCTTTCCATGCTGTAAAACTCTACGACTCTATGTCGTAGTACAGAGAGTTCAATAAACATGAGGCACTAGAATGCATCACAATCACAGAGAATATGAATAAGCTATTTTGGTGTCGTGAAATCACAGGAAAAACAGCTGTGTATCTGAAAGATCCAGATGTTGAAAAGCTTTGGAAGGTAAAGAGAGGCTGGAGATAGGAAGGTAGTTTACAAAGGTATAGGGATGAAGGGTGGGACGTTTGAGGCAGATGACAATTGCTGAGAAGGGAGGAACATTTACAGTGTTAGTTGAAGTGGCATTCAGAAAGTTAAGCTGAGTGGAATGTGAGCAAGAGATGTTTTCATTGACAAGATGAGTTTAAGTAAAATAGCATAAGAGGAAGTTTCAAAGTTGGGGCTGGGAGATGTGGTAGCTGTTTTGTTGGACAAATTGGAGGCAGTTTTGGTGATAGTGGTTCACAGGTTCCTCTTTTGCGAAGTTAACGGCTTTGAGGGCAGGGAAGAAGTGTATACGGAAATAACTGGGAGGGGTAAATTTTACTGTCCAGGATAATGACGTCCTGATATATGGTGGTTATGGTGGCGAACAGCATGCTAGTACCTGATAATGTGGATAAATGCAAGGTTATCCACTTTGATAACAATAATAAGAAGACAGGTTATTATTTGAATGGGTATAAATTGAAAGAGGTGGATATTGAACGAGACCTTGGAGTTCTAGTGCATCAGTCACTGAAAGTAAATAAGCAGGTACGGCAGGCAGGAAAGAAGGCAAATGATATGTTGGCCTTCACAGTAAAATGATATGAGTATAGGGATAGGGATGTTTTGCTGCAATTATATAGAGCATTGGTGAAACCACACCTGGAGTATTCTGTGCAGTTTTGGTGTCCTTATTTAAAAAAGGATGTCTTTGCTATAGAAGGAGTACAGCAAATGTTTACCAAACTGATCCCTGGGATGGCAGGTCCGTCATACGAAGAGAGACTAAATTGGTTAGGTTTACAGTCACTGGTGTTTAGAAGAATGAGAGGGGATCTCATAGAAATTTATAAAATTATAACAGGACTAGGCAGGGTGGATTCAGCAAGAATGTTTCCAATGTTGGGGGAGTCCAGAACTAGGAGTCATTGTATGAGTTCACTGTTAGAACTGAAATGAGGAGGAATTTCTTCACCCAGAGGGTGGTGAATGTATGGAATTTGCTCTCACAGCATGTGGTTGAGGCCAAAGTATTGCCTGATTTTAAGAAGAAGTTAGATGTAGCTCCAAGGGCTAAAAAGATCAATGGATATAGGAGTAAGGCGCAATCAGGATATTGAATTTGATGATCAGCCACGATCAAAATGAATGGCAAGCAGTCTCAAAGAGCCAAATGACCTACGCCTTCTAGTTTTTATCTTTCTGATGTGATTCAGCCAGATGGGTGATGGACAGCTAAACTAGTTGTGTGCCAGATTCACTGAAATCTATGCCTCAACACTGTGGGTGAAGATGATAGGGTCAGGGCAGAAAACAAGCAGCCTACATCTTCATAAGCCTTTCCTCAAATATATTGAATCTTAGATTAATATCATTTCCTGTGTTTTTATTCTAGAGCTTTATTCTGAACAATCAGAGTGTACCATATTGAAATCATGAGTCACAAACTCACCAAGGAGGAGATAGAGGAACAGTTTGAGCAATTCCTGAAGGAGGTATTTTTTTTTGCTTTAATGAAATTCTATTTTCATCAAAGATGTTTGAATTTAAGATCAACTTACTAGAGATGATCTCAATGGTCCATGATTTTAATAGTAGAAGTAAATTGCACTCAACTATAATTAAGAACTTTCATTTGAACAGTTACGAAGAAGCTTGTTTTTTTGCATTGTATATTTTCACACTCTTTTTCTCTTTTGGAGAATGGCATGGAATTCAGGAAGGCTGCTGTAGGCTGATTAGCAACTTGTTTTGAGCCATGTGAATGCACCTTTAGGGTATCATCTCAGTAAATTTATAATTGTCCATAGAACGTAGAGCATTATTCTACCTTTTTGTGTGAAATATAACTAATAATAATTCATCCAATTGCCACCTTCTCTAACTGCACATTGTTTTTTGTTCTGATCATTATGTGCACATATTCCAGTCTGTTTCAGATGAATCAGTTGACCTGGTAAATTCGCCAAAATCGAGTGTCCCAAATTCACTGGGGCAGCGTCCTAGGAAGGAAATCAAAAGAGATGTTAAACCATGGTGGATTAATGACGATGATTCTGATGAACGTAAGTAGCTGTTTTGTCTTTGTACAGCCACAGCATGGCATTGTTCCATGGATGCTGGCCGCAGGAGGGTCGCATGGAAGTAACATGGGACTCATAAGTGTTATATTTTAGCATCTAAAATGCATCAAACTATATGCTCCACATTTTACTTTATAGAATCATAGAAGATCTACACTGCAGAAGGAGGCCATTTGGCCCATCAAGCCTACACTGACAACAATCCCACTCAGGTCTCACCTCCGTTACCCCACGTAATACCCTGCTAATCCCCCTGACACTAAGAGACAACTTAGCATGGTCGATCATCCTAACCAGCACATCTTTTGTCCGTGGGAAGAAACCAGATCATTCGGTGGAAACCCATGCAGATATGGGAAGGACATGCAAACTCCACACAAACAGTGACTCAAAACCGGAATTGAACCTGGAAACCTAGCGCTGTGAGGCAGCAGTGTTAAGCACTGTGAGGCAGCAGTGTTAACCACTGTGCCTCCGTGTCACCTTTTACATTACATTTTTCTATTTCATGGGTCTTTCTGTAAAATTTGGGCTCAGGAGTCACAGTTTATCCAAAATGGAGTTGAAGCCGTCAGTGGTTTAAAAGTAGTAATACTTAAGTGTTAAGTAATTTATTAAGAAACAACAGTTTAACTATAATGTATAAACTAAAATAGACAGAAAAAGACTTGACTGGCAAAGGGGAGGGTTTTTTGGTCTTGGAGGGCGAATGGATGGATGAAGCTAATTTCTGCAGTTTTACATTACGTCCATCACTTGTCAAGTCTTTTAGTTATTGGCCACATCCACAGGTATCCAAAGTGTCATCTTTCCCATACCCCCTTGGTTGAGGTCAGCTTTCAGCTTACCTTTGGCTGGGTCCTTTTGTTACCTTCTACCAGACACTTGGATAGATAAGAGGGTGCAGAAGGCATTCCAAGACCCCCCGAGAACAGATTTTACTTTGCTACTATCTTTATTTTACTTCAGCTGGGGACGTTTTCGAGAGAGAGGAGAGAAACAACCTTTTGCCAAGTTGTGCATTGCACTATGCCAGCCAATTCTATATTATTCTGAAAATTATATTTTCCTAATGCATTTAAACTGAATCTGTCAAAAGTTGGTCTATTTCTTGTTGCTTTTCTTTAATTTACTTTTCTCTGCTTTCTTTTGTATTAATTGCATTTCCTGGCACCTTTCTTACCATCTTCATCCAAGAAACCCCACCCAGGAGGTTTTCCAAACTGAAAAGACAGCCAGCAGTAGTTGACACTGGCATTGAAACAACGAAGAAAGAAATTGACGAAGAGAATTTTGGAAACGCGCTGTCTCGAACTCCAGGTTCTCAGGAGTGTATTTGCTTTTCATAATTTGAGAATATACTGTAAAGTAAAGTTCTCACTGCAGTGACTAAGCTATACTTGTTCTGAAACATAAAGCTCTTTAAAAATAGAAAAAAAAGGAGATCTTGCAATTACATAGCACCATTCACATCCTCGGGTTGTCCCAAAGCTCTTCAAACCTAATGAATTACCAGTGTACGGTAAAGCTCATTTAAATAGAATTAATATTTTTCTGACATGTAGAAAGCCTCACACTGCTGTTCCAATTCCATGGCCTGAGGACCCAACTCTATCCTGCAGCCATCCTGAAGGGAAGATTACACCATTTAGAAGCATATAAGATGATCAGAGGATTAAATTGAGTGGAAAGTGTGAACCTTTTTCCTCAGATGGAGATGGCTAGCACGAGGAGACATAGCTTTAAATTGAGGGGTAAAAGGTATAGGACGGATGTCAGAGGTAGGCTCTTTATTCAGAGTAGTAAGGGTGTGGAATGCCCTGCCTGCAACAGTAGTGGGTTAGCCAACTTTAAGGGCATTTAAATGATTAATGGATAAACATATGGATGATATTGGAATAGTGCTCGTTAGATGAGCTTTAGATTGGTTTCACAGGTCGGCGCAACATCAAGGGCCAAAAGGCCTGTACTGCGCTGTAATGTTCTAAGTTCTATTTGGATTCCTTTCTGTCAAGACGAATGCAGTGAGCCAGGAAATTTCCCAACTCCAGCCTGCCCTGTGGGAAGTGAAAATCCAAACCTCTGTTTTTATTCAGATTTCCAGTATCCATTTTGGTTTTGTTTTCCAACAGTTACAAATATTCAAAGGAATATTCAAGAAGGGGAATAGGGATAGCCTGGGCAATTAGCGACCGGTGAGTCTGACCTCAGTGGTCAGTAAGTTGATGGAGAGGATTCTGAGAGATAGGATTTATGAGCATTTAGAGAAATTCAATATGATCAGGAATAGTCAACACGGCTTTAAGGGCAGATCGTGCCTTATGAGCCTAGTTGAATTCTTCGAAAATGTGACTGAACACATTGATGAAGGAAGAGCAGTGGACATGGTTTACATGGATTTCAGCAAGGCGTTTGATAAGGTCCCCCATGCAAGACTTCTTGAGAAGGTGAGAGGGCATGGGATCCGAGGGGCTTTGGCCTTGTGGATCCAGAACTGGCTTGCCTGCAGAAGGCAGAGAGTAGTTGTGGATGGGTCTTCTTCTGCATGGAGGTCAGTCAGCAGTGGAGTGCCCCAGGGATCTGTTCTAGGACCCTTGCTGTTTGTCATTTTCATAAATGACCTGGATGAGGAAGTGGAGGGATGGGTTAGTAAGTTTGCCGATGATACGAAGGTTGGTGGTGTTGTGGATAGTCTGGAGGGATGTCTGAAGTTGCAGCGAGACATAGATAGGATGCAAGACTGGGCGGAGAAGTGGCAGATGGACTTCAATGTGGATAAATGTGTGGTGGTCCATTTTGGCAGGACCAATGGGATGAAGCAGTATAATATCAAGGGTAGGAGTCTTGGCAATGTTGAGGAGCAGAAGGATCTTGGGGTCCGGGTCCATAGGTCTCTTAAATCTGCCCTGCAAGTGGAGGATGTGGACAAGAAGGCATATGGTGTACTGACCTTCATTAATAGAGGAGTTGAGTTTAGGAGTCAGGAGGTAATGCTGCAACTTTATAAGACCCTTGTCAGACCCCACTTGGAGTACTGTGTGCAGTTCTGGTCGCCTCACAATAGGAAGGATGTGGAAGCTATTGAGAGAGTGCAGAGGAGATTTACAAGAATGTTGCCTGGATTGGGGGGGCATGCCTTATGAAGACAGGTTGGGAGAGCTAGGTCTCCTCCCTGGAGAGATGAAGGTTGAGAGGCAACCTGATAGAGGTTTTTAAGATGTTGAGAGGAATAGATAGAGTGGATTCTTGGAGGTTATTTCCCAGAGCTGAAATGGTCGCTATGAGAGGACACTGGTTTAAGATGCTGGAGGGCAAGTACAGAGGAGATGTTAGAGGTAAGTTTTTCACTCAGAGGGTGGTGAGTGAATGGAATCGGTTGCCGTCAGTGGTGGTAGAAGCGAACTCGCTGGGGTCTTTTAAGAGACTTCTGGATGAGTACGTGAGATTTAATGGGATTGGGAATTACAGATAGTTCTATGGCCTGGTAAGTATAGATATGATCGGCACAACTTGTGGGCCGAAGGACCTGTTTGTGCTGTAGTGTTCTACGTTCTATGTTCTATGTTCTATGAATAGTCATTTGACCCCTCAAGTCTCCTTCACTGTTTCTTAAGGTCATGGCTGATCTGCTTGTGGCATCAAATCCATTTTTCTGTCTAGCTCCTGTAACCTCTGACTCCCTTGCAATCAGGAATCTATCCAGCTTCGCCTAAAACTATTCAGTGACTTTGCCTTTACTCCTCTGGAGAGAAGAGTTTCACAAACCAGTGACCCTCAGAGAAAAATGTTTTCCTCCCACAAAGGGGAAGCATTCTTTTCACCTCCCCCACTTCAAATCCATCAAGATCTTGCATGTTTCAATTAGATTGGCTCTCAATCTTCTAAACTCCCAACGGCTGCAGGCTAATCTTTTTCTTTATTTTTTCATGAGATGTAAGCGTTGCTGGCTGGACCAGCATTTATTGCCCATCTCTAGTTGCTCTTTGAGCAGGGGCAGTTAAGAGTTAACCATATTATTGTGGATCTGGTAGCACTGTAGGCCAGGTCAAATAAGGATGGCAGAGTTCCTTCCCTAAAGGACATTACTGAATCAAATGGGTTTTTACGGCAATTGACAGTGGTTTTGTTGTCATCATTAGACTTTCAGTTCCAAATTTTTATTGATTTCAAATCTTAGCATCCCATCATGGTGGGATTCAAACCCAGGTCCCCAGAATATTACCCTGAGCCTCTGTTTGTCCAACCTTGTCTTGTACAATAAATCCCCATCCCAAATTTCAGTTGAATGAACCTTCCCTGCACTACTTCTAATGCATTTGTATCCTTTCTCAAGAAAAGAGACCAAAATTATATAAAATGCTTCAGTGGTAGTCTCACTAATGTCCTATTCAATTGTGGCAAAATATCCCAACTTCTGCATTCCATTCCCCTTGCGATAAATGACAACACTGCATTTGCCTTCCCAATCACCTGCTGTACCTGAATACTAACATCTTGTGATTCATGTACTAGATGCCTCTGCACTGCAGAGTTTTACAATTTTCTTCCATTTTAGTATAGTGCTATATTTTTTTCCTGCCAAAGTGAATAACTTCACATTTTTTCACATTATACTCCCATCTGCCAATTCCTTGCCCACAAGCTGAACCGATCTATGTAATTGTGTAATTGAATATCAAGGGATTTGGAGTAAAAGTGGATCAAACTTCAATTATCTCACTTCTCAACTGTCTAAGCTCAAGGGAAAGAAGCCAAGTTTATGCAATCAGTTCTTGCAATTTACTCCTGTTCCAATATCATTCTAGTGAATCTGTGTTGTCACCCGCATTATGGACAATATTTCTTTCCTGGGCTATTGAAAACTGAATGCAGTGTTACAGATGGGGTCTTCCGAGAGCTCTCAACATTACAAGTATTATATCCTTACTTTCATATTTCAACCCGCTGGAGGTACAGGCTATACTTGTTTTCTTAGCCTTTTTGAATATTTTTGGTATCTCCAGTGATTTTTGTATATGAATGTGCAAAAACCATTTTGGTCCTCCACAGCTTCCAGTCTGTAAAGCTATTCCTTTGTGACTTAAGTATTGGCTGCAGTGTTTATGTACTGAAGAATTATGCCCAATTAACACTGTACTTAATTTATTATAATTTCTTCTTCATAAAATGCCAGATGTGCTGGGAACGAACAGGAGTTTTCTCAAATCCCAGAGGTTCTCCCAGTCCATTGCAGGGATTGAAGAAGAGAAACAAAAGGAGAAGATTCAGATTCAGGAAAGCAAAGAAATGTCAGTGACTATCAGCCGAGACAGTTTGGAGTCAAATGGTATGAAATAGTTTATGAATATTGTTTAAAGAGTTGAAATGGGAGAAAAATAGCAGATACCATGTTAAATTAATTCTACAGTCCTGGAATATCACTTAATACTCATACCTTTTAATGAAATGTATCTGATTAATCACACCATGTAAATAAATGGAAACCTACTCTACATTAGATTCAAGATCAAAACATTGAAGAATAGTGCTCTGTTACCATCAGTGATGAGAGAATTTAATAAACTTCTGAATTGCTATTTTAAATGCTTAGATTTGGCAATTTCCAGTGGAAAGTGTAACCATTCAGGCAGCAGCATTTGCTATGCTCCAAACCAAGAATTTGAAAATAAAAAAGTAAAACAGTGTTGAAATAAACAACTTGTTCTAGTCAACATGTATTGAAAGGACGAATAGTTCTATTTGATCTCATAAGCATCAGCAGCTGGGATCAATTGAAAACCTTAGAGTATAGGGAGTGTAGGAGTAGAGTTAAGACAGAAACCAGGTGGGCAAAAAGGGGACACGAGATTGTCTTGGCAGATAAGGCAAACGAGAATCCAAAGAGCTTCTACAAATAAATATAAAGTAAAAGAGTAACAAGGGAGAGAGTAGAATCAACAAGGTCATCTCTATGCGGATTCAGAAGAGATGGGTGAGATCCTAAATGAATATTTCTCATCAGTATTTACGTCGAGAAAAGCATAGATGTTAGGGAATCTGGGAAAATAAATAGTGATGTTTTGAGAAGTGTATATATTACAGAGAAGGAGGTGTTGGAAGTCTTAACGCGCGTCAAGGTAAATAAATCCTGGCACCTGATGAAGTGAATTCCAAGAAATTGTGGGAGACTAGGGAGGAAATTGTGCGTCCCCTAGCCAAGATATTTGAATCATCGATAGTCACAGGTGAGATGCCTGAAAATTGGAAAGTGGCAAATGTTGTGCCTTTGTTTAAAAAGGGCTGCAGGGAAAAGCTTGGGAACTACAGGATGTGATTGGCACCACTTGTGGGCTGAAGGGCTTGTTTGTGCTGTAGTGTTCTGTGTTCTACAGGCCAGTGAGCATCACATCTGTGGTGCGTAAATTGTTGGAAGGTGTTTTGAGAGACAGAATCTACAGGCATTTAGAGATGCAAGGACTGATTAGGGACAGTCAGCATGGTTTTCTGAGTGGAAAATTATGTCTTACAAATTTGACTAAGTTTTTTGAAGGGGTAACCAAGAATGTAGATGGGGTTACTGCAGTTGATGTTGTCTACATGGATTTTAGCAACGCCTTTCACAAGGTACTATATGGTAGATTTTGCATAAGATTAAATATATCAGGATTCAAGATGAGGTATTTAAATGGTTACAAGATTGTCTTGATGACAGAAAAAAGAGGGTGGTTGTTATTTTTCAAGCTGGAGGCCTGTGACCAGCGGTGTGCCTCAGGGATCAGTGCTGAGTCCATTGTTATTTGTCACTGATATTAATGATTTAGATGAGAATATAGGAGGCATGGTTAGTAAGTTTGCAGATGACACTAAGATTGGTAGTATAGTGGACAGTGAAGAACGTTATCTCCAATTACAATGGGATCTTGATCAATTGGGCCAGTGGGCTGATGAATGGCTGATGAAGTTTAGTTTAGATAAATACAAGGTGATAGGTTTTGGTTGGGAAAAGATATTTCTCCATCAAGATGATCTATGTCCTTCATGATCTTATAGAGATCTATAAAATAATCCCTCAGCCTCCCACACTTACTCTGGACTTACTCAGTTAATGGTAGGGCATTGGGGAGAGTTACAGAATAGAGAGATCAAGGGGTAAATGTTCATAGCTCCTTGAAAATGCAGTCACAGGTGAAAGACTGGTGACGAAGGCATTCGGCATGCTTGGTTTCATCGATCAGAACATTGAATAAGGAATTGGAATGTCTTTTTGAAATTGTACAAGATATTGGTAAGGTCACACTTGAAATACTGTGTGCAATTCTGGTCACCCTATTACAGAAAGGATACTATTAAACTAGAAAGAGTGCAGAAAGTATTTACTAGGATGCTACCAGGACTTGATGGATTGAGTTGTAAGGAGAGGCTGGATAGGCTGAGCCTTTTCTCTCTGAAGTGTGGAAGGCTGAGGGATGATCTTATAGAGGTCTATAAAGTAATGAGGGACACAGATCATTTTGATGGAGAAATATCTTTTCCCAAAGGTAGAGGAGTCTAAAACTAGAAGGCATAGGTTTAAGGTGAGAGGGGAGAGTAGAAAACTATTCAGAGGGGTAATTTTTTCAGACAATAGATGGTGAGTGTCTGGAACAAGCTGTCAGAGGTACTAGTAGAAGTGAGCATAATTTTGTCTTTTAAAAAGCATTTAGATAGCTACATGGGTACAAAGTGCATAGGGGGATATAGGCCAAATGTGGGCAATTGGGATTAGCTTTGGGGTTTATATATATAAAAAAAGTGCCATGGACAAGTTGGGCCAAAGGGCCTGTTTCCATGCTGAAAGCCTCCATGACTCTATTACACAATATATTATGTGCACTGTAAATGTATTACTTTCCAACACAAACCTAATTATGTTATGCTACAGTTTTAAGTTGCTTGAAAGCAATTTCTGCCCTATAGTGATAAAAAGTGGCAACTAAATTAAGAGTTTGTGCTTTAGAACTGGGAACATTACAATATAGAAAAAGGCCTTTTGGCCCTTCTTGGATGTGCTGAACCATTTTTCTACCTAGTCCCACTGACCCATCTGCACCTAGACCATATCCCTTCACATTCCTCTCGTCCATTTATCAGTTCCAAGTTTTTCTTAAATGTTAAAAGTGAGCACGCTTTCACCACTTCATCTGGCTGCTCATTCCACACTCCTACCAGTGTGTGAAGAACTCTTCCCCACACCCCGCCCTCAATATTCCCTTTTAAACATTTTCCCCTTTACTCTAACCCTTTGCTGAACAAATCATGATTTGCAATTAGTTTGCATCCTACTGACTGATTTGCAAGTGGAATAAATGTTCAGTCTAATCCACATTATAAAGTATTGTTCCAACCTAACAGAGGTGCCTTTCTTAGACTCTGTCATGGCATCAGGACCTTGGCAAAGTACACCAGGAGTTGGGCTGGATACACTTGAAGAAGAAGAGGAGAAAGAAAAGTTCTTTGCTAATCTTGAGAAGGGAGCTTCTTCTACTGTTGACTATTCCAAGCTAAACAAAGAACTTGAATCAACAAATTCTACACCTCTGACCACTTTGAATCGGTAAGCTAATTATTTAGGGAGATTGCAACAATTCTTCTAAAACTCAGTATTTGGAGTATCATCATAGAAGTATTCTTTCTTTATTTAAGAAGAGAAAACTGGAGTTTAAATGTCATCCATACAATTAACTTGTAAACGTGACGAGTATCAAATTTTGCATGTTTTAGTGTTTAAAAATGTTTCTTTTGTTGCACTCTTGCATAGCCTAGGCTTGTTTACTCCCCAAGACTAAAATTATCTGATTATCCAGTAAATCCAATTGCAGAACTTTATTAGCATAACTTGAAAGAAATTCAAGGATCACTTCACCTGGAGACAGTACATCTCAATAATTGAGGGGTGTACTGTTATGTCCCAACTATTATGTTTTGATAATGATGGGCAGTGTAAATTTCTGAAAATATTGAAGGGATGAGGGTGTGGCTCAATGTTCAGAATTGTAAAATGACATTTTAACTTCATGAATACAACTGCAGTTTTAAGTTGCCCTGAAATTAGTTTCTTTTTTAAAAAAAATCAACTTCAGCATATTCATAATAATAAAAAAAATTGGGAATGTTTTTGATCTGACATTTTTTTTATTGTATCTTTTTATGGATGTCTGATTGTATTCTGTACATGTTAAGATGCCATCAACTGTGAACCATTGCAATAAGTCCAGGACACTCTCACTATGCTTTAGTTTAGTAAAAATGATTGATAACGGAATGCTGCAATTTCCCCTCAGAATTAATAACTAAAGAATAGAAAAGTACATAGAAATTAGAAGCTGAATTAGGACAATAGGCCCTTTAAGCCTGCTCTCCCATTAAGTATGATCATGATTTGGATTGATTTATTATCACATGTATTAGTATACAATGAAAAGTATTGTTTCTTGTATGCTATGCAGACAAAGCATGCTATACGTAGAGAAGGAAAGGAGATAATGCAGAATGTAGTGTTACACTCATAGCTGGGGTATAGAGGAAGATCAATTTAATTTGAAGTAAGTCCTTTCAAAAGTCTGATGGCAACAGGGAAGAAGCTGTTCTTGAATCTGTTGCTTGTGACCTCAGATTTTTGTATCTTTTTCCGAATGGAAGAAGATAGAAGAAAGTATATCTCGGGTGCTTAGGATCCTTGATTGGCTGCTTTTCTGAGGCAGCGGATGGGAGGCTGGTTTGTGTGATGGACTGGGCTTCGTTCATGACCCTTTATAGTTTGTTGTGGCCTTGGACAGAGCAGAAACCATATCAAGCTGTGATACAACCAGAAAGAATGCTTTTTATGGTACATCTATAAAAGTTAGTGAGAGTCGTAGCAGGCATGTCAAATTCCTTAGCTTTCTGAGAAAGTAGAGGTGGTGGTGAGCTTTCTTAACTATAGTGTTGTCATGGAGGACCAGGACAGGTTGTTGGTGATCTGGATACTTACAAACATTGAAGCTCTTGACCATTTCTACGCTGTCCCCACTGATGTAGACAGAGGCATCTCCCGCACTATGCTTCTGAAGTCGATGACTATATTCTTCATTTTGTTGACATTGAGAGAAAGATTATTGTCGTTGCACCAGTTTACTAGATTCTCTGCCTGTTTCCCCACTCCATCTCCTCATTGTTTGAAATTCAACCCACTATGGTGGTGTCATCAGCAAACTTGTAAACCGAGTTGGAGGAAATTTTGGCCACGCATTTATAGGTGTGTAAGGAGTATCGTAAGGGATTGAGGACACAGCCTTGTGGAGCACTGGTGTTTGAGGATGATCATGAAGGAGGTGTTGTTGCTTATCCTTACAGCATGCGGCATGTGGATTAGGAAGTCCAAGGTCCAGTTGCAGGAGAAAGAATTGAGCGCCAGGCCATGGAGTTTGGAAATGAGTTCTGTAGGTATATTGGTGTTGAAGGCTGAGCTCTAGTTAATAAATAGGAGTTTGACATCGGCATCTTTCTTATCTAGATGTTCCAGGCTTGAATGTAGGATCGGGGAGATGGCGTCTGCTGTAGACCTATTGTGGTGATAGGCAAACTGTAATGGATCCAGGCAATCTGGGATGCCCATATTGATTCATGCCATGACTAACTTTTCAAAGCACTTTTGTAATGATGGATGTTAGAGCTACTGGACGATAGTCATTAAGGCACACTGCCTGGTTTTTCATTGATAGTGAGGTGATGGGTATCTTCTTGAAGAAGATAGGAACATTAAGTTGGTGTAAAGAGTGGTCAAAGATGTTTGGCTGATCATCAAATTCAATACCCTGACCCCCACCTTCTCCACCATCCCTTGATCCCTTTATCCCGAAGAGTTTGCAGGGTGAGTGTATATAAGGCAGTGTTTGAAGATTTGATGAAGTGGTAGTTGTTTATTTTTCATTTCGAGAGTTTAGACCTATACAAGAGCACAGCAGTTTACGTTTTGAATTTTATTTCTAGAAATGAAGGCAAGTTACAAGAGCTAGAGGATGAGGAAGCAAAGGAGGAGGATGAGTCCAGACCTAAAAGTGTGACAGGTAATGTTATTAAAACAGTAATATGCACCATGCAAATTTCTTTGCAATTACTACCGAAAAATATCTGTAATAGCCAGTAGCTTGTTAAATTAATGTTCATTTTCCGTTTTCATTTATAAAGGAAAACAGATCTGATTGCATTGTTCAGTAACAGCATTACTGGGGTCTTCTGGCTGCAATGGAGAAAGTTGGGACAAGATTTGAAAACGTTTTTGGTTTGAATTAGACAAGCAGGGAAGCATAAATTTAAGATGATCATTGCCTAAAAAGCAAAGAGAAGAGTTGGTAAAGATTCTTTTAATGGTGAAAGTTATTTGGACATGAAGCATAATTAATTATGGAATTCCTCACGAATTTTAAAAGGAGAGTGGATAAATTTTTTTTGTAAATGAAGTAATAAAATATAAAGAAATAGCAGAAAAATGGAACAAATAAATCATTTTCTCAGAAAGGTGGAGAGGGTCGATGCTTTTGAACCTAAAAGATTAGGTGAAATTTTTTTTTTGCAGAAATTGTAGAAATCTGTGTCATTTTGTCGTCTTCAACATAATTCACATAGTCATAGGGTAGCATGATGCACAATGGTTACAACTGCTACCTCATAGCACCAGGAACCTGTGTTCACGTCCCAGCTTGGGTCACTATCTGCATGTCCTCACTGTGTCTGCGTGGGTTTTCTCTGAGTGCTCCAGTTTCCTCCAAATGTCTGAAAAATGTGCTGGTTAGATGCATTGGCCATGCTAAACTCTCCCTTAGTGTACCTAAACAGCTGGAGTATGGCGAGTAGGG
This sequence comes from Sphyrna mokarran, assembly GCA_024679065.1. NCBI lineage: Eukaryota > Metazoa > Chordata > Chondrichthyes > Carcharhiniformes > Carcharhinidae > Sphyrna > Sphyrna mokarran. The sequence continues at coordinate 36,280,507 of JAGIQG010000005.1, read as the reverse complement.
GATTTTCACAGTAACTTCATAGAATCATAGAAACCCTACAGTGCAGAAAAAGGCCATTTGGTCCATCAAATCTGCACTGACCATAATCCCTACTCCCATATCTCTACACATTTTCCTGCTAATCCCTCTAATCTATGCATCTCAGGACAATTTTAGCATGACCAATCAAGCTAACTCGCATGTCTTTGGACTTCATTGCAGTGTTAATGTAAACTCACTTGTGATGCTAATAAATAAACTTTAAACTTTAAATTTAGAAGAACAAACTGCTGAGTATGTGAACTCAATTGCAGGTTAATTTTTCAAGAAATTTTGCAGCTTGTTTCTAAGTAGATGTAATTAACATTTGAAATGTAACCATCAGCCAGGTTTTAATTTGGGATATTCAACCAGCTGTGTTTCAAGGATGTATTGTTTAATCCACAAAAATAATGTTAATTTGTTACTATTCCATGTTTGTGCAAATCCTTTAATTAGCAAACATTTTGATTTAGAAATTTGTTTTTGATTGTATGCTGGTAACTTGAAATATATTGTTTTAAACTTTGGATTTTAGCTTCAAGACAGTACAGTGATGATTTTGATGATTATTCTGAAGCCAAATTTGGAGGTGACGGATTTGGATCAGATAATGACAATGTAGCCAATACTGAATGTATTCCAAAAAGCATTGAAAATGAAATGGAGACAAACGAGCAGGTACTGCAACAATTTTGTAAATTTAATTCTTGCATGAAGACTTCAAACATAACTTGATATGCATTGGTTGTAACTTTTTTTTAAATAAACATTTCCTTGGAATAGAATAATGTTGTTTGTTAAACGCCAATGTTCTGTCTAGAATACCACTGTCACACTTCTGTGAAACAGTATGTTCAAGAGGGATCTTCAGGCTGATGCTATTCAAATGCGCCTCACCTACAATGCCTTGTGTGAATGTATAAAAGATGGTTTAAGAGTATGTCTTATGTAATTCTTCTTCCTCTATATACTGCGTTCAATTCTGTGTGAATCTTGATCCAGTTCGCTAGATTTCCTGAGGGCAGGAACAAACAAAAAGAGTTTGAAATCTAATTGAATGGTGTAACTGACTCAAGAAGCTGAACAGCTTACTGCTTTTTCCATGTTTCTAACCTTAATCACTGACATTTCTCTTTAATTCCCAAAGATGTATGAGTAAACTTTCAAGACATGAATCCAATATTGCAGCCCACCTATGATGAGTCTATTGTGCAATGATTCAACCTAATGACTCAGTAGCACAGTAAACATTAGAATGTTGTCTGTCTTTGTTTGAGACTTTTTAATCCTGTATTTTACCAGATATTAATCAGTAATTTTTTTAAAATACAACAATCACACATGTTAACTCCTTTTCTGGGAATGTGTTTTAAAAATGCATTTCACTGAAGGGGAACAAATGTTTTGTATTTGTTTCTTTTCTGATTGCTCAGCCATGTACCTTCTTGCATTTGTATTGTGCATGTTCTTCCTCAGCTCAGAACTTAACAAAATCCTGGAAGAATTGAGGCCTCTAGGGACCTCGAAGAGCCATGGCCGGAGGAGCCCAAAAAAAAATGGAGTGGGCAGGGTGTGGATAGGGGTGGGGATGAGAAAGTGTATACGAATGGGTCCTCCCATTAAAAATAACAAAAATATGATATAAATTTGTCTTTATTTGATTGGCAGTCTATAACTAGTGGGGTTCCACAGGGATCTGTACTGGGATCCCAAATGTTCACATGATATATTAATGATTGGAAGTGAGAACTGAATTATTATTTCCAAATTTATAGGTAATACAAAGTTGGTTGGGGAACTGTGAGAGGAGGATGCAGAGATGTTCTGGCATGATTTGGATAGAATGAATGTGTGGGCATCTACATGGCAAATACAGTATGATGTGGATAAATGTGAGGTTATCTGTTTTGGTAGCAGTAATAGGATGACAAATTATTGCCTGAATGGATGTAAATTGAGAGAGGTGAATATTCAATGAAATGTTGGCATCCCCGTGCACAATCGCTGAAAGTAAGTGAGCAGGTACAGCAAGCAATAAAGAAGGCAAATGGTATGTTGGCTTTCATAATGAGAAGATTGAATACAGGGAAAGGAATATTTTGCTGCATTTGTTTAAGGCTTTGAGACCACACCGGGAATATTGTGTGCAGTTTTGGTGTCCTTACCTGAGGAAAGATGCCCTTGCTACAGAGGGAGTACAGCAAAGTTTTACCAGGCTGATTCCTGGGATGGCAGGTCTGTCATATGAGGACAGACTGACTCAGTAAGGATTATATTCACTGGAGTTTAGGAGAGTGAGAGAGGATCTCATAGAAACATATAAAATTCTAGCAGGGTTAGACAGGATAAATTCAGAAATAATGTTCCCAATGTTTGAGGAATCCAGAACTTGGGGTCATAATTTGAGGGTAAGGGTAACTAAGGTGAGGAGAAATTTCTTCATCCAGAAGGTGGTGAATGTGTGGAATTCATTACTACAGAAGGTAGTTGAGACCAAAACGTTGTCTGATTTCAAGAAGCTCTGGGGGCTAAAGGGATCAAAGGACATGGGAGGAAAGGGGGACCAGTGTATTGAATTCGATGACCAGCCATAATTAAACTGAATGGGGGAGTAGGCCTGAAGCGCTGAGTGGTTGAATCTAAAATCTTCAAGATTCTATGATGTGGAATTGCCAACGTTGGACTGGGGTAGGCACCGTAAGTAGTCTAACAACACCAGTTAAAGTCCAATAGATTTATTTGGTAGCATGAGCTTTCAGAGTGTTGCCGCTTCATCAGGTGAGTGAAGAGTTCAGTTCATAAACAGGGCATATGTACACACAAACTCAATTGCAAGATAATGGTTGGAATGTGAATCTTAAGAGGTAATCAAGTCTTTATAATGCAAGTATAGAGAGGGTTAAGCACAGGTTAAAGAGATGTAAATTGTCTCCAGCCAGGGTAGTTAGTGAGATTTTGCAAATCTAGGCAAGTCATGGGGATTACAGATAGTGTGACAGGAAACCAAGATCCCAGTTGAGGCTGTCATCATGTGCGCTGATCTTGGCCATCAATTTCTGCTCAGCGATTCTGGAGAACGCTTACCCAGAGATCAGAGGCTGAATGCCTTTGACTACTGAAGTGTTCTCCAACAAGAAAGAAACATTCCTGCTTGATGATTGTTGAGCAGTGTACATTCATCTGTTGTCGTAGTGCCTGCATGGTCTCGTCGATATACAATGCCTCAGGACATTCTTTCCTGTAGCGTATCAAGTAGACAATGTTGGCCAAGTTACAAGAGTATGTACTGTGTACCTTGTGCATGGTATTCTTGCTTGAGATGATGACTTCCTTGTCAATGATCCAGCATGTCTTGCAAAGGTTGCTGTGGCAGATTGTGTGGTGTCGTGGTCACTGTTCTGCTGAAGGCTGGGTAGTTTGCTGTTTGAGGTTACACGGTTGTTTGAAGGCAACAGTGAAAGTGTGGGTATGGCTTTAGCGAGCTGTTTGTCTTCATCGATGACATATTGAACGCTCTGGAGAACATGTCATAGCTTCTCTGCTATGGGGAAGTACTGGACTGTGAAGGGTAGTCTGCCACCGTGTCCCGTGTTTATCTTCTGAGGAGGTCTGTGCGGTTTTTCATAGTGCCACATCCGGAACTGTCGATCGATGAGTTGAGTGCCACATTCTGATCTTACGAGGGTGTCTTTCGGCATCTATAGATATCTGTCGTAATCCTCCTCATCTGGGCAGATTGTCTGTGTACGGAGGGCTTGTCAGTTGGGGATGATTTCTTTAACATGTTCAGGGTGGAAGTTGGAGAGTGGAGCATTATGACGTTCTCTTTTGGCTTGTGGTACAGTGAAGTGCTGAGGTGACTATCCTTGATGGAGATGCATATGTCCAAGAATGTAATCCATTTTGGAGAGTAGTCCATGGTAAGTCTGATAGTGGGATAGTCATGTAGTTGTTTCAGTGATTGTTCCAAAGGAAGAAAATGTCATTGATGTATCTAGTGTATAGAGTCAGTTGAAGGTCTTGTGCAGTGAAGAAGTCTTGCTCGAACTTGTGCATGGAGGGTTGGCATATTGAGATGTGAATTTGGTCCCATAGCTGTTGCATGTGTCTGAATGAAGACATTGCGGCTCAGGATGACGCAAATGAGTTGTAGAATTGTGTCTGGAGGTTTGGCATGGAATACTGAGGTAGTAGGGGATGCTAGTGTAGAGTGCTGAGATATCCATTGTGATGAGAGGTGTTCCTGGTTCAACTGCTTCACAGATGCTGAGTTTCTGTAAGATGTCTGTAGTGTCGCAACAGACGCTGGGGGTTCTTTGTATGATGGGTTTCAGGATGCTCTCAATGTGGCCAGAGAGGTTCTCATACAGGGTCCCATTGCCTAATACGTTGGGACAGTCAGGTGTGTTGGCCTTGTGTATCTTTGGGAAGCAGTAGAGATTTCCGGCGTGAGTACTGGTCCAGATCAAAGATCTTGATCAGTCTGCTGAATTGACAGGTGTGTTCTCTGGTCGGTTCTGTGGGTAACCGTCTTAGTATTCGTTGTTGTTCAGTTGTTGGTACAGTTCAATATTCTACATAAAAGACTTGGAAATATTTGTTTAATAACAAAACTTTGTTATTATAATAAAGGTTTGCGTGTAGGACATAGAAAGTATCTTTTAAATGTGATTTTGTATGTTGTGAAATGACAATTTTTTTTTAGGGTTTAATTCTTCAGCATAATAATAAGAATGTTTCTCAGTAGCTCCCCCAATACTCTTGGGAGGTTGGGTTGTGCAACTAGAAAAGTTTGGGAAACTTTTCATGGAAGTCAGAGATTTTTGGAAGTGGCCAAATAATGACTTGCAATGATACTCACTGAAAGTCATCTTCTCTTTCAAAAAGGTACATGCTGGTGCAAACATAATTTACAAAATCAAGAGCAAACTCAACTTCCTTTATGGTATATTTAGTATTGAGTTGATGAAGCTGTCTCTGGTCGAATGTGCATCTGCAGGTTTGCTATATGGCAAGTAGTTGGGGACAATCTTAGCAGAATTGTGCTTTCAAATCAGGCTCAGATGGATATACATAACAAATTTAATTATTGAAGAATAGAAATTATTTCACAAAATATTGATACTTAATGGAATACTTCGAGTGTTTTGTTGTTTTATAAGAAAAAAAACAATGTTAAAACAAAAGCAGACTCCAGGCGCACAACATTAAAGGAAAATCCTGTTTGTAATAGTAGGTGAGCTTATTGATGTTTTGAGGAGGAACAACATGCATAATATTACTTGTAGTTAGCTATTATTATTTAAGGGTTATATTAACAATTGAATTGCATTATGAGATCAAAAAACAGCCAAATCACCTTCAAATAAACTTGATGGATGGTTGGCAAGGTTACTGTTTAAACTTTCATTACTGCAGCATTTCTTCAGGCTTTAGTTATACGATGCTGATGGACATTCTGTGTATGAGTTTTAATACATTGCAATTGTAATGTTTTTGTAACAAAGACAGCATCTATTAAAATACTGCAAATTACTCAGTGTTCTTTGTTTCTGATGCTGTTCCAGTTAATAGTTTTAATATGCCTGATAATGTCAGTTTGAGATAAAGCAGGGAAATGATACAAAATGTGCCTGCATAGTTCAATCTCAGATAAAACAGGGGAACAAATACAAGGCATTTAAGTATAAGCGATATTCATTGGTCACTTCAATTTACCTGAAAATAAAACAATATAGTGAAGGATCTCTGAAAGTTTGATTCTTAGTTTTCAGAATTGGTGTATCTCAATTTCTTTCTGCCTCCAAATATATTTGATGACTGCTAATAGCACTGATGAATGAACTAGGAAGTAGGTTTCACCAATAGCTGTGAATAGGGATTTGTCGCTCAAAGCAGATCAAAGTCCATGGGCTATGGAGTCACAGGCTTGGTATTTGATGGTGCACAGTGTGGGGGATTTGATTTGATTTATTTTTGCTATACATCTTGGGATACAGTGAAAAGTATAACGATACAGGCAAAACATGGAGTACATAGGGGAAAGGGAAATGAGAGGGTGCAGAATGTAGTGTTATAATAAGATCAACTTAATACAAGGTAGATCCATTTAAAAGTCTGACTGCAGCAGGGACAAAGGACAGAGAGATGGTAGTAGGATGGAGATAAGCCAGCATTAAAATTACCAGATGAGTTTAAATACAAATGGTTGTGGCAGTGAAGTGGTGCAAGAATTTAATTTTACTGAATTGAAAATATATACATGCAATATTTTGTTAGAGGTAGTAGAGGAAAGCTTTTAGGGATGGGAATTGGGAGCAGCAGATGAGTTTTGACCTATTTAAAAAAATTCAACTATATGGGAAAGCCAGACAATTGAACAACCAAGTAAGCAAGGCAGGCTGAAGGGTTGAGAGGTTGGGGACAGAGTAGATTGACCAGGAAGTTAAATGCTCAATGGTTGAGGATAGGAAAATAAGTAAAGATAACTGGATGCCTGGCATGGTGTTCTGGGAGGTGGGTGATGTAATAATGTAACTCAGGTGACCTGTAGTCTTTCAGAAAGATCCAGCCAATCAAAGATGAGCTAAAGAATGCTGGTGTTTTAAAGGGCACAAATCAGATCAGTGACTACGGTCCTAGATTTGACCACAACACTGCAATATCATTGCAAAAGGCCAGACTGATACCATGAGCAAAAACGAACCAGGTTTAATTATTACTTCCGAGTAAGACTGCAGCAAAGGACATAAATGAAAATTATGGATGAGAAAATTTCAGGCCGATGTCAAAACTCAGCATGAAAAATGTATGGAATTAACTTCCAGACTCGGTGAAGGAACAAAATTTATACCAGGATTCAGTGATGGAGAGTTCAGTGAATTGAGTTTCACTGGCTCAATGGGAATTTGTCTCTACCTTTACTTTAACATACATTTACATGAGTGTAACTAGAGGCCATTGATTTACGACAGTCATCATGCAATCCAGCAGGGAATTCTGAAGACACCTTAACAGAGTGATGAGAATGTAGAACACTTGCCACATGTAGTGGTTGAAATGACTCATTTAGTTTAATCAAAAACTTGGCAAGCATTCAGGGGAGAAAGGAATAACTGATTATGATGGTAGATTTCAGTGAAGGTCAATTGGAGGAAGCTTAAATCAAGGACAGATATTGATATGGATAGGTTGGGCTGAGAGGCCTATATGTGTGCCATTATCTTGTGTTGTTCACTTCTGATTCCTAATTTTAATTGTTTGCCTTTAGTCATGACTTCAGCTGTTGAGCAGCCCTAAGTTCTGGAATTCCTTATCTTACTCTCTCCATGTCCCTATCTCTCCCCTTTAAAATCCTGTTTAAAATCCATTCTTTGAGCTTTTTGGCCATCAGCATGAATGTCACCTTATGTGGCTCTATGTCTGCTTCTATGAAGTACACTGCGATATTGCATAATACTAAAGGTGCTATATAAATAAAGGTTGTTAAATTTTCAAATTACTTATTCTATCCACGATCAGTCTTTTTTTTTTACTACCCCCCCTCTCCCACACATCATTACATCTCTCCTCATGCATGACCCAACATACAAAATAGACATCTTCTAAGTCTTATTTTTTCTGGTGAAACATGAGTTAAAGGGTCTCTTGATCTAGAATTAAAGTTTGGAAAATAAATATTTTCAAAGACTACATGAAGTTTGTTACTATGCTTTTGTTTTAGGAAGCACAGCCTGGCATGCTAGCAAAAGGTAAGTGATTTCTCTTTCTATTCATGATGTGCTTGAACGATCATTTAATTTTAAAAGAATTGTTTTAATTCTTCCATTCAGTTTTTTTTAAAATTTTTGCTGATGAGAGGGTCCATTTTCAAACATTGGCTGTAAGTTTTATAAATATCCAAAATAAGTTTGCCTAACTTTTACACCATTTCGAATTCTTTGAATCATGGCGATTTTCATAGGCTGTCAGAACTTACTCAATGTTAACTTACTATGGTAAATTGTATGGTGGTTATTGTCACTGGCCTAATAATCCAGAGACCCAGGGTAATGCTTTGGAGACACAGCTTCAAATTCCATCAGGGCAGATGGTAACATTTGAATTCCTATTAAAATCTGGAATTATTAGTCTAATAATGACTGTGAATTGCCGATTATCATAAAATCTCATCTAGTTCACAAATTTCCTTTAGGAAAGGAATTTGCTGTCCTTACGTGATCTGGTCTCCATGTGACTCCTGATCCACAGCAAAGTGGTTGACTCCTAAATGCTCTTGGAAATGGGCAGTTAGAGTTGGGCACCAAATGTTGGCATTGCCAGTGACAGCCATATCCCATGAAATAATTTTTTAGAATTTATGAGGATAGATTGAATAGACTGGGCCTGTACTCATTGGAGTTTGGAAGGCTGAGGGAGGATCTTATAGAGACTTACAATGAAGGGGCTAGATATGGTAGAGGTAGACAGATTCTTCCTGCTTAGAAAGGAAAACAGAACTAGAGGCACAGCCTCAAAATAAGGGGGGGCAGTTTAGAACGGAGTTGAGGAGGAACTTCTTCACACAAAAGTGGTGAATCTCTGGAATTCTCTGCCCATTGAAGTGGTGGAGGCTACCTTGCTGAATATATTTAAGTCACAGGTATGTAGATTTCTGATGGACAAGGAAATTAAGGATTATGGGGAGAAAGCGGGAAAGATCCATTTCAGATCAGCCATGATCTTATTCAGTGGCGGGGCAGGCTTGAAGGACTAGATGGCCTACTCCTGCTCCTATTTCTTATATTCTTATGTTACTTTTGTCCTGGTTCCCATCCTTTGCAAATCTCACAAATGGTCAAGACCCAACAATATTTTAATGATCGTTGATTCCTGGGGATAACTTTTTTCAAAACTCTTTTTTCATTAAACAAAGATGACACGAAAAGGAGGAATTGTGTGCGATGTTTGTTATCATTTGGAATGGAGCAAGCAGTTAGGTAATGGTGCATTTTAACTTCTTCATGTGTCAAAGGAACGTCATAACTGAGATACAGGATTATCTATTCCATTTAACTTTTTCACTTTTGTAATTTTAAGTCAAAATTTTTTATTGGAATTTTTTGTTCATGGGAACTACCCAGCATTTATTTGCCATCCCCATTTGCTGTTAAGTAGGTGGTGAGTTGCCTTGAACATCTGCAGTCCATTTGGTGTAGGTATACCTGCAGTTCATTCAGTATAGGCATTCCTGCAGTGCTATTAGAAAGGAAATTCCAGGGGTTTGACCCAGTGGAAGTCGAAGAATGGTGATATAATATCAAATCAGGATGATGTGTGATGTTGAGGGAATCTTGGGGATCCCATATATGTGCTGTCCTTGTTCCTCGAAGTGGTGGAAATTGCAGCTTTGGAAGGTGCTGTCAAAGGAGCCTAGATGAGTTGTTGTAGTGCATCTTTACACATAGTACACACTACTGCTGCAGTGTGCCACTGGTGGAGGGAATGAATGTTTAAAGTAGTAAATAGGTACTAATCAAGTGGGCAACACCTGGATGGTGTTGTGCTTTTTAATTTTTGTTGCACTAAACTCATCCATGCAAGTAGGAGTATTCCATCACACTCCTGATTTGTGCCTTGTAGATGGTGGATGGATTTGGAGGGTTACAAGGTGATTTACACTCATTGAAGAATTCCCAACTTCTGACTTTGCACGGTATTTATACAGCCAGCCCAGTTCAGTTTCTGATCAATGATTACAGTTACACATAGAATGTTGACAATGGAGGATGCAGTGATGCTAATTGAATGTCAAGAGGAGAAGGTTGTTGGCAGTAGTCATTGTGTGCCATTGCGTAGTGCAAATGCTACTTACCACTGGTAAGTGGTGGCCATGAATCATTCTCGCCTTATCTGTTGAAATCAGTTCTTTTGGCTATGTTTGGACCAGGGCTATATTGAGGTCACGAACTGACTGGCCTGGTAGAACCCAAACTGAGCACCAGTGCCTTTTCTCCTGATCCCTTAATACTAATGCTTCCTAAGTAAGAATTTGTCCTGCATTAAATATGTAAAGTTGACTTTGCATTTAAAGCCTTCTAGGTGGTATCTTCCATATTGTCAGAACTTGGTGGGGGCAAGTTTAATCCCTCCCTGTCTCTGCAAACTCTTGCAGTCCTATAATGTTCCAAGATATCTGTGCTCCTGTAATTCTGGCCTCTTGAATATTGCCTCTTCTAATTGCTCCATCATTGGGAATGTGACTTCAGCCACCCTAAGCTTTACAATCCTCTCCGTAAACCTCTCTGCTTCTCTGTCTGCCTTCTATCTTCTTATATGACACTCACTAAAACCTACATCTGATCTAGTTTTTGGGCATATGTTTGAGACTATTTGATATGACTCATTTTCTAATTTCACTTCTGTTTCAATTGAAATCTATTTTTGTCTTCTAATTTTGTTTAGTATTATTAAATCTTCTTCCTCAGTTTCTGTGCAATGCATTCTTATTTAATATGAACACCTATTCTCAACTACAGCATGATTGAGGGCAAGATCTTGTAGAAACTCACTGTAGCTTAAATTCTTAGGATATAAAGAAATTCTTTTTTTTTAAGCACATTATGAAATCCAAATCTGAGCAATAAAAACTACGATACGAGTACACCCAAATTCTGATCTAATTAAATTTACTGGAGTCTGGGTTGTTGCTTGGAGTTATATTTTTGTGTGTATTTTATTGATAAGCAGATTGATGAGAGAAGATTTTGTTTAAAAACTTCATTTCAATGGGTATGCAAAAGTACTGTAGAATTAAGATTATTTAAAATTGTTTAGATTTTTTAAGATCAGAATTCTCTTTAGTCCAATGTATAAATATCTCTCTTTATAATTTGTAGTTGTGCTGCTGGATTCAATGGATTCAATATCAGATGTGCAAAAGTTATTACAGCCTGATGATAACGAATCAATGAAGAGACAAACAGTAGATGAAAATCACGACCAGCAAGACCGAGCATCTCAAATGTGTACCATTAGTAAGTAATAATTTAGAATCCCTACGGTGTAGAAGGTGACCATTTGGCCCATCAAGTCTGCACCAACTCTCTGAATGAGAAGTTCAAGCTGAATCTGTTACATTTATGTGGCTGGTCCACCTAAGCTTATACACCTTTGGATACAAAGAAGCAATTTAGCATGGCCAATCCATCTAACCTGCACATTTTGGACTAAGAGGAAACCCCAGAGAGAACGCACAAACTTCAGAGAGCCACCCAAAGCCAGAATTGAACCCGGGTCCCTGGCGCTGTAAGGCAGTAGTACTAACCATTGTGCCATCGTGCAGCCCTATGATAATGATCTTCTCTACTGTCTATATAGTAAAGAAAATTATTGTATCAATCTGTTATCAAGTTCCATAAAAGTAAGACTATTTTTACTTTTTATTCATTCAAGAGACCTGGGTGTTGCTGGCTGGCCATCCTTAGTTCCTCAAGGCAGTTGAAAGGAAACTGCATTGTTGTGGCTCTGGAGTCATGTGTGGGCCAGACCAGTTAAAGACAGCAGATTTCCTTCCCTAAAAGACATTAGCGAACCAGATGGATTTTTCTGACAATCAACAATAGTTTCACGATCATCAGCAGATTTTTTTGAATTCAAATTCCACCATCTACCATGGGTGGATTCAAACTCAGGACCCCAGAAGATTCGCTGAGTTTCTGGATGAATACCTTACCGATAATGCCACCGGGCTATCACTTCCTCCCACTTAACTTTACGCATAATGATGAGGCAGAGTGGTGACAGAGAAGGAAAGAAAAAGAAGCAAATTCTGCACTCTGGATCCAACTATCTTGTGGGACATCCTGTATGTGTATCCAAAGAGCTGCATGTAAAGGATCAGCTTTCTCAGTCACAGGAAGGCCCTTGGCAAAGACGCGCAATCTTAAGTGGGCATCTTTGGATAAAATGGCAGTCAAACAGGATGTGTATATCTATTGATGCCCAATGCTTTCTAGCAAGGATTATCAGATTACTTACATGACAAAGCATTATGGATTTACAGTGTATTAGAAATGAATTAGTATTGAATCAGACCATTTAGTGCATTGTAGCTGTATTGTGTTGCAAATCGGCCTAACCCAATGAAATTGTAATTGACTCTTTTGTTCTCATTGCTGTCTTCATTAACTAACTCATATAGACAAAGCGCAGTACTTTCTGCTCATTTGTGCTGCTTTCTTCAGTATAATTTATCCATACCTAGTCAAACCAGTGCAAAAGATTGAGGATTTCCAAGTAAAAATTATGTTAAGCACAAATTGAGATTTTGCAATCTTTTGTACTAATTGAAAAAACATCACACTAGAAGCTGACCCTTTCCACAAAATTAGCCAAGCTTGAGATTGAATTAATCAAGTTTTTGCTAATTGTACCCTTTTGCAGGTTGTCAAGAAGACTCTTAAAATTCAGAGGATTTTTTTCAGCTGCACAGCAGTAATGCATGTTTTAGAAACATTTATGCTTTCTATATTGCAATAGAACTGACTACAACAATGTAACTACTAAATGGTTCTGTGGTACATTGTTCTCGTTTTCAGTTATTTAAGATTGTGCTACATTTTGTCATGACCGTTCAGGATCTTGTATACTTCAATCAAGTCACCCTCTCGTTCTTCTAAACTCCAGTGGAAACAAGTTCAACGTTTCTTTCTAGAATCAACCAAAAATCAATATAAAATATAGGGTATCAGATTTGGGAAGGTTTTACAATTTGTAAAATTCTTTTCAGGTGTTTCCTATGGCCAAAGCAATAGTGATATTGAGGCCTTGCATCAAGCATATTGTAACATTGATCAATCTCTGGAAGGCACAGATGGAGGACAGAGTACATTAAATGGAAAAAACACCAACTTTGTTCAAGATCTTCCAAGTTCTGTTAAGGATTCAGCAAAGAACGTTTCCACTGCAGAATCTGGTAAGCATAAAATTGAGTTGGGTATGAATTGTTCACATCAATGTGAAATCACAGATTCTAACTGATGCTTAAGTAGTAAGAATAATCATATAGATAAAGACTCTTGGATTAGTTCCATGAATGTAGTAAGATTTTTTTTCCTAGCATTACTAGAGTGTTAAGGTTTGTGGCCCAGAGCACATAAGAACATTTGAAACTAATAGTCATATGGTTTGCAATTCAAACCTTTTAATTGGGCTTTAAAAAGTCTTTCCACGTGTAATGCCTGTAATTGATAGACATGCAGAGAAATATATGTAGCCGCACTACTTTAGTTCTTGATAGAGAAGTAACATTCACCGATCCCTTTGATCATGACTACAAATTCTGAAGGAAAGCTCAAGTTCTTGAGCGGTCTGTAGCCAAATACATTCCTCTTGCTGGTTCTTTATGGTTTGACAATATTATAGTGAACACAACTCTACAAAATGAGAGAATACTTGCAAAATAGCAGGTTCCTACATTTTTATCATACCACCCCTTTCTATCTCAAGACTGTCTTGGCTACCTCATTTCACAATGTAGTGATAAAAAAGAAGTCACATCACAAATTATACGCTTTAAATAAAAGCCAAACCAATTAGTTAACTAAATTGTACTCTGACAGAAAATGAGCAACTCTTATCTCTTATTCTTGACAGCCACAGTAAAATCCACAAGCCATTTAATGGTTTAAAAAAGAGCTCCAATCAAATGAGATTAAACCAAATATTAACCCTACCTACGTGCATACATAGGACAAGGGGATTTAATAGATTGAATAGGTATCCACCTAGTAAAATGTTCACTCCCTCCATCCTCAGCTACAAATGCACTCGCCAGGGCTTCTTTGAAAACACCTTGCAAAAGGATAAAATGTAATTACTTTAATTGACAGCATGTACCTAGTGGTGTCCTTTAGAGATCTATTTTGGGGCCTCAGCTACCCAGAGTGTTAGCTAATGACTTAGATGAATAGCATAGAAAGTGACAAGTTCTAATTTGTGGATAGTCCGAAGGTAGGTGGTATTGTGACCTGAGTAGGTGGAAGCATATGCTTAAAAAGAAACATGATGGATTAAAAGAACAGAGAAAAAGGTGGTAAATGAATTCCAAAGTTGGTAACTGAAGTAATTCATCCTGGACCTAAAAGGATAGAACAGAATACTTTCTGAATGGTAAAAAATCTAGAAAGAATGGAAATATAAAGAGGTTTGGTGTTTACGTACATAGAACATTAAAATGTCATGACGTGTCCCAGAAAATAATCAAGAAGACAAATATTTTTTAGATTTCATATCTGGAGTTTGCGATGCAAGGAGGTAGACATCAATCTTCAGCTTTATAAAGTCGTGGGATGAGAGGAATGGAAAACTGTGTGTAGTTCTAGACACAATCCCTTGAGACAGTATATTAGCTGTGAAATAGAACATAGAACACTACAGCACAAACAGGCCCTTCGACACACAAGTTGTGCCGATCATATCTATACCTACCAGGCCATTGAACTATCGGTAACTCCCAATCCCATTAAGTCCCATGTACTCATCCAGAAGTCTCTTAAAAGACCCCAGTGAGTTCGCCTCTACCACCACTTACGGTAGCCAATTCCATTCACTCACCACCCTCTGAGTGAAAAACTTACCTCTAACATCTTCTCTGTACTTGCCCCCCAGCACCTTAAACCTGTGTCCTCTCATAGCGACCATTTCAGCCCTGGGAAATAGCCTCCGAGAATCCACTCTATCTATTCCTTTCAACATCTTATAAACCTCTATCAAGTTGCCTCTCAAGCTTCGTCTCTCCAAGAAGAGACCCAGCTCTCTCAACCTGTCTTCATAAGGCATGCCCCCCAATCCAGGCAACATCCTTGTAAATCTCCTCTGCACCCTGTCAATAGCTTCCACATCCTTCCTATAGTGAGGCGACCAGAACTGCACGCATTACTCCAAGTGGGGGCTGACGAGGGTCTTATAAGGTTGCAGCCCGACTCCTAAACTCAATCCCTCTATTAATGAAGGCCAGTACACCATATGCCTTCTTGACCACATCCTCCACTTGCAGGGCAGATTTAAGAGTCCTGTGGACCCGGACCCCAAGATCCTTCTGCTCCTCAACACTGCCAAGCCTCCTACCCTTGATATTATATTCCTTCATCCCATTGGTCCTGCCAAAATGGACCACCACACATTTATCCATGTTGAAGTCCATCTGCCACTTCTCTGCCCAGTTTTGCATCCTATCTATGTCTCGCTGCAACTTTAGACATCCCTCCAGACTATCCCTAACACCACCAACCTTCGTATCGTCGGCGAACTTAGTAACCCATCCTTCCACTTCCTCATCCAGGTCATTTATGAAAATGACAAACAGCAAGGGTCCTAGAACAGATCCCTGTGGCACTCCACTGCTGACTGACCTCCATGCAGAAAAAGACCCATCCACAACTACTCTCTGCCTTCTGCAAGCAAGCCAGTTCTGGATCCACAAGGCCAAAGCCCCTTGGATCCCATGCCCTCTCACCTTCTATGAATATAGTGTAGGTTTACCACTATGATGTCTAGATGCAAATGGTTAAAGCATAAGCAATAAGGACAGGAGAAGACCATACATCCCATTAAGCCTACTCTGCTATTTGATACAATCATGGCAGGTCTTGGACTTCCGCACCATTTTTGTGCATGCTTCCCATATCACTTGATACAGTGGTGCACACACAGTTCCATGACATGTTTTCTAAATATCCACACAGCCTTCAGTAAAGAAAAATCTCCATCTCAGTTATAATTTACCCTAAAACTGTGACCCTTTATTAAGTGGGGTCGAAAGAGAATGCAAATAAAGTATGAATTTTTCGGAGATAGTAGAGCTTTATCATTTCTATGAGCTTTTGGGGTAGAAGTAAAAGAGCCCTTTTGAAGAAGTGCTTGAATTCCACTCAACAACATCCCAAAGCAAATTAATAGGTCTCTGTTACATTATTTGCTGTTACAAGCCTTGCAATTTAATTGTCTTATTTACTAATATGTACATTGTGATTATACTTCAGAAATAATTACTTGGCTCTAAGTTGTTTTGTGATGCTCTGACCAGGTTAAATATGCTCTATAATTTCAAGTTTTTACTTAAAAATATATTAATATCTAAATGAGTTTGAAATTCGAAGAGGAGGAGCAGATGATACGTGACTGTCTAAGCAAGTGCGATATCTGCAGTTAAATATTGTGGTTCTCTCTTATTTCAGTGGTGTGCCTCAGGCATCTGTTTTGAGGCCACTGCTGTTTGTTATGTTTATACATGACCTAGATGAGTGTGTAGAAGGATGGGTTAGTAAATTTGCTGACAACACCAAAGTCAGAAGAGTTGTAGAGAGTGAAGATGGATTTAACAGTTTGCACAGGGACATAGATAAGCTGCAGAACTGGGCTGACAGGCGGCAAATAGAGTTTAATGCGGAAAAGTATGAGGTGATTCACTTTGGAAAGAGTAACAGGAGTACAGAATATCGGACTAATGGAAGGAATCTTGATAGTGTCAACGAGCAGAGAGATCTTGGTGTACATGTGCATAGATTCCTGAACGTTGGCACCCAGATTGACAAGGTTGTTAAGAAGGCATATGGTGTGTTAGCTTTTATTGGTAGAGGGATTGAATTTCAGAGTTGTGAGATCATGTTGCAACTGTACAAAACTCTGGAGCGGCCGCACTTCGGAGTATTGCATACAGTTCTGATCGCCGCATTATAAGAAAGATGTGAAAGCACTGGAAAGCTTGTAAAGGAGATTTGCCCGGATGTTTCCTGGTATGGTGGGAAGGTCTTATGAGAAAAGGCTGAGGGACTTGAGGTTATTCTCATTAGAGAGAAGAAGGTTAAGAGATGACCTAATGGAGGCATACAAGATGATCAGAAGGTTAGATAGGGTGAACAATGAGAGCCTTTTTCCTCGGATGGTGATGGCTAACATGAGGGGACATAGCTTTAAATTGAGGGTTATAATTATAGGACAGATGTCAAAGGTAGGCTCTTTACTCAGAGTAGTAAGGGCGTGGAATGCCCTGCCTGTAGCAGTTGTGGACTCGCTAGCTTTAAGGGTTTTCAAATGGTCAGTGGATAGGCATATGGATAACATTGGAATAGTTTAGGTTAAAGGGCCATTAGATTGGTTTCACTCGTCGGTGCAACATCGAGGGCTGAAGGGCCTGTACTGTGCTGTAATGTTCTATGTTCTATTTCTTAATGATTATCAATTAATCTCCACAATATTTTCCAGATTTACTCACTGTGGAAGAACTAATGAAACCTATTAAAGGGGAAGCTCTTGGTCCAAGAGGATATGACTTAGTAAGGTAATGTAAGTTTTCTTTTTAAATTCAGCCTGACAGTGCTAAATGCAAAAAAAGGTGATGGTTGGAATTCTCTGATGGCGGGATATTTTGGTCCCGCCGCATTGCACAATGGCGTGGGATGCAGTCAATGGGAAACCCTGCCACCGGCAAACACTGTACTGCCTCCTGCTGTGAGAAAGACATACATTGCGCACGACATGGAGATCAGAAATCCCCCACCCCACCAAATAGCATCTTGCTGTTTTGAAATATGGCACAGTGATTAGTATTGCCACCTCACACCTCCAGGGATCTGGGTTTGATTCTAGCCTTGGGTGACTGCTGTGTGGAGTTTGCATTTTTTTTTGTGTCTGCGTGGATTTCCTTCCAGAGTCCGCAGATGTGCTGCTTAGTTGGATTGGTCATGCTGAATTACCCTTTAATGTCCCAAGGTGTGTATGTTAAATGGATTGGCTGGGATAAAATGTCTGGGATTACAGGGATGAGATAGGGCAGAGGACCTGAGTAAGATGCTCTGTCGGAGCGTCAGTGCAGACACGATGGGCTGATTCAGCGCCTTCTGTACTGTCAGGATTTTATGATCAAAATGTAAAATATGATAATAATCAATGTGACCCTTCTGCAGAGGCTCTGACTCACGGGTTCTGAAAGATCTGGATGCTTACTGTTAATAAGCAACTTCTCCATTGACTTGAATGATCCAACTTGATTTAACCATTTAGGATCGTATAGTGAGAACCAACCATTGTTTTATTTAATCATCCCAAAGGTCCATCCAGAAATCCTGTTTATCATAACCCTCAGCTGCTTTCTCTGTCAAATGTTTGCTGTTTCCTTTTGATATTAGGGGACTATCTGCTGACAATTTTTTCCATACATTCTCCATTCTTTTGTTAAATCTATAGCATTCATTTCCACACTTATGACCTTGAGTATGATGTTTCAATACTGATTCCATTAGCACTGGGACAGATTTAGCCATCACTTTGTAGCACTACATGTGCTGCAGCTATACAGTGCTGGAAAAGTTTCCCACTTAGAACATAGAACATAGAACATTACAGCACAGAACAGGCCCTTCGGCCTTCCATGTTGCGCCGACCAATATAAAAAGCAATGCCCCTCCAAACTAAACCATTCCCTTCTCTTCCATATACTTATCAACTAACCTCTTAAACGCCACCAAACTTGGCGCATCTACAACTGCTGCAGGCAGGGCATTCCACTCCCGAACCACCCTTTGGGTAAAGAACCTACCTCTGATATCCGTCCTATAACTATCACCCCTTAATTTAAAGCTGTGTCCCCTCGTGCTAGCTTTCTCCATCCTAGGAAAAAGGCTATCACTGTCCACCCTATCTAAACCTCTAATCATCTTATATGTTTCGATAAGGTCCCCTCTTAGCCGCCTTCTTTCTAACGAAAACAACCTCAAATCCCTCAGCCTCTCTTCATAAGACCTGCCCTCCATACCAGGCAACATCCTGGTAAACCTCCTCTGTACCCTCTCCAATGCCTCCACATCTTTCTTATAATGCGGGGACCAGAACTGCACACAATACTCCAAGTGCGGCCGCACTAGAGTTTTGTACAGTTGCAACATGACGTTGCGGCTCCGAAATTCAATCCCCCTACCAATAAAAGTTAAGACTCCATATGATAAAAGCTAAGACTCCATATGATAAAAGAAATGATAACATTCCTTTTTCCAAATGTTAATGGACCTAATATTATTTGCAGCATTTTCTACTTTATTTCAACATTTCAGTTTTTAAGATCATAAATAGGCTTGATGGGAT
Source organism: Sphyrna mokarran (assembly GCA_024679065.1). Lineage (NCBI taxonomy): Eukaryota > Metazoa > Chordata > Chondrichthyes > Carcharhiniformes > Carcharhinidae > Sphyrna > Sphyrna mokarran. The sequence goes on along the minus strand of JAGIQG010000005.1, from coordinate 36,261,367 downwards.
CGAAATATCTCCGTGACAAGAGGCTATGTAATCAATAATGCTTTTTTTTAATGTAAGAGACCAAGTTACTTAAAGTTCATTAGGTATTTATTTTCAAATTATGTAAATTAAGTATTGGTATTTTCTTCATCATCTTTTTTCTGCAGTGTAAATGTACAGCAGGACATTGAAGCAGCAGAAATATCCTGCAAACTGATGGCTAACGACTCCAACAATGATGTTCCTCCTGAGTCACAGTATGATTCCAATCATTTATCTGGAAGACAAAACACATACACAGAATTACCCGAAAGATCATTCAAGGAAAACCAGAACCACATGAGTAGAATTTGTGATGATCATGTGGAAACCTTAATTAATGAAGTTAAATATGATTTTGCAACTAAACACAGTCTCACAACTTCTGCTTCACAAACAGTTCCTTGCCAGGATGCTCAGGTACGTGTGATTAATTTGTATGTTATACAGGCATTCAGTTTGGATCAATTTTAGTAATTGGATTTTTCTAGGTACTCAGTAACGTAATGTGCTTTGAGATGATTTGCATTAATCTGTTTTGTTTTTATTAGTATTACATATCCCTTCGGAGAAATTCATCCAAGGACAGTGCTGCAAAATAAGTCATATTTTCAGTTTTGCTGCCTTGAATTCTGTACTCATGCCAAGTTCTTTAGAGACAGATGATAGACTTTGGAACAATTCAGTATAATTTACTTTCATGCCAGTATCTGAGATACTTGCCACACGATGCACTAAGATATTTACCAGCTTGTATTATCGTAAGTTGTAATTTGTAACCCTCTGTGCATTTTTCAGTCATCTAGTGAATCAATGCACCAATGAGAAATTAACTATTAGACTATGGAAGAAATTTCTGTATTTATGCACAGAATATTTTTGAATGTTGAAGTTTGTGAAACCTTTAAGTCAATGGATGGAGTTTTCCATCAATATTCTTCTGGCTGGGCACTCTGTTTCACAAAGTGGGTCCAGAAAGTCCTGGCCAATATCTGTCTGTTTTGATTGCAGACGTGCTTCATTCCCTGTCATTGGGAAGAAAAAGGCAAATGTTCCGCAGCAACCTGTTCAATGCAGGCAGCTGTGCTGCATAGAATGTTGCTTCATGAATGTTAAGTATCATAGAATCATAGAATAGAATCATTGAATTCCTACACTGCAGAAGGAAGTCATTTGGTCCCTCAAGCCTACCCCAACAACATTTTCAGGAAGATCCTAATGATCTTTAGAGAAGGAAATATGGTCTGGCCTACATATGACTCCAGAGCCACAGCAATGTGGTAATGTGGTTGACTCTTAGTGTCTCAGGATGGACAATATGTGTTGGCCCAACCAGCAAGACCCACATCCCATGAATAAATAAAAGGAACCTCTAATGTAAGGGTGTGAGCTCTCTGTCCCCTTTTACTAAATCTTTCCATTCATTCTAACATATGTATTTTCAAATGTTTTGGGATATTTTTCTGAAGTAAAGTTGTTGTGTGCATGCAAATTATTATTGTGCATTGCTTTGCTCCCTGTTAGCTTTAAAATGTCGAAGAAAAATTAATTGGTTCCAATGGGCCTGGCCCACAGCAACAAACCACTCAAAGTTCATTGCTGATTGGCAGCAAGTTCCAAGTTTCATTCAGAAACCATAAGAATGATTATTATGAAGTAAAGCACCAGAGTAGTAAAGTCAATATTGTTGATTTTGATGTCAGCTTTAAGTATAAGAGTAAAAACTACTACCTTTTCTCATATTAAAAGCAGAAAATGTTCTCTTATGTTGATTCCTCAGCCTGTACCAAATAATCAGTGCAGCTTTTCATTTTTATTGACTGGACTGGATCTTATGTTCTTGACATGTAGAGAAAGGTTGGAGATGGGAATTTGGGATGGAGTGGTGGGGTCCAATAAATTGTCAAAAGCCAGAAGTAAGTGCAACGTGTCTGTCAGTGGCTTTTAATCTACCCACACAGTACAACATTATTTCCAGCTTTTCCAGCTATTTAGTGTGAATGGAGATGAAGATACTGATTTGAACAGCAATGTTTAAAATATCATTTCAAACATCTAATTTAATGAGCTTAGAAGAAAAACAAAGATGTTTGATGGTTGTGCCTTGGTTTAGTAATGCTGGGGCTGAGAAGAGTCTACAGGAAATACTATTTGCGCTGATGGGAGAAGAAGTATGCCAGTGAATAAAAAAATGCGGTGGAAGATTCCCATGTGGTCAGCAGCAGAATTGTGGTGTCATGCTTATGGATTTAATGTTGAAAGCACTTTGATAATCTCAGCAGGGCAGGAAGGAAGAGGGATAGTGGCGCATTCACCTAGATCTTAATGTGCCTATCATCTTAATCTGCTCATTCTATCTTCTCAAAACTGCTCTAAAATGTTGCTATAAATGTTGGCTGAGCCAGAAAAGCCTACGTCCCTTGAATGAATAAAAAGATCTTATCCTCTCAACAACTTAGCTTACAGATATGCCAAATCCTGTCTCTTTCTCTTTCTGTCTCTCTTCTCTCTAAACTTCATCATGTCCCCATCTGTTCATCCATTATTGACGCACGTTTCTCTTTATGAAATGTCACTTAAGCTTCAGTCATAGCCACCCTCAACAAATGATCCCTATTCAAATGTTCAGTACATGCCATTGCTTTCACTCATCCTCTTCTTCCCCTCTGTCAGGGAAGAACACAGAATATGAGACACAAAGAAGCAAAAATGACACACTAGTCATCTTTCTACTGATTGCCACAGAGGAGGTGGTGCTGGGCATTAGTGGAATGGAGAATCAGCATATTTGGCTTTTTCTTTATTCATTCTTGGGACTTGGGCTTCACTAGGAAGGTCAGCGTTTATTGCCTATCCCTAATTATCCTTGAACTGCTGGCTGCATGGCGCATGTTTGCAGAGAGATTGGACGGTGTTTATCTCGAGCATGAGTAGTATAATGTCACAGGTCTTTGCAATTATGTCAATATCTATGGAAAAGTTGGCCACCCTCATAGATTATCAAACTCAGCCACCAAATGTGTGCATGCAGGCAGACTATAGATGCCACCTTTAAACAGAGCGAAGATACCCTAATTTTAATTCATCATCCCACTGTGTGCAGCAAAACCACCTCCAGCTCATTGCTACCAGGGAGGTGTGGTAAGTCATGAGAAGTGTGCAGTTCAAAATGATCATGGACCAGCCATTGGCTCCATCTCAGGAGTAACCATCAGTGACCAAAATCAGTCCTTCACAGGTGTCAATCTTTGGCAGAACCCTCACCGGGTCCAAAACCCAGAGGATGTTGGCCAAGAGCATCTGCACAGTCAAAGCACTGAGCAGCCTGTCTCTACCTCTGCTGAAGCTCACGCAGAAATGCTAGTAAGTGAAAGATTAAAGATTTCTTGTTGCACGGTGGTATACACGTGAACCTGCTGCAAAATATTAAATTGGTTATTTTCATTTTTGAGTCTCATCAAAATTATTTCCCTCACCACTCTTTTATCTATCATCGCTTGTTTCCTGGCAAATGTTTTTTTTTCTTGTGATAAATGGCAGGATTCAGATTGGTGAACATTTCGTAGCAGGATTTGTTTTAGCAGATTGCAGGTGCCCGCCATCATCTGCTGCAAAACCCGAAGCCTCCTGACATACTGCTGTATGATGTAGAGATGCCGGCGTTGGACTGGGGTAAACTCAGTAAAGTTTGACAACACCAATTTTAAATCCAACCAATTTATTTGATAGTAAATCTGTGAGCTTTTGATGTTTGTGCCTTCGTCATTCGCCTGACGAAGGCACAAACGCCGAAAGCTCGCAGATTTACTATCAAATAAATCGGTTGGTTTTAAAATTGGTGTTGTCAAACTTTACTGAGATACTGCTGTATGGCAGATATATTCGTCTGAGTGCTGTACCCAATGCTGATCCCCTCTCTCCTGTGGAATGGCAGGTCTATGCAGAGCAAACTATTGCTGCTCACCTAATATCTGAACTAACACAGCAGGAATGACACCCATGTTGACTTAATAGATCAAAGCCCAAAGTGGAAATCAGGCGTCCAAACCTCCAAAGCTGTCACAATAATGTCCAAAGTAGCTAAAGTGATTTCTGGTACAACTGCTAGCGCAAGAACTCAGCTGTGAAGTTTTAATACTTAAAGATTTATTTCTCCATTATATTTTCAGACCCCTCAATTGTCAATGTTTTTGCCTTGCTTTGACCAGCCAGCTCCAGGAAACTTATAAATCCAGAGCAAAATTCAACTTCCTCTTAATATCACTGAAATCTAGGAGACTAACATATTGAAATTGACAACCCCTCTCTCCTTGGATACTGCCTGACACCTTTCAGTTAAAGTTGAAATTAAAGTTGATTGCCTTGGAAGGCCAGTTTGAGCTGGCCTCCAAGGCAATCAACTTCCCCAGTTTTAACTCCCTAAACGCATTTCCATACCTATGTATTCGTGCACGTTAAAATTTAGCCTTTTTTATTATTATATTACCTCACTCAGATGCAGAGCAACTTTGAGAAAAATATTGTTTTGTCTTTGAGACTGTTTGATCTAAATATTTGTTTAGTGTTCATTTTTGCCAGATTTGCTGGTCATTAGATTAATTTGCAGATGTTTATAGGCTAGAATAGTATTTGAGGTAAATGTGATTCAGGGAGGAAAGCAGGTTTAGGCTACTGAGTTAGATGATTAACCATGATCGTAATGAATGATGGAGTAGCTCAAAGGGCCAAATAGCCTCCTGCTGCTCCTGTCTTCTGTGTTTCTATGTATCAGTTAACTGGATGAATATGTTTTAACGATGATGATGTTGGCATTTATGATTTTCTCCATCTTTGGAATAATATCATCCTACATTTTGTTTTCAACATACAGATTTCAGCTAAGACCAAAAGCCCCAAGCTGAAAAACAAGAAACCTTTTGGTGGAAGCTGTGCATCTGTCCAGAGTTCAGGGTATGGCAAAATCAATCCATCAAAGAAAGAATCCCTTGGTGCTGGTGAAAGACAAACTCGTTTGAGTCGACCAAAACAAACTACGCCAATTAAAGGTGTTAAAGGCAGCTCCCCATCTGAGCATACAAAAGGCAAATCGAAAGGTACAGTTTCTTTTTTCCTATTTGAGTGTTAAGCATCACTAAGAAGCTCTGCATTTATTATCTATGATGTAGTGATGCCGGCATTGGACTGGGGGTAAACTCAGTAAGAGGTCTGACAACACCAATTTTAAATCCAACTGATTTATTTGGTAGTAAACTTGCTAGCTTTCGGTCTTTGTAGCTTTCATCAGGCAGACCAGACCACCTCATTCGCCTGACGAAGGCTACAAAGGCTGAAAGCTAGCAAGTTTACTATCAAATAAATCGGTTGGATTTAAAATTTATTATCTATCCCTAGTTGCTCTTCAGAAGAAGTCTGAAACACTGCACTCCATAAAAAAAAAGTTATTGGGGAAGTTTGACTCTATTATTGAAGGATCATTAACCAAGTTTTATTTGAAAATATTTAACCAAGTCAAAGTCTTGTGAGTACTAGGATTTTTAAATCAGGAATTGTCAGCATTATGCCCTTTCCTAAATAAACCAACCATGTAATCACTATTCTTGTGGAAGCTCAGGTAAGTGTGTACTGGCGAAAGCAAATGACTGACTTTAATATGATTATTTTGAACTCTATAATGCACATTATTGTACAACACTAACTTTACCTTTGCTGCAGTGTCTGTCGTGAGTAGTCTTAAAATGTGCAGCACAAGATATTTTTTAAACATAGCACTATCTGATTTAGTAAAACCAAAATCTTGCAGATGCTTGAAATCTGGAAAAAAAAAAGCTGAAAAGTCTGTAGGAGCAAAAATCTGCAGATGCTGAAGGTCTGAAATAAACACAAATATTGGAATAACTCAGAACTGGAAGCACCTGTGGAAACAGGAAGTGACTTCTTTGAAATCTTATTCCACAGAAGAGTCATATTGGACTCAAAACTGTGGATGAAATTTTTCCATCCCTCTTGCCATAGGAATTGTAACCATGTAAAGGTCCGTTGATCATATTGAAATGCTCCGGCCTTGGACTGAGCAAGGCCGGAAAATCCCACTCTTTGACTCTGTTTCTCTCTCCTCAGATGCTGGCAGACCATTTGATTTAGTGTTATTCATTTTTTTAATCTAAGTTCGGTAATCTCTTTGTAGTAATTTGCCTAACGTTACTGACTTCTTAGACAGACAATTTTTCCTTTCCTCCTTCATCAGCATTAACTTAAAAGTTCAAGACCTGCTCCGTTCTAAAGAAGTGAAAGCATAAACTGCTGGAAAAATCCAACAGAACTGTGGAGATAGAAACAATTAGCTTTTCAAGTCCTATATGACTCTTCTGCAGAACTGAAAAGAGGTAGAGGTTATGTTTTTTGCAAATGAGGTGTGATGATTCAGGTGGATGAAAACAGGCAGGGATAGGTTAGAGGATGAAAGAGATTAAAGATAAGATTTTCCAGCTGCGTTTGCCCAAAAAACAGGAAAATCCCACTTCAGGTCAACGGATCTTTACGTGGTGTGCCCCCTGCCCACTACAATTCCTGTGGCGGATGGGATGGGAAAGTTCTCCCATAATGGGGGTGGCACAGTAGTTAACACTGTTGTCTCATAGCTCCAGGGACCTGGTTTTGATTTCTGGCTTGGATCACTGTCTGTGTAGAGATTGCACATTCTTCGCCTGTGGGGTTCCTCCAGGTGCTCCTTTTCCTCCCACAGTCCAAAGATATGCGAGTTAGTTTGATTGGCCATGCTAAATTGACTCTAGTTTCGGGGGGATTAGCAGGGTAAACATGTGGGGTTACGGGAAAGGGGGTGGGATTGTTGTCGGTGCAATGGGCCAAATAGCTGTCTCCTGTACTGTCAGGATTCTATGAAATGTCAAAGATATTTTTTCACTGGAAAGATGGAAGCTGAGGGGAGATCTGATAGAGGTCTACAAAATTATGAGAAGCATTGACAGAGTAGATAGTCAGGGGTTTTTTTTTCAAGGGTGGCAGCATCCATTACAAGTAGCACAGGTTAAAGGTGAGAGGGAGAAAGTTTAAGGGAGATGTGCGGGACAGAGAGTGGTGGGTGCCTGGAACGCGTTGTCGGAAGAGGTGGTGGAATCAGGCACACTAGCAATATTTAAGAGGCATCTGGATGGGTATGTGAATAGGGAAAGAATAAAGGGATACGGATCGAGTAGGAGCAGATGGCTGGTTTTTTTTAAGTTTAATTAGGGCATCATCATTGACACAGGTTTGGAGGGCCAAGGGCCTGTTCCTATGCTATACTGTTCTTTGTTCTATGTCATGGATGAAAAGGCAAAGACAATAGTAATGGTTGTAATGAAGAGGCAGAATAAGTGTTAATGAATAAAGGACAGTTCTATGCCAAAATGTATAATTTGATCATAGTGTGTCTTTTGAACTTTACCTTTCACATTTCACTCTTGGTCAAACAGGGCAATTACTGGCAACCCGGATAATCAGATCAACAAAACAGAAGCCTACTGAAAATAGCCATGGAAGTCAGTTACTTACCCCAGTTCAGTCATTTACTTCACACCTTCAGCACCAAGTCAACAGTAAGCCAGACCAAGCAATGTTATTTGGTGGCCACGTGCAAAATGAGGTAAAATTTAAAGTATTTGTACTTTGACAACAAACAGGCAGTGTCAAATAGTATTTATGGGTTAAAGAAAAGACTTCTCATCACTATGAAAAGGGAAAATCATATGGAAGAAAGCAAAAAATGTAGGGGTAAGGAAATTGAATGCATGGCCAAAAAGAAAATAAAGAGACTTTTGTGATCAAGGAGGAAATTAATGAGATGAAATTATTTTTTTTGGAACATTTCACAAGTTGATACCATATTGAACAACTAATCAACTTTCAGTAATGGAACAGAGAGCAAAAGAAATGTAGGAATTGGGAACTGTACATAAGAATCTTCAGTCTAAATCCTACCAATGAAAAGAGGCTAGAGAAAGGCACAAAGTTAGTGCGAAGGCAAATTACTGTGGTGCTGAAAATCTGGAAATATTCAGCAGATCTAACTGGATATCTAGAGTGAGAAACAGATCCAGGTTTGTGATCTTTCACCAGATATAGTATATACATGAGTTGAACTTGATCTTAATACCTATTTAATAAGTTAGAGAGGACCTGGCAATGATGGGTATGTCTGAGCAGACATAGAACCCAGAATCAAGATGAGTGTAGAAAGGTGCGTAAAATGTAAGAATGAGAGAAGAGGCAGAGATGTGTGTAGTTGGTGTTCTAGTGATAAAATGTAAACTTGTGACAGAACAGCGGGGGACTAGGAAGCTGAATTCAAATTTGTGCAGAATATTTTAAATGCAGCATCACTGGATTCAGGATCAGAAACATTTGGGTATTAGCAAAAGATGAAAAGGATAAGTAGGCTTCACCAACTTTAAGTGAAGATAATTTTGAATTTATAATTAAATATTGAAACAGATTAAGAAGCTTAGCAGCTTTGGATGTTGTCAAGAAATATCAGTTTTCCAGTATTACCTTGGGATACTATGAAGCAGGCTTGTAGGGGCCTGTGCATATGTTTGTGTGTTTGACTAAGTTGATTTGACTGAAGACAGACTGTAAAGTTTAAATCATCAAAGAGGTCAGTGTAAAAGCAGGCTGGAGATAAACAATGCTGAGATGGGAAAAGTAAATAACGTGGGTAGAAATTTGCATGAGGAGATGAAGAAGGTTTGTCTATGTTTTACTTAGTAAATTTCTAAAGGGATGAAAGGAAGGTTTAAAATTGGCAAGGAACATCAATCAATAAAGCAACGTTCAGTTTATTTTTTCTGAAAATAGCAGCCATTAAAAGAACATGAAAGATTTTTAAATTCTGGGAAAGGTAATTTCCATAAAAAAGTTAAGATTAATGGGACAAAGATGAAAGAGAAAGAACATATTTAAGGAAATAATTGAAAACTGTTAGAAGGAGAAACATGTGATATCCTGAAGAATGTGCTGTGTGATTACAGAGCTGTGTAGTAAGCAACCTCTAGCCACCCCCAGAAAAGTGCTTGTTTGTTTCAGGATGCAAGCTTTTGTTACAAGCCTTGGGTTTCCATCGTCAGGTTGAGGGAGGGGATGGATGGTAGGAGAGAGAAACGTTATACGAGATACCTTCCCGTGGCAACAATGGATGCCTTGCGATAATATTACTAGGATTTTTATAGACTAAAAATCTTTAGGAAGCAGAAAACCTTTGGGAATGCTGTAAGACTAAATTTAATCATGCAATTATAATCTTGCATGTTTAAGTTTTCTTTTCTCTTGTTAGTAAATGCTTTGGTATTTAAAATCTCCAAAAGTATTTCAGATTTCATATTCTTGACTTAATTGCAAGTAACTTTTGTAATAAAATACAAACTGTAAACCGTTGAGAGAGCTTGGTCAAGTTTTCCTTTGGGATTTGGTTTGCCTGGCAATTACCAACTGCCATATCATTACAAGGCTGATGGGAAATAGAATAGAATCCAAGTTGCTGAGGACTTAAATTTTGGAATCAGGCAAGTAAATTCAAATTTTCTCTCAACACAAAGCTCAGAAAAATGCTGAATGTTTAAAAAAAGAGAATGGAAATGATGATGAGGACTAATCAAATTTACCCAGTTATAACAGCCTCATCCACACCCTAACAAATCAGCCAGTTCAGTCCATACTGGTGTCCAAACATGAAATTACACTATATTATGTATTACCCAAGGAAAGATCTTACCTGATGCCACGGGAGATTTTTCTGTGTATTTCCTAAAGTATATTTTTTATTTTGCTAGTTAGTTCCAGGAGCTAATGCTGAAATGTCAAAAGCATATGGACAGAATTCACTGCAAACGAGCAATATAACAAGAGAGCTTTCCCTGTTACAAAAATTGGAAGATGCGCATGAGAAATGGAATGCAGAACACAGCCTGGTCAAGGAGTTGAATGAAAAATTGGCATTGAAAGAAAAGGAACTTGTTGACAAAGATGAAGAGCTGAAGAAAGTTCCTCAACTAAATGAGGAGATTTATATACTTCAAACAAAGGTACATGTACTATGTAGGGTGCTCAGAGGCTGCCATATGAGGAAAAGTAGCTGTGGGAAATGTACTTAAAAGCATGTCAGATTGCATAAAATTGTAGCTTTGCACATTGACAGGGATAATTATACTATTAACCTTGCAGGTTTACATTCTGAATTACATTATACGAAACACACCAGTAGGAAAACAGAACAATTAACATGAGCATAACTTTGATCGTTGCTCATATGGAAAATATCAAAGACTTCACACCAACAGATTGTGTGGTAGTAATATTTGCAAAATATCTTGACAGTGTAAATGTGCACATGGGTGTCACAAAAAGCAGTAAAATCATCTCTTTAAAATTGTATTCTGGGTCTACTCTTCTTTGTGCTTCTCTGGGTCATGTTATCTATACCATTTAGTAGCTTATGCATCTTAAGAGCAGTCTCTTAGTTGTTTCCTTTCTCAGCTATGGAACTTGTGCTTCTCTAATCTGTTATAGCTCATCTCTAAATGTAACTACACATGGAATCAGTTTTATTGTTGTTCTCAGCACGCTGTCCAATACACCTATGCCTTTTGTCCTACACTTAACAAAAAACAACACACAATTTTTTTCTCAGTCTAGCTCTCTCAGATGAATCCTATTCCTTGTATGTTTTTGATGCATTTTATTCGATATAATACTTAGTCATGAATTGGGGTAGACAGAAAAGTCGAGCTGAGACCACAACCGAATCAGCCATGAATGATCTTATTGATTGGCAGCACAGGTTTGAAGGGCTAAACTGCCTACTCTGGCTCCTAAGCTCTCATTAAAATATTGCTGAAAAGGGCAAACATCCTGCCAATTCATTAGAGTCCCTTAGCTTTTGACTGTCATAGTGGAGAAGGTTCATCTGGAAGGCACCCAGCACATCAGCAGAGTGGATTGGGAACATGCAGAGGTGGATTGAGAATACAAGCAAAGTCAAGATGTCAGAACAGAGTGTATGAACCTCTCATCAACTCATCTACCTGACCTTCCAAGCACTATCTGCTGCCATATTACAGGATTTGAAGATCATGCCAACTCACAACCCATCTCATTCAAAGAGAAGGGATCACTGCACTGTGGTAACCATGGCCTTAATCTCTAGTTTCAGATCCTGCTCCTCAAATAGTTGGCTAAAGGCTGAACTGGCGCCTTAAATGAGATGATGAATTTTATCACGTGTCTAGCTTTGTCAAAAGAAAATTTCTAAAATGTGAAAATGGTCCACATTTCCAGGATCTCACCATTGGTCTTAATCGATTGGGGAATGTGTTGTGCTGTGGGAGCTGGTTGGAAAAGGACCTTAGTTTTCAGGGTGTTTTGTGAAATCCCATTTGCTTCTGAGAAGGAGTTGATAATGAACTGAATAGCACACAACAAACATTATCTGCATACTGGAGCTCAATGACTAGTTTTGGATTGAAGTTGGCCTAGGTTGAACAGTTTCCCTCTTCTGTAAATTACTGTAAGAAGTCTCTCAACACCAGGTTAAAGTCCAACAGGTTTATTTGGTAGCAAAAGCCACCAGCTTTTGGAGCGCTGCCCCTTCATCAGGTGAATGGGAGTGCTATTTACAAACAAGGCATATAAAGATACAAACTCATTTACAAAATAATGGTTGGAATGCAAGTCTTAACAGGTAATCAGGTTTTAAAGGGACATAAAATGTGAGTGGAGAGAGCATTAAACACAAGTTAAAGAGATGTGTATTGTCTGCAGACAAGACAGTTAGTGACATTTTGCAAGCCCAGGTAAGTCGTGGGGAATACAGATAGTGTGATACGAGCGCAAGATCCCGGTTGAGGCCATCCTCAAGTGTGCAGAACTTGGCTATCAGTCTCTACTCAGCGACTCTGCATTGTCATGTGTCATGAAGGTCACCTTGGAGAATGGTTATCTGAAAATCAGAGGCCAAATGCCCATGATCACTGAAATGTTCCCCAAAAAGAAGAGAACACCTTTGCCTGGTGATTGCCAAACGGTGTTCATTCATGTGTTGTCGTAGCGTCTGCATGGTCTCCCCAATGTACCATGCCTCGGGACATCCTTTCCTGAGGCAGATCAGGTAAATAACGTTGGCCAAATTGGAAGAGTAGCTACCGTGTACCTGGTGAACGGTGTTCTCATGTGAGATGATGGCGTCCATGTTGATTGATCCAGCATGTCTTGCAGAGGTTGTTGTGGCGGGGTTGTGTGATGGTGTGGTCTCTGTTCTCCTGAAGGCTGGGTAGTTTGCTGTGGACAGTGAAGGCAAGAAGTGGGGGTGCGCAGTTGGCCTAATCAAGATGGATCATCTTCATCAATGACATGTTTAAGGCTCCAGAGAAGAAGTTGTAACTTCTCCGCTCCGGGGAAGTACTGGACAACGAAGGGTACTCTGTTCACTGTGTCCCGTGTTTGTCTTCTGAGGAGGTTGTTGCGGTTTTTTTGCTGTCGTGCATCAGAACTGTCGATCGATGACTGACTCAGGTGCTATATCCTGTTCTTATGAGGGCATCTTTCAGCCTCTGGAGGTGTTTGTTGCAATTCTCCTCACCTCAGCAGATCCTGTGTATATGGACGATTTGTCCTCGGGGATGATTCCATTAACGTGTTTAGGATGGAAGCTGGAGAAGTGGAGATTGTGAGGTTATCCATGGGTTTGCGGTACAGTGAAGTGTTGAGGTGACTGTCCTGAATGGAGATGCAAGTGTCCAAGAATGCAACCGATTCTGGAGAGTAGTCCATGGTGAGTCTGATGATAGGATGGAACTTGTTGATGTCATCGTATATGTGTTTCAGTGATTGTTCACCATGAGCCCAAAGGAAGACCTCTCTCACTATAAATTACCTCTATGCCTACGAATAATTTTCTGAAGGTGACATGCAATAATTCAGAGAGGAAGATGAAGTGTTAATGTGTTGATATCGACTTTGCTTAATGCTAATCTTCACTGAGATAATGTCCTCTTTGTGTCATCAGCCAATTAAGTACTTTTGAATTGGACTTGTTACAATGTATTACAATTGTTATAATGTGTTGATATATTTATTTTAACACAAAAAATCAAAAGGGTGTGTCTTGCTTTTTTCTATGTTTGTGGTGGATGAAGCTCCCAAATGCAGGCAAGTATTCTTCTGAGAATTTATGCATACATTGCACACCATTTCAGATTTGGTGGATTCTTGTGAGACTGCAGAAATGTCAAGCGAGCTCTATTTTATCATGACCTGGCTTTAAAATAGATATATTAATGATATTTAAAATTAAACTCGTAATTAATTGGTATTCAAAATCAATGACAATTGCTTTTCTTCATAATTAAGTGAATGAAGAAGATAAACATTTTTATATCACTTATTCATGATTTAAATGCATCATGGGTAGCCATAGTTGCAGTTATGTTGGTTGTGATAATCATTTAACTAATTTTCAAAATCTACTAACAAATTGTAAACTGCTGAAATACTGCACTGGACAAAAGTGACCATATCACTATATTCACATGTGAATATAGGCAAAGAGATTTATTGCTTAAAAAAAACTAAATTGCATTTTTAACTACAAAACATATAGATGGAGGAAATGCACAAAATGCAAAAAGTTTTACATAGCAATCAAAGTTACTTGAAATGTATTAACAGGCAAAATGTCTGTTTTTCGGGGGAGAAGTCAGGGTGTCAATGGACTTGTTAACTTCATGTCATAGAATCATACTAACACAGAATGAGACCATTCAGGCTATCATGTCAATTCTCATTCTCTGAAAGAACTATCCAGTTAATCCCACCCCTCTGTTGCTTTTCCCGTGCAATGCTTCCCTTTTCAACCAAATATCAAATTCCCTTTTGAAAGTTGCTTGTGCTACCATTTCAAGCAATGTATTCTAGAACGTCAGAATGTGATATGTTTTTAAATGAAAACCTAAGGATTTGTTTCACAATTATTTTAAATTTGGGTCTAATTCTCTTGTCATTGGAAAGTTTCTCTTTATTTGCGCTTTAATAAAACTCATTAGAACTTTGAACTTCCCATTCAATTTCCCCTTAACCTTTTTTGTTCCAAGAAAATCAACCCCAGCTTCTTCGGTTTGCCCATGTAATACAAATCTTACACATCTTACTATATTTACCCCAATCCAACACTGGCATCTCCACATCACATAGTAGAGGCCCTTCATCCCCAGTATTGTTTTGTAAATCCTGTTTAAAGGTATTAACATCTTTCTGAAAGATGTGATGCTTTGAATTAAACGTGACACTCAGCTCAATCTGAACTAATAAATTATAATGTTTTAGAAGAATTTGTATTCAATACCTTTGTTTATAAAGCCAAACCCCTCGCATTCTTTAACAACTTTATCAACATGATCCGTAACAACAGTTTTATTGTAGGAAAATGAAGATTATATTTTATACAGTCCATAATCTCTCAAGCTGTAACATGATAATTAACTTGATCTGTTTTTAAAGGTATTGGTTATGGAAGGAATATTGCTCGGGACACTTGGAGAAGCTCTTGTTCCTGTTTGAATGGTGTCATTGCCTCTTTATTTTTCACTGGGCCAAACTTGGTTTAATGCTACAAATTTCTTGTGATATTTGCATATTTTGTCAGCAGATGCTTCTCCCTGGAACTTCATCTGATATATGAGGACTTGCGTACTTCGGCCGATTTCAGTTTCCAGATTTGTATTACCTGGAGAGATTTGCTTTTTTTAAAATTTTTAATGGTGCAACTTTTTTCTGAAAGCTGTGCAGCCTGGAGACCAGCAGGAAGAAATTGATATTTGAAGGAAAATTGGATCCCTTGACTGAAGAAAAGCTGAAGTTAATTGAAAAGGAGGTTCAAGAACAAGAAACTCTGATTCAAGGCTACCATCAGGTATTAGAACAAATGTGTTCTTTCTCTGTGCTATCTGAATGTTTTATTTGGTTATTAAGTAGAAAAATTAAAATAAAGTTTATTTATTTGTCACAAGTAAGGCTTACATTAACACTGCAATGAAATTTCCCCAGTCGCTGCACTCTGGTGCCTGTTCAGGTCAATGTACCTACCCAGCACGCCTTTCAGAATGTGGGAGGAAACCGGAGCACCCGGAGGAAACCCATGCAGACACAGGGAGAATGTGCAAAATCCATACAGGCAATGACCCAAACCTGGAATTGAACCTGGATCCCTGGTGCTGTGAAGCAGCAGTGCTAACCACTCTTCTACCATACTGCCCGAATAAATAAATGCTTCACAATACACTTGAGCACAAATGGGATTCAAACCCATGATTTTTGGTTTACGAGATCAATGCCTTGTTACTTGGCCACCTGTATCTGCGTTGTGTATGAAGTGACCCATCTATAGTTTTGCCTTCATGATTTATCTCTTGTCTTTATTTTAATTGTTAATTCTCAATTATCATTATTTAAAAATCATATTACACAAGACTATAATCCACAGTTTGTTTTTTTCCATTATATTTTATCAAAAGATCTGTTCCAGTTACTGCTGAGTTGTATTTCAAATCTGCAAGATTACTCACTTACTCATCCTGTTCTGTTAGAGTAAATATAACTGCTGGGATTCTCCCAAAAAAAAGTTGTTAACATGTGGGAAAAGGGGAGTAAATCCTGCTTTTTTTTTTTAGTGCAATTACCAGAGCAATTCTCCTGAATGCTGCAGAGTGCCCTAGTGTGATTCCTTCTGAGAAGTAGAGGGCAGAGAAAGATCAGCAGCATAGCGCTGAGTGGCTACTATGCATGCACGGTCCTCCCTCTGCCCCCCCCCCCCCCCCCCCCCCCCCCCTCGGACAACCCTCACCCCATTGCTGACCAACTCAATTGCTGGCCAGCCCCTATGCCACACCTCCTCTTGGACAGCCCAAACTCCACTCCCTACCAACCCCCTTCCCTGGATGGACAGCCCCGATCACCCCCATTCCCTCCCTCTCCCAGTGATCCATGCTGCAGAATGGCAGTAGGTTCCCTCCCCTTATTCCCTCCAACAGATCCTCCCCCTCCCACCCATAGGTCCATCCTCTTGGCAGTGCCTGATGGGCAGTGCCAAGCTGTCTCTTGGGTGGTGCCAGGCTGGCAGTTCCAGGCTGGCTATGCCCAAGAGGCACCCTGCTCTTGCCCCTGACATCCTCGGAGTGTTCTCAATGGCTTCTCTTCTCTCTAGCAAGATCAGGCCAGCTGCTTCCCTTTAGTGGGAAGAAATTATTGACCCTGCTGGAGGGGATTACTCCTAGTGGTCCAGGGGCTGATGGGGCACTACCAGGCCGGAGAGTTCCACCTCAGGCCCATCAATCATGGAAATGTCAATTTCAATGACATTTCCATATCATGATCAGCTCCCCACTGATTTCCAGCTGATTATGTCACAAAACCTAAGACTGGAAGACTCTCAGAGGCTGTGACCCCCAGCGAGAATCCCGCAAAACTGCCTTTGATGTCTCCCAGCCCACAGCATTATTCAAAGCTGGAAGAACCACCCCCCAAATATTTCACATATCAGATAAAGAAATTAGTTGTAATTTTATCAATTCATATTTTCAGAATGCTGCAATGCAACTTGCCACAACTCATTAATGTTACTGCTCTCAGATGTACAACTTAGCCTTTTCTCTGTCAATTGTGAAACTGCTGTGATATGTACTTTCTTCACTTTAAGGCTGGTAGTATCCTCTTGAGAAGGTTAAGGGGATTGGCTTCACACCAAATGTAGAGATAGTGAATGACCATTGAGACTTTTGTAAACGTCTGATGTTGTTGTTCTTTCTGAATCTAATTGATATTGTTCAGAAAAATAATTTGAATGGGTGTGTTGGAAAAATTATGGTTCCACTGATTTAGCGTATAATTGAATAGTGAAAAAGTTTCACTTGATTATGATGGGCAACTATTCTGCTGTAACCTTAAAACCTTGGACCCATCTTTTACTTCTATATTTGTTTCATTTTTTATCATTACTTTTAACATGTAACCATTCTTGCCCTCACTCCTTCATTTTTTGTTCCTTTCTTGCCTGGACAAAAGTGTTATTTTTGCTTTTACTTAAATGTGTGTTCCCTTTTCTCTAAATAACCATGGATCATATGGAATCTTGTGACTCACCTCTGAATCACAAGGTTCCAGGTTCAATGAGCATAAAAATGAAGGCCACACTCCAGTCAGCATTGCAGGAGTTCTGTACTGTTGGAGTTGTTGTAGAATCATAGAATCCCTACAGTAAAGAAGGAGGCCATTTGGCCCATCGAGCCTGCACTAACAACAGTGCAAACACATCCACCTTATCCCTGTAACCCAACATATTTACCCTGCTAATCCCCTCCCCTGAAACTAGGGTCAATTTATCATGGCCAATCAACTTAACCCACACATATTTGGACTGAGAGAGGAAACAGGAGCACCCGGAGGAAATCCACGCAAACACGGGGAGAATGAGCCAACTCCAGACATATAGTGACTCAAGCCGGGAATTGAACCCAGGTGCCTGGTGCTGTGAGGCAGCAGTGCTAACCACAGTGCCACCATGCACCATATCTTTCAGAGAAGGTGTTAAGCTGAGACCCTATTCTACCGGCACTATTTAAAAGAATAAGTGAATTATACCCCAATGTCCTGGTCAGTAATCCCTTGATCAACATCATAAAAAAAACATTGGTTATTATCATTTTGCTGTTGGTCGAATTCTGTAGATTGGCTGCTGAGTTTCATACCTGACACAAACCACTACACCTCACAAAGTGCTTAAGTGGCTGTAACACACTTTGAAATGCCAAACAGTTATGCAAAACATGAATAAATTCAAGTCCAGATTTAAAACTACTCTTTGAAATAGTAACTGGAAAGCAGTATTTTAGTTTTGGGACTATCACTCTCTTTTCAAAAGTATTTTGGGATTGTAAACTACAGATTATTTGATGTGACAGGAATGTCTTCTATTATTACATTTAAGAACATTTATGTTTCAGGAAAATGAAAGACTTTATACACAAGTGAAAGAGCTTCAGGCTCTTAATAAAAGAAATGAAGAGAAAATGTTCACAGAAACTCAACATTTAATGGCTGAAATGCGCCGACTAAAGTAAGGTTTTAAGTTTGCTGTTTCTGTAGTTCATGTTTGTATTGATGCTCTGAATTGACTTTTAAATAATCTTATTCAATAGTATAAGCAAAAAAAAACTTGTATTATTGCAGTAGAATCCTTTAAAAGGGGCATAATTGTCTCTGAAAGATACTGCAAGCTGTCCTCACCTCAACAAAGGTTCCTTAGACAATCCCCTCCGAACCTACAACCACTGCCATCTAGAAGAACAAAAGCAGTGAACGTCTGGGAACATCACTACCTGAAGGTCCCCCTCCGACAGGGAGTTCTTCTGTCTACGTTACTAGGGACAAAGTAGAAATGGTCAAGAGCTTCAAGTTTTGAGATGTGCAGACCAACAACAACCTGCCTTGGTTCCCCCCATGTCAGCATTATAGTTAAGAAAGCCCACCAACGCCTCTACTTTCTTAGAGACTAAGGAAATTTGGCAAGTCAGCTACGACTCACACCAACTTTTACAGATGCATCATAGAAAGCATTCTTTCTGGTTGTATCACAGCTTGGTATGGCTCCTGTTCTGCCCAAGACCGCAAGAAATTACGAAGGGTCGTGAATGAAGCCCAGTCCATCACACAAACCAGCCTCCCATTCATTAACTTGTCTGCGTTTTTTGCTGCCTAGGAAAAAGCAGCCAGCATAATTAGGGACCTCACGCACACACTCTTCCAACTTCTTCTAATGGCAGAAGATACAAAGATCTGAGGTCACATACCAACTGATTCAAGAAGAGGTTCTTCCTGCTGCCATCAGATTTTTGAATGCACCTACTTCACACTAAGTTGGTCTTTCTCTACACTCTAGCTATGACTGTAATATTACATTCTACACTCTCTGCTTTCCTCCTCAATGAATGGTATACTTTGTGTAGTGTGCGAGAAACTATAGAACATAGAACATTACAGCACAGAACAGGCCCTTTGGCCTTCGATGTTGTGCCGACCAATTAACAAAAAGCAATGACCCTCTAACCTAAACCATTCCCTTTTCATCCATAAACTTATCTACTAACCTCTTAAAAGCCCCCAAACTTGGCGCATCTACAACTGCAGCAAGCAGGGCATTCCATACCCTTACCACTCTCTGGGTAAAGAACCTACCTCTGACATCCGTCCTATAACTACCACCCCTTAATTTAAAGCTAAGTCCCCTCGTACTAGCTTTCTTCATCCTAGGAAAAAGGCTATCACTGTCCACCCTGTCTAAACCTCTAATCGTCTTATATGTTTCAATAAGGTCTCCTCTTAGTCGCCTTCTTTCCAACGAAAACAACCTCAAATCCCTCAGCCTCTCTTCATAAGCCCTGCCCTCCATACCAGGCAACATCCTGGTAAACCTCCTCTGTACCCTCTCCAATGCCTCCACATCTTTCTTATAATGTGGGGACCAGAACTGCACACAATACTCCAAGTGCGGCCGCACTAGAGTTTTGTACAGTTGCACCATGACGTTGCGGCTCCGAAATTCAATCCCCCTACCAATAAAAGCTAAGACTCCATATGCCTTCTTAACAACTTTATCCACTTGACTGCCTACTTTCAGGGATCTAATGACACATACACCAAGATCCTTCTGTTCCTCAACACTATTAAGAGCCCTACCATTAGCCCTATACTCTACACATTTATTGTGCCTGCCAAAGTGCATTACCGCACACTTTTCCACATTAAACTCCATTTGCCACCTCTCGGCCCAGCTCTGCAACTTATCCAAGTCTCTCTGCAAACTATAACACCCCTCTTCACTATCTACCACTCCACCGACTTTAGTGTCATCTGCAAATTTACTAATCATCCTTCAATACCCTCATCCAGATCATTTATAAAAATTACAAACAGCAGGGGCCCCAAAACAGATCACTGAGGTACACCACTAGTAACCGAACTCCACGATGAATATCTCCCATCAACCACCACCCTCTGTCTTCTATCTGCTAGCCAATTCCTAATCCAATTAGCTAATCACCCTCAATCCCATACATCTGCATTTTCTGCAGAAGCCTTCCATGGGCCACCTTATCGAACGCCTTACTAAAGTCCACATATACCACATCAACTGCCTTATCCCCATCCACCTCTTTGGTCACTTTTTCAAAAAACTCAATAAGGTTAGTAAGGCATGACCTACCTTCACAAAACCATGCTGACTATCCCCAATCAATTCATTTCTCTCTAAATAACTATAAATCCTATCCCTAATAATTCTTTCCAATACTTTGCCCACAACAGAAGCAAGACTCACCGGTCTATAATTCCCAGGAAAGTCTCTATTCCCCTTCTTGAACAATGGGACCACATTCATTATCCTCCAGTCTTCCGGCACTATACCTGTAACCAACGACGACCTGAAGATCAGAGCCAGAGACTCTGCAATCACCTCTCTCGCCTCCCAGAGAATCCTAGGGTAAATCCCGTCTGGCCCAGGGGACTTATCTAACTTCAAATTTCATCTTCATGAATTTCATGAAAGTTTAATTTCATTTTAAACTTCATCTATACTTCTCATTGTATACTCATAGATGTGACAATAATAAATCAAATAAAATCATCACCATCCTGACTTGAAAATATATCACTGTTGCTGTGTCAAAAATCCTGGAACCACTCCCTCTCAGCATTCTGGATGTACTTACATCTTGGAGTTGCAGCGGTTTGTGAAGGCAGCTCATCAACACCTTCTGAAAGGCAACTTGGGATGGACAATAAACATTGGCCTCTCCACTTTCACCCACATTCTGGAAAATGCATTTTTAAAAGATTATTAAATTCTAAATGGTCACTACACTGAATAAATTGACTGTTTTAGTCAAGAATGCTTAGTTTTAATTGTATTTAAAATAATCTAAGAAATAAGTATTTAATTTCTAAGACTTTGAAAATAAGTGTAATTTTTTGCCATTTTCCTCAGTAGGGAACAATCAGACAAGAATAATGTGAAGCAAGCATCAATCAATGATGTACAGTCATCTGAGCAAATTAAAAATCAGACAATTACTGATCTGCTTTCACAGCTGAGAGTAACACAGGCAAGTACCTGTCTCAAAAGATGTACATTTCCACAGACACGTGGAGAAAGTGTTTTATTTGACATGTCCAAAAAGCATGTTATGATGTAGTAATAATTTTGTAATTACTGTGTCACAGCATTTGAAAAGATCATTATTAATTAGGCCTCTAATATCCATTGGGTATGTGCATGCCAGTAGAGATGTGCTACCAAGGTTCGCAGGATTCTTTTGGTATCATTCCAGTGGCGTAGGCTTGAGCCAGTAGGAACACTTCAGCATACAAAATATTGCAGGAAAGAAACCAGCATCATTAATGGATTTTCTGGTCATTCTGAGGGTGTTTGAGATTGGGAAGTAAGGGATCCTCCTCAGACATGTTGTAAATTGCTACAGGAGCCAACCTTAAAAGAAAGGAAACCCTTTAGAGTCGGTCACAATTCTGGACTGGATTCCAAATGTGGACTCCACATCCAGTGTTTGGGAAGAAGATACATTTCGTTTTGGTAAATTAATCTCCGCCAGGAAATTCCAAGGATTGGGAATATGATAAATGCTGAAATAAGGGACTGGACTTTATGCCCCCACTGCCTAGTGCCCTTTTGGCAGGGTTAGGGGAGGACACTTAAAATACAAGCAGTGAGTATGGTGCTGAAGTTGTTGCAATGAATGAACTTCCAGCACAAAGCATTCTGGAACTCCTGCATAATGCAGGGTGTGCATTCCAGAGGTTGGAGCTGAGCAGAGCTCTCTCTGAATTCACAGTATTTTTCACTATTTTTTTTAGCCCAACTGAGCTCCTGCGAACTCGTGCTTTCGCGCCTGTTTTTAGTCCTGTTCAGCTGCATTATATTCTTGCTTAGCCCTCCTCCATTATACAGGCTTAGATTTAGAAGCATGCTCAGAAACAAAAATCCAGGTTTCACATCACAGGAAAGTCAAAAGTTAATGGGCTGATGAGCAATGGCGCTAAGAGACTGAGTCTACCAGATTAACAATGCTAAAAACATTGAGCATGAATAATAAATAACTGGTTCATTTATTTTTTATTTTTAAGTAAGGCTAATAAGATGTTTTAAATATTAGCCTTGCTTAGCTTCTCATTTTGCTATATAATATCTAACAATTTACATCAGTTCCCCATTTGGGATATTTCTTTTAAATTTTCTGAAAGTTAACTTTACAACATTGATAAACTGTGTACTTTGTTTTTGACTTTTGTTACATTCCCTTATTTAAAATCAGTTTGCTCCTTCATAGACTCGTGCATATTCTCTAAAATGCTTTGCAGGATAGTCTGTGTTATAAAGCTGTGCTTGGCTTCCAGTGTTGTTCTACAATATGCAGTTTGAAATTTATTTTATTTTACAAGGCTGTTAGTTTTATTACTGTTTCCTACTACCTAGCATGAAGCAGCATGCTTTCACGAATTGTATCCTAATCAATCTTGACTAGCCACTAATGTTCAAGCCAGTCTTCTGAGCAAGAATTTAAGGTTTCACCTCTATTATATTCAGTTTATTTAACCCTTCGCTTTCAGAAAGAAGCAGCCAATCAAACAGAAGAGATTAAAAAACTAAAGCAAGAGAAACAAGCATTAGTGATGGACCTGGAAAAGATGAAGAAAGAATGTAACATGGCTAAATTACAACTTAGTTATGCTTCAGGCAAGTTATACAGTTTAATCTTGTCATGCTGATTTAGATCATATAGAAATTCTTGGGTCGCTGTTGTTGGGCTTGCTGTTTCAAAACTAAATAATAGATGACTGGATTATTGGAAGACAGAAAGCTGCCAGTAGACTTGAAGATTAATTGGTTCCAGTAGTTTTAGAACACAATTTGGCAAATGTGAAGATATTCTTATCTATATTTTGAGATTACCCTAAAGTAGTGGTGTTTTAGATAGATGGTGCCAATTGGTTGCCTATTTTAAAGAAACTGGCTTTACTTTCCATCAGTATGTTACTTTCCATTGTTTTTGATATATTTTATACTTCTTTCACTTGTGCTGCTTCTCTTGAATCTTGTAAGGTTTAGTTGTAGCTGATTGTCTCTAGCCACCAGTACACTCTTCAGCCTTCAGATCTACAACCAGGAACAGTGCTCATAAGCTAACTTCAGAAATAAAGTGCAAACTGAACAATGCATTACTCTGCCTGAAACCTGAATCTACCCATCTAACAATTCCTGTTTTACGTTATATATAGCCTTAAACAAAAAAAAAACCAAGGCACTTTACTGAGATATAATAATAAAAAAATTAATGCTGGGCCAAAGATGTGGGATGGGAGTTGAGAGGGTGACCTGAAACCTCGTCAGAGAGGGGGGGTTGTACAGAGGAATTTTAAAGATGGGGAAGATGATGTCGAGGCAGAAATCAAAACGTGAAATGAACCCAGATAGAATAATGAAGATGAAAATCCTGAATTGACTGAAGTACAGTTGGATATTGCAATGGGGAGACTTGGAGATATGGCTGGAAGAATGAAAATGGTAAAGTGTCTTTCTTTATTTGAACTTATCTTGTGTATTTTTGGTTACAAATCATATTCATGGTTTAAAAAAAATTATCTAGGTGATAAAGAGTTTGAGATGAAAATAATGGAAGAACAGCACAAACAAGAAATCCATCGTCTCAACAAGAGGTTACAGTGGTATGCGGAAAACCAGGAGATGCTGGATAAAGATGCAGCACGACTTAAAGCAGCAAATGTTGAAATTGAGAATCTGAAGGAACAGGTACACAACGTACTTAGCAGAATTTAAGTACAACTTTATTAATTTTAGATAAGTGCTAAAGGACCAGGAGTTTCAAACTTCTTGAGCCTTTTCTCCCAACAGTCCGACTTCAGTAGTGAATGGTTGTTGGTGAATCACAGGAATGCAAAATCTATGTTCGTATGGCCAGTAGACTCCAAGTTACATGGGTACAATTATGCACGTGAACATCAAATCGATGAATTTTGGTCAGTCCCCTAGCATTGGCTTTGTCAACTATTATGAACAACATGGTGCTACAGTGGTTAGCACTGCTGCCTCATAGCGCCAGGGACCTTGGTCGATTCTAGCCTTGGGTGACCCCATCTGTGTGAAGTTTACATGTTCTTCCTGTGTCAGCGTGGGTTTCCTCTGGGCACTCCAATTTCTCCCACACTCCAAAAGTGTGCTGGTTAGATTGGCCATGCTGAATCGCCCCTTAATGTCCAGGATGTGTGCAACCCACACACATCCTGTGGGATTAGCAGGGTAAATACATGGGGATAGGGCCTGGGTAGAATCATAGAACTCCTACAGTATGGAAGACTGGAGGAGCAGCATTATGGGGCTGGCAATTGGGAAACTGGTAACGCAGGACTACTGTGCATGTGCTGATCTTGGCGCTGACAAATAGGCGCATGCGCAGTGGTCCCTCAGTGCTATTCTGCTGGCCATTCCAGTAAGAATAGGCCCTGCTCACAGATTTTTATCATGATTCACGCTGAGGCACTCTGTAATGCACGGAGAATGGGAGATTCAGTTGGAAAATTCTGCTGAAAATAACAGTGGAACTTAGTCTTCGGCACTTATGATTTTTTGGGGAGAATCCTGGTCTTAGACTTTTAATTCCAAATTTTTATTGAATTCAAATTTCACAATCTGTCTTGGTAGATTCAAATTGGGTCCCTAGAGTGTCAACCTGTGTCTCTGGATTATTAATCCGGTGATAATACCATTGGGCCACTGCCTCCCCATACTATGACTCTTGATCCATTATGATTGACTTAATTCAGTTCAAGGGCAATTAGAGTTGGGCAATAAATGCTGCTCCAGCCACTAGTGCCCAAATTCCATGAATAAAAAAAAATATCGTTGTATGTTAATAAAATGCATCACTCAAATTTTTGTTTTCAGTGCACAAATTAGTGAATTTGTAGTTTTTAACATTGTTACTTTGGCAGGTAGAAAAGCTTGCAGCTTATTCCAAAGAGAACCATTCACCTCCTGAGAAACGTGCAAAGGGGAGAGCTCTTGAAGCCAAGCGGATTCAGGACCTTGAGCGGCAGGTTTGTATTGTTTCTTAATTCTAAATTTTAAACTTTCTTCCTGTTATATAGCAATATTATATGTTGTGGGCAGTATTTTTTGGCCAGGCGTGCCCCAAGACTGGAAATTCCCACCTGAGCTCAGTGACCTTTAAACGGTCTGCTCAATTTTCTACCTCACTCAGTATGATTCCCACGATGGATGGGCTGGAAAATTATCGGTCTATATGAGTCGAGTGGTGGCACAGTGGTTATCACTGCTGTCTCACTGCACCAGAGATTGGCTTCAATTCCGGCCTCAGGTCACTGTCCATGTGGAGTTAGCACATTTTTTCTCCGTGTCTGCAGGCACGCTCCGGTTTCCTGCCAAAGTGCAAAGATGTGGATTGGACATGCTAAATTGCCCGTAGGTGCAAAGAAAACTAAGAAGATAAATGCATGGAATTACAGTAATGTGGCCTGGGTGGAATTGTTGTCAATGCAGACTTGATGGGCTGAATGGCCTCCTTCTGCACTGTAGAGATTCTGTATGTTCTGTCTAATGTTATGCTTCAAAAGCTCTGCAGTAACCCAGATAATGATTTTAACATTAGTATTATTTAAGTTAATGTTTTGGAAAATTTGTTTGTTAAGACTTTCCTGTTTTATGTGGGTTTTTTGGAGATGGTGGGTTGTTAGGCTGTTACTGTTTCTAATTGGGATCTTAAATTATTGATATCAATCTGCCTGTTTTATTTGACATTCAGACAAGGCAATGTTTGAGATTCATCAAAAAATTTCACCTTTGCTCAGTGATCTGTCATCTCATTTCATATCAATCATTGTTCCTCATGGGAACTTGATTTTCTTTCTGTCCTGCATGAACAGACTAATCAGCTGGATTACATGATCCATATATGTATATATGATACAGGTACTGGACCCTGTATCTGGGAAACTCAGGACTGGATGTGTACTGCATATAGGGATTTTTCCAGATTTTGAGTCCTAGGCTGGGAGGTCAGGAGAATAGGATAATTTAATGCCTTCTCCACTTAGCTGGATTTCTCCATCAAGTTGGACCCTCCTGGGATCTGAAAAGGATGAGGGATTAATGATTCCATCATTAATCCTGAACCCAAAAGACAAGCAACCAACATGCCACTAGCTGTTCAGCAATGTCCAATGTGGACTGTAGTTTTTTTCTAGATCAGGACCCAGTTTTCGGCTCCTTCCGGATTTTGGGATGCAGGATCCTGTACTTCTGAGGTTCACATCCATTTATAGTTTTTTTGAGTTTTTTTTTGTCCAGTATTTTTATTCCAATAGATTTTCTTTAGCCTTTTATTCCTATGTTTTCCTCTTTTGCTTTTACTTTTTCTGCCTTTTATTTCTAACCCAGTTTCTGTCTCCTTGAATTCTCTGCTCCTGCTATATTAGTTTAAATCCTTCCTATTGGGGAGCTTCCCAACAATCCAGCTATCAGATACTTTGCTTCCCTCAAGAGACTAGACAAAACTTAAAATTTTAAATTGGCCTTTATTCAAGCTGTAACAGGAAAGTCTGCTGCCACAAAGTAGCATATAGACTTTAAGTGATACATTACATCAGTAATTATACCTTTGGTTATCTTCCAAGTAATTTACATTTGTTTTGATGTCATTGATATCCAATCACAGCCAACAATCTGATTACTTCAGTTGTCAGGTAAATCTAGTTAACCAGATACAATCTCTTTATGCTTGCCTAGTTGTAATAGTCAATTACTATCCAAGCATGTCTACATGGCTACATCACCTGAAAGTCCACACCTACAGACCTTGACTATTACAGCTATCTCCTTGTGGTTTATCAAGGTTCTCATCCTTTTTTCCTTTGTCCATCCTTTTTTCCTTTGTATACAGCCCATCTGTAGCTACAAACTTCACAGCACTTTCCCAGGGGGATTCTGCTGTCTCAATTCACAGGGGATTCTGTGCACCAAAGATTTTAACCTCTTCACTCCCCAATAGCATTAGCAAACATCTGTATACGGATATTGGTTCCGGTACTGTTGAGGTGTAACCCATCCTCTTTGTACATTTACGAAACTTATTCTGACACTTCAGTGCAATAAGGTGGAAAATCTGCACACTCAAGTGCCAAATTTCAGATCAAACTTTAAACCAAAACACTATCTTTCTTCTCAGAGTAATCCATAAAATCCCTTGGCACTATTTCAATGAACTTATCCCAGTATTTCAGGAATCAAAGCCCATCATTCTACGCCATCCCTCTAGCCATGCAGTCATCCTATCTATTCTATTTCTGCTCTCGCTAGCACTGGAATTTAAAAGAATGAGAGGAGATCAGATTGAAAGATATACAATTCTGACAGACTGAACTGGGTGCCAGGATGTTGTTTTCTCTGGCTGCATTGTCTAGAACAAGGGATTATAGTCTCAGGATACCAGGTAGGCTATTTATTAGGATTGAGATGAGGAGAAACGTCTTCACTCAGAGCGTGGTAAACCTGTGGAATTCTCTCTATCACTGAAGACTGAGGAAGCCAAGTCACTGAATATATTTAGGAAGGAAATGGATAAATTTCTACACTCTAAATGCATCAAGAAATAAGAGGTGAGCACAGAAGTATAATGTTGAGATAGAGGATCAGACATGATCATATTTTTGGATGGAGCTCAAAGGGCTGAATGGCCTTCTCCTGCTCTCATTACTATGTCTCTCAGTTTCCCTATCAACCTTTCCACCGAGACAATGAAGGCAAAATTCTACTCACATGAGCTGGTACTGGATATGTGTACACATGAATTTCGTGTTGTACTTTGCAATTTCTTAACCCACTTGGATGCAGCTGCAACTATCTATTTCACCTGGCAATTAATCAGTTAAGGGATAAAGGTCAGGTACATGCAGCCTCTGTTCAGCAGTTTCTTCTAAAAAATAAATGAATACCAGTCTATGAGAAGAGGACTGAGCTTATTTCCTGGAAGTTGCTTAGTCACTGGGGAATGAGTCTGCTACATCTGCTCATTCTGCTGGGGTCAGGACACTCTGACAAGCTGTCATCTCAGCTCGCCATACACTCGAGGCTCGAGAGACTTGAGCACAAAACCTAGACTGACACTTCAGTGCAATACAGTGGGAAATCTGCACTTTGAGGGTACCATATTTCAGATCAAACATTAAACCAAAGCACTATCTCTCCTCTCAGAGTGATCTATAAAATCCCTTGGTACTATTTCAAAAAAAGAGTAGATAGCAGTTTCTCCTTAATCGAGGCCAATATTTATCTCTCAACTTAAATCGCTAAAATGGATCACTTTATTGGTAGCACATTGTTGTTTGCGGAACCGTTCTGTATCTAAAATTGGCTATCTTGTTTCCTAAACTGCAACAATGTCTCTGTTTCAGAAGTACATTATTGCTGTGAAGCACTTTTGAGATGTCATGGTTCATGTAAACTCAATACATCTCAAAAGTGAAAATCTTTTTCAATTGTAGTTGGCCTAACATTTATATAGTATTCTCTTAGATCAATGGTTCAGTTCTCAGCTACCAAGGTTAGGATAAACAACTTTGTGAATCACATAGTTCATATAATTCTTCCTCAGATATGTTTTCCAAAGTATAACAATTACAGCTGCATTTATAGAGTACCTTTATCAGAAAAGCCAAGGCTATGGGCAGGATGGGTGAAGAGAAAGTCTTTCTCCCAATCTGGGAACTGACCGGGAAGAAATAAAATCACATTTGGACAGCACAGCACAAGGAGACACAAGGTCTGTGGACCAAGTGCTAGAAAATGGGATTAGAATAGATAGGTGCCTGATGGCCACTGCAGTCATGATGGGCCAAAGGGCCTTTTTCTGTGCTCTATGACTCTACAGGCAAACAAATTTAATTTAAACAATCCAGAAAACGTGAGATTAATTAATCTGCTTTAATTCTAAGAGTAGCCAATGGTTGCAGTACAATAACACAGCGATAGCACTATTGCCTCACAACGCCAGGGATGTAGCTCGATTCCTGGCTTGGGTCACTGTCTATCTGGAGTCTGCACATTTTCCCCATGTTTATGCGGGTTGCCTCCGGTTACTCTGGTTTCTTCCCACTGTCTGAAAGATGTGCTTGTTAGGTGCATTGGCTATGAAAATTGTTTGGTATACTCGAACAGGTGCCAGAATGTGTTGACTAGGGAATTTTTACATTAAAGTCATTGAAGTGTTAATGTGAGCCTATTTGTGTACTAATAAATAAACTTAAATTTGATAAAATACATAAACTTTAATTTGGATTTAGTGTATCATATAATTTTGATAAAGTATTTAATCAGGACTAAGGGGACAAAGATTAACTCCTGCTTGCAGATTTTAGGGAACTAGGAAAGAGACCTTAAAAATAATTCTCATCAGATTAATGCAGCCAATTGCTGGTGCCTTCAAAAAGGGGGAGCAGATAAATAAGAGGCTGGAGATGGTGCAGGTGGGAGAACTTTAGATTGCTGGAAAATTGGGGCTCGTTCTGGGAGAATTGGGATTGTTACGACCAGACTGGTTGCACCTAAAATGAAGTGGAACGAATATCACCAGCAGCTAATGCTTTTCTGGAGGGTTTAAGTTATTTGACAGGGTAATGTAATTTGTAGGACACCAGAAAAGCATTAGGAGAGACAAGATTCACAAAGAATTGGGAGAAACAAGGTCATGCTGGAGTAAAAGATCATGAGGTTTTGATTGGGGTTAGAGTAAGAGGAAATGCAATAGGTTTACATTGCATTGATGAAAATGAGCTCAGTGTGGTAAATAACATTGTGACCAGGCTGCATGAGATCACGTGTAGTACCATATGCCTGCATTGTCGAGAATATTGTTTTTTATGGATGATGGTTGCATTGTTTCTTTCAGCAAACAAAATGAATTCTTCTCATATGTTTTGAAGCAACAATGTGATGATCACCCATAAAAAAACAACATTGTTGACAATACAGGTTGGCCAAGACAGCTTCAGTACAGAGTAGGGATGTCCACTGATGACTGCACAATGCTCAATCTTTTTCATAAAGAACAAAGAACAGCACGAGAAACAGGCCCTTTGGCCCTACAAGCCTGCACCGCCCATTTTAACAGTCAGTGAGTGCCTTATTCAAGCCCTCCTTCTACCTGCGACTTTTTGTTTATATCTAGTGGACTCCACAATAAAGGGGTGCAAATTTAGGGAATTATATATGTGCCAGATTAAGGGAGATCCAATTAGGGACAATTTATTGACACCAATCGGCCTAAAAGCAGGTTTTTGGGGTGTAAGAGAAAAACAGAGCATCTGGAGAAAACCCGCGCAAGCACAGGGAGAATGTGCAAACTCCCACAGACATTGACCCAAGCCGGAGATCTGACCCAGGTCCCTGTAACTGCACAACAAACAGTGATAGTCACTGACCTGTCGTGTTGTCCGTCAGTTGGTCCAGTTTAAGCGTACACTAATGGACGTGAAGCACTAGGCAACTCTCAAAGCCATATCCAAGAGCAGCCCTCGCACGACCCACCGCGTGTATGCCCATGTTAGCTGACAAGGCGGACTGAATCGCCTGTGGATGTAAAAAGGAAACGTCAATAAACATACAACAAACTATACATACATTAATGAAAGATCCCCAACAGCTCCAACATAAGAGACAAGTGAGCCTTAAAATTTGTTGGATGGCCAATAGGAATCTATTAATTCCCAGGAACATCCTAAGACTCTTGTTCTTCAATTAGAACATTCTTTTGTATCTCTCCATCTCCAATCTGCTCATGTGCCTATCTAGCTAAGTCTTAAACAACCCTAGCGTGTCTGCCTCCACCACCCTACTTGGCAGTGCATTCCAGGTCCCCACAACTGTGTGAGAAACATCCCTCTAACATCTGAGTTATACCTCACCCTCTCACCTTGGATAAATCCTTGAATGATGAAGCAATCCATGCCCATGTTCAGCAAAATTCAAGTTTGGGCTGATAAGTGGCTGGTTCAATTAACTTTATGGTCATTGTTAATCCTCAGGATGCTAGGGGATATTACGTATTTATTTATTCCTATTGACTCACTGGAACTCTGCTATATTAATGTATGTGCCAGAAACGAATAGAATGGGAAACAGAGAGAGAAGAACCATTAATAAAGCAATCTGGACTGCGTATCATATTGTCAATACATAACAAAAACTAGCAATGCGGACTGCAGACATGTGCTTGCTAGCCACCCAGAGTGAAGAAACTAATCAAGGAAAAGTAGAAAATAAAAATAGAAAATTTCCACGTGCTACAGAAACTAATGGGCTAGATGGATGTGAGTAAACAATATCCTGCAAGCAGAATATAGAGCTGGCTGTGAAAATAAGAAGTAGATGTTCAATTATATGTACTTTGTAAGAAAATGGAGGTAGCTGCTGTGAAGCATGCATAAGGGAAACTTGCTTAAGTGACAAAATAGCAAGAGTTCTCAGTATCATGGAACGCTTTGATGAAAATGGAGAACAATGCAGCTGTTATACCGAGCTTCTTGATTATTTTGTGCAGACAAACAAAATAGCTGAAGATATTATGCTGCCCACTTTTCGGGGCGTGATGAAGGAAAAAGCTTTTAATCTGCTCTGTAGTTCAGTGTAACCTCAAACACGGCACTAAAATGTACAAACTGATTGTAGACATTCTGCAAATATATTTTTCTCCAAAACCCCTGGTGATTGCAAAGAACTTCATATTCCATAAAAGAAACCAAGAAGAAAAAGAGTCGATTGCGCATTTCATGGCAATGCTTAAAAGATTTGCAGAATGTTAAGAGTTTGGAGATGTGCTGAATGACTATTTGGGACAGTTTTGTTTCTGAAGTGACACAAAGATATCTGTCAATTGAGAGTAATCTTATTCTGCAGAAGGCCATTGAAGTCACTGTTTCTATGAAACTGGTTGCAAAGAAGGCCCAGTAGTTAAGTTTGTGTAAATAAAACACAAAAGGTATACTGAATTGGCACCCAAAGCCACCACAACTTGTACATGTTAGCAGTGTGCAAAGCCAGGTAAAGTTGCCATTGTCTCTGATGATCATAGGCTGCTCTACCCTTTGAGTGGAAGAGCTGGCTGGTGATGATTTAGCCTGAGGAGCTAAGCGGCTCACCCAAGCATTTTGTTGTTGAATGCGTTGTAAAAATAAAGAATGTCAAAATTGTGGAAGAAAGGGATTCATGAAGCATGCCTGGAGGAAGAAAAGGTGAGTTGTGAATAAAAATTAACAAGAACAAACCAAAATAGCATTTAAACAAAATAAACAAGAAATGTCCATGCTAAGAGGCTCAATCAGTGGAGGAGTTATCACTAAATGTTCTCACCATTGCTGGTACTTCACACAGATATTGAGACTGCTGGATGAACAGTCATTGAGGATGGAAGTTGACACTGAGGCAGCAATCACGCTGGTGTCAAAGACAGTATACAATGAGAAACTCCAACATGTTCCCTTAAGGCCATTAAGGATAGTACTGGAAATATACATAAGTAGTTCCTTTGGGTTGTGTTAAAGTGGATGTGCAACTCAATGGGCAAACGGCAGATTTGCCTGTACACATAGTGAATGGAAACATTCCAGTGTTGATGGATTGTGCATTGCTGGAGATGATTTGACTGAACTAGGCTGAAGTCGTAATAATCAATGGAGAATCAGGCTTCTTGAAAATTTTAAAGAAGCAGACTGTTAACATAGAACATAGAACATTACAGCACAGAACAGGCCCTTTGGCCTTCCATGTTGCGCCGACCAATATAAAAAGCAATGACCCTCCAAACTAAACCATTCCCTTCTCTTCCATATACTTATCAACTAACCTCTTAAACGCCACCAAACTTGGCGCATCTACAACTGCTGCAGGCAGGGCATTCCACTCCCGAACCACCCTTTGGGTAAAGAACCTACCTCTGATATCCGTCCTATAACTATCACCCTTAATTTAAAGCTGTGTCCCCTCGTGCTAGCTTTCTCCATCCTAGGAAAAAGGCTATCACTGTCCACCCTATCTAAACCTCTAATCATCTTATATGTTTCGATAAGGTCCCCTCTTAACCGCCTCCTTTCTAACGAAAACAACCTCAAATCCCTCAGCCTCTCTTCATAAGACCTGCCCTCCATACCAGGCAACATCCTGGTAAAATGTTGTTTTACATGGAGAAAACACAAATAGTTGGCTTGCATGATCTTTCTCTTCAACTGCCCAAGAATCCAAATACAGGCATGACCAGTGAATTCCAATTGTAGCTTGATTAGTTCATGCACGGGAGACCCTCTCTCAGCCAGGGTGTCATGTCTATAACACAACAATGAGTGACTCAGCCATGGTAATGCATTGAATGTTATTGACCATAAACTTAATCAGGCCAGTCACATAATTACTGCAGCTACAAAAGTTGGCAAAAGCTGTGGTAACTGCCTATCTGTCCACCATCTGCAAATGTAGAAGCCAGGAGTAAGCTGGAGCACTCTTCACTTGCCTAAGGAGTACAACACTCAATGTCAAAGATGAAGCAACCTACTTTCTCAATACACTATATAATATTTTAAATATTCACTCCCTCCATCACTGGCACACTGTGGCACATTGTGTGCAATGTACAAAAGGCACTGTAGCAATTCAACAATGGTTCTTTGACTGCATCTTCTGAACTCACGACTTTTACCAGCTGGAAGAACAAGGGTGAGTAAAACTTGGGAATATAATCTCTCCACCCCACGCCCCCCCCCCCCCCCCCCCCCCCCCCACACACACACACACAAATTATGTAGATTCATGACTTGTAAATATTTTGCAGTTTCTTCATTATCGATAGGTCAAAATCCTACAACTACTTCCAGTCAGCACTATGGGTATAACGAAATCACCTGGCTCTCTGAGATTCAATATGATGGCTCACCACCACCTTCTCAAGAGCAATGAGAAATGGGTAATAAATGTTGGCGTAGCCAGAATTGAATATGAAAACCTAAAGGGAGGCAAGATTAAAACCATTGTCACAATTATATCATTAATTCTGAGATGAGTAAAAACAACAAAAATACCCTTCTTGGGTCAATACATGATGACTGTATGTAAGTTCAAAACTAGTTAATTTCTCATTTTAATTCTAACAGGTAAAGGAAATGGAAGAAATAATTCGAAGGCGATATCCAAACTCCTTGCCTGCTCTCATATATGCAGCTGCATCTGTACCTGAAGCAGATTCTGAAATGACAGGCAAACTGCATTCGAGAACATTACTAGAGAAAAGAATCAAGAAACTAGAAACTGATCTTGAAGGAAAAGATGAAGAAGCAAAGAAGAGTTTAAGAGTAATGGAACAACAATTCCAAAAAATGAAGGTATATTGTTGTCATTTCACACTAAAACATCACTTTGGAGAAGATTTAGAGAAACCATCTAATTTGCAAACAAATTGCAATATGTTTATTATTTTTATCGGTCAGTATTCTGTGATGTCTCTGCTGCTGAGAGAGATAATGGTTGAAATTTACTGGTCATACTCACCAATGATGCACCTTGCCATGAATCCCTGGAAAAGGGCGCATTCAGTGGGAAATCCTGTTGACAGTAGCAGGACCAGATGTCTCAACTAGCTGATTGCGTGCCACCTCCACCGCTAGAAAATACACAGGATGGATAGAGTATCCCACCCAATGTTTTTGCCCCTGTTTGGTTGACAAAGATATGGGTTGTTTTATTTAGAATGTTGTTCATTGTTTTAGGATGTTATGGATTGTCTCTTGTCAAAATGTGAGTAGAATTTTCAGAACAGCTTGTTTGACAGCAGTCAGAAGTCTCCTCAACGAGATGAAGGTTCTGAAAAGCAGGATTCGTTTTTTAATTTTTTTTACTCCATCCTTAAAGTTACAAACCTGGTGCTTGCTTAGAATGGATTGGGCAACCCCAAATCCATTCCTTTCATACTCCAAAAATCAAATTCAAAATCCAATTGAATCTAATTTGTCTCCAAAAATGAGACAAACAAGATCCAAGCTGACGAGATAAGCTATTGCATCCCATCTTGAGCTTGATCTGACACTTGATCTTAGCCAAAAGATTGAGATTTTTTTAATGTAACTATTTGCACAAAAATATAAGGCAGCTGAAAAACAAGAGGCATTTGGTCATAATTTAAACACCCTAACTTTATCTTGATAGTATCCAACCACATTTTGAACGTCTCTCTTGGTTTTATTTTTGCTACTACACCCGGTAGATTGGTTCCAAGACTTTTTAAATTCATTCACGGGATGTGGACATCAAATTGGCTGTACCAGCATTTATTGCTTGTCCTTAACTGCCCTCCGTTTCAGAGGGAATTTGAGAGTCAATCATATTGCTTTGGGTCTGGGGTCACATGAAGGCCAAACCAGGTAAGGATGGGGGCAGATTTCCTTTCCAAAGGATATTAATGAACCAGATGGGTTTTTACAGCAATTGATAGTGGTTTCATGGTCATCGTTAGACGTTTAATTCCAGATTTTTTTTATTGAATTCAAATTTCACCATGTGCCATGAGGGGGATTCAAACCTGAGTTCCCTGAGCATTACACTGAGTCTCGGGATTACTTGTCCAGTGACAGGACCCCTATGCCACTGCCACCCCCACCATTTAAATAAATATCTTAAAACTCTGAATGAAATAATTTTTCCTGAGATTGTTTTAAAACTCTTTCTTTCATATTTAAATTATTGTAGCTGGAGACTATTTTTCCAGCTTAATTTGAATTAATGCACCAGATTTACCCTACCTGTATTGTTCCTTATTTTGTGCGTCCCAACAATACCCCACTTGAACTTCTTTTAAAGCTGTAGAGATACAGTTTTTCTGAACTTTTCTTGTAGTTCAACCCTTTACTAATTGGAATCCCTCTTTTTGCCCTTCATAGCAACTTGAGCATTTCTGCTGTGCTGCTGACTAAAATGATGAAGAATATCCACAAGTGTTACTGATCAATGTACTGTAAAGCAAATGACAATTTAGAGCTACTTTGAATGTATTTTGTTTTCCTCCTCCACATTGTCCAGACGTTGAAAATGATGAGTTAATCTCAACCTATTTCTAAGTCTCCCTTTCTGCATCAAATATAATTGGTTTACATTTACCATGTGCATTTTTGTGGTCAATGTGTAATTATTTGCATTTTATTTTAAATGTTCTATGCCAAATATTTAACTTGATCATCATTGCTAATCTGATTATTCACGTTGCAGCAAATTTGACAAGTTGGCATTTAAAATCTATAGGTTTATTAATGTAGGTCAGAAATAAGAGATCCAAGTACTGTCTGATTCACCCATTCAACTTTATTTTCACCACCCCCGGTAGCAGAGACCTTGCCCCAAATCACGTTATTACAATTCTGCCATTATTCCTCTTGATGCTCTCAGCCTTTTACATCTAAACTGCTCCTAATTTCTAGCCTGGCTTCATGGAACTTTCAGTTTTGTAGAGACATTTCACATGTTCCTTTACTAAAACTGTCTGAAAGTCCATCTAAGCTCAGTAGGGAAAACAATAATTGAAAGAGCCAAGAATATTGTCAAACAGAATCTTCTTCACTAAGATAATGTTGGCTACTCTGGTTGAAGGTATTATTATAAAGGTACACTTACTTCTATTCTCCACCATTATTTCCATTTTTTCAACTATTTGCCTCCAATAAATTATTTGCACTGCAGTTCCCTTTACTGTGAATTTTTTTATCATACTACCTTGCCTCTAGCTTGTAGAACCTCACCCACTGATGGATTGCACACCAAAATATGAGTTCCTTCCTAGTTTCCTTCACAACCATAGGAGATGGCATCTGATTCTCACAAATGTGTTGTAAGCTTCTCATTCTTCTAGGCTATTTCAGCGAGTTGCAATGTCAAAAACAGTAAGTTAGGTTGGGGTTATCTTTGCTGTATGCTGTCAGGAAATGTTCTTTTTATTTAACTTATATTATTATCTTAGCTTATTCAGTATTATAGGTTATTTGGTTTTACCATATTTTTATACATCTTTCAGCATTCAACTTATTATTACAACTATTTTTATAGTAGTTAGAACTGCATAGTGGTTAGCACTCTTACCTTATAGTGCCAGAGACCTGGCTTCAATTCCTGGCTTGGGTCATTGTCTGTGTGGAGTTTGCACATTCTGCCCATGTCTGCATGGGTTTCCTCCAGGTGCTCAGGTTTCCTCCCACAGTCCAAAAGATGTGCTAGTTAGGTACATTGGCCATCCTAAATTTTCCATCAGTGTATCCAAACAGGTGCCAGACTATAGTGGCTAGGAGATTTTCACAGTAACTTCATTGCAGTGTTAATATAAGCCTACTTGTGACTAATAAATAAACTTTAAAAACTTCAAACTTTAAAAGTTTAAACTTTAAGCGAGAAAGTTTTAAAAAGATCCTAAAAATTATTCATGTACCTTCCCTCACATTTTGCTGCTATTTTAAATGCCCTATTTTCCTATTTTCTTTGCTCTGCTTTTAGATCGATGTTTATTTGTCTTCGCTAAATCTTCAATTTGAATTTCCATAATAATTTTAAAAACACTGCACTTCCCAGTTAAATTCTCTGTTTGATCCTCAATTCTCTGAACCTTTAATCAACTTGCACATTGACCTGTTTTCCCCACACAACATTTTGTTTAATGATTATTATGAATACATATGCTAATGTGACTTTTTAACCTGCCCAGTTCTTTAACCCATCCTTTCTCACCTCTGCTATTGATCTGCCCAATTAACAAGTATTGTACATTATGAAATATTTCATGCTCCTTGGGGAACATCTTGCTTTCC
Organism: Sphyrna mokarran; assembly: GCA_024679065.1. Taxonomy (NCBI): domain Eukaryota; kingdom Metazoa; phylum Chordata; class Chondrichthyes; order Carcharhiniformes; family Carcharhinidae; genus Sphyrna; species Sphyrna mokarran. The sequence continues at coordinate 36,223,327 of JAGIQG010000005.1, read as the reverse complement.
CATCAACTTATGTTAAATGTAATGACATATGGATGATGTCACAAAGGTGGCATCACTATAGTCATGACAATCCTAAGCTGCCCCGTGCAGTCTGCAGGATGACTCAGATGTTACAAGATACAGTGTAAGTGAATTACTACAGTGCTTTTACCATTCTTTAGGAGTTGCATTTTATTGCCATTTATTACCATTATACTCCATTTTTGTCTGTACACAATGCGTTGATTAGTTATGGGTTAATCGGTTGGTGGGCAGTGTCATGCGTACAGGGGGGCAGACAGAGGATTGCAGTCTCTGGCTCGTATCTAGGTTGTCAAAGACTAATAATCGTTGGAGACAGCAGTGGTTGGGTTGGGTGGTGTGGTGGGGGTTGATTACTAGACACGATAAAAAAGCGAAAGACAGGAGAAGCCTGACAACATAATAGATTGTTTCTGTGAGATATAGGGTAGCATTGATGGGAGGGGTAGGGATAGCATGTGGATGGTGGGAATGGGATGGGAGTGACGTGGGGGGTGGGTGGGATGATAGAATTGGTTGAGTGTGGCAAAATGGCAGAGCTGTTATTGGATAATTATTCAAACTATTTGTTGTGCTTAAAGTGAAAGTCACTCGATTTGATAGCAAACATTTTAGAAAAGTTGTCGGGTGAATTAAAAGGATAGATCAGCAAAGATGGTGACATCTTTGATAAGATGATAACAGTCTAAAACCTCAGGTGAAGAGAGGTCAATTAGTTCCTCTTTTTCCCCTCTCGTGGTTTGACAGGAACCGATTTTATTGTTGTCTGGATTAAAATTTGCTGGACTCTGTGGAAGTACCAGAAGATTTGAAAACAGCTAATGTTACGCAGCCGTTTAAAAAAGGTAGCAGACAAAGGCAGGGAATTATAGGCCGGTTAGCTTAACATCTGTAGTTGGAAAAATACTAGAATCCATCATCAAAGAAAAATAGCAAGATACCTAGAAAAAAATGGTTTGATCAAGCAGACGCAGCACGGATTCATGAAGGGGAAGTTGTGTTTAACAAATTTATTGGATTTCTATGAGGATGTGACTAGTGCTGTAGACAGAGGGAAACTGGTGGATGTGGTGTTTTTAGATTTCCAGAAGGCATTTGATAAGGTGCCTCACAAAAGATTGCTGCGAAAGGTTAGGTGCACAGAGTTGGAGGTAAGGTGTTAGCGTGGATTGAAAGATTGGCGATCTAACAGGAAGCAGAAAGTTGGAATCAATGGGTGTTTTTCTGGTTGGCAGTTGGTGACTAGTGGAGTGTGCCGCAGGGACTGGTGCTGGAGCCTCAATTCTTTACCATTTACATAGACAATCTGGAGGAGGGGCTGAGTGTAAGGTTACAAAATTTGCTGATGACACGAAGATGAGTGGAAAAACAAATTGCGTGGAAGACATGGGAAGTCTGCAGAGAGATTGGGATAGGCTGAGTGAGTGCGCGAGGACCTAGCAGATGGAGTACAACATTAGCAAATGTGAGATTATCTGCTTTAGTAGAAATAATAGTAAGAGAGATTATTATTTAAAGGGCAAAAAGCTGCAGCATGCTACAGTGCAGAGGGACCTGGGGATCTTTGTGCACGAATCGCAAAAACCCAGTCTGCAAGTGCAGCAGGTGATCAAGAAGGCGAATGGAATGTTGGCCTTTATAGCGAGGGGGATAGAATATAAAAACAGGGAGGTCTTGTTGCAACTGTACAGGGCATTGCTGAAGCTGCAGCTGGAGTACTGCGTGCAATTTTGGTCCCCTTATTTGCAAAAAGATATATCGGCCTTGGAGGAAGGACAGAGAAGGTTCACCAGGCTGATACCGAAGATGATTGGATTCTTAGTAGTCTAGATGAACAGAGGGATCTTGGTGTGTATGTGCATAGATCCCTGAAAGTAGGCAGTCAGGTTGAGAAGGTTGTTAGGAAGGCATATGGAGTCTTGGCTTTTATTGGTAGAGGGATTGAATTTCGGAGCCGCAACGTCATGTTGCAACTGTACAAAACTCTAGTGCGGCCGCACTTGGAGTATTGTGTGCAGTTCTGGTCCCCACATTATAAGAAAGATGTGGAGGCATTGGAGAGGGTACAGAGGAGGTTTACCAGGATGTTGCCTGGTATGGAGGGCAGGTCTTATGAAGAGAGGCTGAGGGATTTGAGGTTGTTTTCGTTAGAAAGGAGGCGGCTAAGAGGAGACCTTATCGAAACATATAAGATGATTAGAGGTTTAGATAGGGTGGACAGTGATAGCCTTTTTCCTAGGATGGAGAAAGCTAGCACGAGGGGACACAGCTTTAAATTAAGGGGTGATAGTTATAGGACGGATATCAGAGGTAGGTTCTTTACCCAAAGGGTGGTTCGGGAGTGGAATGCCCTGCCTGCAGCAGTTGTAGATGCGCCAAGTTTGGTGGCGTTTAAGAGGTTAGTTGATAAGTATATGGAAGAGAAGGGAATGGTTTAGTTTGGAGGGGCATTGCTTTTTATATTGGTCGGCGCAACATCGAAGGCCGAAGGGCCTGTTCGGTGCTGTAATGTTCTATGAGGGGGTTAGCTTATGAAGAGAGATTGAATAGACTGGGTCTGTACTCATTAGAGTTTAGAAGGCTAAGGGGGAATCTTATTGAGACTTACAAGATAATGAAGGGGCTAGATAGGGTAGAGGTAGAGAGATACTTCCTGCTGAAAAAGGATAGCAAAACTAGAGGGTACAGCCTCAAAATAAGCGGGGGTGGTGTGGGCACAGTTTAGAACAGAGTTAAGGAGAAACTTCTTCACTCAAAGGGTGGTGAATCTCTGGAATTCTTTGCCCATTGAAGTGGTGGAGGCTACTTCATTGAATATATTTAAATCACTGGTAGATAGATTTCTGATAGACAAGGGAATTAACGGTTACGAGGAGAAAACAGGAAAGTGGAACTGATCGACTTCAGAAGAGCCATGATCTCATTGAATGGCGGGGCAGGCTTGAAGGGCTAGGTGGCCTACTCCTGCTCCTTTTTCTTATGTTCTTATGGATAAGATTGCCAATTTAGTAACTGTTTATGCATTGCGATCACAAAATGCCCAATGACATTTTATTGAGTGTTAGCAGAAGAAAAGGGGTAGTTAACTCAACTGGGTTAAGTACGATGAAAATATTATGCACGTGCAACACAGCCACACATGTTCATAGAGAGTGGAGAAGTTTAATTGAAGCAAGTTAAAGAAATGTGCAATTTGTATAATTGACTTACTTCAGCTTTAGGCTGAATTTGTCATTCCTGCTATTTTCACTTGGTCCTGATGCTTCCAGCATCAAGACAATTTAAAGATGGAGATAGGTGATTTCTGGTCTTCTGGAGGTAGTAGTACTCAGTTGACTCCTTTCAAAATGCTCTGACTATGCTGCCTGGATTCAAGTTGGGTGGCGAGGAAGAACCCACTCAGATTCTTGTTCCTCCAGTGCCTCAGCTGCTTGTCCTGTTCAACACAAAAGGTAGTGTTCGAAATACACAAGTGGTTGGACTGTTTGATAACCTTCCTCTCCAGCTGCCTGGTGATCCAAATAAGGGCATGACCAGTGTATTCCAATTGTAGCTTGATTAGCTCATGCCTGGAAATCTCTCTCTCAGCCAGGGTACCAGTGTCCAAGTGATTATGTGTAATAGCTTGTCTCTTCCCAGATGACTGGATGTTGTGCTATTGGGCTAGAGAACATGGTTCATTCACATTTCCCTGAGGTCATTGTCCTTGGTGGGTTTTTGCAGATATATAGACTCTCTCTCAATGGTGTTGGAATGTGAAAGGTAGTGATGCAAAATGCATAACCATCTTTGTCTGCTAGCTCATATCACTGGATTGTGGCTTTGAATTTTTTAAAAGAGCCCACATTAATGATACCCAGCTGATAGATTATTTTCTTTAGTTCAAAGCTTATTTTCATGATTGCATGCCACTCTATGGATGTACTCCATGAAAAAGCAGTTATAATGTTGTTGCAAAGTTTGAATTGGAAGAAAACTGCAATATGGGAAAACTGTTGTATTTGCTGCTAGATACTTAAATTATAACAGGGAGATTTCAAGGATGCAGAGTGTTTATTCCTTGAATAATATTGAACCCATCAGATGTAAACTTGGTTTTTCAACTGGGAGTGAACAATTCCCAATTAGAATCATAGAATCGCTACAGTATGGAAAGAGGGAATTTGACCCATCCAGTCTGTACTAATCACAATCCCATCCAGACCCTATTCCCGTAACCCTGCGCATTTACCCTGCTGGTCCCGCTAGGACTAGTCAATTTAACATAGCCAGTCAACCTAATCTGCACATCTTTGACCAGAGCACCCAGAGGAAACCCATGCACTCACAGGGAGAATGTGCAAACTCCACAAAGACAATGACCTGAGGAATTGAACCTGGGTCCCTGGTGCTGTGAAACTCCAGTGCTAACCATTGTACAACTGTACTGTCCTTAGATTTCCATATTCTATCATTTAAATAGATCACAAGGCAAGACACGTGATAAAACTTGTATTTATATCCCTTGGGCTGTTTTTTTCACACATGCTTAGCTTTGTGTAGTTTTTTTTTCTAGAGCAGAAAGTTTTAATTCTATTAATGTCTTCGGTAAAATAATGATTAGAAATTCTGTATTTAAAGAAGTACTGTTGTAATAAAGATTTGGGTCTTTAGCAGTTGGTGAAAGAGGTTTAAATGGGAAAATAAAGCAATGTTGCTGAAGAAAATGATTCAGAAGGTTTTCCTTCTTTATTTCCCTATATTCCATAAACCAAAATGCTTTTGTGTGCTAAATTAATATTTGTTCACAGTTAACACTAATGCAGTGGACCTCTATTTACTTTGGAGACATATATTGCATGTAACTAAATGCTGTTACATCTTTTGTGATTAAACATGTATGACTTGATCAACACTAATTCTTTAGACGAGACAATAAACGTCTCGTTTATTGTCTACCTGTTCTCTACCTGTTCAGGTAGACACAAAAGCTTTCCAGCACCATTCAACTTCAAACAGGAATATTGTATGGTGGCCTGGCCAGCATTTCTTCCTTGGGGCAGCACTGTAGCACAGTGATTAACACAGTTGCTTCACAGCTCCAGGGTCTGGATTCGATTCTCGGTTCAGGTCACTGTCTGTGTGGAGTTTGCACATTCTCTTTGTGTCTGCGTGGGTTTTGTCCGGGTACTCCAGTTTCCTCACACAGTCCAAAGATGTGTGGGTTAGGTTGATTGGCCATGCTAAGGAATTACACCTTAGTGTCCAGGATAGTGGAGATTAAAGGGATTAGTGGATATAATATGTAAGGATATGGGGGTAGGGCCTGGGTGGGATTGTGTTTGGTGCAGACTCGATGGGCCAAAGGGCCTCTTTCTGCACTGTATGGTTCTATGATTCTATGATTCAACTAATACAACAAAAACATATTACTTCGGCCATTTTTTGATTTCCTGCTGATCAAATCTTACCGTTCACACTATCGGCAGCCATATTTGTTTGCAAAACAAGTGTTACTGGGCGTCAAACATAACTCAAAAGTTGAAAATTGCCTAGGGATGCCCTAAGAATATGAAAAGCACTATATAAAAAGTAGAGCCTTTCTCTGAGAAATTGCACAGCGAATGATATCAGTCAATATAGGTTATCTATCCCACATCCAGGAAATAAAGGGATGAAAATTAAAAATAAAATAAAGAAAATGTTTTTATGAAGTTGAGATTTTTGTACTACACGTCTGAATGAGGTATGTGCTAAAGCTGAAAATCAGACCATAAAACTGTTTCCGTCAAGTAATCGCAGCATGTTTCACGCCACTCCACCAATGAAGAGCTGATAAGATCGAAATTCAGAGACTTTCCAATATGAATCACGCTCTCCAGATTTTGAGAATGTGCCATCGTTCTTGTAGATGGAGAGTATGGGCTCAAAATCACCCCCTATGCTGTTGCTTCTTGAGTCAAGTTAAGAGATTTCTTAGTGATGCTACATGGCTGGTATACTTCCTGATGTTTTTCCAAGAAGTGTTTTGATCTTGTTGTTATTGCTCCCAGAAGAAGAACAATCAGTGCATCAGAAGGCTCACGAAGAGTGGCAATCATATTTCACCATTTGCATAACACATGCAAGATAGCTTTTTTTTTCCATTTTATTGCACCACAGTATTCATATACTTTTGACTACTGCCAATATCTGGGTCTGACTCATAATTCATATAGGTTTCCAACATGGAAACAGGCCTTCAGCCCAACTTGTCCACACCGCCCCTTTTTTTTTAAAGCCCCAAGCTTGTCCTAATTGCCCACATTTGGCTTATATCTCCCTATACTCATTTTACCCATGTAACTATCTAAATGCTTTTTAAAAGACAAAATTGAACCCACCTCTACTACTAGCTCTGGCAGCTTGTTCCAGACAATCACTACCCTCTATCTGAAACAATTGCCCCTCTGGACACTTTTGTATCTTTCCCTTCTCCTCTTAAATCTGTGCCCTCTAGTTTTAGACTGTTCTACCTTTGGGAAATGATATTGTCTATCTACCTTACCTTTACCTCTCATTATTTTATAGACCTCTATAAGGTCACCCCTCAGCCTTCCATGCTGTGGGGGGAAAAAAAAGTCCCAGTTTATTCAGTCTCTCCTCATGACTCAAGCTATCAAGTTCTGATAGCATCCTAGTAATCTTTCCTGCACTCTTTCTAGTTTAATAATATCCTTTCTATAATAGGGTGACCAGAACTATACACAGTATTCCAAGTATGGCCTTACCAATGTCTTGTACAACTTAACAAGACATCCCAACTTCTGTACCCAATGTTCTGACCAATGAAACCAAGCATGCTGAATGCCTTTTTCTATTCTGTCCATTGTGACTCCACTTTCAAGGAGCTATGAACATGGACCTCTAGATCCCTTTGCTCTGTAATTCTCCCCAACTGAGTAAGTTCTGCTTTGGTTTAATGTAGCAAAATGCATCATCTCACATGTACCTAGATTAAACTCCATCTGCCATTCGTCAGCTCACTGGCCCAATTGATCAAGATCCCATTGCATTTCAAAATAACTTTCTTCACTGTCCACTCTACCACCAATCTTGGTGTTATCTGCAAACATATTAATCATTCCTCTTATATTCTCATCCAAATCATTAATATAAATGATAAATAACAGTGGACTCAGCATTGATCCCTGAGGCACACTGCTGGTCACAGGCCTTCAGTTTGAAAAACAACCCTCTACGACCACCCTCTGGCTTCTGTCATCAATCCAATTTTGTATTTATTTAGTACTTCAATTTGGATCTCATGAGACTTAACCTTATGCAACAATCTACCATGTGGTATCTTGTCAAAGGTCTTGCTAAACTCCATGCAGACAATATCAACTGCATCGTCCCCGTCTACCTTCTTGGTTTCCCTTCAAAAAACTTAATCAAATTTATGAGACATGATTTTCCACTCACAAAGCCACACTGACTGTCCCTAACGAGTCCTTGCATCTCTAAATGCCTGTAAGTCCTGTTTCTCAAAATACCTTCCAACAACTTACCCATCATAGATGTGAGGCTTACTGGCCTGTAGTTCCCAGGCTTTTCCCTGCAGCCCTTTTTAAACAAAGGCACAAAATTTGCCACCCTCCAATCTTCAGACTCCTTACCTGTAGCTATTGATGATTCAAATATCTTTGTTAGGGGACCTCCTATTTCCTCCCACAATGTCCAGGGATACACTTCATCAGGTCCTGGGGAATTTATCTCCCTTGATGCACTTTAAGACTTACAGCTCCACCTTCTCTGTAAGATGTACGCTTTTCAAGACATCACAGTTTATTTTCCCAAGTTCCTTAACATCCGTGCTCCTTTCAACAGTAAATAATGATGGGAAATATTCATTTAGGATTTCACCCATCTCTTGTGGATCCACATATAGATGACTCTGTTGATTCTTAAGAGACTCCTACTCTCTCCCTTGTTACTCTTTTCTTCTTTATGTATTTGTAAAAACTCTTTGGATTCTGCTTTGCCTTATCTGCCAAAACAATCTCATGTCCCTTTTTTGCCCTCCTGATTTTTCTGTCAACTCTACTCCTACACCCCTACTCCTACATCAATTGTAATGAAATCCTAGATAAAAGCTTCCTTAAAAAAATCTTGGTCTCTTATTTGCAACCCTGGCGTTTCTTGCATTCTGTCCCTCTCAGTCAACCTCTTGCTCCAGCCTCCTCATCTTCTCTTGCTTTAATTACTGCCTGCTGTTTTCTGTCAACTTTTTAGATTTTTGTTTTAGCTTTTTTCAACTTGCCTGACTCTGCATACCAGCTATCACTTTCACTTAACACATAATAATGGGTAGTGTCTCAGAACATAACTTACATGCTGCAAATCAAAGGAGAAAAAAAATAAAATATGAAAGAACATTGAGGATTTATATTGTAAATTTGTGACATTCTGTAGTTAAGCATAGTTAACTCATGTTTGAATTATGGTGTGACCAAAGGCAGGACCGCAGAATCCTCTGTCAGAAGGCCAAAGTCCCTTTGTAAATGGTTAGATGTTAACTCCCTATGCGTCGTGGTTCAAGATATCATCCCATCAGGTTTAGTTGAGATTGGCCCAAGGTCTCCTGAGGAGTTTGCCAACAAAAACAGACATTTTCCCTTTAAGTATTGCTTAAAGCAATATTATAACAAAATATTTATTCATTTATATGTGCTATGCTCAAAGGTAAATCCTTAGCTTGTGTGTTAATGCTTAATCTTAAGCTGTTTTTGTTGGTAGTGTTTGTCAGTGCTGGTTTGCCATTGCCTTCTACTTTCAGGAGCATGATGAGGAGACCAATCCTAAGTCAACTCAGCTGGAACAGGCATTGAACCCGCAGTGTTGGCATTATTCTGAACCAGAAGTTGGCCAACTGAGTTGACTGGCCTCAACAAGATGCAATCTAGTTAAAAAAATACATTGGATTCTGGAAATAAAATCAGAAAATGTTGAAAATACTCAGCAGGTCAGGCAGCACCTATGGAGAGAAGGACACAGTTAATGCTTCAGGTTGATGACATTTCAGGACCTGATGTAAAGTTATTCTCCTGAAGCCATTAACTCTGTCTCTCTAATAGCAGATGCTGCTGACATGCATATAGAAAATCAATCATAGTTGACGTGCCACAGTGAGTGTTCTATAATCTTTTGAACTAAAAAAATAGAAGTGAGAACTGTGCATACTTCGTTTTATTCTAGTTATGATATCCTTTTCCCATGTAAAATGTTGCCTTTAGTCAATACTATTTGAAGATACAATTAAACAACTTTTAATTAACTAACCTTGTACTCAACAGTGTTTCTTCTCATTTGTTTATGTTGCACATGGCTTGATCGTTTCAATACATGGTACCTTTAACTCTTTTGTGACCCACTTTCTTTGCCCAATGTCTTAGGCTTAACTAGACTGTTTTTTACTTGTCCCAAATCAACCCGAGCTGTTTTCTGACCTAACACACACCCAGTTGAGCACAAATACTGCTTCCTTGTAGCTTTGCCTATCCCCTTAGACCTGCCTAAGTCTCTGCTGCTTGGACTGTCATTCAGCCCTTTGTTGCCTACAGACTTAATGAGTTCAAATTTTTCCATTTTCATTTTCCAAAGTGAAAGCATGATAGCATGTTGATAGCATGAGAAGGACAAACTTGGAGCCCTTGCCTTTGCGCCAGAAACTGAAGTGCTAGACACAGAATCTTTGCATGTCAATATTATTAGAGGAATTCATAAAGATAATGCAGGGGGCTTTTTAGGAAGGTGATGGCCAAATGGAAATATCACTAGACTATTAATCCAAAAACTCAGCCTAATGTTTTGGGGACCCAGATTTGAATCCAGCAGATGATGAAATTTGAATTCAGTAAAAAAAAAAAATCTGAAACTAATAATCTATTGATGACTCTGAAACCATTGTTGATTGTCAGAAAAACCCATCTGGCTCACTAATATCCTTTAAGGACAGAAATCTGCATTCCTTACCTGATCTGGCCTACATATGACGCCAGAGCAATATGGTTGAATCTTAACTGCCCTCCAAGGGCAATTAGGGATGGGCAATAAATGTTGGGCTGCCAGCAAATGAATAAGAAAAAAGGAGGTTGCTTGAAATGTTGCGTAGTTGTTGAGATCCGTCATAGGATGACTATCCTCTGGATCTTTCCTAACGTTTTCTTAAACAGTAGTCTCACTTGTATAATTAGAAAGACCATAACTCCTTTATGATGATTTTGGTTTAGACAAACCTACATTAGTACTGCAGAGTGTGATCTCTTAACAGTCATTGTGCATATGCAGTACAGTAAGCATGTTGTAGTCTAACCAATAAATGTAGTTATTAGAAGGTTACATGGTGTGGCTTATATGATGACATCTTTGCAAAGTAGCCTTGGTCATTTGAACCGCTTTGTGATATTCTGTAACAATTTCTTACTTCAACAGATTCTGCAGAACATTTACCCACTAAGTGGAGTCTTAAACATAAAATGAATACTTCAGTAAAACACACCTAGCACTTCGACCTAAACAAGTTCTGCTGCCTATTTCACATCACACACTAGATCCCACTGATCCATCAGTCTTATGACCACAAAATGTTTATTAAACTTTTGTATATTTTACAGATTCAGTATGAACAGAGAGTCTCGGAGCTTGAGCAGCTTTTAGTGAACAAGCCAACTCATGAGAAAGAAAATTTTGATGACCCTGTTTCAGAAATGAAGATACTAGAAGAAGAAATTCTCAAGTTAAAAGAGGCCCACAAGTCCAAGGAAAATCAACTCCGGAATGACATTGAGAAGCTGAAAAATCAACTCTATCAGACAGAACTAAAGTTAATGGAGAAGGAAGAAAGCTCCCTGCGAGTGGCTGACCAACATATGCAGCAGACATATCAGCAAGCCAAGATAGAGAAACTCAATTTAGAACTAGCTTCCAAAAACCGAGAAATACAAGAGCTTTCAAAGACTTTGGAACATCTACAGAGAGAGAGGAGGGTGCTCCTTAATAATAAAACACTAGCTGATAAATACGTACAACTCAAACCAACCAAGAAATCCAAAAAGGACAATGAGTCCACCCCAGAATCTTTCCCTGCAAGTATCGACGAAAAGGTTTACCAGCCAAATGATTTTTCCGGTTCTCATATCTCTGAGGTTCTGAAGGAAAATGACATGCTGAAGAACAACATCAAGCGATATTCTTTGGAAATAGACCAGCAAAGAACAAAATTAGCCCAATTTGAAAATGAAGCAAGGAGGTAAGGTTGGGATTTAGTTTTTTTGATATGTTTCTGTGAAACTGCAATTTGAGGAAATTGTGCAGTATGTCTGTGATACTAAAGCATGCACTTTACAAAGAGCTAAGATGACGCCATCAACCCCCCTCCTGTCCAAAGGCTAACCATCACTTGCCTGAGAGTCTCTGACAAACGAACAGCTGTTCAATTGTGCTTCAGGGTGAGCCACGTGTTACTCTTGGCAGTTCAGTGCCTCTGCAAAGTAGGGCCGGGGCCCAATGTTGGGGCATTTCAAGATTCACTATTCGGTGCTCCTGAATTTCTAAGCTGTAGTGCTTTATCAAGCTTTTAAATATACCTCACGATTTTTTTCTTATTTATATATGCAACAAAAACATTAGTTATTTCTCTTTGAATTTCTTTGTCTGTGCAATAATCACTGCACTCCAATCATGATAACTATTTTGTATAGCAAGATTCCAGCAGCAGTTACTTAATGTTGGTGAGGTCATCATGCAAGGCAAATCAGGACATAGGATGAATACATCTATTTTTAAATCAAAGAGGTACTACGGTACGGAGGAGGCCATTCGGCCCCATTGTTTCTTCACCGTCTCTCCAAATAAGCACTACAACTTAGTGCTGTTCTCCTCTCTCTGAATATTGCTTTTTTGATTGAACCTGCTTCCATCACACTTTCAGGCAATCATTCCAGATCCAAACTAATTGCTGTGTCAGAAAGCTTTCCCTTGCATTTGTTTCTGCAATTCCCTTTAAATCTATGTCCTCTCATTCTCATTCTCTTTTACAAGCAGGAATAGTTTCTCCCTACTTGTTCTGTCCAGATCCCTCATGACTTTGAACATCTCTGACAGTGGTTTTCATTGCTGCATCACAGTGCCAGGGACCCAGGTTTGATTCCCAGCTTGGGTCACTGTCTGTGCATTCTGTATGTTCTACCTGTGTCTGTGAGTTCCCTCCAGATGCTCTGGTTTCCTCCCACAGCCGAAAAGTTGTGCTGATTAGATGCATTGGCCATGCTAAATTCTCAAACAGGTTGCCTGAGTCTGGCATCTAGGGGATTTTCACAGTAACTGTGAATGTAAGTCTACTTATGACACTAATAAAATAAAATTTAAAGTTTAAACAAATCTCCTCTTACCCTTTTCTCCCAGGGGACGAGTCATAACTTCTCTAATCTATCCCTTAACTAAACTTTCTCACCCTCCAAACAATTGTTAAACTTCTTTTGCACTCTCAATACATTCACTACCTTACTATAATATGGCACTTAGAACTGTTCACAATACTCCAGCAGAGGTCTAACTATTGTCTTGCGTAAGTTCAGCATAACCTCCCTTGCTCTTGGATTCTATGGCCAGAATTCGCCAAAAAAAAATTTGAAGTGCTGAATTTGCAGGAAAACTGGAGTAATTTATGCTGTTTTTCTTCAGTGGGAGTTCACACTAGAATTTCCCATATTCTGTGCGATACAAAGACCACCAGCATGAAAATCATTAGAGTTCACAGGGTGGGGCCTATCCCTGCCAGAGAGACTGAAACCAGCAGGCCTTTGCATATGCGCAGTGGCCCCGAATTATCAGTCTCCCTGTTTGCTGACAGCTCAATCGCTGGCTCGCTCAGGACGTCCTGCCATTACCCGTGAGCCTCAACACCCCCCCCTCTCAGCCCCCACCTCTTCGCAGTGCTGAGCCTCTCTACCCCTTCAGCGCAGACAGCGTCCTTACCCCGTCCCTTCCCCTTTGCAGGCAAACCACCCCTCCGGCTGACCCCTACTTCCCAGCCCATCCTGATCGTTGGCCTCCATTCCTGCCCCATCAATCCCAACGCAGCATGGCAGCAGGACCCCCTCGGCCCTCGACACTGTCTCATGCCCAATGGGCAGTTTCAAGGTGCCCCCAGAGCATTGACACTTTGCCTCTTGGGCAATGCCAGGGTGGCCATGTCCAGGCAGCAATACTACCAATTGCCTGATCCCTGGGAGGGGCGGGGGCCTTATTGCCCCCTCTTCACTCCAGCAGAGTCAGGCTGCTAGCTCCCCAAAAGTGGAGAGTTTGTGTAATCCCCACTGGAGTGAAATACTGCTGTGGGGGGCAGCAAGGTGAGAGAGAATGGTAGGGGGGGAGGTGGGGGCAGAGGGATGCTAACGGGCTTGGAGAATTCAGTCCCCAGCCACTAATTACGTGAGAATTAGATTTAAGACTGAGATAACTTACCTATCTTCCCGCTGGTTTCCAGCACGGATCTCATGGTGCTGGAAATCTGTCGCTGAGAGATGTATGTGGGGGGGGCACGTGCACAAATCCCACGCATGCCTAGCCTTGAGATTCTCTTATCCCACTGCGCTAGAAAAATAGCGCAACGGAGTCTGAGGATTGCCCCGATGCTTCTGTTAATACAGTTCAGAATACTAAATGCTTTATTGACTGCTCTTTCCACTTGTCCTACCACCTTCAACGATCTATGCACATGTACACAAAGGTCGTGCTCTGTTCCTGCACTCCCTTCAGAATTGTACCCTTTATTTTATATTGTCCGTGTTCTCCCTACCAAAATGCACCATCTTACACTTCTTTGCACCAAATCTTATCTGTGACTTATTTGCCCTCTCCACTAACTTGTCAGTGCCCTTTTTGAATTTCTACACTGTCCTCACAGTTATAATGCTTCCAAGGTTTGTGTAATCTGCAAACTTTGAAATTGTCCCCTGCACACTTCAATCTAGATCATTAATATGCATCAGGAAAAGTAAGGGTGCCAGTACAGGATCCCTGGGAACTCCACTGCACACTTTCCTCCAGCCTGAAAAACAGCCAATTTTGTATCTGTGATGCGACTGTCCCTGTTATTCCAAGAGCTATCTTTCCTCACAATTCTGTGTTGTGGTATTGTATCAGATATCCTTTGCAAGTTCAAGTGCACCATATCAACATCATTGCCCTCAATGATCCTTTCTGTTATCTCTTCAAAAAACTTCAGCAAGTTAGTTAAACACCATTTCCCTTTTAGAATCCATGCTGGTTCTCCCTAATCAACACACATTTTTCCACATGCCTACCAATTCTATCCAGAATAATTGCTTCTGGAAACTTCTCCATCATTGAAGTTAAACTGGTCTATAGGCTGGCTTTGTCCTGGCAACCTTTTTTAAATGAAGGCATAAAGTCTATAATTTTCCACTCCTCTGCCATCTCAGGGAAAACTGAAAGATTATGGCCAGTGCCTCTTTAATTTCCACTTTCATTTCCATCAGTAACCTTGGGTGCGTCCCATTCGGCCCAATGTCTCGTCAATTTTAAGTACAGTCTATTCAACACTTCCTCCTTATCGGTTTTGAAGGCCTAGTGTCAGAGTTCTCTTGTCTGTTACTATGGCCTTGGTATCAACCACCAAGGTGAAGACAGATGCAAAGTATTCATTTAAAACCTCAACCCACCCAACATGTGTAAATTTCCAATTCTCTAAAGTCCTTCCTCCTGCATCATCTTTCCAGCCATTTGCATGAATTGCATGGTTCTCTTGGTCAAGGCAGTTCCCTTTCTAACTCCAGATCCCTTAGGTGCTGGGTGACCACCTCTCTGAACGTGCTGAACTTTAAACCTTGCAGATCTTTAAGATCTTGCAAAACTTTAAGCCTTGCAGATATGCCACAATGATTCCACTGCTGCTCCAGCTCTGAAACCCAAGGCTTAAATATTTGCAGCTGTCAAAATTTCCTGCATGTGGTTGTCTATGACTCTGGTAGCATCCATGACTTCCCACATTTTGTAGGCTTCATGTTCCGTCAGCCGAGCTGCCCTGCCTTAGCTAAGCTTTAGTTCCCTTACATTAACTATTCCTAGAGTTTCCTTCTTAAATCTAAGTGTACCTACTCCCTTAAAAATAATAAAATGTGGGTGAGTTTGCAGATGACATGAAGATTGGTGAAGTTACTGATAATGGTGGGGATTGTCAGAGGATACCACAGAATATAGACAGATTGGAGACTTGGGAAGAGAAATGGCAGATGGGAGTTTAATTCAGACAAATGCAAGGTGATGCATTTTGGAGAATCAAATTTAGGTGTGAATTATACTGTAAATGGCAGAACCCTTGGAAACATTAACATGCAGAGGGATCTGGGCATGCAGGTTCACCGTTCCCTAAAAGTGGCAATGCAGTTGGCCAAGCTGATTCAGAAAGCAAATGGGTGTACTTGCCTTCATTGGGCAGGACACTGAGTGCAAGAGTTGGCAAACAATGTTGCAGCCATTATAAAACCTTGGTTAGGCTGCATTTGGAGTATTGCTTACAGTCCTGGTTGCCAGACTACCAGAAGAACGTGGAAGAGTGTGAAGGAGGTTCACCAGAATGTTGCCTGATCTTGAGGGTATTAGCTATGGGAGGAGAGGTTGAATAAACTAGGATTGTCTTCACTGGAAAGACGGAGGCTGAGGGGAGACCTGATACAGGTCCACAAAATTATGAGAGGCATAGCCAGGATGGAAAGTCAGAAGCTTTTTCCTAGACTGAGAGTGTCAATTATAAGGGTGAAAGGAGGAAAGCTTAAGGGAGATGTACAGAAGATATTTTTCACTCAGAGTGGTGGGTGCTTCAATGTGCTGCCAGAGGAATGGTGGAAGCAGGCTCATTAATAACATTTAAAAGGCATTTGGATAGGTGTATGAATAGGGAAAAAATAGAGGAATATGGACCAAGTAAGGGCAGAAGGTTTTTTTTAGTTTAGTTAGGGTATCATGATTGGCGTGGGCTTGAAGGGCCAAAGAGCCTGTATCTGTGCTTTTTTTTGTAAAAATAATACGCTGTCCTAATTTGAAACATTTTAGACACAGTGCCTAATATTAGTTTCTTACCAACCAGTTAACTTGTGGTTTTCCTATAATGTTACTATTTGTTTTATCTCTGTCATCTTTTGAGCTCGTAGCTGGTGTACTTCTCCAATTCCCAAGATAGATATAGGCCTCAAGCCTATATCTGCTCCTGCTCCAGGCTGCTCCTTCGCATGTCTGCCACTCTTCCCACTCCAAGGTAAAAGCAAATGGTTCTGCTGGTCCTTTAATGCCCACCTGAACCATTGGAATGGCATGCAGGGCCACCATTCAACATGCTGTTTTGAAGATGGGACTGAACTCAGCATTTGAGTAAAGTGTTGATCCAGGGTATGTACTCCAAGTTCTGGAGTTGAGCTTGCACTTGCAGTCAAGCTTGAGTGAGATTAAACTGACGTCCGGTGAAAAATAATGAGGAATTGTGTCTTAAATGTGGTGCTGCTTTAAAAAAAAACTTTAATGTGTTCTTGTTTATGGTCACTGTTTGCTAATAGTTCATATAAGGATTTGAATGATTTTCTTGCCACTGCAGAGCACAAGAAGGTATTGCTGAACATGTTGCAGCATTAAAAGCAGTTCATCAGCAAGAGGTTGAACAGTTATTGACACAGCACGCACTGGAACATTCCTCCTCCAAAGTGGCTGAATTGACAAATAAAATCTCCACTCAAGAGGTACTGACAATTTACTTCCAATACAGTGCTCCTGAAAAGCATTTCTGTTCAATATTAGTGTTCAAGAGTGTCTCCAGGCAGAGATAATGGATTCTGAATTTCATAAACAATGTGGGATTTAAAAATTGAGTAATTTGTTGTGTATGTTTATTATGGGATTTGTTGGATTAATGGAGTGGGCAAGGTGACCTTTATTTGATGCAGCTTTTTATGATGGAATTTGATCATTATTAAAGATGTTGTAACATTATTTATTACAAGAAGGTAGATATGTGGGTGAAGGGTTGGGAGAGCAAAGGTACAGAAACAGTATCAGTGGGATTGAATAGCCAGGATTTTTATCTGAGCTGGGTTGGTAGTTTTTTATTGTTTGAAGGGAATTGAGCATCAGTTGCTAGCCAACATTTGTTGCTCTTCTTAATTGTCCTTGATTTGGAGCGGATAGGAGTGATTGTTACTCTGCCTCTACATTCTGTGCCAGCACATCTCTCTCCACCTGACGAAGGAGCAACGCGCTCTGAAAACGTGTGATTTCAAATAAACCTGTTAGACTATAACCTGGTGTTGTGCTACCTTCTTGTACCGCTACAGTCCATCTTTTGGACTACAGGTAGTGGCAAGAGCAGTTAACTCCTTGCCCAGAACTGACCTTACCAAGATCTTTTTGATTTGACTTGAATAGATTTATTATTATAACATGTACAGGGATACAGTGAAAAGTATTGTTTCTTGCACGCTATACAGACAAAAACATACTATTTATAGAATACCGAGTGGAAAGGAGAGGGTGCGGAGTATAGTGGTAAAGTCATAGCTAGGTGTAAAGAAAGATCAGTTTAATATATGGTAGGTCCATTCAAAAGTCTGATGGCACCACTCTGTCCAACCCATCATAGATCTTGTAAATCAGGTCTATCAGGTCCCTCATCATCCAGCATTCCAATGAAAACAATCAAAGTTTGTTCAACCTTTCTCATAGTTCATATCCTCCAAACCAGGCAACATCTTGGTAAATCTCTTCTGCAGCCTTTCAAATACATCAACATCTTTCCAGTAGTATGGCGACTAGAATTGTCCACAATACTCCAAATGCGGTCTAACCAAAGTCTTATATGCCTACAACGTGGTTTTCCAATTCTTATACTCAACACCCTGATTGATGTAGGTCAGCATGCCATATGCCTTCTTGACCACCTTATCCACCTGAGTTGCAACCTTTAGGGAATTATGGATCTGCACGCCTAGATCCCTCTATATGCTAATATTTCTAAGGGCTCTACCATTTACTGTATACTTTCCTTCTGCAGTAGACTTTCCAAATCACGTCACCTCACATTTCAGCCTGGGTCTCCAGCTGTATCCTCTACAATCCTCCTCACTATCCGCTACTTACCCTAATTTTTATATCATCGTTTTCACCATACATGAATACATGATAATAAATCAAATCAAAGTGTGAAATTCTCTACTCCAGAAAGCAATGGAGACTGGGTCATTGAATTCATTCAAGGCAGCGTTAGGCAGATATTTGATTAACAGGAGGGGTCAAAGGTTATGAGGCAGACAGAAAAGTAGAGCCGTGATCACAACCATATTAGCTATGATCTTATTGAGTGATGGAGCAGGTTCAAAGGGCTGAATGCCCTACTTTTGCCTCTAAGTCCTATGTTCCTAGGATCTGAAATTCCTCATCTTGGAAGAAGATATTCACGTATTCATGTACAGTGAAAATGATGATATAAAAATTGGGGTAAGTAGTGGATAGTGACGAGGATTGTAGAGGATACAGCAGGATATAAATCGACTGGAGACCCAGGCTGAAATGTAAAGTGATGTGATTTGGAAAGTCTACTGCAGAAGGAAAGTATACAGTAAATGGCGCCAAATACACTGGTCCTCACAAATTTCTTGTTGTCTATGACTTGACAGTCTCCATGAGGACAAGGCAAGGAGTTGGAACTCGTCCTCCCAAGAAACCTAGAGCATTGTCAAAAGATTCTGACAGTTTCTTTTGCAATGGAAGAATATGGCTCTGCATTAACAGTTCAGTCAGAAGCTTGATTCTTTTGTCCATGCTTGTTCTGGCACAGTGTTAGTGTGGCTGCTGTTGTGTAGGAGAGATCACAGACAAAGCTCAAAAGAAAGGTCATTATCAAAAGCAATCAATTTAAAAAGATTTTCACAGTGAGGTGCTATTAAGTGTTTTGACCTGAGATTTCTGTAGCCTGTTGACTAAAAGTGAATTGCTATCGAGTGGGAGTTGAAGTTGGGGCTGGATGACAGAACAATGTAAATGTAGGCACCTTTCCATTTATACGTGACAGTTTAGTTGTGCTGAAGTCCTGATGTTGGGGGAATAAAGGTCTTCCACCATATAAATCAAGGATCTAAAAAGTAAAACATTTATCTAGAAAGACTTGGCATTTAACAAATGAGAAGATCGATAGGCAGTCACAAAATTGAGTACTAGTGCTGCTGAGACACAGGCTGAAATGTCACCATGGCAACTGATGGCATTTAAATGTAATTCAATTAATAAATGATCATGTAATTGAACCATGATAACTTTTTGCTTGTCATGATAACCCACCTGGTTCACTATTATTTTAGGTCAGGAAATTCACCATCTTTGGCCTACATGCAACTGTAAACAAACAGTAACGTAGTTGACTCTTAACTGCTCTTTGAAATGGCTGAGCAAGCCAGTTCATGATTATCAAGTCCTCTAGCATTCACCATCCACCCCTTCCTCCCCTTCATGCTTCCTCCATGCCCACTCACCCAGTATCCACCAAGTTTTTAAAAAAAAAGTGAGCCTATGCTGATGCTTAAGTTTTTCAAATGCTCATAAAATAAAAAAGTAATCAATCATTCAAAAATCCCTTTGAAAAAAACATCCTTCTTGCATTCATATGCAGTTGCCAGTCAAACAAATCTTTTGATTAAGTCCCACATAAGAGGTTAGTGTGCAAAATTAAATTTCATGGAATAGAGAGTAATATCCTTGCATAGATTGAGAATTGCTTAACAGACAAGAAACAGAGATAGAATAATTATGTATTTTTCAGAGTGGAAGGCATTGAATAATGGAATACCACATAATCTGTGCTTAAGCTACAGCTATTCAGAAACTTGGAATTATGAGCAGTGAGAAGGAAGAGGCTTCAAGGCAATTTAGACAAGTTCAGTGAATAAGCAAATACATGGCAGATGCAATACAACAGGGATAAATATAGCTATCTACTTCGAAAGGAGAAACAGAACAGCAGAGTGTTATTTAAATGCTGATAGATTGGGAAATGTTGATGTTCAAAGGGACCTGGGCGTCCTTGAACACCACTCCAAAAATGCAGATGCAGGAAATGGTTAGAAAGGCAAATGGTATATTGGCCTTCATTTCAAGAGGATTTGACCACAGGAGCAAGGATGTCTTACTTCAGCTGTGTTGGGCAAGACAATACCCAGAGTACTGTGTGCAGCTTTTGTCAACTTAACTAAAAAAAAAATGCCTTTGCACAGAAAGAGTACAGCAAAGGTTCACCAGACTGATTGCTGGGATATCAGAATTGTCACATGAGAAAAGATTGGGTCGACCATTCAAGAATGAGGTGGGATCTCATTAAGACACATAAAAATTCTGACAAACCTGAACAGATAGGATGCAGGGATAATGTTTCCACTGACGCGGAGAGGGTGCCCAGGAAAAGGGGTCACAGTCTCAGGATAATGGGGTAGGACATTTAGAACCAAGAAGAAAAAAAGTACAGCACAGAAACAGGTCTCCAACTTGAGCTGATCATGATGCCCTAATTAAACTGAAGAAAGAACCTACTGTCCTTACTTGGTCCATTTCCTTCTATTCCCTCCCTATTCATGTACCCAGATGCCTCTTAAATGTTGCTAATTGCCTGCTTCCACCACTTCCTCTAGCAGTGTGTTCCAGTCACCACCATTCTCGGCATGAAAAGCTTCCCTTGCACATTTCCTTGAACCTTTCCTCTCTCCCCTTGAACCTGTGCCCCTTTTAATTGACACTTCCATCCTTGGAAAAAGCCTCTGACTATCTATTCTGTACGTGCCTCTCATAATTTTGTAAACCTCTGTCAGTCTCCTGTCAGGCTTGTCTTTGCACTGAAAACAATCCTAATTTATTCAATCTTTCATAGTCAACACCCTTGAGATGAGGCAACATCCTGGTGAACCTTCTTTGCACTCTCTCCAAAGCTTCCACATACTTCTGGAGTGACCAGAACTGCACACAATCCTCCAAAAGCAGCCTATTCAAGATTATGTATGGCTGCAATATAATTTCCCTATTCTTGTACTCAGTGCCCCAGCTGATGAAGGTAAGCATATCATAAGCCTTCTTAATCTGTTAGTTGCCACTTTTAGGGAACTGTGGACCAGCGTACCCAGATCACTCTGTATGCTAATATTCCTAAGGGTTCTGCCATTTGCAGTATAATTGACATCTAAATTTGATCCTCCAAAATGTATCACTTCACATTTGTCCAGATTAAACTCTATCTACAATTTCTGTGTCCAAAGACTGAGATGAGGGGAAATCGCTTCATTTTGTCATGAACTTACGGAATTCTCTACCACAAAAGACTGTGGAGGCCACGTCACTGTATGTGTTTAAGGAAGACATACATACATTTCTGGACAGTGAGGACATCAAGGGGTATGGGGAGAGAATCAGTCATGATTGTTTTGAATGGTAGAGCAGGCTCAATGGGCTTGATGTCCTATTCCTGCTGCTAATTTCTATGTTTCTAAACACAGGTAATGAAAGTCCCACTGAAACAAAAATCCTTTTAGCAGTTCTTACTCTTGTCCAAATAAATTGGCATTTAAAGACCACTTTAAAGAAAGATATACTAATTACCAATTTACAAAGCCATCAATCAAAGCTAGTAGATTTTGGACCTGTGTAAACAAACTCCCATAGAGCTGAATGCATTAATCTGTTTATGAGCTAAACCAAGCATTCTTAATGAGGCTACCACTGTTTTGCCAGTTGGCCTTCTTAAAAATGTTTGGCTGAGTTGTAGAATCACACATACTTCATAAATCCGATGAACCCTTTTTAAAAGTGATGCATTGAAACATTTTAAAAGTCTGATAAATTATGCTAAAATACCATATTCATTAAAACATTGAAATGTTCAGATAAATCTTGTTAAGCCCAGTTTAACTTCAAAAAGCATGATAATTTAGTTTTATTATTGATGTAAAATCTGTATACAGCAGCTGTTTTCTTGTTAAATTGAGTTTTATTCTTCAAATCCAGTAATTGACAAGACTGCCTAATCACATTGTTTAAAATATTGCTCGTCTTACTGCTGCTGAAACCATAATCCATGCCATTGCCATTTCCAAATAAAACAAATCTTCACTGCTGGCCTTCACCTACAAAAATTCCTTTTCAATGGAAACTCCACTATGCATCCTGTCCTCTCCAAGGTCCCACTTATCAATCTCCCCAGCCCCAAATGATTTCAGTTGTTGCCCAATTCATCTCAAATTCCTTGTTCTCTTCTGCAATTCATTCCATCGCTTTGCTCCAACCTACATCTGCAAGTTCTCCACTTTTCCAGTCATACTTTTATACTCACTCTTCTGATCTTTCAAGCCCCTAAACTGCTATTCCACCACTTGTGACACAATCTTTAATTGTCTCACCTCATTCCACTTCTCTTAAAATCTTTTACTTTAATAGACTTTTTAAACCCTTTCCAGAGAACTTTCAGTCTATTCCCCCAATTTCCTTCCTACTTCTCCTCCTTGGATCTGATGTCAACTGTGAAGTACTTCATCATTAAAGACAAGATGGAAATGTTTTATTTTACAAATCAGATCTGAAAATAATTGTGCACAATCTTCTTCCTTCACTCTTCAATTGTAGGTTATGATGAAACATCTTCGAGAACAAATTAATGAGCTCCAGAAAGACCGAGAAGCTCTTTCCTTTGTAAAACTCCGTGAAGAAACCCTGCAAACTCAGGTACTTATGAAACATTTTTTACAATAGAAACTAGCCTGCATTCATAGCACTGCAAATTCAGAAGTGGAAAAATGTAATTGCAGCCAAGTCCAAGTAGAAAACTGCGGGATTTTAAACTCCTCCATAGGGAAAAGTAGACATCAGTTGATTGAACCAGAATAATACTGAGGAATGATTAGGTACATAGACTGACTAACCAGAGCCTCTTCTCAAACACAAGATGCTCAAAGACTTTCAGAGTCAGTGTGCTGAGAACAGAAATGTTACAGACAGTAATTCTAATATATTGTTCAATTTTGTATCTCTTCCCATGCGTAATTGTTTTGGGAACAGATGATGTGAATATGTCGGTACTGATGCAAATCTTGTATTTAAAAAAAGCCATATTTAAGATTTTCAGGTAGGTTACAAGGAAAAGCAAAGGAGAGACAGTGCAACACGACTTATCATAAATGTAATCAAAGCAAAGTTTGAAATGCGCTAACTGTAAAAATAGTGATCATTAGAGCAGCAACTGCCAAAAGAAGCTGACATATTTGTTCCAGATCTCTCACTGATAAAAATGAATAAAGATGTTTTGGAGACAGGTCAAGTTCATTACAAGTTCTATATGCAACTTCTCATGACATTAAAAGATATCAAGTAAACCATATAACATGGAGAAGGGAAAGAGTTATAAAGGACTTGTTTATGTATACAGAAGTTAAAGACATGTATATTTGGTTAAAATTCAAAGATTCTGCAATACTTAAATGAGAATTCAATAAAATTGAGCTATCAAAATCAATTCCAAGAAATTTAATGCTCCAAATTCTGGACTTTGAGAATTTTGATGACGCAACTAAGCAAGTATTTATTGCCCAGTTATACACTTGAATACTACAGAATGCTAATTTACAGTTGTTATTGATGCACAATCCGAGAATTCGATTTGCTGTTTTTTCTCAAGTTTATAAATTGAAAACTTGGTGATGCTGTAGGATGTCTTTACAAAGCATTGGCAATTCATTGCAGTAAAACAAATGACACACATGTTTTAATTAAAAACACAAACACTGATCCTACAGGGTTCTATATTTTAGTGGACATATGTTGAGTGTATTTCACATGTTTGCTTCTAGTGTTTATGTTAAGCTAGTAAATCTCCATTACTTATGGTAAATTGTATGATGCACTATTTTACAAAGTATTCCATTGAGTAAATCTATATCCTCAGAGACCTAAAAATTCTAATGATTAACTTTTAAAATCAAGGTTCAACAAAGTGATCATTCAGTCTATGTTTGGTCTCTCTGATGTAGAGGAGACTTAAAACTGAATGCTGAAAATTGAATGCTGAACACCTTTGGTCCATCTGCAAGCGGGACCCTGACCTTCCTCTTGCTTGCCACTTCAACACACCACCCTGCTCTCCTGTCCACGTGTCCATGCTTGGCCTTTTGCAATGTTCTAGTGTAACAGAGGAACAGCAACTTCAACTTCCAATTGGGCACTTTACTGCCTTCAGGACTAAGCATTGAGTTCAACAATTTCAGATCACAAACTCTGTCTTCCTCCCCATTTCCATTAATTTTGTTTCATCCTATTCATCTATTTTATCATCCTTCTTACTCATCTCCATTTTTCCACTTTCCATTCCAGCTCTCCTTCTTTCCACCTGCCCTGCCCTGCACCCCCCTCACCCCTTTTCAGGGCAACTGCCACATTTCTCAGGCAGTCTTTAACAATCTGCACCTCTGTTCTGCCATTCATGCCTTCTGATCACTTAATGGATACTTTATAGCACCTTCTTAGCCTTTCTTCCCATTCCTCCCATCACCCCCACCCTTGTTGTATAAATCTCCATATATTCCCTACGCTCTCAGTTCTGACAAAGGGACATCTAAACTCTATTTTCTCCCCACAGATGTTGTCAGACATGTTGAGATTTTTCAGCATTTTTTTGTTTTTGTTTCCTATCATAGTTTATTGGTTTTTTTTGTGGGAACTCTGGGAATTGAAGTGTTGCTCTGTTCCCTAAGGCATTGGCATTCCCCAGTCACTGGAAATAGCAAAAGGGATAGAGGTCTGTTGTGGCAAGTTCTCATCCCCATTGAACTGCACCCAGTATTTTCCAGTACGTATAGTAACTGGGCTAGCACCTACAATAGGCATAGGTCAAATAATTGGTACATTGCGGAAGGAGGACACGTGCCCTGTCTCATATTTTAGTGCAGTTACTCAGACTGTGAATGGGAAGATGTGCCTGAGAAAGCTGTCTCCACGTGAAGTACCCTAATGTTCATGCATAGAGGAAAATCTCCCTTCAAATATGTTTTCTTTTATTTTCAGCCTGGAGGTTGGAAATGCCATTAACTATATTACTAAACAAGTCTCTTCTGATATTGCAGGCATAAACAAAAGAAAGCATTTGTTTCTCTTTCAGCACAGTGTCTGTCTCTTATTCCATGGCTTTGTGTGTTTTTCTTCAACTTTCCGTGCTTGAGCGGAAGAGATAATTAGCCATATCTTCTGGGGAGTGGCAATCACTGTTGGAACTGAAGCCATAACCTTTCTTTTCCTTCACTCACTGCCATACACCCTCACCTCAACCACCTCCAGCCCCAACTACCCCCACCTCCAATTACGCTTGCCCAATAATCTCTAGCCTCAGATTATATCCCCCAACAATACCTCCACACAATCTCCCTCCTGGGTAAGTTTAAATAATCCAGCCTCTTTGATAAGTGAGAACATCATTGGTAAAAAGGGTTGGCAGGGGTGTTTGTGGGTAGGTGGGAGTTAGCCAGATGGTTAGAGAGCTGTGGTGTAGTTAGGGGGGGTGGTCCAAGTGTTATGAGGTCCACAGGTGTTCTCAGGAAGAGGCGGGTGGTCAGAGAAGGTAAGATACTTTGGGAGACATGGCATGAGATTACTGTCAGGGGGATAGTTTGGAGATAGTGATGCTCAATTGGGTGGAGATGATTGGGGGTAGTTGGAGGTAGCTGGCTATATTCGGGGGTTTGGGATAATCAGGGTGGGGTAATCAGGTGGGGGTGGTCAGCAGGCGAGTGAGTGCATCTTTAGGGTGTGGTTAGCCCAAGATGATGGGCAGTCAAGCCTAGGGGTTACTTGGAGAATCGGAAAGATGGTCAGGGAGTATAGTCTAGAGGAGATGGGGTGAAGGGTTGCTGGGGGAAGTAGTCTGAGGCTGGGTGAGTGCTCAGGTGGGAGAGTTGCGAGTTCCAACTGATCATAATGGAGAAGTCAGGAATGGGGTAATTGGGGATTGTCATGAGGGAGAGGTATTTGGATGTGGGGGTACTTGGGGATTCAAAAGGATAATTTGGATGGTCAGGGAGTGTAGAGGGGTGTTATTGAGGGTTAGGACAGTGAGGGGAGTTCATGAAGGGATCTTTTGCGGGGTGCGGGAAGTGGTCGGTATTATAGTTATCCAGGAGTTAGATGTGGTTTTAATTCTACTATCTTTTCCTGGACAACTATTTTGCAAAGACAGAACATCCAAAGCCTCCAATTTTTAGAACATAGAACACTACAGCACAAACAGGCCCTTCGGCCCACAAGTTTTACCGAACACATCAAAACCTACCCAGCCATAGACCTATCTATAACCCCCAATCCCATTGGATCCCATATACTCATCCAGAAGTCTTTTAAAAGACCCCAGCGAGTTCGCCTCGACCACCACCGACGGCAGCCCATTCCATTCACTCACCACCCTCTGAGTGAAAAACTTTCCCCTAGCATCCCCTCTGTACTTGCTTCCCTGCACCTTAAATCTGTGCCCTCTCTTCGCGACCATTTCAGCCCTGGGAAATAGTCTCTGAGAGTCCACCCTATCTATTCCTCTCAACATCTTGTAAACCTCTATCAGGTCGCCTCTCAACCTTCGTCTCTCCAGGGAGAACAGTCCCAGCTCCCTCAACCTGTCTTCATAAGGCATGCCTCCCAATCCAGGCAACATCCTTGTAAGTCTCCTCTGCACCCTTTCAATAGCTTCCAAGTCCTTCCTGTAGTGAGGCGACCAGAACTGCGCACAGTACTCCAAGTGTGGTCTGACAGAGGTCCTATAAAGCTGCAGCATTACCTCCTGACTCCTGAACTCAATCCCTCGATGAATGAAGGCCAGTA
This sequence comes from Sphyrna mokarran, assembly GCA_024679065.1. Classification (NCBI taxonomy): domain Eukaryota; kingdom Metazoa; phylum Chordata; class Chondrichthyes; order Carcharhiniformes; family Carcharhinidae; genus Sphyrna; species Sphyrna mokarran. The sequence goes on along the minus strand of JAGIQG010000005.1, from coordinate 36,196,396 downwards.
CACCGTAAGCTTTCTTAACCACATCCTCCACCTGGGGGGCCGATTTGAGAGTCTTATGGACCCGGACCCCAAGATCCCTCTGCTCTTCCACACAGCTAAGACTCCTACATTTGATAGTGTACTCATTCATCCCGTTGGATCTGCCAAAATGGACCACAACACATTTATCCGCGTTGAAGTCCATCTGCCACTTCTCCGCCCAGTCTTGCATCCTGTCGATGTCATGCTGCAACTTCTGACATCCCTCCAGACCATCCACCACCCCACCGACCTTCGTGTCATCGGCGAACTTACTCACCCATCCCTCCACTTCCTCATCCAGGTCATTTATGAAAATGACAAACAGCAAGGGTCCTAGAACAGATCCCTGGGGCACTCCACTGGTGACCGACCTCCATGCAGCAAAAGAGCCATCCACAACCACCCTCTGCCTTCTGCAGGCAAGCCAGTTCTGGATCCACAAGGCCAAAGCCCCTTGGATCCCATGGCCTCTCACCTTCTCAAGAAGTCTTGCATGTGGGACATTGTCAAATGCCTTGCTGAAGTCCATGTACACCACGTCCACTGCTCTTCCTTCGTCAATGTGTTCAGTCACATTTTCGAAGAACTCAATTAAGCTTGTAAGGCACAACCTGCCTTTTACAAAACCATGTTGACTATTTCTAATCAACCTAAACTTCTCCAAATGCTCGTAAATTTTGTCCCTCAGAAGCCTCTCCATCAGCTTACCAACCACTGAGGTCAGACTGACCGGTCGGTAATTTCCAGGACTATCCCTGTTCTCTTTCTTGGAAATAGGGACCACATCCGCCATCCTCCAATCCTCCAGAACCTCTCCCGTCTCCATCGACGACGCAAAGATCATCGCCAGGGGCTCTGCAATGACATCCCTCACCTCCCACAATAACTTGGGGTACATCCCATCTGGTCCCGGAGACTTGTCTATCTTGATAGCATTTAGAAGTTCTAACACATCCGCTTCTTTAATATCTACATACTCAATCTTTTCAGTCTGCCGCAAACTTGTAGTGCATCCTCCCAGATCACTTTCCACCGTGAATACTGAGGCAAAGTACTCATTATGCACCTCTGCCATTTCTTCCGGTTCCATATAGACTTTTCCCCCTTCACCTTTTATAGGTCCTATCCCTTCTCTTCTCATCCTTTTACTTTTCACATATTTGTAGAAGGCCTTGGGATTCTCCTTAATCCTACCAGCCAAGGCCTTCTCATGACCCCTTCTGGCTCTCCTAATTTCCTTTTAGGAAACTAGGAGAGCCTAAGAATGCCAAACTCTTTAAATTAGAGCTTGGCATTCCAGACCCAAGGTAGTGCCTATCAGAATTTGAATCTTTCCGGGAGTACCTCCAGTGCGTCTTCTGGCGTACTTTGGTGGTGCGTTCCTCTGGGGAACAAATTAGGCCAGTTATAGCTTGCTAAAATTAGGAATGAATCATTCACACATATTATATTTGTTTACAGTGAATCTGTAATGCAGAATAACTAATTTTACAATTAATCGCAAAGCATCAGCTTCCTTTTATGTAGTGCCTTTAATATCAGACAATGTGCAGCACTTACAGAGGAGGATAGACAATGCCAAGCCTTTGAAAGAATTTAGGAGAGATGCCCAAAAGCTTAGTGGAAGAGTTTAACATTGAGAGGATTTCTAAAGGTGTGAGATGGGAATATAAGGCATATTTCAGGAGTGACTTTCAGAATCATGGTCAAATTTTGCTTGAAGTGGTGTCCTATTAAATGTTATTATGTTTAAAGCAGCTATATAAACACACATTGTTGTTATCTCGTAGCAAGCATTAGGAGATTGTGGATCTTTATGCTGTCCCATGTTTGGGCTGTAGAAATCTTCTCAATTTTAAATTTATGCAGGGCAATGGATAAATTGGGATCAAAAGTGAAGTGAAAATTGGGGCAGGCAGTTTTTCAAAAAATAAAAGCAAGCAGTTTTTTTAATGAAGAGAATGTAGGGTTTGAAATTCTGCTCTAGGTTGAACTGAACGATGTAGTATGTAGTCCATTTCAGCCTGAGTGGCCAATTGGGAAGAAGCTGTAGTTAGTAGCAAAGATTGATTCCGAAAACAATAGCTTGATTTCCCTAACATGTTCTGACCTATATGTTGCTGCAGAGACACAGCAATTTGGTTGACTTTGAAATACGCTTAGTTCGTGGGCAATTAGACAATAAATGCTGGCCTAGCTAGCAACACCTACTCCCTGAACAAATAAAAACAAAAATTGAATTAAAGAAATTGTGCCAGTTAGGCGATCTTGTGCACAGAGGCAGCTGTGTGTTTAAAGGAAGAAATGGGTTTTGTCATCATGCCATCAGAGAATGGAGCAAGGGTATTCCTCCAAACTCCACAAGGAAAGTCTAGACCTCTGCTGCTGCCCTCAACTCAACCGCTTTTCAGCCTGTAAAATCCTGCCACATCCACTCTCTCCCACTTATGACTCAGTTGATTACCTGGGACTATCTAAAACGAGGTCAGAGGTATAGATTGAGAGATGGAAGATTTAAAACTGAGATGAGGAGGAATTATTTCTCCAAGATGATGATGAATTTGTGGAACTCGCTGCTCCAATAGTGAGGCACAATCTGAATTATTAAATGGTTTCAAGAAGGAGATAGATATATTTTTGATTTTTTAAATAACAGGTTAAAGGGATATGGGAACAGGCGGGGAGATGGATTTGAGATCAGGAAGAGATCAGTCATGATCTGATTGAATGGTGGAGCAGGCTTGAAGGGCTGAATTTGCTGACTTCTACTCCTAATTCCTATGTTCCCCATATCCCTCTTTCCCTTTTTTTATTAAAAATGTGTCTGACTCTTTCTTGAAACCATTCAATGATTCAGACTCCACTGCTCAGTGGATCAGCAAGTACCACAAATTCCCTTTGAGAAATAGTCCCTCCTCATGTCAGTTTTAAATCTACCATCTCACAGCCTATACCTGTGACCTCTTGTTCTAGGTTTCCTCATAAGAGGAAACATTTAATCCACATTTACTTCATCAATCCCCTCTAAAATTTTATTTACCTTGATCAGATTCCTTTTCATCCTTCTAAACTCCCGCTCAAACTGTTTAACCTCTTCTCATACATCAAGCCCTTTATCACTGGGATCAATCTGGTGAACCTCCTCTGAACTGCCTCCAATGCAACCACACCCTTCCTTAAATAAAAAGGCCAAATTGGACACAGTACTCCGGATGTGGTCTCACAAACACACTATATAATTGCAACAACATTTCTCTACTTTTTATACTCCAGTCCTTATGCAATAAATGCCAACATCCCATTTTTATTTTGTGCTGCACCTGCGTGCTGACTTTCTGTGATTCATAAACGTTGATAGCCAGATACCTCTGCCTGGATGCATTTTAAATCTGCTTCCTATTTAGGTAATAATTTGCCTTTCTATTTTTTTCTGCCAAAACGGATAACCTCTCACTTACCCACATTAAACTCCATTTGTCAAATTTTGGCCCATTCTCCTAGCCTATCTATATCCATCTGTAGAATCTTTACATCCTCTTCACTGCCTGCTTTCCATTTATTTTAATATCGTCTGCAAATTTTGCTGTGTTATGCTCTGTCCCTGCTTGCAGATTATTTTTATAGATTATAAACAGTTGAGATCTGAGGACTGACCCTTGTGGCACCCAATTAGTTACATCTCACCAGTCAGCGAAGGGCCCATTTATCCCAACCCTCTTTTCTGTCAATCAGCCAATCTTCAATCCAGTGTAGCATTCCATCCTCAATCCCCTGCAATCTCACCTTCTGGATCAATCTTTTACGCGGTACCCTGTTAAACAACTTCTGAAAGTCTAGATATACCACATCTGTTGGCTCCCCACTGTCCACCTTGTTGGTTACATCGTTAAAGAACCCAAGCAAGTAGGGAGGTGGATTTGAGACCAGGGAGAGATCATCCACAATCTAATTGGATGGAGGACAGTTTTGAAGGACTGAATTGTTTACTTCTCCTAATTCCCACATTCCTGAATTTTTGTTTTGGCAGGCAGCAGGCTAGCAAGTTGGGCATGAGGCTGGCCCATTAATGTAGACCTGGCCTCCAGTTGAAACATCTGGCTAGACATTCCCCACAGAACAGTCCAATTTTCAATCCAGCAGCCATATAAAACATGAAAAAAAATCCATAAGCCTGTGATCCTCAGGAGTCTAAACCACAATCCTGGTCTGTATTCCCAAATCAGCCTTAGATTTGGCATTACCCTCCTCTTAATGCACCAACCTTAAAATATTATTTACAGGGTTTGGATATTATGGGCAAGGCTGTTGCACATATTTGGTTGTCAAGAGAGTGGCGGTATTCTGCCTTGGGCTGTTGCATTCATGTTGCGAAATTGCTTCTATAATCTGTATAAAGAAAGAAGCAGCATCCGACAATGTTCCTGAGTTGATTTGGAGTTCATTTAACTCAATCTTAGATTTAAGTATAGTTAGTCTATCTGAGATTGGTAATCTGTGTTCCATTTTGTCAAGTTAATAGGCATTTTACTTTTTCAGTATCAGGTTTAGTGGCGGATTTCCTGTATTGAAGGAGAAATCATTGCAGAAATATTAGTGCAAGCTGTTTTCAGATGTGATAGCACTCCTCTTTCAAAAGAATATCTTCACCACTATGCAACACTTGTCAGTTCAGTCGCCAACCGGCGTTCCTCGCTTAATGAATGCCACTAAATTTAGATTCATTTAAGAACATGGGAAGAAGGGTAGGACAGTTAATCCTTTGAGCCTGTTCTCCAATTCATTGTAATGATGCCTGATGTGCAAGCTGAATAATTCCATATACCTACCTTTTCCCCAGAATATCGCTTAATATTTTTAATTAATAACAGCCTGTCAATCTCCAGATTTTAAGTTAACAATTGGCATTGCTTCAACTACCATTTGTGGAAGAGATTTCCAAACTTCTGTCACCCTTGTGTGTTAAAGTGTTTCCTAATTTAATTACTAAAAGACCTATCTATAAATTTTAGATCATGTCCCTTAATCTTAAACACTCAAGTAGCATTGAGTCTATCTACTCTATCTATTCCCCTGATGTCTTGAAAACTTCAATTTCACCACCTTATGACCATCTAAATTTCAGGGAATGGAAATAGTTTGTGTTATCTCTCCTCACAATATAACCTTTAGGGGGCAACCTCACCAAATAAATTCTAAGTGTCAAATGAGCATGAAAATGTGAGAGTTTCAAATCTGTTTTTTGGCTAGGCCACAAATAAAATGTTATGGCAAAAATAATGCAAATTTTGATTCCCACCATTAGGGGAAGGGCTGTGGCCAAAGCTTGTTGGAAAGCCAGCTGCTCACATCAGAGGGCACAGTCGGATATTGGGGTCCCCCTGCCAATTGCTGGCCCTTCGATCACAACCATCTGCCCCCAGGCTAGTCAATTGCAACTCCCCACTCCACCTCTGCTCTGTTGATTGCAGAGGTGGTTGCAGAGTGTGCAGATACACCCAACCTAGAACATAAAACATTACAGCGCGGTATAGGCCTTCGGCCCTCGATATTGCGCCGACCTAAGGAACCAAAGTAAAGTCCCTCTAACCTACAATATTCCAATATCATCCTTATGTTTATCCAATGACCGTTTAAATGCCCTTAATGTTGGCAAATCCACTACTGTTGCAGGCAAGGCATTCCACGGTCTTACTACTCTCTAAATAAAGAACCTACCTCTGACATCAGTCCTATATCCATCACCCCTCAATTTAAATCTATATCTCTTTGTGTTAGCCACCTCCATCCGAGGAAAAAGGCTCTCACTGTCCACCCTATCAAATTCTCTGATCATCTTACATGCCTCTATTAAGTCACCTCTTAACCTTCTTTCTAACGTAAACAGCCTTAAGTCTCTCAGCCTTTCCTCATAAGACCTTCCCACCATAACAGGCAACATCCTGGTAAATCTCCTCTGCATCCTTTCCAATGCTTCCACATCCTTCCTATAATGCAGCGACCAGAACTGTAGGCAGTACTCCCAAGTCCAGCCACACCAGAGTTTTATACAGCTGCAACATGACCTTCTGGCTCTGAAACTCAATCCCTTTCCAATAAAAGCTAATACACCGTATGCCTTCTTAACAAACCTGTCAACCTGGGTGCCAACTTGCAGGGATCGATGCACATGGACACTGAGATCTCTCTGCTCATCCACATACCAAGTAATGTACCATTAGTCGAGTACTATGAATTCCTGTTACTCCTTCCAAAGTGAATCACTTCACACTTTTCCGCATTAAACTCCATTTGCCACCTCTCACCCTAGCTCTACAGCTTGTGTCCCTCTGTAATCTGCAACATCCTTTTGCCCTGTCCACAACTCTACCAACGTTAGTATCATCGGCAAATTTATTAACCCATCCTTCTATGCCCGCATCCAGGTCATTTATTAAAATGACAAAAAGTAGTGGCCCCAAAACAGATCCTTGCGCTACACCAGGCCTGGCCTGCCTTCCCCTTTTGCCCCACCCCCTCCTCTTACACCGCATCCCCCCCTCCCCCAGGTACCGCTCTCTTGGCACTGCCTGGTGGATGAGGGCCTCAATGGCCGATGGAATGATTGGTGAGGTCACTACATCAGGTCTCCACTGATGGGTACTATATGTGACCCTCACTTTTGAGGACTTTCACCAGCAAGGTCTTTCAGGCAAGTGAGGCTGGACAATTGTATCCCGAATTCACTAATGCTATGAAAATGAGGATTTAAATCTTGAAATTAGCGCTGAACTGGAAATCTAGGACCAGCAAGATCGCGAGAGGAAAGAAACTGGACGCAAACCTAATTTTTCATTTCTAGCATGATCTTACAGGCTTGCGCCATCCATCAACTGGCGTGATCAGCTGGGAAGGTTGCCTTCTTAGGTTGCAAGTGTAGAATTTACTCTTGTGAGCCCCAACTGAATAAAAAAAGAGAGCACTGCCTGAAATCTAACCCAGCACGGCTGCTTGGCAGTGGTAGGAAGCAGTGCTAGGATATTATTTGGGCATAATCTGTACTAAGCCGTGCACCTCTGATGGGTTCTGTTCATCAGGTGCACAATCTATCATAATTTAGGCACATTGTATGCATGGAGAGCCCAACATGGAAGCATGTTGGATATGGATATGCAAACAGACTTTTGAAGTCAGGATCTCCATTATTACTGGGGAGCAGGGACATTAGCAATCTCTCCAGTTAGCTCAGTTGACTGGTTTGTGATGCAGAGCGATGCCAACAGCACGTGTTCAATTCCCATACCGGCTGAGGTTACTAATGAAGCCCACCTCCTCAATCTTGCCCCTTGCCTGAGGTGTGGTGATCCTCCAGCAGTCAGTCACCTCTTTCTGCCTGAAAGGGGAGAGCAGCCTACAGTCATCTGGGACTATGGCAACTCCACCTTTTACTGCACTTATGTATTTAATGGTACTAGCACTGTGTACACCAGTACAACCATAGTTAATTTTTGTAGCATCCCTACAATAGACAAAAATTGTTCTTCCTACTGGTTTATACCTTCTCAGAGTTTTATTTGTGCTTCTTCTGAACACTATTTGCTCTAGCTTTCTGTATAGTGAGGATGCAGATTAGATGATTGCTTTGCCGAATGTGCCTCCATTAGGTCCACTCGCTTGTGACCATGAACTTCCAGTTGTTTGCCAAGTCCATTCTCCAATCCAGTTTCACTGACCATTCCATCCTAAATTGTGTGTATTATTCCAATAAAGCATAACACAACCTTAAGAAGCAGCCCTAATAAAACTGTGATTTTGATATCCTTTGCAAGTATCTCTTTGTAGTTCCTATCTGTTTTGATGCATCTTTGCATCTCTCTTGATTGTATGTCATTTGCATTAGTTTACGTCATCTCTTGTGCCTCTGCCCATCTAATGATTGCATATATTTAACATGTAGCGCTCTTTTCCCTTAGTAGAGTAGACTAGTTTTGTACTGCAAACACTTTATTTCATCACCTTCCATTGGTCTTACACCATTTTAACCATGAACAGAATTCCCCAGTTTACACAATCTCTGTCTTGAGACATTGAATGACAACATTGAGACATTGAAGTCAGGCATACCTAAATGTAGAATCTGTTTTCCCTTTACATTGCAAAGTACTGCATTGGACTTGGATCATATACTATAATGACTATTTTAAAATGTTCACGCAAGGTTAGGCAATAAATTAAATCTTAGTTTTAAGTTTATTAAGTAGTGTCACAAATAGGCTTACATTAACGCTGCAATATAGTCACTGTGAAAATCCCCTAGCCACCAAGGTCCAGTGCCTGTCGGATACACTGAGGGAGAATTTAGCATGGCCAATGCACTTAACCAGCACATCTTTTGAACTGTGGAAGGAAACCGGAGCACCCAGAGAAACCCACACAGACATTGGGAGAACATGCAAACTCCATACAGACTGTGACCCAAACCCAAATGTGTGGGCAGCACAGTGGTTAACACTGCTGCTTCACAGGGACCCGGGTTCAATTCCTGGTTTGGGTCACTGTGTGTGTGTGGAGTTTGCATGTCTTCCCTGTATCTATAGGGGTTTCCTCTGTGTTCTTCAGTTTCCTCCCATATTCTGAAAGATGGTCTGGTTAAGTAAATTGAGCTGAACAGGCAATGGACTGGCGACTAGGGGAATTTCACAGTAATCCCATTGCGGTGCTAGTGTAAGCCTTACTTGTGACTAATAAATAGACTTTAACATTAAACTGGGAATCAAACCCAGTTCTAACCACTGTAGTGTTCTTAATTATCACTCATCAGTAATTCTAGTAATAATGGTGAGTCTATTAATGCTGTTGTACGTAAAAACTGTCACTTTTGCCTGAGTAGCGATTAGTTCATCTTTCATGTTTCTAGTGTAAGGCATTATGTTGAGGTGCATCTTTCCTTCGTTTCTGGGCAGAATCACATGTTCATACTCTTTATAATAAAGTATATACTTCTTTGTGAAAGTGAATTGTGATCTATATTTGATTAAATTTCAATTCACAGGTAACCAAACTTCTGGAAGAACTTAGAGAAGCCAAAGAGAATCACAGTCCAGAAATGAAGCACTTCTTAGCTCTGGAAAGGAAAATTCAGAAGATGGAGTTCAAGTATGCTCAGAGAGAACAAGAATTCCAACAGGTAATGTGTAAACCTTGGTTTTGACCCTGCTCCACCATTCTGTAAGATCGTGGCTGACCTAATTGTAGCCTCACTGCACTTTGCTGTCTGCCTCCTAGTAAACTCCATTGTGGATCAAACATCTGTCTATCTCAGACTTGAATAACACCCCACCCCCTCCAACCCACACTCCCCATGTTCTCTGGATAAAGAATTCCAAAGTTTCCCAGCTCTCTGTGAAGAAATTTCCCTTCATTTCTGTTTTAAATGAGAGACTCCTTTTATTGAAATTGTGCCCCCAAGTTCCAGGTTCTTATCATCTAAAAGTTTTATTTATTAGTCGCAAGTAAGGCTTACAGTAACACTGCAATGAAGCTATTGTGAAAGTGATTACAGAAATGGAATGAGAAAATAGGTTGTTTTTAATTTTTAATCAATTAGAATCACAGAATCCTACAGTGCAGAAGGAGGCCATTTGGCCCAACAAGCTTGCACCAACAACAATCCCACCCAGGCCTATCTCTGTAACCCCATGTGTGTTTACCCTGCTAATCCCCCTCATGCTAAGGAACAATTTTGCATCGCCAATCAACCTAACCTGCACTCTCTTGGATTGTGGGAGAAAACTAGAGCACCCGGAGGAAACCTGTGCAGACAAGGGGAGGATGTGCAAACTCCACACAGTCACCCAAGACTAGAATTGAACTGGGGTCCCTGGCACTGTGAGGCAGCAGAGCTAACCACTGTGCTGCCCATTTATCCATATGACAAAAATTGTTTCAAGTATTAACTCAGCTCTTTAAATGCCATAGCATACAAGGCTATGGGCCAAGTGCTGGACAGTGGGATTAGTATAGGTAGGTACTTAATTGCAGCACAGACATGATGGCCGAAGTGCCTCTTCCTATGCTGTAAAACTCTGTTTTTGCCCATTTAGCTGAAAGCTAAGTTTCAAATTTCACTTGGAGAATTTTATGTTCCTATGTGTAAAGCTTGCAATGTGTGAGGGAGGAATACATAATAACATGAGTAGTTTTCACCCTATTTGGAAGCCATTTGATTGAAAACCAGACAGAAAATTTGGAAAGGAAAACTCTGTACACAAACAACATGTATGAATTGTTTAAGAGAAAAATATTTAATTCTTCCTGCGGCTGTGTGGTTCCCTCTGGGTGTTCTGGTTTCCTAAAAGATACGTGGGTTAGGTGGATTGGCCATGGTCAATGCACAGAGTTACGGGGATAGGCTGGGGGAGTAGGCCTAGGTAGAGTGCTCCCGCACTGTAGCGATTCTAATGAAATTTTTGTCAATGATTTTAAATGGTTCTTAATCCATAATTTCTATCTATTCAATCACTTTTTTTCCTGTTCTGGGAACAATCCTAACTTTTCCAATCTCTCCGCATAACTGAAATGCTTCACCTTAAGCACTGTGGTAAACTTCTCTCTGTAACCTTCCTAAATAAAATGTTTACATCTTTCAACAGTTAATTGTTTTTGTTTGATGAGGTAAAGCATTTTGCAGGCCTGTTTTTTATAACCTTTTTAAACAGAATCTCAATTATCCTGTATAATAAAGAGTCTTATTCTGGAGAAGATAGAAATTGATAGAAAATAGCTAAGATAAATTGCCTTCCTCACTACTGCTCCCCCTCATTCTCCTCAGCCCTTCAGTTCATTCCTGTCCCCTCTCACAGTGGACCAAAAAGATTAGTTAGTGCTTCAACAATCAGCTTAGAACTCTCTCATGTACCCATTGTGATTGCAGGCCTAAGGGAGCCAATCCAAACATTTTAAAATGTCCTCGTGTCCACTTTATTTTGCTCTCACTTCTGTATCTCTGTCAAAAGAGAGTAGCTATTTCAAAATCTTCTGTCAAAAATGTCTCTCCATCTCGTGAAAAGTGATCAGACAAGACTCAAGAGATGCTTGGAATGCAAGTTACATGCAGTGCAGCGCATTTGATTTCTAAGCCCACACTTAGAATCACAGAAGCCCCATAATGCAGAAGGAGGTTATTTGGCCTAATGGGTCTGCACTGATTCTCCAACGGCAGATCTCACCAAGTCCTTTCCATAATCCAATGTATTTATCCCCCCCCTAACTTACACACTTTGGTATACTAAGTAGCAATTTACCATGGCCAAGCCAACAAATCTGCTCCTCTTTGGACTTGTTTGCAGAATTAAAAGGCTGAAATGTTCTCTCCTCGTTCGTGGCTGAAAGTGATGGAGTTTTGGCTGGAGCGCCAAATTTTCCGTTCTCATTCGTGGAACCTGCCACGGACAAGTCAGGAGAATCACACCCATAATGTTTCATTATAAATAAAATATATTGGTATCAAACAATCCTTTGTGCACTAAGCAGTAATATAAAACTGGGTGTTTCGATATTCTTTGTAACGTCTACTCTTTGTCTCTTGATTAATGCTGTTTTCTGCCATGTAGCATCAGTTTGAGTCATCTTCTTTATTAAAGGAGTAATTGTTAAATAATTATCAGGTTTCAGTTAAGTTTTTTTGTTTAATTTATCACAGTTAATTCAACAAGCTCGACAGAGTGCTGATGCAGAACAAATTCAAGAGATTGAGAAATGGAAGAAACTAGCCCAGTTTAAAAACCATGAACTGGAAAATTTCAGAACAGAACTGGACTCGATACTGGATGTCCTCCGTGAACTGCAGAGACAAGGGGTTGTTATTCCAGCTCCTAGCTCCTCAAGACAAAATATATCATCATTTACTAGGCAATTGTAATACTATGAAATAATCTACTTATATTGTTATGGATTCCCTCCCTGAGATGTGTATTCACATACAAAGGTTCAGCCTTTGAAGCTGTGCCATGATGCCACTTGTTCATGAAAGGTTTGTTGTATATGCAAAGGTGATAATTGTTTGAAACAAATGTACTTACCACAACTTGCTCCTCATTTGTTTTGTTCAAAAACTGCTGGTGACTAAAACTATTATAAGGCTATTGTTGGAGAACATTTACATTCTCTTATTCAGATCGAACCCTCAGCATATCCTGGTATTTCAACACATAATAAATCTCAAATCTATTAAATAGCATTGTTTTTACCTCATCTTGCATAGTAAACACTTGGAATAGAATTATAGCATGGTTACATTGTGTCTGTGCCAGTTCCTTGCAAGAGCTGCCCATTTTTCCCCACCCGCTCCCAGCCTTTTCCCAGAAAATCTCCCATTTTTTTCTCAGTCCAATTGCCTTTTCCCAGTTCCCTTGCCTTTCCCAGTACCTTCCACCATTTCTTTGTAAGCCCTGCAAATTTGTTCTCTTCACAATAGTTGCTTGAAGCATAGAAGTTATACCATTTGTAATTATAGAACTACCACATGGTTGTTCAAAATATATTGTTATTTGTTTTAAATGTGTTATTTTACCTGCAAAAGTGTCAGAGAATTTGACTGAAGAGGGAAGAACATCTTCAAAATGATCATTCATAAATGGGATATGCCCAAACTGAAGGAAAAAGTACAAATGAGTAAACATGATTTACAAGCACAGTAATAAGCCATTCATCTCTGCTTATGGTTGAACAAATAGTTATTTTGATGTGAGGATCTTAACCATTCTTTGGTATGTTTTTTTTAAATGCAATTGGTGCATTATCTTAAGATTATTGCAGTGGAATTTAATTTTTTTGGCCATGCGCAACAATTCGTAAATATCTTTAAATGTGCATTTGGCATGACAGAATCGTATTGCTTGATGAACAGATATTGTAGTCCAGTGTTCAGTTCCTGTTTTTTATCGTCTCTCTGTTAAAGCAGTATAGGTATTTACAACACTTCCTGTGGCATGTCTCAAATGGTATATAAATCTATGCACGTGCATAGATATTCAAAGAACTAAATTTTACAAGGATTCCTAACCGTGTTTCAATATTGTTTTGATGGCAATGTTCATAGTAAAATCCAACTTGATTTTGTGATTAACAAGGTGGTGCAAGGTTATTGAGGATCGGTAGAAATGTAAAGTTGAGGTTACAGTCAGATCAGCTATGAGCTTGATGACAGAGCAGGCTTGAGAAGCCAAGTGGCCTACTCCTAATTTGTATGTTCATTATGTAAGAGAAGTTTATAACATAACCAAATAGAGAATGCTTTGGAATAATGGAGCCATGAATTGTTGAGATGCTACACATTAGTGACATCGTCAATTATTAATTAATTATTAAAAATCTATCAAATCACAAAACAAGGAATATGCGTCATACTTCCTTAAATTGTTGGATGATTTCCTTCTCTGCCATTAGCTTTGCTAAGCTTTATAGAAGTTTGCACTTGCTGTGAGACTTCCCAATGAATTAATGCTTATTGTTTCCCACAGCCATTTAAGCTGCAAATTAATAGTAATCCTGTAAATGCTATGATTTACAGTCCTAACATGGCACTTAAACTTGGAAGTGCATTTCAAAATGAGCACTGAAGCCTTTCACTCTCAATGTAGCAGGTAGTGAATAACTTCTGCAGTGGAATTAGGAGTAGGCCATTTGGCCTCTTTAGTCTACTCCACCATTCCAGAAGATCATGGCTGATCTGCTTATAGCTTCAACTTCACATTCCATCTTCCTCGATGATCTTTCACTCCCTTGTTTAGTAAAGAGTCTAGCCACCACTGTTTTAAAAATATTCATTGATTTTGCCTCTACTACTTTGTTAAACAGAGGGTTCCAAGGATTCATAGGCCTCAGAGAAATCATTTCTTCTCATCTCATCTCTATCTTAAATGGGAGACCCCTTCTAATACCCCTGACCTACCTCTATCTCTCTGGAATCCATGTTTTCATCCAGCGCCTCTTCACAATCCTAAGAGTGTCCACTGCTGAGATTTTATTTAACAGTGATTGACTTGTGGAAGTTCAGTAAATGGTAAATGTTTTGGAAAACAAAGCTGCAAGGTGCGTGGGGTTGTATAAGCCCTGTTTAACTGTTTTATGTCATTTACATACCAAACTTCACTCTGGAAAGCCAGTGCGCTCTGTGGATCAAATGGACATATATGTATAAAATTATAATTTTATACATATATACATAGACACACAGTCGTGCATCAAGAGCCATTTCTAAGAGTTAAATCTATATTCCCATAACTCTTACATCTGAACAAAGTTATCAGCTCTTGAAGCAAAAATACTGTAATAGCCTTTTCCAATGTCACCCAGCCAACACGATGAAGCAGAAAAGTTGCACAAGCCTTGTGGAGTGATTACCATGGACCAGTCTGGACACCATTGGTTTTATATATAACATACAACTAAGGAGGGACTCATTGGGAGTCTCACAATCAACAATCTTAGGTGGAAAAGCAAGAAGAAAAAGGGCGTAAATACAATTCATGACATTTTTCTGAGGATTACTGTGGCTTTTTTGCCAAAATTGCAGGATTAAGAGCAAGTGTATTCTGAAATGTATATTGTACACCTGCAAAATTCTTAAAATACCTCCCATGGGCTGTAGTATTCTGTCTGTCATGTTAGTTTTAAAGATTTTCGGCACAATGAGTGCCCTTAAATTTTGCAATTATTGTTTGGCTATTAAGTGATTTAGAATATCTTCCCTTTCCACAAATCACGACAAGGTACAGGTTCTTTTCTCATGCCAGCAACTATGCATAATTATCTTGCATAACCAAAAAATGAATTATCACCTGAGCAGAATGTAACTGCACAAAAGACATCTGTTTGTGTTAGATAAAGTGTACCCAGTATCAATCATATTCACATCATAAAAAAAGCTGGGTCATTCATTCATGAAAAAGGCACAGATATAATATCATTACAGTGTATTAAGCTGCATTGTAAAGTGATTGTCATACTAGGAATAGAATACTTTCACACAGTAAGTTGTGCAGAGAATCAGTGAGAAGAAACCTATATAATGCAGCATTCTTTACTTAAAAAAACAGAATAAGCAATATAATGAGCTGTCTATACTCACTGTCCTATAAGAGTGAGTCCCTCCTTAGTTGTATGTTATATAAAACCAATGGTGTCCAGACTGGTCCACGGTAATCACTCCACAAGGCTTGTGCAAATTTTCTGCTTCATCGTGTTGGCTGGGTGACATTGGAAAAGGCTATTTCTGTTACAAAAAGTACTATATCACAGTAAGTTTTCACTAATAGCAAAAATTAAAATGTAATAGTATCAGTGCGAAACTGAAGGGTTTTTTTTTGCAATTAACATAATTGTAATTTATAAAATAACACGCCAGTAATGGCCCAAGCTGTTTTATAAGGTAATCTTGAAGATAGATGGAATGTAAAAAGTAATTCATCATTGCTGATTAGCTCAAAACATTCATGGTATCCTTTAACTGACACCTTATGAACCATTTCCAAGTGGGTTATGTTATTTTACTGTACTTTGAATGAAATGAAACAGTATCATTTAAATTTAGTTATATTTTATATAACACCAAGAAAGATTTCAGCCAGTTCTTCTCGGCCTTTTGGCTAAGATCAAGGGTAATATCAACATGCTGTGCTTGGTTGAACTCATTAGGTTACATTTTAGCTTCATTTGAAGCAATTTTTAAAAGCAGCATCTTAGCCTTTTGGCTAAGTTGCAAATAAGATCAAGCTTGGAGAAGGAGCTATGCCTACTCCAATTAAGCTTGGATCATGTAGATCAAGCCCAATACAGGAGATGAGTTGGATCGGGAATGTTTCAACTTGTTGAGACTCTGAATTGGACTTGATTCGATTGAATTGGAATAAAAACAAAAACAAAACAAGTATTAAGGCCTCTGAACTTTTGAACTTGTACCAACTACTGTTTTATTTGTATGTGATCACTATGTGGAAGAGAGAATTCAAAAGTGAAGCAAATAATAATTGAATTCTTGTAACAAGAAACATTTGTTTAATCTGACATGATCTGAATTACTTCAATTGTGTTGCTGTCTTGTAGTTTCCGTACAACCATCCATATTCTGCATTTGTCTGATAACAATAGCCAGAGGTATCACTGAAAGCAGGTAGAATCAACACAACTTGAAAGACAGATAGCATGCATTAAGGCATCCAACTAGATCACTTTGCATCATCTGACACTAGAGTGCTGTGTATCCACAGAATAAAATGCCAACATCATTTATTTAAAGAGATGCTGTCAAATGTAGGTGTGCAGTTGAAAGCCAAAGGCGTGGTTTGGCGCCAGAGGCAAGACAAAATAAAAATAAAGTCAAATTTTAACAAGAATGGTTTCCATGATTATACATGATGGCTTCACAAGCATTTTTGAAAGTTATTTTTGATTAGGTTAATCTCTTCATTGAATTGTTTATAACCTTTTAAGATAAAGGAATATTTATTGGAAAATTTGTCTGATGGTGATAACTTAAAATACATGGTTCGGAGAAAGAACAATGGTCCTTCTATTTTTAATCCCATTTCCTCTTGCTTGCAATTTTTTGTTTCATGACATAGGATTTACAAGCCAAACAAAATCCATCTAGTTTACCTGATAGTTACTTGACTGTTCAGATTGCTTTTGGAGAAGTGATCAGATTAATCTCCTGGATTATAGATTAATCTAAATTTCAAAAATATTTCCATATAGATATTTTCAAATCACAAATTGTCTTTAACAATGGCACATTTCCTTTAAGTTGATGCCAAATTCTAAATGTTTTAACCCATTGTCTCTCCCTTCTCAAATGCATGTAACATATCCTAAGAGTTTGCTAGTCACAATGTCCTTTGCCCAAATGCATCATCCAAAAGGCCATTTTTAATGGACATGCTTGGGCAGCGACTGCTACTGACTGTTCAATCGTTGGGATGAAACAGCCCTAAAACTTACCCAACATGTCTATCTGGACACTCTTCCAGCAACAAGTAATTTGGTTGTAAATATAATTGCCCTTTATTGTTGGAAAAATTAAATGCAACTTAGATTCAATGTAAATGTCAACTATTAATAACAACTTACTAAATTAAGCCACATGAAACATTTAAATAACCAGATGAACTAACTTTAAAAGCTTTTTTTGCAAAGAAACAAATTGGTGCTGCTGCCTACTCAGCAGAAACTTTGGCTGCTCAGCTACAATGTTTGCCTTGAATCATTGTCCAAAATTCCAAAACTTAAAAATAAGACATTAAGCTTGTGCTTAAGTGGGTGCTGAAAAGTTGTCAGCAGGATGCCGGCAGAGGGCAGAGCAGCAGCAGCACAGAGTGGCTACTCATAGATCACACTGTTTGGAGGATCACATTGTTCTAGGGTTGCAGTTCACTATGTAAAGGTGCCCTTTGAATAAGAACAAAACAGCAGGGGAAACAGGCCCAACGAGCCCGCGCTGCCACCTCAATGTTCCCACTTCTACACGCGATCCCTGTCCATGTTTATAGATCTATGGATTAAAAACCAAATTTGAGACAATTTAGGGAGAATTTGTTTTGCCAATTAGCCTAAGAGCACATCTTTGGGATGTGGGAGGAAACCGGAGCACCTGGAGAAAACCCACTCAAGCACGGGGAGAATGCGCAAACTCCCACAGACACAGGCCCAAATCCATGTATCTGCATAGCACAGCTATAGTCACTGCGCTGTCGTGTTGCCCATCAGATGGTCCAGGTCAAGCATACACTAATGATGTGAAGCAGTAGGATACTCTCGAAAAAGGTCCAAGAGCAGTCCTCTCATGACCCATCGCGTGTGTGCCCCTTGTTAGACAACAAGGTGGACCAAAGCACCTGTAGGATAAAAACAAGTACATCAATATCATCATCTATTTACACACTTCCCAGGGACTCCAAGGCTCATGATCCCTATTTTAAATCAGTTTTCTATACTCCTCCATTCCCATTCTGTTCATGTGTCCATCTAAGTATTTCTTAAATAACTCCAGAGTACCTGCCTCCACCACTTTACTTGGTAGCGCATTCCATACCCCCACCACCCTCTGTGTGAAAAACTCCCTGTAGCATTCAAATTATACCTTACCCCCCTCACCCTAAGCCCGTGACCCCTCGTGCTATTTGAGTCCATCCTAGGAAAAAGCTTAACCTGTTTACTCTAACTGTCCCCTTCAAAATCTTGTACACCTCGATCAGATCTCCTCTAAGTCTACGTCTTTCTAAGGAAAACAGTCCCAATTTGCCTAACCTCTCCTCGTAACTCAGACCTTCCATACCAGGCAGCATCCTGGTAAACCTCCTCTGCACTCTTTCCAGAGTCTCCACGTCCTTCCGGTAGTAAGGCGACCAGAACCGGACACAGTATTCCAAATGAGGTCTAACCAGCGTTTTATACAACTGCAACATTAAAGGCCAGCTCTTGTACTCTATACCCCTTCCTATAAAGGCTATCATACTATATGCTTTCTTCACAACCTTCTCCACTTGCTCTGTCACCTTCAGAGACTTGTTCACCTGTACCCTCAGGTCCCTCTGCATTTTTATACTCTTAATAGGTCTACCCTTTATCATATACCTCCCCCCTACATTTTTTCTCCCGAAATGCATCACCTCGCATTTATCAGGATTGAATTCCATCTGCCATCTGTCTGCCCAAGCTACCAGCCTATGTCCTGCTGTATTGCCTGACAATGCTCCTCACTATCCGCAATTCCAGTCATCTTTGTATCGTCTGCAAACATGCTGATCACTCCACTTACTCCCTCTTCCAAGTCATTTATATATATTACAAATAGAAGAGGTCCCAGTACCGAGCCCTGCTAAGGTAACATATTACAAAATACTTTTTAAATGAACTGCTTGGAGATTCTTTTGAGATGTGATAAGATTCTATATAACAACATTGTTACTTTCCAAGTGTTGGCCAAAATTCAAAAAAGACAAAGAATGAAGTGAGAAGGGAACTATGAAATATCTAAGGGCAAGTGTAACAGACAATCACCCTTTCAACATCCTTTAGAGGAAATCTGTGCATAGAGCCAGAGGAAATGGGGTGAGGTATTAAATGAGTTCTTTACATCAGTATTCACCAAAGAGAAGGACTTGATGGATGATGAATCTGGGAAAGGGTGTGTAGATAGTTTGACTCATGTTGAGATCAAAAAGGTGGTGGTATTGGGGTTCTTGAGAAACATTAAGGTAGACAAGTCCCCAGGACCTGATGGGATATATCCCAAAATACAGAGAGAGGCAAGGGAGGAAATTGTTGGGGCTTTGAGAGAAATCTAATTATCCTTACTGGCTCTAGGGGAGGTCACACAGTAAGAAGTCTCACAACATCAGGTTAAAGTCCAACAGGTTTATTTGATAGTAAACGCATGAGCTTTTGGAATGCTATTCCTTCGTCAGGTGAGTGGGAAGTTCTGATCACAAATAGGGTATATAAAGAGGATTGGAGAATAGCGAACTTTGTTCCTTTGTCTAAGAAGGGTAGCAAGAATAATCCAGTTCATTACAGGCTGGTCAACCTTATATCAATGGAAGGGAAATTATTGGAGAGAATTCTTTGAAACATGATTTACTCCCACTTGGAAATAAATGGATTTCTAGCAAGAGGTAACATGGTTTGTGAAGGGGAGGTCATGTCTTATGAACTTGATTTGAGTTGTTCGAGGAAGTGATGAAGATGATTGATGAGGGTAGGGCAGTGGATGTTGTCTACGTAGACTTCAGTAAGAGCTTTGAAAAGGTCCCTCATGCCAGACTGGCGCTAGGTGGTAAAGTTGCATGGAACTACAGATAAGCTGACAAGATGGTTACAGAACTGGTTCAGGCACAGAAGATAGAGGGTAGCAGTGGAAGGGTGTGTTTCTGAATGGAAGGCTGTGACAAGTGGCATTCCTCAGGTATCAGTGCTAGGATCTTTACTGTTCATAATATAAATGATTTGGAAGAAAATGTAATTGGTTTGGTGAGTTTGCAAATGACACAGAAGGTTGATGGATTTGCGGATAGCAATGAGGACCATCAGAAGATACAGCAGGATATAGACTGGTTGGGGGCTTGGGTGGAGAAATGGCAGATGGAGTTTAATCCAGACGAATGTGAGTGAATGTGTTTTGGAAGGTTTAATAAAGATAAGAAATATACAGTAAATGGCAGAACCCTTAAGAATACTGATAGGCAGAAGGATTTGGGTATATAGGTACACAGGTCACTGAAAGTGGCAATGCAGGTGAAAAAGAGAGTCAAAAAGGCATATGGCTTGCTTGCCTTCATTGGCAGAGGCACGGAGTTTAAAAATTGGCAAGTCATATTACACCTTTATAGAAGCTTAGTGAGGCTGCACTTGGAATATAGTGTTCAATTCTGGTCACCACACTACCAGAAGGATGCGGAGGCTTTGCAGAACATAAGAAATGGGAGCCCCTTGAGCCTGTCCCGCCACTCAATACAATCATGGCTAATCTGAACTGGATCAGTTCCCGCTTTCTCCCCATAACCCTTAATTCCCTTGTCTATCAGAAACCTATCTACCAATGACTTAAAATATATTCAGCGAGGTAGCCTCCACCACTTCAATGGGCAGAGAATTCCAAAGATTCACCACCCTTTGAGTGAAGAAACTGAGTGAAAGAGCAGATACAGAAAAGATTTACTAGGATGTTTCCTGGTATGGAGGGCAGTAGCTATGAGGAGAGGTTGGAGAAACATGGTTTGTTCTCACTGGAATGGCAGAGGTTGAGAGGCAACCTGATAGAACAGATTATGAGGGACATGGACACATGTGGATTGTCAGAAGCTTTTTCCCATGGTGGAGGAATCAATTACTAGGGGACATAAGTTTAAGGTGCGAGGGGCAAGGTTTAAAGGAGATGTATGAGGCAAGTTTTTTATTTTACACAGAGGGTGGTGGACGCCTGGCACTCGCTGCCAGGGGAGGTGGTAGAAGCAGATACGATAGTGAGTTTTAAGGGGCGTCTGCATAAATACATGAATAGGATGGGAATATAGGAATATGGTCCCTGGAAGGGTAGGGGGTTTTAGTTCAGTTAAATAACATGTTCAGTGTGTTGTAATTCCTGTGCTGTAATCTTCTTTGTTGAAGTTAATGAATATGGATTGTGACATTGGATTGGAAACTATCAACTGAATCTAATGGTGGTGGCAGTGGCTCTGTCAACCAGCCAGAGAGCTGGGGGCATCCCCACCTCAGCCATTTTCTGGAGCTCAAACACATTCTTGCCTAATAACATCAGGGTTCCAGGGGCCCTCAGGATGGGAACTTGCCCCCAAGAGATGCCAGTGATCAGATCCAGCAGCGTGAGGCTAAGAGCAGGGATCATTGATGGGACTGCAGGAGGTCCAGTACAAAAAGCAGCATAGAGGCAGAGGTAAGCTAGGTGTCCCATCGAGCACAGTTTGGCAGGTTGCTTACGGGCCTTGCTTGGTCTAGGGATGGGATGATTGATCTCAGCCTTTTTCTTATGTCTGACTTAATTGAAGAGATTTGGAAAGATGCCACCTTTTTACCCCACACCTTCCTGGTCTATGTGGAACTAATATTCAAAAATGATAAAATAGGCAGTCACATATCATTAATTCATGCGGATTACTGTTGGTCTTTTCTATGTTTAACCGTAAAGGAATTTGCCTCAAGTTCCAGTGTTCTTTCAAGAGCTAGCCAGGAATTTAATGCATATCCTGCAATCTGTCTGGTTTACTTTCCAGAATAATTGGCTGTTCGCACATCAATAGATCATCTTCAGTCAAAGAGGAGATTTGATCCGAGCCCACAAAGTTTGGGATGTTGAACTTGCTCAGACAGTTCATAGGATCGTCTGAGATGTCACTTCTGCCCCCTCTTTCATGACTGGGAAAGTCGCAGCTTCCTGGCACTGGCGTTTTGCTTACCAACTGTTGTCTTTCCACTTGAATAACCTCATTCACATAGCAATGAAAGAGAGACCTGGACTCTTCATTTGCAGGACGTGAAAAGGCTTTGTCTGATTTGGACATGACGTAATTAATAGCAAAGCTGTTAGTTCTGTGTTGCTTTGTAGGAAGGTCCACGTTCCTGCTAAAAGAGATTGTGTAACGTTAGAACAAATATTCCTCCAATGAATGTACACATACTACAAACAATAACTTAAATGGTGTCTTTAATGTAGTAAAACATACAAAGGTGCTTCATAGGATCAATATCAAACAAACTATGACACCGAGGCACATAATGAGATACCAGGTCAAATGACCAAAAATCTGGTCATGGCGAGGCTTTTAGGGAGCATTTTATAGGAAGAAAGCGGGGTAGAGGCGCCTTGGAGTGATTTGAAAGCAAGAATGAGAACTCTCAAATCAAGACGAAAAGGCAGTCCTACAATAAAACATACCAAGCCTAGGCACAGGTCCTACTAATGGGGACATCCCATGCTGGGCAGTGTCTGTGGGGGCACCAGAGTCTGTTAGGCTCAGCACGCAATGCAGACTCTGATTGGTTGAGTGCCCTTAGAATGGGAAAACACATTCAAACTCATTGAGGTGATTTCATTCATAAGTCTTTCTTCATGGCAATTTTAAATAACAGTTGTGTCCAGAAATTAAGGTGAGCGCAGCCCACCACAAAGTGTAAGTCCCACCACTGTCAAGATGTTCCTTGGACAGGAGCCAATGTACATCTGAGCAAAAGGGGAATGGGTGAATGCGACTGACCAAGACAAGGGTAGCAGAGTTTTGGTAAATTTATGTTTATGGAAAGTAGAACGTGGAAGACCAGATAGGATTATGTTGGAATTGAGACCTTTAAGTAGCCTGCCTGACTGAGCCCAATGGGACCACTCACCATACCTGAGTTTCAGACCTTCCTCTTATTGAACCTTGGCACTGTCATCAATGCCAGTCTGAGTAACATTAGCTGGCTGACAACTCTTTAGACCAGCAAAGGTAATGAAGGCACGAGTGACGATTTCAGAAGCTGATAAGTTGAGACAGGGCTGAAGGTGGCCAATGTTACAGGGATGAAAATGAGTGATGGTTCAAAAATGAATTCATCTTGGGATTAGATATGACATGAGCAGACTGGTTAGGACACTCTAGATAGACTTGAAATACCAGTTAGCTATCATCCATGTTGCAAACAGTGGAAGGCCTTTGTCAGGGAGCAAGGACAGAGTCAGTAGCTATGGGAACAGAATTTTGAATGAGACAGGAAACAATGATTTCAATCTTTCCTGGATTTAATAAGAGGAAATTTCTAAGCATCTAGAACTGGATTGCTGGATAACAGTCTGATAATTTAGAGCAGTTGAGAAAGCTGGTGGTGAGCTGGGGCTAGACATTATCAGTGTACATGTGACAACGAATGCTCTGCTCTTGGATAATATCACTAAGAGGAACATGTAGATGAGAAATAATAGGTGGTGAAGGATAGATCCTTGGGAGACATCAGAGTTAACAGTGCCAGAGCAGGAGAAGAAGCAGTCACAAGTGCTTCTCTATCTGTGTTTAGACAGATAAAAGTGGAGTCAGAAGGGAGAAGTTCCACCCGACTAACAATGATGGAGTGTCCTTGAGACAGAAGATGTGGCCAAGTTTGTCAAAGGCTGCATGCAAGTCCATGGGATAAGGAGAAAACTTTACCCTTGTCACAATGTTTGTAATTTCGATAAGAGCTATTTCAGTGGCGGTGTGGAAAGCTGACTGAATGGATTCAAGAATGGAATTGTAGGAAAGATGGGAAAGGATTTGAGAGATGGCAACATGTTCAAGCATTTTGGAAAGGAAAGGAAGGTTGGAGACGGAATGTACTAAAGAAACCTTATTTCACGGGGCCTGAATTGGAATTCTAAATAGACTTGAAATACCAGTTAGCTATCGAAGAAGCTGCAAACAGTGGAAGGCTTTTGACAGGATGCCACATGTTAAGTTGTTACGTAAGGTTAAAACTCATGAGATCCAGGATAAGGTCATCAATTGGATACAAAATTGGCTTGTTGACAGGAGTCAGAAGATGATTGTAGAGGGTTATTTTTCAAACTGGAGACCTGGGATCAGTTGTCTGCATGTCAACATAACCACTACTATCAAATAAATCGATTGGACTTAAACCTGGTGTTGTCAGACTTCTTATAGCAGTTGTCTGCCTTAGGGCTTGATGCTGATTCACTTTTATTCGTCATTTATATTAATGATTTGGATGAGAATTTAGAACCCGTGGTTAGTAAGTTTGCAGATGACACCAAGGCAGTTGAAAGTGGAGTCACAGGTGGACATGATGGTGAAGAAGCATTCAGTATGCTTGGTCTCTTCAGTCAGAATACTGAATACAGAAATTGGGACATCTTGTTGAAGTTGTACAG
Source organism: Sphyrna mokarran (assembly GCA_024679065.1). Taxonomy (NCBI): domain Eukaryota; kingdom Metazoa; phylum Chordata; class Chondrichthyes; order Carcharhiniformes; family Carcharhinidae; genus Sphyrna; species Sphyrna mokarran. The sequence goes on along the minus strand of JAGIQG010000005.1, from coordinate 36,171,987 downwards.
TAAGGCCACACTTGGAACACAGTTCCGGTAACCCTATTATAGAAAGGATATTATTAAACTGGAAAGACTGCAGAAAAGATTTACCAGGATGCTACTGGGATTTGATGGTTTGAGTTATAACGAGAGGTTAAGTAGACTTGGACTTTTTTCCTGGATTGGAGGAGGCTTAGGGGTAATCTTATAGAGACCTATGAAATAATTAGAGGCATAGATAAGGGATAGTCAACATCTTTTCCCAAAGGTAGGGGAGTTTAAAACTAGAGAGCATAGGTTTAATGTGACAGAAGAGAAATACAAAAGGGCTTAGAAGGACAATTTTTTCCACAGTGGATGGTGAGTGTCTGGAGCGAGCAGAGGTAGTAGTAGAGGCAGGGTACAATTTTGTCTTTTAAAAAGCATTTAGACAGTTACAAGGGTAAGATTGGTATTAAGGGATGTGGGCCAAATGCAGGCAATTGGAATTGGCTTGATGGTAAAAACTGGGTAGCATGGACAGGTTGGGCTGAAGAGCCTGTTTCTGTGCTGTAAACCTCTATGACTGTATAATGCCAATTCCTTGCTTGCCATAGCAACATTTCATATAATTGGCAAAACAAATTCTCCCTAAATTGTCTCAAATTTGGTTTTTAATCCATGGATCTATAAACATGGTCAGGGATCGCGTGTAGAAGTGGGAACATCAAGGTGGCGGTGCGAGCTCGTTGGGCCGAAGGGCCTGTTTCCCGTGCTGTTTTGTTCTTTGTTCTTATAATAACCAATTTGGACACACAGTTTGCATGCATAAATTTTCACAAAAAAGAACTACACGAAAGAGGCAATCCACCAAGTCTTTTTAACAGTAACTATTTAACATGTAAGCTAATGAATCAATTTGGTCAGTTATAATTAAAGCTAAAAGAAGCTGTGTTGATAATCATTACACAGTTAAAGCCTCACAGAATTGACTGAACAGTATTTAACTGCCTGGAAAGGAATGTGGTCTTTCTTGGCAGATTCCTAATGAGAAAAGTATTAAAGCTTTGTGTTGGGAATCTATGTCGATTTGTGTAGAGGGGCAGGAAATTATACTTAAGGTGCTTTGCAAGAACAAGATTATTAGACCATATTTGACAATGAACCATTTAAGAACTATTAGGATAGACAACAAAAAGTTTGGTGGAGAATGCAGGTTTTCAGCAGATTCTTAAGAGAGGAGAGATGGAACAGAGAGGTTATTGCAGAAAATTCCAGTTTAGGGCCTCAATAGCTGTGCCTGGTAGAGTGATGACAGTCAAAATAGATCCAAATTGCAAGAGCAGAGCTCTCTCGGGGTTGTAGAGTAGAACGAGCAGCAGAGATAGGTAAGGATTAGGTCAGGAGAGTTTTGAAATCAAGGAAGAGATTTTTTAAATTAATGCTGATATTTATATTCCAAGTTTGTACAGCAATTTTCCTAAACAGAAGCAGATTATATTGGATAGCGTGCATCAGAAAGAACGCTGCTTGAAACCAAATATTCTTGCCCAAAAATCCTTGTGGTGCTACACTGACTCACAGTCAGTCAGCATGCAAACCTGCATCAGAGAAGGTAATAGCCTGGCGGTATTATTGCTGGACTATTAATCCAGAGACTCAGGCTAATATTCTGGGGATCCAGTTTTGAATCCCGGCAGCTGATGGAATTTGATTTTAAAAATCTGGAATTAAGAGTCTACTGATGATCATGAAACCATTGTCAATTGTCGGAAAACCCCATCGGGTTCACTAATGTCTTTTTTTAAAGCATACTAACGTCTTTTAGGGAAGGAAACTTGCACCTTTAGCTGGTTTGGCCTACATGTGACTCCAGAGCCAAAGCAATGTGGTTGACCCTCAATTGTCCTCTGAAGTGGCTTAGCAAAGCACTCAGTTCAAGGACAACTAGGGATGGGCAATAAATGCTGGTCAGCCAACAACACCCATGTGCCACAAATGAATTAAAGAAAATGGTTCATTGCGTCAGCAAAGGTACTACTAACTGCCTTTTGTGGCTACGGTGCTTCAAGATCTCATTCTACACAGAGGAAGCCAAAATATCCTGTGAATAAGTATTGAGCTAAAGGGACATTGGGCCCCCTCTGTGGAAAAATTAAATGCTTGTACAGATACTTTACAAAAGCCAACACTTTTGATATTAAAATGAAGCACCAAGGGATACATTTTTATACATTGGAAAGTAATCTGGTAGAAGGAATCATCTATCTTGTTATATAATTATCAACTGAATGGTGAACATTGTAAAAGACATGTAAGCCCAGGCAGTGAGGATGAAAATCTACCCCAGCATCTGAAAGTTCAGCTGAGTGGCTTCCGAGCTGTTAAACTCAAGGAAGACATTGTAAATATAAATGACAGTAAAATACTATTTTTCTTTCTCTGCAAGTACAACACGCTTAAAAATATCACATTTGTTTTCTCCACGTAAACATGAGATAGAAAAACCATTTAGCACAGTCTGGTTTCTTTTCATGGTTCAGATGATGAAAGTGATTGTTCGATGCTGAGCACAATGAATAGTTCTTGTTGTACAAGCTCTCATTAATGGCGCACAATTTTAGCTCTCTGAGCTATCTCCAAAGCCAATTATTTAGTAGAACAATTGAGCACTCTGATCAACATGACTGAATGTTTTGGATAATCATCTACATTTGGTTGAAAGTACCAATTATCAGAGAATCTTCCTCCACAACAGACCCATTGGGTTTCATAGTCATCAGTACATGACGTGCCCTCAATTTTACTGCCTGAGGCTTATAGGCTCCCAACCGAGGCCAACAGAGAATGCGAGTTTTGCCCACCCCGATTCCAAGGCAGGCATGCCGGTAAAATTCCGGCATATATGTGAGGCAGCATTATACTCTGCCTCCAACGTTTTTCCAGATACCTTTCAAACATAAAGGGTTGTATGAGCCCAACTTACTCTTGATGTGGTGCTCCTGTCTTTGTGAGCAGCGTCAATACAAAAAACATAAACATGACGAAGACAGCCAGGCCCACCCAAAATCCGATCACAATGGAGTCTGAAAGAGAGGACATCATTCTCAATCCAAAGTTAATACAGCTGGCTTCAAAAGAACAATCTTACACTTGTTATAACAAAGTAACAAGATGATCATAAATGCCATTAATGAATAACGAAGACTTACAGTTCAGGAACCCAGGAACCCTTCTAGAAAGATTCAGGAAGAGTCGAGTATACTGTTTAAAGTAGCACTGGCCAGCTCCTTCTCCAGATTCATCAGGTAGAAGGTGCTTAGGCCTGACCACACCAACCAACCTCCACCCTCACAGGCCTGACTGTTAGACATTTGAGGCCCCTGTAGTGTCTATTCTTCATGGATGCCAATTTTAGAAGGCTTTCAGTGAAATAATGTCTCAACAGCTAATCACTCGGGGCGGCAGCTTCTGTGTCACACATCTAAAACTGAACACCAGCATCAAGAAGCAACTTTTACACGCTGAGTAATGAAGGAAATTAATCCAATGCATTTGACATGGCCAATTCATTTACCGACTTTCCCTGTGCAAAACCGTACAAGCTGCTCAGACTGAACAGCAGTTCCCCCCTTCCTCCACTTCTCTCTAAAAGATACTGAAAGGGATCACACAATGGGAGCAAAGCAAAATAAAGTTTATTTATTAGTCACAAGTAGGCTTATATTAACACTGCAATGAAGTTACTGTGAAATTCCCCTAGTCATCACATCTAACCAGCATACCTTTCAGACTGTGGGTGCAAACTAGAGCACCCAGAGGAAACTCCACACTGACACTGACCCAAGCCAGGAATTGAACCCAGGTCCCTGATGCTGTGAAGCAGCACTGCTGACCACTATGCCATCCACAGGCATTGTTTGCTTCTGTGAGCACTGATATGACTCAGCATGTAATCCTTTCATTTATCATGTTTACACAGTTCATACTTACCTAATCTGGGAGAGAGAATTCCATATTTTGTCCCTGGAAGATTTCTGGTTAAATGTCAGTGACAAAATGTTGAGAAATATTAAGAAATTCGTCAACAAAAGAGGGCAGTCGGTAGTAATTGGGGTGGAGCCGACTCCTCAACACAGCGACTTTGTGAACAATCAGGCTCTTGATCTGGTACTCCCGGTTATTAATGAGTCTATTAATGAAAAATATCAGAGCTCCTACTATAGAACTGCAGAATGCTGGCAAAAGGCTTGATGAAGCAGAGGAGAGAACTGTTAATGTCAAAAATGCAACTTCCTCAGATGAGGCCCGCTTCCAAAAGCAGTAGAGTTTTATGTCAGAATTCATTGATGACCTGGAAAACTGAGGCTGGAGGAAAAACGTCCGCTTGTCAGTTTGCCAGAAGGAGTTGAGAGTAAGCTCCCAGTTAAATTGTCTGGGAGCCGAATACCACGTTTCCTCAATTTAGAAACAAAAGCTAGGGATATGAAGTTAGAAAGGGCACATTAAGAAGAGAACAGAGGGGGACAGAGACCAGTTTAAAATGAGAGCAAATACATCCGGAAAGAATGCTTCTATAAAAGTTGGTGAGAGTCGTTGCTGACATGCTAAATTTCCATAGCCTCCTCAGAAAGTGGAGGCATTGGTGGGCTTTCCTAACTATAATTTCGGCGTGGGGGGACCAGGACAGGTTGTTAGTGATCTGGACACATAGAAACTGGCAACTCTTGACTATTTCCACTTCATCCCCATTGATGCAGACAGAGGCATGCCTTCCACCACATTTCCTGAAGTTAATGACAGCCTCCTTCATTTTGGTAACATGGAGGGAGAGGTTATCGTCATAGCAACAGTTCACCAGATTCTCTATCTCATTCCTGTACTCCATCTCATCACTGTTGGAGATCTAGTGATGTCACCAACAGACTTGCAAATCAGGTTGGTCACACAGTCATAAGTACATAAGGAGTATAGTAAGGCGCTGAAGACACATCCTAGCCGGGCACCGATGTTGAGGATAATCGTGAAGGAGGTTTTTGCCTGTCCTTACTGATTGCAGTTTGTGGGTTAGGAAGTTGGGGATCCAGTTGCAGAGGGAGGAGCCGAGCCCCAGGCCACAGAGCTTGGGGGTGAATTTTGTCAGAATAATGGTGTTGAAGGCTGAGCCGTAGGCAGTAAAGAGGATTCTGACATGAGTTTCCTGCTTATCCAAGTTTTGCAAGCTTGAGTGCAGGATTAAGGAGGTAGCACCCGCTGTGAAACTGTTGCAAACTGCAATGAATTCAGGAAATCTGGGAGACTGGAGTTGATGTACACCATGACTAATCTTTTGAAGCACTTCATAATAATGGATGTCAGATCCACGGGGTGATAATCATTACAAAAGCTGTGTAGTCAGTATCCACCCTTATGTTGAACTCCCCTAGAGCATATCATTCCTCAGTGCTGGAAATGCTGCTGATGGCAGCATCAAGTGCCTGATAGAATGAATCCTTGGCATCTGGAGTGAAAGTGAGTGTCAGGGCATAGGTGTACTTAAGGATAACTGGGCCTGCGCTTGTTAAGGTGTGAAGAGTAAGAAGATTCCCTGAGCCTCCTGAGTACGAAGTTCAGTTGTCATGAGTGGACTGTTTTTACTGCAAATTTGACTTCATGCCACTGTGTTGCCTCTTGAGTTTTTCTCTTTTAGAAGAATGTGTAATGTTTCTCTTTAAGGAACTGGCTTTGAGCAAGTTTAGTTACTTGCAACATAACAACGTCCATATTGAGCTTTGTAAATTCTTTGTCCATCATGGCTACATCACCAGGATAAAACCCGGGTAGTCATAGAGTTTTATAGCACAGAAAGACGCTCTTCAACCCATCATGTCTTGTGCTGGCCATCAAGTATGTATCTATTCTAATCTCATTTCTCAGCATTTGGTCTGCAGCCTTGCATGGTGTTTCAGTGCTCAGCTAAATGCTTCTTCATCCCACCAGGAGTACTTCATTCCAAACTGGGTTCAGACTAACTCCCCGCATTTGAAGAACTAGTAGGAGACTCTGCCAGCATGAAGCAGGGGTAGTCGGGGCCCCAAAAGAGGTTAGGCAATGGGAGGGTTGTAGCCCCTGGGTTTGGGCACCCTGGCACTGCCCAAAGGGCAAAGTGCACATGCCCAGGGGACACCTTGGCACTGCCCACCAGGCATCACATAATGCCACAATAGACTGAGACCTATGGTGGGCAGGGCCTAGGGGCAATCGGTGGGGGTGGAGGGTCCCGCTGCCACTCCACATTGGGATTAGTCTGGGACGGGGAACAGCGATTGGGAATAGCTCTGGGGTAGGAGGGGTCTGCCTCCCAGGAGGGTGGGTGTTCTGATCCCAGGAGGGTAAGGGAGTCTTCTGGGGTGAGGAGATGGGGGTGGGGGGTTTGCCACTGCTGGGGGTGGGGGGTAGGCTAGACATTGGGGCACTCCAGGGCGGGGGATGGTCAAGAGTGTCCTGGGAATTGTTGTGGGGGCTATGATCAATCTGTTTGGGAGCTGGAGAGGAAGCAGTGTGGGGGTCCTGGGCTGGCCAGCGATGGAGTCTGACAGATCGGGGCCACTGTGCATGTGCAGAGTTCCAGAGCTGTCAAACTTTAGTGCAAATAACTGCCCACCCCACCAACCATCCCCCCCCATTCCATGGGTTTTTAATGAGATTCATGACTGGGACCTCTGCCATGCACAGGGTGCAGAGATTCGGGTGAGAAGTTGAACTGACAAAACAGTCATGATTTAGAACAGTTTTCCCGCCAACTGAGCACTTTTTAAGAGAATCGTAGCCCTGATTTCAGACTGTCTGAACACATCACACTGTAAAGAAACATTCGACAACTATCGTGGAGAATAAGAAACTCAAATTGTTATATGAAAATGCTGCTGAGTGACTCTCAGTGTCCCTTTAGCCATGTCAGTGTGATGAATATGTTAGAGCAAAACATGAAGCTAAATAAATGATAGAAGGATGGAGTGATCTGAAGGAAACTCTTTTAGACAGTCCTCCTATCTGAGAAATAATCTTTCCCCACTGCTCCGTTTTCTGTCATATGGTCAACTTCAGATGTTTTACTTTTTTTTTGTTATCATTCTCCTAGCTTTAACACCATACAGGCTCCCTTCAGGACTGTGAACCTTGATGTTAATATTGAGTTACCTGCAAAAATCAAAGAATTAACATTTTAATATAAAATCAAGATGAGAAGGGCAGCAGAGTCAGTAAAGGATTACAATGCACAATGGGCATGCTGTAGGATCAGGAGCTATGCTGTTACCATGGACTCTGTGAGATTAACAGCTCCTTCAAAATCTAGCTATACTCAAGATGTCCTTGAGATATCAGAGATCACAGCTCTGAAGTAAAAATCTCTTTTGGAATTAGAGTCATAGAAACCCTACAGTGCAGAAAGAGGCTATTCTGTCCTATCGAGTCTGCACCAACCACAATCCCACCCAGACCCTACTCCATATCCCTACGTATTTACCGACTTGTCCCTCTAACCTACACTCACTCACTGTTCTCCGGAACTGTGAATTCGAAGAGTGGCTGCTTGCTGGTGTCTGTACTAAATTTTGAGGTCTATCTTAAACAATAGTTTTAGGTCGCGTGGGTTTGTGGTTATTTTAGCGATCCATAGCGGGAGATAGGCGTGGGGACTGCTGGGAAGGGAGCGCGGCATTATATAAAGAAGGCCAAGGTAGACAGCGGGCAGTGGAGTGAGGCGGGGAGCAGAGTGAGAGCTGTAAGGGCTTAAGCTCCCTGGGCTCGGGCGAGCGCAGGCTTGGATGCAGTAAATTGCTGGAATCCTGTCCCACCAGACCTCTAGTGCCCATAGCTCTAAAGGGGGTCTAGAAAATGTCAGGGTCCTTGATTAAACGCGTCCTTTGCATTCGTTGCCATATGTGGACATTCTTGGAGGTAGAGCGTCTCCCGAAAGCCCACATATGCACAAAGCGTTTAGAGCTGCAACGTTTGAGGGCTTGGGTGAGGCAGCTGGAGCTGAGATTAGAAGATATGTTTTTAGTCAGAGAGAATGAGGGGATAATGAATAGGGACCATAGTCTAGAGGGGACCCCAGGGCCTAGTAGGAGGGATGGGTGGGTTACAGATAGGAAATGGAAAAAGAAAAGGAGTCACGGCACTAAGATCACCTCAGGGGAGGCATCCCAGAACATCAAGGGTAGGGCAAAGGCTGAGGTAGAGAGGGCAAGGGAGGAGGATCAGAATGCCCCGGAAGACGGAAGGAGTGCGGGATGTGAGATTGTGGTTGGGCATGGGAGTGTCAAAGGGACCGACAGGTGGTTCTGTGGGCAAATGCGGGACTCCAGGATGGTAGTCTGCCTCCCTGGAGCAGGGGTCCAGGATGTTTCAGAGAGGGTAGAGGGAATTTTGAAGGGTGGAGGGTCTAAGGCTGATGTAATAGTTCACGTAGGAGAGAAGGATGTAGGAACAAAGAGCAGGGAGGACATATGTAGGCAGTTCAGGGAGTTGGGGGCTCGGCTGAAGTGTAGGGCCTCCAGGGTGGCATTCTCTGGGCTGCTGCCAAAGCCCGGGACTGATAGGGTTAGGAACAACGAGGTGCTCCAACTGAATGTGTGGTTGAGGGATTGGTGTAGGGCAGAGGGTTTCCAATTCATAGACCATTGGGAAGTCTTCATGAGGGAAGGGCATCTATACAAGAGGGACGGGGAACAGTTGTCTGGGAAGGGCACCCATATTTTAGCTGGGAGGTTAGCTGGTGTGTTCCGGCAGGGCTTAAACTAATATGGAGGGGGGGTGGGGAGACAGGGGGAATTAGGAGTGGGAGAGAGATGGGAGACAGGGTAAGTCCATATGGCAGGAAGGAGGGTCAGAGAGGGCCTGAGGGTCTTCAGTGCATGTGTTTTAACGCGAGGAGTGTGACTGGCAAAACAGATGAACTGAAAGCAACAATGTTCACAATGAAGCTAGAGGTGGTGGCAGTGACTGAGACGTGGTTAAAGGAGGGGCAGGACTGGCAATTGAATATCCCAGGGTACAAGTGTTTTAGGCATGATAGAGGTGGTTTGAAGAGAGGAGGGGGAGTGGCGTTATTAGTTAAGGATCACATCATAGCAGTGCAGAGGGAGAGTGGTATGGATGATTTAGGAATTGAGTCGCTATGGGTGGAGTTGAGGAATAGGAAGGGAGAGGTTACTATGTTGGGTGTGTTCTACAGACTGCCCAACAGCCCACGGGCCGTGGAAGAAGGGATATGCAGGGACATTTTAGATAAGTGTAGGAAGAATAGGGTAGTTGTAGTGGGAGATTTCAATTTCCCTGGGGTAGATTGGAAGGTGCCGAGAGCGGAAGGTGCGGACGGGGAGGAATTTGTACAGTGTGTTTTAGAAGGGTCCTTGGAGCAGTATGTGGATAGCCTGACTAGAGAGGGGGCTATACTGGATCTGGTTCTGGGGAATGAGCCAGGGCAGGTGGTTGACGTTGTAGTAGGAGAACATGTGTCTAATAGTGACCACAACTCTGTCTGCTTTAGGGTATTAATGGAAAAAGACGAAGCCTGCCCTAAAGGGAGGGTGTTAAACTGGGGGAGGGCTAGATACAGCCGAATTAGGCAGGATCTTAAGAATACCGACTGGGATAAGCTGTTCGAGGGTAGGTCGACGCAGTACATGTGGGAGTCTTTCAAGGGAAAACTAAAATCTTTGCAGGAAAGACATGTGCCGGTAAGGAGGAAGGATGGGAAAGGTAGAATTAGAGAACCGTGGGTTACTAGGGATGTTGAGGACTTGGTCAGGAAGAAGCGGGAAGCGTACGTTAGATCCAGGCAACTGGGGACAGAGACAGCGCTGGAAGAATATAGAGAGTGTAGACGGGATCTTAAAAGGGGTTCAGAAAGGCAAAAAGGGGCCACAAGATGGCTTTGGCAGGTAGGATTAAGGAAAATCCTAAGGCATTTTACTCCTTTGTAAGGAGCAAAAGGATGGTTAGAGGGAAGATTGGACCTCTCAGGGACAGAGGAGGGGAACTATGCTTAGAGCCTGAGGGAATGGGGGAGATCTTGAATGAATACTTTGCGTCGGTATTCACGCAGGAGAGGGGCCTGATGTCTGGTGCCGGCTTTGAGGACCCGTTAAAGGAAACGACCATTATGAGGGGAGAGGTGTTGGGGCTTTTAGGCAGCATAAAACCTTATAAAGCTCCGGGGCCTGATGGCATTTACCCCAGACTGCTAAGGGAGGTGAGAGATGACATTGCTGATCCTCTGACGCAAATCTTTGTCTCTTCTTTGGACACAGGTGTGGTCCCAGAGGATTGGAGGATAGCAAATGTAGTACCGTTGTTTAAAAAGGGTCAGAGGGATAACCCAGGGAACTATAGGCCGGTGAGCTTGACTTCAGTTATAGGTAAGCTAATGGAGAGGATCCTCAGGGACAGGATGTATGAACATCTGGAGCACTGCGATCTGATCAGGGATACGCAGCATGGCTTCGTTAAGGGGAGGTCGTGCCTTACAAATTTAGTGGAATTTTTTGAAGAGGTGACAAAAACGGTTGATGAAGGACAAGCCGTTGATGTCATCTACATGGATTTCAGTAAGGCGTTTGACAAGGTTCCTCATGGTAGGCTGATAGAAAAGGTGAAGGTGCATGGGATACAGGGCCAGGTATGTAGATGGGTTGAGAACTGGCTTGGGAGGAGGAGACAGCAGATAGTAGTGGAAGGCTCTTTTTCCAACTGGACGTGTGTCACTAGTGGTGTGCCACAGGGCTCAGTACTAGGACCTCTTCTATTTGTGGTTTATATAAATGACTTGGAAGCTTATGTCAGGATGAGGCTTGATGGCTCAGTTAGTGCAATGGATAGCTATAGATTAGCCAGGAGGGAGCTAAAGAGTGAGTTGAGGAGAGCTAAGAGGGGACACGAGAAGACTTTGGCTGATAGGATTAAGGAGAATCCTAAAGCTTTCTTGAGATATGTTAAGAATAGAAGATTGGTTAGGACAAGATTAGGGCCAGTCACAGACAGCAGCAGGAAGTTGTGCGTGGAGCCTGAAGAGATTGGAGAGGCACTGAATAAATATTTCTCTTCGGTATTCACGCAGGGTGATGTAAATGTAGGTATGGAGAACACTGAGGTACAGGGTAGCAAACTGGAAGGTATCGAAGTAGATAGGGAGGATGTGCTAGATATTCTCGAGGGTTTGAAGTTGGATAAGTCCCCTGGGCCGGACGGGATTTACCCTAGGATTCTCTGGGAGGCAAGAGAGGAGATTGCAGAGCCTCTGGCTATGATCTTCAGGTCCTCGTTGGTTACGGGTGTGGTTCCGGAGGACTGGAGGATAGCGAATATGGTCCCATTGTTTAAGAAGGGGAAGAGAGACCTTCCTGGGAATTATAGGCCAGTGAGTCTTACTTCTGTTGTGGGCAAGGTATTGGAGAGAATGATTAGGGATAGGATTTATAGTTATTTAGAGAGAAATGAATTGATTGGGGATAATCAGCATGGTTTTGTGAAGGGTAGGTCGTGCCTTACTAACCTCATTGAGATTTTTGAAAAAGTGACCAAAGAGGTGGATGGGGGTAAGGCGGTTGATGGGGTATATATGGACTTTAGTAAGGCGTTCGATAAGGTGGCCCATGGAAGGCTTCTGCAGAAAATGCAGATGTATGGGATAGAGGGTGATTTAGCTAATTGGATTAGGAATTGGCTAGCAGATAGAAGAAAGAGGGTGGTGGTTGATGGGAGATATTCATCGTGGAGTTCGGTGACAAGTGGTGTACCTCAGGGGTCTGTTTTGGGGCCCCTGCTGTTTGTAATTTTTATAAATGATCTGGATGAGGTATTGAAGGATGGATTAGTAAATTTGCAGATGACACTAAAGTCGGTGGAGTGGTAGATAGTGAAGACGGGTGTTATAGTTTGCAGAGAGACTTGGACAAGTTGCAGAGCTGGGCCGAGAGGTGGCAAATGGAGTTTAATGTGGAAAAGTGTGAGTTAATGCACTTTGGCAGGAACAATAAATGTGTAGAGTATAGGGCTAATGGTAGGGCTCTTAATAGTGTTGAGGAACAGATGGATCTTGGTGTATGTGTCAATAGATCCCTGAAAGTAGGCAGTCAAGTGGATAAAGTTGTTAAGAAGGCATATGGAGTCTTAGCTGTTATTGGCAGGGGGAGTGAATTTAGGAGCCGCAGCATCATGTTGCAACTGTACAAAACTCTAGTGCGGCCGCACTTGGAGTATTGTGTGCAGTTCTGGTCCCCACACTACAAGAAAGATGTGGAGGCATTGAAGAGGGTACAGAGGAGGTTTACCAGGATGTTGCCTGGTATGGAGGGCAGGTCTTATGAAGAGAGGCTGAGGGATTTGAGGTTGTTTTCGTTAGAAAGGAGGCGGCTAAGAGGGGACCTTATCGAAACATATAAGATGATTAGAGGTTTAGATAGGGTGGACAGTGATAGCCTTTTCCTAGGATGGAGAAAGCTAGCACGAGGGGACACAGCTTTAAATTAAGGGGTGATAGTTATAGGACGGATATCAGAGGTAGGTTCTTTACCCAAAGGGTGGTTCGGGAGTGGAATGCCCTGCCTGCAGCAGTTGTAGATGCGCCAAGTTTGGTGGCGTTTAAGAGGTTAGTTGATAAGTATATGGAAGAGAAGGGAATGCTTTAGTTTGGAGGGTCATTGCTTTTTATATTGGTCGGCGCAACATCGAAGGCCGAAGGGCCTGTTCTGTGCTGTAATGTTCTATGTTCTATGTTCTATGGAAGAGGGGGTAGGTGGTGTGATCAGCAAATTTGCTGATGACACTAAGATGCTTGGATTGGCAGGAACTGAGGAGCAGTGTCAGGCAATACAACAGGACATAGATAGGCTGGTAGATTGGGCAGATAGATGACAAATGGAATTTAATCCAGATAAATGCGAGGTGATGCATTTTGGCCGGAATAATGTAGAGGGGAGTTATAGGATAAAAGGTAAAACTATCCGGAGTATAGAGATGCAGAGAGACCTGGGGGTGCAGGTTCACAAATCTCTAAAGGTGTCAGTACAGGTGGAGAATGTGATAAAGAAAGCGTATGGTATGTTAGCCTTCATAGGAAGAGGTATAGAATACAAGAGTAGGAGTCTAATGTTGCAAGTGTATAGAACGTTGGTTAGGCCTCACTTGGAGTACTGCGTCCAGTTCTGGTCGCCTTACTACCGGAAGGATGTGGAGGCCCTGGAGAGAGTGCAGAGGAGATTTACCAGGATGCTGCCTGGTATGGAAAGGCTGTCTTACGAGGAAAGATTGAACGCACTGGGGTTGTTTTCCCTTGAAAGACGTCGGCTGAGAGGGGATCTATTAGAGGTATAGATCTAATATCCTATATTAGATCTATATATATATATAGATGAGGGGTATAGATAGAGTAAATGGTGGTAAGCTTTTTCCACCATTAGAAAAGGATAGAACAAGGGGTCACGGCCTTAGGGTGAGGGGGGCTATGTATAAGATGAATATTAGAGGGCAGTTTTTCACACAAACGGTAGTGGGGGTGTGGAATGCACTACCGAGTAAGGTGGTGGGAGCAGGCACGCTAGGGTTGTTTAAGGGTCTCTTGGACAGCCACATGAGCGGTCTGCAGATAGAGGGATATAGTAGGACTGTTTAAATATCCTATTTGTTTCCAAAGGATGTTCGGTCCACCTTGCTGACCAACAAGGGCGTGCATGCGGCAGGTCGTGCGAGAGCTGCTCTTGGATGTTGCTTCAGGAGTGGCCTAGTGCTTCACGTTGTTAGTGTATGCTTAAACTGGACCATCTGATGGGCACCATGACAGCTCAGGGACTATCGCTGTTGCTGTGCAGACACATGGATTTGGGCCTGTGTCTGCGGGAGTTTGCGTGTTCTCCCCGTGGTTGCGTGGGTTTTCTCCGGGTGCTCCGGTTTCCTCCCACATCCCAAAAATGTGCTCTTAGGCTGATAGGGACCAATTTGTTACCCAATGTGTCATTAAGACGTTAGGACGGCGGCGCGGGCTCGTTGGACCGAAGGGCCTGTTTCTGGTGCTGTGTTGTTCTTTGTTCTACCTCAGAACCCTAAGGGGCAATTTTAGCATCGCCAGTCAACCTAACCTACACATCGTTGGACTGTGGGAGGGAACCAGAGCACCTGGAGGAAATCCATGCAGACACGAGGAGAATGTGCAAACTCCACAAAGACAATAACCCAAGTCAGGAATTGAACCCAGGTCCCTGGAGCTGTGAAGCAGCAGTGCTAACCACTGTGCTACCCACAACAAATCATTGACCTCGTTCCTGTAAAACTTCAATACTCGAGACGTGCCTCATGTTGCCACATGCTTTGGAATTTTATCCCCCTTTCCACCACAGGAATCGCAGCTGGCAGGGAGGCAGACAGTGAGAAAGTCCATTGACCTTGGGCGGGATTTTACGGTTTCAGAATAAGAGGTGCTGTAAAACCTACTCTCTCGAGCTGTGTGTGGGGGACAACATTCAGATGCAGGCACTGCTTCTGACTTGGTTCAGATGATCCCCTGACCAGGAAGGGTTGTAAAATTTGACAATGTAAGATGATTACAAATCAAAAGGAAATGTCTAGTATGGTTTTTCTGGAATTCATGTTGTTATTTTTAATTACATTTTCAGAGATTGTTTAATTCAGCAGCATTGGATAGCACATAGCAACACTGATAAGTTATATTCCAATTGCTTACAGTAATCACAAATACAGATTTATTCAAACACTGGCACTTCAAGTCTTGGCTGCCTAACTGTATCTAAGCTTTAGTAGAATATATATGTAATACATAAATAATAATATATGCCCCTGGATTTTGGCTTTCTCTGCAATTTCCCTTGGCAGATATTTGACCCTATTACAAGAGTGTTGGCCAAAATCATCCATCAGGATCAGAACTGTTGTGTTCAGCGTTGACAGTCAGAAAATTGCGCACTATCTGATTATGTTTGAAAGGGTCGATTTCCAGTGCAACAAGCTGAAGAATTTGCTCAGTGCTGGAAACATGCAACGAAGAAGTGGAGAAAACAGGCTCATTTGAAGGCACTAGCTGCTGTAAGTTAAGTTAAAAGGACCAGTTTGACTGTTGGTGAATGAGTGAGTGAGGTAGGTAAGTGCGTGAGGTGGGTAAGTGGCTAAAGAGTGAGGAAGTGAGTAAGTGAGGTGAGGGATAGGTGGATAGGTTAGTAAGTGCGTAGAGGGTGGGAATAGGCAGGTAGGTGCATGGGGTAGGTAATAGGCAGAAGGGTAACAGGTACTGGGAGTAGGGCATAGGTAGGTAATTGAGTTGGGAGGTTGGGTGAATCTGATTAGGGATTAGCAGGTTAGTTAGTTCAGGTTGGGTAATGTAATCGTATGTTTGGGGAGTAGTGGGGTCAAAAGGTAGTCTGGTGTAAGGTGGCTAGTTAGGTAGGATTGACAGGTTAGTCGAGTGATCAGAAGGTTTGTCGGGTTGGGTCAGGCGGTGAACTGGTTAGGCTGAGGACAGTCAGGCCTGGAGTAGTTCAGGGTGGTTAGCTGGGTTGGGTTGAGTTGAGTGTAGTCGGGTGATTGGGAGCTAGTCAAGTTGGGTCAAAGCGTAGTTGTGATTGGGAGGTAGTTGGGAGTTAGTCAGGTGATTGGGGAGGTAGTCAGGTTCAGAGGACAAGAGGACTGATAGGAGAGTCAGTTTTGTAGATACCCACATGTTCGACTAGGTTCTATTCTATCAAATGTTTCCTGGAGAGCTACTGGAGTAGGTAATGTGATCCTCCCAAGGGTCTGACTGTAGCTCAGAGCTGGCATTTACAGAGGATCCTCATAGCAGAATTGCCCATCAGAAGTTGAAACTTCCTGGGCAATTCCCACTGTGTCCGTTGCGAATCTCAGTCACACATCCAGTCTTCAATGATCCACTGAATGGACTTTTATCTGACTTTTAACCTCTTTGGTTAAACCTACTTAGAGTTGCGAGCAGGGAGATAGAAAACGGTAGGATGTGAAGTACTGTTTCCCTCACAGAGTTTTACTGGACAGAAATAAAATGCTGGTCTGTGTATCGGAATTCCCAGTATGCACTCTTTGCAGTAGGAGCCTCAAATCAAGACTGATTGTCCATTTAATACATCAGAATATGGCAGGATTTTTAAATTAGAGAAGGAGAATTAGTCCTAATTATAATGGATTTATCCATATAAAGGAAATGTTTCCCAATGGACTGCAATTCAGTTTTTATGCCATATCTTTTACCTGAATGCTAAATGACTATATGAAAGCAAATTACTGCAAACTCTGGAATCTGAAACAAGAACAAAAAATGTTGGAAAATCTCAGCTGTTCTGACAGCATCTGCAAAGAGAGAACTGGGTTAATATTTCTTTGTCAGAGCTGTCATGATCAGTTATCCAGATTTGAAACATTAGCTCTCTGCAGATGCTAAATGATTATAGTTTATTTATAAAATATCTGAATCATACTGAGTAAAAAAAAGTCAATACATGAGAAAAACTTACACTTGTGTGCTTTCAGTCCTTCAAAGGAAACTGGTTCATCATCGTAATACTCGTAGCGCCAGATATAATCACTGTTAGAGACAGTGGTCTTGTTTGCCAGAGGATTAACTTCAGACATTTCACACCTACGAGTAAGAATAATGCTATGAATTTGCATTATTATGTTTCTTTAATTAATTAAATCCTGTCATCAAACTGATAATGTATTCATCACAAATGAAATTCCAAATTACATGCTCAATGACTAATTAGATTCTAATTTATTTTCACTGCACAGCTGAAATCAGTACTACACAAATATTAGATATGAAGAGACACTTTAACCATTGCCCCTTGACATTTAATGGTGTAACTATCACTGAACCCCCACTATCAACATCTTGGGGTTACCATTGACCAAGTACCCAACTGGACTCACTACATAAACACAGTTGCTGTAGGAACAGGTCAGAAGCTAAGAATACTACAGCAAGTAACTCACCTCCTGACTCCCCAAGGCCTCTCCACCATCTACAAGACACAAGTCATGGAAAACTACCCACTTGCCTGGATGGGTGCAGCTCCAACAAAACTCAAGAAACTTGACACCATTCAGGACAAAGTTGTCTGCTTGATTGGCACCACATCTACAAACATCCACTCCCTCCACCACCAATGCTCAATATCAGCTCTGTACTATCTACAAGATACACTGCAGCAATTCACTAAAGGTCCTTAGACAGCACCTTTCGAACACACAACCACTTCTACCTAGAACGTGGGATACATGGGAACACCACCATGTTCTCCTCCAAGCCACTCACTACCCTGACTTGGAAATTTATTAAGAATCTGGCAACACCAATTTTAAATCCAACCGATTTATTTGATAGCAAATCTGCAAGCTTTCGACTTTTTCGTCTTCGTCAGGCAAATGCAGTGTTCTGGTCTGCAATAGCACACATATCAGCACAGATGGTCACAGATTGCTGATTAGAATGCGAATCCTTACACCTAACCTTGGACAAGTTGCAGAGCTGGGCCGAGAGGTGGCAAATGGAGTTTAATGTGGAAAAGTGTGAGGTAATGCACTTTGGCAGAAATAATAAATGTGTAGAGTATAGGGCTAATGGTAGGATTCTTAATAGTGTTGATGAACAGAGGGATCTTGGTGTATATGTGCATAGATCCCTGAAAGTAGGCAGTCAAGTCGAGAAGGTTGTTAAGAAGGCATATGGAGTCTTAGCTTTTATTGGTAGGGGGATTGAATTTCGGAGCCGCAACGTCATGTTGCAACTGTACAAAACTCTAGTGCGGCCGCACTTGGAGTATTGTGTGCAGTTCTGGTCCCCACATTATAAGAAAGATGTGGAGGCATTGAAGAGGGTACAGAGGAGGTTTACCAGGATGTTGCCTGGTATGGAGGGCAGGTCTTATGAAGAGAGGCTGAGGGATTTGAGGTTGTTTTCGTTAGAAAGGAGGCGGCTAAGAGGGGACCTAATCGAAACATATAAGATGATTAGAGGTTTAGATAGGGTGGACACTGATAGCCTTTTTCCTAGGATGGAGAAAGCTAGCACGAGGGGACACAGCTTTAAATTAAGGGGTGATAGTTATAGGACGGATATCAGAGGTAGGTTCTTTACCCAAAGGGTGGTTCGGGAGTGGAATGCCCTGCCTGCAGCAGTTGTAGATGCGCCAAGTTTGGTGGCGTTTAAGAGGTTAGTTGATAAGTATATGGAAGAGAAGGGAATGGTTTAGTTTGGAGGGGCATTGCTTTTTATATTGGTTGGCGCAACATCAAAGGCCAAAGGGCCTGTTCTGTGCTGTAATGTTCTATGTTCTATGTTCTAACCTGCTATTCAAGTGTTAAAATGGCTAACAATGTGAGCGAAGGGAACCCTGAGCATTGGTTAGAGAATTGTGTATTTTCTCCAGACAGCACAGTAAGTGAGGTTTTTTTGCTAACCCAGGCAAGTCACGGGCATTACATGACACACGACAGCGCAGAGTCACTGAGCAGAGACTGACAGCCAAGTTCCGCACACATGAGGATGGCCTTAACAGGGATCTTGGCTTCATGTCACACTATCTGTAACCCCCATGACTTGCCTGGGTTAGCAAAAAACCTCACTTACTGTGCTGTCTGGAGACAATACACATCTCTCTAACCAATGCTCAGGGTTCCCTTCACTCACATTGTTAGCCACTTTAAGACTTGAATAGCAGGTTAGGTGTAAGGATTCACATTCTAATCAGCAATCTGTGACTGTCTGTGCTGATATGTGTGCTATTGCAGACCAGAACACTGCATTTGCCTGACGAAGACGAAAAAGTCGAAAGCTCGCAGATTTACTATCAAATAAATTGGTTGGATTTAAAATTGGTGTTGCCAGATTCTTACTGAGTTTACCCCAGTCCAATGCCGGCATCTCTACATCTTGGAAATTTATTGCCATTCCTTTGCAGTCACTGGGTCAAAATTCTGGAATTCTCTCCCTAACAGCACTGTGGGTCACACAGAGAGTATGGACTCTAGCTATTCAAGAAGGGAGCTCACCACCACCTTCTCAAGGGTAACTAGGATAAGCAATAAATGCTGGTCAGCCAGCAACACCCATGTCCCAAGACTGAATGTAAAAAAAATTATTCAACTGTCAAAATCTATTGGATTGCTGTGTTTATCACACTGTAATATCAAACAAGACCATTTGGTAGTCTCAATGATTTTATCTGACTCTTATTCTGTCTTGGTCAAATCCCAAAGGAAGTGAGGAAGTTTCTTCAATCATTCAAAACTAGTGAATTGAAAAGGAACACTGGGGCCTATTCCTGTATCCTGGCTCATCAACAAAGGTACAAAGAACAAAGGAAAAAGAGCAACACAGCACAGGAAATAGGCCTTTCGGCCCAACGAGCCCGCGCCGCCGTCCTAACGTCTTAATGACATATCCATGACACGAAAGGTGATAATATTCTGACTGTGGGTGATAGTTACATGCCTATTAGCAACACCAAGACACGTATGAAATTTTTATGTCCACAATTTAAGCATTTTAGATAGAGGTAGACGAAGACTGGACAAGCATTAGCGTTGTGGGCCACGGCAGAATTAAATCTCAATCTATAATCTGTTAATCCAGCATATCCCTCATAACCTGATTACTATCAGTCATAGAATCATATAGTGCAGAAGAGGCCCTTCAGCCCACTGAGCCCACACCGACATATTAAAAACACCAAAACTCCCACCTAATCCCATTTGCCAGCACTTGGTCCATAGCCTTGAATTTTATGATGTGCCATATGCTTATTCAGGTACTCTTTAAAGGACGTGAGGCAACCTGCCTCCACCACCATGCCAGGCAGCACATTCCCGACTGTCAATGTCCTCCAGGTTAAAAAGATTTTCCTCGCATCCCCCCTAAACCTCTTGCCCCTCACCTTGAGCCTATGTCCCCTCATGACTGACCCTTCATTAAGCTTGCAAACCAACTCTGGTTCAACGCAGAGTATAGAGAGGACGAACGCAGTTTTGAATGGATTAGCAACTTAGTGAAGCAACTATAAAGGTTAACTGCATGCTAAACTTCATGAGCAACAGTGACTTGGTGAAGAGCTTTGCTTAGTCTAATCACATGCTAGACAATCAGGGAACCAACAGGAGCAGGAGACTCCATAAATATCTGTCCAGAATGAATGCAAGAGACAAGACTTGTGGTTTCAGCCTAAAGAGGCAATAAGATGATACTCAGCCTGAGATTCCTGCTATCATTGATGCCAACATTTAATCATTTCAGTTCAGTAGACATGATTAAGCAGCAGCTAAATTGCACTGGGCACAGCAAAGCTTCTTGGCTCTGACAGCATCTGTTACTGACCTGAAGATCTACCTAACAGAAATCCATTCCCCCGATATGCTGTATCTGTACATCGCTGCACTGCTGGTTTCTAAGCTATAGTTTGCTGTTGTGTTCCAGAAATCTGCCTCTCTTAGCCAAAAGTCCACTTTTCCCTTGCAACAACCTTCAGCTTTACTTTCATTTTCTCCCGAGACTGATTTCCTGGTATTCTCAATTCCTAGTATCTGACCTGCTGCTGCATCTTGAATTTTCTGTTCCGCTGCCATTATGGAATAATGGAATCTCTACAATGCAGAAGGAGGCCATTTGGCTATCGAATCTGCACCAACCATAACCCCGTGTGTTTAGTCTGGCTAATTCCCCTGACATTTAGGGGAATGGCCAATCCACCTAATTGCACATCTTTGTGAGAGGAAAGCCACGCAGACACAGAGAGAATGTGCAAACACCGCACAGGCAGACCACGAGGTCTCCTCTTACCATCATGTGGCATTAGAACCTTCCGCCTGATACTTAAAGCCTGTAGGTTTTGCAGTGAGTCAACATCAAACCTTGGGGTCACACTTGTCCTTCTGCCCTGGTCACGTGTTCACTCCCCTCTCTCAGCCACCTGTGGAGAGGCAATGAGGTGAAACAGCCACACCTTCCCCCCCATCATTCGGCTTTTTCTGGCCTGGCAGGGTTCCTGCAATCTTCCCATCAGTGAAGAGATATGCAAATAAATAAAAAAAATGCACAAAAATAATTATCAGTAATACAAGAGTCTCTCCTCATGAATATTCTCAGCCTTGATGCACATGACACAATCCTGTACCAAAGGTTCCTTTAAATGAATGCCTGGCTCTGCCTTCCTTCCAGATTACCGCCTGCTATCATAGTGCCCGGACATCCCGCTCACAGTGGCACATTGGGCAAGAAGCACACTCTCCAGAAAGCTTGCTTACCAAGAATCCACACGGTGGCATTAATTGGCCAATTACACACGTCATTCACATGCACACCATTCCGGATCAGAATCCTGCTCACTGCAACAAAACAAAAATATTCTGCTCTCTGACTCTACAGTCCCAATCGATAATTTCCCTGTCCATGTCGAATGTCACAGAGATACTAGTCCCCTAATGTCTCAAATTTAAACGTTTGATTTTGATTGGATTTCATTTATTGTTGTCACATATATTAGCATACAGTGAAAAGTTTTGTTTCTTGTGCTCTATACCATCCGTAAGGAAGAAAACAAGAGAGTGCAGAATGTAGTTACAATTATAGCTAGGGTGTAGAGTAGAGAAAGATTAATTTAATGCAAGATAAGTCCATTCAAAAGTCTGACAGCAGCAGGAAAGAAGCTGTTCTCGACTCAGTTGGTACGTGACCTCAGATTTCTGCATCTTTTTCCCAAAGAAAGAAGGCAGAAGAAAGAATGTCCGAGGTGCGTGGGGTCCTTAATTATGCTGGCTGTGTTATCAAGGCAGCCGGAAGTGTAGACAGAGTCGATGGATGGAAGGCTGATTTGCATGATGGATTGGGCTACATTCACAACCTTTTGTAGTTCTTTGCAATCTTGGGCAAATAGGAGTTGAGAGGTTTGCTTATGAAGACAGACTGAGCAGGCTGGGGCTATACTCAATGGAATTCAGAAGACTGGAAGGGAGATGCTATGGAAATATTTAAGATCATGAAGGGAATAGATAAGGTAGAAGCAGGGAAGTTGTTTTCACTGGCAGGTGAAAC
The DNA here is from genome assembly GCA_024679065.1 of Sphyrna mokarran. NCBI lineage: Eukaryota > Metazoa > Chordata > Chondrichthyes > Carcharhiniformes > Carcharhinidae > Sphyrna > Sphyrna mokarran. The sequence goes on along the minus strand of JAGIQG010000005.1, from coordinate 36,149,945 downwards.
TTGAACTATGGGGCACACCCTCAAAATAAAGGGGAGCAGATTTAGTTGAGGAGAAACTTCTTCATACAAAGGGTTGCAAATCTGTGGAATTCCCTGCCCAGTGAGGCAGTTGAGGCTACCTCATTGAATGTTTTTAAGGCAAGGATTGCCCTTGAACTGAGTGGCTTGCTAAGATGTTTCAAAGGGCATTTGAAGTCAACCACATTGCTGTTGGTCCGGGGTAACATATAGGCCAAATCAATTAAAGACAGCAAATTTCCTTACCTAAAGGGGAGTGATGGGGTTTGGGGGGTGGGGTGGAATTGCAGGTTTTCCTATCCATCTACTACTCTTTCTAGGTGGTAGTGATCACAGATTTAGAAAGTGCTGTCAAAGGAGCCTTGGTAAGTTGCTGCAGTGCATTTTGTAGATGATACACGCTGCTGTCACTGTGTGTTAGTGGTGGAGGGAATGGGTGTTGAAGTGGTAGATGGGGTGTTGATCAACTGGATGGTGTTAAGTTTGAGTGTTGTTGGAGCTAAACTCATTCCAGGTAACTGCAAAGTATCCCTGACTTGTGCCTTGTAGATGGTGAACATACTTTGGCAGTCAGGCCATGAATTATCCTCTGCAGAATTCCCAGCCTTTAAGGTGCTCTTGCAGCCACAGTATTTATGTGGCAAGTACAGTTCAGCTTCTGGTTAATGGTGATCCCTAAGATGTTGATAGTGAGGGATTCAGTGATGGTCATGCTATTGGGTGTCAAAGGGAAGTGGTTGTATCCTCTCTTGTTAGAGAGGGTCATTGCCTGACACTTGTGTGGCCCGAATGTAACTTGCCATTTATCAACCCAAGTGTGAATGTTATTCAGGTTTTGCTAATGATGGACATGAATCACTTCATTATCTGAAGAGCTGCAAATAGTGCTGGACATTGTGTAAATCTTCAGCAAAGATTCCCATTTCTGACCTTATAACAGAGGAAAGGTCATTGATGAAACAGCTAAAGATTGTTGGGCTGAGGAACTCCAGCATTGATGTCCTGGAACTGAGATTACTGACCTCCAACAAACACAATCATCTTCCTTTGTGTTAGATATGACTCCAACCAATGGAGAGTTGTCCACAATTCCCATTTTTGCTCGGGCTTCTTGATGCTATATTTGTTCAAACGCAGTCTTAAGGGCAGTCACTCTCAATTCACCACTTGAGTTCAGCTCTTTTTGTCTAAGTTTGGACCATGAATGTGTAATGAGATCAGGCGCTGAGTGACCCTGACAGAACCAAACTGAGCATCAGTGAGCAGGTTATCCATGAGAAAATGTCGTTTGATGACACTGTCGATGACCCTTTCCATCATTTTGCTAATGACTGAGAGTAGACCGATGGTAATTACCTGGATTGGATTTTTCCTGCTTTTTTGTGGACAGGACACATCTGAGCAATTTTCTACATAGCTAGGTAGATGACAGTGTCGTGGTTGTACTGGAACAAATTGGCTAAAGGATCAGCTGGTTCTAGTGCACAAGTCTTCATTGCGATTGTCAACATATTTTCGGAGCCCATACATTTGCAGTATCCAATGCCTTCAACTGTTTCTTCATATCATGTGGAGTGGATTGAATTGGTTGAAGATTGGCATCTGCAATGCTGGGAGCCTTTGGAAGAGACAGAGATGGACCATTGCCTGGGCCTTTCTGGCTGAATAATTTTTTTATTCATTTGATCTGTGGGCCAGCATTTATTGCCCATCTCTAAAGGCATTTAGGATCAGCCACATTGTTGTGAGTCTGGAGTCACATGTGGGCTAGGACAGGTAAGGACAGCAAATTTCTTTCCCTAATAACTTCAGTGAACCTGATGGGTTTTCACGAGAATTGACAATAGCTTCACGGTGACCATTAAATTCTGAAATCCAGATATTTTTTAATTAATTCAAATTTCACCATCTACCATGGTGGCATTTCAACCTGGTTCTCCAGAGAATTACCCTCTGGATTATTAGTCTAACAAAAATACCACTACACCACCACCTCCCCTTGCAAATGTGAAAGTCTTGTCTTTTAGACTGAAATGCTGGGCTTCCCTATCATTGAGGGTGGGGATATTTGTGGAGCCTCTTCTTCTAGTTAGTTATTTAATGTCCACCATCATTCAGGATTGGATATGACAGCACTGCAGAGCATGGATTTGATCCATTAGTTTTGGGATTGCTTAGCTCTGTCATCAATTAAACCAACTAATAATACTTAGTTTCTCTACTTTGATCTCTTGTGTATCCCCTACACTTTTTGATACCAGCAGTGTACCTTCAGCTCGAAAGACTCTCAAATTTCCTCAATGGAGCTCTGCATCTCATTATTATGCTCTCTTTGAGAATTTATTTAAAACTCACTTCTTTAACCAAGCTTTTGGTTACTTCCTGATATTCAAGGTGGCACAGTAGTTAGCGCTGCTGCTTTACGGTTTCAGAGACCCAGATTCAATTCCAGCTTCAGTGATTGTTTGTTTGGAGTTTATACATTCTCGCTGTATCTGCGTGGATTTCCTCCCATAGCTGAAAGATGTGCAGGTTGGGTGGATTAGGAGCTGTGCTGATTTGCCCCTAGTGTCTTCATAAATGAGAGTTGTTGTAGAAGCTATCCACTACAATTCTATTTCAATATTTTTATATTATCCTTCCCTTTCAAATAGCAACCAATTTTCTTTTAAATATCTCCCTTAATAGTGACTTGCCGTAAAGCATTTTTCATGTTCAAATACATTTTCGGTAATAGAAAATTTGTGAGACTTATAAACACAGGCATGCGCTAGTCAGGATCCAATTCTGTACAATTGATTTCCCTTTGTAAATAAAGTCTGAGAAATATTGAATTGCATTATGTGAACTTGTTAAGTGTTTTTGGCTTAAATTTCTTCTTCAATAAAAACATCTCTTTTGTTGTTCAGACCTATTGAACACTTTGCCCAATAGGCAACAGCAAGATATAAACATTTTAAACTGTGTTTATCTATTCAAATTATTTCTATATCTTTGTGAAACCCACACCATATACAAAACTGCACATCAACCAACAGCATTTGATTGGACTTATTGCCTGCTAACAATTATTTTAGATCAGTTGATAACTCAATTTTCCATTATGGGGTAAGTAATAGAATTGATTTGCACAGAATTTCCTTTCAGTTAACAGAAAAGAAACCTATAGCTATAATATTTAGGTTAATTGATGTTGAGGGTCCTTAGTGTGAAACATATTCTACTGTACATCAGTGGAATTTTATTTTCCACGTAGCTGTGATACTTTAAAACCCAGCATCTTACCAGCAGAATGTCCTTCTTTGTATTTCTATGTACTAGTCACTCCACTGGCTCAATTATCTTTCCATTTCTTAGACAGTGGCAGTGTTTTTTTGCTCAGAAGGTAACTCAGACATTCCTCAATTACAAAGTAACACACAAAGAAAAGACAAGATGTTATTTTGGTAATTGTACCCAGTGGTCATACAATGAAAGCTGATTTACAACTGCCAAGCTCAGCAGGTCTTAAGGAACAGTTGCTTAGTGTAAAAAAGCATGATGCCTTGAAAGCAAATAAGTTCATTTCAGACAAGATCCCCAACAAACTTGCAATTTCATTAACTTATACTGTCATAAAATTTCCATATAAAAACCTATGATTAAATAGTAGAACTAATAACCACAAGTTCTATTTTACTACTGAGGATATGATTTTGCTTCAAATTCCCCAAAACAAGCCTCGACGGAGCATGCATGCAACCCATTCATAAAATTAACATGCATTATTGAATATAATTTTGATATAATATTTTACTACTGCTACTTTGCTTCCTTATTGCTTAGCTCTCTTTCCCTCTTGCTTCATTAGTTGCTATCTTCCTTGACAAGTATGCTGTCTCTTTTCTTCACAGTCTGATGCTTGCTTTGTTGTCACTTGTTTTTACTTTCCCTTAGGCTCTCTCCACACTGCTTGTCTGAATCCCTTTCAACATTCTCTTTGGTGTCACTACTAATTGTAGAAGTACATTTCCTCATTATTTCCTTCTCTCATAAAGGAATATATAAGGTTAAAACTAAAGGATGAAAATGCAGGAATACATTTTATAGAAAAGCCAACCAACCAGAGTATTGGAAAATTCACAAAGAAATTCAATGCAGCAGTGGAATATTGAGATGAGAGATAGATATAGAAAAGATTTTAGAAAACAATAAATGATGTATATCTGCATACTCTGCCTGTTTCTCTCTCTATCTGTCTGTCCACTGACACCTTTAATATCACTATCCATGTGTTAAATGGCACAGAAGAAGCATATTACCCACTGAACTGTCAGCATTTCTGGATAGAGAAAGTTAATCTTTTGTCAGGACATTACTTGCTCATCCAATTTGATTTGCATAATACAGATAGGTAACATTCATGTAACTTCTATGCAATGAAATCCAAAGTCTGCAATATTGACAATGAACTTTATAAGTTCAGACTTTTGTGCTCTTCCAGTGACTAGGGTAAACCAATGTCACAGTTTGCTCTGGGAATAATTAAGAGTACATCGCTGAGAGTATAGTAGAGAATTATTGGCCACAGTCGAATGCTTATCCAAAATGCCGGACTCCAATACAGAATGGAAATAACAGGTTATGTAATAACAATAGAACATAGAACAATACAGCACAGAACAGGCCCTTCGGCCTTCGATGTTGTGCCGACCAAAATAAAAAGCAATGCCCCTCCTAACTAAACCATTCCCTTCTCATCCATATACTTATCAACTAACCTCTTAAACGCCACCAAACTTGGCGCATCTACAACAGCTGCAGGCAGGGCATTCCACTCCCTAATCACTCTTTGAGTAAAGAACCTACCTCTGATATCCGTCCTATAACTCATACCCCTTAATTTAAAGCTGTGTCCCCTCGTGCTAGCTTTCTCCATCCTAGGAAAAAGGCTATCACTGTCCACCCTATCTAAACCTCTAATCATCTTATATGCTTCAATAAGATCCCCTCTTAGCCGCCTCCTTTCTAACGAAAACAACCTCAAATCCTTCAACCTCTCTTCATAGGACCTGCCCTCCATACCAGGCAACATCCTAGTAAACCTCCTCTGTACCCTCTCCAATGCCTCCACATCTTTCTTATAATGTGGCGACCAGAACTGCACACAATACTCCAAGTGCGGCCGCACTAGAGTTTTGTACAGTTGCAACATGATGCTGCGGCTCCTAAATTCAATCCCCCTACCAATAAAAGCTAAGACTCCATATGCCTTCTTAACAACTTTATCCACTTGACTGCCTACTTTCAGGGATCTATTGACACATACACCAAGATCCTTCTGTTCCTCAACACTATTAAGAGCCCTACCATTAGCCCTATACTCTACACATTTATTGTTCCTGCCAAAGTGCATTACCTCACACTTTTCCACATTAAACTCCATTTGCCACCTCTCGGCCCAGCTCTGCAACTTGTCCAAGTCACTCTGTAAACTAAAACACCCCTCTTCACTATCTACCACACCACCAACTTTAGTATCATCTGCAAATTTACTGATCCATCCCTCAATACCCTCATCCAGATCATTTATAAAAATTACAAACAGCAGGGGCCCCAAAACAGACCCCTGAGGCACACCACTCGTCACCGAACTCCACGATGAATATCTCCCATCAACCACCACCCTCTGTCTTCTATCTGCCAGCCAATTCCTAATCCAATTAGCTAAATCACCCTCTATTCCACACATCTGCATTTTCTGTAGAAGTCTTCCATGGGCCACCTTATCAAAAGCCTTACTAAAGTCCATATATACTACATCAACCGCCTTACCCCCATCCACCTCTCTGGTCACTTTCTCAAAAAACTCAATGAGGTTAGTAAGGCATGACCTACCCTTCATGACTCCAATCTGACTACATGGAAACATTTTTTGCACTAGGGCAGGACAATGGCATACTGGTTAGCACTGCTGCCTCGCAGTGGCAGGCACCCAGATTCAATTCCTAGCTTGCATCACTGTCAGTGGGGAGTTTGCATGTTCTCCTCATGTCTGCATGGGTTTCCTCCAGGTGCTCCAGTTTCTTCCTATGGTCCAAAAGACATGCAATATTCTCCCTCAGTGTACCTGAAAAGGTGCCGGAGTGTGGCAACTAGGGGATTTTCATAGTAATTTCATTGCAGTGTTAACGTTAAGTCTACTTGTGACAGTAATAAATAATCTTCGTGGATAGCTTTAGAGAGCTATCCCTTTTAATCTGACTGCAATATCTGGGCCAATAATAATCAGATAATATCAGTTTGTGAGAAATCAGAACATCTGTCAAAATACTTCTTTTATTTCTTGAAGTTTAAGACTTCGATGGTTTCTAGCAAGCTGCTGAGCATTTAATATTTTAGTGATTCTGATCTCTTAGATGCCATTCTGCAATTTTCTACATGCAATGATGTACTCGATACTGCTGTGGTCACAGAGGTGTTAATGCAGCAAGCTTAATGTCACCATGGGTTTTAACAGAAGAGAGATAAGATCATTGCAGAATCACAGCATGGTTACAGCACAGGAGGCCATTCACAAGGAACAATTTACGAACTGCATTCCGCAGAAACATAAAAGTAGGAGGAAGCCTTTTACCCTTCAAGCCATTCATTATGATTGTGGCTGATCATCTAACTCAATAGCCTGATTCTGCCTCCCCCCCATATCTTTTGATCCCTTCAGCCCAAGAACTATATTTCACTCCTTCCTGAAAATAGACAATGATTTGGCCTCAACTGCTTTCTGTGGTAACGAATTCCATAGGCTGACCACTCTCTGGTTGAAGAAATTTTTCCTCATTTCATATCCTTAGACTATGACCCCTGGTTCTGGACATCCATATATTTGGAACATCCTTCCTGTGCCTACCCTGAACAGCGCTGTTAAAATGTTATAGGTTTCTATGAGATTCCCTCCTCATTCTTCTGAACTCCAGCAAATATAATCTGAACAACTCAATCAGTCCTCATACGTCAGTACTGTCATTCCAAGAATCAGTCTGGTAAACCTTCACTGCACTCCTTCTATAGCAAGGTGAAGCAGTCCATGTTCAAATGCAACAGGATCTGGATAATATTCAGGCTTCGGTTAACAAGTGGCAAGTAACATTCGTGCCACACAAATGCCAGGCAATGACTATCACCAATAACAGACCATCTAAACACCGCCCCTTGACATTCAATGATGTTACACACTGGCTAGAAGAGCAGGCCAGAGGCTAAGACTACTGAGGCAAGTAACTCAACTCCTGACTCCCCAAAGCCTATTCAGCATCTACAAGGTACAAGTCAGGAGTGTGATGGAATACTCCCCACTTGCCTGGATGAGTGCAGCTCTAACAACACTCAAGAAGCTTGATACCATCCAAAACAAAGCAGCCTGCTTGATTGGCACCACATCTACAAATATCCACTCCCTCCACCAGCGACACTATCTACAAGATGCACTGCAACAATCCACCGAAGATTCTTAGACAGCACCTTCCAAATCCTACCACTTCCATCTAGAAGGATGAGGGCTCCACCATTTGCAAGTTCCCTTCCAAGCCATTCACTATCCTGACTTGGAAATATATTGCCATTTCTTTGTAGTCGCTGGGTCAACATTCCTGGAATTCCCTCCTAATGATTTTGTGGGTCAACTCGTAGCACATGGGTTGCAGTGCTTCAAGAAGGTGGCTTGCCACCATTTTCTCAAGGGCAACTAGGCCAGCCAATGATGCCCATGTCCCATGAATGAATGAAAAAAAAACACACCCTTCCTCAAATAAGGAGACCAAAACTGCACACTATATTCCAGGTATGGTCTCACCAAGACCCTGTATAATTGAAGCAAGACATCTCTGCTCCTTTATTCGAATCCTCTTGCTATGAAGGCCAAAATACCAGTTGTCTTTTTTACTGCCTGCTGCACCTAAACACTTACCTTCAGCAACTGGTACACAAACTCACCCAGGTCTTGTTGCTTGTTCTCCTCTCTCAACTTATAGCCATTCAGATGATAGTCTGCCTTCCTGTTTTTGCAACCAAAGTGGATAACTTCACATTTATCAACATTATATTACATCTGCTATGCATTTGCCCACTCATTCAGCTTGTCCAAATCACACTGAAGCATCTCTGCATCCTCCTCACAGCTCACCCTCCCATCCAGCTTTGTGTCATCTCAAATTTAGAGACATTACTTTTAGTTTCCTATCTAAATCATTAATATATATTGTGAATGACTGGGACCTAGCACTGATACCTGCAGTACTCCACTAATTACTGCCTTCCATTTGGAAAAAACTTATTTATTCTTACTTTTTGTTTCTGTCTGCCAATCAGTTTTCTATCTATCTTAATACACAACCTCCAATCCCATGCACTTCAATTTTACACACTAATCCCTTGTGTGGGACTTTATCTGAAAATCCAAATAAACCACAATCTCTGGCTTCTCATAACTCTAATGATTACATCCTCAAAGAATTCCAATAGATTTGGTAAGAATGATTTCCCTTTCATAAAGCCATGCTGACTCTTTCCAATCCTGCCAGCGTTATCCAAGAGCTCTGCTTTAAAACTTTTGATTATGAACTCTAGAATGTTCCCCACCAGCAATGTCAGGCTGACTGGTCTATAATTCTTCTCTCTATCTCCCTTTTAAAGTAGTGGGGTTACATTAGCTGCCTCCAATTCATTGGAACTGTTCCAGAGTCTACAGAATATTGGAAGATGACCACCAAGTTATCCATTATTTCTACAGTCATTTCCATAAATACTGAGGTGTAGATTATCAGGTCCTGTGGATTCATAGGCTTTCAATCCCATCAATTTCTTCAACTCCATTATCTATGAATATTGATTTCCTTCAATTCCCCCACTTCCTATATGCAGTGTTCCCCAACATTTCTGGTATGCTCTTTAGGTGGATGGCCATTTCTTTTTCCCCAATTATAAATTCCCCTGTTTCTGACTGTAAGAGACCTACATTATTGGGACCTCTTGTATATCGATTACAGCTCAGCCTTCAACAGCATTATTCCTGCAAAACTCATCTCTAAGCTTTGGCTTGGGGCTCGGTTCCTCCCTCTGTGACTGGGTTCTAGATTTCCTGACCCACAGACCGCAATCAGTAAAGACAGGCAATGACACCTCTTCCACAATCATCCTCAACACTAGTTCCTCACAAGGCTGTGTTCTTATTCCCCTCAGTCCTTACTACCCTCTTTATACACCCAAGGCCAAATTCCCCTCTAACTCTATTTTCAAATTTGTTGATGACACTACCGTAGTGGGTCAGATCTCAAAGAACGATGAGACGGAGATCAGGAAAGAGATAGAAAATCTGGTGAGTTACAGTCACGACAATAATCTCTCGTTCAATGTCAACAAAATGAAGGAGGTGGTCAGTGAACTCAGGAAGTGCCCCTATCTACATCAATAGGGGTGAAGTGGAAATGGTCAAGAGCTCCAAGTTTCTATGTGCCCGGATCATCAACAACCTGCCCTGGTCCCACCAAAGCCTCTATTTTCTTAGGAGGGTGAGGAAATTTGGAATGTCCGCAATGACTCTCACCAACTTTTATAAGTGCACCATAGAAAGCATTCTTTCTCATTGTACCACAGCTTGATATGACTCTTGCTCTGTCCAAGACCGCAAGAAACTACAAAGGGTCGTGAACAAAGCATCATGCAAATGAACCTCTCATTTATTGACTCTGTCTACATTTCTTGCTACCTTGGAAAAGCAGGATTCCATATAGTGGGGACATATTCTCTTCCACATTTGTCCATCAGGTAAAAACTACAAAAGTCTGAGGTCACATACCCACCAACTCAAGAATAGCTTCTTCCCTGCTGTTATCAGAGTGTTGAATAGACCTACCTATTAAGTTGATCTTTCTCTACACCCTAACTAAGATTGTAACACTACTTCTGAACTCTCTCTTTTCCTATTATGACATTCTTTGTCTGTTTAGCATGCAAGAAACAATACTTTTGTCTGTTTACTCTCCTGTCATGATTTATCCCTTAGAAGCAAACATTTTGTAAGATGCTTAATATCAACAAACATCAATTTCTCTTGGACCCCTCTTGTCTGGTCCTTGTGTTTACAAAATATAGTTCTTACAAAGAGAAGTGGGCTTACAATGAAACAACAACTATCTCTTCTTTAAAGGCAGCCCATTATTCAGTTAAAGTTTTGCCTGCCAACCTTTGATTCCCATTTGTCTGGCCCAGGTCCACTTTTATCCTCTTGAAGTCAGCTTTCATCGGTTAATTATCCTAACGCTGGGTGGTTCCTCGTCATTCCTATTCCTAAACCTTGTGTTGCAATGATCGTCTAAACATTCCACACTAACAACTGATCCACTTGACCCACCTCATTCCCAAGAACCAGGTCAAGTAGTGCCTCTTATTTCATTGGCTGGAAATATACTGCAGTAGAAAGTTTTTTTGAACATATTCTTGTCTATCTTTAAAAAAAACAAAGTCCCCTATAATGACTACACTATAATTCTTGCACCCTCTGTAATTTTCTTGTAAATACATCCCTTCTCATTAGTTGGTGATCTGTAGATGGCAATGAGTAACGTAATTGCTCCTTCTTTGTACCATAGCTCCAGCAAATGTGGTTCGTTTAACATTTTACATCGCGAGTCTCTTTGAAGTCATGCAAAGGTCCTCAGAGATTATGATGCAGCGTACTTTACAGTACAAATTGCTCATTGTAATTCTTTTTGCCATTTCTGCACTGTAATAACGTATATTCTGCGCTGTAATAATGGTACATTCTGCAGACAAGTCATCATTATAGTGGCAGTTTTTGGCTTGTTGACACAGAATTTGCTGTGAGTAAATTCAATTATTAGTGCCACAAAAAGTCAACAATTACTGGATTTGCACAATACGTATGAATTAAACTGATCAGGATTAGGGCTGTTCTTATGCAGTTGATATCCCCTTTTATTGGGTTGCTAACATTACTAGAATGCCATATAGTTTTGCAGATCCCCATAAAGAAACAGAACTTGAATACAGCTGAAAAGAAAGACATGTTATGCATCAGAACAAAAGCAAAAATGCCAAATATCAAACTCCCACAATAATTTATAGTATGAGAAATTGTCGGTAAAGCCACAGCACGATTCAAGGAAGCAGCTCACCACTACCTTCCCAGGGCAACTGGGAATGGACAATAAATGCTGGCCAGCCAGCAACATCCATGTTCCACAAATTAATAAAAAAAGAATGTGGTGACTGGTTAACAAGTCCAATTGGTCAAGACATTGCTGTAGAGAAAGCAACAGGAAACTATAGACTTCCCAGGCTAGTGGTAATTCAAAAAAGGTACGAGATTTGAACATAGTCTTTACGTGTAGGGACCTGTTCCCTGCAAACAAAAGTAATATGCTCAAACTGTGCATCATTTTCCAAATACCTGGGAGCATCGCCAATCACAGTTGAACTGTCAACCAATTAATGCCCTTTTTACCTACAGCGCAAATTGTTGTGATGGCTTGAAATTTGGCATTCTTGTGTTATCCTGATCAGTGCAAGATCCAAAGTGTCAACATTCAGCAACATGTGTCTCTTCTCAGTAACCTTGATAGGCAGCAATTGAAAGTTTGCAACTTCTTTCCTGCAAGTAATAAATTGTTGGATTTTTCCTTTCTTATGCTTTTTTCTCTCTCTCTGTCCAATGTTCCTTTCAGTTTCGACTTTTTTGTTTATTTAATTTCTCTCTAATTTGTCATATTTCTTTCTTGTACTTTGCTCTTTCTTCCTCACCTTTAGATATAATTCCCCAATTCATCACTACTACTGTCATTCTGCATGTTGTGCTCACTGCGCCATTATCAGTTCACATTTCCTGCAATCTGAATATGGACTTAAATCATTGGATCCTTGATCAGAATTGCCCAGTGGCAAACACTGATAGACATATTGACCTACATAGAGTCACAGAACAATACTTACAGAAATAGGCCCTTCTGCCCAACCATACCAACCATGGTGCCCTCCCAGCTGTCCCAATTGCCCAAATTTGGCCCACCCTTCTAATCCTTTCCCATCCATGTACTAATTCAAAGGCTTTTTAAGCAGATTGCTATTGCTTCAACCACTTTCTCTGGCAGCTCATTTCATAAACCGTCTGCATGAACAAGTTGCTCCTCAGAACCCTTTTAAATATTTGCCCTCTTGCCTAAACATATGCCCTCTAGTTTTCAATTCCCCTTCCCGAAGGAAAAAAGTCTGTGGGGGTTCATCCTATTTGCCCCTTATAGCAACATAAGAACATAAGAACTAGGAGCAGAAGTCAGTCATCTGGCACCTCAAACCTGCTCTGTCATTCAGTAAGATCATGACTGATCTTTTTGTGGACTTAGCTCTACTTAGCCATCCACTCACTATAACACTTAATTCCTTTACTGTTCAATAATGTATCTATCCTTGCCTTAAAAACATTCAAAGAGGTAGCCTCAACTGCTTCAGTGAGCAGCAAATTCTAGAGATTCACAACACTTTGTGTGAAGAAGTTCCTCCTCAACTCAGTCTAAATTTGCTTCTCTTTATTTTGAGATTTAGCCCCCATTTCTAGTTTCACCTGCCAGTGGAAACAACTTCCCTGCTTCTATCTTATCTATTCCCTTCATAATCTTATATGTTTCTATAAAGTTCTCCCCTCATTCTTCTGAATTCCAATGAGTACAGCCCCATTCTATTCAATCTCTCCTCATAAACCAACCCTTTCAACTTCAGAATCAACCTAGTGAATCTCCTCTTGACGCCCCTCCAGTACCAGTATATCCTTTCTCAAATAAGTAGACCAAAACTGTACACAGTAATCCACGGTGGTGTGGCCTCACCAACACCTTATACCGCTGCAACGTAACTTTGTTGTTTTTAAACTCCATTCCTCTAACAATGAAGGACAAAATTCCATTCGCCTTCTTAATTACCTGCTGCATCTGCAAACCAAGTCCTTGAGATTCCTGCACAAGGACACCCAGATCCCTCTGCACAGCAGCATGTTGCAATTTTTTCTACCATTTAAATAATAGTCCATTTTGCTATTATTCCTACCAAAATGGATGATTTCACATTTACCGTTGTTGTATTCCACCTGCCAGATCCTCACCCACTCACTCAGATTGTCTATATCCCTTTGTATACTACAAGCATCCTCTTAGGCTTTGCTCTTCCACCCATCGTAGTGTCATCTGCAAATTTTGACACGCTACACTTGGTCCCCAATTCCAAATCATCTATGTAAATCATAAACATGATTTTCTACACTTCAATAATGTCACTCCTCGTTCTCCGACATTCCAAGAAATAAAAAGGACAATGGAGCAGGTTCACCCCCGACACTGGCATCTCCTCTGAGGCCATGAGCATCATGAATTCCTCTGTCAACAATACCTTTGAGCGCATTGCGAACGAAGCTTCCCACCTGGCCCATTACAACAACAGCAAACCATCCACTCCTGGGAGATCCAGACTGCCCTGTGCCTGCTGGTACCCAGGGCATGTGCCAAGCACACCATGCCAGAGGGGACAAAGGCAGTGACCAAGTACACCAGTTCCAAGTAAAACTACACTATGCACTGAAAAAGATATTTCAGTTCATTCCTTCACCTTTTGTGGCACTTAAAATATGCTTCCAGGGCACACATGATTTAATGCATTTGTCGCTCTATTCTTAACATCACATTCCATCGTCTCTAGTCTGTAAATGGAAAAACAGCCCGCAAAGCTTGTTCGGCTTCACGGCTCAAGCTACCCACCCAATGCGTCGAGAAAGAAACCCTCTCCGACATCCATTCTGCAAAAAGAAATCTCTTTGAAACAAAACTCCCAGCGTAAATGGAATCATTTAAATCTCAAACCCACGCGGAGGGTAAATTTCTTTATGGTTCTGCTTTTGTTTAAAAAGAAGCCTGTGAAAGTTCCTACCACAATATCCTCAGCGCTTTCCAGCCTTCATCTGAATCACGTTTGTTGAATTAAATCCCAGTTTGCGCCCTCCCTTGTCACGTTTCTCCGGCTTTCTTTGGGGTTCACACTGAAGGAGAGTCTCTGGCTTTCCCGGAAAGTTAGCCTCTGCTTTAATAAACAATAAGTCTCACTGCATCTCCCCAGTGCACCCTGACCCCAGCCCACCCTCCACACTCCTGCCCGGTCTCTCCAGCTCACCTCCAGTTGAGTGTCCAGCAGCCTTACACCAGCCCTGAAAGCGCTCACTCAGAGCCACTGCCTCTGGGATCTTCCTGATAACATAACCGAGGTGCAGTGAGATTCTCCAGCCACAGACAGGCAGAGAGTGAGCTCTCTCTCTGTGCGTCAGTGATCCGGGGAGAGGTGACAGGGAGAGAGAGAGAGATATCTGATCGGCCCCGCAGGATCTCCAGGTCCCACCCACTCAGGGAAACATCTCCACTTGCTCAGTTCGCAGAGTTTTCTGATCCTGCTTCTGTTTTGGAGAGGAACAGCGCACAAACCTGTTCACCATTTCGTAGTGTTGACAGCGTTCATCAAATAAAATCCCCAGTCAGTACAAAAAACATTTGCTGCAATAACCGAATCCACTCAATCAGTGCCTGGGTCTGTCTTATTATTTTATCTGTTATTATGTCTGCAATTTAACAAAAAGGATTCGATTACATGCGACAGGGTCTCTTTATGGGTGGGTTTGTGCGGGGTGGGAGTTGGATGGAAAATACAAGACTGCAACATTGAATACTTACAGCCACAGAGGGTGGGTGGGGGACGTTTTTCCCCTACAAGGTAAGGGGGGGTTAGCTACTGCAGAACTGGCCAATATCTATTCCCCAGTCAACATCACAAGCAACAGTAAGATAACAGCAGAATTGGAACCAAAAACAGACAATGCTGGGGAGGCAATGGCCCAAAGCCATTATCACTAGACTATTAATCCAGAAACTTAGCTGATATTCTGGCGACTGGAGTTTGAATCCTGCACAGCAGATGGTGGAATTTGAATTCAATAAAAGAATATGTGGAATTAAGAATCTACTGATGACCATAAAAATCATGGTCGATTGTTGGAAAAAAAAACCACCTGGTTCACTTATGTCATTGAGGGAAGGAAATCTGCCGTCCTTACCTGGTCTGGCCTACATGTGACTCCACAGCAATGTGATTGACTCTCAACTGCCCTCAGTTAGATAGGGATAGGCAATAAATGCTGGCCAGCTAATGGCACCCATGTCCCATGAATGAATCAAATAAATCTCAGCAGGTATGACAGCATCTGTGAAGAGAGAACAGCTCTGAGGAAGGGTCATCCAGACTTGAAACATAAGGGGTAATTTTGAAGCCTGCACTCTCAGTCTGTGGGAATAGTGACGTGTGCTCACTATCTGGAGAGCATGATTTGCACCAGCAATTCTCCAATTTTACCAGTCCCTCGCTGGTGAATCATAGTATCATGGAATGGCATGAAATATGCTGTGGGATTGCAGAAAGCTCATTTTAATTCATTAGTGAGCACTCTGTCCGGGATTTCTTCTCTGAGCGGACATTCAGCAGGTGCCAGTGTGATGTCACATTGCCGCCATTTGCAACAGGTTCATTTGGTCATGAACCTATTGGGGAGGGGGGGTCTCCCTGGGGGCGCAAAGCCCCTGGGGGAGAGGGACATGACCAGACATAGCACAAGTTGGTTGTGTTAGGTCGGCAACATGCCAACCTGGCAGTGTCAGCCTGTGTCATAGGATGGGACCCAGTGGGAGCCTCATAGGGAAAATGAGATTCATTTATATGTGGTGGTGCCAAGGGTGTATGGAGGAGCTGGGGATGTCAGCGATGGCTGTTAGGGGATGGAGCTGATGATGGACACAGGTGATCAGAGGGTTGGTGGAAAAATGCTGACCCCGATCGGGAGATGGGACAGGGGCCCCCTGAGAGCTCGGTGGTGGGCTAGAGGGGGAGGTTTACTCAGATTCTGATTGGGCCATCCTTTAAAGATGGTGCCTCTATCTCTGAGCAGTGGGATCCTGCCCCCCTCCGTATGATGATGTGAAACACAACTCCTTGTTTTTTTTGGCAGAGTATTGTAAGATGTGGCGAGAAACACATTGCTTTTCTTTCCGGAAACAACACACTACCATTTTTTGATAAGATTTTGCCCATTAGCTCTGCTTTATCCACAGATGCTGTCAGAACTGCTAAGTTTTTCCAGCGTGTTCTGTTTTAATTACAAGTAACAGGTTGTCAGTTCATTCATGAATGTTGAAATATGGATGTTAGCCTCTGATGCTGACGCAGACAAAGCTGGCAAAGTCATGATTATTAAGGTGATTTATTGAGATAACAGGCAAGGAAAGCTTTTTATTTCTTTACCTAATTTGTGCACAATAAATAATTCCATCAAAAGTGTATTTGTTGGATCTTATTCAGTGTTCATCTCTCCATCAAAGTCTCCCTTCATCATATAAGAAGGTTAATGCCTTATTTGGGGATTGAATTTAGGAGCCGCAGCATCATGTTGCAACTGTACAAAACTCTAGTGCGGCCGCACTTGGAGTATTGTGTGCAGTTCTGGTCCCCACATTATAAGAAAGATGTGGAGGCATTGGAGAGGGTACAGAGGAGGTTTACCAGGATGTTGCCTGGTATGGAGGGCAGGTCCTATGAAGAGAGGTTGAAGGATTTGAGGTTGTTTTCGTTAGAAAGGAGGCGGCTAAGAGGGGATCTTATTGAAGCATATAAGATGATTAGAGGTTTAGATAGGGTGGACAGTGATAGCCTTTTTCCTAGGATGGAGAAAGCTAGCACGAGGGGACACAGCTTTAAATTAAGGGGTATGAGTTATAGGACGGATATCAGAGGTAGGTTCTTTACTCAAAGAGTGATTAGGGAGTGGAATGCCCTGCCTGCAGCTGTTGTAGATGCGCCAAGTTTGGTGGCGTTTAAGAGGTTAATTGATAAGTATATGGAAGAGAAGGGAATGGTTTAGTTTGGAGGGGCATTGCTTTTTATTTTGGTCGGCACAACATCGAAGGCCGAAGGGCCTGTTCTGTGCTGTAATGTTCTATGTTCTATGTTCTATTATTTCAAACTTATACTCACTAGATTGCTAGGTAACTATATGGCTACACACAATAGAATACAAGGAATAGTGTTCAAACAGTCTCGTGCTGAACAGTATCATACGAACAGAAAATGCTGCATAAAAATGCAGCAGGAGCGTCTGTGGAGAGGGAAACAGATTTAATGTATTGAGTCTGTATGGCCCTTGAATATCACAATGGGTGTCAGCCTAGATTATTTGCTTGACTGCTGGACTGGAACTTGAAGCCGCACATTTTGATAAGCTAACTATGCGCAGATACCTGATTCAAACGTACTGAAAATGCAAAGCAGGTGCTGGATCATGTAAACAGTGCGTGGGACTTGAAAGCAACAAAAGTTGAGAGGAGAAATTTAGTATTATCAATAAAATAGTACAAAGGGAAAAAAGATTACTAGAGAAAGAGATTAGAGATACATGAGGGATCAAGCAAAAATATTCCTTTTTAATTGTTTGGGATGTCCCACAGGAGTAAGACAGGGATCCAGCTCACTGCAAGTCTCAGCCTAATTTGAAATAAAACACAGAAGAAGCTGGAAAAACACAGCAGCTCTGGCAACATCAGTGGAGAGACATTCCAACTCTGCATGACTCCTTCAAGGCAGATTCTTCTTCCACCTAATTTGCAGTCTTTGTGACACATGCCTGTTGGAGTTACGAAAATCTGTCAGGATAGTTATTGATTCACTGGCTCCTTGGTATTATTCAATAGGATGGCAGTATAGAAGCACAATTTGTTGTTAGCATGTTACTCCAGTATACTATAGAGGTTAGCACTGCTGCCTCAATGTGCCAGGGACACAAGTTCGATTCCCAGCTTGGGTCACTGTCTGTGCAGAGTCTGCATGTTCTCTCTGTGTCTGCATGGGTTTCCTTCAGGTGCTCTGGTTTCCTTGTACAGTCCAAAATGTGTGCATTGGCCATGCTAAATTCTCTCTCAAGGTACCTGAACAGGCACTGGAGTATGGCGACTAGGGGGTTTTCACAGCAATTTCATTGTGTTATTGTAAGCCTACTTGTGACAATAATAAAATAAACTTTAGAATACAGATGAACATCCACAAATACTACACATGGTGAGTTTCCAATCTCAGTCTTGACATTATACAATAATGGAAGGATCTGCTCTTCCACAGTCATAGGGGGGAAACATAATAACGAGAGCTTGTCTCTGAGCTGTTCTTATTGCTTTCCACTGATTGTCTCAGCTTCTCAACTGATCTTTCATTTCAGAAAACGCAAAAGAAGAAAAATCATCTTCCTCAGTTCTCTGCTCTAAGACAAGCCTGAAGCACAACACTACAACCCTGCACCGCGGGTAGGGTCAAGGAAGGAGCCCCTGAATCCACCTCAGATGGATCAATCACACATCGTTTTTTTTTTCACAAATATACTTTGTGAAATATTTGAAATAACATTACAAATCGGCCGTCACACATACTGCAGTGATATTTAGGTTTTCTACATGTTACACTCTTGAGATGCTTCAATATAGCCAAGGAAATGTTGCAGACATTTCAAAATGGACATTTCAAATGGTGCAAAGATATTTAAGTTGTCTACTTAGAACAACTTGCACTCCGAGGCACTTCAATTGTGATGTGTATAATATTCATTGCATGCATTCGATAAGTCATACAGCACGAGGGGTTTTCAGTTCACTGTGACTGAAAGATCTTAATGAGCTTCTTTGTTGCGTCTCTGGGATTTGCCCCAGGATTTAGTGTGTCTCTCAGTATGTATGTAGTCCTGAGTTTTGGAATGTGCCAGTCTGCAGCACTCAGTCAAGGACAATTCTTTACTTTGGAAGATCAACAAGTTTCAGGCAAAACAAAGAGCATCTTTCACTGAGTTAATGACCCTCTGATAACATTTAATTTTTGTGTCAGTGCATCCTTGGGAACAGCCCAAAGTAACAAGAGTCCTGTGTCATAGAGCTGCTTGGGATGAACCTTGACAAAAATCATGTCATCCCACTTCAGACTTTATTTGCAAAGGCACTTACTATAAAGAGCTGAGCAACAGTCTCATCCCCATCACAGCCACTGTGCAGATAGATTGAGATTCTGGGCATGTAGAAAGGATCTGACATAGAGAGCCTTTCTCAACCCTAGTCAAGCTGGATTTTGGTGCCTGGTTGAAACTTCTGTTGATGAGATATCCTGCCAAACGACAGTTTACGCAGAAAACTATCCAATTGGATCAACCACCTTTTCCCATAGGGCCTCTTGAACATTACATACAGACCACTTCCTGATAGACTTTAGGTCAAAGATGTTTCCCTGCATAAAATTTTCCATGAGGAACAGGTGATATGGTACAGTCCAACCACTTGGAGAGTTCCGTGGGAGCATGGCCAGACCCATATTCATCGATTAAAGAGATAATCATCGACTTCAGGAATCGTAAAGGAAAACATACCCCTGTCTACATCACTGAGGGCGAAGTGGAAATGGTCAAGAGCTTCAATTTTCTAGGTGACCAAATCACCAACAACTTGTCCTGATCCCTCCAAACTGATGCTATAGTTAAGAAAGTCCATCAATGCTTCTACTTTCTCAGGAACCTAAGGAAATTTGTCATGTCCACCATGACTCTCACTAACTTTTCCAAATGCACCATAGAAAGCATCCTTTCCAAATGTATTGCAGCTTGGTATGGCTTCTGCTCTGCCCAAGACTGCAAGAAATTACAAAGGATTGTGAATGAAGCCCAGTCCATCATGCAAATCAGCCTCCCATCCATTGACTGTGTCTACACTTTCTGCTTTCTTGGAAAAGCAGCCACCGTAATCAAGGACTCTACACACCCTCTCTTCCACCTTTTTCCATCAGGAAAAAGATGCAAAAGTCTGAGGACATGTACCAACCGACTCAAGAACAGCTTCTTTCTTGTTGCCATAAAACGTTTGAATGGATATATCTCACATTAACTTGATCTTTCTCTACATCCTAGCTATGACTGTAACATTTATTATTTATTCACTCCTTTCCTTCTCTATGAACAGTATGCTTTGTCTGTATATCGCGCAAGAAACAATACCTTTCACCCTATTCTAATACATGTGTCATGATAAATCAAATCAAATCAAAAATGCAATTCTAGAGAGAGGTGGAACCTTAACAAGGCGTGACACTTGATGGTTGTGCGCTGAGGATTCCTGTATGGCTTGATGCAGACACACATCAAGGTGGCTGTCAGCATTAGGATGTTCAGCACGCTTTTTTTCCACTTTACATGTATGTGCATCGCATTCCTAGTAATGCAATCCATTTTTGACCTACAGCGAAAAATAACTTGGGTAATTTCCATAGTGCAGGAACGAGGAATGGGTCAGATCTGCATCACATATAACAACACCAAGAGTGCCTCACAACTAATGACCAGGTTCTAACCAGGAGAAGGAACATCATTCCCACATGCCCAGTTTGTACCTACTCCCTCCTTCCAGCTTCTAACATGTGCCCTTCCCCTTCAAATCATACCCCCAGCAACTTCAGACTGTATGGCCTGATAGACAGTAGAGGGGACAAGGTGTCGGTCAGCCCAATTTCTGAAGAACATTGGTCTCACTCTTCCCATGATTTACCTTGGCGTCCAAGGCCATTTCTAATCATTGGCAGATGTTGATGCTTTGACTTGAGCGCGTCCACTGTCTGAGATCATCACTCATCTCATGCCCGCATCCTTCCTGATGGACTCGCAAAGGATTCTATAAAATAAACAAAGAGGACAGAGGAGAGAGGGCAGCTCTGGCAAATGCCAGGTTTAATTGGAAAGCTTTCTGATTCCCACCCGTTGATTGAAACTACTCCTCTGATGTTTGTGTGAAGCAATTGGATCCGATTGCAGATTCCTTCCTAAACCCCATTTTGGAGTGCAGTTTGTCAAAAGCCTTCTCCTGGTCCATGTTAATGAGGTAGATATCCACAACTCTGCCACACAAGGCTATTAGGTATATTTCTGCTGGGTCTGGTCAGGGTAGATCACCAACTCCAGAGCAGATCTGACCCAAATGGTAATGAGCTTGGACAGAATTTTATAATCCAGTTCAACAGTGAGATGAGTCACCAATTTCTAATTTCTTACCTTTCCAAATTCTGGACGAGGGTAATGTAGGTGAGGGATTCTGACATGCACCTGTCCAGAAGCATACTCTCATGTACCTCCAGCAGGTCTGGGCCAATCCAATCCCACAAAGTCGAATACAACTCAGCTGGAAAGCCATTACTCCCGGGGGAGGGTGTTACAACTATGTCCTAACCTGATCCACACCAGCAATCTGAACTACTCGCTACTCTTCATTCCCCTGACCCAAGCAGTCTGAGTTGATGTGGCAACATACATTGTTTTGTGCACATTGCAGCCTGGAGCTAAGGATTATTTCGATCACTTGGCTGACAAGGAATCCCTCCTGCTCTTGCCACCAGGTATTGGTGGGTGTAAGGATTTAGAAGTTAACCCCCACCCTTTGTGAAATAAGAAGGAGATGAAAGCAGCACCGAAATTTAAATGAACACCTAGAGGTCCTTTGGATTGATTCTGGATGAGTGATGTTACACTGAGAATCTTTACCTGATAAAATATTTGTTGTTTAAACAAATACTATAAATAAATTATGCACATAATTGTCACTCGTAGATTCCCTAAGGGCTGAAATGCCACAAGGGACCCACCAGCCTTTGCTGCTGTAATTGCATAAGAGATAAATCACAATCCCTGGCAAATGTTAAATGGAATTCTGTCTGTTTCCCTGAGGATTCTGACAGTATCCAATCAAAGGAGTCAGTATGAATATCCAGCCTCTCAGAATTGGAAGTTTTCTCACAACATGAACCCATGGGATGATTATGCAGAGAGACCATGCATTAAGGGACAATTTTCCAGGTTTACAACAGCTTTGAAAAGCCTTATCTGACTATCCATATCAGGATATTTCGGACAAGCTATCGAGAATTTTCTACCATTTGCCCTGGATGGGTGTGAAGACTTGTTGAAATTTACTAGTTTGCTGCAAATTCCGGTATATAACAATGATAAAATACATCGTGAAGTCATCAGAAAAAATACAACAGTTATACATGTTTCCATCTGATTTTAGATCATTCCTTTATTTTAACGAAGTACTTTTCTGCTTGCTGTTTTAGGTTGTTTTCTGGTCATGTGTACTGCTATAATTTTGATAAGTTTTATTCATTAGTCACAAGTAGGCCTACATTAACATTGCAATGAAGTTACTGTGAAAATCCCCCAGTTGCCACACTCAGGCACTTGTTCAGGCACACTGAGGGAAAATTTAGCCTGGTCAATACATATCTTTGGACTGTGGCAGGAAGCTGGAGCACGTGGAGGGAACCGAAACTTACACAGGGAGAACATGCAAACTCCACATAGACAGTGACCCAAGCCAGGAATTGAACCAGAGTCCCTAGTAGTGTGAAGCACCAGTGCTATCCACTGTGCTATCGTGCCACCAGGCAAGTGGTGTATTTGTTCTAGGATTTGAGATCAGGGAGAGATTGAATTTATTTGAACGACAGAGCAGGCTTGAAGGACTGAATTTGTCTACATCTGCTCCTACTTCCTATGCTCCTCCCCAGGAATGACTGTTTTTTACCCGGAATGTTATAATTGTGAAAACTGGTAAAGCAGTGATTACTATCCAGCTATAACTAAATTGTCCTTTGGAGGGGTAACACTTGTAGCCCAGGGTATGATTTTCACACTGTTGTCAGTAAACGGCAGCAACATCACCATTTACTGTCAATTTAGAACTCTTCCTAGCTCCTATGTCTTTCCAGTTAAGCGTTGTGAGCGTTTGGATGAAAGAACAACTCAGATAAGAAAATATATCAAAGTTTAGCAGCTTGCTTGATCAGCTAATTGAAGAAAAAATGTATTTTATGCTGAGATTTGACTCAGCTATTCAGCTTTGTTTCCAGGTATTTGAGTTAATCTGTTATACATGTATGAAAGGGGGTGAATAAATTGTCATAGAATCCCCATAGTGTAGAAAGAGGCCATTCAGCCCATCAATTCTGCACTGACCAGGCCCTATTCCAGCAACCCCACATATTTACCCTGCTAATTCCAGTGACACTAGGGTCAATGTAGCATAGGCAATCAACTTAATCCACACATCCTTGGGCTGTGGGAGGAAATCAGAGCACCCAGAGGAAACCCATACAGGCACAGGGAAAACATGGAAACTCCATGCAGACTGTAACCCGAGGCCAGAACTGAACCCATGTCCCCAGTGCTGAGAGGCCACAGTGCTAACCACGGTGCCACCATATTGCTCATCCCAGTGAGCCCAAGGAGTGGAAATTCAAGCGGTCGGAAGTGGAAAGGGAAAACCTCCAGAGATTTCTAGCTTTGTTATGCGGTCCCAGAAATAATGGGCTTTTACTAAGGTTAGGGACCAATTCAGAAACTCCAAGATGTGTTATGAAGTTAACCCAGATCCTGTCTGATCCTTTTGTTTGTGGCATTAGGGTGAGCATAAAATGTTTCATTCTGGGCATGATTCAAATGACCAATTAGGAAGCTTGAATTAAAACAAATTTTGTTTTTAACAACACAAAATATACCAAAAAGAATTAGCAGAACTTTTACCAATTGGA
Organism: Sphyrna mokarran; assembly: GCA_024679065.1. NCBI lineage: Eukaryota > Metazoa > Chordata > Chondrichthyes > Carcharhiniformes > Carcharhinidae > Sphyrna > Sphyrna mokarran. The sequence goes on along the minus strand of JAGIQG010000005.1, from coordinate 36,126,200 downwards.
AGTACTTAAACATGACAAGGTATAATTCTTAACAGCTAGCTATCTCTATAGTTCCAATGTAAGCAATGCCCCATTGACATAAATCCTTTTTTAAAAATTAACACAAAACAAATATGTTCAAGTGGATGCTAGATTTCCAACCTTCTAACATTTCTGGACAGAAACACAGATAGCCACCTGCCTTCTGATTCTCATATAACAACCTCCCAAGAAAGATTCATCCCTAAACAGAAGAATCTCATCGATAGAGACTTATTTCCTTTCAGATCAATCTTCACTTTCAGAAAGGGAAAGAAACGTCTATCTCTAAAGACCACAAGCAGCAGACTGAGCATGATTTCAGTACCTGAGTGGAACAAAATGTGACAGGCACCCTAAAAATGGAAGTGGGTGTCTCACCGTACTGTCAACCATGAGGTTTGAAATCAGGTAATCTTGGAAATCCAATGGTAATAATGTGGCAAATATAACCTCACCTCAGCAGCTGAAACTATAAGTGATTGAAGCTAGAACCTACTTGCTGTTCAGATTCTAATCAGGATCCAGCAAAAATAATTGTAGCTGCTCTGTGAAATCAGTAAGCTCTCACATTGATGCTTAGAACCTCTTTGAAGCAATCAAGGGTTGTGGTATGGGTAAACTTCCTTTCAGTGAATTGTGAAGTTAAAAGGGCCTTGGGGCCATCGAGAAGATGAAGTCACATCAATGGGTTGCATTCAGTTGTAAGGTTGTATGATTGCACTCATGTTAAATCATTTATATCATTGACCAAACTCTATTAACCACAGTGTAAAGAGTTCCTCAGTGTTAATTCGAATGATTCATGAGTCTGGTTCCCTCTAAAAGCTGAACAGGTATCCTCTGAGGCTGGAGTGGTAATAGAAGTGTCAATCAGATCTAGAATAGAACATATCAAACTGACTTGGAGTGATTTGATGAAGCTTGCTAACGTAATGCCGCTAAATGATTAGTCAATATGTTGCAAAAATGTTAACCCTCTAGCCTTTCTTCTTCAAATGTTCAGGAAGATGCTTATATTGTAAAGTATTCAAATGATTAACTGATGCTCTAATTATACAGTGGGACAGCAATTAAAATGGGGACAACTGAACATTTAAAATTATTCTTACTAATGTAAGCCATCCCAAAGGTACAGTCCTCATATTCCCCAGAACTAATGCCATTCTCCCTCATCAGTCTTTAAACCACGTATTCATAATTTTATGTACCGCTTGGTCAATTTGTATACAGCTCAGGTAATAATCAGGAAATTATAGTTTTGGAGGTTCTGTTCATTAGTTTAGTGCCTGAGTCTTCAAACTGCCCAGGCAGAACTTCCTTCCTCATTCTCTCACTCTGTTATTGGTATCTACATGCACCACGACCATCAGATCCACCCCCTCTCACCACAGGTTCTTCTCCAGCCCAGAGCAGATGTCCCGAATCCTGGCACCTGACTTGTTAACACAATAAGAAGACTGACAACACCAGGTTTAAGCCCAACCGATTTATTTGATATTAAACTCACACAAGCTTTCGAGGCTGTCCTCTTCGTCAGGTGAATGAGGTGTTCTGGTCTCAAACAGCACATATAACAGCACAGACTGTTTGCAGATTGCTGATTAGAATGCGAATCTTTACACCTAACCTGCTATTCAAGTCTTAAAGTGGTTGACAATGTATGTGGACGGAGCACTGAGCACTGGTTGAAGAGATGTGTATTGTCTCCAGACAGCACAGTAAGTGAGGTTTTTTGCTAACCCAGGCAAGTCATGGGGGTTACAGATAGTGTGACATGAAGCCAAGATCCCTGTTGAGACCGTTCTCATGTGTGCGCAACTTGGCTATCAGTCTCTGCTCAGCGACTCTGCGCTGTCGTGTGTCATGAAGGCCCCCTTGAAGAACGTTTACCTGAAGGTCGGAGGCCGAATGCCCATGACCGCTGAAGTGTTCGCCAACAGGAAGGAAGCAGTCTTACCTGGTGATTGTCGAGCGATGTTCATTCATCCGCTGTTGTAGTGTCTGCGTGGGCTCCCCAGTGTACTATGCTTCGGGACACCCTTTCTTGCAATGTATTAGGTAGACAACGTTGGCCAAGTTGCAAGAGCACGTGTTGTGTACCTGGTGAATGGTGTTCTCATGTGTGATGATGTCATCCATGTTGATGATCTAGCATGTCTTGCAGAGGTTGCTGTGGCAGGGTTGTGTGGTATTGTGGTCACTGTTCTCCTGAAGGCTGGGACCTGACTGGTAATACAGCCTTCAAGATTTTTGATCTTGGCTTCAGAGAACAGTACTTGTTCACCTGACTATGCTATCCCCAACTACAATTAAACTATTATTTAATTAAAATTATTTAATTTAGAGTGTCAATTTGTTTTTACAATATCGCTAATCTTTACTTTCCACATTTTCTGTTTTCCTACCTTCATTTCCAATGTCAGAAAGGTGGAAGAGAGAAAGACTTACCTATCAGTCACTTACCTTGTGAAATTACACAGATGTGTTCATTCAGTGCTGTAATGCTATTACAACTCACGCCCCATCTCCTGCCTTGGCCTGCACCTGCTCCACTGATCTGTAGACACAGTAAAGAAAACCAGGCACAGCAATATCCTTTCTGCCACTTTCCTGAACTCCCATACTTATCTTAAGGCCCAAGCACGCAGAGCAAGATGTTACTCTGTGCAAGGACACTGGCAAGCTTGTTTTTAATGTAACAGCCTTCCTTGTTTAAGAAAATAATCTGAACTGGGTTACTAACTGCTCTAATTTAATGAAATAGGTACACCAAGAGAGAATGAGAAAATAAATCAGCCTGAATGTCAATGCTTGTTTCCCAGGGACATCTATGACTCATTCTTTTTTACTATTAATACAAACACATATAGGCACAAGTTGCGAGGTTACATTTAATGTGTTTATATAACTTAGCACTTAAATAACATCTCATTGTGAGATTCTGTCCATAATGCAATCTCTACTGCCAAGCAATTTGCCATAGCATTTCTTGTTCTATTTCCTTTCTGGAATCATCCCACTTGTATCTGCTTTTGATGCCACAATAGATACTTGTCTGCGAGGAACAGAAAAGGCAGGCAGGGAGAGTACCTCATCCATTCTGTCTGCATGGAATCCCTACAGTGCAGAAGGAGGCCATTTGGCCCATCAAATCCACCCCAACTACAATCCCACCCAGGTTCTATTCACATAATCTCACATACTTACCCTGATGCCAGGGGCAATTTAGCACAGCCAATCAATCTAATCCACACATCTTTGGACTGTGGGAGGAAACTGGAGAACCAGGAGGAAACCGATACAGATATGGGAGAATGTGCAAACTCCGTACAGACAAGCTGGAATTGATCCTGAGTCCTTTCTAGCTGTGAGGCAGCAATGCTAACCACTTTGTTAATGTGCCGCCCCTGAACTTACAATTCTGTTGTTCAACATTGCTGAAAAACAGTGCACCACAGGCTGCTTAACTTAACATGAGAGGATTTCTTAGAGGGTAAAATGCTGGCCTTTTACAAAATTGCAATCATACTAGAGCGCCAGATAGTCTGAATATTAATATTAGGTTAAGATGCTCAAGCTTAAAAGCATATTGTGAACTGTGAGGTTTGGGACCAGGTCTGACTGGTGATCTAGAAAACTCAATGGTATATGACATGGCAAATCTAACCTCACCTCAGCAGCTGAAACCACAGATGACTGAAGCTAGAACCTACTTGCTGTGTTCATTTTCTACTCAGGATCCAACAAAAATAATTGTAGCTGCTCTGTGAAATCAGTAAACCCTCACGCTGATGCTTAGAACCTCTTTGAAGCAATCAAGAGCTATGGTACGGGTAAACTTCCTTCCAGTGAATTGTGAAGCTCAGGGTTCTGGGAGTCATCAAGAAGATGACATCAAATCAATGGGTGGCATTCAGTGGTAAGGACGTACAATCGCATAATCATGTTAAATCATTATATCATTGATCAAGCTGTATTAACCACAGTCTAAAGAGTTTCCCTGTGTTAATCCCATGGTTGACGAATCTGGTTCCTTCCAAAAGCTGTGGGGGTGTTTTCAGAGGTGGAGATCCATAGAATCCCTGGGGTACAGGGATAGACCATTCAGCCATTGAGTCTGTACCAACCACAATGCCACCCAGGCTCTATTCCCATAATCCCATATATTTACTGTTAATCCCCTGACACTAGCGTCAATTTATCAAGGCCAATCAATTTAACCCACACATCTTTGGAGTGTGGGAAGAAATCAGAATACCAGGAGGAAACCCAAGCAGACAAGGGAGAATGTGCAAACTCCACACAACCAGTGATCTGAAGCCAAGATTGAACCCGTTTCCATGGCACTGTAAGGCAGCAATGCTAATCATTGTGCCACTATGCCGCCCCATTTCTATTTATTTCAAAGGACTATTGATCATCTTATTCGGTCATTCAATTCCAGGAGCAATCTTAACAGCAAAGTTACTCATTTGGATGCCATGAAGATAATCCTGGGCAAGAGGTTTATTCTGCATCCTGAGTTATTCCAATTTCAACGGTGTCTCTGAAAATATAAAGTGTGTACAAGGACTGAGATTTGGACCTTGGTTAGGAGAAGGTGAGGAAGAAGTTATATGATTAATCAAAAGAATTGTTAAGGTATTGGTCCCTCCCGGAGTGCCAAGGATGTATAAGTAAAGAATAAAAGCCAGTCAGATAAAAAAGATTTTTCTTTATTTGAGTTTATTGACATTATGCTGAATGGCTGTCAATGCCAACTCTCTGCTAACTCATCTAAAGGGGTGTGCCTGGAATGAGAACTTGTGCAATCTTCTTGAGAGCAAGTCCATCTTTTATTTTAATGGTCAAACTGTGAAGCTGCCCTAATTGCTCCAGAGCTCTAATCAATGGAAGCATTGCATGAATGTGCCTAATGTGTGCTCCAAAATAGCTCTATTGTGGCATGGTTTTCGTGTATTAGCATTTTGCTTCTTTCTGGAGATAGCTATCATTAATCAAGATTGCAAGTACAGCCCTGGTATATAAAATTAGAACTCAATAAGAATTTAGCAACACCAATTTTAAATCCAACCGATTTATTTGATAGTAAAATTGCGAGCATTCAACACTCTGTCGTGTCTTCGTCAGGCAAATGCGAAAACACCGGCATCTTTACATATGTAAAATTAGAAGCAAGAGTAGGCCATTTAGCCCTTTGAGCCTGCTCTTCCATTCAATATGATCATAGCTGATCCTCTCATCTCAATGTCATATGCTTGTTTTCTCCCTTGATGCCATTAAAATTTTTAAAAATCAATCTTTTTGAATCCATTCAGTAACTTGGCCTCCAGAACCTTCTATGATAGAGAATTTCACAAGCTCTCTATTCTTTGAATGAAGAATTGCTTCCTCATCCTAGGCCTAAATGATGTTCCCCCCTATCCTGAGACTGTGTCCCTGATTTAAGATTCCCCAGTCTGTCCAGCCCTGTTAGAATTTTATACATTTCAACCAGATCTTCTGGTGAATACAGGTCTAGTCAAACCAATCTCTCCTCATTGGACAGTCCCCCAGTCCTGGTGTCAGCCTAGTGAACTTCCGCCACACTTCCTTTATGACAAGTATATCTTTTCTTAGGTAGTGTGATCAAAACTGCACACAATAATCTACATACGGTCTCACCAAGTCTCTGTACAACTACAGTAACATATCTTTATTTCTGATCTCAAATTCTCTTGAAATGAAGACCAATATATAATTTGCTTTCCTCACTGCTTGCCACACTGCCTCTCCATTTTCATTGACTGGTGTACAAGGACACCCAGATCCCTTCATATGTTTATACTTCTCATCTAAATATTAGCTTTTATTTCTGTTTTCCACTTCCAAGTGTATAACTTCACTTTAGCTTGCATTGTACTTCATTTGCCATATCTTTGCCCACTCATTCAACTTGTCCCGATTAATTTCAAGCCTTCTTGCATCTTCCTCACAACTTACAATTCTTCCCAGTTTGGCATCATCGGTAAACTTGGAAATGGTACATTTGGCTCCCTCATCCTGGTCATTTATTTATATCATGTACAGCTGGGGCCCAGCACTGATCCTTGTTAATGATCCCCATTAAACAGTGACTACCAATTGGAAAAATACCCATTTATTCCCAGTTCCTTTTTCCTTGCCATCAACCAATTCTTGATCCATGCCAGTACATTACCCCTAATCATACTTGCTTTAGTTTTCCCACAAACCTCATATGTGGAACCATATGAAAAGCCTTTAAAGTCCAGATAGACAACATCCACTGTTCTCCCATGTCTATTCTACTTGCTACATCCTCAAAAGACTCCAGCAGACTTGTTAAGCATGATTTATCTTTCATTAACCCATGCCTTTCTCCAATCCCATTAATACTTTCCAACTTTCCTGTTATCTCATCTTTTATAATGGATTCAAGCATCTTTCTCACTGATTTCATGCTATCTGGCCTGTAATTATCCATTTTTATTTCTTTGCCTTTTTAAATAGTCGGGCCACATTTGTCATCCTCCAATCTGTAGGAATTGCTCCAAAGTCTATAGAATTTTTGGGGATGGCCACTAATGCATCCAATATTTCCTGCAACAAAACCATTGCGCCAATGCCTCCCTCTTGGAACCTTTTACACTGTCCTTGATCTAATGATTCCATTAAGAGGTTCCTACCCACTATATCTCATCACATTCCAATGAAGGTGCCTAGTTTATGTTTCCATGGAAACATAACAGTCTCTGCTTACTGTTCTAGGCTGCTATTTTTAATATACTTTTAATTTAATTTAGTGAACCACACTATCTATTACCTCTTTTAATTGCTCTGCTTCTCTTATTACCTCTTCCCTATTGATGTCCACACGTGCAAGGTATAACTGTCTCTTAATATAAGGGTAAAACAAAAGATTCATATTTATGTAAATATTCTTGTGATTATAAATTAATTGGCACAGGGTCAATAAAGTTAAGGAGGTAAATTTGTGGTTCGAAGATTGGTGTGGGAGGAATGGGTTTGAATTCATGGGACATTAGCACCAGTACTGGGGAAGAGGGGACCTTTTCCGATGGGATGGTCTCATCTGAATCATGCTGGAAACAGAGTCCTGGCGAATTGTATAACTAAGGCTGTAGATGGGGCTTTAAATTAAATAGTGAGGGTGGGGGGGGAGGGTTCAATTGTATGGAGAATTAGAAAAGCAAAGTTAAAGGAGATGGTAGAAGTGCGAGTTAATGTTGAGGATGTCCAAACAGTTAAAGGAGCCAAGAGGTCAGCATATTAGAACAGAGAGTATAGAAGGTGGCAGGAATCTAACCTCAGACAGAGCAAAAAAGATGACAAGTATGAGGCGGCAGGTAGTCAATGCAGGACTGAGGCTGTTGTACCTAAATGTTGTACCTAAATGAGCTTGTTGCGTAGATTGAAATTGGTTGGTACAATGTTGTGGGCATTACAGACATGTGGCTCCAAGGGGATCAGGGATGGGATCTAAATATCCAAGGATATGCATCCTATCAAAAGGCAGATGAGCAAAAGGGGCAGGGTTACCTTATTAGTGAGGAATGAAGTTAAATCAATAGCAAGAAGTGATATAGGATCAAAAGGCATAGAATCTCTGTGAATAGAGTTGAGGAACAGCAAAGGTAAAAAGACCCTGATGAAAGTTGTGCGCAGACCCCTTAACAGTAGTCAGGATGTGGGGCAGGAAACAAACCAGGAGATGGAAAAGGCATATAAAAAAGGCAATATTACAATAATCATGGGGAACTTCAATATGCAGGTGGACTGGGAAAATCAGGTCGGTAGTAGATCCCAAGAAAAGGAATTTGTGGAATGTCTAAGATAGTTTTTTGGAGCAATTTGAGACAGAGCCTACTAGGAAACAGGCAATTCTGGATTTGGTGATTTGTAATGAGACCGATTTGATTAGGGAACTTAAGGTGAAAGAACCCCTAGGGAGCAGTGACCACAATTGATAGCAGTTTGAGAGGGAGAAGCTGGAATCAGATGTAACAGTATTACAATTAAATAAAGATAACTACAATGACACGAGGGAGGACCTGACCAGGGTTGATTGGCTTAGCAGGGAACAGCAATGGCAGGAGTTTTTGGGGGTTATTCAGATGGCACAATTCATTCCAAGGAGGAGGAAACATGCCAAGGGGAGGACAAGGCATTCATGGCTGATGAGGGAAGTTAAAGACAGCATAAAAGCAAAAGCATACAAAGTGGTGAGGATTAATAGGAAGCCAAAGGATTGGGAAGCCTTTAAAAGCGAGCAGAGGACAACTGAAAAAACAATAAGGGGGGGAGAAGATGGAATATGTGTGTAAGCTAGCTACCAATATAAAAGAAGACAGGAAGAGTTTTTTCAATATATAAAAGGTAAGAGAAAGGCGAAAATAGACATTGGACCATTGGAAAATGAGACTGGAGAAACAATAATAGGAAATAAATAAATGGCAGAGGAATGGAATAGTTATTTTGCATCAGTCTTCACGGTGGAAGATATGAACGGAAAGCCAGAGCTCCAGAAGAATCGGGGGCACTGGTGAGTGTAGTGACCATCACTAAGGAGGATGTTCTGGGGAAACTGAAAGGTCTGAAGGTAAATAAGTCACCTGGACCAGCTGGATTACATCCCAAGGTTCTAAAAGAGATAGCTGAGGAAATTGTGAAGGCATTGGTGGTGATCTTTCAGGAATCACTGAAGGCAGGGAGGGTCCCAGAGGACTGGAAAGTAGCTAATGTAACACTGCTGTTTAAGAAGGGAGGGAGGCAGCAGATGGGAAATTATAGGCCAATAGGCCTGACTTCAGCCATTGGCAAATTTTAGAGTCCATTATTAAATGTGAGGTTGCAGACTACTTGGAAGTACATGTTAAGATAGGACTGAGTCAGCATGGCTTTGTCAAGAGGAAATCATGTCTAACGAATTTGTTAGAGTTCTTTGAGAAAGTTACAGGGAAGTTAGATAAAGGAGAACCAGTGGGCATGATTTATTTAGATTTCCAGAAGGCCTTTGAAAAGGTGTTAAATGAGGACACTGTTAAATAAGTTAAAAGTTCATGGTGTTAATGGTAAGATCATGGCATGGATAGAGGATTGGCTGTCTGACAGAAGGCAGGGAATGAGGATAAAGAGATCTTTCTCAGGATGGTAGCCAGTGACTAGTGGTGTGCCTCAGGGATAGGTGCTAGGATCACAACTTTTCACAATATACATTAACGATTTGGAAGAAGGAATTGAAGACACTGCTGCTAAGTTTGCAGATGATGCAAAGATGTGTAGAGGGACATGTATTCTTGAGGAAGCAGGGGAACTGCAGAGGGACTTAGACATGTTAGGAGAGTGGGCAAAGAAGTGGCAGATGGAATACAATGTGGAAAAGTTGAGGTTATGCACTTTGGAAGGAGGAATGGAGGCATAGACTATTTTCTAAATGGGAAAATGTTTGTAAAATCAGAAACACAAAGCGACTTAGGAGTCCCTGTTCAAGATTTTCTTAAGGTGAACATGTAGGTTCAGTTGACAGTTGGGAAGGCAAATGCAATGTTAGTGTTATGTCATGAGGGCTGGAATACATGAGCAGGGATGTAGATCTGAGACTGTATAAGGCCCTATTTGGAGTATTGTGAGCAGTTTTGTGTGCTATACTTAAGGAAGAATGTGGTGGTATTGGAAAGAGTCCAGAGGAGGTTCACAAGAACGATCCCTGGAATAAAAAGCTTGTCGTATGAGGAACAGTTGAGGACTCTGGATCTGTACTCATTGGAGTTTAGAAGGATGAAGGGGGATCTTATTGAAACTTACAAGATACAGCAAGACCAAAATAAAGTGAAAATGAAAAGGATGTTTCCACTGGTAAGGAAAACTGGAACCAGAGGTCACAAGCTCAGGCTAAAGGGACAATCCTTTAAAACAGAGATGAAGAAGAATTTCTTCAGCCAGAGAGTGGTGAATCTTTGGAACCCTTTGCCGCAGAAGACTGAGGAGTCCAGGTCACTGAGTTTCTTTAAGACAGAGATAGATAGGTTCTTGATTAATAAGGGGATGATTAATATAAGAAAAAGACAGGAGAATGGGGATGAGAAAATTATCAGCCATGGTTGAAAGGCGGGGCTGACTCGATGGGCCGAGTGGCCTAATTTTCTCCTGTGTCTTATGGTCTTATGATAACAGCATTGTAGCAAATACATATTCTAATTAAATATTTATTCCAGTAAGTGATTAATAAATGGCATTACAAGACTACTAGATACCAGGAACAAGAAGAAAATGCTGTTTTTCTGAGCAGGTCTGACAGCATCTATGGAGAGAGAAAAGAGACAACGTTTCAAGTCTCGATGATCCTTCGTCAGAGGTGAAGACGGCAGAAAATAAGGTGATATTTATACTGATATTTGTATACATATTTATTTTTATTTCATCCGTCATTTTATTTGTCCACTTTTTTCAAATCTCGCTTTCCCCTCACAATGGTCTCACTACCATCCCCATCCTGTTCACAAGGGCAATCATGCCTCAGGTTGTCCTTTGACACATTTGTCCTGCCATTTACACATTCTGATATTTTAATGGGATGCTATCAGCACTCTTAGCCACACTCACAACCATTTATATTTCCTTTGATCTTTCGTCCATCACAACTTTGTCAAACTCTACTACCAACCAATCCCCCCCCCCACCCCCCACACCCATGCAGTCACTTCCTAGTGCCCAGTGGACAGTGCCTGAATGCCAGGCAGGCAATGCTCAAGGGGCACCTTCCTTGCTCCCGATCTCCTAGGGGAGCCTGAATGGCCTACAGATCTACTAGCGAGGCCATCATGTCTGGTCACCATTGACAGGGGACCATACATGATCCTTGCCAGAGAGAACCTCCACCAGCATGGCCACATAGAGAAGCGAACCCAAATGATTCCTGGACTCGTTAATTCTATTTAAATTCCATTTAAATCCTCTTTATACAATCTATTCAGCCTCACACAATAATGGGCACAAGACTGATAGTGCTGGATATCTGGTGCACGTAAGATCACAAGAGGCAAAAATTGGATGCAAAACTGGTTTCTTGGTTCTCTTGTGACCTTACCGGTTTGCCCCATCCATTGGCCCCACAGTCGCCTGTGGCAATGAGTTCCACAGATTCACTGAAGAAATTCCTTCTCATCTCAGTTCTAAAGGGTCGTTCCTTGACTCTAAGACTGTTCCTTGGATCCTAGTCTCTTCTACTGATGGAAACATCTTCTCTATATCCAGGCTTTTTAGTATTCTTTAAGTTTCAATGAGAACTCCCCTCACCCTTCTAAACTCCAACGAGTACAGAACCAGAGTCCTCAAGCTCCTCATACATCAAGCCTTTCATTCACTTTCGTAAACCTCTTCTGGATCTTCTCCAAGGTCAGTCTTAGGTACTGGGCTGAAAATTGGTCACAGTATTTCAAATGTAGGCTGACCACAGCCACATAAGGCCTCAGCAGTACATCTCTGCCTTTGTAATCTAGTCCTTTTGAAATGAATAACACTGCATTGCCTTCCTAACTGCCAACTCAACCTGAAAGTTAACTTTAAAATGATCCTGAACTAGAATTTCCAAGTCCCTTGGCACTTCTGATTTCTGAATTATCTCCCCATTTAGAAAATAGTCCACGCCTCTATTCTTCCTATCAAAGTGCATAACCCCACACGTTCCCACGTTATATTCCATCTGCCACTTCCTTGCCCACTCTCCTAATCTGTCCAAGTCCTTCTGCAGCATCCCCACTTTCTCAATACTACTTGTCCCTCCATCTATCTTTTTTATCATCTGCAAATTGAACTCTCAGTTTCATCATCTAGCACATTGATATATGAAATGAAAAGTTTTGGTTCCGATACCGACCCTTGCAGGACATCACTAGTCACTAGTGCCATCCTCAAAAGGATCCTTTTATCCCGCTCTCTACCTTCAGCCAGTCAACCAATCTTCCATCCATGCTAGTACCTTGCCTCTAATGCCATGGGCTCAGCAGCCTCCTGCTTGGCACTTTGTCAAAGGCCATCTGGAAATCCAAGTAGACAACATCCACTGGTTCTCCTTTGTCTAATCTGCTTGTTACCTCTTCAATGAATTTTAACCGATTTGTCAAGCATGATCTCCCCTAGAGGAAACTGTGCTGACTTCCCCCTATTTTACCATGCACTTCAAAGTACTCTGAAATCTCACCCTTAATAATGGACTCTAATATCTTACTAACAAGCAATGTCAGGCTAACCAGCCTGTAATTTCCCATGTTTTGTCTCCTTAAACAGGGTTTTACATTAGCGATTTTCCAGTCCTTCCCTGCAGTGATTCCTGAAAGATCACCACTAATGCTTTCACTATCTCTTCAGCTAGTTCCTTTGATTTGACTTGATTTATTATTGTCACATGTATTAACATACAGTGAAAAGTATTGTTTCTTGCGTGCTATACAATCAAAACATAGCGTTCATAAGAAAGGGAATGAGAGAGTGCAGAATGTAGTGTTACAGCCAGAGCTAGAGTGTAGAGAAACATCAACTTAATGCAAGTTAAGTCCATTCAAAAGTCTAACAGCAACAGGAAAGAAGCTGTTCTTGAGTTGGTTGGTACATGACCTCAGACTTTTATATCTTTTTCCCAAAGGAAGAAGCTCGAAGAGAGAATGTCTGAGGTGCGTGGAGTCCTTAATTATGCTGCTGCTTTGCCAAGTTCATACAGTCCATGTTCCTCCATGGACTGTATATCTCAGTACACCACCAGGCAACGTACTTACTCGGTGAACAGCACAGGAAGCCTTCGACAGCGAGCACAGAGAAATTGAATCTAAAAAGGTTTTAAAATGAGCAAACTTCAATTTACACCCACTTAGCCCCACTTGGATAAGCAGAGTAAATTCACTCCTGATTCTGCAGTAAAGCACTACAGTTAAGAAGCATGTAGTGTTACACCGCAGGGGAAGGGGTACTCACTCAACTGCTGCAGCTTTGTCTACGACAAGTTTCCTTTCAGATCATGCCTCAAATGCAAAATGTGAAAAGTATAATTTCATGCCAGCTGTCAGCTTGATTTATTCCAGAGCAAGTCCATTCTACCAGAAATCGAATCCTTCATCTACATACGTCTTCTTACTCTGCAACTGCCTTTACAGTTTTCTACGTTGTATTAATATTTCATCATGACTAAGGATTGTAACACAAATGTTGTTAGATTGCAGCAACTGTCCAGTATTTCTGTAAGGGAGGTCAATTCAGAAACACACAGCAGTGTTTACAACCACAAAACTATCAAGTACAATCTTTTTCCATGAGAATTGTCGAAAAAAGTGACTGGACTCCTTGATAGAAAAACTGATTAATCGTCTTAAATGTTGAAACTTCTGCTGCTGACACTTTGATCACCCCATTAAAAGAATCTGGTGACATTTCTGTAGCTGATGTATATATTTCCCCAAAGAGGAACTCTGTGGGCAAACAGAATAAGTCATTTATCATCCATGATTGAGAAGATTCTGAGCTAATAGGATTTGTATTAAATCATTGGTTATCATTAACACTACCAACAAAGACATGGTTACTAAGATTTAATAATTTAGAAAAATAAAACTGCTGAAATATTGAATTTGTGTTTGAAGGAATTTTGAGAATTGTGTTTCAGTGCCAGATTTTGAATGCATACTCTTTCATCATTGTCAATCGATTGCCCACTGTTGCCGTGATTGAGGTAGCAGCATGTGGTTGATAAAGCAATGTTCCATTATTGTTAAAAGAGAACTTCTGCCAAGTCATGGCAAAGCTATGGATCAGTTGGTGCCACTATCACACAGTGTTTAGCACTGCTGCCTCACAGCACCAGGGTTCGATTCCCGCTTTGGGTCACTGTCTGTGTAGAGTCTCCATGTTTTCCTGCATGGATTTCCTCTGGATACTCTGGTTTCCTCTCATAGTCTGAAAGACATGATGATTGGGTCGATAGGCCATACTAAGTTCTCCCTCAGTGTACCCAAACAGGTGCTGAAGTGTGGTAACTAGGAGATTTTCACAGTAACTTCATTGCAGTGTTAATGTAAGCCTATTTGTGACACTAATAAATTAACTTACACTTATATGCACTTTTAACGCAGCAAAATGTCCCAAAACTCTTTGAAGGGAGTGAGGGCACGAATTGGGATGGGGAGAAGGGAGGATGGTTAGGTGATGTGTTTGGGCTAAATGGCCTGATCACGCGAACATTTTTAACAGGCAGCCCTGTCAAAGTAAAACTGTTCTTGCCCTCGTTTTAAGACTTAACAGGAAAAATCATAACACATGAAATACATGAAAAATCATAATGGATGAATACATAATACGTTTTTTTTTAAATCGCCAGGCTCTCTGTATTTCTTTTCCTGCTTCCGAGCTGTTTCCCTGGTTCCTTTAGGTTCCATTTCTTTTTGCTCTTGCTACAGCCTCGTGAACATCACCAGTTTTTCAGTGGAGTTTGAGCCTTTGACTTGGCTGGAGAAAAAGTCTAAAAAGCTGGAATCCTGGTGTGCAACCACAACAATAGCAGTCAGGGCTGGCCCCTGTACTGGCCGGTTAACTTATTGATATCACCAGAGATGTTAGATATCTTTTTAGAATTTTAGATGAGATTTCCTCATTTGAGAAAGGATCTACACTCCAAAAGTTTGTAATTCCAAATAAAACTGTTGGACTTTAATCTGGTGTTGTAAGACTTCTTACTGTGCAACACAGAAGAGCCTCACCAATACATTCTGATCATTTTTGAGCGAATTCAAAGGAATTCACTTCAGTCTGAGGAAAAAAATAAGTTAAATACTAACCTGACCCGAGGATACATACATTGTGATTGGAGGGGAAATGCTAACTGAATTAGCTTCATGAACATAGGAGAGAGCCTGCGTAAGATACTCTATTGGAAGGTCAGTGCAAACTTGATGGGCTGAATGGCCTCTTTTTGCAATGTGGGATTCTATGATTATGATACTCTTGTTAACTGATTCAGGTGACTTCCAGGACATCTCTGCAGGAGTTCCTCAAGGTAGTGTCTTAGGCTAAACCATTTGCAGCCAATCTTCCTTCCATCATTAGCTTCCATCATTCCATCAATAGGGACATTCACAGATGATTGCACAATCTGTAACTCCCCAGGGACTGAATCCAAATGCAGCAAGACTGGAAAAATATCCAGACTTGGGCTGACAAGGAATCAAGAACCAAGGAATGGCCATTGCTTCTTGATATTCAATGCCATTACCATCACTGAATTCCCACCAGATGCATCCTTTAGATTACCATTGACCAGAAACTGAACTAGACAACTCACATAAATACTGTGGCTACCAGAGCAGGTCAGAGGCTAGGAATCCTGCAGCGAGTAACTCACCTCTTGATATCCCAAAGCCTGCCCACCATCTGCAAGGCACAAGTCAGAAGTGTGTTGGAATACCCCATTTGCCTGAATGAGTGTTGCTTCAACAACACTCAAGAAGCTTGACACCATCAGGACGAAGTAGCCTATTTGATTGCTGCCTCTTTCACAAACATTCACTCTCTCTACTATCTGGGAACAGTGGCAGCCACGTGTACTATTCACAAGATGCACTACAGGAGTGCAGCAAGGCTCTTTAGGTAGCATCTTTCAAATCCATGGCTACTACCATCTCGAAGGTCAATGGCAGCAGGCACTGGAGAACAGTACCTGGAGGTTCCCCCTCTAAGTTACTTATCATCCTCACTTGGAAGCATGTCACTGTTTTCTCTATGTTGCTGGATGAAAATCCTGGAACTCCTTCCCTAACAGCACTATGAGTGTACCTATACCACATGGACTACAGTAGTTCAGGAAGGCAGCTCATCATCTTCTCAAGAGCAAGTAGGAATGCACAATAAATACTGGCCTAGCCAACAACAACCGCCTCCAATGAATGAATAAAAGAAAAGCTCAGATTCTCATAAATCAAAACAAATTATTTACTAGCGTCCTCTGCAGAGTCTTAGGCACAAATAAAGGCAGAAGTATAGAAGGCCTGTCACTTAGCTTGAATGTCTGATAGTCGGCTTTCAAGAATTTTCGGTGACGAGTGGTGTGCCTCAGGGGTCTGTTTTGGGGCCCCTGCTGTTTGTAATTTTTATAAATGATCTGGATGAGGGTATTGAGGGATGGATCAGTAAATTTGCAGATGATACTAAAGTTGGTGGTGTGGTAGATAGTGAAGAGGGGTGTTTTAGTTTACAGAGTGACTTGGACAAGTTGCAGAGCTGGGCCGAGAGGTGGCAAATGGAGTTTAATGTGGAAAAGTGTGAGGTAATGCA
This sequence comes from Sphyrna mokarran, assembly GCA_024679065.1. Taxonomy (NCBI): domain Eukaryota; kingdom Metazoa; phylum Chordata; class Chondrichthyes; order Carcharhiniformes; family Carcharhinidae; genus Sphyrna; species Sphyrna mokarran. Next base: position 36,109,847 of record JAGIQG010000005.1, on the reverse strand, counting down.
CTTTGGCAGGAACAATAAATGTGTAGAGTATAGGGCTAATGGTAGGGCTCTTAATAGTGTTGAGGAACAGAAGGATCTTGGTGTATGTGTCAATAGATCCCTGAAAGTAGGCAGTCAAGTGGATAAAGTTGTTAAGAAGGCATATGGAGTCTTAGCTTTTATTGGTAGGGGGATTGAATTTAGGAGCCGCAGCATCATGTTGCAACTGTACAAAACTCTAGTGCGGCCGCACTTGGAGTATTGTGTGCAGTTCTGGTCCCCACATTATAAGAAAGATGTGGAGGCATTGGAGAGGGTACAGAGGAGGTTTACCAGGATGTTGCCTGGTATGGAGGGCAGGTCCTATGAAGAGAGGTTGAAGGATTTGAGGTTGTTTTCGTTAGAAAGGAGGCGGCTAAGAGGGGATCTTATTGAAACATATAAGATGATTAGAGGTTTAGATAGGGTGGACAGTGATAGCCTTTTTCCTAGGATGGAGAAAGCTAGCACGAGGGGACACAGCTTTAAATTAAGGGGTATGAGTTATAGGACGGATATCAGAGGTAGGTTCTTTACTCAAAGAGTGATTAGGGAGTGGAATGCCCTGCCTGCAGCTGTTGTAGATGCGCCAAGTTTGGTGGCGTTTAAGAGGTTAGTTGATAAGTATATGGATGAGAAGGGAATGGTTTAGTTAGGAGGGGCATTGCTTTTTATTTTGGTCGGCACAACATCGAAGGCCGAAGGGCCTGTTCTGTGCTGTATTGTTCTATGTTCTATGTTCTAATTTATTTCATTTGAGCAGAAATTTGGTGAATGCTTTAGTGGTGATCAGTTCAAGATACAAGGATTGCGCCAAAGACCATTGTGAAAGTCTACGTGAATCCAACTGATACAGGGAAGCACAATGCTAACAGGAAAAAGTGGCAAGAGATGATTCACAATTACATGACAAAACTTGAAGTATATCATACCTAGAGTGTTGAAGAATAGGCAGCCCAGTGAAAATCAAGGACAAATCAGTCCTTAGATCAACTTGACAGCGGATGGTGTGTGTGTAAGAGATACGATTACTCATGAACATTGAACTTGAAAATCATACGAGAATGCACACCCAATATTAAATTGGAAATGAATCACAGGCTGTCTTCATTGATAATGATGGATGAACCATTAACTCTGCACTACTAATTTTTCTTCCATTTTTCCATTAAATATCAACATCCTCTCATAAGTAATGACCTTTATACAAACCTCAGCCAGAAAATATTTCCTGCTGTTTACTTGGAATTCCATTTGTGACATTCTAAATATCAAACATGTCTTTTTAAAAGCAGATTACTGCACATGCTGGAAATCTGAAATTTAAAAATACAGATCTTTTGTTCTTGACCTTGCTGTATGTCTGTTGCTTCAACTGAGCCACAAACACACTTTCATTCCATGGTTTCAATCTCCTCCTCTCTTATTTTTGGTGATGTTGCTTTGCCTATTTTGTTACGTCATTTGGATTTTTTGTAGCCAGTTTTGTTGTGCACATTTTCTGAGACATTTTTCCAGGAACTGACTTGTTCAATGGGAGTGTATATTGGAGAAGTCGCTGCCAAAGGGCACTGTGCATTTCCACTGTTCTAGTCATTAGTTTTAAATCAAATAGGTTTCCAATCTGCAATGCTGAGACCTCTGTTCTCAATGTCAAACAGTACAGATGCCTATCTTGAAAAAGTTCCTTTCTGCTGATATTCAAACAAAACAAATCCAATGCACAACTTTATCACTTTCATCCCCCTGTTGGAGGCCCTATCTACATGTACTTCAGAAAGCAGAATTATCTCCCACGAGCGCCACTTTGATTTAAGGGATAAGGCAAACCTCTCTGTCGAGTCATAGAATTCCTATATGCAGAAGGAGGCTGTTTGGCCCATTGAGTCTGCACCGATCACAATCCCACCCAGGCCCTATCCCCGTAACTCCACTTATTTACCCTGCTAGTTCCCTGACACTAAGGAGCAATTTACTATGGCCAACCAATCTAACCCACATATCTTTGGACTGTGGGAGGAAACAGGTGCACCTGGAGGGAACCCATGCAGACATGGTGAGAATGTGTAAACTCCACACAGACAGTGACCCAAGGCACAAACTGAATTTGAGTCCTTGGTGCTGTGAGGCAGCAGTGCTAACCACAGTGTCACCATGCCACCCCATCTAGAACATATTAACTAAATACAACTTGCTATGAGCTAGCAAGTTGTACCTAATTACATAGTGTTTAAAATGAAAACTTTGAAATTCATTATTATCAATGAAAGTTGCAGTCTGAGGTAACTGGAAGAAGGTTCTTTCTCCATTTATATTCCTTTGATTAAAAGTGCTGTTAAAATGAAATGGAAACAGTACTGATACAGCTTGACATTCACTGTATGAAATATTTACAAATTTATGCCCTAGATGTAATTACTTTTAAAGACAAGAGCAAATATTAGACCTTTAGGTATGGAGAGCAGCATATCTTGTATGAATGCTCTGCCTACTCATTTCAATGGATGGAAGATATTGTGAAGTATGTTATCCTGAATTTAAACACCTCACTCCTGTGCGTTAATTTTAATGGGCCAAAGGAAAAGGAAGTGCGGTCTCCGTTATCCACTCTGGAAGAACCAATTGATGTGTGAATTTAGCCTTTTGCTCCTGAGTTTCAAATCACCCTTTCAATACCAAGATTAAACTTATTTCTTATGAGACTTGAGTTCACTATCTTTCAAGTTCAGCTTTTGATTTTTCTCACCAATGCCCAATAGTTTTCATGAACTGTGTTTTAGACAGAGTACATGTAATGGAACAAAAAAAAGATGCTTCACCTGGGCTTAGAATTTCTCAGCACATGACAATTGATGTTGCAAATTGTGCCCCCTTCAGTTTTCTCAATTTATTTTTATAATCATAGAGCCATAAAAGCTTTCAGTGCAGAAGAAAGATATTTTGTCTTTTGTAGATGTGCCTACTCTTTGCTGAAGAGATCCAAAATTAGTTTGCTGCCTTGTTCTGACCCCATCACTTGAACTTTCCTCTCCTGTAGATACTTATTACATTTTCCCTTTGAAAGAAGCAATGGTCCCTGCCTTAACCCAGTTCCTGAGGCAAAGCAACAAAACTCTGTCTGAGGAAATGTTTTCCCGTTTCTCTTCTCCGCTCCTTCCTGAAAATTTTGACTCTGTCATTGCAATGGCACCTTCTGGTACATTGCCAAAGAGTATTCCTGTGTGGTCAGCCATGAGGGAGATTAAACCTGGCGACCTTGCTCTTTTGTATCATTGTAACATACACCCTCAATATTTTCTGCAAAGGGTAGAATGCGAGAAAGAAAATCAAATGCACTAATGGTGGGATTACATAAAAGGCTCCGAGGTACAAAAAATGCGATCATATCAATCCAATTATGCAGAAACAGAATATATTGAGCAAAACTTTCTGGTTCCAACAGCCCCAGGAATTGCAGTGGTGGGATAGAAAATCTGGTGGACCATTCAAAGGTCTGCTGACCATGGGTGGGGATTTCTAGTCTTAGACCATGAGACATAGCAGCAGAATTAAGCCATTTGGCCCATCGGGTCTGCTCTGCTATTTGATCATGGCTGATATGATTCTTAATCTCATTTTCCCACCTTTTCCCTATAACCTTTGATCTCCTTACCAACCAAGAACCTATCTATCTCTGTCTTAAATACACTCAATGACCTGGCTTCCACTGCCTTCTGTGACAATGATTCCACAGATTCACCACCCTCTGGCTGAAGAAATTCCACTTCATCTCAGTTCTAAAGGGTCACCCCTTTATCTGAGGCTGTGCTCTCAGATCCTAGTCTCTCCTAATAGTGGAAACATCTTCTCCATGTCCACTCTATTCAGGTCTTTCAGTATTCTGTAATTTTCAATGAAATCTCCCCATATCCTTTGAACCTCTATTGAGTATAGACCCACAGTTTGCAGCCAAAAAATCCCACCCAACATATGTGACATCCAAATCAAACATCAGAATGGATCATAGATAGATCTAACATCAATATGTCAAGTATTAAATCTATATCATCCATCCAAATGTCATGTGAGATCCCTACCTTATGTGAAACAACTAGACATGAAATCTATATTTTGAATCAGGCATAAAAACAGGTTGTCACAGTGAATGCCCATTTGGCGTACATCAACCTCATCCGGAAATATGGCTGCAAATTTGGAAAACTGTTCTGACTATGTTTTATTGAACCGTAAGTCTTCTTTTCTTATTTCTTTATATTTATTCTAACTTCAATATAAATGAAAGGGGGAGCATGTTGTTGAAGCTTTTTGTTTTGTACTCATCAGAGTACAAAACACAAGAACATCAAATCTCAAAGGATCACAATTTACACGAGTGTTGATTGGTTTGTGAAATGACTTTGATTGGCTGAGGCCAATTGACATGGAGAAAGCCAAGTAATCAGCATCAGCATTTAGATGTGATTGTTTGAAATGTTCCAATGAGCACAAGCCAAAATTTGGAAACAGGTCTCTCTTTTTATCAATTTCTATAAACCAAGAAGTTGTTTACTTCAACATTTACATTTTTTTTTAACCACCCTCCTGCCCTCTCCTTCCCCAACATCTCCATCTGACACATCTTACAGCCTCTCTGCTGTTTGACCATTCACACCCTTCATTCTCTTTGGGGACAGCTATTAGCAGTCTTTTCCCCTGGGGGTTGCTATGGCTATAACTCATCTTTCATTCCTCTCCCCTGCAGTATAAATATCTCCCACTTTCTATGCCTTTTAGCTTTGACAAAGGGTCACCTGAACTCAAAACATCAGCTCTTTTCTATCCTTACAGATGCTGCCATATGTGCTGAGATTTTCCAGCGTTTTCTCTTTTGGTTATTTGAATGGAAGTATTTCAATGTAGTAAAAAACCAAAATGGGAGGAACTTTTTCATTTTTAACAATGTCAACTCAGGCAAGAAAAATGAGCTGTAGCCTACTGGACTGCAATGCAAGTTTTTCCTGTCATTGTTTTTGATACGTAGTCAAAGAAAATAAAGGAAGTGGGTCCCAAGCCATCATGTTGGCCAGCAACCTTATCTCTTGACAGATTTGGATGCCATCTTTAACCTCTCCAATATTGAACCATACCTTCATCACCAAACCTACTTCCTCCACTCCCTGCTATCATGGTATCCAAATCCCATGGACATGGAACCCATGGCACTTCCCGCTGGCACTGAACAGGCTATGGCCCAGGCCTGACCCTCTCCCCCAGGGGCTGTGTCTCCAGTTGGTTCCGTTTACCAGTTGCACATTTTTAAAAACTTGTTGTAAATTCCGCTGATGTGCTATCACATCGCCATGGGTGGAGAACGGGGAAATGGGGGTGTCCTTTCCCACGTAGATATTATTTATTCATTTGTGGGACATGGGTGCAGTTAACTGGTCAGCATTTATTGCTCATCTCTAGTTGCCTCTCAACTGCCTTCAGGCAATCAAATTACTGTGCACCTGGAGTCACATGTAGGCCTGACTAGATAAGGTTGGCAGATTTCCTCCCCCCAAGGACATTGGAAAAACCCATCTGGTTCACCATCCATCAACAATGGCTTCATGGTCATCAACAGATTCTTAATTCCAGATATATTCTTTAACTGACTTCAAATTCCACCATCTGCTGTGGTTGGATTTGAACCTGGATCCACAGAACATTAGTTAATCTACACATCTTGGCACAGTAAGAGATAATTTATCATGGCCAATTCACTTAACCTGAACTTCTTTGGACTATAGAAATAGCTGTTAGAATGTAGAAGGAGTGAGTTCAAAGTGGAGGGATAGGAATATAATTTGCAACTATATGCTAAAAGCCTGGTCTGAGGTGTTATTGTGATAGTATAACATAAAATCCATACAATGCAGAAGGAGGCCACCAATAATAATCCCACGTAGGCCCTATTCCTATAACCCCATTTATTAACCTGCTAGTCCCTCTGGCCAATCAACTTAACTCACACATCACTGGACTTGTGGGTAGAAACCTTGAGCATCCAGAGGAGACCCACGCAGATACCAGGAGAAGTGCAAACTCCACACAGGCAGTCACTTGAAGCTAGAATTGAACCTGGGTCCCTGTTCAGCAGTGCTAACTACTAAGTCACCGTGCAGTCACCTTCCATTTCCAATATATCAATAGATTCTACATTTTAACAAACTAGATGCCTCAAATGGAAAAAAATACGATAGCTGAGTACAGCAAGAGAGAAGCAGCTACTACTCTAGCTACACCCCGCTGCTCTCCCAAAAGTTAAAAGTAGTGAAAAAGCTGCTGTTTTAATAGTGAAGAACTACTATGCAAGGGAGTATTTATCATAATCTTGTTCAATCATTTTTTGTGTTGTAAAATCTAATTTGCAATCCTGTGACTCTGTTCCTCCAAGATTTCTAAAAACAAAATAAAAGTTAAGTCTTTTGAGCCAGAGCTGCATTCTGGGCAGCCTTTCTCTTACATGCATAACTTCCATCTCGTACAGTGAGACTGCCAAAGTGTTATTGCCTAATAGCCTGCTACTGGCCCTCCAGCCTTGGGACCCCGTACACCATACTTAATTGGATGGGTAGTACACTCCCTAGCTAGCATTTTGCCATTCCTAAGAAATCTTGCTGAGGCTCTTACCACACAGCAATGGACAATCAGGACCTAGAAATTCATCTGTCTTTTAGACTCCTGGTCCCAGTTCAAACTTTTTGCATTCTAACTCATTTTCTTGCTCCACAGATATTGTCTGCTGGGGCACTTTCAACATTTTGGTTTTATTTCAGATTTTCAACATTTGCTACATTTCATCATGAAGAATATTTGGGATGGGTATGCTTGGATTGAAAATAACTAATCTAGCCCAAAGGTTCAATTAATATTTGTAACTGCGTGTGTCTATGGCTGAGTTGAATAAGTAAAACTCAGCAATTCCATTTTCGATGTTATACAGGAGGCTCATTTGTATTTCTGCTGGTCTCATCTCTTTTCATCCACTAGTCTGGAATTGTAATATTAACAATAAAAATGTGCTTCCATTATATTTATCTCTTTTTTAAAAACACATTTACCACTGACTCTATCTACACTTCCCTCTGCCTCGAAAGACAGCCAGCATAACCAAGGAATTCTATGTACCTCGGACATACTCTCTTCCACCTTGTTCTGTCAGGAAAAAGATACAAAAGTCTGAGGTCACATCCCAACCAACTCAAGAACAGCTTCTTCCCTGATGCCATCAGACTTTTGAATGGACTTGCATTAAGTTGCTCTTTCGCTGCACCCTAATTCTGACTGTATCACTAAATTCTGTGTCCTCTTCTTTCTTCCCCCCCGTACTCTATGAATGGTCAGCTTTCTATACAGCGCACAAGAAATAATACTTTCCACTGTATAACAATACGTGGCAATAATAAATCAAGTCAAAAATTTATTTTTCCTCAACTTTGGTATTCACTTTGCAGGCACAGTTGAACTGTAGAACTTTATACAAAGAATCGAGGTCTCAAATGATGCTCTCTCACTCAGTTACTAAATGTCACACTACAATTGATCCTAAGTTTCAAACATAACTATATGACTGACTGCATGAAGATGTACATTCTTTTGTGGAAAATATTGGACAAAAAGGGTAAATCAGTTCAGATTTGCATAAATATTTTATTGTATTCTTTAAAAAATTATAAATGTTCAAATTATAATTTTTCAAAAAATAATATAATAGTTCATTTGAGAGTCACTTTATACAGCCTGCATATGAGATATAGATATCAGTGCATACTCTAGGCTCAATAAGGGAACATTATGGTTATAAATTATTCACAAAATATAATCAGTAGTTTTCCAGAATACAGTAGAAATCTGTCTGAGGTCACAGAGTATTGCATTATCATAATACATCATATTCATCTTCTGTTACCACAGATACTATTTATAAAAACTTATTTACACATTTAACACAATACAAGAAATAAACTTAAGCTGTTCAAAAATATTGAATTGTGTGCAATCAGATTATTCTCATGAGTATAAATCAGATGTGCAAGTTCATTTAAAAACCTGAATGCATTCATAATAATCGTATCAAAGGCAGCAAACAAACCTAATGTAAGGCAGGAGTTAAGCGTAGCACAGTACTATGTCTAACAAAAAACTGTTCTCAGTTGGACCTGCTCAGCAGGCTTTCTTCATTTGCATCAAAAATGACTTTAATGTTGCAGAAATGTATCTGATTGGCTGCTATCCATCAAAAGCATGAATCTCTCCATCGTTCAATCCTAACTGTTTGAAGAAGCTGTAGGGACATACAACATAAGAAATTAATACAGAAAATATTCTATTATATAGAATGATCAAAACATCACAAGGGTGGTGGTAGCTCTGTAGTTTCAGAGACACTATCAAGGGAATAGTGTCTTGATAGAAAAGAGTTCTTTTCCACATTATTTTGGCATCAAGTACTTCCAGTTTTGGGCCAGCGTTGTAACACCAGTAAAAGCCCCCCACTTCTACTCAACACTTGAAGATTTCCATGCCAGGCATCAAAACTGACAAATTTTCTCTGAATTTATGTAGAATGAAAAACTCCTATTGTGCAAAGAACAATTCCACTCGAGGCACATTTCATACAGAAGGAAAACTTCATCCACAAGTCTGTACCGAATTCAAGATATACGAAAGATTATTTTAAAAGATTAAATACAAGAAAGTAACACCAGAAAATGTTTAAGATGGAGTTGAGAAAAAAGATCTAACACAAATTTGAAAAGGTAACCAAAGATTATTTTTGTACCAATTCAAATAGGTTCTCACAAGTTCATGGTTGGCAAAGTATGAGAGGCAGCTTGACAGTATGAAACAATGTGACATTGATTAGCTTGTCCTATATAAACAGAAACTAGAAACAGAAGAAGCAGCGTGGCACAGCGGTTAGCATTGCTGCTTCACAGCTCCAGGGATCTGGGTTCAATTCCCAGCTTGGGTCACTGTCTGGGTGGAGTTTGCACATTCTCCTTGTGTCTGTGTGAGTTTCCTCCAGGTGCTCTGGTTTCCTCCCACAGTCCAAAGATGTGCGAGTTAAGTTGATTGACCAAGCCAAAAAAAAAAAATGCCCTTAGTGTCCTGAGATGCGTAGGTTAGAGGGATTAGTGGGCAGATATGGGAGTTGGGCTTGGGTGGGATTGTGATTGGTGCAGACTGGATGGGCCAAATGGCCTTTTTCTGTAGGGATTCTATGAATAGGCCATTTGGTCCTTTCAGCATGCTCCACCATTATTTTGATCATGGCTGATCATTAAATTCAATACCCTACAGTATTGTATACCCTATACCCAATACCCTATAGTATTGTAACATACAGTATTTAGTTGATAAGTATATGGAAGAGAAGGGAATGGTTTAGTTTGGAGGGTCATTGCTTTTTATATTGGTCGGCGCAACATCGAAGGCCGAAGGGCCTGTTCTGTGCTGTAATGTTCTATGTTCTATCCTCCCTTCCCCCACATCTCTTGATCCCTTTAATCCCAAGAATTATATCTAATTTCTTCTTGAAATCAGACATTTTGGCCTCAACTACATTCTGTGGTAGTGAATTCCATACATTCACCACCATCTGGATGAAGAAATTTCTCCACACCTCAGTTCTAAAAGGTTTATTCCTTACCCTCAACTATGACCCCAGTTATGGACTCCTCCACTACTGGGAACATTCTTTCTGAATTTACTTTGTATAACCCTGTTTTATTAATTTTATAAGTTCCTATAAGTTCCTCACTCTTCTAAACTCCAGAAAACATAATCCTAACCAATTTAAATCTCTCCTCATATGACAGATCTGCAATCCCAGGAATCAGTCTGATAAACTTTCATTGTACTCCCTGTATAGCAGGGATATCCTTCCTCAAATGAGCTCACCAAAACTGCACACAATACTCCAGGTGTGCTCTTAGCAAAGCCTTACACAATTGCAGCAAAGCATCCTATTATGAAGGCCAACATTCCATTTGCCTTTGCTACTGCCTACTGTAGCAGCGCACTTACTTTCAGTGACTGATGCACAAAGACTCCAAGATCTTGTTGAGTATCCATCTCTCTCAATTTACACCCATTTAATCTGTCTTCCTGTTACTGCTACCAAAGTAAATAACCTCACATTTATCTGCATTATATTGCAACTGCAGTGAGGATGCCCATATACTCAGCCCATCCAATCATGGTGAAGCAATTCAACATCCTCTTCACAGCTTACCCTTCCACCCAACTTTGTATCATATGTAAATTTGGAGATAATACATTCAGTTCCCTCTTCCAAATCATTAATATATAATCTGAATAGTTGGGGTCTTAGCATAGATCCCTGCAGAACTCCATTAGTCACTGATTGCTAATCAGAAAAAGACCAACTTATGCCAACTCTTCGCTTCCTATCTGCTAACTAACTTTCTATCCATCTCAAGACATTACCTGCAATCCCATGTGCTTTAAATGTTAAATCCTTTCTAAAATGCCAACTCAGGATAATCAGAAGAAACAAACTGGTGTTATGGTTTAAGTGAGTTCATTCATTTTTTGTTGATGAGTTTAAAAAGATTAAAAATTCTACTCACTAAAAAGGCTGTTACATCAAAAAGTAGGAAGAGGTAAAGCACAAGTTGTTTAGACTCAAGTATAAAGTAGATAGGCATATGGATAACATTGGAATGGTTTAGGTTAGAGGGTCATTAGATTGGTTCCACTGGTTGGCGCACCATCAAGGGCCGAAGGGCCTGTACTGCGCTGTAATGTTCTATAACCTACTAAATAAAGGAGATAAGATATAAACTGTTTAGGACAGAAATAAAGCATTTTGAACAAAATGAAAAGAGCAGCTTCCATGACCCCGGGGAGATGGAAATAATGTATAATAGATAGCCTGATCAGATATGTCACTAAAATATCCCAAGGAAGGTGCAGTCTCTGTTTTAGGTAAATCTTTCCTATTAATATCTGCAGACTTGTTCCTGAGGCATTAGGACATCTGGTGAATTAAAGGAGACAAAATGGACCAGGTTCATTAGGTAAGTGCCCTTTTTATTATTCCTTCATGAGATGTGAGTGTTACTGCCCAAAATTAATTGCCCTTGAGAAGGTGGTGGTGAGTCACCAAACTGAACCACAGTTGCCACGTGCTGCAGGTACACCAACAGTTCTGAAAGGAACGGAGTTTCAGGATTTTGATCCAGCAACAATGAAAGAGCAGCAATGTGGTTATAAATCAGTATGGTATGTGGCTTGAAAGGCAGTTTGCAGGTGGTGGTGATCCCATTTGTCTGCTGCCTTTGCTCTTCTAGGTATTATAAGTCACAAGTTTGGAAGATGTTGTTAAAGGAACATTGGTAAGTTGTTGCAGTTGTAGATAGTACACACTGTTGCTGCTGTGCATCAATGGTGGAGGGAGTGAATGTTTAAGCAGATGGTTTTGGCCTGGATAGTGTTGAGCTTCTTCGAGTTACATTCATCCAAGAAAGTTAAGAATATCCTATTATAATCACAAGGCACAAGTCAGGTGTACGGACATCTTCTGGGGAGTCAGGAGGTAAGTTATTTGTTGTGGAATTCCCAGCCTCTGACCTGATCTTGTAGATACAGTCTTTATAAGGCTGGTCCAGTTTCTCTAAACTTTCTTTAAAATCCTGGTGTGGAAAACTTCAGGTTCTATTTTTCAACCTTATTTTATTTGCTAATGTTGTTTTATTGCTTACATTGAGTTCAAGTCCTTGATTCATTCCCGCATTCCCTAGAATCTCAGGTACAGTATATTTTATTGTGAGGACTGACACAATATAAAGTATGATGAAATCTGTCTTGTCCTTATTTTAATTTGCAATTTTACCCCATAATAAAGGCTCCATAATACCCTGGACTCCCCACTGTCTTCTCCTCTATTTCTAAAACTTTTTTCCGTTAATCTTGGCATTCCTTGTGAATTTCTATCTAAGTTCCTTTTTACATTCATTTTGATTTCCGTTGCTGGTTGATCTACTAGTTCCCTGGATGCTTTGCATTATTGTAAGCTCTTTCCTTTGTACTATTACACAATCTTTTGCTACCACAGCTGTTTTATGTGGTAAGTAAAGTATTGCCTTTGGGGCATATACTGGTCCTGTATTAAACAAAAAAAAAGATTCTGAACACTGATTATTCATTGACAATTTTACCTGATAAGTGTTTTCACTGGTTTGCTGTTTTTAGTCTGTTTCTCAGATAGCAGTACTAAAATCTAAACTTTTAGAAATTGCGTCATATTTTTCTTTTTTGGATCTATGAACACTGATTATTCATTGACAATTTTACCTGATAAGTGTTTTCACTGGTTTGCTGTTTTTAGTCTGTTTCTCAGATAGCAGTACTAAAATCTAAACTTTTAGAAATTGCGTCATATTTTTCTTTTTTGGATCTATGAACACTGATTATTCATTGACAATTTTACCTGATAAGTGTTTTCACTGGTTTGCTGTTTTTAGTCTGTTTCTCAGATAGCAGTACTAAAATCTAAACTTTTAGAAATTGCGTCATATTTTTCTTTTTTGGATCTATGTCATATCCTGATTGCTAATTTTCTCTCCCTCTCCAATTATTAACTGAAGTCTGGCCCTTGATCATTGCTAAATCTAGCTGAGCCTGCCGTCTTATTGGTTCCACAACATATTAATCCAAATTCACGATCTTTGACTTGAGTGACTCTACTCTTCCTAATCCATATAATATCTTAAATCTCCCACCAAAATATCCTTGCTTTTACTACAGCCTCACTAATCTCTGAATTAATACATTCTGCCACTTTACTGTTGCTATTAGGGGACATAGACATCTAACTTTTAAGACCTCTTTTTCCCTCTCAATTTTAACCATATAGCCTATGCTGATTGATTCCCTGTATCTGAATCCCATCATAATAATATTGTAATTGTATTAACATACTCTTCTTCTCCGTTTCCCTATCCATTCTAAAGACCTTATAACCTGGAATTCCCAAAAAGTGACTAGCTTGCAGTCATGACTCAGTAACGTTCATCATGTCGCATCCTCTAAGCTTTATTTCAAGAAAGTAAAGCTTGCATTTGCATTGCACATTTAGTAACTATTCAACGTACTAAAATGCTGCACAACAGCATTTGACAAAGTCCAGCACCAAGCCACCTTAGCAAAATTAAAAACAATGGTTTAATATCTCATCTGAAAGACAACAGCTTCAATTGTGCAGCAGACCAGGAGCACAGCATTGAAATCTCCATCTAAATTATGTGCTCACATTGTAGATTGGGACATGAATCCTTGACCTTCTAACTCAGGAGTGAAGGGCTGCAACTGAACTAATGTTGGGGTTGGAGAGGGGGATGAAATGCTGTGGGGGTGGAGATGGCATTGAAAAATCTTAAAGATTTTTTAAATCTTTAATCTGGTATTAAAAAACTAACTTATGCACACTTTGTATTATTTATAATGATACAAAGCTCAGATTTTATATGCAAGACATCAGACAAGATCAAAACAAATTGAAATTAGACTAACCTTTCATAAAGATATAATTTAATTTGATTACACTAATAGGATCCAGATCTAAGCTATTCATCTGTCTTTTTCAAATCATCCTAAATTTACGGATGTGAATTATTAAGAAGTCTCCCTCCCAACACCATCCTCCCATGGTTGAACGATGTATGATTTATAACTTTGCAAGTAACCGATCAGCATTTGTTCCACACATCACACTGCAAGTCAGAACTGAATACTAAATACCAGTAACAGGACTTGAAGGCACGTAGTGTAAGAGCTAATTAGAAAAAAGAAATAAATGGAGACAAGAAAAAGATAAGCATAAAAATTGAGAAATTATAAAGGAAATTACAAGGTAAAGTAGTAAAGTCTGAATATTGTGTCATAAAATACTCTTAGTAAAACAAAGCAATCAAATAATACTGAAATACCAACAATTTCTGGTCAAACATGTATCAGTATCTTGAATTGTAACATGCTGATAGCAACAAAAGGAACCATCTCTATTTCAGTTATATTTTTTCCAGCACAAAACTGAAAAGCTTTTGTAGCAATTCTTAAAAATCAGGTTGTGTTAAATGAAGGAAACATTGTGCGATTAGCAGCCAATATAGATCAGCAAGGACAGAGGTGATAGGCCAGTAGAACTTATTGTCAGATAGGATATAGACCAGTAAATGTTTTGGATGAGTTGAAATTTATGAGGTGGAGGATGAGAGGCTGGTTGGGCAACAAGGGAATAGTCAAATAAAAGCAAAACATTGCAAATGCTGGAAATCAGAAATAAAAACAGAAGGTGATGGAAAAGCTCAGTAGGTCTGGCAGAATCTGATGCAAGAGAGGTAGAGGTATTTGATGTTACCAAGTCAGATCATCCGATGGGATCAGTGTTGTATAGGTTGCTGAAACATGAACAATCTGGTTCTGCCCAAGACAACCATCAAGGAGGGGAATGGGATTGTTAGCTAAACAGTAAGTAGGTCTACATAAGGCTATAATGAGTCAACTAAAACTTTAGAAATAAGTAAACTATGGCACTGGGTTAAAAGTAAAAACAGACTCTGGAAATTTGAAGAAGCAGAATATCATACCCAACAGCTTGCTCGGTGAAGGCAGGTGGACCGCAAATACACACAAGTGTTTTCGACTCTTCAACGCATCCAGTCAAAAATTCGGAACAAAGGGACATTTCAATCTTTCCCCGTTTCCCTGCCCATTCAAGATGAGGTTGTGACAGGATATATTCAACCTCAAACCTAAGGAAACAAACACAAAGGCTTTTTACATCATGTATTTGGGTCAGATTTTGCTGTAATGCAGTGTTTTTGTAATGCAAGTACTTTTTCTTATTTTATGCTGCATAGCAAAGGAATTAAAGCTATTTTTCAGCTGTTACTGCCTGTTTGGTTGCTTCTGAATCGTAAGCTGTAGGACTACATTTAGCAAAGAGTAATATACAAACAGTGTGCTTATGAACAATTTGTTGGTAGCTGACTTCCACAGAGGCAATAGTTTGTTTACAGTAAATGGCTAGTGTATCCATTAAAAGAAAACTAAGGAATTTTAAAAGAAATTAAAATATTTGAACTGTATAATTTCAAGATGCCAATTATAACAAATTTAATGCAGGATGTCAGAAGTCAACAATTTCTTAAGATATTAGTGACCCAGAATTAACTACATTTTACGTTATTCCGAGGAGGCATGAATTGTAGTCTACAATGTTGCATGAAGTATGTGAATTCGAAGTTTCAAATTCTGTGCTCATGCCCCAACTAAAGAATGTGTTTTCCTTCTCTTTGCTAGCCCTTTTCTTGCAACCTTCATGGAATTTTGGACTTTGGAACTTATATTGAACCTTGATAAAGATCTGGTGGGGCCCCAACTTAATTGCATTTATTGCAGTATTACATCCCACTCTAGTTACCATACCTTAGGAGGAATGTGAGGGTTACTGAGAGGGTGCAAAAGAATTTAATATAATGCTTCATGGGCCAAAGGGCTTTAGTGACAAGGTTAGGTTGGAGAAGCTAGGGTTGTTCCTCCTGGGACAAAGAAGCTTGAGGGGAAATGTGACAGAAGTGTACATGATTATAAATGATCTATATAAAGTAAATTAGGAAGAATAGTTCCTATTAGTTGACGGACAAGCACTACAAAACACAGATTTCAAGCAAGTGGTGCAGAGGGAATAAGAGAAAGAGCTTTTTTATGCAGCAAGAAACAAAATAATTTTAAAAGGAAAGTAGATGGGCACTTGAAGAAAATAAACTTGCAGGGACACATGGAGAATGTAGGGAGTGCTATTCACTAGATTACTCAGTGGAGAGTCAGCACAGAATTGATGGGTTGAATTGCCTTTCTCTGTGCTATCTTTACATTCTTTCTAAAGTGAAGTGACCAGAACTGGGCCAAATATTCCAACTTTGGACCTAACCAAAATTCAGCATCAGGTTCAAGATAAATTTGCTGCTTTTTCTCCTCAAATATGGTGATTAGTAGTTTCAATGGTAATACATTTCATATTTTAAAGACCCCTTGAGGAATTCATTAACATTTTCCCCTATATTACTTAACAAAAGGATTATTGTTACAGATTCACTCACCATGGGTGAATATTCCGAGGGAGGGGAAGAGAAATGGAGGGAGGTGGAGGGAGAAATGGAGGGAAGTGGGGGGGGAAATTGCTCCATATCAGCCCACATCCCAGCTGTAACAAACTGTGACTAAACAAAGGTTGTCTGGACTTCTTCCCCTTACTGGATAGAAATTCCTGCCCTCAGAAGCTGTCCACCAAACCAATTGACTTGCAGCTCCATCACTCCTGGCAGTATCAAGAATGCATGACTGGAAACTGCTGAGATTACAAGGGGAGCAAGAGGATTACTACAGACCCAAATACAGGTAAATCTGTGGTCTTGGAAAGGGAAGGTTTGGGCAGATCAGGATTGAGCTGGTGGGTGTGGGAGATAGGTTTAAAGCTGCTGGGGGCAGTAGAAAGAGCAGGCTCTCCCCCACCCTGCAATCCCCAAAGGGAAGGCCTCAAGTATAGTATCCCCCTTTCCTTGCTATTCTTTGAAGAATTTGTTTTTTTTTAAAATCAGGATGCCCATGCCAGATGTTCTATAATGTTGGCAGCATATTATTGGGGTTATTTTGCTTGGTAGCAATTGATTATTATCTATTTAAATATGGCAGGCAGGCTGCTGATTTCAACACCTGTCCATTCCTATATTATGGCAGTGAACTTGGGTGTGGTGATGGACAGGCTTTGCAGAATCAGGAGGCAAGCTGCTCATTGCAAAATTCGTAGCCTCTGATCTAGAGAGGGACTGGTATTGTCATTGGACTAGTAATCCAATGACCCAGGGTCATGTTCTGGGGACCCAGGTTTGAATCCCACCATGGTAGATGGTGAAATTTGAATCGAGTAAAAATCTGGAATTAAAAGTCTAATGATGACCATGAAACAATTGTCGTAAAAACCCACCTGGTTCATCAATGCCCTTTAGAGAAGGAAATCTGCACCCTTACCTGGCCTACATGTGACTCTAGATGCACAGAAATATGGTCGACATCTCCAAAGGTGTGCACATTAGGTTGACTGGCCATGTTAAATTCACCCTAATGACAGGGAGATTAGTGGGGTAAATATGAGGGATTCCAGGAATCTGGCCTGGGTTGGATTGTGGCTAGTGCAAATTCGATGGGCCGAATGGCAGCCTTCTGCACTATAGGGATTCTATGACTCTTAACTGTCCTCTGAAATGGCCAAGCAAGCCACTCAGTTCAAGGGTATTAGAACATAGAACATTGCAGAGCAGTACAGGGCCTTCGGCCCTCGATGTTGCGCCGACCAATGGAAACAATCTAATGACCCTCTAACCTAAACTATTCCAATGTTATCCATATGCCTATCCACTGATCATTTGAACGCGTTAAAGTTGGCAAGTCCACAACTGCTGCAGGCAGGGCATTCCATGCCCTTACTACCCTATGAGTAAAGAACCTACCTCTGACATCCGTCCTATAATGGCCATTTCTTAATTTAAAGCTATGTCCCCTTGTGTTAGCCATCATTACCCTATCTAACCCTTCGATCATCTTGTATGCCTCAATTAGGTCACCTCTTAACCTTCTTCTTTCTAATGAAGGTAACTTCAAGTCCCTCAGCCTTTCCTCATAAGGCCTTCCCACCATACTAGACAACATGCTGGTAAACCTCCTCTGCACTCTTTCCAATGTCTCCACATCTTCCTTATAATGCAGCAACCCAGAACTGTACGCAATACTCCAAGTGCAGCTGCACCAGAGTATGCAACATGACCTCATGGCTCCAAAATTCAACTTGGCCATCACTTGATTTGCTGACTCACAGCCAAGTACTGGAAAAGTAGGAAATTGGCCAGGATCCTACACAGCTGGCTCAAAGCACTGAGATGATGCATAGATGTCTGATATGGGGAGAAAAGAAGAGGAAGAGAGGATGAAGTAGAATGTAGCGGAAGAGCTGATGAAGGGGAGAAGGAAGAACTTAAGACAGATGGAGATGGAAAGGGAATCACAGAAGATGGACAGAGGAGATAACTTTATATTTTTACTGCAATCTACCATACTAATTTACCATACTAATATACTGAAATAAACTAGCACTTACTAATTTACACAATTCTCACCTTTTTAAACAACATGAAAAATCTAAACTGCCTGTTCAATGAGTGTAACCATGAATCATTCTTTTTCAATAACAATTACTGTTGGTACCTTGTTATTTGCAATTTAGAATGCACTCTTGCATTGCGGCTCTAAAAAATGAATCTAATTTTATTTTGCAGAGAGACTAAACAGCAATCAGAACTATAGCAAAGCAATATGTTAATCATCTTTTAACTATATGTAATAGGCTAACAGTCTTTTTCTGGGGGAGTAATATTTGAAATCAAAAATGTAATGTCTACAATATGTAATTTTTAGTTACCGAGTAGCATCCTATATTTTGGCCATGTCTTTTGGCGTGCATTCTATTGCATGGGTTAAAGATCTTTTGTTACATGAAAGGCTTGGTAGTGATAGATTTCTGGTCCGCAGATAAAGATTCAGCTCACAATAGAATATCAAGCTATCAAGCTTATCAATACTACAGATACGACTGATATTTGTTATGGCAGTATTTTTTAGGGACCACAGTAACGAAACAAAAAACAAAATAAATTCAGATGCGGAGCACAGTGATTTGTTTGGTTCTGAATTTTTATGATTGAACTCACACTCCTGAGTTCAATAAACCCTCTCTCCAGAATATATTGTCCTAACATTTCTGGCAGCCTTTGCTTTGCACTATGGAAGTCTTGCCAATTAAGAATAATTATGAGATTCATTTAAAATTGTGCCTTGGGCATCATCTGAATGATTATAGTGAGCCATGACACCTGTATGATCTAATAGGACAGCTCAGTGTTCCTCTAGAGCAATTTGGGCCATCTGTATTGTCAACAATGTGTTGCAGGTCTTGCAAGGTGGGGAGCAATGAACAGAATGAGGTCAAATGGAGAGCGTGCGATGGAGCTAAAAGGGCTAGATCTAGTTCATAACTAGAGTACAAGACGTTTCTAGTACAGAACAATTTTACATATTTACACATTTTAATCTGGGGGAAGCAATCATTCATTTTTCTGTTATGGGCATTACAACATTTACATATAACAGCATCATTAAGATAACAAAAGAATATTATTCTTGTATACTCATTAAAATAAACAAGAATGTCTATGTTACACTATAACGAGAAATCATGGGTCCTGGCCTCTTGTTTGATCTCATACCCACGGAAATACTGAAATTTGTCAGCCTTGGGGCCGCACGGTGGTTAGCACTGATGCCTCACAGCGCTAGGGATCCGGGTTTGATTCCTGACTTGGATCATTGTCAGTACGTCCTCCTCGTGTTTGCGTGGGATTCCTTCGGGTGCTCTGGTTTCCTCCAACAGTCTAAACAACGTGCTCATTGAGGGAGAATTTAGCATGGCCAATGTGCCTGAACAGTGCCACAGTGTGGCCACTAGGGTATGTTCAAAGTAACTTCATTGCAGTGTAAATGTAAGCCTACTTGTGATACTAATAAATAAACTTAAAACTTAATTTGACTATCCAAAAAACTTTGGTTATGTTACCGTTTGTCTTTTGAGGCCAGCTGGTCTAACAGATCTCTCCATATGATATCCTTTTCTGTCTTGTTGAAGAACTTCAATTGGATTTTCCTGAAATAAAACAAAAGCACCTATAAAAAAGTTATCTTGTACACCTAATTATAATCAATATTTTACAGAAGGTTGTTTGATTGACAAAAAAGGGTAGCTTAAATAAAGGGGGATGCAATGCTCCATAAGGCAATTTGCAGTTCCTGTTCTTTCAATGTGAATAATGAGAAGTCAAATATATCTCGCTTGGGAGGACAGAACAAAGAATGACAAGTCATTCTTACCTGTTTTTGTAATCTCTAAAAGCAGTTTAAAAAGTGTTAAAAAAATTATACAACAAAATGTGGAATTTTCTCTGCTGCACATTAATTCCAATTCTTAGTTCACAACATCCATTTCAACAGTGCAAAATTTAAAACCAGCAAGGCTGTTTGGATAGGGATTATTCAGATCCAGTTGGAATATGTTGTTGAGGTAATGTGGAAAAATCACATCATAGGTACCAGAGTGCGGTGATGAGGACATTTTCATAGTAACTTCATTGCAGTGTTAATGTACGCTCATTTGTGATAATAATAAATAAGCTTTAAAAAAAGACATTTGATTCAAGACTTCATTGTGCCCTCAATGCAAATGTGAGACTCTATTTTCATCTTATTTGACCCATGTCGATCCATTATCTGCTGGTTTCTAAAAATTCAATCCATTCACCCAGTATTGCAGTCTTCAGAAGACAGAAACAGGCTGGAGTAGGGTCTATTGCTTCCTGAGGCTGGCTCAAGTGAAATCAATGGCAAGACTCGTGCATTAAAGGATATGGCTCCATTTACTTGATATTGGGCCTGGTTCTATTTCTAGTTGTTAGGCGCTCTAGCTTTCATCATTCACGTTCTTCCCACCCACCCAATTCCATGCTCTTTCATGACTCCCATGCCCCTTCACCCAGTATGAATCATGCACACAATCAATGCACCACAATATAACACTGGCAAGTCTTTGAAATGCTCATGGAATTATAATGTAAATATCTTTTGAAAACATTTGCCCTCTTTCATTCGAAGACACCCAACAATCAGATGGATGTCTGGCCATCTGTCCAGCCTATTTCTGCTGACACAATTGCCAAATGGCTTCATGCTTGGCTGAGCTCCAAGACTGACTAATGCAATCAATTACACAATGTTAAAGGGACTACTGGCCTTGCTTGATTGACAGTTTTATCCGTCATAGCGTATCGTTCTTTGGTTTTTTGGCATCTGTTTATTTGAATAAGATACTCAGGAAGTTGAAATACATTGCATGACTATTGAGTGAGTGTCAGGTCACAGCATTTCCCAACCTGGCAAAAATGGCGGGTGGATGGAATTGAGGGAACGCCTTCCAGTTTGCTCAGTGTTGGTGGACAAAAATTCAACTTGTGGCATCCCATAATAAAAGAAGTTCACTATCTTCAAATTGGTTTCTATTAGTTATAGTTATGGATATTGACAAATGCATGTTAAGGAAGAGGGATTGCAATAAATACACTTCCTTCAACTGATAACTATACAATGTACTTCAACTTTGAGTATCATGAAACTTGGGAGAAAATTAAAGGTCTTTGAAATATGAATGAGAAAATATATGCTTAAAATTTCATATATTGATCACAAGAGCGAAGAAGAGGTGCTGGAAATTGCAAGGGCAAAAAAAAAAATTCTAAAAATTGATATCCAGAAAAGAAAACATCAGTTTAGCCATTTGATCAGAGCTGAAAAGCTACAGTGATCTCTTCCGGGATGCAAAGTCAAGAGCAGCAGAAAATACAGTCAATCTAATCATCTATGTTAATGTGGATGATGGAAGTTACAGTTCAGGTATAGTTGAGCTACAGCGGATATGCAAGAGTGGCATAAGAGAGACAACGGTGATACAGCATAACAGCAGATCTCCTGGTAGGAGTAGCTACAAGCAGCAGCGGTATATCACTGAAGAATCATTAGTGGACTGTCATAACAAGATTATACCCTCATTACTCAAAAACATTTCCATGTTAACCCTCAGTATATGGACTTTCAATTGACAGCAAAAATAAAATCATAGTGAAAACATGCTGTCAATTCCAAATTTGATAATGGGAGCAGGAAGGTAGAAGGATAAAAGTAAAAAATTGCTTTTAAATTTTAAGTAGGACAAGGTTGCAATAAAATATATTAGAAAGTAAAATTTAAAAAAAAGTGTTGAGAGAATGGGGAAAATTGAGAGCACATAAAGTGTTCTTTTGTTCAACATAGAGATTTACTTTGGTAATAAAGTTTTCCTAGAATAGTTGAGGAAAGCTGGACATTGATTATGTCTGACTGCATCACATCATCCATTGGGAACCACATGAAAATTTCAGGATGATCTTCATAGTATTTCCAGTGCAGTTCTGGCAACTGTATATAGGAGTTGCAAGAACAGATTTTAAAATTACAAGATACATGAATCTCTTGTATTACTTATTATAGAAGCAACAATACAGAGATATGATATGGTCTTTCCAGATATTAGAGATGATTGCCCAATTACTTCCGTTATTCTCCTTATATCGCAAAATAATAATTGAGCATAATTGGGATTTTGGTTTCAGCGTCATTCTCACGAGTTACTATATAGGGTCCTCGCACTGTGAGGCAGCAGTGCTAACCACTATGCCACTGTGTTAATGTCATTTTGATGAGATAAGCACTTGAAACACATCAGGAAAATTAACTGCTGGGTGAGATTTCACAGCAACGAAGTTTTAAAAAGCACTGTTCCATGACTGGGTCAACTTTTTTAATAAAAATTCTGAAATAAAACTGGTTCTGATGAAAGGTCACCTTCCTGTTCATAGAATTCCTACAGTATAGAAAAAGGCCATTGGACCCATAGAGGCTGTACTGACCACAATCCCATCCAGGTCCTATTCCCACAACCACATACATTTACCCTGCTAATCCCCTTGACATTAGGGTCAATTTAACATGACCAATCAACTTAATCCGCATATCTTTGGACTGCAGAAGGAAACCGGAGCACCTAGAGGGAACCCATGAAGACATGGGGAGAATGTGCAAATTCCACACAGTCTGTGACCTGAGGCTGGATTTGAACCTGGATCCCTGGCGCTATGAGGCAGCAGAGCTAACCACTTTGCCACCATGCCATCTCAATGTTAATGTCATTTTGATGAAACTAGCATTGGAACATTTCAGGAAAATTTACAGCTGGATGAGATTGTGCAGCAGCCAAATTTTAGAGAACATTATTCCTTGCATGGGACAATTTTTAAATAAAATTCGGAAATAAAACTGGTTCTGATGAAAGGCCACCTTCTTGATGTTAACCTCCCTTCCTCACTGAATGGATATCACGGGCGGAATTTTCCCAAAAACATTCGAAGTGTTGAATTCGCAATAAAAGTAGAGAAAATCATGCTGGGGGCCATCAGCCCCCACCACCCGACCCCCTGTGGGGCCCCGATTCAATGAGGAGCAAAGGAGAACATGTTAGGAACAACACTAGCTGTACCCAAAAATTAAATTCCAAACTGGGGCAGCTACAACACAGGAATAGACACATTCTAAATAGAAGGGACATACTACTGACAGAGCTAATCAATCCTATAACAACAGATCAGACCAAAGCTCTGCAATCGAGCTGCATCCAGTCAAAAATGGCAGGGCACAAACAAACAACTGCAGTATAGAGGATCAGAAGGACCTTGGGTCCAGGTCCATAGGACTCTTAAATTGGCCTTGCAGGTGGAGGATGTGGTCAAGAAAGTATATGGTGTACTAGCCTTTATTAATTGAGGGACTGAGTTTAGGAGTCGGGAGATAGTGCTGCAGCTTTATAAGACCCTAGTCAGACCCCACTTGGAGTACTGTGCGCAGTTCTGTTCACCTCATAAAAAGAGAGATGTGGAAGCTATTGAAAGGGTGCAGAGGAGATTTACAAGGATGTGTGGATTGTGGCATGCCTTATGAAGATAGGTTGAGGGAGCTCAGTCTTTTCTCCCTGGAGAGACAAAGGATGAGAGGTGACCTGATAGAGATTTACAAGATGTTGAGAGATATAAATTGGGTGGATTCTCAGAGGCTATTTCCCAGGGCTGAAATGCTCGCTACGAGAGGACACAGGTTTAAGGTAGTGGGGGAGTAGGTACAGAGGAGATGTCAGGGTTAAGTTTTTCACTCAGAGGGTGGTGGCTGAGTGGAATTGACTGTCGTCGGTGGTGGTGGAGACAAACTTGAACTTGTTGAGGTCTTTTAAAAGACTTCTGGATGAGTACATGGGATCTAATGGGATTGAGGGTTATAGGTAGGCCTAGTAGGTAGGGATATGATCAGCGCAACTTGTGGGCCAAAGAGCCTGTTTGTGCTGTGGTTTTCTACGTTCTATGTAACTAACTTGAGGAGGAGGTTATATCAACATTCCTATCCTCAATGATGGTGCAGCCTAGCTT
The DNA here is from genome assembly GCA_024679065.1 of Sphyrna mokarran. Taxonomy (NCBI): domain Eukaryota; kingdom Metazoa; phylum Chordata; class Chondrichthyes; order Carcharhiniformes; family Carcharhinidae; genus Sphyrna; species Sphyrna mokarran. The sequence goes on along the minus strand of JAGIQG010000005.1, from coordinate 36,085,614 downwards.
AACAGTGCAAATGATAAAGTTGAAGCAGTTTCAATGACCTTAAGCATGGAATGCTGAATGGATGGCCTATCTCAGGCTCCTCCTGAGATTCCTATCCGGTCAAAAGAATTCACTCCATGTGATTACCATCTCTGAACTCTCATCCTTTCAGAGATATTCCAAGCCTGGTTAGGAAGAACAGACTAAGCCAATAATCAAGAAGCAACAAGAGTTCTGTTCTGCACTGTTTAGGTTATGCTGTCATCACACTTTTTAAGAATATGGTGATAAACTTTTTAGCACTGTACTAGTTTCAGCTTCCTCTCTGCAGCACCATGATACCTCCACTGCCAAACTCAAAAATCCTCTCAGTCCTCAGATCCCAAACGCTCTTCCTGGCAAAGTAACGAGTCTCTTCTTTTGATTGAGCATTATCTCCAATGTCTTGCCATCTCCTTCTTGGGGCTCCAGTGCTTAAAAGGTATATTTGTTGCAAACTATACATTAATATTCCAAAATGCCAGCCACTTCCTGTCCACCATCACATCCTGCAATGTACTTTCCTCACTATCTCAACCAAATTAGGCCCCCCAAATCATTCTATCCATCCTTTCCAGATTCAAGATCCAACCTTAGATCCAACTAAGTCTCCTCCAAACTCAACAGAAAACCTGGTCACTCTCTTTCCCAGGGGCCTTTTGACCACAAAGTCATCAAGAAAATAATCAACATATTGACTAATGATCAAAAGGTTACAGTGGCCTGGCTCTTCTGATCTCTGGATTGACAGAGGCTGGATTTATGACCAGGATGTGAATTGGGCCACTGGATTTTAATCTCACAATGCTCAGGATCCCCTTCACACACATTGTTAGCCACTTTAACACTTGAATAGCAGGTTAGATGTAAGGATTCGCATTCTAATCAGCAATCTCGGACTGTCTGTGCTGATGTGTGCTATTGCAGACCAGAACACTGCACTTGCCTGATGAAGACACGGGAGTGTTGAAAGCTCGCTTTTTTACTATCAAATAAATCGGTTGGATTAATAATTGGTGTTGCTAAATTCTTACTTTTAATCTCACAACCATGTTGTGCTGAATAAAGTGAAACATATAAAAGCAAAATTTCCTCATACCTGAAAATAATTACAGCTTAATTTAAAAAGAGTCAGAAATCACACTAGTCAAACTCACCTGAAAGAAGGCATTTTCAAGCTGCAATTTATTAGTTTGATCATTGGGGTGAAGCCTGTACCAGCGGCCAACAGGATGAGCTCAGTTACTCCTGCAAGTTGTGAGTGTTTGAAGTTGCCTACTGGGCTACTCACAGATATGCAGTTTCCTTCGGACAAAACACAAAAATAAATTCATGAGAAAAAGCATTACCTAAACCTAATATTGCTAATTATTTCCTAACTAATGAAATCCCTGACAAATTATTGAGAAAAGTTGAGAAAAAAATTGAGAAAACTTTTAATCTCTATTAAAAGTTTAATTGCATAAAAATTGATACAATTTCTGCACCTACCTCCTTGGTTTGCTTTATTCTATTGAATTGTACAAAAAAAATCCAAACCAAACTGTCAATTGTGAGTACTTCTGTGATACCGAATACTGGATTTTGCCATTGGAGGTGGGAACAGTTGCACTTCACGACACAGCCTACACTGTGAGGCTGCTGGGAAAATCCACCTCTACACTGTGCCAGAGATAGGTCTGCTATCTCAGTTGGTGGACCCAAGGTAAGAATCATGGTGGGATAGCACCTAGGAGATTTGCCATTTTTAAAGAATCCCTTACAGATGCCAAGAAAGGTCTCAGCCTCAGCTGCTGATGCATCAAAAAAGAAATCAGATATTAAGTCCTGGGCCCTCAGTGAGAGAGAGATAGAAAGAGAGCGCCAATGAAAATCAATGCCTACCCACAATTTGGTCCTTTTATGGAGTCATCTCACTGCTTCGTCCAATTGTGGCCCCACCAAAACTCTGCACAATATAAATGGATCTCTTTCAAAGTGGCAGGCAATGATTAATAGCTGAGATCAGTGCTGGGCCCCAGCTATTCATAATTTACATCAGGGAGCCAATAGAAATATTTTCAACTTTGTTGACACAAAACGTGGTGGGAATGCAAGCGGTGAGAAAGTTAAGAGGCTTCAAAATGATTTAGACAAGTTGAGTGAGTGGGCAAATAGAAGGCAGATGCAGATTAATATGCATAATTGTGAAGTTATCCACTCTCAGGCAGAGAAACAGAATGGCGTAGTATTATTTAAATAGTGATAGATTGGGAAATGTTGATGTACAAAGGGACTTGAGTGTCTTTGTACACCAGTGACTATAATTAAGCATGCAGATACAGCAAGCAGTTAGGTAGGCGAATGGTATGTTGGCTTTCATTGATGAAGTCTTCAATGTAGGAGCAAAGATATCTTACTGTAGCTCCTTGGTGAAGGCACACCAGAAATACTATATGAATTTTTGGTCTCCTTTTCTCAGAAAGGATATATGTAACATACAGGGAGTGCAGTGAAGGTTCATCAGAATAATTTCTTGGATAGCAGGATTGTCACAAAGAGAGATTGGGTCGATTGGGCCTGTATTCAATTGAATTTAGAAGAACGAGAAGGAATCTCATTGAAACATAACATTCCAACAGGGCTAGATAGTCTGAATACAGGGATGTTATTTTGTCTGACTGCAGGGTTACAGTCTCAGGAGACAGGATAGGTCATTTAGGATTGAGAACAGAAGAAACTTCATCACTTAGAAGGTATGAACCCACCACATTTCCATTTGTCTCTCCCTCCAATAGGCTCATAACTAATCTCCTCCTATATACATAACCACAAAAATGTCTGCAATCTGTTCCATGTCTGTTGCAAGTTGACTCTTCACTCACCCTCCTCATCAACCTCTTGGACCTCCACTACCAAACTCTAAAATCCTCCCAATCCGCAGGCCTCAACACTCTTCCTGGTAAAGTAATAGATTTTTTCTTTTGGTCAAACACTATCTCCAATGTCTTGACAACTCCTTTGTGGGGCTCCTGTGTCTAAAAGGAATGCATATTTGCGGTAAACCATATATTAATTTTCCAAAATTCCAGCTACTTCCTGTCCACTATCACATCCCACAATGTACTTTTTTAATTACCTCAACCAAATCAGGTTGCCCCGAATCATTCTACCTATCCTTCCCAGATTCAACATCCAGCCTTGGATCCAATCAAGTCTCCTCCAAACTCAACAAAAAACTACATCTCTTGACCACAAAGTCATCAAAAAACTCCTCCTCATTGTATATCAGATCCAAAATGGTTGACTTCCCAGCTGCTTCCCTGACATGCTGATCCTGTATATACTCTACAACTTTCCTTCCACAGTATCACTATACATCTAGTCTGCTCAGTCCACAAGACTAAAATCCCTCTTGGTCAGTGTCCCAACCCTACTGCAAGAGCTTCCAACTTTCTGACACACACACACCACAGTCATTGACAGGAGGCCCATAAACAATGCCCACCAATGCCTTCTTCCACTTGCAGTTTGGAATTCCACTCAGACTGACTTTATGTCTCCCTTTTTTTAACCTGATACTGGTTTGGAAAAACAAAATTTTATCTTTAATTTGGAAACAAAGGAAGTGGTATCCGAAAAACATGGTTTTGAGCATCATTGCTCCTAGTTTTTGCTCCTGGCATGATGTTCTTAACATGTTAAAACATTAATCACAAAAAAATTAATTTGATGATCGCAAATGTTAACTATAATTAATTCTGTCCCATTTTAAAGCATAGATTACCTATTTCTCTTGAAGTGGATTCATAATATTGGTATGACATTAATTACTGCAGCTGAAACATGCTAAAACAGATTTGCTGCAATGAGTTGTACTGCATTAACAGAAATCTGTATGCTTGTACATAATGCACTAAAGCCAATAAAATATGACCCACGCATAATCCCAACCTCACTATTCCTGCAATTTAACTCCCATGAACAAAATGCTAAGTAAAGTTGACAGAATGTTCTCCTGAATCTGTTATTTCAGCCCATTAAGCAAATAGCTGACTTTTCACAACAGTAATATCCAGGTCACCTTACCCATCGATTGCCATCATTTCTTGTCACTGACTATTGTAATACAGAGACACAGAAAAGTCAATGACTGAAAAGAGATAGGGTGGGATTTCCTTTTCCCTCCACGATGGTGGGAGGTTCTATGCCACTTGCTGGTGGCAGGATCTTCCGATTCTATTCTTGTCAATGGGTTTTCCCTTTACATGCCCCTTGTCATCAGGACACCATGCTGATGTAAAACACCAGCAAGATTTTGACAATAGTGTTATATCTGGTCAATTCCACAAACTAATACATTTTTAAAACTCAGTGCCTCAAACATCTACTTGATTCTCCACTAGTTTTTTCAGTTAAACGTCATCCTTTGTGTATTGTAGCTATCCCAAAACTCCAAAAGGCATACCCTGAGCTCTTATGCCAGGGTTGTACCCCTAATCGTCTGTTATAAAAAACTCCACCACAGTATGAAGTGTTGGGAGGCGGCATCATCAAAAAGCATGAGGCTTGAATGCATTTACACTATTCACCTCTTCTTGTAGCACATGGCTCATCATGTTGTTTGGCACTACCTATTATATTAATTTGGGCAGACTGTGAATTGATCTAGCAACTCAAGATTGGGCATCCATGAGACACTGTGGGCTATCAGCAACAGCAGAATTGTACAGAACAGCATGAATATTCAGTACTATTTGTGACTTCTCAAATACTGAAGCAGCCAATATCAAAATGCAGCAAGATCTCAATATATCAAGACTTGGGTAACAACATGGGCGATTCTAAACATTGCCCCTTCACCACCAATGAACAATGCGTACTATCTACAAGAAGCACTGTAGGAACTTATCAAGAAGCCTCAGGCAGAATCTTCCAAACCTATGACTGTTACCATCTTGAAAGGCAAGTTCAGCAGACAAATAGGAACATCATCATGTGGAGGTTTCCCTCCAACCCACTCACAATCCTGAATTGAAACTATGTCACCATACCTCCACTACTGTTGGGTCAAAATCCCAGAACTCCCTCCCTAATAGCTCTGTAGGCGTATATACACCTCAGATACCTACAGCAGTTAAAGAAGGCAGCTCACCATCATCTTCTCAAGGGGTAATTAGGGATGGGTAATAAATGCTGGCCTAGCCTGTTATGCCATAACAAAGAATCTCTGCAGGGCAAAAGGAGTTCATTCGATCCACGGTCTGCACTGACTCTCCTCACATTCACTTCATAATCCCGCACGCTTATCATAGCTAATCCACCTCACCTACACATCTATGAACAAATTTAAAATAATCCACATTTTTACTATTCTTAGCGTCAAGAAGTTTCTCCTGAATTCCCTACTGGATGATGAGTGACTTGCTTTTATTTATGACCTCTTGTTCTGGACTCCACCACAAATGGAAACATTTTCCCCAGTACACCTTTTAATTATGTTAAAGCCTTCTGTTAAGCCACCTCTCACCAATAAATTCCTTCTCATTACACAATGCCAGATCCAAAACAGCTGGTTTTAATAACTTACGTTGCTACATTAGTGATGTGTTTATCTGTATTCTTAGAATCCTTTGCACTTCTATTCTATTTGATTCCTATAATTTAAGCAGTATGTGGTCTCCTAGCTCTTCCTACAAAAATGCACCACCTCATACTTATCTATGTTGAAATTAATTTGTCATGCCCACTCTACAAGCTCATTACTGTCTTCATGTAATTGTCATCTTTTCCCTTTATATTAACTACACTGTCTAATTAGGTGTTTTATTCAAATTTTGAAATTGAACTTCCAATCCGCAAATCCAAATCATAAATGTAAGTTGTGACTGACACCACTTATCCTTGTTTTGTCACAGCTATTTTTAATCTCTATGATTTTTTGATTGTTTGGAGCCAGTTTGCAATTCATTTTGCTATATTTCCCTGTTCCACCTTATCTAGGAGTCTCCCCATGTTGAAAGTCTTGCAAAAATCTAAGATTATTATGTAGATGGCATTACTCTCGTTTAGTCTTTCCATTCATCAAGTAATTTGATATAATTAGTCAAGAATAGATTTCATTTTGTGATCTGTGTTGACCAGCCTTTCTCATGTTTGCAGATATTTTACTATATGTTCACATTAAGATTCCATTATTCTTTCTAGCACTGATGTGAATCTAACTGGTCTACATCTCCCTGGATTTGTTTACTTCTCCATATCTGAATTTAGGAATAGCATTAATTAACTGTTCTGGTTGAAGGATCAAGAACTAGAGAGGACACAGGTTTGACGCTCTGGCAAAAGAAACAAAAAAAGGCGATCTTTTTTGGGTAGTGAGTAGTTATGACCTAGAATACACTGGTTGAGTGGGTGGCAGAAGCAGGTTAAATCTTGGCTTTCAAAAAGAAAATGGGTAAATAGCCGAAGAAAAAGCAAAAAAAAAAAGCAGGATTACTGGGAAAGGAGTGGATGGCAGGACTGGTTGAACTGTTTCAGCATTGGCATGACTAGCTCAATGTCCTCCTTCAGTACTGTACCATTCCATGATCTTGTGAAGCATCTCCCAAAACCCCTCAACAGCTGCCTAGCCAGACAGTGCATGGGTGGGTAAGCTTGTCAGAAGGTTACATATTATGCACAATACATATTTTTTGAAATGTCAATTTCTACTCAGAATAGGATGTAATGGCCATAATGAATTCTAAAGCATTCTAAGCTGCAGCACTGATTGTTTGGATGTGAGTCATATGAAAAAACTCCACTAAATGCAACTTCTCTCATTTATTAGTACTTAATGAGCAGAGCTGAACAGCAACATCAGAAAACAAACAACTCTTGAAAAAAAAGCTCAAAGGAATACAGGCAATATTAGTAGAATCTGATGGAAAGTATATCAATGAGAAGTAATGAGAACAATTTATTTAGGCAATTGTTATTGTTGCATTCTCTGCTTGCATGGGGATGTTAAAAACAACATTTCAATGACAGACCAGCCACAATACTTTAAAAGGCCATCCTATATTTACTGTTGAATCTAGAAATAAAACATTTAATATGTCAGGCCTCACGTTGTAGACACTGAGCTAAATATTGTAAGCAGTCTCACAACACCAGGTTAAAGTCCAACAGGTTTATTTGGTAGCACAAGGTGTCATAGAATCATAGAAACCCTGTAGCGCAGGAAGAAGCCATCGAGCCTGCACCGACTACAAACCCACCCAGGCCTATCCCTACATGTTTTACCTGTTAATCCCTTTAACCCACACATCTCAGGACACTAAGGGGCAATTTTAGCATGGCCAATCAACCTAACCCGTACGTTTATGACAGGAAACCAGAGCACCTGGAAGAAACTGCATACAAACAGTGACCCGAACTGGGAACTGAACCCAAGTCCTTGAACTAACCACTACCCATTGTGCTACTGTGCCGCCTCAGGTGATGAAGGAGCAGCACTCCAAAAGCTCATGCTACCAAATAAATCTGTTGGAGTTTAACCTGGTGTTGTGAGAGTAGTTATTGTGCCCATCCAAGTCCAACGCTGGCAACTCCACATGAGAATTAAATATTGGCCCAGATTTTGCAGTGATGGCAAAACTATCAGCATTCTCTGTTATAACATCAATGAAACTGGCAGCAATAACTGGAATTCCGCATATGCAGTTAAAAGTGGAGATAACGACACAATTCTTTAGAAATAAGAGTAGGAATTAGACCCCACAGTGCCTGCTCTGTCATCCAGTTAAGATCATGGCCACAAATCCCACCCACTCCCCACAACCATAACCCATAGATCAAAAATCAAAGGCTCAGTCTCTGCCGTTCTAGGGGGTTCTGAAAATTAATGGTCCTCTTGGAGAAGAAATTTCTCATCACTCCCATCTTAAGTGGGAGACTCCTCATGTGGAAACTGCCCTCTCGGATCTAAATTACCTCTCCTGGACTCATCAAGTCCATTCTTATTATGGACTTGATAATAAGTCCATAATATGGAATTTTAATAAGATCTCACTCTTTTAAATGCCAGCACCTGCCTGCCCAAGCTGCTTAAGCTTTCCTTAAAAAACTCCTTCACCCCAGAAATCAACCTAATGAACATTCTTTGAACTGTCTCCAGTGTAAATACATTACTCCTTTAATAAGGAACCAAAACTTTGTGCGATACTATAGCATCATTTTAATAGTGCCCTATAGTAAGATAATCCTATTTTTATACTTCATTGCCCTTATAACAAATACCAACACACCAGCTATCTTGCTAATTGTACTTTGCATCAGTATTCACAAAGGAGAAGCATGTTTTGGATAGTGAGTGCAGAATGGAAGATGTTGACATTCTAGGACGTGCTGAGATAAAAATGAGGAGTTATTAAGGTTTTGAAAAACAGTAAGGTGAACAAGTCCCCAGAGCCAGATAGGATCTTTCCCAGAATACTGAGAGAGATGAGGGAAGAAATACTGAGGCATAGCCAAAATATCTGTGTCCTTTTTATCCATGGGCGAGGTACCAGAGGATTGCAGAGTAGCTAATATTGCCTCTTCTGTCCTTCTTAAACAGGAGAACAATCTGAGAAATTACAGGCCTCTGAGTCTTAGATCAGTGGTGGGGGAATTAACTGGAGAAGGTTTTTAGGGATAGAACGTGCTCATATCTGGAAGAGAACCGGCTTATTAGTGATAGGCAGTATAGTTTTGTGAAGGGGACATAATGTCTCACAAACCTGATTGAGTTGAGAAAGTAACAAAACAAATTGACCATGGTAGGACATGGCAATGGATGTTGTATGCATGGACATTAATAAAGCCTTCAATAAGGTTCCTAATGGCAGACTGATGCAGAAGATGAAGTCATATGGGATCTGAGGTGAACTGTAAAATAGATACAAAACTGGCTTGGACACAGAAAGCAGAGAACATCAGTAGAACGGTACTTTTCCAACAGGAGATTTGTGATAAGCAATGTTTCACAAGGATCAGTGCAAGGAGTCTCTGTTGTTTGCAACATATATAAATGATTTGGATGAAAACATAGGTAGTTTGATTAATAAATTTGCTGATGATACAAAAATTGGAAGAGAAGCAGATAGTGAGGAGGATTGTCAGAAGATACAGAAGGATATAAATTAGCTGGAGACCTGGGTAGAAAAATGGCAGATGGAAGTTAGCCCAGACAAATGTGAGGTGATGCAATTTAGAAGTTCTGCTGCAGAAAGAAAGTATATAGTTAATGATAGAGCCCTTAGAAATATTAGCATACAGAGGGATTTAGGCGTGCAGGTCCACAGTTCCCGGAAAGTAACAGCTCAGGTGCACAAGTTGGTCAAAAGGGCATATGGTAGCTGGCCTTCATCTGTCAGGGCATTGAGTATAGGAACTGGAAAATCATGTTGCAACTGTATAAGATTTGGTTATGCTGCATTTGGAATTTTGTATACAATTCTGGTCGTCATACTCCTGGAAGGATGTTGATGCATTGGAAAAGGTGCAGAAGAAATTTACCATGTGGATTGTTTTCATTGGAGTGTCAGAGGATGAGGGAGAGGATCTGAAAGAGATTTACAAGATTAGGACAGGTTTGGATAGGGTGGATAGTCAGAATCTTTTTCCTAGGATTGAAGGGTCCATTAAGGACGTAGGTTGAAAGTGAGAGGGATGAAGTTTAAAAGAGATGTAAGGGGCATGTTTTTCCACATAGAGGGTGGTGAATGTCTGGAATACACTGCTGGAGGAGGTGGTTAAAACAGATTCTATTACAACATTCAAGACGTATCTGGGAAGATGCATGAATAGGCAGAAAATAAAAGAATAAAGGTAGAGGCAAGAAAATAAAAGATTAGCGAAAGGCCTGTTTCTGTGCTGTACTGTTCTTTCTAATTATTTACTGTACCCACATAATTGCTTGTGATTCTAGGTGACCTTGAGCATCCAAACCTCAGCTGCAGTCTTTCACCATCTAAATAATATTCACCTTTTGTATTCTTCTAGCCAAAGAGGACAACATCGCATCTTCCCATTTTATGCTACATTATTTTTATTCAATCAATTAATCTACTTATATCCTTTTCATAGAATGCCTACAGTGCAGGAGGCCAATCAGCCTATCAAGTCTGCACCAACTGTCTGACAGAACATCTTACCCAGGCCCACCCTCTGCCCTCTCCCCATAACCTCACGTATTTATCTCACTAATCCCTCAATCTACACATTTTGGACACAAAAAGGCAATTTAGCATGGCCAATCCACCTAATCTGCACACCTTCGGACTGCAGGAGGAAATCGGAACACCAGGAAGAAATTCTCTTTACCCAGAGGGTGGTTAGGGAGTGGAATGCCCTGCTTGCGGGAGTTGTAGATGCGCCAAGTTTGGTGGTGTTTAAGTGGTTAGTTGATAAACTTATGGAAAAGAAGGGAATGGTTTAGTTTGGAGGGTCATTGCTTTTTTCATAATTGGTTGGTGCAACATCGAAGGCCGAAGGGCCTGTTCTGCGCTGTAATGTTCTATGTTCTATGTTCTATTCACTTAGACATAGGGAGAACGTGCAAACTCCACACAGCCAAATTATCACCCAAGGCTGGAATCAAAACTGGGTCCTTTGCGCTGTAAAGCAGCAGTGCTGTCCACTGTGCCACTAAGCTGCCCCTTGCCAACATTCTGCCCATTTTTGCCAACTCTTTGTATCTTCCTCACAATTTACTTTCTTTACATATCTTTGTATGGCCACAAATTTGCCTAAAATACAGTTAGCATTTTCATCCAAGTCATTAACATGGATCATAATTATTTTGAGATTCCAGCATTGATCACTGTGGTATTCCACTAGTTAGATTGCCATGCTGAAATTAACAGTTAATCCCAACTCTATTTCCTGTTATTTAACCAGATCCTGTTTCCATTCTAAAATATCACCTCAAAATCAGGAACTCTTGTCTTGCACACCTTTAATGCAGGACCTTCCAGAATATCCTTTGGCAATCCAAATATATAATACTCCTTTATCTAGGCTGCTTGTTATATTCTCAAAGAACTCTAGGAAATGTGTCAGACAATTTCCACTTCAGAAAACCATGTTGAATCAGCTTGATTGAATTTTGATTTTCCAAATATTCTGCTGCAGCCTCTAATAATATACTCAAATGTTCTCCCATTGACAGATGTTAGGCTAAACTGTTTGTATTTTTCTGCTTTCTGTCTTGAACAGAGATGTAATATTATAGTTGTGGTTTTCTAATCCATTCAAACCTTTCTGGCATCTAGGGAATTTTGGAAGATACAACAATGCATCCATTATCCCTGCAGTCTCTTCTTTTAAGAGGCTAAGATGCATGCCATCGGGTCCTGGGGAGCCAGTCTATAGCTGCATTTGTTTTCCTTGCATCTTTCTTCTAGCAATATGCTTGTTTTACAAATCACTGAATTGATGAGAACCTTCTCTTTTATTCTATAATATTGCCATTGAACCCCGTGAATGTTATGCCTTGTTAATGAGGTTTAACAGGGTTTTTGACAGTGTACTCAGTCATAACTGCTGATCAACCTCTCTGGCCCTAAAACCCTAATTCTATCTTGGTTTAATGTATTTACATAGAACATAGAACATTACAGCACAGAACAGGCCCTTCGGCCTTCGATGTTGTGCCGACCAAAATAAAAAGCAATGCCCCTCCAAACTAAACCATTCCCTGCTCTTCCATATACTTATCAATTAACCTCTTAAACGCCACCAAACTTGGCGCATCTACAACAGCTGCAGGCAGGGCATTCCACTCCCTAATCACTCTTTTGAGTAAAGAACCTACCTCTGATATCCGTCCTATAACTCATACCCCTTAATTTAAAGCTGTGTCCCCCCGTGCTAGCTTTCTCCATCCTAGGAAAAAGGCTATCACTGTCCACCCTATCTAAACCTCTAATCATCTTATATGCTTCAATAAGATCCCCTCTTAGCCGCCTCCTTTCTAACGAAAACAACCTCAAATCCTTCAACCTCTCTTCATAGGACCTGCCCTCCATACAGGCAACATCCTAGTAAACCTCCTCTGTACCCTCTCCAATGCCTCCACATCTTTCTTATAATGTGGCGACCAGAACTGCACACAATACTCCAAGTGCGGCCGCACTAGAGTTTTGTCCAGTTGCAACATGATGCTGCGGCTCCTAAATTCAATCCCCCTACCAATAAAAGCTAAGACTCCATATGCCTTCTTAACAAATTTATCCACTTGACTGCCTACTTTCAGGGATCTATTGACACATACACCAAGATCCTTCTGTTCCTCAACACTATTAAGAGCCCTACCATTAGCCCTATACTCTACAAATTTATTGTTCCTGCCAAAGTGCATTACCTCACACTTTTCCACATTAAACTCCATTTGCCACCTCTCGGCCAAGCTCTGCAACTTGTCCAAGTCACTCTGTAAACTAAAACACCCCTCTTCACTATCTACCACACCACCAACTTTAGTATCATCTGCAAATTTACTGATCCATCCCTCAATACCCTCATCCAGATCAGTTATAAAAATTACAAACAGCAGGGGCCCCAAAACAGACCCCTGAGGCACACCACTCGTCACCGAACGCCACGATGAATATCTCCCATCAACCACCACCCTCTGTCTTCTATCTGCCAGCCAATTCCTAATCCAATTAGCTAAATCACCCTCTATTCCACACATCTGCATTTTCTGTAGAAGTCTTCCATGGGCCACCTTATCAAACGCCGTACTAAAGTCCATATATACTACATCAACCGCCTTACCCCCATCCACCTCTTTGGTCACTTTCTCAAAAAAATCAATGAGGTTAGTAAGGCATGACCTACCCTTCACGAAACCATGCTGACTATCCCCAATCAATTCATTTCTCTCTAAATAACTATAAATCCTATCCTAATAATTCTCTCCAATACTTTGCCCACAACAGAAGTAAGACTCACTGGCCTATAATTCCCTGGAAGGTCTCTCTTCCCCTTCTTGAACAATGGGACCACATTCACTATCCTCCAGTCCTCCGGAACCACACCCGTAACCAACAAGGACCTGAAGATCAGAGCCAGAGGCTCTGCAACCTCCTCTCTTGCCTCCCAGAGAATCCTAGGGTAAATCCCGTCCGGCCCAGGGGACTTATCCAACTTCAAACCTCGAGAATTTCTAACACATCCTCCCTATCTACTACAATACTCCCCAATTTGCAACCCTGTACCTCAGTGCTCTCCACAGCTACATTTCCAGCACTCTGCGTGAATACCGAAGAGAAATATTTATTCAGTGCCTCACCAATCTATTCAGGCTCCACGCACAACTTCCCACTGCTGTCTATGACTGGCCCTAATCTTGCCCTAACCAATCTTCTATTCTTAACATATCTAAAGCAAGCTTTAGGATTCTCCTTAATCCTATCAGCCAAAGTCTTCTCGTGTCCCCTCTTAGCTCTCCTCAACTCACTCTTTAGCTCCCTCCTGGCTAATCTATAGCTATCCATTGCACTAACCGAGCCTTCAAGCCTCATCCTGACATAAGCCTCCTTTTCCCTTCTAACCAGCAAATCAACTTTTTTCGTACACCAAGGTTCTCTTACTCGACCATTTCCTCCTTGCCTGACAGGGACATACTTTTCAAGGACTCGCAGCAGCTGCTCCTTGAATAAGCTCCACATTCCAGATGTTCCCAGTCCCTGTAGTTTCCTAGTCCAATCTATGCACCCTAATTCTCTCCTGATGGCCTCATAATTCCCCTTCCCCCAGCTATAACTACTGCCCCCAGCCTCACGCCTATCCCTGTCCATCACTAAGGTGAACGTAACCGAATTGTGGTCACTATCACCAAAATGTTCACTAACTTCCAAGCCTAACACCTGGTCTGGCTCATTGCCCAGCACCAAATCCAATGTAGCCTCACCTCTAGTTGGCCTATCTACATACTGAGTCAAAAAACCTTCCTGCACACTCTGGACGAAAACTGACCCCTCTAACGAGCTAGAGCTATAGCTATTCCAATCAATATTAGCAAAGTTAAAGTCCCCCATCACAATTACCCTACTACTTTCACTCCTAATCAGAATTGACTTCGCAATCCTTTCCTCAACCTCTCTAGAACTATTAGGAGGTCTGTAAAGACTCCCAACAGGGTGACCTCTCCTCTCCTGTTTCTAATCTCAGCCCATACTACCTCAACAGACAAGTCCTCATCAAACTTCTTTTCTATCACCGTGATACAGTCTTTGACCAATAATGCCACTCCTCCCCCCCCTTCTACCTCCTTCTCTACTCCGACTAAAGCATTTGTACCCCGGAACCGGCAACATCCATTCCTGTCCCTGCTCTACCCAAGTCTCTGAAATGGCCACAACATCGAAGTTCCAGGTACTGGTCCAAGCTGCAAGTTCCTCCCCTTTATTGCGAATACTCCTTGCATTAAAGTATACACATTTCAAACCATGCCCCACCCCACCCGTACGCCGCTGTGTTTTACAACTCTCCTCTATAACCCCCTTACTCTCATCCCTCTCAGCACCCCAACTACTTAGGATCCCACCCCCCCCCCGAATCAGTTTAAAGCCCCCATCATAGCCTTAGCAAATTTTCCCCCAAGATATTAGTCCCCCTCTGGTTCAGGTGTAGACCATCTCTCTTGAAGAGGTCCCACCTATCCCAGAATGAGTCCCAATTGTTAAGGAACCTGAACCCCTCCCTCCTGCACCATCCACGCAGCCATGAGTTCAAACGTTCCCTTTCTCTGTTCTTCTCTAAACTATCCCTTGGCACAGGCAAGAGTCCAGAGATAACCACTCTGCCTGTTATGGACCTAAGCTTCCACCCTAACTCCATAAATTTCTGTTTAATATCCCCTTCCCTTGTCCTACCTACATCATGTGTCCCCACATGAACTATGACTTGGGGCTGACTCCCTTTGTTTTCCTCATGAAAAACCGCACTCAATGTGATATCAGTTTTTTCAATATTGCAATTCAATCATTTCATTGGTAAATAAATACCACATAGCTGAATCATGAACATTTGACAGGTACACTGGTGCAAGTGATTGAGAAAAATTAGTGATTCATTAAGATAGGTCACAATACATTGCTGACATACCATTGTTAACAAAGTCTCAGTCTCACAAAGACACATTGTCTTAAAACTTAATTAATAATCCTCTCCAGAGAAAAATAAAAGTTTCTACTACTGTAAACATTAGCAATTTGTACCATCCAGACACAAAATATATGAAGCAGGCACCAATAGACTGTAACATATTGAAGTAAAATCAAAGGATATGCATAAAATTAAATTAGCTATTGGTTATATTTTCACAGTTCGATTCGGTGGCCTTAAATTACATCAAATATAACAGACAAATCATGCTGAAATAAAAGAGCATACATCCCAACCATTATGCTGCCTTCTCTCTTTACAGATCAGGTGCTAACTGTGCATTTGTAATAATTATTGTTTCAGTTCAAATTTCCTGTCTTTATGGGTGCTGATTTAGAGCGGCTAAATTAATCTATGAAAGGACAAAAGTGGAGTTTATTTTCAAAAGAAAGTGGTTAGTAGGTTTGATTAAGCAGTTTCTAGGATTTAATTTTGCTGATGCCTGCCTGTGTGAACCTGAAACTGAGTCGTCAATTCCAAGTACACTGTATGGACGCAGGAAACACATAGAACAGGATTTTCTATCCCCTACATGGCATGATTTCCAACAGTGGAGAAGGCTCACTATTGGCTGCCAGTGAGATCATCCAATCCCATCAATGTCATTGGTACTTTGCATAGCTCACTCAACCTGGCACTCAGGAAACCCACTTCTGTAAGCCTGTTGGCAAGAAGGGCAAGAAAATCCCATTGAAAGATTCCTGCTCTGAATCAATGACTGTCCGGTGAATTCTGTGACGAACTTTTAAAAAAAAACACACCCAGAAAATATTTCATTTGAAATTATATTTATGATTGTGATGAAGATTACTTGTCAAAATCAGAAAACTTTGTTAATTGTCTAACACAATTTCACAATATCTAAACTGAGAAACCATAAATCACCCCCCTGCAGTTATTTGTTCATGTTTAATCACACACGCTACCCACTCTCTTTTAGCCTACTAATTAAATCACAATTAGCTTCCTAATTCTGATGCAACCAAACTGCTGAGTCATTAGCTCAGGTTAAATACAAAAACTTTGCAAATGAAAACTAATGCCATGAATTAATCTGCATCTCATCGAAAGGCAGAACAGTGGGATCAAGCAAATAAAACCAAAACCCATTCTCTTACCCACTTGAAGCTTGTCAATAAGTGGTGTTAACAATCCATCAAGGTAGATTTTGATCATTAAATAGATATTTGTACAGGTCAGACCACTATCCTTTGGTTCTGCATACAAAAATGGTAGCACAGGGGTATATGGCCGAACAACTTCAACATCTATGAGAAAATAAAAATGAAAGAGTAGAATAAAACTACATCTTGGTTGAGCAGTTGAAATCAAAGATGTCATTATGGTCCAATTAAAACAATGATGTAAAGATGCTGGCGTTGGACTGGGATAGTAAGAACTCAGTAAGAATTTAGCAACACCAATTTTAAATCCAACCGATTTATTTGATAGTAAAATTGCGAGCTTTCGACACTCTGTCTCTGTCAGGCAAATGCAGTGTCCAGAATACTGCATTTGCCTGACAAAGACACAGTGTCGAAAGCTCGCAATTTTATTATCAAATAAATCGGTTGGATTTAAAATTGGTGTTGCTAAATTCTTACCCAATTAAAACAAACCATATATTTACTAACAACCGTGGAAAAGCAATATTTTATGTCACTGGGCCTTGGAGAGGAGGCAGTCCTGAATTCTTCTTTTCCCTTGGACAATAGTTAAATGGACTATATCCATGCCGTTTCCATGTTGAGGGATGAGCGATGTCTAGTCGTAATTCTTAGTACTGATTTTTTAAAAATTCTTTCATGGGACGTGGGCATCATTGACAAGACAAGCATTTGTTGCCCATCCCTAATTGCCCTTGAACTGAGTGACTTGTTAGGTCATTTCATAGGGTAGTTGAAAGTCAATCATATTGTTGTTGTCGGTCAGGCCAAGTAAATAGTCTGAGGGTGGCATATAATAACTGCATAAAGGCAGAGAGCTGGCATGGAGATATTGGGCCAAAGGATCTCCTTCTTTATCGTAACCCATTCTACAATTCCACTCCTGAGACTAGCTTCCAATTTCAGATTTTATTAGTTGAATTTAAGTTTTACCAATTACTGTGATGGGATTGGAATTCATATCCCTGGATCATTAATCTGGGCTTCTGAATTACTAGTCCAATGACATTATCACTGCACCATCATTTCCCCACTAAATTGCAAACCATACCCCTGCTGGAACCATATGGATACCCAGGTAAGGATATGTTTTCACTCTGTGATCATCCAAGATCCAAACATTTAAAAAGGTGGATCAGGGAAGGTCATTATGCCAATATTACACCAATATGATTTGCTGTTGTTGGATCAGGACTAAAGGAATGAAATGAAAATGTACTAGACCAGGAAGGTAATCACAGCAGTGCCCTCCTAAGATCAAGCATTTGTTGATGAAAGTGGTTGGAAAATCATAAATTCTGCTTGAAGAGGCAGGGGGCATTAAAGTTGTTCACATTACACAGTTTATGGAGTCTTAATGGATTTGAATGTGATTTATAAATCACTGCTTGCAAATAAAAGCAAAAATTGCATTGTTTTCCATGTAGACAATTCCCTGGTAGTCAAAAGGCACATCCTTCTAGTGGATCAATGGCTCGCAGGTAGATTTATGTTAAAAGGATACCTAATAATTAAGGAACAATTTAACACATACACTACCATACACCTTACATGTTACACAAAACAGAATTTCAAATTAATTCTCCTAATTCATGTCAGTACTTCTTTTGCATTTAGTTTACATGCTCTCAGCAACGGTGAATACATGTCATTGTATATTGTTGTACCTTGAATGCTACTTTTGAGATAAATGTGTTGTCCAACAGGTATTGTCATATAACATCCAGGAGGTAGCTGAAAGCACAGCAGTCTTGTATCATGTGACACATCCAACTTTGACAGCAAGGTGCACTTACGGTAAGAAAGATCTAAAGGTTGGGACAGGAAAAGAAAGACATTTTTAAAAATTATAAACAGAATTACTAGTATTATTTACTTTGATTTCATTTTCCTCCTCTAATTTTCACATTTTTTGTTACATTATTGAAATTGATTACTTGCTCATATAAATCTGTAAGTAATAAAAATACTTTTCTACATTCCTTAATTCTCACAAACGGATGCCCATTATAACGGTTTCTACTGTAACATGTTGTGGAAGATATGCAATGCAGCTTGTCATGGTATTTGACATTTCTATGCCTGTAAGCTTATTTGCTATGAACAATTACAGTCCTCAATGACAAAGTGGCATGTTCATAGAGAAATTGACACACTTGGTGCTGGCTCAGTTGGCTGGATAGCCAGTGTGGATCAGATTACTGCCAACAGCACAGAGTTTGATCCTTCTCTTGGCCAGGATGGATGCAGGACCCAGCTCACTGCCCGATGTAGGGTGGAGATTACAGTGCTGCGGGATAAGGCAGAGAGCTGAGGAAAAGAGGAAATGTTGAAGTAGATGGTGGTCTCATATATTTCCTTGGCATTAATCAAATGTTGGACCTGAACGGGAAGGGCTAGATTTCTTAGACTTAGTATTCTGGGCAATCTTGCGCTGAATGATAAAATAAGGTGAATTAATTAGTTACTGGGGGAAGGGGAGGGAATCATGAGCCCTATACATCACTGGCAGGAATCCCAATGGCTCAATGACTAAGGCATCATCACTAAAATGGAATTGCTGCCGTCTGAAACTTTTCTAATTCACCACCCCATCCCGCTAGCTCTGATCAGGTTCCTGACCAGAACAGAGAGGAACTTGATGATTATACAAAAGTGTCAATTTAAACATCATTAGTGGGCTTCAAGCCCAATTCAATGCCCTCTTGCCGTTATTCACTCACCTCACCAGTGGGATCTGCACAGGCTTTGGTGCTGGTCATGACCAATGTGGACTTAGCATGTTAGATGCTGAGGGGAGGTCAAGGAGGCAAGTATGAAATAAAAATAAAATATGCCCCTCTGATGCTGCCAGGCTGCAGTCAGCATCCCTCAAGAGTCCAGGAATTTGGGTGAGCTTGGGCAGGGAACAAGGGTTGACCTCACCTGGGTTGGGGTCTTGTAGCTAGACTTCCCCTTTTAGTCCTAGGAAATCTGAATGTCAATTTTGGCATGGTGATTTCAGACATCCATATAATTAACGTCTTCATTCTGGTCTGTCGATTGTGAAAAAATTGAAGTGGCCTGGTCAATTTAATCTCCATGTCCAAATCACAGCACCATTCCAATCTGCAGAAAGGAATTCTCTTTCTTTCCATCAGTGACTGCAGGTATGGGAAGGCCACTTTCAAGTCCTCTGACTGACAAGAGAAGTCACTTTCGGTGGGGAGAGGGATGTCAGGAGGGAGGTGTCCCTTCTTCACAGCTGCTCACTCAGCCCCATATATTTAATTCTGCATTTATTCTTATAGTCAGTCTTCCTAGAGAGCACAGATGTTTGGAAATCTTTTGAGGCAACTTCAAAAGTATCTATTTGCACTCAGTTCCTCTTTTGTGTAAATATTTCCCTTAAATAATGGTGGGGGCATTCAACTCTGAAGGGAAAGATAAACACTATACTGTGCAAAAACCATTGAGCTGTCCGTCAACGTCTTGTCAAACTGCAACAGAATGGGTGAGAACCTGATCAGGCTTGGTCAGGTGAATCAGATCAGGTTTGATACCCACTGTGAATCCTCTTAGCTCTGATGTCTAATTCAGCTGATTCTCAGGATTCCTGCCAGCAGCTGAGGCCCCAGTAAATCCCACCCCATACATCTTACAAAAGATTGTTCAAATGAGACAATTATACATGTTCATACCTCCATCAGTAATTTTTTTGTACGAGTTATGATGTTCCTGTGGTTTTCCAAGGTCACTCCACAGAGCACTGTTAAGCTTCTTCAGGCTCACTTCTATTTTTCCCACCTTACTGGCGCAGTGCACTTTAAAAAAAATGCAATTTACTTATACCAAGCAGGATATATAGAAAAAGGTATTTAACAGAAAGCAGAATAGTATAGGAGTACTGCATTAAATTCCCAATGTATCATTAGGCTGGAGCCAAAGTTGTAATTATCAGAAAAACATCTTTTTGTTGAACACGAACTTTAAGACTAACTTAACAGAAAACTGTGGGAAATCCCTGTCTAAATTTCTAACGTGTTATGGGCAGGATAAAACCAAAGTCGACAAAATTGTCCTTGTATTTTGTGTACAATGGAGAGCTTCCAAAATATACTGATTTTTAGAATCATAGAATCCCTACAGTACAGAAGGAGGTCAGTGGGCCCACTGAATCTACCAACCACAATCCCACCCAGGCTCTATTCCCGCAACTCTCATTCACCCTGCTAATCCCCCTGATATTAAGGTCATTTTACATTGGCCAATCAACCTAAACTGCACATCTCTGGAGCGTGGCGGGAAACCAGAGCATCCAGAGGAAATCTATGCAAACACGGGGAGAATCTGCAGACTCTGCACGGATGATGACCTGAAGCCGGAATTAAACCTGGGTCCTGACAGCAGTGGTGACCATTGTGTATTGTGTTGCCCTTTTATTGTTGAATTTTCCAAGATTAGTATAAATGAGATATTTAAAGAGATATAAATGCAAATTATCTTGCAAGGGAGTAAATGTAAAAATATTTTCAAGTAAGAATAACATTAAATGATAATTTCATTACAACCTGAAAGCAGGCAATTTTATTAAAGTTCTACATACCAGAAACTACTTCTTGTACTTCATGGCTTAGTTCTATATAAGAAAGAGATGTTTTGTTAGTATTACAAAATATTTCAAAACATTTAAAGTAAAACAAAATCCATATGTATGAGAAACTGAGATCAAGACACTTGAATGTTGTCTAAATGCTGTGAACTACTGAGTGCACTTATGCTCCCATTGGCTGAATGGGTGAAAGGCATTGCATGGAACCAAGCCACATATTCGATGGAAAGATTCCAAGATCAATGTGGTGAGTGATAAATTACCCAATCTTAGTCTGATTATTTGTTCTCAGGTTGTGAGCCACTCTGGCAAGGAAACATTAATTACCCATCTGTGTTTGCCTTAAACTGCTGATGAAGCATCTTCTGCACACTGATTGTTTTCAAAACTAAATAGCACACTAAGATAAATCACAATCAAACAGGCTTCTTTGTCCTCGACTTTGTCAAGCTTCTTGAGTGTTGCTGCAACTGCACTCATTGTGCAGAAACATAGAGCATATCCCATCATATTCCTGACTTGTGCTTTGTACAAGTGGACAGGCTTTGGGACGTCAGCAAATGAGTTTTCAATAGAATACCTAGTCTCCAACTTGTTCTTGTAATCTGGTTGGTTCAGTTAGGTTTCTGGCCAATGGTAAGTCCCAGGATGTTAATGTGTCAGGTGATGGTAATGCAGTTGACTGTCAAAGGAAGATAGTTAGCTTCTCTCATGTTGGAGATGGTCACAGCCTAGCATTTATGTGGCATGAATGTTACTTTCCAGGCTAGGCCAGGTCTTGCTGCATGCAGGCAGACCTCATCAGTAACGAGTTGAGAATGGGTACCAAATACTGTGCAATGATTATTGTTGTTGTGTAAGGATTACTTAACAGCATTACAAATTACACTTTTCATCACTTTGTCACTGGAAACCTGACATAAATGCAAAGGATATCCCTTCCATCTAATGTTGATATTGCTCCATTGAACTACCTGTCATTGATGATCTTTCACTATAAACAACTTCTCTCGTTTTAACTAACTGTTTCTAGTGCTCTAAAGTTCATATCTTGCGAAATTTTCAAATGTTTCTCCAAAAAAAAAGAGATCTAATCAATTTCTTTCTGCTTTAATCCCCTGGCTGGAGATTTTAATGTTATCATTCCCTTTGGTTCTGCTTCTCTAGTTGAGATAACGTGGCTAAATTCCCTTTTTACTCTAGAGTCAAGGACAACTTCAAATTCCTCCTTTTCACTGCAAGTTTGCTTCTTTAACCTTCCCTATTCATCCTGTCCATCTTAATTTCTAACCTGAGGTGCAAGGAGCTCACGATTTTCATCTTCAAAATGCAGGTTAAGCAGACTTTGTGAAATTTCGTCAGGGTGTTTCACTACATTATAGGCTATTGGTAAATGTGACAAAACTTACATGTGTCATCATCCTCTTCTTAAGATCCCATATTTTTAGATGAGTGGACAAAGAAAAATTTCCAAGATCATCAAAAATACCAGGAGGTAGTCCATGCCCTGTTTTAAGATCTCCTACTTTATTTTAATTTAGGCTATCACAAAAGAATTCTACTTGTAGTTTTCAATTTTAAAATATTTAGAACAACAGGAGGGAGTCATTTTCTTTAAATAACTTAAACAGTTTATTTCACAACTTGGTGCTGATCCATCTGGGCTTTAAGCGTGCAACATTGAACAAATTCGGGCTTGAATTTTAAACAACAAACTTTCAGCAATACATTAGCAAAGCGTTCAAAAGTACAATATCAATGACAAATAATGAACATACATAATGAATACACTTATCTAATTTTCTGATTTGGTTAACCAAGTGAAACACCTACATACCAAGGTGAAGGATATAAGAATATTCTTGTTGACGAACCTCTGTTCTTAACACACCACCTTCCAAGTCTACAATCACGGAATCTGAATTGATGTCCTTTGAAAGAAATTTTAACAAATTAAGAAGTGCTGCAAATTCTATGCTGCCTATAATTAACAGGTTTAGAATAAGAATTATAATAAGCAGATTTATATACATGTGGAATAACTGTTCATTTCTCATGCAAGTAGCATTTCAATTACTGGTACCATTATGTAAATCATAAATAATCACATCAAATTCCTTCCTCTCTTTTTGAAAGGAATGTGTGGTTTGAGAGTTGATACCAGAAAAGGTGATCATTAAAGCTGATTACTATAAACACTTAACTAATGCACCGAAGTCTGTCAGAGAAAGGATTCTGTCATCGCTACCCAATCTGACCTCAATGTGATTGAAATCCAAGCAGCAGTTCACTCTTCATGGCCTAGCAAGATAACCTGCTCTGCAAACTACAACAATTGAGGATGGGTAGTAAAACACCTGAGCCAATGACACCCATATCATGAATGCAATTTTTTTTAAAGCGATACTTAATAAGGGTGGTGAGTTGTTCAGTGCATTTCAGATCACAACATGGGTAGAAATTCTTTCTGTAGAAACAGATAGCTGGGTTCTCCAATTGTGCTCATTATAAAAAGCTTGGCTGAGAGCTGCAACTGACAAATACATTAACTCAGCAGGAATTTTGTTTTGACAACTGAAATAGATTGTTGGTCTTAAATTGATTGGTATATTTAGGTAGTTAGAGTAATCTCTTTTGTCAATGTCTTAATATTTATTTGGACAAGATTATTAAATGTAAAGTGGTTACAATGTATGCACCTGATTGACATTTTAATTGGATTATAAGCATAGCATTTTTTCCAAAGAAGTTTTTGAATGGGCCTTTCTTTTCCCTCAGCATTTCCATACTTGCCATTGTTTTGTGTGGCTCATTTATTCTATGCATTTTGGGTAAATAAGCATGCAGGAAAAGAAGGCTCCTGGTAGTGGGCCAGTGTGAAGGGTCATGGATGTGGGTGGGTGAGAGAGATTTCTTCATTTTTTGAAAGGATAAGGGCATCACTATCAGGTCAGCATTTATTACCCATCCTTAACTGCTCTTGAACTGAGTGGCTTGCTAAGGCATTGCAGTGGACAGTTAAAAGTCAACCGTATTGCAGTGGATCTGGAGTCACATGCAAGCTAAGCCAGATAAGAACAGCAGATTTCTTTTCCTAAAGAACATTAGTGAACGAGATGGGAGCTTACAACAACTGATGATAGTTTAATTGTCACTATTACTAGCTTCCAATTTTAGATTTATTAATTAAGTGAATTTAAATTCCATCAGCTGAACTCTTGTTCCCAGAGATTAGCCTAGGCTTTTGGGTTACTAGCCAGTGACATTAGTACGATGCCAGTCACCCAAAAAGGGTGAGGGGGTAACTGGATGAAAGGCTTCTGAAGTAACTGTGAAGAAGCCCCAGGAAACTGAAGGAGATCTTACATCGGGGCACTTGCTCATCCTCTTGGCTACCTGCGCCCTGTTTCAGTAGCCGATGGGCATAACTCCATCCTGCATCTGTTCCCTGGAGTGAAAATTGCACAGTTCAGGGCACATTTGTACTGAAACTGTTCTGGCAAGTTGGGGAAATTTCTCATCTCGAACTATCGGCTTCAACGGCCAAAATCTGGCTCTGGAATTTCAGTGAACAATTAAAAAAAAGAACAAAAATAAATAAAAGGGCATCAAACAATTTAAAAGTAAAGAAGCTTGAGGCAGTGTGTGAAAAAGAATGCATGTGCAGAGAGTGGGGAGATGAAAGAACACAGGCGTAAGGGGATCACATGTTTAGCTTATTAAACAGGGAAAAATACGGAATTAGGAGAATTTCACAGGAACTTCATTGCCTTAATGTAAGCCTACTTGTGACACTAATAAATAAACTTAAACAATGAAAGACTGTCACCTAGCTTGAAGTTTTCTGAGGGAACCGACTCAGTGCTCAAATCGGAAAGCCGGAAAGCACAGAAATAGTGACCAGAAAACTATACACCATGAAAAGTGTATAGAATTAATAGTGACACAGAACGCACGCTTCACAAATTCTTGACAATATCAACTAGTTGACCTCCCATGACATTACACAGAAGTCAGAGGATATGCTGGCCGCTTTACCAAACTCCAAAAGCTCCTCCAGAGCTTTGAAATCCCATACATCTTGCTGCCGTGCTGTTTAGCCCAGGTATCCCTCCTCACTGCTGTCAGACCCCGTAACCTTCTCTCCCATTTCAGAGACCAGGAATCTTCTGAAAAAGAATAGACAAAATGCACGAGGGTAGGAGTAGATTCCTGGTATTTTGGAGCACTTGGGTAGGGCAGATATCAAGGATTTACTGCTCCTTCCCTTTTGCTCCCTTCTTAATATTTCCTTGATTTACCTAGATTTTTCTCTCATTTTATGACTTGTTCTGCTTTTCAACATTAACATGCACTTTCCACTGGGAAAGTGGAGGGCTCTTCCATTTTGATGAACTTCAGTGAAATCCTGCAGTTTGCTAAAACTATGGTTAAACTACTGAGATTGCACAGCCTAATGAAGATTTTATCTAGTGGTTAAGATAACTAGGGGATAAATATGTTTGAGAGAGGGAGGTTGCAGAGTTGAAACAGGAGCAGCGATAGAGGATAGGTGGGCCAAGGAAAGGACAAAAGAAAAAAGGCAGGGAGAGAAGAAAGGTAAAACTAGTGTTGATGGTTGCAAGTTGGAGGGGGAACTGGGGAAGCTACTGAAAAAGGAAATGAGGCATTGGAATTATTCCAATAGAGTAAAGTGTAGAGAAAATTGGCAGCCAGTGACATTTATTTACCCTGGGTTCACCCCACCCCACCCTAACATTTCTTTCTTCGGCTTCATCTTATCCACCAGTTGCTATCCAATTTCCCCCTCCACACTTCCTCCTTTTATAGCTCCCTTCCACAACATTTCTGCTCCCCACAATGCTCATACTCTCCCTACCCATTTCCTTCTATTCATGTAAATACACTGCCACTTTAACTACAAAGCCAGTTTGAGCTTAATTATAATTGTGATTTAGAAGCAGAACAGCTTGGCAACTGAGTTAGGGACTTAATGGCATCTGGTGGTGGCTCATTAAGAGCCAGTGATGAGACCATAGAGGACCTAGCTGAAGATAAAATCTATTTTAAAATACATCCAAAAATAATTCAGCAAAATGAAAACCTGATCTCAATGTTGTAGAAGTCTCAGAGTGATGTTCTCTGTGCCTACTCAGAGTTAAGAAGGCATCAGCAACAACTATCTTGGAGACAAAACGTTGCATTCAGAGGTAATTAAAATCAAACTAAATATATTAGCATGGGAGAAAAGCTAAGTAGAACAACTGTTACAGAATTAAGAGGGTTGTACATACATGCATATTGAAGTAGACATGAGTGGACAATGAGATGCCAATAACAAATTGAATCTATGATTTCCAATACAACACAGGTTTTTTCAAAGTCATCTAATTTTAACTAAGTAAGCAGTTGTCTATAATTCAATTCCCACAAGTTATAGATTCTGGAGTTACTTGCAAGATTTCTTGCATAGTACGATATAGCAATAATTCATCTGCCATATTTTGCTGAAAGCAACATAACAGCGCTCAAATTAAGATCAACGTTAAAATTGACCAAAGTCTATTTCAAAATTTAATCTACCAAAGGTTTGCAAAGCTTGTTAAACATTTAGTTACACAATTCAGAAGGGTGACAGTTGGCTTCTTAACTGTTAAGCAGATCCTCAGTATTATTCAAAGTCTGAATTTTATGTTCCTTCGCCATGTCCTATAGAATGCTAGACATGCCTGTGGTAAGCAAAACTATTACCATCATTAAGATCACACATCATCTATCAAATGGCATTTCTACCAGTGGTTTTATTCTTGAGCACATACCTTCTTTTTGGTGTATATAACAACTGTGATTGTATCCTCTGTTTGAAACCATTCATGTCTGGTAAAATTGTTAAAACAAAAACACAATTTGAAGTAGATGACAAAACCTTTTGAATTCAGAATACATAATATATTTTTACTATCAAACTGAAATGAGTAACATCCATAGCCTCAAAAAAAAATGGACATGGAATAGAAAAACTAGAAAAAGCTGCAGCTGGGTATTCCTTTGTGTGAAAAACGTGACAGAGAACATTCAGAAGATGCACGATACCAAACAATAGAAAAAAGATAAAGTTAAAGCTCGATATCATGGTGGGCCATGAGTGCAGGTCGAGTATCATAGATTCAAGTGATGAAAGGCAAATTTTAGCAAAGACATACTCTCCTTACCCAGTTTGACCCATATATGACACAGTCATCCCATTCCAAAGGGCTGAGTCTTAACTGCCTTCTGAACTAGCCTAACAAAACCACGCTGCCTTATCAAATTGCCATATAGTTCAAGGAGAATCTTCATTAAGACCTTGGGATAGATTAGGAATGGGCCTTGCTAGAGATATCCATATTGCTAACATTATTTTTAACAAAAAATGAGAATTGACGTTAAAACATTTTTAATTCAGAATCCAAAATACATTTTTGTAGTCAAACCAAAGTGAGTGAGTAACATTTGTGGGCTCAGAAAACAGGGAACTGACAGAAAACTAGAAAAACCACAGAGAGTGGATATAAAAAATAACTGATGTCAGAAAGAATGCCGTCACTTGGAAGTGTTTCCAGTACTTGAAATGGACTTCTGATCAATTGGTGATGAAACCTTAGGATCACTGAAAAGCCAGTTCTATACCTTAAGGCGGGGCAATAGGCTTTTCACTTTTGGAAGAATTGACTGAATGGCCACCTCATCTGTATAAATACTGCAAACAGTACCGAATTCATGATTAATAGCTGAAAACTCACGGTGTGAATCAGATTAAAAAGTGGAGTGAAACCACAAGAACTACAAATTTATGGGAAGAATATTCTTGGAAATTGAGAATGGCTATTTGAGGAAGAAGTGAACTTCTTCAAAAACTTACATTAGAACTTCCTCTTGCCATATTATTTGATTACTTATTGTGATAACTCCCATCATTTGCTGGTGAAATCACTAATTGGTCTCCCAGTTGGACTCATTGAATATAAGCTTCATCTGCTTGGCTTATTATCAATCTCCAGACAGCTTGTATTCAACGAGACAACTGGAAAGTCAATTAGTGATTCTCCATGCATATCACGGGGATTATCACATTTACCAAAAGTCAAAAAATCTCTATACAGTTGCATTATCCCTGCATCAAATATCTAATACTAATATGATATTGCATTTCTTCTTCCTGAAAAATTTATCACAATATGTAAGTTGAGGTAAATTTCTACATTTCATTATACAGTTTTCAACACTGTGGTATTAATACCATATCATATGTACATATCCTGTTACAATTTCCACAAAGTCCCTTATGGTTGTCAAGGACAATGAACAATGAAGGGTAGTGAAGTCACTGTTGACAATATCAACAGATGGATAACAAAACTGATCCTGCTACTGGCCAGATCACAATTAGATTATTGTGCCCAAAACTGGACACCTTCCTTTTGGAAGGACATTAAGGTAATGGCAATGCACATCAGTGATTCTCAAAGGTGATACATGGGTCAGAGGCTTAGTTATGGAGACAGACAAGAGAAAATAAGATTAAGACAAAAACTGATATAGATATTAAAACCTTCAGTGGCAAAAACAAAAATCAGAAAAATGATTTCCACTGATCAACGAACCAAGAATTCAAGGGCATAAATTTAAGATCAATCAAAATACAAAGTCGGGAACTTGGATTTTTATGCATAGGGCTACCAGAAATTGCATTGGATTCACAATCCATAGCAGATTTGAAAAACTATGGGAATGATTATTTGCATTTTTTTTTACAAGGGGACATAGGGAAAGATTAGAATGAGAGTCCAAAGTGGATAGCCCACCCAGGCAGCAAACATGAATGATAGGTCAAATGATCTCCTGTAATGGTTTAATGATTTGTACAACATTTTTTGCATTCACTCTGAATAGTGTAACTAAGCCAGTTAGACCACACAGATCTTTGATACTATGCAAGTTGAAGAATGCCAAATATTTTAATCTGTTCATTTATTCATATCACTTTTTAGCAAAGATCTTTAAGTATTGTAGATGTAAAATACTGAAACTATAGGCAGTGGTATAACAGGTCACTTAAGCTATAAAGAACAAAGACTTTGCCCCACTTAAGTTGCAAACAAAAGAAATACAATGCTTACCTTAAAGGAATATCTTTGGATTGTTTCTCAAGCCCATCTGGAACACTTGTGCCTATGAAAAGTATTTATGATTACACCATAATCCACTTAAAAAGAGCTATGAAAATAACTTACGGGAACACTGCGCAGATTCTAACAGATGGCAATGCCAGTCAATTATAATATGGAACTGGTTTTCCTGAATTCCTCCGATGTTATTTTTCTTGACAGTACAGGTCAGTTCATGTGCAGATGATTGATTGCTGCATGTGTTTCTGCAAAGGACAACTATTGTATCACCATGAGCTAATACTAAACATTACCCATATGATTCCTTTGCAATTATATAAAGCAGCCAGATACCTTAAGTGGCTTAGTCAAAAACAGAGTAACCCTCATTGCAGAAACTAAAACTGCTAGGAGATCAACTTGTGCCTATACTGGTACTACAGATGGCAACCCATTGGATAATCTTGTCATTGTCACGAGGCCAGAAATGACCCCAAAGTGGGGGAAAGGGGGGATGCTCTGGCCTCCCCAGTATGTTCCCGTGGCCACAGAATCCTCATCCCACCACTGTCGATGGTATTTCTCATTAACTGCACCCTATGCCACTGGGAAATTCACAGTAAGGATGTGCCGTCGGCAGGACTAGAAGATCTGGTGTGAGCAGTCAGAAATTTCCGGCCCAAAATTCAGAAGGTTTATAAAAATTCATCCAGAGAATCTAAACATCACTGGCAAGGTCAGCATTTATTTCCCATCTCTAATTGCCCTCAAGAAGTTGGTCATGAATCATCATCTATGTGGTGAAAGCTATAGCAATTTTAATCCAATTAGGTGGCACTTTGGCCATTTAAGAGTCAACCACTTTACTCTTCGGCCCTCGATGTTGCACCGACCAATTAAGAAAAAGCAATGACCGTCGAACCTAAACCATTCCCTTTTCATCCATAAACCTATCTACTAACCTCTTAAACGCCCCCAAACTTGGTGCATCTACAACTGCAGCAGGCAGGGCATTCCATACCCTTACCACCCTCTGGGTAAAGAAGCTACCTCTGACATCCATCCTATAACTACCACCCCTTAATTTAAAGCTATGTCCCCTAGTGCTAGCTTTCTCCATCCGAGGAAAAAGACTATCACTGTCCACCCTATCTAAACCTCTAATCGTCTTATATGTTTCAATAAGGTCTCCTCTTAGCCGCCTTCTTTCTAACGAAAACAACCTCAAAAACCACAACCACACTCACAGTGCAAAACTTGCCTTCAGTAATTAGAATTGGTGAATGGGGCAACAACATCAAGTCTAAAAACAGGAGTTAGGCACACAAAAAAAAATGATGAACTGATGATTGGTATCAGTTCTTTTTCACATACCATTTAACGGTGCCGGCATTGGCAGTTGTAAACCTGATTGACTCTCAGAAACTGTGGGGGAAAAAAAAGAAAGATAAAGTAAACCATAAATTCACAAACAATAAAGCAACAAACAGAAAATGCACATAGAATATTATTGGGGCAAGATACAAACTGTTAATTCTGGTAACAGTATCTGTAAAGTCCAAAGATGTGATTGATTGAGGTGAGGTTGACTGGCCATGATAAGAAATTGCCCCTCAGTGTCTTGGGATGCATAGGTTAGAGGAATTAGTAGGTAAATATGTAGGGATATGGGAGTACAGCCTGGGTGGGATTGTGTTCAGTGCAGACTTGATGGGCTGCAGAGCCTCTTTCTGCACTGTAGGGTTTCTATGATATACAACATAAAAACGTGACATCAAAATTCATCGTGTCAATGGTATGAAAGAAGGAATTTCCCAGGATTATATTTTTCCTTCAAACCAGCCTAGGGATTTTATCTATTTTTGCTGCACCTGAAAAGTCACATGGCTGCAAGTGAGTGGGAGTGTTACCAATTGTACTGTCCAGTTGCAATATGATTAAGTGAGCACATTCCATGAATGCAGCACAGTGGTTAGCACTGCTGCTTTACAGCAACAGAGATCCGGTTCAATTCCCGGCTTGGGTCATTGTCTGAGTGTCAGACTTGCCATATTCCCCTCATGTTTGTGTGGGTTTCCTCCAGGTGCTCTGGTTTCCTCCCACAGTCTGAAAGATGTGTCTGTTAGGTGCACTGGCTATGCTAAATTCTCTGTATGTATCTAAACAGGTGCCAGAGTGTGGTGACTAGAGGATTTTCAAGTAACTTCACTGCAGTGTTACCGTAAGCCTATTTGTGACACTAATAAATCAACTTAAAACCTTAAACGTTAAAAAGGAAAATTGTATCTGACTAATTTCGAGGAAATTTCAACCAGAATGGATAGAGGGCAACCAATAGATGTATTGTATTTGAACTTCCAGAGGGTGTTTGACAAGGTATTACACAAGGGGGTGCTGTGGAGGTGGTCATGATGGGGGAGGGGGGTGGTTAGCATGTCTGGGATCCACTAGGGGACTCATCGGGACGATCCTGATGCCCCAATGCCAAGACCCACAGTGTTGGGAGTAGTGATGTTGCCACTGAAGGGGAGAGGGGGGGCTAGTCTTCCTGCCTTACTTAGGCTCTGTCCTCCCCAGCCGACTCAAAGCTTGCAGCTATCAGAAAAACTGACAATGTTGGAAAATTGCAGCGCAGAGCTCACTCAAAAGGCCAGTGTGGAACACTCCTGTTTTCAGACTTTTTACGGCACATTATTTTTCGGGGGAAAATTCCGCACATTATTTCAGTGGAAGGAATTCAGAGATGGCTCAATGGAATGATCCCCAGTATGGAGGGATTGTCTTGCGAGCAAAGAATAAACAGGTTGGAATTCTATTCATTGGACTTGAGAAGAATGAGAGATGATCTCATTGAAACATGTAGGATTCTTAAAGGACTTGACAGGATAAATGCCAGGAGGATATTTCCTCTGATAGGAGAGTCAAGGACCAGGAGGCATTGTCTCAGAATAAAAGAGCGTCAATTTAAGACTGAGATGAAGAGGAATTTCTTCGCTCAGAGGGTTGAGGGGTTTGAAACTCTTCTTGACAGACAGCTGTGTTAGCAAGAGTCCTGCGCCGAAATATTGCTGCTTTCACATTGGCTGTTTTTTTTTTAAAGAGGTTTGCACATGAGCACTCTCTCTCTCTGCAAGCTTTTGGTTGCGTTAAGCCCTGGCCACAGGTTTCTGCAGTGAGCAACAGACTCGTTCAGAATTCTGCAGCCAGAGTATGTATGGGAAGGCTTAAAAATGCATCCAAAAAAAATGATCTCAAACTCTCCCAATTCCTCACCCACCCAGCACTTAAGACTAAAAATGGTAAAATATCACCCTAAGAGTTAATTTGCCAGGGCTAATCAACCCAACTTGCACATTTTTGGACTGAGAAGGGAAACCGGAGCACCTGGGGGAAACCTACACAAACATGGGAAGAAAGTGCAAGCTCCATGTAGATAGTGACCCAAAAGCCAGAATTGAAGCTGAGTTTTAATACAGAAAACATACTTGCTGTTGGCACAAAGACTCGGAAATAGATTTCCCTCCTTTGTTTGCTGCTTTGGGTGTCAGTGAGAAATTGCGCCAAAACTTCTGGTACTTCATTGACCCATTGATAGAAATGCCAAACAGACACACACAGCTGTTCATCCAGTCTACTTCTTATACAATGGCTTTTCTTTGAGGATCCTTCACTTACTAATGTAACGAGAAAGTGAAAGTTACCTTTAGCAACAGGTTTAGGCTTTGAAGCCATTCTCCCAACAAGGCATTCCTTCAGCATGGATTCGGAGTTGACCCAGCTGTGAATCTGCAATTTGAAGAGAATGGTCACATTAACTGTTTTACTGAGATTTGCATGTATTTGTCTGCTCTACTTCAGCATTTTTAAAAAATTCTGAATTTAAAAAAAAATCCTGAAATGAAAAGACAGATTATTTAAGGAAAATGAAAAACATGCTATGCAGGACATAACAAACTGAAGGGAGGGATGGAAAACAACAAACAACAAAAATAAATGATCGGTTTTATTTCCTGCAGCAAAGTTTTCTTGAAGCAAGAATGAATGGAAAAGTCATAGCTATCCGTACTTTGCAAATAATAAAAACGCAGTGGTGTTTCAATGTTGCAAACTGTCAAAGCCATCTAACCAGAAGAGGATGCGAAAGCAGATGAGAAAGGCAGTAAAACAGTGTGCGTGTAACTTGCAAGTGCAGAGGATTGGAGAAGCAGGTACAAAGTAGAAGACAATAACTTAGGCCCAAAGTCAGTAAACTTAATCCAATAACTTCATGACCATTTTCACTGATACCAACTTTTTATTACAAATTTTTAAAATTCAAACTCACAAGCAGTGGGAACTAAATTTATAAGCTGTGGATTATTAGTCCATGTGCTGCTAGAGTGGCAGTAGAATGGGTACCAGCAGATGGAAGAAGCGGATGACAGCCAAAGACGACCTGAAGTGCATTTAAGGAGGATCTTCAAGAGCAGGATGCCGTGTGGGCTGATGTGAAAGAAACTGGAATAGACTAGTGGAGAAATCTTGCTGCCCATCATCTGCATAGAACTCCGGGAACTAAGTCTAATTACTAGCCCAGAAATATAACTACTACTATACCTCAGAACTCTATAGTGGTAGGGCCACATGCTATGTGTATTCGTGTAAAGCTGACCATATGTGAAAGTGCCTCACTTCACGGAGAGCTTCAAGAGTCTTTGAAGCATCTTCTTTGCCCTTCCCAGGACAACGGCCATTTGAGAATTGAGAAAACAGTATCTGACCATTGAAGTTGGTTTTTGCAGCATGTGTGGAACTGGCTTCAAGAAGGCACCAACATGTATTGAACAGTCCTCCAATGAATCTGAAGTAGCAGACTCAATGTCCATGGAATTTTTCCCATGTTCTTATTATGCACACTCTGGATCTCACTACAATACAGGATATGGTGATGGTAACTGCTCTGTACATTATAACTTTATGTTGACTTGCGGAGAACTTATTGTCAAACACTCACTGCCACTTGGAGACTGATTGTGCATGGGGAATTCAGGGAAACTTGGTGAGATGGATCCAAAACTGGCTTGGTATTAAGACAGAAAGGCTGTTTAAGTGACTGAAGGCAGGTGTCGAGTGGTGTATTACAAGATTCAGTACTGGATTCCTTATTGTTTATCATATACATGAATGATAGAGAATGTTAACATGTGGAAAATAAGTAAGTAAATTTGCAGATGACATCAAGATTGGTAAGGTGGTTAATAAAGAAGGTGGTCTTAGATTACAAAAAGATACAAGTGGGTTGGTCAGATGGTCAGCCTATTGACAGATAGTATTTAACCCTGATAAGTGCGAGGTGATGCACTTTGGAAATGTAAAATTACAAAGGAGTATTTAAGGAATGGCAAGACAGTGGGAAACTCAGAAGGACAGATAGATCTTGATGTACTGATTCACAGATTCCTGAAGGTGGAAGAGCAGGTGAACAGGGTAGTTAAGGAGGCATATAGAGTGCTTGCATTTGTCAGTGGTGGTATAGATTATTAAAGCAAGGAGATAACGTTGGAGCTGTACAGAACTCTAGTTAGGCCACAGCTGTAGCATACGCAGTTCTGGTCACCTCACTATAGGAAGAGCGTGATTGCATTAGAGGAGTTACAGAGGAGATTCACCAGGATGTTGTCTGGGATGGAGCACTTGAGCTATAAGGAGAGACTGGATAGGTTTGGGTTGTTTTCTTTAGAACAGAGAAGGCTAAGTAGGAGACATAATTGAAGTGTATGCGACTATGAGTGGTATGGACAGCGTGAATAGGAGGCAGCTCTTCCTTTTGGTTGAGGGGTCAATCATAAGGGGGCATTGTTTTAAAATAAGGGGTGGGAGATTCAGAAAAATTATTTTTCATTGAGGTTGGTAAGAATCTGGAATGCACTGTTTTACATCCATTTGATTGTTTGTTGTAATTCCTCCATGAATTCTACCACAAAGTACTGGACAATAGCCTGGAGAGTTATCAGCTGTAACTGTGCCTTCTCAGTTGAGGAGCTGCTGAAAATGTTCTTTCCAGTGTTGACGGATGGCATTGTCATCCTTAAGAAGAGAAAAACCACCGTGTGAAAGAAGGGGATTTTGTCTATTTGATCTTGGCCTCTTGATCATATCTTGGGATATAGGGCGGCACAGTGATACATTGCAGCCTCACAGCGCCAGGGATCTGGGTTCAATTCCCAGCGTGGTCTGTGTGGAGTCGGCACATGCTCCCTGTGTCTGCATGGGTTTCCGTCGGGTTCTCCAGTTTCCTCCCAGTCTCAAAAACATGCTGGTTAGGTGCACTGGCCGTGCTAAATTCTCCCTCAGTGTACCTAAACAGACGCTAGAGTGTGGCAACTGGGAGATTTTCACAATAACTTCATCGTTAACATAAGCCTAGTTGTGACTAATAAATACTCATTATTAAGTCTTTGGAGAAGGTACAGAAAGATTTATGAGATTTTTTAAAATTCAACTGTAG
Organism: Sphyrna mokarran; assembly: GCA_024679065.1. Lineage (NCBI taxonomy): Eukaryota > Metazoa > Chordata > Chondrichthyes > Carcharhiniformes > Carcharhinidae > Sphyrna > Sphyrna mokarran. The sequence continues at coordinate 36,050,025 of JAGIQG010000005.1, read as the reverse complement.
GAGATGGGTGTTGCTGGCTGGCCAGCTTTTACGGATGTGGAGATGCCGCCACTGGACTTGGGGTAAACACAGTAAGAAGTTTCACAACACCAGATTAAAGTCCAACCAGGTTATTTGATAGTAAACCCAAAGCTTTCGGAAATGCTGTTCCTTTGTCAGGTGTGTGCAAAGTTCTGATCAGAGAAGTGCATCTAAAGGGCATATATCCTTACATGTCCTTCTCTGATCAGAACTTGCCACACACCTGACGAAGGAACAACATTTCCAAAGCTTGTGGGTTTACTATCACATAAACAGGTTGGACTTTAATCTGGTGTTCAGACTCCTTTCGGCTTTTATGACCCATCCCTACCATGACTGATTAGACTGGGGAAGCTAGGATTTTCCGCACAGTAAAGGTTATCAGGAAATTTGACTGAAGTGCTCAAAATCACGAAGGGTTTTGATAAAGTAAATAAGAACCTGGGTGCTGCAGCAAAGACACTGATAAATCATAGGGCAATAATTCAAGATGATTTTGTTGTGATTTGGATCGCATACCTTAAAGGATGGTGGAAGCAGACTCAATCGCAACATTTAAAAGAGGGTTAGATAAATACTTCACGGAGAAATGTTACATGATATGGGGAAAGAATAGGGGAGGAGGATTAATTAAATAGCTCTACCAAAGAGCCAGAAAGACTCTCTGTGCTATATTTACCTGTGATTCTACAACTAAGCATAGCAAAATTAATTTGGCAGCGAAACATATGTTGAAAGCTTAATTATAGAGAGATGGATAAAACCACAGTTCATAATCCTTACTGTACTTATTCTTAATAAAATGCTCCAGGAGTTTGATCAAATAATGGATTATTGAGAGGTCCTAAAAGGTTCTATAGTGAGTAGCCTGACAAAAAAAATAAGTGTTAATGATGGTATATTTGGATCAGTGCAGTTTAAACCATTGTCCTGAACAGGGACTAATGGACAGTGTAGCAGCTGCACTATTATCTGTATATTGTAGAATTAGAAAACAGTTCTTTGAATCCTTGCTTTGAGCAAGATTAATGGATATGACGTCTTTTGAAATGTGGATGTTTTAATTAGAATAGGTCAGGTCATTAAATCCACAAAGTAAAAACATTCTGTATTTCCAAACTGGCTCACTAATGTCCTTCAGGAAAGCAAATCTGCCAAACTTACAGGTTTGACCTATACGTGACTAGTGAGGTGACTAGCTTTTAATTGTCCACTGAGGTGCCCTAGCAAGCCAGTATAAAGTAACAAGTCCAATACCACTTTGTCAGGGCAACTAGGGATGGGCAATGAATGTTACTAATAACAGTAATGTCCACATCCTGAGAATGAATCCAAAAGTACACATACACTGGTGTCTATTCTCATACGTGAGTGCAAACATGAAAACACTCAACTAAGAGGTGAAGCTGTTACAGAAAGAAGCAGGAACTCTGCAAACTTGATCTTATACAATCTCCAACAACCTCCAACTGACTTGTTGATCTTTTGACTTGGGCCTTTTGTGTATTCAACCACAACCCATCTCCCCAGTTACCTTTCACAACATCCACTGTTGAGTATGCAATCAACTGCCTAGGTTCTAGAATTCCCTCCTCGAAGATTCTGCTTCACCTTCTGCTCCTTCGGCGCCTAACTACTTTAAAAACCACTTCTTCACCCCTCTCATTTCTCTGGTTTTGTTTTGCACCTGTATTTTATAAAGAACTCGATGAATAATTCATTCTTCACAAATACAACCATCAGAAAGTCATCAGATTCAAATTTATCCTCACCTCAGGGAGGAAGAATGTAATTAGCAGCAAATAATTGGATATTTTATGCAGTATAAAGCCCCACCACTAGTAGCATAACTAAAGGGACTCAGTGCTCAAGTGCTGCAGCATAATACTGAGAGACAGATGTCTGAGTAGAGAATCTGCATTCAAGCCCAGAAGTGGATCAGAAACCATGCTTTTATATAAGAAGAACCAACATTTTCAAAGATGGTTGTTCAAGCAACTCAGTTGAGCTTTTAATCTGAACTGGGTCAAAAATGAATAGTTACTGTTTTCCTTCGTGCGCAGTTGGGAATGAAGCAGCTTTCTCACTGGAGAGAAATATTAATAGTAGAAGATATGATTTTCTAGGTACCAAATCAAAAGGATTCACTGGAATGCTCCTTCCTGAGGTGTAACCATCTCAATTCCAATTTAGCTATTCCGATACGACAGATGGATTACATGATTCTCACTCACCTGTGATTAGAGGTTCCCCCACCCAAATCCACTGGGTGTATTATCACTGGTTGTCAACCCGGAATTCGGAGTTGGTGCTCCAGTTTGCATTCGGTAGGACTAACTGAGTGCAGTCCAACTCTACACCTTCTGATTCAGAGGCTGCAGTGGGAAGATTCCCAAACCTTGGGAATCATGGGCTCAGAGGGAACAATTGCAACAGTTAAGTGGAGACTCTGGCGAGATTATCTTGAGATTGTTGCCAAGAGTCTATTACATGTGAAGGTATGATTCTTAGCTCCAGATCCCCATCAGAGTCTATCGTGGACAAAAATCACTGTCCCAACCCCATCCCCCCACCCCAACAATTCTGCAAAAAATGACTGACCAAAAAAACATGTTTGATTTCGATCCCAAAACTTGAGAAATTAATCTGAAATAATCTTCTAGTTGACAAATTCACCTGATCAAATAATTCTGTTCCATCAGCTCCTGCACCTCTCATAAGCTCTTCCTCTCCTCCAGGATGATATTCCAAATACGGTGTCACATTGTAAACCATGCCTACAAAGGCAAATGTGGTGAATTGTTAAGAGTTAGGCACATGTGGCGTACACTATTCTGTTATTTAATGCCCTCTACAAAGCAATATTAACAAGCAAGTTATTATGAAGTAATGCTAGCCAACAACAGGTCAAAAAAAGCAGATTCGATGAAACACACTCGAGTGCCAAATATTTGTCAAAGCTGACCAACATAGTGAATGCTTACTGGTCAAACAACCTTTTAAAGGAAGCTTTCAACATCACACAGTTTCTCTCAAGAAACAGAACAAAGCATATCAAGCTGCTGTTTGGAGAATTCATAGATATCAGAAATGCAGTATGAAATCACCACTGCATTTAGGTTACTGCCTGGCAAATCCTCAGCAGAGTGGGGTGAAGCACAGAATAAATTTCCAGTTTCATATAATTTTCTACAGTCAGAGAAATATATATACACACATACACAAATGTATCTATAAAATTAAACACAGGAATCAGAAAGCAGGCAAATTCAATCCTTCAAGCCTGCTCTGCCATTCAATCAGGTCATGGCTGATCTTTCCTTGGTCTCAAATCCACCACCTCATGTCCCTTTAACCCATATTTTCATAGACATTTATAGAATTCTTACAGTACAGAAGGCAGCCATTTGGCCCATCAAGTCTGTACCGACCACAATCCCACCCAGATCCTATTTCTGTAACTGCACACATTTACCCTGCTAATCCCCCGGCACTAGAGTCAATTTAACATGTCCAATCAACCTAACCTGCCAATCTTTAGACTGTGGGAGGCAACCGGAGCACCCTAAGGAAACCCACGCAGACACAGGGAGAAAGTGCAAATTCCACACAGACAAACAGTGACCTTGGGTTACTAGCACTGTGAGGCAGCAGTGCTAACCACTGTGCCGCCCTTCATTGGAAATATAACTACCTCCTTCTTGAAACCAATGATTCAGACTCCACCAGCTATGGGGCAGTGAATTCCACAAGTTCACCATTCTCTGTGAGAAGTAGTTTGTCCTCACCTCAGTTTTAAATCTACTGCCTCTCAACATATACCTCTTGTTTTAGATTACTCCACAAGAGGAAACATTTGATCTACATTTACTCTACCAATCCCTTTTAAAATTTTATTTATCTCCTCTGCTGCTTCTAAACTCCAGAGAATTGGACGATCAATAAAAATATAGCAGGAATGATTTTCCAATCCCTTTCGCACAGCTGCAAATCCAATTACGACCAGAGACTTTCATGACAAGGCAATAATACAATTGGTACTGGGGATAAACTAATTTTGAGGTATCTCTTTTCCCCCCCATCTCATCAGGGAGGTAATCTGGTTCCCAGGTTAGCATATTTAAAGCTTAATTTACGTATCCAGATTCTGCTTTAAGTTAAATTCACCAGGCCCCTACAATTTTCCCATCAGCCAGTGTAACGTGAACTTGGCAGGAATCACTACTCGACTCCAAAAACAGAGATCAGATGCGACGACCCAGGTTAGCACTACCAGGGTGCCAGGGGCAGTGCTAAGTTGGCATTGGTAAGGAACAGGACTTAAAAGGGGCGCCTGAAAGGGGGCAGGGCCCAAAAGTATTGGGGCCTTAGGTGACAAAGCAGGATGTCATCAGATGCCAGGAAGGATGGATTGAAAGACCTTGATGACTGCATGTTATAGGGGTGTGGGGGGTTAACCTAGACATTCAGTGACAGGGATGACTGCCGTCTATGGTTAAGGGCTGCTTGTGTTCCTCATGTTTGCAGAGGGTTGCAATGTCCATAGGGATAGGGCAGGGAGGAGGAACCTTTGATTTTACTTTGAGATCGGGGCACCCTTTAAAAATAAAAAGCCCGATCTCTGAGCAGCTGATCTTGCGGGACCTAAAGACACCAGTAAATGTCTTTCATGGTGTAAGTTGCCCAACTCCAAAAAAAAGGCTAAGTGTGGATGGATTGCAATTAGCATCCAATTGCACCACAATTCCCATCGGAGTTAGCACTTGGAATCTTTTGGGAGAAGTGTGCCTTGCAAATGTTATTTTATAAATTAATCTTTAATGTCTCTTACAAGCTTCATAATATGATGTCATGCTTGCCGGCAGAAGGCAGAGAGTGGTTGTGGATAGGTCTTGTTCTGCATGGAGGTCAGTAACCAGTGGAGTGCCCCAGGGATCTGTTCTGGGACCCTTGCTGTTTGTCATTTTCAGAAATGACCCGGATGAGGAAGTGGAGGGATGGGTTAGCAAGTTTGCCGACGATACAAAGATCGGTGGTGTTGTGGATGGTCTGGAGGGATGCCAAAAGTTGCAGTGGGACATAGGCAGGATGCAAGACTGGGCGGAGAAGTGGCAGATGGACTTCAACGCAGATAAACGTGTAGTGGTCCATTTTGGCAGGAATAATGGGACGAAGAAGTACAATATAATGGGTAGGAGTCTTAGCTGTGTTGTAGAGCAGAAGGATCTCGGTGTCCGGGTCCATAGGACTCTTAAATCGGCCTCGCAGGTGGAGGAAGCGGTCAAGAAGGCGTACGGTGTACTGGCCTTCATTAATCGAGGAATAGAGTTTAGGAGTCAGGAGGTAATGATGCAGCTCTATAAGACTCTTGTCAGACCTCAGTTGGAGTATTGTGTGCTGTTCTGGTCGCCTCATTATAGGAAGGATGTAGCGGCTATTGAGAGGGTTCAGAGGAGATTTACAAGGATGCTGCCTGGATTGGGAAGCAGGCCTTATGAAGGTAGGTTGAGGGAGCTGGGACTCTTCTCACTGGAGAGACGTAGGTTGAGAGGCGACCTGATAGAGGTTTATAAAATGTTGAAAGGAATAGATAGGGTGGACTCTCAGAGACTATTTCCCCGAGCGGAAATGGTCAATACGAGAGGACACAGATTTAAGGTGCAGGGAAGCAAATACAAAGGAGATGTCAGGGGTAGGTTTTTCACTCAGAGGTGGTGAGTGAATGGAACCGACTGCCGTCGGAGGTTGTTGAGGCAAACTCACTGGGGTCTTTTAAGAGACTTCTGGATGAGTATATGGAAAAGAATAGGATAGGGGGTTATAGGTAGGTCTGTGGATTGGTAGATGTGATCGGCGCAACTCGTGGGCCGAAGGGCCTGTTTGTGCTGTATTGTTCTATGCTGCTGGGTGTACTCACAACAAACCCAGAAGCAACAGGATAAAGTCATTTTTAAATAGTTATATATTGCACAGTAATCAAACGTCATTAGTAATCTCCTAAGTACAAATCTCATTCTGGCTTTCTCACAATAGTTTCTGGCCATAACAGAATTTGTGTCCATCATGAATGGGATGAAAATCTCCATCCATATCAAAAAGCTTATGGTGAGCTGTCTTCTTGAACTGCTGCAGTCCACGTGGTATAGGCACACTCACTCTGCTGTTTGGAACGGAGTTCCAGGATATGGGGTGGAGCTTGGAGAGGAACTTGCAGGTAGTTGTTTTCCCATGCATCTGTTGTCCTTGACCTTCTAAAGTGGCACAGGTCGTGGATTTGGAAGATGTTTTTGAAGGAGCCTTGATGAGTTGCTACTATACATCTTCTTAATAGCACCCACTGCTGCCACTGTGTCGATGATGGAGCAACTGAATATTGAAGGCGATGGATGGGGTGCCAATCAAGTAGGTTGTTTTGTCCTGGACGATGTCAAGTTAGACTTGTTGGAATGACACTTATCCAGGCAAGAAGGAGGAGTATGCCATTACACTCCTGTTTTGATCCTTGTAGACAGTGCACAGACATTGAGGAGTCAGAAGTGGAATTACTCAGTACCAAATTCTTAGCCTACTTGCAGCTACAGTTTTTATATGGCTGCTCCAGTTCAGTTCCTGGTCAATGGTAAGTCCAGAGGTTGATACTGGGGAATTCACTGATAGTAGTGCCACTGAATGTCATGTCACGACTAGAATTTCTCTTGTTGGAGATGGTCATTGTCTGGAATTTGTGCTTATTTGCCAGTTATCAGCCCAAGTCTTGCTGTTTATGGGTAAAGTATTGGAGAGAATTGTTAGGGATAGGATTTATAGTTATTTAGAGAGAAATGAATTTGTGAAGGGTAGGTCATGCCTTACTAACCTCATTGAGTTTTTTGAAAAAGTGACCAAAGAGGTGGATGGGAGTAAGGCAGTTGATGGACTTATATATATGGACTTTAGTAAGGCGTTTGATAAGGTGGCCCATGGAAGGCTTCTGCAGAAAATGCAGAGGTATGGGATAGAGGGTGATTTAGCTAATTGGATTAGGAATTGGCTAGCAGATAGAAGACAGAGGGTGGTGGTTGATGGAAGTTATTCATCGTGGAGTTCGGTTACAAGTGGTGTACCTCAGGGATCTGTTTTGGGGCCCTGCTGTTTGTAATTTTTATAAATGATCTGGATGAGGGTATTGAAGGATGGATTAGTAAATTTGCGATGACACCAAAGTCGGAGGAGTGGTAGATAGTGAAGAGGGGTGTTATAGTTTGCAGAGAGACTTGGACAAGTTGCAGAGCTGGGCTGAGAGGTGGCAAATGGAGTTTAGTGTGGAAAATTGTGAGGTAATGCACTTTGGCAGGAATAATAAATGTGTAGAGTATAGGGCTAATGGTAGGATTCTTAATAGTGTTGCTGAACAGAGGGATCTTGGTGTATTTGTGCATAGATCCCTGAAAGTAGGCAGTCAAGTCGAGAAGGTTGTTAAGAAGGCATATGGAGTCTTAGCTGTTATTGGTAGGGGGATTGAATTTCGGAGCCGCAACGTCATGTTGCAACTGTACAAAACTCTAGTGCGGCCGCACTTGGAGTATTTTGTGCAGTTCTGGTCCCCGCATTATAAGAAAGATGTGGAGGCATTGGAGAGGGTACAGAGGAGGTTACCAGGATGTTGCCTGGTATGGAGGGCAGGTCTTATGAGGAGAGGCTGAGGGATTTGAGGTTGTTTTTGTTAGAAAGAAGGCGGCTAAGAGGAGACCTTATTGAAACATATAAGATGATTGGAGGTTTAGATAGGGTGGACAGTGATAGCCTTTTTCCTAGGATGGAGGAAGCTAGCACGAGGGGACATAGCTTTAAATTAAGGGGTGATAGTTATAGGACGGATATCAGAGGTAGGTTCTTTACCCAGAGGGTGGTTAGGGAGTGGAATGCCCTGCCTGCGGCAGTTGTAGATGCGCCAAGTTTGCTGGCGTTTAAGAGGTTAGTTGATAAGTTTATGGAAGAGAAGGGAATGGTTTAGTTTGGAGGGTCATTGCTTTTTTCATAATTGGTCGGCGCAACATCGAAGGCCGAAGTGCCTGTTCTGCGCTGTAATGTTCTATGTTCTATGTTTATGGACAGAGACTGCTTCAATATCTGAATCATAAAATGGTGCTGAATATTGTGCAAATCGGTAGCGAACATCCACGTGCAGATAAGGCCATCGATGAGGCAGCTGAAGTTGGTTGGGCCTGAGGAATTCCTGCAGCAATGTTCTGGGACTGAGATGATTAACCTCGAGAAACCACACCTACAGTGCTGTATCTGACTCCAAATAGAGGAGAGTGGCATCAAGGAGACCTAGCAAAACTGGAGTCAATCAATTGCAGCCTTTAAATTAAGGGCAGTCAGTCTCATCTCACCTTAATGGGTTCAGCTCTTTTGTCTATATTTGGATCAAGGATCTAATGAGGTCCTGACATAATCCAAACTCAGTCAGCAGGGTATTGCTTAACAAGTGTTGCTTAATAGCACTGTCACCAATCCTGTCCATCACTTTGTTGTTGATCAAGAGTAGACTGATGGGATAGTTGGACTTTTGTGAACAGGACATAACTGGGCAAATCTGCAGCTATATTGGAACAGCTTGATTGGAGCACAAGTCTTCAGTACGCTTGCTGGAAAGATGTCAGGGTCCAGAGTGTTTGCAATATCTAATGCCTTCAGTGGTTTCTTGAAATCACATGGAGTGAACTGAATTGGCTGAAAACTGGCATCTGTGTTGCTCGTGACCTAAGGAAGAAGCCAAGATGGATTATCCACCAGTATTTCTGACTGAAGATGGCTGCAAATGCTTCAGCCTTGTCTTTTGCACGGATGTACTGGATTCCTCCATCGTTGAGGTTGTGATATTTGTGGAGATTGTTCTTCCTGCTAGATGTTTAGTTGTCCACCCCTGTTCATGACTGATGCACCAGGATTGCACAGATTAGATCCAATCCATTGGTTGTGGGATCAATTAGCTCAGTCTATCGCATGCTCCTCTGTTATTTGGCACGCAAGTAATCCTGGTGAACAATTTATTTTTCATGTATGCCTGGTGCTGCTCCTGGCATGCCCTCCAGTACTTTCCAGTGAAACAGGATTTATTCCCTGGTGGGGATATGTTGAGCTATGCGGTTACAGATTGCGGTTGAATACAATTCTGCTGCTACTGATGGCGGAGAGCCCCTCATGTGCTGTTCAAATAGCCCCACTCTCCTGCTCTTTCCCCAGAGCACTGTTCATTTTTCCTTTTCAATTATGCATTCATTTACTAATGAATTTACTTCCACCATCCTTTCAGGCAATGAAATCCAGATAACTTTCTCTGGACAGAATCTTGTATCCTTTCTGTGGCAGGCAGCATGACAGGCAAACTTGTATGGGATTCCTTGCGGGCACCCAGCAGTGTCAGTGTCTGATCAAAGTACCTGCTGAGAACCAAGTCTCTTCAACAGACCAGATGAGAGGCACCCCTGTGCTTGCTGTCAACTTCTATCCTCTCCCCTGCTGTACATTCATAGTCTTGCACATAAATATATGTGTTCAATGGGATAATTAGTAAACTGCTACTTTACATATTTATTTAACATTAGAAGCTGAACAGAATTCTACTTCATGGAATACGTCTCCTGAAGTTAACAATGCCTCACTTACTTTGCATTTGTAGAGCAAGTTTAAATGGAATAAAATATTCCGAGGGGCATCACAGTCAATCAGGGCTATCTGTATTCCACTATTTAAAAAAATGACTTCAGCTTTCACAAATATGTATCTACCACATAAAAGCAGAGAGAAAGCTAAAGCAATTCTGAACGTGAGGGGCAGGTGTTGCTTGGAATCAGCAAGAATGCTCCAACCTGCAGGGGATTATGAACAGGGATCAACCCATCTATGACTGAAACATGTTGCTTGTGGCACACGGCATTTTTCAACTCGAGACAAAAAAAGCAAATTAGCGACTGGAACAAAATCATCCAAAGTACCAGCTTGTGCATCGACTTGTTTTCACTCCAATACTATATCTTGTGTTTTCTCCCCTATTAACGGCTTCTAAGAAACAAATCTACAACTAGGAAATCACGCTGCCGCTCCTGGGGTGTCATTTGACAAACATGTCAGATCTTGCTTACAACTACTTTCTATTTCATTTCAAAACTTATTTTCCCTTTGCAAACATTTTTCTTACAGATACAAATCTTTTGAAGCATTTATTTTGTTCACTTTTTCCAAAGACTTTGCTGTTCAACTGAAAAATTAAGACACTTTACTAAATGATCTAGTCAAGCCCATTGAAAATTGGAACTGTTCTATTAGCTTAATATTTGAAAATGAAATTACTTTATTTGCTGCTGAGAAATATTGCTGTATGCTTCTGGTCTGTAATTCAATAAGGTGAAGGGCATGTTGAGATTTTTCTGTCCTCACTTTGTAATCAATAATTTAAGATTCTGATAAATTATAATGTGGTCTGCAAATGTCCCCTAATGCTCACAGTATAGATCACAGATACATATTATTAATAAAATGCCTTAATATAGTCCACTTGAGAGAAACCTACACCTGCCATTTATATATCAGACGTGGTGGTGTGTTACTAAGATTGCCAACTCTGGTTGGACAAATTCTGAGAGATGTCAGCAGAAGTGATGTCAGGGAAAGCTGGCAGCAAGCCCTGAGCAGATTTTACATTTAGGAGTTGGCTTGAAAACAAAGAGATACACGAATAAAAATCCTGCATTCTCTCTCTTATTGCCATCAATGTGCAATGACGGGGGGAGGAGGAGCAGGAGAGATAGTGGCAATATCAGCAACAAAACAACTTTCAATATCAGCCGAGCTGCTACTTGTCCTTTGTCACAGCTGTACTTAGTCACTACTTTCACCCTATACCCCATCTCCATTCCTTCCCCCAAACTCCTACCTGGTCACACTGTCCTCTGGGAGCTGCAGTCCACTCTCCACTCAATTTCCCATCTCTGCCATGCAAAGATAGAGAGATTCTACATTTATGAGTTAGCTTAATAACAGAGATACATTAATAAAAACCCTGCCCCACCTCTCTTACTGATATTGATGTGCAGTGATTGAGGGGAGAAAGAGACTACTTTAACAAGCCATTGCTGCAGGATTCTCCTTCCTAGTTTGGGAAGATAATGATGCTCATTGACCAAAATGACCTAATTAATTCAATGGCATCAATGAAATAGAATAGAATCATAGTATCCCTACAGTGCCAAAAAAGGCCATTTGGCCCATCAAGTTTGCACCAACTTTCCCAAAGAGCATCCCACCTATGCCTACTCCTCAACACCATCTCCTAACTCTATGTAATGGCCAATCTACCCAATCCACATATCTATGGATACTATAGGGCAATTTCACATGGCCAATGCACCTCAACTATCCATAGAATCATAGAATCCTACAGTGCAGGAGGAGGCCATTGAGTCTGCGCCAATCATAATCCCTGGACCTACCCCAGAAGTCCATGCACTTACCCTAGCTAGCACCTTTGACACTAAGGAGCGGTTTAGCATGGCCAATCCACCTAACTCACACATCTTTGAACTATAGGAGGAAACCCATACAGGTATGAGGAGAACATGCAAACTCCACACAGACAGCCACTTGGAGGAGGCTGAAATCAAACCAGTGTCCATGGTGGTATGAGGCAGCAGTGCTAACCATTGCGCTATCTTGCCACCCATAGTATTGTTTTAAAGTCTTCTAGAAGGCTTTCTTTCACCACCAGGAGACTGATGACAATTTCAGGAGACACTTTGGCATTCCAGGAGAGTTGAAAACTCCCTGTGTTGCAATTTGCACAGGCACTCAGAGTTACTGTGGCAACAAGCATGCTGGACCTATAAATAGTAATTGGTACCACATGGATGAGTAGATAAATCTCTCGCTTCTATTATTGACATAAGTTGGAAGAATTTACCATTGGTATGTGTTATAAGAATCTGCAGACTAATACCCAACCTATTTTGGCTGTATTACTAACACACATCTCTTGGCCATCAAGTTCTGAGTTGGGTTCAAATCCAAAGATTTTGGTTCAGAGGCAAATATATTATCCACAGACCTCCATTTTATATATCCCTCAACCGCACTGTCAAATCTTTCAAACTTGCACTGTCAAATCAATATTTTTCCACGAAATTCAAAGTTAAAAAGGAACAAATTCATTTTTTGCAGCCTTACACACATTAAGAACATAGAACATAACAGCACAACAGGCCCTTCGGCCTTCGATGTTGCGCCGACCAATATAAAAAGCAATGCCCCTCCAAACTAAACCATTCCCTTCTCTTCCATATACTTATTAACTAACCTCTTAAATGCCACCAAACTTGGCGCATCTACAACCGCTGCAGGCAGGGCATTTCACTCCCTAACCACCCTTTGGGTAAAGAACCTGCCTCTGATATCCGTCCTATAACTATCACCCCTTAATTTAAAGCTGTGTCCCCTCATGCTAGCTTTTTTCATCCTAGGAAAAAGGCTATCACTGTCCACCCTATCTAAACCTCTAATCATCTTATATGTTTCGATTAGGTCCCCTCTTAGCCTCCTCCTTTCTAACGAAAACAACCTCAAATCCCTCAGCTCTCCTCATAAGACCTGCCCTCCATACCAGGCAACATCCTGGTAAACCTCCTCTGTACCCTCTCCAATGCCTCCACATCTTTTTTATAATGTGGGGACCAGAACTGCACACAATACTCCAAGTGCGGCCGCACTAGAGTTTTGTACAGTTGCAACATGACGTTGCGGCTCCGAAATTCAATCCCCCTACCAATAAAAGCTAAGACTCCATATTGCCTTCTTAACAACCTTCTCGACTTGACTGCCTACTTTCAGGGATCTATGCACATACACACCAAGATCCCTCTGTTCATCAAGACTGCTAAGAATCCTACCATTAGCCCTATACTCTACACATTTATTATTCCTGCCAAAGTGCATTACCTCACACTTTCCACATTAAACTCCATTTGCCACCTCTCAGCCCAGCTCTGCAACTTGTCCAAGTCTCTCTGCAAACTATAACACCCCTCTTCACTATCTACCACTCCCCCAACTTTGGTGTCATCTGCAAATTTACTAATCCATCCTTCAATACCCTCATCCAGATCATTTATAAAAAATTACAAACAGCAGGGGCCCCAAAACAGACCCCTGAGGCACACCACTTGTCACCGAACTCCACGATGAATAATTTCCATCAACCACCACCCTCTGTCTTCTATCTGCTAGCCAATTCCTAACACAATTAGCTAAATCACCCTCTATCCCATACATCTGCATTTTCTGCAGAAGTCTTCCATGGGCCACCTTATCAAACGCCTTACTAAAGTCCATATATACTACATCAACCGCCTTACCCCCATCCACCTCTTTGGTCACTTTCTCAAAAAACTCAATGAGGGTAGTAAGGCATGACCTACCCTTCACGAAACCATGCTGACTATCCCCAATCAATTCATTTCTCTCTAAATAACTATAAATCCTATCCCTAATAATTCTCTCCAATACCTTGCCCACAACAGAAGTAAGACTCACGGGCCTATAATTCCCAGGAAGGTCTCTCTTCCCCTTCTTAAACAATGGGACCACATTCGCTATCCTCCAGTCCTCCGGAACCACACCCGTAACCAACAAGGACCTGAAGATCAGAGACAGAGGCTCTGCAATCTCCTCTCTTGCCTCCCAGAGAATCCTAGGGTAAATCCCGTCCGGCCCAGGGGACTTATCCAACTTCAAACCCTCGAGAATATCTAGCACATCCTCCCTATCTACTTCGATACCTTCCAGTTTGCTACCCTGTACCTCAGTGTTCTCCATACCTACATTTACATCACCCTGCGTGAATACCGAAGAGAAATATTTATTCAGTGCCTCTCCAATCTCTTCAGGCTCCACGCACAACTTCCCACTGCTGTCTATGACTGGCCCTAATCTTGCCCTAACCAATCTTCTATTCTTAACATATCTAAAGAAAGCTTTAGATTAAATCAAATGATATATTGTTGGACAAAAATGTCGGATCAAATAGCACAGAAATTACACTTAAAATTTTGATGGCAGCAAGTGGTCATAAAGGATTAGTGATAAAATGCTCAGAAGTAACATTAGGTGCAGAGAATTGATTACTGGTGAATGCAAGTTAATGAAGTTCACATAGCAAAGAGGAAGCTAGGGTTATTACAACTGAATGAATGCTGCATGAAAATATTGGGAAAAGATAAAAACAAATATGCAAATCAGGGTGGAAGTCTTGGGGAAGGTTTACATTGTGTGATGTTCACATTGGTATGATACTAATGACGATGCTACTGGACTAGTACTCCAGAGAGCACAAATTCAACCTCCGCAACATAACATTCTAAGATTTTGAACAGTGTTTTAAAAATGTACAAACAAAAAGCAATGGCTGATATAACACATATAATGGGGTAATGTTAAAATTTTAAATAATTTTGATTACAATATTAATACCTGCCAGAGAAGAGCAGTTCAAAATCATATTACATCATACAAACTAAAGCATTAATAAAAACTTTGGAAATGAACAGCTAGACAGGCAGTTCCTGAATGCAAACAGACTGGCTCAAAGCAGCATGGTGGCACAGTAGTTAGCACTGCTTGCTGCCTCACAGCACCAGGAAGTAGGTTTGACTCCCAGTTTGGATCACTGTCAGCATGAAGTTTGCATATTCTCCCCATGTTTGCGTGGGTTTCCTCCAAGTGCTCTGATTTTCTCGCACACTCCAAAGATGTGTGGCTTATGTTGATTGGCCACACTAAACTGACCCTATTGTCAGACCCTAAGTTTAAAAACATATCAGGGCTAAACCTAAAAAGTGAAGAGCAATAATTAAAAAGCAGACTGGATTAAATGGAAGGTAAAACATAAGATGGTTTGAAATGAAACCTATAAACAATGCGAGTGAAAAACAAATTTGAAATTGAAGGGGAGGATGAAGGAATCAGAAATTTTGGAAACTGGGAATAAAAGGAATGAATTGGTAAGACCAGATGTGTTTGGAATGGCACTAAAAAGTACATATTCGAAATGTCAGTAAATTAATCACACAAATATAGAATCCAGACTAAAATGCAAGCAGGAGCAAAATGTTAATATATCTATACATTAAAATAAAAAGCTGAAAAAGTTGTGCAAACACACTAGAAGTCAGATTACATAAAATACAACCGCAGAAGTTTCAGGGTGGTGACCGCATCCAAGGTTGAGGAAGATAAGTGACGGTCACGAACAGTGACTGTCCTCCTAAGTGGGGGGGATCTCAAATAGATACATTATATTGGATGCTGCAGGAGAGGACAGTGTATCAAAGGACAATGACAGCAGTAACCAGGAGAGTGGCACCACTGCTGGCTCTGCTGCGCAGCAGGAACGGTCAAAGTGTAGGCATGCAATGGTAGACAGGGATTCAATAGTAAGGGGCAAGTCAAGCACTTCTGTGACCGCGATTAAGACTCCAGGATGGTCTGTTGCCTCCCTGGTAACGAGATCAAGGACAAAGACATCTCTAAGCTGTCACAGGGCATTCTGAAGTATGTAAGTGAACAGACAGCAGTCGTGGTCCATATTGGAACAGATGACATAGGTAGGAGGGAAAATGCAGCCATGAGAAATGAGTTCTGGAAGTAAGGAAGTCAGCTGAAATGCAGGATCTCAGGGTTGTATTCAAAGGAGCACTCCCTTTGCCACATGATAATGAGACAAGAAATACAAAGATAGCACAGCTTAATAAGTAGCTTCAAAGTTTGTGCAGGAGGGAGGGCTTCAGAGTTTTAGATCACTGGGATGGCAGATGGGACCTATACAAAAAGGACAGGTTGTACCTTAACTGGAAGGGCACTAACATCCTAGCGGGGAGATTTGATCATGCAGTTTGGGTGGATTTAAACTAATAAGGCAGAGTGGGGGAATCCAGAGCACAAGGCCAGAGAGTGCAGAGACTGTGGAGAACTTAAGATGCTAAGAGAAATAAAACACAGGCAGTGTGTACAAAACTAGACAGGGCACGTGGTCTGAGTTGTGCTTGCTTTAATGCAAGGAGTATGACAGGTAAAGCGGATGAACTTTAAACTTGGATTACTACATGAAATTATGATATTGTGGCAATTACGGAGATTTGGAAGAAAAGAGGGCAAGACTGGCAGTTTAGCATTCTATGATTTAGATGCTTCAGGTGAGATAGAGAGGGTAACAAAAGAAGTGGTGTGTTTCTATACTGATTAGGGACAATGACACAGCTACATAGAGGCAGGACACCTTGGTGGGGATCATGCAGTGAGGCCATATCACACTGCTAGGGTTGTACTACAGATCTCTCACCAGCCAGTATGATGTGGAGGAACTGATATGTCAGCAGATTATGGGAAGATGTAAAAACAATAGGGTCATTGTATGGATGATTTTAACTTCCCATTCAACACTGAGATTCCTTTAGTGCAGGAGTTTGGATGGGGCAGAATTTGTTAAGTGTATCCAAAAGTGCTTCTTGAGGCAAGTATGTAGATAGCTCCTTCCTGAATTAGACTATCTTAAACCTGGTTCTGGGAAACGAGCCTAGGTAATTGATATCTTAGTGCAGGGGGATCATTTTGGGAAGTGATCACAATAGGTTTCAATATACTTGAAGAAAAGCATAGAGATAATCCCAAAAGGACTAAACCAGGGGATGGCTAACTGTGACAGTATTAGGCAGGAGCTAGGGAATGTAAACTGGCTATTTCAGGGTAAATACATATCCAATACAAGTGAGTCTTCTAAAACTCAGTTGTTAACAATTCAGGACAAGTATGTCCCTGTAAAAATGAAGGCTAAAGATGGCAAGATTTGGGAACACTGGATGACAAGAGAGATTGTGAGCTTAGTGAAATAGAAGGGGCATACATAAATTTCAGGAAAGTACTTGTTAAGGCCCTCGTCTGGCCTTGAAAACAGATAAGAGCCTTGGGGAAAGATAGCAGGAAAGAGCTAAAACAGGAACTTAGGAGGGTTAAAAGGGACCATGAAATATCTTTGGTAGGCAAGATTAAGGAGAATCCCAAGTCTTTTAATGTCTATATAAAGGAGGAAAAGGCTAGCTAAGGAAAGAGTAGGTCCACTCAAGGACAACGGAAGGAATTTCTGTGTGGAGCCAGATGAGGGCCTGAATGAGTACTTTGCATCCGTATTACAAAAGAGAAGGACATGGTGGATGGTGAATTCAGAAAGGAGGATGTTGACATTTTAGGACATGTTGAGATAAAAAGGGAGATGATATTGGAAGTTTAGAAAGAAAAAACATTAAAGTAGATAAGCCCCTAGGGCCAGATAGGTTTAAGCCAGAATACTGAAATGGGAGAAGAAATCACTGAGGCCTTGGCCAAAATCTTTGTATCTTCTTTAGCCACGGGAGAGGTACCAGAGGATTGGACAGTAGCTAACATTGTTTAAGGGCAAAAGGGACAAAGGAACAATCTGAGGAATTACAGGCCTGTGAGCCTTGTATCACTGGTGGGAAAACAATTGGAGAAGATTCTTAGGGATGGGGTGTACTCACATCTGGACGAGAACAGCTTATTAGCAATAGGCAGCATGGTTTTGTCTTATAAACTTGATTGAGTTTTTTCAGGAAGTGACAAGAAACATTGACCAGAGTAGGGCAGTGGATATTATATATATAGACTTGAGTAAAGCCTTCAATAATGCTCCTCATGGCAAGCTGATACAGAAGATGAAGTCATATGGAATCTGAGATGAACTGGTAAGGTGGATACAAAACTGACTTGGCGTAGAGAGTAGCAGTGCAAAGATATCTTTCTAACTGGAGATCTGTGACAAGCAGTGTTACACAAGGATCAGTGCTGGGGCCTCTATTGTTTGTAATGATAGAGGAAAATGTAGGTAAATTTGCAGATGATATAAAATTGGAGGAGTAACTGATAGTGAGGAACGTTAAAGGATACAAATCGGCTAGAGACCGGGGCCAAAAGATGGCAGATGAAATTTAACACGAATAAATTTGAGGTGATGAGACTTGAAAGATCTGCTGCAGAAAGAAAATATATAATTAATGGTAGAACCCTTAGAAATCTTAGCATACAGAGAGATCTTGGCATTCAGATCCACGGTTCCCTGAAGGTGTCAACTCAGGTGGACAAGGTGGTTAAGAAAACAAAATGGTATGCTGGCCTTCACCTATCAAGGTATGTGTGTAGGAATTGGAAAATCATGCTGCAGCTGGATAAGACTTTCGTTAGGCCACATTTGGAGTACTGTGTACAGTTCTGGTCACCACACTACTGGAAGGATGTTGATGCATTGGAAAGGATACAGAAGAAATTTACCAAAATGTTACCTGGTTTGGAGGACATGGATTGAGAAAAATAGTTGAACAAACTTGGGTTGTTTTCTTTGGAGCATTAGAGGAGAGGGGGAAGTCACAGTCTTTTTCCCAGGGTCAAAGGGTCAATTTCTCAAGGGCAATTTTTCAAGGGTTGAAGATGAGAGGGGGAAAGTTTAAAGGAGATGTAAGAGACAAGCTTTTTGCACAGAGGATGGTGAATGCTTAGAACACGCTGCCAGAGGAAGTGGTGAAAGCAGATTCTATAACAATGTTCAAGAGGCATCTAGATAGATACATGAATAGGCAGGGAATAGAAGGATATGGAACATGTAGAGAAAAGAAAATGTTAAATTAGAAAGTCATCTGTGTCAGCACAGATTTGTTGGGCCAAAGAGCCTGTCCCTGTGCTGTACTGTTCTTTGTTCACTGTCCTACCTACAATCTCAAAAAGCCAAAACTTGCCATGAGGCTGATTATTAAATGAGGTAATATCCTTAGTTACATCAATGGTAGAACATAGAACATTACAGCGCAGAACAGGCCCTTCGGCCTTCGATGTTGCGCCGACCAATTATGAAAAAAGCAATGACCCTCCAAACTAAACCATTCCCTTCTCTTCCATAAACTTATCAACTAATCTCTTAAACGCCACCAAACTTGGCGCATCTACAACTGCTGCAGGCAGGGCATTCCACTCCCTAACCACCCTTTGGGTAAAGAACCTACCTCTGATATCCGTCCTATAACTATCACCCCTTAATTTAAAGCTGTGTCCCCTCGTGCTAGCTTTCTCCATCCTAGGAAAAAGGCTATCACTGTCCACCCTATCTAAACCTCTAATCATCTTATATGTTTCGATAAGGTCCCCTCTTAGCCTCCTCCTTTCTAACGAAAACAACCTCAAATCCCTCAGCCTCTCCTCATAAGACCTGCCCTCATACCAGGCAACATCCTGGTAAACCTCCTCTGTACCCTCTCCAATGCCTCCACATCTTTCTTATAAAGTGGGGACCAGAACTGCACACAATACTCCAAGTGCGGCCGCACTAGAGTTTTGTACAGTTGCAACATGATGCTGCGGCTCCTAAATTCAATCCCCCTACAATAAAAGCTAAGACTCCATATGCCTTCTTAACAACTTTATCCACTTGACTGCCTACTTTCAGGGATCTATTGACACATACACCAAGATCCTCTGTTCCTCAACACTATTAAGAGCCCTACCATTAGCCCTATACTCTACACATTTATTGTTCCTGCCAAAGTGCATTACCTCACACTTTTCCACATTAAACTCCATTTGCCACCTCTCGGCCCAGCTCTGCAACTTGTCCAAGTCCCTCTGCAAACTATAACACCCCTCTTCACTATCTACCACTTCACCGACTTTAGTGTCATCTGCAAATTTACTAATCCATCCTTCAATACCCTCATCCAGATCATTTATAAAAATTACAAACAGCAGGGGCCTAAATGGTGGGGAAATTATTGGAGAAAATTCTTAGGGACAGGACATACTCACGGGAGGGAGATAATAATAGACTCGTTGGTAGAATGAAAGTTGTGATCAAACTCTTAGAATTCATGATCTAGAATAAAACATGGAGTTATTTAACAATTCATGGGTTAGTTAAAAATTCTACAATGGCATCGGGATTAACAAAACTCTATTCATATTTAGGTCCCTTTGGAGGAAAGTTAGGACCTAATATAAAAATAGAAAGTGCTGACTAAAACTCAGCAGGTCTGACAGCATTTGTGGACAAAGAAACAGAGTTAGAGTTACTTCTCTACACATTCTGCCAGACCTGCTGAGTAGTTCAAACGCTTTCTTATTTCATATTTCCAGCAGCCACAGCAGTTTGCTTTTATTTTAGAAGTCAGCAGTCATCCAGGTTGGAGTGGGGCTAAAGTCAGATATAGGCAAGGTCACTTTTCTAAAGTAAATTAGTGAAAATACTTTTGAAATATATTTTGTGATAGGTTCAGCATGTGATGTTAGCTAAAACCGGGTTTTCTGTTCATTATCTTTTCTATATTGCAACAGTTTGCTGGGACACTAAGAGGACTGGATATTCTTTTAGGACTTGGCAAACTGGGACTCTTATGAGTTGTCTGAAATAATTTAATGGGAAAAGGACAAAGAAACCAGCTATATTGTAATGCATTTCCTCCCTCACGGTCAAAACAAGAAATTTTGAAGTGAGGTCTAATGAGCATTCATCATTTAGTTATCCAAGCAACCTCAAAATTTTGGCATTCTGTTTTGAACATTTATTTAATTTACAAAATCATTTAAACAAATTTTTTAAAAAATTAATTAATTGACCCATAAAAAGTTTGCACTAAATATTTGTTATCAAACATAGGGCTGAAACTATTCCAGAGATACTAGTACAGAAATTTATCCCTGTTTAATATATATGTGGGTTTTTCAGACAGTTTGACAAACTCATCATCACAGTTACAAATACAATCCCTACCACTTAAAACAGTGAATGCTTGACCATTTCTAGGCCTATTTTATGCCAGGACAATCATGGACCCACCAAAAGATCCACTTCAACATGATAGTTCGTGACTCAGTCGGATTGACCTCAACTTAAAATTGTTCTTCTGAGGAAAACTCTCAAAGAACAAAGAACATTATAGCACTGGAATAGACCCTTTAGCCAGCCAAGCCTGCACCGACCATGCTACCCAACTTAACTAAAACCCCCTACCTTTCCAGGGACCATATTCCTCTATTCCCATCTCATTCACGAACTTATCAAGACGCCCCTTAAAAGTCCCTACTGTATCCGCTCCCACTACCTCCCCGGCAACGGGTTCCAGGCACCCACTACTCTGTGTAAAGAATCTGCCTTGTACATCTCTTTTAAAACTTGCCCCTCACACCTTAAACCTATGCTTCCTAGTAATTGAGTCTTCCACCCTTGGAAAAAGCTTCTGACTATCCACTCCGTCCATGCCTCTCAATCTTGTAGACTTCTATCAGGTCTCCCCTTAACCTCCGTTGCTCCAGTAAGAACAAACGAGGTTTCTCCAACCTCTCCTCATAGTTAATGTCCTCCATATCAGACAACATCCTGCTAAGTCTTTTCTGTACCCTCGCCAAAACCTTCTGGTGGTGTGGCAACCAGAACTGAACATTATATTCCAAGTGCGGCCTCACTAAGGTTCTATAAAATGTCAACACGAGCTTGCCGATTTTTAAACTTAATACCCCAACCAATGGAGGCAAACATACCACATGCCTTCTTGACTATGTTCTCCACATGCATTGCTACTTTCAGTGACCTGTGTACCTGTACACCCCGATCCTTTTGTCTATCAATACTCCTAAGGATTCTGCTGTTTACTGTATATTTCCTATCGGTATTAGACCTTCCAAAATGCATTACCTCATATTTGTCCGGATTAAACTCCATCTTCCATCTCTCCGCTCAAGTATCCAACTGATCTATATCCTGCTGTATCCTCTGATGTTCCTCATCCACAAATCCACCAATCTTTGTGTCGTCTGCAAATTTTCTAATCAATCCAATTACATTTTCCTCCAAATCATTTATATATATTACAAACAGTAAAGGTCCCAGCACTGATCCCTGAGGAACACCACTTTGTCACAGTCCTCCATTCAGAAAGACACCCTTCCATTGCTACTCTCTATCTTCTTTGACTGAGCCAGTTTTGTATTCACCTTGCTAGCTCACCTCTGATCCCACGCGACTTCAGTTTCTGCACCAATTTGTCATGAGGGACCTTGTCAAAGGCCTTACTGAAGTCCATGTAAACAACATCCACTGTCCTATTCTCAATCATCTTTGTCACTTCCTTGAAAAACTTGATCAAGTTCGTGCGACATGACCTCCCCTTCATAAAACCATGTTGCCACTCACAAATACATTCACTTATTTCCAAGTGGGAATAAATCCTATCTTGAAGAATCTTCTCCAATAAATTCTCTACCACTGACATGAGGCTCACTGGTGTTTAATTACCTGGATTATTATTACTACCCTTCTTAAACAAAGAACAACACTGGCTATTCTCCAATCCTCTGGGACCTCCTTGTAGTCAGTGAAGATACAAACATTTTTCTTAAGGCCCGAGTAATTTCCATTCTTGCCTGTCTCAGTACTTTAGAGCACAACCCATCAGGCCTTGAAGACTTGTCTACCTTGATGTTTCTCAAGAACCCCAATACCTCCTCCTTTTTGATCTCAACATGGCTCAAACTATTTACACATCCTTTCCCAGCCATCATCATCCACCAAGTAATTCTGTTTGGTGAATATTGACACAAAGTACTCATTTAAATACCTCACCCATTTCCTCTTGCTCTGGACAAATGTCTTATCAGTGCCACATTTTTCTTTTTAAGTAAACTGTGTCCATGATTGTTAAACATTTCTGTTTAACATGAGCTATCATAGAACATAGAACATTACAGCACAGAACAGGCCCTTCGGCCTTCGATGTTGCGCTGACCAATATAAAAAGCAATGCCCCTCCAAACTAAACCATTCCCTTCTCTTCCATATACTTATCAACTAACCTCTTAAACGCCACCAAACTTGGCGCATCTACAACTGCTGCAGGCAGGGCATTCCACTCCCGAACCACCCTTGGGTAAAGAACCTACCTCTGATATCCGTCCTATAACTATCACCCCTTAATTTAAAGCTGTGTCCCCTCGTGCTAGCTTTCTCCATCCTAGGAAAAAGGCTATCACTGTCCACCCTATCTAAACCTCTAATCATCTTATATGTTTCAATAAGGTCCCCTCTTAGCCGCCTCCTTTCTAACGAAAACAACCTCAAATCCCTCAGCCTCTCTTATAAGACCTGCCCTCCATACCAGGCAACATCCTGGTAAACCTCCTCTGTACCCTCTCCAATGCCTCCACATCTTTCTTATAATGCGGGGACCAGAACTGCACACAATACTCCAAGTGCGGCCGCACTAGAGTTTTGTACAGTTGCAACATGACGTTGCGGCTCCGAAATTCAATCCCCCTACCAATAAAAGCCAAGACTCCATGTGCCTTCTTAACGACCTTCTCGACTTGACTGTCTACTTTCAGGGATCTATGTACGTACACACCAAGATCCCTCTGTTCATCTAGACTGTTCATCTATCTTCCACATTTTTCAAATCACTACTTCAACTGATGTCTTTTAAGCTGGCATTCCTCGTGCCCTACCTCTGATACACATCCAACAGTCAGTCTTTTTGTTGTGTTTAGCCAGTTCTTCTTCTGTTACCATAATAAGTCTTCCACGGAGCCCCGTCATATCCTTTCCACTCTTTGTGAGACGGATCCAGTCCATCAGACTTCGACCTGGCTTTAGCTGCACCTTTAAGGGATGCAAAGAACAGTTCAATAAAGACATTTTAGAAACAGCACTTTTCTCACTAGAAAATTTAGATAATAATAAAAAGGTTGAATATCTGGAAGACAGCACATATCCAATAACGATGATACTAAGTCATAGAATCATAGAAACCCTACAGCGCAGAAAGAGACCATTTGGCCCATTGAGTCTGCAACAACCACAATCCCACCTGGGCCCTACCTCCATATCCCTACATATTTACCCACTAATATCTCTAACCTACAAATTTCAGGACTCTAAGGGGCAATTTTTTTTAACATGGTCTATCAATCTAACCTGCACATCTTTGGACTGTGGGAGGAAACCGGAACACCCAGAGGAAAGCCACGTAGACACAAGGAGAACATGCGAACTCCACACAGACAGTGACCCAAGCCGGGAATCAAACCCAGGTCCTAGAGAGTCTTCAAGCATTCGTGCAATTTTAGCCTGTTCTTATAATTTAACTCTAATTTAGTTACAACCATTTAATTATGCCTGAGGCATTGACCTTTTAAAACTTTGTATTCAGATCAGCAGAGTGCAAGCCTGGGTAATCAAACAGCATTGGGCTATGGTTAGACTGCACCACTTCCCTGTTCTGGTCAGCAGGACAATTTAGCCTTTTGAACCTACTCTGCCATTCAACATGATCAAGGCTGATCTTACTTATACCATAACTCCACCCCACTGCGCTAGATGATATAGGATGTATGAAATAAAAAGGTTGAATCCATTTGGGTAGAAATTAGAAATAGTAAGGAGAAAAAGTTACTGAT
Source organism: Sphyrna mokarran (assembly GCA_024679065.1). Classification (NCBI taxonomy): domain Eukaryota; kingdom Metazoa; phylum Chordata; class Chondrichthyes; order Carcharhiniformes; family Carcharhinidae; genus Sphyrna; species Sphyrna mokarran. The sequence continues at coordinate 36,025,476 of JAGIQG010000005.1, read as the reverse complement.
AGGTGTAATCTACATGCCACTAAGTAATATCATAGTGGGGCAAGAAATAAACAAAGCAATAGCTGATGCATGCAAAACTGGTACAGCAATTATCATGCCGGATTTTAGTCTGCATGTCTATTGGTCAAACCACGTTGATCAAGACAGCCTTGAGGAACAGCTCAGATAATGTATCTGCGATAGCCTCCTCGAGCAGTATATAATGGAACCTACGAGGGAGTAAGCTATCCTAGATCTGTTTCTGTGTAATGAAACAGGAATAATTAGTGATCTTACAATTCGGGGTCCTCTTGGAAGAAGTGATCACAGTTTAGTTGAATTTAAAATACAGATGGAGTGTGAGAAGGTAAAATCTAATACCAGTGTCTTCTGCTTACACAAAAGGAGACTCTGATGGGATGAAGGAGAAGTTGGCTAAGGTAAACTGGGAGCAAAAAAATTTATTGTGGGATAATTGAGCGCAATGGAAGATTTTCAAAGTGATTTTTCACAGTGCTCAGCAAAAGTATATGCCAGAGATAAGGAAGAACTATAGAAGACATAAATCAGCCATGGATATCTAAGGAAATAGAGGGTATCAAATTGAAAGAAAATGGACACAAAGTAGTAAAGATTAGTGAGAAACTAAAGGATTGCAAAATCTTTAAAGTCAACAGAAAGCCATGAAAAAAGCAAGATGAACCAAAGAACACCAGCTCAGAATATAAAAACAGATAGGAAAAGTTTCTACAAATATATAAAATGAAAAAGAGTGGCTAAAGTAAACATTGGTCCTTTAGAGGATGAGGAGGAGGATGTAGTAACTGGAATTGGGGAAACAATTGAAATGCACTAGCGATAATTTACCAAACTTCACTGGACTTTGTGGTGGTTCCAGCAGATTGGACAACAGCAAATGTGATGCCACTGTTTAAAAAACGAGATAGACAAAGGCAGTAATTATAGGCCAATTAGCTTAACTTGTGTAGTAAAGAAAATCAAAAAATCATCAAGGAAGAAATAGTGAGACATCTGGATAATAAATTTCCCCTTGGGAAGATGCAGCATAGGTTCATGAAAGGCAGGTCATGTTAAACTAATTTAGTGGAATTCTTTGAGAACATTACGTGCACAGTGGACGATGGAGAACTTGTGGGGTGTGGTATATCTGGATTTCCAGAAAGCATTTGACAAGGTGCCACACCAAAGGCTGGTGCATAAGATAAAGATGAATGGTGATATGGATAATGTATTAGCATGGATAGAGGATTGGTTAACTAACAGAAAACAAACAGTGGGGATAAATGCATGCTTTTTTGGTTGGCAGTGACGAGTGGTGTGCATCAGGGATCAGTGTTGGGACCACAATTGTTTACGATTTATATCGATAGTTTAGAGTTGGGGACCAAGTGTACTGTGTTAAATTTCAAGATGACACTAAGATAAGTGACAGAGCAAAGTGTGCAGAGGACATCGAAAGTCTGCAAAGGGATATAAATAGTCTGAGTAGGCAAGGTCTGATAGATGGTAAATGTGAGGTCATCCATTTGGTAGGAATAACAGCAAAACAGGCTATTATTTAAATGGTAAAAAATTGCAGCATGTGCTGCGCAGAGGGACCTGGGTGTCCTTGTGCAAGAATCACAAAGAGTTGGTTTGTAGGTGCAGCAGATAATTAAGGAGGCAAATGAAATTTTGTCCTTCATTACCAGAGGGTTGAAGTTTAAAAACAACAAGCTTATGTTGCAGCTATATAAGGTGCTGGTAAGGCCACACATGGAGTACTGTGTATAGCTTTGGTCTCCTGCATTGGGAAAGGATATACTAGCATTGGATGGGTTACAGGAGAGTCTTCATTCCAGATTCCCAGATCAGAATAATACATCCGTCCAGAATCTACCCTACGAAATCCTTTAAGAATTTGATGCTTCAAAGAGTTCATAGAATCACTGCAGTGCAAAAGGAGGCTATTCAGCCCATCAAGACTGCACCAGCTCTGCATCCCATCCAGGCCCAACTGCCTGTCCTGTCCCTACAATGGCACATATTTATCTTGCTAATCCCCCTAACCTACACATCTTGGGACAATTTAGCATGGCCAATCCACCCAACCCGCACATCTTTGCACAGTGGGAAGAAACCAGAGCAAACCCACACAGACAGGGAGAACATGCAAACCCCACACAGTCAGTCACCCAGGGCTGGAATTGAACCTAACTCCCTGACGCTGTGAAACTGCAGTGCTAAAATTCAGGTAAGAAACTCCAAAATGTTTTATGAAACCCATCTGGATCATAAGTTTTGCAATTTGAATTTGGCTAGAATAAGCATGAGATATTTCACTTCAGGTATGACTGAACTAATCCACTAAGAAGCTTTTATCAAATAAAGTTTATTTAAGAATACAGTTAACATGTAGCAATAACTTTTACCAATTACAAAAAAAAGCAACCTTAACATCTAAATACCTTTCCCCAAACAAAACCCTTGCCACAGGCTTAGCACAGAAAATACAAACGCTCACTTGATGCTGGAACTTAGTCCCTTGGTTGGAGAATTGAAACACTGACTTCCCAGTGTTATAACTTCCAGCAATCCTCTTAATGTACACACAAACAAGCTTGAAGTCAGAACCACTTCTCAAAATATCAAGGAGAGACAAAGACTCTACTTACTATCTAGCAAACCACCAATAGCAGAATTTTCAATCCAGGAAGGCAAGAAGCCTTGCTTCCAGTTCACCAGCAGAATTTCCAATACCAGAAGACAGAAAGAAACACTACTTTTCAGTCTGATGTCCAACATTCTAAACAAAAACAGCAGCTCAAAACTGAAAACAAAAAGCTCCTGTCACCTGATCTGTCATTCTTCCCCTCGCCCAACAATGCAGGGTCATAAAACTAGCTAGCAAACCATCTAGAAAGTACCTGAGTCCCAGAGTAAAAATAAGCAAAACCCTATTTAAACCATTGAAGCAATGAAAAGACTTTTGGCAGATAGTTGGTGCCATAATGAAAGCAAAAATCCTGCTAACAAACTGCAGAGAATATGATTAAAAAAACATTTCTTAAAGAGACACTAGCATCACAATGGTGAAAATGCTTTTTCTGTAGCTTAAAGTATCAAGTGCCCAAGTAATATTTAGTCAATACTGCAACAACAATCTGAAAGCATTAAAAATCTTGTAACATTTTCCAGGATGTTTACATCTATTTGAAATCAGGCCACATAGGAGATATTAGGACAGATGACCAAAAGCTTGATCACAGAGATAGGTTTAGAGATTTGTCTTAAGAGGAGGAAAGGAGGTGGAGTGCAAAAGATGTTTTGGGAATAAATTCCAGAGCGTGAGCCCTGAGCAGCTAAAAACACAGTCCCAATGGTGGAACAATAAAAAAAAAACGAGCATACGATGGAGTTGGGGGAGCACAGAGACTTCAGAGACATTGAAATCATGACCAATGTTGAGAATCTGTAGCTAACACAGATTAATTTAATTAGTTCTAATAAATTAATTATTCTAATAAAGTCATTCAGTGCAAATCAAAAGGACTTCATGTTATCATGTACTATTCATCAGACTGCATCCGGAGGGGAAGAAGTAAAAACTTATTTTTGCTCCTTTCATATGGTGGGTGATATGATGACCATGAGAAAGGTTCACAGGAGAGATACAAGAAGTATCCCCAGATTAAATAACCTCAGCAACTTAGAAAGGTACAAGAATCTTGGATTTTAAAGAGATCTAGAAGAGACCTGGTAGAGGAATGTAGAGTATTTAATGGATTGGATAAGCGTTCAATTATTCCAGTTTAACAGATTGGGAAGGACCAGAGAACATAGTTTTACTAGAATAACTGTTAAATCTCTAATGTTTTCTAGCTCTGATGACAGATCATTAACCTGAAATGTTGACTCAAGTTCTTATCTCCAGACTTTTCTTGACCTGCTCAGTATTTCTGGCAATGTATTTTTACATTGCCGATTTCCAGCATCTGCAATATTTTGTGTTTTGTTTTTCCATGAGCACATTTGTGGACTCAACCACAATGCAGCACCTGCAGCTGATGTTTATTCTTCAGCTACAACACAAGCAGAAGCCACCCAAAGTCCGCGTCGTGCAGTGGAACCTCAGACTTCATCCGTGCAAGTTCAACTTGGTGCCACTAAAAACAGTAAAGTTAAAATCTATTTATTAGTATCACAAATAGGCTTACATTAACACTGCAATGAAATTATATGAAAATCCCATAATGGCCACACTCAGGCACCCGTTTGTCTAGACGGAGGGAAAATTTAGCATCGTCAATGTACCTAACCAATACATTCTTCAGACTGTGGAAGAAAACCAGAGCACCTGGAGAAAACCCACGCAGGCACGGGGAGAACTGCAGACTTTGCACAGAGACCCAAGCCAGGAATCAAACTCGGGTTTTTGGTACTGTGAGGCAGCAGTGCTAACCACTGTATTACCATACACCCAGATTGCTAGATTTGTTAATGTGCTGCTGTGGCAGTGACTCTGTGGATTGTAGCCATGATATGGAGATGTCAGTATTGAACTGTAGTGGGCACAATAAGAAATCACATCTGTTTAAAGCCCAACGTGTTTATTTGGAATCACAAGCTTTTGGAATGCTGCTCCTTCATCAGGTGAGTGATCCTGATCCTGTGGATCAGTCATTTGCTGAACCCTCTCAGGATGACAGCAAGCACCCTTCCATTACTGTAATTTCACCAGTGACCTTACTGTTGCCAGTCGGCCAATCCAGAGTGCTGTCATCCATGCTGAGATTCTGCAGTTCAAAGCCAATCCTTCTCGGGCCAGCTCAAATTCATCCAGCAAGGAATCTGCTGTCTCACCCAGTGAAAGATAGAACCCTTCCGTGAGCCATGATGCAGCCAGTGGAGTAGCACTGCATTGGAGCACACAAACAGAAAGGGAAGGGCAATTAGTTGACTTTTGCTTCTAATTGATACGTTTTAAAAACAACTATGATTTGGGATGTTTATTTTATGGTGGTTTTTATTTTTGCACTGTGGCCAAGTGGATATTGTGATAGTCATAAAGTACAAGACTACCAGTGAATAGAGAATTGAGGGGGTCAGGGGTAAGGGGGGAGTAGGTAAGGTGTGGGGTTACTGGTGAATGGGGTAGGAGGTAAAGCATTGTCAGACTGTTGGTGAATGGGGAACCAAGGCTGCATTTCCTGACATTGCAGTTGGATGAGTGGTTCACAGTCAATACTGTTTGTAAATTTTAGTTGTAGGACTGAGAAGAGCCAATAAAATTAAATTCTGTCAATGGATTATGCTCCAGGAAAAAACGGGAGAAACTTCAGCTTTTACCTAAAAAGGAAACAACTGAGAGATTCAAATTAGCAAATAAATTGTACAAAAAATATAAGTGCAGCTACTTTAATCATAACTATAATAAGTGTTTTGGTGATATAAGCAGAAGATAATCCAAGCTGGACATCCATTCACAAAGGATGCAACTACTTAAATTTCCAATAAAGAATAAAAAACACACAATGGTCTTCGCATTGTAGCTCTCGTGCAGTTCTTTCCACCGAAGCCAGAAAACCAATCTGCCAACAGTATTCACGTTTGACACCGAGCATTGCTGCATCTGTAACTGCCAATAAAAATCACCTTCTGAGACCAGTGGAAGCAGCAATATAACCGCATTAGTCTGGATTTTGTGGTCAAAGTAATGTTGCTTGCTATTAACCTCAAAAGATCTGACAGTCTCTGTGGAATGGATTTCACTTTTTAAAGTGTTAATTGAATCTAGCACCAAGTCAAGGGGACCCAGAAACAATTACGTCATCAAGCAGGGTAGGCAGCCAATCACATTGATCATTTCTCACAGGCAGCAAACCAGATGTAAACCAAGAAAATGCACTAAATTATCTTTCACTCTTTGTACATTTTGAAGAGATGGAGCTGAAATAATGTAAAACAAACTTTCAATGAATTAATAAGGTATCAACTGTTTACTATGGAAAAGTTAATAAAATGCAGTTCTACTAAATCAGAGATTGTTCAGCATAACTAATGACTTAGTACGTTAAAAAATTTGTTATGCTTCCTTTTTCAAAAAATTTCAATGATCTTAACATTACTGGGTCAGAATCCTGGAACTCCCTCCCTAATAGCACTGTGGGTGTACTTACACCACATGGACTGCAGCAGTTCAAGAAGGAAACTTACTACCACCTTCTCAAGGGCAATTGGGGATAGTCAATAAATACTGGGCTAGCCAATGAAACCCACACTCTGCAAATTAATAAAAAGTTCCGGTTAGCTTAGTGATTTCTCAATATTGCCATCTGTAGGAAATTCAACAGAATGCTTTATACAGAAGCATAAGAATACAGGAAACAGGAACAGATATAGACCATACAGCCCCGTGTGCTTACTCCAGCATTCAATACAACGAGAACAACTTCTAATTATCTCTCTGATAGCTGCGACAAAAGGTCATCTAGACTTGAAATGTTAGTTCTGCTTTCTCCCCACAGATGCAAATCCGACCTGCAGAGATTTTCTAGTGTTAGGGTGCCAGATCAGAAACCCCAAGGTATATTATGAAGCTAGACTAGACCACAACAATTTTTCTATTTTGGTATAAATGAGGAAACAACATGTTGCCTCAGAAGTGATTCCACTGACAATTTAGAGATTTTTAAAATCAAAACAAGCTTTATTCATAACACGGTTTAAATACACTTCTAACAAAACAGATTAACTCTTTAACCATTGAACAATCTTTAAACCCTAAATCTTTAAAACCCAATCTTTAGAACCCTAAACTTCTGATATATTACTATTCAGTTCCAATCAGGCAGTATTTTTCTCAGACTTAAATCCCTTTTTAAAAAGCTAGCAATCCAGGCAATCTTGCTTTGACTCCTCCTGAGCCACTGCTCACAATCCTATCCCTCCCTCCTAAAACTAGTAGAGGTCCTCCCATCCTTGCTTTTCACTGCACTGACCTCCAGAGTCAAAAAATCATTCTCTGCCATTTCTGCAAATTCCAGCACAATGCAACCACACAACACATCTTCTCCTCCAACCCATTGTCAGTATTCTACAGGGACTGTTCCCCGTAGAACACCCTGGTCCATTTCTCCATCACTCCCAACACCTCCCCACGCACTCGAAGGTTCAATACCTGCCCCTTTGCCTTCTTCCCATTCACCATCTTCTGGTCCAAACACTGGTAACACTGTACCTCACTTGCAACTTCTTTAATCTGACCTATTGCATACAGCTCATTTTACATTGGAGTGACCAAACACAGCCTGGGTGACTGCTTTGTGGAACACTTTCAATCCATCTGCAAGCAGGACTCAGACCTTCCATTTCAACACACTACCCTGCTTTTACATAGAACATAGAACAATACAGCACAGAACAAGCCCTTCGGCCTTCGATGTTGTGCCGACCAAAATAAAAAGCAATGCCCCTCCAAACTAAACCATTCCCTTCTCTTCCATATACTTATCAATTAACCTCTTAAACGCCACCAAACTTGGCGCATCTACAACAGCTGCAGGCAGGGCATTCCACTCCCTAATCACTCTTTGAGTAAAGAACCTACCTCTGATATCCGTCCTATAACTCATACCCCTTAATTTAAAGCTGTGTCCCCTCGTTCACATTTCTGTTCACATGTTTTCTGTTCACATGTCCATCTTTGGCCTTTTGCAATGCTGTAAAAAGTCTCAAAATACCAGGTTAGACTCCAACCAGTTTATTTGATCGTAATCCCACAAGTTTTCAGAAACAGTATCCCTTCGTCAGGTGTGTGGAAGTTTCTGAAAGCTTGTAGGATTACTATCAAATAAACTGGTTGGACTCTAATCTGGTGATGTGAGACTTTTTACTGTGTTTACCCCAATCCAACGCCGGCATCTCTATATCTTTAGCAATGCATCAGTGAAGACTAGTATAAGCTGAAGGAACAGCATCTCATATTCCAACTGGGCACTCCACAGCTTTCTGGGTTGAACATTGAGTTGAATAACTTCAGAGCATGAACTCTCTCCTCCACCTCCAGTTCTTTTATACTTATTTTTATTTCAATTCTTCTTTTCATCTCATTAGTCCATTTTTATTACTTTATATTTTTACATTTCCATTTCTAATGAGTTACTTTCCATCTTGTTTCACCTCCCCCTTCCACAGTGCCTCCTGTCACATTCATACACTCCACACCTTTGTTCAGTTATTTAGACATTCCGATCTTTTAATGGACACTTCTAGCACCATTCCTCGTACTCAATATCATCATTTAGATTTTTGTTGTCCTTTTGTTTATCCATTCCTATTATAGCATTACCTCTCCCCCACCAAATGATAAATCTCATCCTATTTTCTTTGTCTTTAGCTCAGACAAAATATCATCAGATTCAAAATATTGGCTCGATTCTCTCTCCACAGATGCTGTCAGGTCTGCTGAGATTTTCCAACATTTTCTGTTTTGTTTCAGACTCCAACATCCACAGTATTTTGCCTTTACGATACTTGCTTTGACTTGGATCGGCAGCTTTAGAGCTTCTAGAGAAATTCTGTAAAGAGCTGCTTGTAGGCTGCTATCTTTAAACTGCTCTCTTCAGCAAATGAACTCAGAAGGCTGTTTTTCCCAGCTATAAACTTAGCTCTTTCCACTTCTAGTATCAAATGACAGTATGATCCTGTATATCCAACTAATCTTTCCATTTCTTTAATCAAGAAAACACCCTTTTGATAAGCAGAAGTTCACTAAGTTTTCTAAATAAACATGGCTAAAATTATTCTGCTTTCCAGCATCTGCTGTATTCCTTCCAGACAAACTGACTGTTAAAAAAAACACACTGAATCTTAAAGCAGTCCTGCCTCAAACATAAATCAATAGCACAGTATTGTCATACCAGCATCTGCAGTAAATCACTTTCATTCTGCATATCCCTGTTTCGGTATTCATGTATGGATTCCAGAAGTAGTTGTTATCAATTTCAGAGACGTAATGATAATGAACACTGTTGATTTCACTATTAGTGTTAGTGAACACCACTATCATTGAGACCACAAAATCCAGACCACGATCAAAGAATGAGAAATAAATGCTGGCTTTACCAACCACAGTTATTATGCACAACTATGCCACCTTAAAAAGGTTGTTTAACCAGCAAAATATTAATTGGTAAGGACATTAGTGTTTTATTAATTGCTTTCGCACATACATTCTTCAGTGTTAATAGTAAAAGATGATTTTTTTTTAAGAAGTCCATATGCTTGATTTCAAAGGATCACAGAATCCATAAAGGCCATCATTCGGTTCATTAAGTCTGCACCAATTCTCCAACACACCATCCCATCCAGGCCCTATCCCCATGAACACATATTTGTGCACCACTAATCCCTCCAATCTACACATCATGGAACACTAAGGGGAAATTTAGCACAGCCAATCCACTTAACTTGCACATTTCTTAAGCTGTGGGAGAAAACCCCCAAAGACACAGGGAAAACATATAAATTCCACACACCGGCACCCAAGACTGGAATCGAACCCAGGTCCCTGTGAGGCAATGGTGCTAATCACTGTGCCAGTGGTGAAATGGTAAATCTGACCCCCCGTTCAAGATGCTAGCTGAAAACTTCAAATAGTGGGCAACAGAATGCAGTTTGAACAGAGCACAATTTGTAACAGAGCAAAAACCAGACTGGAAGACAATCTTTTGATGGGGGCCTCTCTCTGAAATCTAACACTTGTAAATTTGGCCCTGCTCACTGCTGTGGAAAATTGCTGCAGTTGGAGCTAACCGCACAAGGGCCACCCCTGCAGCTGGCACAAGCCCTTCGAATGAGCAAGCACATGACAGCGCGGCCCGGGCTTGATTGACAGCTGAGTGGCTGCCCAGTCCCCCCCCCCCCCCTCCCCCCCCGCCCCGAGTCCCCCCATCCCTCACCTTGTTCCTGCCGCCCGCGGATGCCCGCTGCTGGGAACCGGGCGCAGGGAACTGAGACATCTCGGGGGTCCCTTCAGCAACACCTTCAGTAGTCGTGACGAGGCCGGAGGCTCTGGGAGAGGGTTTAGCCCCCCCCGGTGCACTGTCTCTCTCTCTGTCCGCGCCCCCGGGCTGACAACCCTCACTCCAGCTCGGTGCCGGCGCTAGGCCCCGCGCCAGGAAGGCACTGGGCATGCGCGCTGCTGAATGGCATGATGGGATTTGTAGTCCCTCAGTCACAGAGTGGTTAATGTTTGTTCATTGGTGTCATTAACACTGCAATGAAATTTACTGGGAAACCTCCCCCTAGTCGCCGCACCTTCACCTGGCGCGGAGGGGGACGGGTCGGGATGGCGACCTCCTCGTCAACCTGCTCCTGGGCCTGGCGAAACGCACCATTGATCGAGGGGGGTCGTCCATCCCGACTGTCTGCCCCTCTACTGTGGCTACATTCGTGGCCAGGTGCCCCTGGAGAGGGAGCATGCAGTGTCCACGGGCACAGTTAACACTTCCTGTGTCCGTCGGGCACCATATGGACTTGGGTGCATTATCAATCCAAATAATCACTTTATAATTTGATGTTTTTTAAGTTTCCTTTGGACTTTGATTTTGTTCAGGCTGTTCCTCTCCTTTTGGGGAGCTGCCCCTTTTGTCCTGGTTTAACTTGAGTTTGTTTATTTGGTTTGACCTAAAAGAGGCCAAACTTTGACGCCTGTCCAGATACAGATTTAAGATGCAAGGGGCAAGGTTTAAAGGAGATGTACGAGGCAGATTTTTTACAGAGAGTGATGGGTGCCTGGAACCCATGGCTGGGGGAGGTAGTGGAAATGGATTTTTAAGGGTATCTTGACAAGTACACAAGATAGAAATAGAGAGATATGGTCCCCGGAATGGTAGGGGATTTTAGTTCAGTCAGCCAGCATGGTCAATGCAGGCTTGGAAGGCCAAAGGGCCTGTTCCTGTGCTGTAATTTTCTTTGTTCTTTGTATACTGAAGGAGAATTTAGCATGGCCAATGCATCTAATCACCACATCTTTCAGACTGTGGGAGAAAACCAGAGCATCCAGAGGAAACCCACGCAGATATGGGGAGAACGTGCAGACTCTGCATAAACAGCAACCCAAGCTGGGAATCAAACCTGGGTCTCTGGTGCTGTGAGGCAGCCGCGCTAGCCACCCTTATTACAGCCTAGAACAACGTTCAGCCGGTCACAACCATGCTAACTCTCTAAAAGAGCAATTCAACTTCAGCCATTGCCTAAATCTTCTTGCAAAACATTTCATTTTCAGGGAATGATTCAATTCCTTTTTGAGAGCCTGTTATCATCACACTCTCAGGCTATGCATTCCATATCTCATTGTTGGTACAAAAAGTTTTCACTTATATCACCATTGTCTTTTTTTGCAAGTTACCTTAAATCTGTGCCCTCTGGTTCTTGATCCCTTCATCAACAGTTTCTTACTATCTCCTCTGCCCAGATATCTCATAATTTTGAATATTTCTCTATCAAATCTCCTACCTTAAAGGAAAACAGACCCAGCTTCGGCCATCTAGCTATATAATTGAAATTTCTCAATTCTCGTGAATCTTTTCTGCACTCTCTCTAATGCTTTCACATCCTTCCTAAAGTGTGGTGCCCATACCTTGACGTGATAAGCCAGCTGAAGCTAAACCAGTGTTTTATACATAAATGTCCTTACTCTGTGCCCCTCCTGATCAAGTTAGGTTTTTCTTTCCCCTTTATTCTTTCATGGGGTGTGGGTACCAATCTCTAATTTCCCTTGAACTGAGTAAATCAGTGGACAGTTAAGAGTCAATCACATCACTGTGGGTCTGGAGTCACATGTAGACCAGACATTGAAGGACAATGGAATATGGTTAGAGGAAAGGAATGTCCTCCTCTGAAGGCCATTAGTGAACCAGGAGGTCATTATGACAATCAATGATAATTTCATGGTCAACCATTACTAAGACTAGTTTTAAATTCCAGATTTATTAATGAATATAAATTTCACCAGTTGCTGTGGTGGGATTTGAACCCATGTCCACAAAGTGTTAGCCTGCTTCTCTGGATTACTAGTTCAGTGACATTGCTATGATGTCCTCCTGCAATATTGTAAAATTTGTAACAGTGTCCTCAAACTGCCCTGGCAATTTTAATGATTTATGCTCATACACCTCTTTCTCCTATAACCTCTTTAGGTTTGTACTCTTTAGTTTATATTATCTCACCCCATTCTTCCTACCAAAATGAATCACTTCACATTTCTCTGCATTAAATTACATCAACCTTGAGTTGGAGATTTCCCAGCTAGGTAAACAGCTCTCAGCTGTCCCAAAGAAGAATTATATTGGATCTGAAACATCAACTCTGCCCAGAATTTTACAGTCTGAATGATCACGCAAGAGCCTTTTCACATCCAGCCTCAATTTTTAGGCTGACAGCCTTGATCACTTAGAGTGGGGAGCTGAAAACATTTTCACTATCAATCTTGGGCAGGAGGGATGCATTCTCCCCTCACCAACCTAGCAGTTCAATTCCTCGCTACCCAAGGCCTACCCATTGACACCAAGATTGTCTCCCTCCAACCCCCCAGGGCATCCCCTAACTTCCCCTCTTCGAAGATGCCTGGTACTTAACCGAAGTGTGGTCCAGGGACTTAGTCTCCGGCATGGTGCTGCAGTAGCACTTCTGGAGGTGTTGGAGAATTATTGGCTAATCTGATTGGCCTGCAGATCTCAAAGGTGGAACCTCTGTCCAAGAACTGATGGTAGTCCCGCCTGCTGCCAACTGGGGCTCAACTGAGTGTGAAGTGACAGTGGACTGTCAGAGTTGGTTTGGATGAATTTCCTGTTCTCAGGATGACAAGTGGCGAACACTTACGTTCCTGAAAATTCAGACCTCTGACTTTTACTCTACAGATGCAGCCAGATCTGCTGGATTTTTCCAGGACTTTCTATTTTTATTTCAGATCTCAACATCTATCCTGTCACATCTTTTCAGATTCCTACATGCTTCAGTGAGATCATCTCTCATTCTTCTGAACTCTACAGTGCATAACCCCCCTGCAATCAACCTTTCATCATTAGATATGCTAGCCTTTATAGGAAAGGGTATAAAGTACAAGAGCTGACCTTTAATGTTGCAGTTTTATAAAACGCTGGTTAGACCTCATTTGGAATACTGCATCCAGTTCTGGTCGCCTTACTACCAGAAGGATGTGGAGACTCTGGAGAGAGTACAGAGGAAGTTTACTAGGATGCTGCCTGGTATGGAAGGTCTGAGTTACGAGGAGAGATTAGGCAAATTGGGACTGTTTTCCTTAGAAAGACATAGACTTAGAGGAGATCTGATGGAGGTGTACAAGATTATGAAGGGGGTAGATAGAGTAAACAGGGTTAAGCTTTTTCCCAGGATGGACTCAAATAGCACGAGGGGTCACGGGCTTAGGGTGAGGGGGGTAAGATATAATTTGGATGCTAGAGGGAGTTTTTTCACACAGAGGGTGGTGGGAGTATGGAATGCACTGCCAAGTAAAGTGGTGGAGGCAGGTACTCTGGAGTTATTTAAGAAATACTTAGATGGGCACATGAACAGAATGGGAATGGAGAGGTATAGAAAACTGATTTAAAATAGGGATCATGAGCCTTGGGAGTCCCTGGGAAGTGTGTAAATAGATGATGATATTGATGTACTTGTTTTTATCCTACAGGTGCTTTGGTCCACCTTGTTGTCTAACGAGGGGCATACACGCGATGGGTCGTGAGAGGGCTGCTCTTGGATTTTTTTCGAGAGTATCCTAGTGCTTCACGTCGTTAGTGTACGCTTGACCTGGACCATTTGACGGGCAACACGACAGCTCAGTGACTATCGCTGTGCTGTGCAGATACATGGATTTGGGCCTGTGTCTGTGGGAGTTTGTGCATTCTCCCTGTGCTTGCATGGGTTTTCTCCAGGCGCTCCGGTTTCCTCCCACATCCCAAAGATGTGCTCTTAGACTAATGGGCAAAACAAATTCTCCCTAAATTGTCTCAGATTTGGTTTTTAATCCATAGATCTATAAACATGGACAGGGATCGTGGGTAGAGGTGGGAACATCGGAGTGGCGGTGCAGGCTCATTGGGCCGAAGGGCCTGTTTCCCGTGCTGTTTTGTTCTTTGTTCTTTGGATAATCCTCTCAAAATTCAATCTAGTGAACCTTTCTTGCAATCTCTATGAGGAAAGTACATACTTGCCTACATAAGGAAACAAAATCTCTAGAAATAGCCTCTTTATTTAAATCACTGATGTCAGTGTCCCTTTAAGAGATTGTTTTTTAAATCATGATTTCTGCACCTCTCACAATCAGTGTTTCTCCACTCATGCCTTAGCTGAAAAAAGTCTCTCTTTTCTGTTTTTATTTTGAAAGTTTTAACAGTTAGCTGAAAGCACATCTTGCAGTAAAAAATCTGTGTTTTGATCTTTTGGGAGCTAAAGACCACAAACTGCTCTGCGTTTTCAAGATCATTTGAAATCAGCATTCAACCTAGGGAACGGGATTCCAGTATTAAGTGACTTAGAACATAGAACATAGAACAATACAGCACAGAACAGGCCCTTCGGCCTTCGATGTTGTGCCGACCAAAATAAAAAGCAATGCCCCTCCAAACTAAACCATTCCCTTCTCTTCCATATACTTATCAATTAACCTCTTAAACGCCACCAAACTTGGCGCATCTACAACAGCTGCAGGCAGGGCATTCCACTCCCTAATCACTCTTTGAGTAAAGAACCTACCTCTGATATCCGTCCTATAACTCATACCCCTTAATTTAAAGCTGTGTCCCCTCGTGCTAGCTTTCTCCATCCTAGGAAAAAGGCTATCACTGTCCACCCTATCTAAACCTCTAATCATCTTATATGCTTCAATAAGATCCCCTCTTAGCCGCCTCCTTTCTAACGAAAACAACCTCAAATCCTTCAACCTCTCTTCATAGGACCTGCCCTCCATACCAGGCAACATCCTGGTAAACCTCCTCTGTACCCTCTCCAATGCCTCCACATCTTTCTTATAATGTGGGGACCAGAACTGCACACAATACTCCAAGTGCGGCCGCACTAGAGTTTTGTACAGTTGCAACATGATGCTGCGGCTCCTAAATTCAATCCCCCTACCAATAAAAGCTAAGACTCCATATGCCTTCTTAACAACTTTATCCACTTGACTGCCTACTTTCAGGGATCTATTGACACATACACCAAGATCCTTCTGTTCCTCAACACTATTAAGAGCCCTACCATTAGCCCTATACTCTACACATTTATTGTTCCTGCCAAAGTGCATTACCTCACACTTTTCCACATTAAACTCCATTTGCCACCTCTCGGCCCAGCTCTGCAACTTGTCCAAGTCACTCTGTAAACTAAAACACCCCTCTTCACTATCTACCACTCCACCAACTTTAGTATCATCTGCAAATTTACTGATCCATCCCTCAATACCCTCATCCAGATCATTTATAAAAATTACAAACAGCAGGGGCCCCAAAACAGACCCCTGAGGCACACCACTCGTCACCGAACTCCACGATGAATATCTCCCATCAACCACCACCCTCTGTCTTCTATCTGCCAGCCAATTCCTAATCCAATTAGCTAAATCACCCTCTATTCCACACATCTGCATTTTCTGTAGAAGTCTTCCATGGGCCACCTTATCAAACGCCTTACTAAAGTCCATATATACTACATCAACCGCCTTACCCCCATCCACCTCTCTGGTCACTTTCTCAAAAAACTCAATGAGGTTAGTAAGGCATGACCTACCCTTCACGAAACCATGCTGACTATCCCCAATCAATTCATTTCTCTCTAAATAACTATAAATCCTATCCCTAATAATTCTCTCCAATACCTTGCCCACAACAGAAGTAAGACTCACTGGCCTATAATTCCCAGGAAGGTCTCTCTTCCCCTTCTTAAACAATGGGACCACATTCGCTATCCTCCAGTCCTCCGGAACCACACCCGTCACCAACGAGGACCTGAAGATCAGAGCCAGAGGCTCTGCAATCTCCTCTCTTGTCTTGCATAATTATGCTTTTAGCATAATTAGTGATAAATCTGTTTAAAAGATCTTGTTGATTGGATTTTGGTTTTAATTGGAACACATTATGATATTCATGAAGTTATATATTATAGTGGTTGTTTCATTTCTTGTTTATGATTGATAAATATTGTTGCTAATTTTCTTACTATACATGTTAACTATATTCTTAAATAAACTTTGTTTGATAAAAGCTCCCTAGTGGGTCACTTAAATCATGCCTGAAGTCAAACGTCTCATGCATATCCTAGCCAAATTCAAGATGCAAAACTCTTGGCTCAGGCGGGTTTCATAAAAATACTTTGGAGTCTCTGACCTGAACCATAACACTGATATAGTTTGTAAATCACTATGAATTTGGCTCTGTTCCTTGTGGCACTCTCAATGGAGCTGCCTGTCAACTTGAAAATAATCCTTTTATTATGACTTGATTTTCCGACCTTTATCCATATTAGCACCAACCGCTTGACTGGCAATCCTTCCGGTGGCACACTTTTGAAGATAGAAAAGTATTATACATCCACTGGTTCCTTTTGTGACACTATGGGCCTACCATTATAATGTAAAGATAGTCAGCAGAACAAATGTGGACTAGAGAATAGCAGCAGCTACAACATGAGGGATAGAGTCACTTACTACAAGACACAGAGAAAGCGTTCTGGAAGCAGCCAACCTGCATGGAGGCAGCATCATGCGTAATAGTAACCTGGGATTGGTAAATAATTAAAGACCACTAATAAACTGTTTATGTTTAAATATATACATCTCAAGATCTTATCATTGAAACAACCAAAGAACCTATATTACAAGTTTCCCTTTATATCCCTGCTAATTACATCCTCAAAAATCCCTAACAAATGTTTCAAACATGGTTTATCTTTCATAAAATCATATTGGCTCTGCCTAGTTATATTGAGATTTCTAAGTGCCTTGATACTGCAGTTAAACACTGAGGTGCATAAAATAACAATAACAGTGTAATAATATTCAGGATTTCAACTTCCCCAACATTAATTGAGATAGTCATCGTGTAAAGGATTTGGAGGAGGTGGATTTCTTGAAATGTATTCAAGAAAGCTTTTTATTTCAATATATGGAAGGTCTAACAAGGAGTTGTGCAATGCTGGATCTAATTCTGGGGTAAAAGTCAGGTGCTCAAAATGGCATTGAGGGAGCATTTTGGTGGTAGTGACACAATACAATTTAAGTTTGTTATGAAAAAGGAAAAAGATAGTCTGCAAAAAGCAGTTCTGGATTGGGGAAAGCAGATTTTATGAAAGTAAGGCAGAATTTGGCCTAAGTCAACTGAGAACAGTTTCTTGTGGGGAAATGTATAAGACAGCTGTGAGGATCATTTAAAAAGAAAATGGAGAGAGAGTACAGGCTGATCGTGTTCCTGTTAGGGTGAAACATAGGGAAACAAACCCAGAGAACCCTGAATGTATAGGGATATTCAGAACTGAGTAAGAAAAGAGAGGCTTTTGGCAGGTACAAAGACAGCAAAACAGCATAGACCTTAGTGGAGTATGGAAAGTGCAGAAGGGAACTCAAGAAAACAATTAGGAGAGCAAAGAGAATGCACTGGCAGTTAAGATTAGAGAGAATCCCAAGATATTCTGTAAGTGTATTAGTGGGATAAAGATAACCAGGGTAAGATTAGGGCCCATTGAGGACCAAGGGTGCAATCTGTGTGTGGACCCAGAGGGTGTTAAATGAATACTTTGCATCGTGTCCTGTACACAAAGAAGTAGGACAAATCCAATGCAGTCAATTAACACCCCCATCAGTCTACTCTCATCAGTAAAGTGATGGAAGAAGTCATCAACATTGCTATCAAACAGTACTTGCCCAGCAATAACCTGCTCAGTGACACCCAATTTGGTTTTCGCTAGGATCACTCAGTTCCTTCAAACATGGACAAAGGAGCTGAATTCCAGAGGTGAGGTGCGAGTGACAGCCATTAATATCAAGGCCATATTCAACTGAGTGTGGCATCAAGGAACCCTAGCCAAACTGGAATCAATGGGTATTGGGGGGGGGGGGGGGCAAACTCCCCATTGGTTGGAGTCATACCTGGCACATAGAAATTTGGTTGTGGATAATCAGTCATCTCAGTTCCAGGACAACTCTGCAGGAGTCCCTCAGGGTAATGTCCTTGGCCCAACCACCTCCAGCTGCTTCATCAATGACCTTCTCTCCACCATAAGGTCAAAAGTGGGGATGTTTGCTGATGATTGCTCGATGTTCAGCATGATTCATGACTCCTCAATAATTGAAGTAGTTTGTGTTCAAATGCAATAAGATCTCAGCAATATCCAAACTTAGGCTGACAAGTGGCAAGTAACGTTTGTACCACACAAATGCCAAACAATGATTATCACCAATAAGAGACCCTCTTACCACCACCCCTTGACATTCAATGATGTTACCATCACTGAATCCTTCACTGTCTACATCCTTGCAAATACCATTGATCAAAAACTCAACTGAATTAGCACATATTCCCACTAAAGCTTTCTTTAGATATGTTAAGAAGAGAAGATTGGTTAGAGCAAGATTAGGGCCAGTCAGAGACAGTAGTGGGAAGTTGTGCATGGAGCCTGAAGAGATCGGAGAGGCACTGAACAAATATTTCTCTTCGGTATTCATGCAGGGAAACGTAAATGCAGTTGTGGAGAACACTGGGATACAGGGTTGTAAACTGGATAGTATTAAAGTAGATAAGGAGGAGGAGTTAGATATTCTTGAGGTTATGAAAATAGATAAGTCCCCTGGGCCAGACGGGATTTACCCTAGGATTCTCTGGGAGGCAAGAGAGGTGATTGCAGAGCCTTTGGCTCTGATCTTCAGGTCGTCGTTGGTTACAGGTATAGTGCCGGAAGACTGGAGGATAGCAAATGTTGTCCGATTGTTCAAGAAGGGGATTAGAGACTATCCTGGGAATTATAGACCGGTGAGTGTCACTTCTGTTGTGGGCAAAGTTTTGGAAAGAATTATTAGGGATAGGATTTATAGTCATTTAGAGAGAAATGAATTGATTGGAGATAGTCAGCATGGTTTTGTGAAGGGTAGGTCGTGCCTCATAAACCTTAGTGAGTTTTTTGAAAAGGTGACCAAAGAGGTGGATAAGGGTAAGGCAGTTGACGTGGTATATATGGACTTTAGTAAGGCGTTCGATAAGGTTTCCCTTGGAAGGCTTATGCAGAAAATGCAGATATATGGGATTGAGGGTGATTTAGCTAATTGGGTTAGGAATTGGCTAGCTGATAGAAGACAGAGGTTGGTGGTTGATAGGAATTATTCATTATGGAGTTCGGTTACAAGTGGTTTACCTCAGGGATCTGTTTTGGGGCCTCTGCTGTTTGTAATTTTTATAAATGATCTGGATGAGGGTATAGAAGGATGGATTACTAAATTTGCTGACAACACCAAAGTTGGAGGAGTTGTAGATAGTGAAGAGGGGTGTTATAGTTTGCAGAGAGACTTAGACAAGTTGCAGAGCTGGGCCGAGAGGTGGCAAATGGAGTTTAATGCTGAAAAGTGTGAGGTAATTCACTTTGGCAGAAATAACAAATGTATGGAGTATAGGGCTAATGGTAGGACTCTTAATAGTGTTAACGAACAGAGGGATCTTGGTGTATATAAGCATAGATCCCTGAAAGTTGACACTTAAGTTGATAAGGTTGTTAAGAAGGCATACAGAGTCTTGGCTTTTATTGGTAGGGGGATTGAATTTCGGAGCTGCAACGTCATGTTGCAACTGTACAAAACTCTGGTGCGGCCGCACTTGGAGTACTGTGTACAGTTCTGGTCGCCACAGTATAAGAAAGATGTAGAGGCATTGGAGAGGTGCAGAGGAGGTTTACCGGGATGTTGCCTGGTATGGAGGGAAGGTCTTATGAGCAAAGGCTGAGGGATTTGAGATTATTTTCATTAGAGAGAAGGCAGCTAAGAGGTGACCTTATTGAGGCATATAAGATGATCAGAGGATTAGACAGGATGGACAGTGATAGCCTTTTTCCTTGGATGGAGAAGGCTAGCACGAGGGGACATAGCTTTAAATTAAGGGGCGGTAGTTATAGGACAGATGTCAGATTCTTTACCCAGAGGGTGGTAAGGGTATGGAATGCCCTGCCTGCAGCAATTGTAGATGCGCCAAGTTTGGGGACGTTTAAGTGGTCAGTGGATAGGTTTATGGATGAAAATGGAATGGTTTAGGTTAGAAGGTCATTGCTTTTTCTCCATTGGTCGGCGCAACATTGAGGGCCAAAGGGCCTGTACTGCGCTGTAATGTTCTATGTTCTATATATACAGTGCTACAAAAGCAGGTCAGAGGCTAGGAATACTGTGATGAGTAACTCATCTCCTGACTTCCCAAGTCCTATCCACCATCTACAAGGCACGAGTCAGGAACATAATGAAATATTCTCCACTTGCCTGAATGGATGCAGTTCCAGCAACATTCAAGATGCTTGACACCATCCAGGACAAAGCAACCCACTTGATTGGCACCATATTGATAAACACCACTCTCTCCACTACCAATGCTCATAGCAACAGTGTGTACTATCTACAAGATGCATGGCAGCAATTCACCAAAGCTGTTAAACAGCACTTTCCAAATGCATGATCACTTCCATCTGGATGGTCAAGGCAGGAGATACATTGGAACACCATCACCTGCAGGTTATCCTCCAAGCCACTCACCATCCTGATTGGAAATACATCACCATTCCTTCACAGTCGTTGGGTCAAAACCCTAGAATTCCCTCCCTAAGGGCATTGTCAGTCAGCCTACTACATGTGGGCTGCAGCTTTTCAAGAAGTCTACCATCACCACCTTCTCAAGGGCCATTAGGGATGGGCAATAAATACTGGTCAACCAGCAATGACCATGTTCCATGAATGAATTAGAAAAAGTCTCGGGAGAATGAAGATGTAGGTACAGAATTTGGGGAGATGGTCTGTGAGGTTCTTGAACAGTTTGACACAGGAAATGAGGAGGTTTTGCAGGGCTTAAAAGTGGACAAATCTCCAGGCCTGGATGAGTTGTGTCCCAGACTGCTATGGGAGGCAAAGGACTCTGACCCAAATTTTTAATTCCTCTCTGGCTACAGGGGAGATGCCAGAGGATTGCTGAACAGCTAATGTGCTTACACTTTTCAAGAAGAGTGATGGAAAGAAACCAGGGAATTACAGACCAATGAGTTTCACTCATGTCAGTGGTAGGGAAATAATAAGAGAAAACTCTGATCGTAGGAACATAGGAATTAGGAGCCGAAGTGAGCAAATTCAGCCCTTTGAGCCTAGCTGCCATTCAATCAGATTATGGCTGATTTCTCCCTGGTCTCACATCCACTCCCTACCTGTTCCCCGTTTCCCCTTAACCTGTTTTTTCTTATTAGAAATATGTCCATCTCCTTGGAACCATTTAATTATTCAGCCTCCAGTGCACTGTGAGGAAGCAAGTTCCACAAATTCACCATGCTCTGCGAGAATTAATTCCTCCTCACCTCAATTTTAAAGCTGGATAAAAGCAAATTACTGCAGATGCTGGAATCTGAAACCAAAAGAGAAAACACTAGAAAATCTCAGCAGGTCTGGCAGCATCTGTAAGGAGAGAAAAGAGCTGATGTTTCGAGTCCAGATAACTCTTTGTCAAAATGATGGAATTTCTCTCATTCTTATGCTTTGCTGATACACAATCCAGATTTCACAAAGGTGTGGTGATAAAGAGTCTTTGTACGCTCAGACATCAGTTGACATGCAGAGTTTGTTGTCTCAAACACTTGCTCTTACGCTGTAAAATGCTCAGTTAGCGCAATTTGGTGCAATGTTAGATCTCCTCGTCAATACTGACCTTTTGAGAGAGTTGACTGCCAAAAAACGGAAGTGCTGACTATATTCTAGAGTCCCTCTTTCAACATATGGGGTCAAGGGACTGGGAGAGTAATTGAATATTTGGCAGACTAGTTGTGGATGCACCACTGATTCTGTGTCCATTTTGCACCATCAATTGTTTACCTATTCGACCGATAACACTGTGCCCAACTGTTTATTTCTTTTAGTCATTCATTCCCTGATGAAACGTGAGCATCACTGGCTGGACAAGCATTTATTGCTCTTCCCTAATTGCCCTTGAGAAAGTATTGGTGAGCTGTCTTCTTGAACCGCTGCAGTCCCTGTGGTGTAGGTATACCGACTGTACTATTAGGGAGGGAATTCCAGGATTCTGACCCAGCCAGAGTGAAAGAACATATTTCCAAGTCAGGATGGTGAGAAACATATGTGCAATACTAATAAAATTCAAAAACAAATTGCGAATCTATGAAAAGTACCCCCATTACAAATTGTTTTTGACAAAGTGCGTTTTTAACATGTATGCGAATAGAAGTAATGTATCATGAGTAAACAATTGTAATGTTAATTGAACCTGATATGTCATGTTGTTTTAAGAGGACTGCAGAATAGGTTTCTCTCTCCACAGATGCTGCCCAACCTGATGAGTATTTCCGGAATTTTTTTGTTTTTATTTCAGATATCCAGCCTTTGTAGTATTTTGATTTTATACAATGAAAGCATGATTGGGGATAGTTCAAACAGTTTGTCTACTGGAGAAGGCAGAAACCCACTGGTTTGGTTGTGGATGGCATGGTGGCATACTGGTTAGCACTGTTGTCTCAAAGCTCCAGAGACTTAGGTTCAATTCCTGGCTTGGGTCCCTCTGTACGGAGTTTGCATGTTCTCCCCATATCTGCATGGGTTTCCCCTGGGTACTCCAGTTTCCTCCCACAGTCTAAAGATATGCAAGTAATGTTAATTGGCCACGCTAAATTGCAGCTTAGTGTCCTAGGATGTGTAGGTTAGAGGGATTAGCAGGGTAAACATGAGGCTGAAGGAATAAGGCCTAGTGTAGGATTATTTTTGGTGCAAACTTGATGGGCAGAATGGCCTCCTTCTGCACTATTGACTTTCTATGATTTCTATGTATGGATAGGCGAAAGGCTGCGGAAGGTTAAAGAAGAATGGACATCTTGGGAGCTCAATCTTGGGGGGGCATGGTGGCACAGTAGTTAGCACTGCTGCCTCACCATGCCAGGGATCCGGATTGGATTCCTGGCTTGGGTCACTGTCTATGTGGAGTCTGCACATTCTTCCTGATTTTGCGTGAGTTTCCTCTGAAAACTGTGCTGGTTAGGTACCATGGTAAGTTCTCCCTCAGTGTACCTGAACAGGTACTGGAGTGTGATGACTGCAGGATTTTCACGGTAACTTTGTTGCAATGTGAATGTAAGCCTACTTGTGACACTAATAAATAAACTTAAACAATCTTTGAGAGACCAGAAAGAGCTTCTCCGAAATCATTTTTGCATTTAAAGCACAGAAGCTGGTCATCGGATGCATTGTCCCTGGACTGGCTCTTTGAAAGATTATCCACTTAGTCCCACTTCTCAGCTCTATCCCAATAGTACTACAAAACTTTCCCCTTTCTTCCTCCAATTCTGATCTCTTGTGCATCCCTAATTTTCTTCTCCACACAATGAACAGCGAGTCCTCAGCTTCCTCAGCCATAAGCTCTGGAATTCCATCCCTAAAGTTCTGCACTTCATTCTCCTCCTTATATACATTCTCTAAATACTGCATTTTTGACCAAGTTTTGAGTCATCATCAGATCAAGTCTAGATCACAACAACTAATGATCATGTCACAATCATCAGCTATACAGACAATGAAATGCCATGTTATTCAATGGCAATTACTGCTAAGAGAATATACACTCAAGAACATCACAGTTACAAAATAATAAAAGCCCCAGTAGTTTTATCTTGAGGATCAGTCAACTATAATAAACTCCTTAATCTTCAATTTTTTTAATGGCTCATAAATGCTACCTAAATCTGTCAATGAGATTATCACTTGTAATCTAAATAGAATTTATTTAAATTATATAGCTCTAAAAAGCATTATGAAATGATCAGGAGACAAGTTCCAGAAATCCCACTTACAGGCTCCTACACACCAAATCTTAATTCTTGTGCTCAAAAGATATCTGCATCAATAAAAATCCTTTGTACAATAAACAACATGTTTGAATGAATCACCTCTACATTTTCATCCTTATTCCAGCATTCATTGGCTAGAAAAGCAGGTCAGAGGCTTTGAATTCCACACCTCCTGATGTCCAAATCCTATCCACCATTTACAAAGCATAAGTCAGGAGTGCAATGGAAAACTCTCCACTTGCCTAGTTGGATGCAGCTCCAACAACACTCAAGAAACTCATCACCATCCAGCTCAAAGCAACGCACCTGATTGGCACTCCATCCACTACCTGAGAAATTCAGCCCCTCCATCACAACGGCAGCAAGGTGTCCATTCTACAAGATGCACAGAAGCAATGCGCCATGGCTCCTCCAACAGCACCTTGCAAACCTGTGACCACAATCACCTGGATAGACAAGGGCCGTGGCTGCATGGGAAGATCACCACATGCCATTCTTCTCCATGGCATACCCATCATCACTTGGAACTATATCACCATTCCTTCACTGTCACTGGGTCAAAGTTGTGGAACTCTCCCCCTAACAGCATTGTGGGTGTCCCTGTGGGTGGACTGCAGCAATTGAAAAAGGTGGCTTAAGGGCAATAAGGGGAAAGTAATAAATTCTGACCTTGCCAGTGACACTCGTCTCCCGTGAAAGAATAAAAATGGATTATCAGGTGAAACAATAACTTAATGAACAATGCAAGATATTAGTTGGTGCAAATGTCCAAACTGAACAGTAAACTAGATTTTTCCTATCTTAGGCCATAATTTACCATGTATTAACTTCTAATTCTATGGTAGTGTTCAGAAAATTTGTAAATCTTAGAAAATAAGAACTAATGCATCTTTATTTTCTTTTACCTGTTTCTCTTATTGCTCTTGCATCCAATGCCTCCGTTTATCTTTCTTTGTCTTAACATTGCTTTTCTCTCTGTTCTGTTGATGTTGCTTTGTGTTGTCAGACTTCTTACTGTGTTTACCCCAGCCCAGCGCCAGCATCTCCACATCGTGACGTTTCTTTGGCCATTGTTTTTATGAGCTTTTCAGTTTTTTTTTCCTTCCCAGCTGCAGATTTGCTGCTCTATATTTCATTCTCTCTGCATTGAATCAAGATACATCATATTACCTATAACTGATCATTTCCCTGGATTTTCTTACCCTCCTGCTAAGCTTCTTCAGTTCTCTGTTCAGTCCAACCTGCAGTGCCATGACCAGGGCATGGTGGCATGTCTCAAATCCATCCCAACTAGAATGGGGATCAAACCCTATTGTTACTGATGACAATGGTGCCCTTTGTTGTTAGCGCCAAACTGATTCAAAGAACAAAGAACAAAGAAAATTATAGCACAGAAACAGGCCCTTGAGTTTGCCAAGCCTGCACCGACCGTGCTGCCTGACAACTAAAACCCACTATCCTTCCAAAGACCATATCCCTCTATTGCCATCTATTTATATATTTATCAAGACACCCCTTAAAATTCACTATCATATCTGCTTCTACTACCTCCCCTGGCAGCGAGTTCCAGGCACCCACCAATCTCTGGAAAAAACTTGTTTCGTACATCTCCTTTAAACTTTGCCCCTCGCATCTTAAAACTATGCCCCCTAGTAATTGACTCTTCCACCCTGGGAAAAAGCTTCTGACTATCCACTCTGTCCATGCCACTTATAATCTTATAGACTTCTATCAGGTTGTCCCGCAACTTCTATCATTCCAGTAAGAACAAACCAAGTTTCTCCAACCTTTCCTCAAAGCTAACGCTCTCCATAACAGGCAACATCCTGATAAATCTTTCCTGTACCTCTCCTCACCAGCTGTTCACACTCCACTCCTGCTACAGCAAGAATGTAGAATTTGGTACACAACCAAAACTGTGTTCGCTGCAGCAGAATCAGAAAACCTTGGGTTACTGTTTAATGGAATTTGCATGTTCTCCCTGTGTCTGTGTGGGTTTCCTCTGGATGCTCTGGTTTCCTCCCACAGTCTGAAAGACATGCTGGTTAGATGCATTGCTCATGCTAAATTTTCCCACAGGATATCCAAACAGGTGCCAGAGTGTGGCAATTAGGAGATTTTCACAGTAATTGAACTGCAATATTAATGTAAGCATGTGTGTGACTAATAAATAAATAATAAATTATCAATTCCTGGAGTGGGATTGAATCATTAAGCTTTTGGCTCAGAAACAGGATCATGCCCAGCACACCACAAGACTCCTCTACAGATTTTTAAAACAAAATTTTGATACTTATTTATTGAATTAAATTCTAACGTTTTCAGTTTTGGTGCTTGCTGCATTATGATCCATGGCTTTTTTTTAAGCGTTAAAAAACATTTAAAAATAGATCTAAATAGTAAATCTAAAGATACATCTTTGTACTTCCAATGCAAATGCATAAAATCCAATGTTTCAAAATTTTCTGGGAGTCAGAGAGACAACGGAATTGTGAGGAAGAAACCCAACGTAGGGGAATATTAATTGGGGCCAAGGCTCAAGCCTATGGCACTTACCTGTTCGTCACTGAAGTGGTGGGACTATTCAAGTGCTTGGAACTGGCCTGCATTGAGTTTGAAAAGAAAGTGAGAAAAAGCAGTTAGTAAAATCACAGGAAAACCACAAGTTCATTGATTGAAAAGAAACTGCTGTTAGCAACTGTCTTTAAATCGTTGTAAATATACAGCAGAAAAGCAACATAGGTAATCCAAAGTAAATTAAAATTAATGTAAGAGAGATAAGCTAAGGAATGACAGGCCAGCTTGGTCAGGTAGAATGCATGTCCTGCAATATGTGGGAATTCGTTGACACTGCCAATGTTTTAGACGGCCAGTTGCACTGCCAGCTACAAACAAAAACTTCTGTGTTTCAGAACTTGAGTGGCTGCTGCAATTACTGTGGCACATCCGCGAGGCTGAGTATTACATGGAAAGCACTTTCAGAGAGGTGCCCACACTAGTTTAGGGGTGTTGCTGCATAAAAGAAATTGATGATCACCAGGATGATCATGAGATCCAGGAGGTGGCACAAGAGTTTCCTGGGCTCCTGCTTACAAATTGGTTTTCTGTTTTGAAAGCTGCTGAAAATGAAACTACTCAGAGAAGTGTAGTTACAGCCACATTTGTGGACCATGAGTTTTTTTTTAATTCATTCGTAGGACATGGGTATTGTTGGCTGGGCCAGCATTTATTGCCCAATCTTAGTTGCTTGAAGGCAGTTGAGAACCAATCACATCGCTGTGGTTCTGGAGTCACATGTAAGGACAGCAGATTTGCTTCCTATAAGGACAGTAAGGGCATTTGTTTCCCTTAAGGACATTAATGAATGAGATGAGTTTTTCTGACAATCGACCATGGTTCCATGGCCATCGGTAGAGTCTTAATTCTGGATGTTTTTTATTGAATTCATATTCCACCATCAGCTGTTATGGATTCAAACCTAGGTCCCCAGAACATTAGCTGGGTTTTATGGATTAATAGTCTAGTGATAATGCCACTCAGCCATCGCCTTCCCTAAGTGGCTTGGCTGTACAGGAGGGGAGGAAGAAGAATAGAAGTGTAGTAGTGATAGGGCATCCATTAGTTGAGGGAACAGATAGATGTTTTTTAGGTTATAGCTGTAATTTCAGAATGATGTGTTTCCTCCCAGGGTCAAAGCTGTCACAGAGCTGATATTCTTTTGCAGAAGGATGAGCTGCCAGAGACTTCTGTCCACATTCATACCAAAGACTTAGGTAGGATGGGGGAATCTGACCCTGCAATCAGGATTTAGAGAGCTGGATCTAAAATTAGCTAATCGGAAGCCATAGTGGTCCAAAACGAAAACATGAAATGTTGGAAAATCTCCAAACCCGGTGAGGCATTTTCTGTTTTTGTTTCAGATTTGAAAGTCCACAGTATTTTGATTTTATATTATGTGGCACAGTGGTATTTTCACTGATTAGTAATCCAGTGACCCAGGATAATGATCCAGGGACTGGATTTGAAACCCACCATGACACCTGAAAAAAAGGGCATAAATTTTAAATTAGAACTAAACCATTTGGGGTGAAGTTAGAAAGCACATTTTTACACAAAGGGCACTGAAAATTTGGATCTCACACCACCAAATGCAAAACTAGAGGCTATTTATATAAGATAGCCACCAAGGAAGTTAATAGGAAAATCAACAGAGACTTCTTTACCCAGAGCGATGAGAACATGGAACTCACTACTGCAAGGAGTTGTTGAGGTGAATAGTATGAATGCAATTAAGAGGGAGCAGGATAAGCATATGAATAAGAAGGAAATAGAGAGTTAGGCTGATAGAGTTGGATGAGGAGGCATGATTGGAATATAAATACTAATATAGACTTGTCGATCCAAATAGCCTATTCATTTTATGTTTATGTAAAAGACTGTGAACACAGACTCAAATAAAATGTTCAAAACCAAAATTGATCATTTTTCAATGAGTACCAAGGTTTATTAGGACAAATGGAGCTGATGTACAGCTCAGCCATGCTCTGACTGACTGACATAATGGACTCAATTTTCATAATGACAAGTCACAACCTACTTCATGTTTACACCAATAAGTATAATACCAACTTTTACTCAATATAAATTTATGGTGGATTGGTTTAAAAATCCTATCATTCAGATACCTTAGATTACCACAGGATGGCAGCATTTTCTAACGTTCCTGCCAATTACCCAGAAAACGACAGTCGGCAGCAGGGGACAGATCATTTCACAAATCTGCACTGGCTGTTTGAATGCATCTTCCAGGGAGCCACCAATCACCTGTCAGACGATTAAGGTGCCAGTTGGGTAAGTTGACAGGGTGGTAGGTGAGAGGGTGGTAGGTGGCAAGGTGGGTAGAGTGACAGGGTGGTATACCAAATGAGTAGTACAATAGGGCAGTGAAATCAGCTCAGGCCATGCTGAGGGGTGTCAGAGGGCCAGTGGGGAATCAGAGGACTGTGTGGGTCTGTAGATAGTGTGGGGTCAAATTATCAGAGGGTTTGGTGGAGGCAATCAGGGGATGGGGGTAGGTGGGTATACAGTTAACCATTTTCCCATCTAACATGTCTGTTGTAACTATTCTGCTAGCTGAACACTGTAGTATCTATTTAAATAAACCCTCAAAAAGTTCACATACAAATGTCTGCCTATGATTGAAGGGAAGACTAGTGTGATTCTGTAAATTTGAATGGATCTGATTTTCTGATATTCATAAAGATGAGGCAATCTGTTGTACCTGGGAACAGACCTAAAAATCTCTCCTGTTTCATTTGATAGCAATTTACTGATTTAACATAGACTAAAAATGCACAAATGTTACAATTTAATACTTGTAAAGAAACTAAATGAGTTCATTTGAATCTTAGAGAATGTTAATTTTCAAATAGAGTTTTTACAAATTTATTTTTGATATGACATTTGATATGGCATGATATTTTTTCCCTATCCTGAATTGCTGTTGATAAGATGGTGGTGACACGCTTTCAATAGTTTGTTGATAGAACATAGAACATAGAACATTACAGCACAGAACAGGCCCTTCGGCCTTCGATGTTGCGCCGACCAATATAAAAAGCAATGCCCCTCCAAACTAAACCATTCCCTTCTCTTCCATATACTTATCAACTAACCTCTTAAACGCCACCAAACTTGGCGCATCTACAACTGCTGCAGGCAGGGCATTCCACTCCCGAACCACCCTTTGGGTAAAGAACCTACCTCTGATATCCGTCCTATAACTATCACCCCTTAATTTAAAGCTGTGTCCCCTCGTGCTAGCTTTCTCCATCCTAGGAAAAAGGCTATCACTGTCCACCCTATCTAAACCTCTAATCATCTTATATGTTTCGATTAGGTCCCCTCTTAGCCGCCTCCTTTCTAACGAAAACAACCTCAAATCCCTCAGCCTCTCTTCATAAGACCTGCCCTCCATACCAGGCAACATCCTGGTAAACCTCCTCTGTACCCTCTCCAATGCCTCCACATCTTTCTTATAATGCGGGGACCAGAACTGCACACAATACTCCAAGTGCGGCCGCACTAGAGTTTTGTACAGTTGCAACATGACGTTGCGGCTCCGAAATTCAATCCCTCTACCAATAAAAGCCAAGACTCCATATGCCTTCCTAACAACCTTCTCGACCTGACTGCCTACTTTCAGGGATGGTTGAAGGTCGATTGAAACAAGGGGAATTAATCGATTGATTGGATTTGTCCTGCTTTTTGTGGATAGCATATGTACGCTATGCAATTTTCCACATTATTGGGTAGGTGTCAGTGTTGTAGCTGTACTAGCACAGCTTGACTAAGGCTGAGGTTTGCTCGGAGCATAAGTCTTTAGTATAACTGTGGGGTTGTTGGCAGGGCCCATAGCCTTTCCTGTAGACAGTGCTTTCAGCCATTCCTCAAGTGAATGGAATGAGCTGAACACTGGCATTTTTGATGTTGGGGAGCTCAGGAAGAGGTTAAGAGGGATCATCCACTCGGCACTTCTGGCCGAAGATTATTGCAACAGATTCAATATTTCTTTTTAAATTTAAAGTTTATTTATTAGTGTTACAAGTAGGCTGACATCGATAGTGCAATGAAAGTACTGTGAAAGTCCCTTAGTCGTCACACTGCAGTGTCTGTTCGGGTACACTGAGGGAGAATTTAGCACGGCCAATGTATCTAATCAGCATGTCTTTTGGACTGTGGGAGGAAACCAGCGCACCCACGGAAAACCCATGCAGGCAAGGGGAAAACGTGCAGACTCCGCACAAACAGTGACCCGAGTCGGGAATGAAACCTGGGTTCCTGGAGCTATGAGGCACCAGTGCTAACCACTATGCCACTGTGCTGCACTGATGTTCTGGGCTCCAACATCATTGTGAATAGGGATATTTGTGGAGGTCCTTCTCTGGTTAGTTGTTTAATTGCCCACTACCTTAAATGACTGGCTGTGGCAAGACAGCAGAGCTTTTAACTGATCGTTAGCTGTGGGATCATTTTGCATCAGTTTGGCTTGCTGTTTTACATTTTAACATTCATGAAGTCCTGTAGCTTCACCTGGTTAACATCTTAGGTATGCCTGCTGCTGTTCCTGGAATGATCTCATATACTTCTCATTGAAGTAGGACTTGATGATCACAGTACAGTGAGGGAGATGACTCCACCTGTGCCTACAGATTGTAGTTGAAATTCTGCTGTTGACACACCACATGGATATTTAGTGTGAGACCATAGATCTGCACGTTGCTTTTTGAAATATTACAATCTGCAGTGCACAGAGCGAACAGACGTGTGTGTGCGTGCTTGTGTAGTATTTTTAATTTAAAGAAGTTGGCACCAAGAATGCCTCTGGAAGCTGGATAATCAGGTAGAAATCCATGCTCTGATTTGAGATCATCACCTTATTGTTTGTAATTATCAGTTGCTCCTTTTGCTCCCCATTCCCTCCCTTGCTCCCATAAATGTTTCAGTTCCACTACTGCTGCGTGAGTTAGTTTTTCGAAATGTACTTATTTCTCCACACGAGTATCTGAGCAACTTTTTCCTATCTGAAAACATCTGAGCTTGGGATCGTTTATTACTTCCAATATTGGTTAGCAGGAGGCTTTCTTTATATAAAAAGGTAAATAGAGTCTCACTCTGTGTGTCATATCTGACAGTTACTTAGAGAAGTGAGTCAACTACTGTGTTAGTTTGAAGGGTGCTTCAAAGTCTCAGGACAGGTTTTCTCGTGGTGGTAGTGTCACACAACACATTGGACAGGTGTCCTCAGTATGGAAACAGGACTTTGTTTCCATAAGGATTATATGTGGTCACTCCTATCAATATTGAACAGATGCATCCGTGACAGGTAGATTACTGAAATGCTGACCCGGGAATTCCCCAATCTTGACCAAATTGTTGGTAGAAGTTTTAGAGTACTTGCCGTAAAAAAGAACACTAGAGTGGATGTAACAAGGGCTATGAGCTTCTTATCAGATTAGGAAGTGAATGAATGACTAGGGTCAGTCCATGATAAGCAGGTGACTAGATAAAGTAGTAAATTTTCAGAATAGATAAGGAAAACTTCATGATTCACTTTAAACTCATCCGTAATTGCAGATGTACTGAATTAGATGTAAAAGATAAGAACATGGTGAGTTGATGATAAGGAGTCACAAAGACAGTATAAACTGTATCTTCAAATTACCTCTTGGAGCATTCTGACAGAACATTCGCTGTGTGCAAACTTTTATTGAATAAACATCTGCTTGCTTTAGCTACAGTTGGCACTGTGTTGAGCATCTTTAGATACTCCACAACAATTAATGCTGTGATTGGGTTTCCGCCAGTGACTGAAGAACCAATGTGGACTCTGCCTACACTTTCTGCTGCCTCAGCAAAGCAGCCTGCATAATTAAAGACCCTACACACCCCAGACATTCTCTCTTCCAACTTCTTCCATTGGGAAAAAGATACAAAAGTCTGAGGTCACATGCCAACTGACTCAAGGACAGCTTCTTCCTTGCTGTCATCAGACTTTTGAATGGACTTATCTTGCATTAAGTTGATCTTTCTCTACACCCTAGTTTGATCGTAACATTACATTGTGCACTCTCTTGTTCCCTTCTCTATGAATGATATGTTTGTCTGGAAAGCGTGCAAGAAACAATGCTTTTCACTGTATGTTAATAAGTGTGACAATAATAAATCAAATCGGGGGTAATTTTCCTCTCTGACCACACAAAGGTCTGTTAATTCTCTGGTAGTGGGGCAAGTGTGGCTGGAGAAGCCCACCCCAATTGTTTGGACGCGTCCGTTAGTGAGTGCCTTTAGCCAGTGTAAGTCCATTGATCGTTTGATACAGTTCACAGAGAGGTGAACCTGAGAGTTGGCTAAAGGTATGAAAGCAGGTTCTGCACAATTAGCTGTGGACCAATAGGCAGAACTATCCCAGGAAAGGTACAGCCACACAGGGAGACAAACTGGTCAGAACTCTCTGGAGTGCAGGATAGAGGCATATAACCACGTCTAGACTAAATGAGAATGAGTGGGGACTGGAAGGCTCGATAACCAAATTTATAACAGATTGAAAAAAGAAACTAATAGAAAATGAGAATGCAAGGATGGAATTCCCCAGCTAAGCAGAACCAGTGGTGGGATTCCTACAACAGGGACAAGGAGGAAAAAGATGTAATTATAATTATCAGTATATTTTTACAGTAAACACATAAAATGGATGTTACAATTTAGTGGTTTTAACTGATTAGATTTGCAGCTGTAGGTTTTTTTTGTGTTCACAGAGAAAGTGAGAGAAATAAACTAAACTTCAAAGTTAAAAATAAGTGTTAGAGTAAGTTAAGCTAGAAAGAACCCACAGTGAGTGTTACACATTGAGCTTCTGGGGAGAAAAAGTATGTTTAAAAAAAAACAAATGATTTTGTATAGATTTGTTTTTAAGTTTTGTTTAAGCACTTATGAGTTTAAAAGAAATTTCACGATGGGAATTGTTACCCAGGTAAAGGGAGGAGTAATTGAATATACATTTGAAGTTATAATTTTACAATGTGAAACTGAAAAAGGGAAATAGTGCATGCATCAGTTGTAGGGATATTTGTAACGACTGTGTCTGTCTGATTTTCTATACAGTCTGGTTCTGTCTGTTTTCACTCGCTGGTTAAGGAGTGAATGCGATTGGTTTTCTGAAAGAGAGAGAGAGATGGGACTGTTCTAGGGGATTAATGAACAATGGTACTTAGGGACAGCATGGCTGTGATTGTAAGCTTTGTCACTTTGATTGATCTGAAAGCAGCCATTTAAAGACTTCCTTTGTCTCCCCATTGCTGTGTGCGGCCGCTTTAAAAGTCAACTCCTCTTAAGTTTTTACTTGTGGTTCTTTGAAATGGTGCCTTAAAGGAAGAAGAGTTAAAGAAGAAAGAACTGAGACTCATACAGTTTAATTTATTTCTTTGCTTCCATATAAAGAAAAACAAATACTATTTCTATCATCTTGATTTAGTCTTAAGGTGTTAAAAATGTGAATGGGCAATGATATGGAGATGCCGGCATTGGACTGGGATAAACACAGTAAGAAGTCTCACAACACCAGGTTAAAGTCCAACAGGTTTATTTAACCTGATGAAGGGGAAATGCTCTGAAAACCAGTGGCTTGTGCTACCAAATAAATCTGTTGGAGTTTAACATGGTGTTGTGAGACTTCTTTACTGTGAATAGAGAACACCAGGCACACTGTAGAAAGAAAGAGTGTGCAAAAAAATGATATTTTACAGATGTGTTTTTAAGTTTCATTAGGATCTAAAAGGAATTTCACAATGTAAATTGTTACCCAGATAAAGGGAAAAGTAATTGAATATACACTTTAAGCTATAAACCGATTAAGGTTGCAATTAAAATTTTATTTTATTAAACATGTGGGAATCTTAATCAGGACATAGATTCTCATGTGTGAGTTTGTTTTAAGTTTGGAGGTGATTACTTTGATCTTAAAAAAAAGTTTACTTTTCATTCAGACTACCAAACAAAATGGCAAAATACTGAGGATGCTGGAATCTGAAGCAAAACCAGGAAATACTGGAAAATCTCAGCAGGTCTGACAGCATCTGCGGAGATAGAATAGAGCCACATCAGCTCTTTTTTCCCTTACAGGTGCTGTCAGACCTGTTGAGATTTTTCAGCATTTTCTGTTTTTTTGTCAAAACAACTAATTTGATAAAAAGGGTTTAGAAGTTGTAAAAAAGCACAAATTGGAAATTGTCAGAGTTGAATAGCTCCACCTCTTTTTACAATGCAGAGTTCAGCTGTCTGCAGGGATATATAACATTTTAAGCTTTATAATTTGTAAGCTATATATGGACTGAACTAGTTAATTTAACTTCAAGCAAAGTTAATCTTACGTTTGTTTTTTCTAACCAGGTAGATCACAGTATAGGCAAGAAACTGTAACATCATTCTGTGATCTATGATCCATCTTTATGACAGCATTGTGATAATTGAGACTGAAGGCTTTGCCATTCTTTTCTAAAAAAAGTTGCTTTAAACTCATTCAGATTTGTTACTATTTGTTGTCAATCAGGGCTCAACAGCTCAACGGAATTTTACCGCCTCATCCGCCATGGAATTGGAGTGGCCAAGGGACGGTCAATGGAAATGTCCATTGATCTCGGGCAGGATTTTGCAGTTTTGGAATGAGCGAGGCTGTAAAATCCCACCCATTTGTTTGTAGATCAGATAATTTAAATTGATATGAGTTGCTATTCCATGCACCCAAAGGAAAAAAGAATTTATTTTAGTTTAAAGGGATAATCAAGTTTTTAATTTTAAAGGAAAAATTAATAAAACCTAGATGCATTTAAAGAAGAATCTTTTTATTTGAAGAGAAATATATATATTGAACATATTGTGACAAAATGATATTAATATTTGAATTTGAAATGAGTTATAAAGATAAATGAGTTATAAGGATTTGTTTTGGTTTATTATTGCCACATGTATTGGGATGTAGTGAAAAGAATTACTTTTTGTACACTTTATAGACAAAGCATGCCATTCAAAGAGTACATAGGAGAGAAGGAAAGGAGAGAGTGCAGAATATAGTGTTAGAGTCACAACTAGGGTATGGGGAAAGAACAGCTTAATATATGGTTGGTCCATTCAAAAATCTGATGACAGCAGGGAAGAAGCTATTCTTGAGTCGGTTGTACATGATCTCAGACTTTTACAACTTTTTTTCTGACAGAAGAAAGTGGAAGAGTATATGTCTGGGATGTGTGGGGTCCTTGATTATGCTGGCTGCTTTCCTGAGGCAGTGGGTAATTTAGATGGAGTCAGTGGATGGGAGGATGGTTTACGTGATGGACAGGGCTATGTTCACAATTCTTTGTTGTCTTAGTCAGAGCAGGAGCCATAACAAGCTGTGATACATTTGGAAAGAACACTTTCCAAAGATGGTGCAGCTTTAAAAATTGATGAGAGTCACAGTGGACATGCTGAATTTCCTTAGCCTCCTGAAAAGTTACGGGCATTGGTGGACTTTACTAATTATAACATTGGCATGGAAAGTCCATGACAGATTGTTGGTGATTTGGACACCAAAAAACCTAAAGCTCTCAACCACTTCTACTTCCTCAGCGTTGATATAGACAGGACATGTCTTTTCCAATGCTTCCTTAAGTAGATGACTATTTCCTTCCTTTTACTGATAAAATGGGAGAGATTATTATCATTGCACCATTTCATCAGATTCTCTATCTCTTTCCTGTACTTCATCTTGTCATTGTTTAAGATCCAACCCACTAAGGTGATATTATCAACAAACTTGAAAATGGAGATGCAGCAGAATTTGGCCATACAGACAAAGGTTTATAAGGTGCATAGTAAAGGGCTGAGGACACAGCCTTGTGGGGCACCGGTGTTGAGGATAATCATGGAGGAGGTGTCATTGCTTATCCTTTCTGATTGCAGTCTGTGAGTTAAGAAATAATTTTCTGCTCACTCACGCCAACAGAATTTTCCAGTTGTGCTGCAATGAACAGAAATTTAGTTGAAATGAAACTCCATGCTCACTTGCAGCATTAGCAGAGCGCGAATGGCCAGAAAATCTCGACCAATATGTTATAATCAGTAAGTTTGTTTTGGTTCAGCTAATATAATGTTGAATAAGGTCAAAGAAAAGTAAACATTCATAATCTGTGTACTATTGTACATAGTGCACTGGAAGATCATGAGCATGCACAATGGCCCCCTCTAGCTATCATCAGCAGCTTCTCAGCATGAATGGAGTCTATCCACTCCCCCTACTGGTGAGAATCACACTTTGTCTCTTTTCTTTCTGTAAGTAGCATAAAATTTTAATTTATCTCTGGCCGAAAAAATGGACACGCTTCTCTCCCATTTTAATGCTTGTTCAGCACTTTGCTCTTTAGTGTTCAAAGGCTGATTGATTTAATGTCTCATTCAAGTTGGTACCTCTGATAGGGCAGCATTCCATCAGTATTGCACTGAAGTCATTCTAGTCAACAAAGGATCGGCAATAAATGCTGGCTATCCAACAATGCCCATGTTCCATGAATGAATTGAAAAAATGAGTGGACTGCAGACAGGTCAGAGCTAAAGGAAGTTCAAAAACAAAATACTGGGAATGCTGGAAATCTGTAATAAAAACAGAAAATGCAGGTCAGGCAGCATCTCTGAAGTGAGAAACAGAGTTATAAGCTTTTACTATGGGAAAGGTTGATTCATTTGTTAATTCACCAGAGGGTGATGTCACAGATGAGTTCTGCTGCTGGGATTCAAATGCGGACCACAGGGGGTGGCTTACAGGAAGGAGGTACACACACTGATTGCACTAGTTGCTTTGCCTGATAGCCAGGAGGACATTTGACTCCAAGATGTCAGAGGGCAGTGTGGAGAGGTTCACCTAACTTAAGCCTCTTGATTCATCCCCCTACCATGTTCTTGCGGTCTTTATATGGAGAGATGGGCATTGCTAGATAGCATTTAGAGATTCAAGGACTGATTATGGACAGTCAGCATGGCTTTGTGATGGAAAAATCATGTCTCACAAATTTAATTGAGTTTTTTGAAGGGGTAACCAAGAAGGTAGATGAATGCAGTGCTATTGATGTTGTCTACGTGGATTTTAGCAAGGCCTTTGATAAGATGCCGTATGGTAGGTTTTTGCATAAAGTTAAATCTCACAGGATCCAGGGTGAATATCTAAATGGATTCAAATTTGGCTTATTGACAGAAGCCAGAGGGTAGTTGTATAGAGTTTTTTTTTTAAACTGGAAGCCTGTGACCAGCGGTGTGCCTCAGGGATCAGTGCTGGGTCCACTGTTATTTGTCATTTATATTAATGATTTGGATGAGAATTTAGGGGACATGGTTAGTAAGTTTGCAGATGACACAAAATTGGTGGCATAGTGGACAGTGAGGAAGGTTACTTTCAATTGCAGCAGGATCTTGACCGATTGAGCCAGTGGGCTGATGAATGGCAGATAGAGTTTAATTTAGACAAATGCGAGATAATGCATAATTATCTCGTAGATTGAATCAGGGCAGGACTTAGTTATTGGTAGGGTGTTGGGGAGCTTAACAGAACAAAGAGATCTAGGGGTACATGTTTATAGCTCCTTGAAAGTGGAGTCACAGGTGGACAGAGTGGTGAAGAAGGCATTCGGCATGCTTAGTTTCATCAGTCAGAATATTGAATATAGGCATTGAGACATCTTGTTGAAGTTGTACAAGACATTGGTAAGGCCACACTTGAAATACTTTTCACAATTCTGGTCACCGTCTTATAGAAAGAATATTGTTAAACTAGAAAGAGTGCAGAAAAGATTTACTAGGATGCTACCGGGCCTTACTGGAGTGAGTTATAAGGAGAGGCTGAATAGACTGGGACTTTTTTCTCTGGAGTGTAGAAGGCTGAGGAATGACCTTACAGAGGTCTATAAAATAATGAGGGGCACAGACAAAGTAGATAGTCAATATTTTTTCCCAAAGGTAGGGGAGTCTAAAACTAGAAGGCATAGGTTTAAGGTGAGAGGGGAGAGATACAAAAGTATCCAGAGGGGCAATTTTTTCACACAGAAGGTGGTGACTGTCTGGGACAAGTAATAAAAGTGGGTATAATTTTATCTTTTAAAGGCATTTAGATAGTTATATGGGTATGGGCCAAATGCGGGCAATTGGGATTAGCTTAGGTGTTTAAAAAAAAAGAGCTGCATGGACAAGTTTGGCTGAAGGGACTGTTTCTATGCTGCAAACTTCTATGGCTGTATGATTCTATGAGATCATCAAATCCTCTGCACTCCCTATAAGGATGTAACAATATTCTTTGTTAACTTCAGGAACTTATCCCCAAACCTTCCAAAACACTCTGGAGACTCTGCAATCTCTGCAATTATCTTACCTGCAAATCAGATGTCTGGTCATTTAAATAATTCTGGTGCTATGTCCCCCTTTCCAGTTTAATTTCTGAGCTTTAGTGAATTTGTTGAATGGGAATCAGCGTGGTTCAAATTTGGTAATGATGTGTCACATGAGCAGTATATGTGACATCCTGATCATTTACTTCAGATAATCACAAGGGATGTCCATGTGAGTACCCTTCTCAAGATAGTACGCTCATGCAGTTTACCAGAAACAGCCGATAGTCTAATGCGAATCCCAGAAAACATTTGCTTCCAGTCTCCAGCAATCCTCACTCTATGCCCTTAACCTCCAAATTGCCACCTCAAGTGTGGCATTCAAAAAAGCACGAGAGTTCTCTTGCAACTCTGACCAACATTTAATTTTCAACAAATACCATTGCAGAAAATGAACAGGTCATTTATGTTTTGCTGTTTTTGCATTTGTGGGACCCTTTGTTGCACATATTGGCTGCTGACAATCCCTACACTGCAACCGTAGCGACACTTCAAAAAATACTTCATTGGTTGCAAAGTGCTTTGTAGTGTTCTGAAATCATGAAAATCTTGATATTAATGCAAGTTCTAACCTTCCTTTTCAATTGACTCAATGCCTAAATTGTGTAGTTTAACACAGAAAATACTTGCCTACATGGCTAATAATGTGAGTAGTATGTATACTGGTCTAGCCATACAATTTTGTTACCCCAACCTTCATGCCAGCCATAATTTTGAGGACTCTATTAACCTCATATCTATAAAGAACAAGGAGTTTTGCAACTGATGAGCTTAACAGTTTTCACACATAGTACAGAGCCTTGCCCACCAGGGATCTGGGCACATTCTTTCCATGACTTTTCATACCAGGAATTCCAAACTTTTGTCCAAATGCAGAGAGTTTGCAGGATATTTCAGGTACCATTTGTAGAATCACAGAATCACAGAATACTACCGTGCAGAAGAGGTCCTTTGGCCCATTGAGTCTGCATCAAGGTATGAAAGGTCCTGATCTGTTTATCTAACTCTACTTGACCCATAGCTTGAATGTTAGGGTGTGCCAAGTACTCATTGAGGTACTTTTTAAAGGATGTGAGGCAATCCATCTCCATCATCCTCCCAGGTAGTGCATTCCAGACATCACACCCTCTCGGTAAAAACTTTTTTCCTCAAAACTTCTCCGAACCTCCCACCCCTCACTTTTAACTTCTGTCTCCTCATAACTGACCTTTCAACTAAGGGGAACAGATGCTCCCTAAACATTTTGTCCATGCCCCTCATAATTTTGAACACTTCAAACAGGTCACCCCTTAGTCTTCTCTGCTCCAGAGAAAACAAACCAAGCTTATCAAGCCTTTCTTCATAACTTAAATCTTCCATCCCAGGCAACGTCCTAGTGACTCTCCTCTGCATCCCTTCCAGTGCAATCGCATCTTTCCAATAACGTGGCAACCAGAACTGCACACAGGACTCCAGCAGTGGCCTCACCAAAGTTCAATACAACTCCAACATAACCTCCCTGCTTTTGTAATCTGATTGATAAAGGCAAGTGTGCCATATGCCTTTTTCACCACCCTATTACTCTGCCTTTCCGCCTTCTAACCTAAACTGAATCTGTTGTGATGGAAGGAATTGTACAAGACTTCACATGATGACACAGTTTGGTGTTCTAGATTACAGAGTCCAATGTTAGATGACAGTCTAAGCCATTGCTAATTGGTTTGATGGTCTTTGGCAAAGTGGGCTGCCCATTCTTGTGTTGACTCCCACCAAGCTGCTGTACTAAGTGATGTAGGCTGGAACCCTGGCCCTCTGAAGGAACATCCTCCCCTTTACCCTTCCCACTCAGCAAAATGTGGCAAGTTCATACAAAAGCAAAATTCTTCAGATGCTGGACACTTGAAATAGGAACAAAAAATA
Organism: Sphyrna mokarran; assembly: GCA_024679065.1. Classification (NCBI taxonomy): domain Eukaryota; kingdom Metazoa; phylum Chordata; class Chondrichthyes; order Carcharhiniformes; family Carcharhinidae; genus Sphyrna; species Sphyrna mokarran. The sequence goes on along the minus strand of JAGIQG010000005.1, from coordinate 35,984,545 downwards.
CTGGAAGAACTTAGCAGCTCTGGCAGCAACTGTCGAGGAGCAAATAGAGTTAATGTTTCAGGCTGGTGACTTTTCATGATGTGGTCTGTTGATGGTTAATTGGAAGGCACGATAGTTCCTGTGATACTGTGTTTGATTATGAAGCAGAAAAGCAGAACTGTGGAAAGGTTGGAATTTGAGATTGGCAAACGACTGCTCCAAATCATACAGCTATGCTTAGAACAGCAAGGTTCTTTTGGCGTATCCCACTTGGTTACATTTGGCTAGCTTAAGAACCTCTCCATTTATTTTTAACTTAGGCACTTTATGCTATAGTAATCCTTTTATTCGTGTTGCCTGCCACTTTCTTCCAACCCACAGCGGATTTGCTGTTGGCTTCGGTAGTGGACGGGAGGGGAGAATTTAGATTACAAAAGCATAGAGGTCATGAGGGAGTTGTATAGAACTTTGGTGAGACCACAGCTGGAGGACTGTGTGCAGTTCTGATTGCCACATTATAGGAAGGTCACTGTTATCCAAAGTCTTCTTTGGAAATGGAACTACTTCAAGGTAGCCACTGTGGTTCAGTGGTTGGCGCATAGAGTCCTGTTCTCCAAATGGAAAGGAGTCATTGATGTTTGGCAGTCCAGGTGCTGTGTGAACCTCACACAGTCTGCAATCAGAGAAAGGAGATAGTGCAGAAAAACAACGGACATGTAGCAGGACAATCATTGCAAACATGGTGTACCCCCGCTTCAGGGGAGGACAAGGCAGGAACAATACACAAAGAGATGTGATGAAAAGGATGGAGCAAGATTGGGTGAAATGTATGTGTGTGGTGACTCCTACACAGAAGGGCCAGAGGTTAGAGTGTGAGCAATAAGACAGATAGGATGGTGGCATTGTGAAAGTCTTGTTGAGAGTGTATGTGTTGATAGGTGTTCCCTGTGACCGAATGTGTGACATCTGTGAAGAGGGTATCTGATGCCATGCTGAGAGTTTAATATTGGAAAGAGCTGAGAGAGGACACACCCTGAAAGAGTGGGTGAGATCATTAATCCAATTCCTACACGAGATGGTGCCTCATGAGTAGGCGATAGCTGTGCTAACCTCCTGGGCAACAGCTTTTCAGACCAGAGAAGTGCATCTAGCATGCTTTTTTTTGAGCGATCCCTTGGATGGAAGATATGCCGGTGAGCCCCTGAATAAAAACATTGAGGACCTTGCTGATGAAAGCAGCTGCTGCTTTCTGCTTGAGACTTTTGACCTTCTGATTCTGGCTTTCTGACATGTCGGAGTCTTTCCAGAAGGCAACTGGTTTGGACAGAATGATACAAGTGAGATGGACTGGTATTTCACTGTGGTGTTGAATCCTTTGAACCCACCAGCTAATGGCAGGCAGACAAACCGGCTATCAGCCTGCCAGGTGATTCAGAGGGCAACCTGTCTGTGCATAATTAATGGTGTTCCTTGTGCTCACCATTCTGGCCAACCAGAAAGATCCCACCACACTTAGGAGAATATATTCTTGGCAACAATTGACACATTATCAAATAGTTTGTTCTGAGTATATCAAAGGAACACATGTACATTATGAGCAGCGAAATGTAACAATGATGCCTAAAGGCTGCAGCAAACTGAGGAATGGAATGGAAGATTTAGGAACGAAGGAATTAAGCGTGAGAATAAGCACTTTAGCCCTTCGAGCCTGCTTCGCCATTTAATTGATCATGCTTCATCACCAAGGTCCTCAATACCCTTATTCGGGGAGACTGGGCCTCCCAGCATGTCCTCTATCGAAGGGATCGCTCAAAGAAGCACACCAGATTCACTTCTCTTATCCTGGTCTCAACTCACTTTCCTGCTTGCTCCTCATAGCCACTTTTCATCCAAAACATATCTATTTCTTTCTTGATTCTGGCTCTACTGCACTCTGGGGCAGTGAGTTCTACGGATTCACAACCCACTGAGAGAAGTAGTTTCTCCTCAGCTCAGCTTTGGACCTACTTCCTCTCACTCTGTATCTGTGACCTCTTGTTCTAGACTGACCCATAACATCTGTTTCACATCCACCTTATCAATCCCCTTTAGCATTTTATATGCCCCAATCAGATACCCCCTCATTCTTCTGAAGGTTGTTGGAGTGTACAAACACATCAGTGATGTCAGCTGATTGTGTTAATTACATTTGAATAGAAGATGATATTTTGTTAAAAAAAGTACAGAGAATAGAAATACCCTGACCTCAGCACTCTGTACTTTCTCTGAACAATTTAATTAAGTTAGTCAAGTATAATCTTCACAAATCTTTGTTGACAGCCACTAATTAGTCTACACCCCTCTAAGTGTTTATTAATGTCATCCTTCTTATTAGTTGTAGTAGGTTTGTCTACTGCTCAAGTGAATCTAATTCAAGACATCTCAATCCTTCCTTTCAAACCGTTTGAACATATGTTTCTAACTATAAATTCAAACACATCAAGATGGAATGTTTGTTCACTTTTTTTTCAATATCCTGAATTTCTGTTTTGTTTTCTTTGCTCTGCATCATTGACTTTGGCTTTATCAGTATGCAGGACTGGTATTTGTCTATCTCTTTGGTGACTGGTGGTAAATTTGCTCATTCAATAGATCGACAATATTGACTGGCGGAAGAGAAGAAACAATAATGGGATTAAGGTTGAATAGGGAAAAAGAAAGCGATGAGAATATGTATCAAAACTAGGAATGAATAAAACTGGCCTTCCAGTTAAAAAAAAGGACAAAATAATTAAAGGCATGCACAAATCCTCCAACGATAATATCAAAAGGAGAAATTAGGATGCTCATTTTAAGTCAAAGAACCTTCACAACTGATAGGTAAAGCCTAATATCCTTTGCTAGGAATGTGACTTAGCTGCATAGAGAATACTGTATTGCTTTACAGGTGGCTTTGCGTTAATTTAACATGCCAGATCAATGATGTCAATGAATGCTAATTCACAGCCTAGTAATAATATCAGTGACTGCAATAACACAAAGAGCAAAAACAATTGATTAAGTGTCTTTGGAGATGTTTAATGCTTTTAGCTAAAGGTTGCTCAAAGTTGAGGATGATACGCTCAATTTCCTAATGTTGAAACATTGAAGATAATTATTGCTGAGGCACTTAACGTTTCACACTTCATCTATCAGGCATTGAAATGCATCCTTAGTTTTAAAGTAAAATTAGTCTATATTTATAATTAAAGGAAGGCAGCGTCAAAATATAGGTTAATCACTTGGTAATCAGGATGAAAGGAAACATTTTCTGTTATACTGAAATGGGGAGGTGGATGGTGAACTTACCATGTGAAACAAAATGGGCATTCGGTGAATAGGATGTTATTACCTCCTGTTTGCTGTGGTTGGTGAGGGGCCTAAGATATTTCAAGGCTTGGACCTTTTCTTGCGTGAATCTGGAAAGCTGAGCATGTCAAATCGGTAATCCAATGGAGTGCATTGGATAGGGAAGTAGGTCATTTCCTCTGAGAAGCTGGCCAAAAGCCCTAGCTGGGAGGAGGGCAGTGATTTGTCAGAGTTAGGACATAGAACAGTACAGCATAGGAATAGGCTCTTTGTGCGAACATGACACCAAATTAAACTAATCCCTTTTGCCTGGTTGATGGAAGTGGATGTAGGGAGAGCAGACTAAAGGCCAACAGAAATATTTTTGTGTGATTAGTAGAACATTCATACTCCACCAGAGTAGCTCCATAAAACCATTAGGTGGAAATGGTATTGAACTATTTTAGACTCTGATGCATGTATTAAAAAATAGACTCCCACTTGAAATTGGCAGCTATTCCGATTGCCCACTAGGTGGCAGATCTATTTGGGAAGAGGCATAGTTCTGTGGGGAGACAGTGTGTTGTGGATTGGTCCTACTTTTGTGAAGTTTGTGATTTAAATCACATTTTTGGATGGTTCCCAGTGAAGGAAATTGCCCATTGAAAGTTTAGAACTTCCCAGTCAACTGCCATACAATCCTTACCTGGGAACTTCTGGGAGATTCCTCAGTGCATCTTTGGGATACCCTTCAGAAATCACATCTTAGAGCTCAGGAGTCACCCTATGTTAAACATAGTGTGAGATCTTACAAGCATGATAAACAAGGAAATCAGACCATCATGAGTGAAATTAGCATGATTACCAACATCCCTGTTTCTATTAACCTTATAGGGAGTTTAAAGGACTCCTGCCCCATGTGGTTGAGAAATCTAGAATTGAAGGAAGCAACCTTGACTATGACCAATTCCCTTTTTATGATCTAAGTCATCTTCTATAAAATTCTGATTGTTATGTAATGCTAAGTGGGCAAACCATAATGGGATGATTATTACACAAGTACGAATACTATTTCATTGGGTGCATGCATACAAGGCTACAAATTAAGTAGCACTTGTCTGTGAATGCTGAGAGGAAAGTTTCTTCATATTATTGACAGGAAGTTTGAGTTCATCAAAGATGAGTGGTAAGATGGTGTAAGATATAAAAATGCTTTGTTTATTTTGGAATGTGTGGCAGTAAGTCTTATCCTGACTGAGCAAGAAAGGCTATTGAACATCTTGTAGCACTCAGCTGAACATGAGATCACAAAGACAATATTGTGCTTGGTCAGTTTCCTTCACCAGACTACAACCCTCCACCTCAAAGAAGGTCTCTTTCCTTCCTCACTCCATGCTTGGTTTAGTCTGAATTCTGTGGGATCCTCAGCCAATCTGATGACTCAGAACCTAAACCAATGAACAAAGCACAAGCTGAACATTGTTATCAATCATCAATTAAAAATTCTGCAGGAGCAGATTTTTTGCTACCACCCTTTACCTTCTAAAACCAAAAGCAGAAATTCCCAGTTAGTTCAGGAATACCAGAAAGATCCAGTTAAGAAATAGCAAAGATTACCCACAAAAATAGTCAGAGTCAGTAATGGTGTCTGCCTACCACACTTCTGATGGGAAGATAAATCTTGATTCCAATCTCAGAATTAAGCATCCCAGGTCTGACATTAACAGTTATTGACGACATCACCATAGTTGGTTGGATCTCAAACAACGACGAGACAGAGTACAAGAAAGAGGTAGAGGATCTGGTGAAATGGTGTGATTACAATAATCCTTGCCCTCAATGTCACAAAAGTAATAGTTATCGACTTCAGGAAATGTATTAGAGGGCATCCATCTTTCCACATCAATTATGAAGAAGTAGAAATAGTCAAGAGCTTCAGGTTTCTCAGTGTCCAAATCACCAACAATCTGTCCTGGACCTGATGCTATGATTAAGGAAGCCCACCTACTTTCTCAGAAGGCTAAGGAAACTCAGCATATCCACTGTGAGTCTCATCTATTTTTACAGATGCATCATCTTTTCCGGATATGTCGTAGGTTGATATGGCTCTGGTTCTGACTAAGACTGCAAGAAACAAAAATGGGTTGTGAACGTCACACAAACATCACACAAAACAGCCTCCCATCCATTGACTCCATCTACACTTCCCACTGCCTCAGAAAAGTAGCCAGCATAATCAAGGACCCTACGTACCCTGGATATACTCTCTTCCACTTTCTACCCATCGGGAGAAAGATATAAAAGTCTGAGAACACATACCAACCAACTTAAGAATAGCTTCTTCCCTGTTACCATCAGATTTTTGAATGGACTTACTAATATATTAAGCTGATCTTTCTCTACACCCTAGCTATGATTGTAACACTGTATTCTGCACTCTCTCCTTCCCTTCTCCCCTATTACTCTATAAACAGTATATTTTTGTCTGTATCCCAATACATGTGACAATAATAAATCATATTAAGTTAGCTATCCTGTGGCATTTCTCAATAAAATTGTCTACTATTGCATTGTACAATGACAGAAAACCCATTTTACATTGGATACATATCATCACCAACCCTGTCCCCAGCAAACAAAGGAAACTTCAATCAGTCTGGGTTGGATTTGAATCCAATTATGTTTCTAAATTTTCCTTGGTTAGCAAGAATGGCCTGCTGAACATTATGGTGAGCATCGAGTGTAGGCATTGTATTGAATGACAGTATTCAGATGCTCCACTATTTTGTCCCAGTGCTCGGCTCTAGAAGAAGCAATGAACCTATAGAGAAGATACAGATTGCTATGATCTTATCATCCAGCAGAAAACATTTGATGGGTAGTCAGGGTGATTGGTGTAGTCGTGGTAAGGATGTATTCAAGAAGTCCCATGAGGATTGGTGAGGTTTTTATTGATGGGTGGAGGAGGGGGGTGTTGGGAAGGTGGGAGTGATTGGGATAGGTGTGATGGGGGGGGCGGCAGTGGGGGCAGGGTGTAGGGGGTTGTCCTGTTGAAAGACAGGATGTTGGGGGTTGTCCTACCAGCAGCATCCAGCTAAGATATACAATTAAGATAACCCACGAAAATGTATCAGTCAGCAGATGTTCCTTCAATTGCTTCATTACAAGGTGCAGGGTGAGCCAAGTAATTCAAAACAGAAAGCCCTTGCAGCTATATTTCAATTGGACTTAACTCAGTGCGAAACACAGTTTCCTTTTGTTCCAGTTTGCCACAGTTTGGACGGACTTCATTTCACATCGGCGACCAAATTTGGGCTGATTTTGGAGCTGCTGTAATGAACAGAACGCCCGAGGCATCAAAGTTTGTTGAGTCTACATTCCAGAACCTCTCTACGGGAATGTCTGCGATGTCTCAGGTGGATTCATTCAGCAACCTCAGATGAACGAGTGACTACAAATTAGCCAGTTTATAATACAAATTCCTTTGCCATCCCTGCCAATGAGGTTGCTCCATTAAGCTATTTAAAATAATTAAGATTTAAATGCCCATTATTTTCAAACAAGCTCTCAGCTATTTTTGAAACATAAAATTGCCCAACTAAACATTTTTCAATTATCTAATAATTATAGCCTGTAACAGCTTAATTGTGATTATGTTGCAACATACTTTCACTAAAATTATTTTAAAATTAGCTCACACATGGGTAATTTTAATAATGCCAGTGTGCATTAAAAGACATAATGTAAAATGAAATGGAAATATTGGCCCTTAAATTCCATTGGGATTCTCTTAGACTTTTGTCTGATGGGAGATGGGTGAGAACCCCTGAGAAATGTGGCATAAATAGTTGTTGCTACTCTTTGCACCTTCTGAAGCGCCTTTGCTAGCCAATCAGTGGGATGGCATGGTGACGCAGTGGTTAGCACTGCTGCCTCACAGCACCAGGAACTCGGGTTCAATTTCCGGCTTGGGTCACTGTGTGGATTTTGCACATTCCCCCGTGTCTGCACGGGTTTCCTCCAGGTGCTCCGATTTCCTCCCACAGTCCGAAATACGTGCTGGTTAATTGCATTGGCCATGCTAAATTCTCCCTTAGTGTATCCGAACAGGTGCAGGAGTGTGGCGACCAGGGGATTTTCACAATGACTTCACTGAAGTGTAAACGTAAGCTGGCTTGTAACTAATAACCAAATTTTAGCTCAACTGTACCAAGAAATCAGAAGCTCATCAGAATTGTTTAGACAACTTGTGTCACATACACCCTGAAAATAAATAGAACCCAATGCTCCAGATTATGTATGTATCCTTCTTGCAGCAAAAATCACCCCTTTTTCTTTGCCGATTGCACAAGCACATATCAGTAATATTACTCAATTTATACAAGTATTAAGCAGGTGAACAAACTTCTTAATCATTTCCCCAAAAACTGACCTGGAAATATGTGACATTATGGATGCTGAGGAAACATCAGTTGCCAGATTTGTATCGTTAGATATGATTAAAGAGTGCTTCCACTAAAGTTTCCCTGTGTTATTCATTCAGGAATAAACATTGCTTCCAACCATTTCCACTGGTCTCTGAAAATATCTATCCTTGCCATCACAATCAACAACTATTTCACAAGTATCAAACAAAAGATACATCTCATCTCAGACCCCAATCTATAATTCAGTGATAGGAACACTCTCTGGTTGCAATGTTAACTTTAATTTCTGACTGTGGTCTATTTCTATTGGTTTCAACTCTAATATTTGATTTGGTGACAGATTCTCTAATCTAATACTTCTGTGAACTACGCTGGTAATATTTGGAATATAAGAAAGAACTCGTAGTTGTGTCTCAGTCAAAGCCCCTGTGACCTCTTCAAGCACAGACCTATGAAGGTTACATCAACAGGTTCTGCCATATTAATTCCTGCAGGAAAAGGTTCCGATATCCATGAAAACATTTGTTGAGGGTATCCACCATCCGTGCCAATTCCACACCTGAGCCTAATAATGCACTCTGTCTTATCATTCCCACTGATCTATTAGACAGTGGACTTAAAGAAAGCAATGAGATAACCACAGAGCTCCACAATCCTCCTTAATACTGGTGCCCCACAAGGCTGTGTCCTCAGCCCCTTACGATATTCCTTATACACCAATGGCAGTGTGGCCAAATTCCCTTCCAATTCCGAATTCAAGTTTGCTGATGACACTATTGAGTGGGTCGGATCTCAAACAATGACGAAACAGACAACAGGAAAGTAATGGAGAATCTGGTGAACTGGTGCAGCAGCAAAAATCTCTCCCACAATGTCAACAAAACGAAGGAGATAGTGTAGTGGGGAATATGCACCTGTCTACATCAATGGGGGTGAAGTAGAAATGGGTGAGAGCATAAGAGGAGAAGTAGACCATTCAATCCTTCAGCTCTTTTGGTCATTAATTATAGTATGGCTGATCTGTATCTTTATTCAATTTATCCACCTTGATTCCATTACCCTTAATGCTCTTGTTTAGGGTCAGTTTACAGCTTTTTTGTGGGGCTCAGTTGCAGATTTGCATTAATCGATCTTTTTTCATTGCATCCACATCAGGATAAATATTAATTCTTTCTCAGTCGTTCAACAGAAAGCAATAGGACATGTCATTACAATGGAACTGCATTTTAATATTTTGATTTGATTTATTATTGTCACATATATTAGTAGACAGTGAAAAATATTGTTTCTTGTATGCTATACAGACAAAGCATACTATATGTAGGGAAGGAGAATGTAGTGTTACAGTCATAGCTAGGATTTAAAGAAAGATCGACTTAATTTGGGATAAGTCCATCAAATATCTGATGGCAGCAGAGAAGAAGCTGTTCTTCAGCTGGTTGATACGTGTCTCAGAGTTTTATAAGCTTTTCCCAATTGGAAGAGAGTGAAAGAGAGAATGTCTGGGCTGTGTGGTATCCTTGATTATGCTGATTGCTTTTCTGAGGCAGCAGGAAGTGTAGACAGTATCAATGGATGGGAGACTGGTTTGAGTGATGGACTGGGCTTCGTTCATAATTCTTTGTAGTATGTTGTGGTCTTGAAGAGAGTAGAAGTCATACCGAGCTGTGATACAACCAGAAAGAATGTTTTCTATGCTGCATCTGTAGAAGTTGGTGAAAAGCTGGTGGGCGGCACAGTAGCAAGTGATTAGCACTGCTGCTTCACAGCTCCAGGGTCCTGGGTTCGATTCCCAGCTCAGGTCACTGTTTGTGTAGAGTTTGCACATTCTCCTCGTGTCTGCGTGGGTTTTCTCCAGGTACTCCGGTTTCCTCCCACAGTCCAAAGATGTATAGGTTAGGTTGATTGGCCGTGCTAAGAAATTGCCCCTTAGTATCCAGGGATGCATAGGTTAGAGGGATTAGTGGGTGTGATATGTAGGGCTTGGGTGGGATTCTTGATGGGGTGAAGACCTTTTTCTGCACTGTAGGGTTCTATGGCTTTAATTGTCACAGATATGTCAAATTTCCTTAGCCTTCTGTTAGAGTAGAGGTATTGGTGGGCTTTCTTAACTATGATGCTATTATGGAGGGACCTGGTCAGATTGTAGGTGATCTGGGCACTGAAAAACCTGAAGGTCTTGCTCATTTCTACTTCATCCCTGTAGATATAGATATAGCATGCCTCCACTATGCTTTCTGAAGTCAATGATTATTTCATTTGTTTTGTTGACTTTGAGGGAGAGATTATTGCTGTTGCACCAGTTCACCAGAATCTCTATCACCTTCCTGTCCTGCGTTTTGTCATTGTTGAGATCCAATGCACAACAGTGGTGTCATCAACAAACTTAAAAATCGAGTTGGAAGGGAATTTGGCCATACAGAGATGTATAAGGAGTATAATAAAGGGTTGAGGACACAGCCTTGCAAAGCACTGGTGTTGAAAATGATGGTGGACAAAGTGTTGTTGCCTATCCTTACTGACTGCGGGCCATAGGTTTGGAAGCGTGGGACCCAGTTGCAGAGGGAGGAGCCAAGCCCCAGACCACAAAGTTTGGAGATGAGCCTTGTAGGAATAATGGTGTTAAAGGGTGAGCTGTAGTCCACTAATACGTTTCCCTTCTCAATTTTTCTAGAGAAGACAAGACTGTTAAGAAATAAGGGCAATTAGCATGTTTTTTCCTCCGGCAATACTTAATTATTCTTTAATTCAGTGAGCATCCTGAAATGGTTCAGTGTCTGCCCCTTCATTCAGCACTGAAAAGAAAGACATGAGTCTGGGTGCTGTGTACAACACAACAATCCATCACATGCTGTTGAGTTATAACGAGAGCTCTTAAATCTTTTCATTGGCTATTGAAGGTTGGTGATCCTGACCTTTACCCAATTGAAAGTTCACAGTTAATTACAGACATTATTTCACCATTATAATTACAATGATCACTATAATTATAATGGAGTGGTTTCACTCCTTCCCCTGGCTCAATTGCAATGTGAAGTCATGGCTCAACACTGCCTCACAGATTTGGAAAGGAAGTATACTCTAATCCAAAAGAAAAGCTTATTTTTCTTCTTGCTCGGTCCAAAAACCATAATCAAATATTCCAGGTGAAGGGGAAGTGGGTGCGGTGACAGGGAAGAATGAAGAAAATTTTTGACTTAAACCCATAACCAATTTCTTTGGCAATCATCTCATTCAAACAAAACAAACATCACATAGTTAACACCAATACATTGTGCTGTATATGCATGCTTCAGCATTTAACTAATACCATTCTTTGCCATGTTTAAAACATGAACACAATAACACACAATTTTCCATGAAGATAGTTTTGCCTGGTTTCCTTATCAGTATTCGCATTTCAAATTTCTCAGACTAGGCTCTGACTTTTCCAACACTTAACACTCCTGGCAACAGAGTTTTGCAGACTGGACTTGCAACTGGGAATTCAGGCACTGGCTCCTCTGATCATTTTCCTTTCATTCATCTTAATGAGGAGCATGAACATAAATTCTGGTTTTGCACTTGACAAGAACTAAACTCAGTCCAACCACTTCCATCTGGAAAGACAAGGCAGTCGATACATGGGATATACCACCATCTGCAAGTTCCCCTTCAAGTCTCTCACCATCCTGACTTAGAAATATATCACCATTCCTTCACCGTCACTGGGTCAAAATCCTGGAATACCCTCCCTAACAGCACTGTGTGTGTATGTACACCACATAGACAACAACAGTTCACGAAGGCAGCTTATCACCACTTTTTAAGAGCAACTATGGATGGAAAATAAATGCTGACCAGCCAGTGATGCCCATGTCCCATGAATGAATAAAAATAAAACCAAGACAGTGACAGCCTACAGCTAAACCCTCACCTCACCTCACCTCATCATCTGTACTTCAACATGCTAATGTGGTGAAATTACAGACTGCTTCAATATCTATTTATTTCCTTATTCCTGCCATATAGAATCCCTCACAGTGCAGCAGAGGCCATTCAGCCCATGAAATGTGTACCAACTTTCTGACAAAGTTTCTTATCTAGGCCTTCTCTCCTGCTCTTTCCCTGTAATCCTACACATTTCCCATGGCCAACCATCTAAACTATAGATCCTGGAACACTAACTAGCAATTTAGCATGGCCAATCCACCTAAACTGTACATATTTGGATTGTGGGAGGAAATTGGAGAACCCAGAGGAAATCCATACAGAAATGGGGAGAATGTGCAAACTGCAAGCAGGCAGTCAGCCAGGCCTGGAAGGTTCTATGAGGCAGCAATGCTAACTACTGTGCTACTGCATCATCCTCTATTGCCGAGTTAGCCCAGTGGGTGAGAGGACCCCTGAAAGAGGTGACTTTTCACTTCTGTTTTAGCCTTTCTGAATAATAATAGTTGCATTTCATGTTCATAAAAATGCTGGTCCTGAAATTCTGCAAATTTCTTCTATTCTCCTAGTCTCACATTCTTAGGAGTTTGGTATAATCCTTGAGACATTTAGGGCCCGATTTCACCATTAAGTTGCGCCTGTTTTCAGGTACAAAAACTTGAGGCGAGTAGTGCGATCTGCAATTCTTTACCAATGGCTGAAATTGTTTGCCATCAGGACCACGTCCACATCAATTTAAATGTATTTGCATTTGTATGCATCTAAATTGACTTAATGGGCTGCATGTCAAACTTACCGGTAGTTCCCCTTTAACGCTGCATTCACCCATCCAGATTCAGCGCGAAACAGACATGGTCTGCAAAGGTCCAATTCAGACTCTCCAGCTTCTGAGGAGGTAAGTTCAGAGCTTCCGGTGACTCTCTGTCTCTGAGTAAAGGTGGGGGTTGTTAGGGAGGTGTGTCAGGTGGCTCTCTGGTGGGGGGGGTTGGGGAAACGAGACATGGCTATCTGGTAGGGGGTGCAGAAGGTGGTGGGGAGGTCTGCTGCCCCTCTGCATGCAATCAATGGGGGGTTAAGGGAGGCAGTTATGTTGTGGAGGTCTGGCAACATCTGTGGGGGCCAGGGGAGAGGCATTAGCCAGTCTGGGAGTGATGTGGCAGGGGAATGCTTTTCAATTTTTTTTTACTGTGCACGCACAGTTGAAGGCTCTGATTGGAGCAGCAATGTTTCATAGGCTTCTGAGGTGCGATTCAGAATCACTGCGATTTTTTTCAGGCAGACTGTTTTTGGGAACTTCGGACAATAACCTAAAAGTTAGACTCGAAACACTCCCAGTTTCAAGTCCACGAAGCACTTAGAACTAAAATGGTAAAATAAGGCTTTCAGTGTCAATATGCATTTTCTGAGGGAAAAATGAATAAATATTTGAAGCAGAGGAAGAGCAATGGAGGAAAAAGTCAAACTCTTGGGATTTATCTGACTTCAATATTCAGCCTCAATTTCAACAAAGCCTTGAACATTCTTAAAATCTCATAATTTAGACATCTGATATTAGGTTCACTTTTATTCTGTAATTCTGCTGGGATAGCCACAGTAAACAACACAAAGCCAGACAACAAGAAGTTCTCTCATTGCTTTCCCTCTGGCTAAGTCTTCCTCCTGCCAAACCTGTTGACTGACTCTCCCCTGTCCACTGCATGCAATTGCCACTGGGGAGATAGAGACCTTCTCTGTTTCTAATTCAATGCCTGCACGAGAGATCTAGGCTTTTAGCTAACATCTCACCTGAAAAAAAACATTTTTGACCATGAAATACACCCTGAGTACTACATTAAAGTGTGAGCCTGCTTTATATATGATGAAATTTGATCAGAGATGATGGTGCTACCAATGAAACAAAGCTGATTAACACTTCAATGGCCATTGTAGAGTTCTAGTTATTGGCTATTTTAAATTTAGCAAAACCCCCAGACAAATGCAAAGCAGTTTCTGATGATTATCCAGCAAAACTAGGGCAAGTGATTAGGAGAACCCTTGAGTAAATTTGTAGGAATTTTACGACCAAAGTTTGAAGTGTCCAGCTAGCGTGATAATGGGAGATGTACACATCTGATTTTTGGGCAAGTTTTTGTTCCCATTCTTATGCACATTGTGCTTGAAAAAATGGGCTAGACTGTTTCTAGGTGTTACAAGGATGGGTCTAAACTTGCCATCCAACTTCTTCAACCATCAGAGAGAGCTATTGCATATGAATAGACCTCAGTGCCCGCACATACACAATTCCAACAGCAGAGGCCTAAGAGAGAAAGAGAGAAAGAGAGAGAGAGAGAGAGCTTTCAGGCCTCTGCTGTTGCAGCTAGCCTCAAACCAATGCCCCCCCACCCCACTATCACGGGGGCTTGTGGCCGATCACGAGCCCCATACCAGCCGAAAATGTAGCTCCTGCTGTCCTCCCCGTCACCCAGACCGATCAAGTGCCCCTCCCTCCACCCACCAATCGCAGCCAGTGGGTCCTCCCCTACACTCCCCATATCAATCTGATACAGAGCAGCAGCAGATCCCCCTCCCTCCACTGCTCATAGGCAGAGAGACATCAGCCCATGCTCTCTCACTCACTGATCGCAGGCAGAGTGCACAGCAGCCCTTTGTCTCTTCCTCCTTGATCAAGTCACCCCAGCATGGCCCTGCTCCCTCTCAACCTTCCCGCCCATCGGCCCCAACCTCTCCCAACCCCACCTCCATAGGCTTTGTCCATTCTAGGCCCTGTTCTATAGGTCATGCCCCTCCAGACCCTGCCCTTTGTGCCCCACCCTCATAAGATCCTGCCCCAAGGGGCAGTGCCAATGTGCCTGGTTGGCATTTCCAAGTTGCTAGGCTGGCACTGCCATGCTGACTCTATCCAAGGAGCCCCCCCCCCCTTCTTACCATTGGTCTCCTTGGAGGTCCTCACTGGCCTCTAGTTCTACCAGTGAGGGCAACACGACTGTTGTCCATTCATGAGGAGCAGATATTTTCCTCGCTGGAGAGAACATCTCCTGGTGAGGCCAGAAAGACAAGTGAGTTAGGAAAATTTAGCGCCAGTCTGCTAAGCAGATGCAAATTAATATTTAAATAAAGTTAAATAATATATTCAACCTCTCACCGAAAATGAGTGAGAGACTGACTGTGCGGATAATCCAGTTCTGGTAAGATCAAGAGAGCTGAGAAATTGGGCATGATCCTGATTTCTTGGCTCTTGAGTGATTTTATCAGCGCGCTCCACCTACCGATGGGGGAATTTAGAATGGCCGGTCCACCCTCTTGCACATCTTAGTCTACGGGATGAAACTGGAAAATCTCTTAAAGATAATGTAACATCACATTACAACTGCACATAAGTTGTATTCACCTGATGAGATAGACTTCCATGATTAACGATGAATTTGCACTGCATTGACCTTTATGGAGAGAGTCTGTAAATGGCAGTCTATGCTTGAGACAGGATGGCGGAAATGCAAGTTGTGTGAAGGATGACTAAGGAAGAGAGGGAGGATAGAGCAGTGGCTGGGCAAAGGTGGAATGGATAATGTAAGCTGTCAGGGTGCCCTTTAAATGAGATGTCCAAAACTGTAACCCCATGAGGCAATGGCGGGATGGCGATTTCAAGCCTGCTTCCAGTGTAAAAATTGGCAAGCTCCTCATAGATATATATTTAATGAGCTGAACAGTGCAAGGTCTAATGTTCTTCCCCCTCATCCCCTTTCCCCTCCGCATTCTCATGCTGAAATCACTTTCACTTCTACACCCTTCACCAAACTTAAAATCCAAAATGAAAGATTCCAGCCTCTAAATCAGAAGAGATTATGAATGAGGGGGAACATGGAGCGTGGGGAGATGAATTAGTTAGGAACACACTGTCATTATCTCTGGTTCCAGCCCCACTGTTGGCCTCAGTCATGACAACTTCAATAATGACTACTGCCACATCTGCCGTGAGGTTGAGGGCTTGCAGCCAGGCCCAAACTCACCTCTGGTTGTGCACTGGTTTTCCAGTGAGTGTGGGTGCAATCTGTTAGGTCACATTTAAATGGAACTGTTATGCAAATGTTGCATGCTGCCTGCACCACTATAAATAGACATGGGTTAATTGTGCATCCTAATCACTGTTTTTTAGCTTGATACAATTTGTATCCCAGTTGCTTGGTCAGCACATCTGGGCAAGTTCAAGTTATGGTGATGTGAAATGGGTGGCACAGTGGTTAACACTGATGCCTTACAGCACCAAGGACCAGGGTTCGATACCTGGCTTGGTTTGCTGTCTGTGCAGAGTTTGCTTGCTCTCCTAGTGTCTGCGTAGTTTCCTTCGGGTGTTCCAGTTTCCTCTCGCAATCCGGTTATGTGCATTAGCCATATGAAATACCCTTTCAATGCATATGAATAGGTGCTGTGGTGTGGTGACTGTGGGAGTTTCACAGTAACTTCATTGAAGTGTGAGTGTAAGCCTACTTGTGATAGAAATAAATAAACTGGACTTGAAACTTAAGGCTGAAACTACGTGCTAAATCTGAATTCAGGGTGTCTGAGTCACTCTACAAACATTTAAAACACTTGTTTTCAATTTTTGGCCAAATAACCCATTTAATATTATGTGTTGTATCACCTCCAGTCTTGTTAAAAATGTAATCTCTCTTCTGACACCTTCTGGCTCCGAAATTATGTAGAAACTATCAATGTTTCAGGCTAGCAAGGTGAGAAAAGGAAACTGCATTTGCAGTCTGGAGAGATAACCAATCTAAGTATAAACAAGCTCTATCTAACTGCTTTTGACACTAAGAGTGTGTGAAGAGTGTAAAATGTTTCTTTTACCAGCACTGACTTGCTTAAAACTGAAAATTGGTGCTGGAGTAAAAATTTCACTTTTGTGATGGCTAGGCAGAAATTTCTTTGTCTTAGTGAATTTTATCATAATGTAACATTAAATTTGCAAGGAGGCTAATTCTGGTTGGCACTACAGTCTCACTTTGTTTTTCTTAATACTCTCCTGCTGCAAATTATTGTGTTTAGTGACATGGTCATTTGGACACACATGGCCAAAATTCAAAACACCCTAATTCTCTCATCGCCCCTGCAGTAATGGAGCACAATTTTGGGACTGTAGAAATATAGAAACATAGAAAAACTACAGCACAATACAGGCCTTTCAGCCCACAAAGTTGTGCCGAATATGTCCCTACCTTAGAGATTACTAGGCTTACCTATAACCGTCTATCTTACTAAGTTCCATGTACTTATTTAAAAGTTCTTAAAAGACCCTATCAAACCTGCCTTCACCACCATTGATGGCAGCCCATTCCAAGCACGCATCACTCTCTGAATGAAAAACATACCCCTGATATCTCCTCTGTACCTACTCCCCAGCACCTTAAACCTGTGTCCTCTTGTTGCAACCATTTCAATCCTGGGAAAAAGCCTCTGACTATGTGGAATTTCTTTTTTCGCTGGCTGTTATTTTGAATCCTGGCACCATTGACCACATTTCCATTACACTCAACCTACTGAGAATTGTAATGAAATGAGCTTTAATGACGGGGAATAGTAGATGATTGCAGATGTTTGTAACCACAATGTAGCATTTAGACAATCAACAATAACCCGTTGTTCACTCATCCCATGGTGAATACAATATAAAGTCTAATTGAAGTCTCTAAATTTACTGTGTATTAGTGCCGTGTTTAAAGTTTCCATATGTGAGGTATTAGCTCAGTAAATGTGTAATTACCATATAAAAGTTAAAGCATTTGACAGCTAAACTCTTTGGCTGAAATCTCTATATGGAACATGGTAACTTTGTTCCAAAGATTGGAGGGAAGTTAAACTCCTGCAACATTATGTTATTCATAAGAAAATGACAATTCATCGAAGATCATTTGACAATACCAATTCGCATTCATATAAAGGTGGCAAAATTTGCTACCATAATTTCTGGCTTTTTGTCAATATGAGTTTATTTTGTCTCTAATGTATATGCAATCTTCCAATGCTAGTGACAGCAGACACCATTTTGGGTAAAGTGATTGCACGTAAACATGAAGTAATCTCTGAAAATTTGCAGAATGAATAGATTGCAATAATAATCAGCAGGTAATTCTGTTTTGGCAACGGTGTTGCCAATTTTGAGTTCAACACCCCAACCAATATCTGCAGCATGGTGGCACAGTGGTTAGCACTGCTGCCTCACAGCTCCAAGGACCTCGGTTCAATTCTTGGCTTGAGTCACTGTCTGTGTAGAGTTTGCACATTCTCCCTGTTTCTGTTTTGGTTTCCTCTGGGTGCTCTGGCTTCCTCCCACAGTCCAAAGATGTGCTGGTTAGAGTTGATTGGCCGTGCTAAGTTGCCCCTTAGTATCCTGGGTTGCTTAGGTTAGAGGGAAGAATAGGGTAAATATGTAGGGTTACAGGGATATGGGCTGGGTGGGATTATTGGTGCAGGCTCAATGTGCTGAATGGTCTCCTTCTACACTGTAGGGATTTAATGATTTCTCTTAATTTTGCACAACTCAATATACATTCAGCAGAAGGAAGGTCTCCAAGCTAACACTATTTTAAGAGATCATCAACTATTTTCATGTCATTTACTGATTGATTTCTACTGTCTGTTATTGAAGTGTTTGGCATTTTCCAGATTTGGTCAAGAAGTGGTGTAACATTTGTTGAAAAAGTTGGTCTTGATGTTTTGCACAAGCCATTCACTCCCCAGTCATGAGTGAGATGGCATGCTTTCCACTTGACTTACAACACGATGGACAGAATGGGCAGAGGTGACGCTAGCTGCTGGAAATAGGAGGTGGAGGGAGGGACCTCAGTGAGAAACAGATATTTCTACTTTGCCGAGAGATCTTGTAATCTACCATCCACTTCAGGCACTAACTGCAGTCTCAAAGCAGGGTGAGAATTGCATAGCCAGTCCAGGGAAAGGTGATCATAGCCAAGATCTACCTTGTTCCAGGCTGAAATGTGATATTTGCAACAACTTCCATTTTGCCATCCACTGCTGGTCATCAATAGCTTCCTAACTCCAGATTTTTTTTATTGAATTCAAATTCCACCATGGCAGGATTTGAACCCAGATCCCCAGAACATTTGCTGAGTTTCTGAATTAATATTCGAACCATAATACAATTAGGCCATCTTTCCTGCGACTGCATTCTTTCAGGTGTTGTTGCTTTGTCATTTGAGCATCTCAAGGTCTTTATGGGAAGGATGGCAACTGCTTTAGAGCTTGGTCTAGCAGTTTTTGCAGGCTTTGCGCTTCCATCACATTAGACATATGTGGGATCCATCAGTGGCTTGGCAAGAGCGGGGGAAGGGTAGCTTGATTTCCCTCCAGGTGCTCCTTCTCCTCAAGGGTCAATGAAGGACATTTAGGTGCCCAAAGGGAGGTGGAGCGTCTATCGGACGCCCTGAAGGAATCCACCTAGGACACGCAAAGGTGTCCGGTTATTCCTAATCCTCTCTGCCTGTGACCCCATCAGTTCTAGCTGCTCAAGCTGAAGAAGGTGCACTTGTCCCACAAGGAGGCCCTCTTAGACCTCAGGCCCTTACAAGACACTCGTCAAAGTCAACTCAGACAAGATAGACCCAGTAGGCAGCAGGCTGCCTCCACCATAGCAATTAAATCTAATTAATTGGATTTGATTTGATTTATTATTGTCACATGTATTAGCAGAGAGTGAAAAGTATTGTTTCTTGCACTTTGTACAGACAGACCATACCAATCAAAGAGAAGGAAATGAGAGAGTGCAGAATGTAGTTTACAGTCATAGCTAGGGTTTAGCAAAAGATCAATTTAATGCAAGGTAAATCCATTTAAAAGTCTGATAGTAGTAGGGAAGAAGCTGTTCTTGAGTTGGTTAATACGTGATCTCAGACTTTTGTGCCTTTTTCCTGACAGAAGAAGGTGAAAGAGAGAATGTATGGGGTGCTTGGGGTCCTTAACTTTGCTGGCTGTTTTGCCGAGGCAGCGAGAAGTGTAAACAGAATCAAAAGATGGGAGGTTGATTTGTCTGATGAATTGGGCTATATTTACGACCTTTTGTAGCTCTTTGTGGTCTTGGGTAGAGCAGGAGCCATATCAAGCTGTGATACAATCAGAAAGAATGCTTTCTATGGTGCATCTGGATGTCAAGGATGTATCCAGGCATAATGATAGAGTGCATAAAATTAAAGCATTCTGACTGCACACTGGTGGCATTACATAGAACATAGAACAGGGTGGACCTTCTCCTCTCCTGGTTCGAATCTCAGCCATACTACCTTCAACATACAAGTCCTCATAAACTTCTTTTCTATCACCTTGATACAGCTTGACCAATAACGCCACTCCTCCCCACTTCTACCTCCTTCTCTACTCTGACTTAAAGCATTTGTACACGGAATTGCAAAATCCATTCCTGCCCTGCTCTACCCAAGGGTTTTCCTCTGAAATGGCATATGGTGACATTCACTGTTATATACAAAACAGTTGTAAATACAGTTTTATTTATGATCCAAGCCTCAGGACGTGAAATCTCTTCCATATGATTATATGTGCTATCTTATTTCAAGGGTGACCAATGCTCCCAATCCTCAGCAGTCTGCCTTTGTGTATTTCAGGTTCATGTTCTGTTTAGGAAATTCATGTTAGTCACTTGTCACTTGAGTCTCAAAGGGAGTTGTGTCAAGTTAGAATCTGAACATGCACTGAGGTGGAAAAATCCTCTTTTAAGTCTACCAACAGCCAATCAAATGATGTGAGCTCCTATGTCTTAGAGATTGACATGTCACCGTGGCATCAGCTCCAAGCTGCGTTATTTGTGAGTGTGAATATATTTTACGTCCAGTGCAACCATGTCCCTCTTTCAATGGCTGCTGACAGTGTTGAGTGCTGGTATGTGCAGTTGACGCTGTTGTGCTGTATTGTAGTGGAGACTCAGGCACAGGTTCACATCATTTATTTCAGCATGCAGGAAGAGTACTGTCTTAAGAGACTCCTAAAACAGCACTCTGCCATGTCACAGATTTCTGCTATATTTATACGTGGTTGCTCAGATACACATAACCTTGTTTAAATTCCAATCTTGTCTACAGATGTCTTGGTTCCAGATACCAAAAAAGTGTCTCCTAACTAGGTAGGATCTGTGTTTTCCTTTCTTTGCAGAAAGGAAGCTACACTTGATCTACTCTGATTCAATGTCTGTCCTTTTAATAGTAAAAAAGTCAATTCCCAAGGCCTTGTTGGAGAGTTCTGTTGACTTAGGTCCTTGAGGAATACAAGGTTTGTCAGTGTGAAGTTCAGTTATGCACAACGTTCACTGGCCCTCCAAACATTTAACAAGCATGTGCTCTTACTGTGAATCAGGAGTATTAGCTCTAACTTCCTTTTACTAAATCTATTCATTTTCTCTAACAGCTGCCTTTCACGCTGGACAGGTGTCATGTGCAGTATTTGGGTGCTGACCCTTCCAACATGGCTTCCCTTGTACATAGAACATAGAACATAGAACATTACAGCACAAAACAGGCCCTTCGGCCTTCGATGTTGCGCCGACCAATATAAAAAGCAATGCCCCTCCAAACTAATCCATTCCCTTCTCTTCCATATACTTATCAACTAACCTCTTAAACGCCACCAAACTTGGGGCATCTACAACTGCTGCAGGCAGGGCATTCCACTCCCGAACCACCCTTTGGGTAAGAACCTGCCTCTGTTATCCATCCTATAACTATCACCCCTTAATTTAAAGCTGTGTCCCCTCGTGCTAGCTTTCTCCATCCTAGTAAAAGGCTATCACTGTCCACCCTATTTAAACCTCTAATCATCTTATATGTTTCGATCAGGTCCCCTCTTAGCCTCCTCCTTTCTAACAAAACAACCTCAAATCCCTCAGCCTCTCCTCATAAGACCTGCCCTCCATACCAGGCAACATCCCTGGTAAACCACCTCTGTACCCTCTCCAATGCCTCCACATCTTTCTTATAATGTGGGGACCAGAACTGCACACAATACTCCAAATGCGGCCGCACTAGAGTTTTGTACAGTTGCAACATGACGTTGCGGCTCCGAAATTCAATCCCCCTACCAATAAAAGCCAAGACTCCATATGCCTTCCTAACAACCTTCTCGACCTGACTGCCTACTTCAGGGATCTATGCACATACACACCAAGATCCCTCTGTTCATCTAGACTACTAAGAATCCTACCATTTGCCCTATACTCTACACATTTATTATTTCTGCCATAGTGCATTACCTCACACTTTTCCACATTAAACTCCATTTGCCACCTCTCGGCCCAGCTCTGCAACTTGTCCAAGTCCCTCTGCAAACTATAACACCCCTCTTCACTATCTACCACTCCACTGACTTTAGTGTCATCTGCAAATTTACTGATCCATCCCTCAATACCCTCATCCAGATCATGTATAAAAATTACAAACAGGGGCCCCAAAACAGACCCCTGATCCCTGACCCTTGTATCCACAAGGATTACTGGTTCCAGGCTGAAAGATGAATTTACTGAGATTTCAATAGTTGGAAAGGACTTTCTGTTCACTACCATGCCTCTAATGGACAGGACATTTGGTACCTTGTATGGATCTTACTCCTGCTGGAACTGAGTGGCAATCAGTGTATTATTGGCAAGTCTTCTGCGTCATGCCATTGCAATCATATTCTTACATGGAATGTCACTATTCTGGCCCTCTTGAGATTCCAGCCCTTCCAACTCCTTATCTGAAGGAATCTCTGCCTTCTCCATGATTTCATGATTGAGGCACGAGATTGGGCAATACACAACGGACTGCAATAGTACAGAACACCCTGTGTGAAGACTGCTGCAGCATTCCTTAAGAACATTCCAAACACCAGAAACATATTTTCAGATGCCAGTAGTCTGCTCAGTGATGGACTTTGTCACAGAAATTGCTGCTTTGTATCTCTTCTCTGCAATACTCTTGAGAATAATTCACTGGTTTATAACTCAAGTCTCCTGTGGGCTCTCCTTATCACCCAGCAGCCAACCCCTGTAAGAATCATGGGTTCTTGAAGATCTGAGATACCTGGGTATGACTCCAGATGTGGAGTCATAAGAACACAACAGTAACCTGGCACAACTATGCATGATATCTTCTGCTGATCACTGGCCAGCTGCACGTTGAAGGAATGAAGTCCTTTCCTATTGATGAAGGCTGATGGCTGCTGCCAAAAATCTCTTCAAGTGACATGTTACAATCACTAGTAGTCTGCACTCACACAAAGCCAGAGGGCTCCACAAATCCCAGAAATTCAGTGAATTCATTGGCTTCATCCATTGTGAACTGGATTTAATAATGCATCTTACTGTAAAGAGCATCCATAACTTCCTATCATATTAATGTGTTAAGGACTGAGAAATGTCACCTAAGTCCTCAGTAGTTCCCTGGAATGAGCCACTTGCAAAAAAGATTCAGTGTTGTGGGCTCCTTTGCAGCCATTGGCAAGAACTGGTTTCCCAAACCATGTGCATCCGATCCTCTCAAAGAAATTGGCAGTTGTGAGCTACCACATTCCCTGACAAGTGAAGGCATCTGTGACACATTCTCTCCTCATTTCCAAAACAAGAATGTATTTGTTAGATCTTTGGTCACACTAGCCACATCTTGTAATGGATATGAACTCAATATCTGGGTCTACCAAACCATACTGACTTAGAAATATATCACCATCCCTTTGCTAACATTGGATCAAAACCCTGGAGTATCCTCCCTACCAGCAATCTCAGCATACCTACACCACATCCAGTGCGGCACTCCAAGAAGGCTGCTTAAGTGGTCCTTGAATTGGCTCGTCTCATAGTGGGCTCTTTTCTCATGCAATTAGAGATACCCAATGACTGCTGGTTTAGTCAGGAAAACCCACATCCCATAAATAAAAAAAAAACTAAAGAAGCCTTTGGACTGTGCTTGTACCATACGTGCCATCCCCAGTTACCACCCTTGCAGCTGAGGTAAAAAAGTAAAGTCCTAGATAATCATAGGCTGCAATTTGATCTGGGGTTCACCACAGCACAGGCAAGGTTGAAAGGTGGGGCCTTCATGAAAACAGGAATTGAACCCAAACTGTTGGCTTGTTCTCTATCACTAACCAGCTATCCAGCCAACTGAGTCAAAGCCAGTTGAGGGGCATCTTGAAGGATGCCAGGTACCTGAGCATCCACCCCCCCCCCCCCCCCCCCCCCCCACCAACACGACAGGGCATTCACAAAGAGACCTTGAGAAGGGTGGCTGCAGGACTAGCTTCAATTTATAACCCTGACCATTTGCCAACAGTCCCTGGAACACTTGACTGACTGACACTTACTCCCCTCACTTTGTTCAGACCAGCATCTCCCCTAGTTATGTGTCTTTGTGCATCCCTTCTCTCTGGTGCAATAGTAATCTCCACCCACTTCCTCATTAGTCTGTATACGCTCCTTCCATGTTGGGCTCCAGTTCCACCAGCTTCAGACATTCCTGTGATTGCCATCTCCTCCCATCCTTGCATGTTCTTCAAACCCACACCTCCTTCTCCCAACATGGCATGACTTTGCCTGTTCCTTCTTGCCTCCCTCTCCCTGGTCTCATTTGGAGGAGTGCAACCTTACCTGCGTGCCCCAACACTTTCGCCTGGGACATTAAGCCCTGCCTATGAAAGTGAACCTCAATCATCCAGGACACCAGAGTGCAGCCCTGTCTGTGAACTCCAGCAGTTTCTCATCTGAGAGAGCTGCTTGGCCAGTAGTCAGGAATCAGAGCCACAGCGAGAGGTGACATTGCAAGGTAAGCTTTGAATATTGTATACACCTCAAAGTTACGTGTGAAGTGAAGGAGGGTAGGTGTATGCTACTTATATCTGGTCAGAAAGTATTCTGGTCTAATTGCCCATTGGCATGCAACTTCGAAGCGAGATGTGATTCCAGAGAGTTGTGGTTTTAATGAGCATCAATGACATGCTAATACATGGGTATCACAGCGGTTAGTATTGCTGTCTCACAGCATCAGGGATTCAGGTTCAATACCAGCCTTGGGTGACTATAATGTTCTCCCCATGCCTGCTTGGGTTTGTTCTCGATGCTCCAGTTTTCTCCCACAATCCAAAGATGTGCAGGTTAGGTGGATTGATCATGCTGAATTGCCCTTTGGGGTTCAGGGGTGTGTGGGTTAAATGGATTGTCCATGGGGTAGGTGTGTGGTGATTCAGGGCAGGGTGGAGGATGGGTGGGCCTAGCTGGAATGCTTTGAAGTGTCAGGGATTCTATGTATGATTTTATGTAAATATAAGTGACAATCAACTACATGGATCAGCAGAAACCTGTCATTAGGTTGGCATATAATGCCTAAAGTGAAAGTTTCAGCAGGTTTTCCCATCAGTTGATATTTGACTTTTGGTCTCATATTCAATTTTGCCTTTCTGCTCTCCTTGATTCCTGCCTCTGCTGGGACCGGGAAATTCCACAACAAATCTCCTGACAAATATTATATCAACTGACATTGCCAAGCTGTGATGTGCAAAGAGTTAAAATACTTCCTTTTTATGAAGAATGAAGTTTGAATTAGCACGATTTAAACATAGTGTTTTGAGAACAAATGTTATATCAACTGACATTGCTCAGTGCTGTCACAAGATGGAGTATAACATAAGCTTGGCTACTAATGATTGCACTTCACTCCTTCAGAATTGTTGCTCATACAAAATTGGGAATATTCTTACTTTTATTTAACTTAATGGTAGCGTAGAGGTTAATTGGTAAGATAAATAGTTATCTGCAACATAAACTGTTGCTGCATCACTCAGTGATATAGATCACTGAATATCTTTCTGTTATTCAAAAGTCCCTCATCTGTGAAATTTATTCAAGTATGTGGACTGAGACGGATTTCCTCTCTTAAACTGCCTCAGGTATGTTCTCAAAACAATATGTTTAAATCGCGCCAATTCAAACTTCATTCTTCATAAAAAGAAGTATTTTAACTCTTTGCACATCATAGCTTGGTATGGTGGCACAGTGGCTAGCATTGCTGCCTCACAGTGCCAGGGACCTGGATTCAATTCCCAGTTTGAGTCAATGTCTGTGTAGAGTTTGCACATTCTCCCTGTATCTCTGTGGGGGTTTTTTCTGGGTGCTCCGGTTCCCTCCCACAGTCTGAAAGACATACTGGTTAGATGCATTGACCTGAACAGATGCTGGAGTGTGGTAATAGGAGAATTTCACAGTAACTTCATTGCAGTTTTAATGTAAGCCTTATTTTTGACTGATGAATAAACTTAAATCTTCAGCTACAGTTGCCTTTTTGGATTCTTTTGGACTCCAATTAAGCTTTATGGTTGGACACTAAAGAACATGTCAAAGATTGATCAAATTGCAATATAATGTGTCAGTTCTCCTATTTTAGGTTTTAGAATCATAAAATCTCTACAGTAGAGGAAGAGGCCATTCAGTCCATTGAATCTGCACCAACAACAACCCCATCCAGGCTCCATCGCCATAACACCATGTATTTACTCTGCTAATCTCCCTGACACTAAGGAGCAATTGAGCATGGCCAATCAACCGAACCTGTATATTGTGAACTGTGCCACTGTTTTCAATGGGCTGCACAATTTATTTTCAAAGGCAGTGTTCAATCATAATGGCAAAAACAATTTCTGCAAACTTACACCTACTTCCAAAAATTTCCTGGATCATTCTTTCCAAAGAACACACAACTTCACGGTGGAAGAGAGGTGAAAAAGATGAGACAGATCAAATTTGGTAGCAAAAAATGAAATTGAGTCATTTAAAGTTAAAGTTTAAAGTTAATTTATTAGTTACAAGTAAGCGTATATTAACACTGCAATGAAGCTGCTGTGAAAATCCCCTAGTCACTACACGCCTGTTCGGATACGTTGAGAGAAAATTCAGCATAGTCAATGCACCTAGCCAGCACGTCTTTTAGACTGTGGGAAGAAACCAGAGCATCCCGAGGAAACCCATGCAGACGTGGGAAGAACATGCAAACTCCACAGTGACCCAAGTCGGGAATAGAACCCAGGTTGCTGACACTGAGGCAGCAGTGCTAAACACATCTCTATTCATGCGAACATTCCTCACATCTCAAAAAGCACGAACGTCATCCTGTGTAAGTATTGGAAAAAAAATTCCAGGATTCAAAAATAACCAAATTTACCTTTTGAACAGCCTGCATTTCAATAACAAGTGGGACGTAGAAAAAGTCACAAAACTGTGTCTATTTCAGCAGAGACTGACTCATGGATTCACTTGTACATAACGGCAGCCACCGCCCCCCCCACCCCCGCTCTACAAGAGAAAAAAAGATACTGTCAGTCTCTGTCATCACTTTATTTTTCAGTCTGCTGCATTGGCTGCGCACTAAACCCACTTAATCCAGGATGATGGTCACAGTCAGGCCCACACCAGTTTCAGGTTGAACTAGCATTCTCCACGCTTTTGTCAGCACCGAATGTGCATCGGTTAGATGGTAAAATGTGGTCAGCCAACATGAAGTTAGAACATGGCTGGGAGATTGTCTGCACTTGCACAGGTCTGTTCACGCCAGCCTCTTTTGTGGTCTTTTCAAGAGGAGAGGGACAGAGCTGTCTGCCCGTTTACACTGAAATCGGAGCGACCGGCTTTTTTTTTCCTAATAAACCAAAAAAAATCAAAAAACAGTTTGGACTTTAAAATGAAACAAAGCCGCAGAGATTATTTCGTTTCTTTTAAAATAAACATTGACTCTTATTCTTGGTACTGCATGCGTCGCAAACTTGTCTTTCCTCGCTATCTTCTTTCAACAATGTGTTCCTTCAGTTGATCAATATTCAGGCAATGCATTTTCTGCACACACTTATCACTGGATAGTTTGGGTAACAATCGGGCACAGTCGATATCAGTGCACCAAAACCTGTTCAGCTGAAATAACACGAGGAACAACGGAAATTTGAAACGAAAAAAAAAGTAAATGAAATTTAAAATGCAAATATTTTAAAACGATTTAAGAAATTCGCTTGAAGAACGGTTGCCTTTTAAAATGTTAGCCCTGGACATAATTTCTTTTGCGAGTACTGACTGCTTATTTCCAACAATTTTTTTCTCTTTAATCTTTCAAAGTTGTTTTCTGCAGAGCAGAAAGAAAGGGTTGGCAATTTCCTGTCTGAATTTGTATCAGATTATTAAATTTAGCATTTCTAAACATCAATCTATAATTCTCCAGATTTATTATTTGATTTGCACAAAATCGCAGTTGAAGATTGCACTGGCCATGGATTCTTAGACCCAGCTTCACTGGAGCAATTACAGTCCAAGGAATGAATACTGAATATCTAGTTTAAGGGTATTATTTTAAACAAGTTCTCAAATGATTGACGGACAGGATAGTTAAACAAAATGCTACTCTTCACAGGTATTCCCATCATGTGACTTTGTGCAAACCCATTAGTAGTCCATGCAACCCTTACTTGTGTGCACTTGCTTACCACAATTTCAGTGAAAGACTAACACTTGTGCATTGTGTCTAAGATTAACTATAGCTGTTGTTGTACAACATGTTTGGACATTAACGGAGCCGAGTACAAATAACCATGGAATCTATAAACCAATTTCATTTTCGCTCTCCTTATTTACATGACCAAAAATGAAACAGCAATGGTTTTAAATGTGCTTGCAGAGGGATGCTTTAATTTGGGTTCGATTTGAATAAGGAGCTCCATGATGTTTGCACAATGTGAGTTAATTAGAATGAGCCCTTAATTTGGACTGATTCCATATAATTGGGGCTTTAAGCTGTTGGCACCACGCAAAAGAATGGATTAGACAGAAATCCCTCATATAGTTGTTTCTGGATAAGCAGAGCACAAAGCCTGTGGCAAATTGTGTTGGATAAACAAGGCTTCTGGACACACAATCCAATCTGCATAAAGAGCATACATAAGTGGTAAATCTGATTATCAGAGCTACTGGATTCAGTTTGAGGATGTACTTGCACCGACATCTCACTCTGATGGAAACAGGAAAGCTGGGAGGTAGGCGGAAGTGAAGAAGTTTGTTACAATGTTTTCACAGTGTCTAATCCAAATCGCAGACAGCTTTTATTACTTTGCTGGTCTCTTCCCTTGCTCCTTTTTTCCCCTGCTTGCTTGAATATTCTCGGACAGTGTATCACAAGAACGTTATTTTCAAGGTTGTGTTGCTGATTCCTGCTGTGCACCACAGGATTCTCTTAAAAAACCCTTGCTTGTCAGCACGAGAGGAGACACAGGTGGTTGAGGCTGATCAGACCCTATCTGAGGAAAACACTTGCCAAAACATCCTTAGCATGTTGCACTCATTATCTCTGTGTTAGAAGAACAATGTGTGTCATTATAAGTCTGCGTGTTCTGTAACTGAGGCATAGTAATGCCACGGCATGGACTAGACAAATGCATACTTCAGTTGTCCCAATTCTGAAAGGCCTCTTTATGCCATACAGGTGGCCCGAGACGCTTGGTGTAACACCAATGGAATAACATGTCTGCAGGATATATCTCTTTGTGCTTGAGGCAAAAGACACTTAGAGCAGGCAAGAAGTCATTCCTACCCGTCTTTTTTGTATACTCAATTGACAAAAAAATTGTAAGACTCCTATAAGTTCCATTTACTACAAACCGGGGATTTCTATTATGTACTTCCTAGTACCAATTCATTTTCATGAATGTGATTAAAAACAAGTTTATAGAGCACATTGTTCATTTGCTGAATAAAGTTAATTTATTAGTCACAAGTAATCTTACATTAATACTGCAATGAAGTTACTGTGAAAATCCCTTAGTCACCGTACTCTGGTGCCTGTTCGGGTACACAGGGTGAATTTAGCATGGCCAATGTGCTTGACATCTTTGGACTGTGGAAAGAAACCAGAAGGAACCCATTCAAACTCCACACAGACAATGACCCAGGCTGGGAATTGAACCCAGGTCCCTGGCGCTGTGAGGCAGCAGTGCTAACCATTGTGCCACTGTGCTGCCCAGCTGATTATTTGTTGTATTCCATCTTTGTGATGATGCCTGCCATAGTTGGAATAGCTCAAACTCGCCAGAAAAAAATTGAGGCATATCCATTTCAGTCTAAGTAACTTTTTTTAGCATGTGTTAAGTCTTAGTTACTGCTGAACAGCCTCTCTGGCACTAAAAATCGATTATTTCAAGTGCAGAGCTCCATCCCTTCACCTTTTAATTGTCATTGGAGATTTAAAATAAATTAAATTCTTTTTTAAAAATGTTTCTTTCCATCTCATTTTCCCTCCCTTGCAATTCAACATTTGTTGAATTTGAATTGAATAGTGTTGATGAATAGAGGGATCTTGGTGTATATGTGCATAGATCCCTGAAAGTAGGCAGTCAAGTCGATCAGGTTGTCAAGAAGGCATACGGAGTCTTAGCTTTTATTGGTAGGGGGATTGAATTTCGGAGCCGCAACGTCATGTTGCAACTATACAAAACTCTAGTGCGGCCACACTTGGAGTATTGTGTGCAGTTCTGGTCCCCACATTATAAGAAAGATGTGGAGGCATTGGAGAGGGTACAGAGGAGGTTTACCAGGATGTTGCTGTATGGAGGGCATGTCTTATGAGAGGCTGAGGGTTTTGAGGTTGTTTTCATTAGAAAGGAGGCAGCTAGAGGAGGACCTTATCGAAACATATAAGATGATTAGAGGTTAGATAGGGTGGACAGTGATAGCCTTTTCCTAGGATGGAGAAAGCTAGCACGAGGGGACACAGCTTTAAATTAAGGGGTGATAGTTATAGGATGGATATCAGAGGTAGGTTCTTTACCCAGAGGGTGGTTCGGGAGTGGAATGCCCTGCCTGTGGCAGTTGTAGATGCGCCAAGTTTGGTGGCGTTTAAGAGGTTAGTTGATAATTTTATGGAAGAGAAGGGAATGGTTTAGTTTGGAGGGTCATTGCTTTTTTTTTCATAATTGGTCGGCGCAACATCGAAGGCCGAAGGGCCTGTTCTGTGCTGTAATGTTCTATGTTCTATGTTTTCCAAATTTAATTTTACTTCCTGTACCTAATTTGAGTTTGGATTTACTATTCTAATTTGTACTTCTTGGTTCAGACTCTTGTTATTCATTAACAAACCTTTAATTTGATTGATTAAAGAGACACATGGTTATTTTTTTTAAATGCAGGTTCCCAGTAGAGGTGTTGCACTATTTCCTCCATCTGTCTATGTCAACGTGCAGCGAAAAGGCTCATGCAAGTTAAAGGGGCAAGGGCAATTCTATTCAAGAGCCATCCCTGGCTACTGTAAATTCTGGGGCATTAGTTTTAACCTATGTTATACAGTGTTGGCAAGATTATTATTTAATTTAGATCTAAATATGTTGGTTGTATTCTACAGGGTAATTTGGTTCCTTGATAGAGATAATGGACCTCCTTAGAGAGGGTGATGGTGTAGTGGTATTATCACTAGTCTATTAATCCAGAAACTCAGCTAATGTTCTGGGGACCCCGGTTCAAATCCCACCACAGCAGATGGTGGAATCTGAATTCAATAAAAAATATCTGGAATTAAGAATCTACTGAAGACCATGAAATCTTTGTCGATTGTCATGAAAAACCCATCTGGTTCACTCATGTCCTTTAAGGGAAGAAATCTACTGCCCTTAACAGGTCGGGCCTACATGTGACTCCAGAGCCATGCCAATGTAGTAGGTGCTCAACTGCTGTTAAAGGCACTCAGGATGTGCAATAAATGCTGACCAGCCAGTGTTGCACATGTCCCATGAATGAATAAAAAAGAAGTGATAGAAATTCATGTTGTTTATGGGTTTGAGCAATTTGTTTAGATTTTCTGCAAGTGGAAGAATTCTTTTTGACTGGCAGAGACTTTGAGTTCTGAAAAGCAAATGAATTATGGAGGACAAGTAATACTTTTTACGGTGATCTCCAGGAACTTGCTTAATTGCCTTTGTCACAGAAATTTTTTTTTCCCCCTTTTCTCTCTGCTCTTTACTCCTGCCTTGCCAAGTAACTTGGGTATGTGAATCAGGAGAAGAGGAATAAAAGAGCTGCAAGGGTTCTTGGTAAGGGCCAGCAGTAAATGTGGTATTATATTGATAAGAATTGTGTCTGTACTTTTACATCAAATATGGTAACTGATACTATCGGCAACATCCTTGAGGTAAGTTAGCTTCTGGACTTACGCCTAGCTCTGAAGGCACTGTGTATATCATTATTGTTGTGTTTGTATGTAGCATTGACCTTGGCTACCACATTTTGCCAAGTTGGCTGCACTTTTATCCTCTAGGGATAGTACCCTCAACTGTCAGACTATAAAACATAGGAGCAGAATTAGGCCACTCCATCCAGTGAGTCCGCTCCGCCATTCAATCATGGCTGATATTTTCCTCATCCCCATAATCCCTGATTCCCTTATTATTCAAGAACCTATCTATCTCTGTCTTAAAGATACTCAATCACCTGGCCTCCACAGCCTTCTATGGCAAAGAGTTCCACAGATTCATCATGCTCTGGCTGAAGAAAATTCCTCCTCTTCTTTGTTTTAAAAGATCGTCCCTTTAGCCCGAGGTTGTGCCCTCTGGTTCTAGTTTTTCCTGCTAGTGGAAACATCCACTCTATCCAGGCTTCGCAGTATCCTGTAGCTTTCAAAAGATTCTGCCCCCCCATCTTTCTAAACTCCAGCGCATACAGACCCAGAGTCCTCAACTGTTCCTCGTATGACAAGCCCTTCATTCCAGGGATCATTCTTATTAACCTCCTCTGGACCTTTTCCCAGGCCGGCATATCCTCCCTTAGATATCTAAATGGAATCTGACCAGAGCTTTATACAGCCTCAGAAGTACACCCTTGTTCTTGTATTCTAGCCCTCTTGACATGAATGCTAACATTACATTTGCAAGACAAGCCTGCTCCCATTCCTCGCCTAGCAATAGTAATTTTACTTTGCTAGTTATGAAGCAGGAAGTTTAAATATTATTCCATTCCTTCCCTAAACTGCCACGGATCTCCCAACAATATTATGGTGGGAGATGGAGCAAATTATCCAAGGAAATCCAAGGCAGGGCTGTTTCATAAAACCATAGAATCCTGACAATGCAGAAGGAGGCCATTCAGCCTATTGAGCCTGCACCGACAATAATCCCATCTTGGCCCTATCCCCCTAATCCCACATATTTAACTTGCTAATCTCCCTGACACTAAAGGGCAATTTAGCTCAGCTAATTAACCAAACCTACACATCTTTTGACTGTAGGAGGAAATTAGAGCACCCAGAGGAAACCCGCGTATGGAACATGGAAACATAGAAACATAGAAGATAGAATAAGGCCAGTAGGCCCTTCGAGCCTGCTCCACCATTAATTACAATTATGGCTGATCATCCAACTCAATAGCCTAATCCTGCTTTTCCCTCATTATCTTTAATCCCATTCATTCCAAGTGCTATATCCAGCCGCCTCTTGAAAACGTACAAACTCCATACAGTGACCCAAGATTGGAGCTGAATCAGAGTACCTGGCACTGTGAGGCAGCAGTGTGAACCATCATGCCGCCCCTTCCTCCCCTATTATTTTGTCATTCGCTGGTTTTAGCCAGGTATTTAATTACCCAGCCTCTAGAAGGATGAAAGCATATTTTTAAAAATATTTACACTCTTTGTTAAGTCTGCAATGATGTTTACACCAATGTGTGATCACTTGCCTTTAATGTGGTTACATCTCTTTAAGGGCTGTTGAGGCACCATCTACTGCCCGTGATTTTCCCATGGTGAGCTTACAGAGCCAGGCTGAGGCAGAAGCTTCATAAATCTTCTGTTAATTAGGACAGGCCCGGGAGTTTGGCACGGTGGGAATTATGCAAGTGCATCTGATCCTAGCATTGGGACCAGAAACAAATGTCCTTACAGGTTAAGCAAAACTGTTACCGAAATTGTTCACGTATTTCCTTCACTTAAAGCTATCAAAGTATCGCAGCTCTTATTTTCTTCGAATCGGGGGTTGTAATGCCAGCAATGCTCCCTATTTCTATGGTTACTGTCGGGTGAAATATTCATCATCTGCTATGTGATCGCATTTCTCTGTGAACTAACAGCAGACGTGAACCTTTGACCTATCGCCCTGCAGAGGAGCGAAAGCTCAATCAGTAGGGCTGAACGAATTTCAAGTTATATTCTTTTCAGATGAGAATGGAAGCAAAGATAGCGAGGTTACCCTGGTACTTCTGCTCAAACATCACAATGTTGTCTCTGATCAAGTTGAACAGGTGGAGTTACAAGATTTAAAAAAAAGATTGCTTTTTCTTCTCTACCATTAAGTAGAATAACAGTGCTTACTTTTTAACCTTTATGCCGCACAAATGTTCCTAATTCTGAATTTATGGCATATTTTTGCCTGAATTGAAAAATGTTCTAATTATATATCATCCCCCTGTATCAGATTGTTCCTTTTGAGTTAGTGTTCAGACCTTAAGTACTGAGAAGTATATATGCACCACAAATATTTAAAATTCTTCTTGTATTTATAGGCACTGTACTTAAGTTAACCAACATCTTATTGGGGATGCAGGAATCTGATGTTTTAGGTATTATTTAGTTTTTTCTACCTTGCAAAATTGCACCTAATCCCTAAATTATAAGACCCGAGAATCATTACAAATACATAATGACCGAAACTACAACAGCCACAGAGAGATTCCCACTGCAATGGTAGACATCTGAAAGCTGTTTCACCTCTTTCGATTTCTCATGTTTTATTTATTAGTGGCACAAGTAAGCCTACATTAACGTTGCAATGAAGCTACTGTGAAAATCCCTTAGGTGCCACAATCCGGCGCCTGTTCGGGTATACTAAGGCTAGCATGGCCAATGCGTCTAATCAGTAGTTCTTTTGAATTGTGGGAGGAAACTGGAGGACTCGGAGAGAAATCCACCAGATACACAGGGAGAATGTGAGACTCCGCACCCAAACTGTGAATCAAACCCGAGGTCTCTGGCGCTATGAGGCAGCAGTGCTAACGACGGTGGTGCCATGCCACCCCATGCTGTTGTTGAGACTGCAGCAATGATAGGATAAGAGGCTAAAAATATTCAAGTGACACCATTTCTCATGCCAGTCTCAAGAGCGGTGAAAAGAACTAACATGTTAGAGTAGCCATGGAGAAAAATGCTAAAAGGGGGAAGATCGATGAAGAAAAGGAAAGAAAATGAAAACAATTAGAAAAGGAATGGCCACAGTAAGTGAGCTGCTGGGGTTAGCAGCTGGACATCTTCCTCTCGAGGAGAAAGTCAGTCTATTTTCCCGAACATGATCGCAGTCCAGAAACCTCCTCTTGGAAATGAAATTGAATTGGTTTCGGATGTAAACAGTATGGGGCTAAGCTGCAATACTCCCTTGCATGTTTGGAAAGCTGGAGATGAGTTATATTTGAGGCTGGCACATGAATAATGGGAGGTGATGGCTTAGTGGACCGTTAAACCACAAAATCAGCTGATGTTCTGGAGACCTGGGTTCAGAATCCATTCACAGCAGCTGGTAGATTTTAAATGCAATTTTTTTTAGAAAATCTGGAATTATGAATCTACTGACAAACATGAAACCATTGTCAATTTTGTTGGAAAAACTCATCTGGTTCACTCATGTCCTTTAGGGAAGGAAATCTGCAGTCCTTACCTTTTTTTTTAAAGTTAATTTATTCATCACAAGTAAGGCTTCCATTAATACTGCAATGCAGTTACTGTGAAATTCCCTTAGTCGCGACGTCCAGTGCCGATTTGGGTGAATGTAACACATCTAACAGACTGTGGGAGGAAACAGAAGCATTCAGAGGAAACCCACGCATACACAGGGAGAATGTGCAAATTCCACACAGACAGTGATCCAAGCTGGGAATCTAACCCGGTTCCCTGGCGCTGTGAAGCAGCAGGTGCTAACCACTGTGCTGCCGTGTCGTTCACATGTGCCTCCAGAGGCACAGCAACGTGCTTGACTCTCAGCTGCCCTTGGGCAACTAGGAATATGCAATAAATGCTGGCCAGCCAGCAACACTTACATCTCAAAAAACAAAATAAATAAAAAAAAATTTGGACCCTTTGCAATCCAGCAATGTCCATGCTCTCAGCAGCGAATGAGAAAAGAGTTAGAGAAAGTAAATACACAGTAGCTCTGAGTGAAGGAAGAGATTGATGTGTGTGGGTTTAGATCCATGTTTGTTGATGTGTGCATGTATAAGTTTGTGTGTATCAGTGGGGACAGTAAAATGAAAACTATATGTGACCTCTTGCTTTCAACTGCCCGGTTGAATAGTCTTCTCCGGCATCTTTTATAATTGATGATTGTGATAAAATGATTTTTTTAAAAAAACATACCATTTCTTTAATTCCTGCATAATCTTTCTCCTCAATTGCTCACAGCAGTCTCCAGGAGATTAATCTTTAATTTGTGGAAAGTCCAAGCCAATCTTGGACATTTGGCAACCCTATTTTGAAAATGGTAGTGAATGTTAACTAAAGTAAATCGAAGGATATCAATGGATTTCTCTCTTTCGGATGTATTTCTTTATTAACGATAATGAGGTCTGCCTTTGTGCAGTACACTTGTTGCTAATAATGTTTGAAATCTTTAAGTGATACACTCCCAGCAAACTGCAGTGCATATTATATCTCCTGCTTTAAAATACTGCTGCTGATTATAAGTTTATTTCTGTCAGTGGACTATGACCACATTTAAATTTGTTTAACAAGCGTATTTGTTTTAAAGGAGATAGCAGGTAATGAATGCAAGGTGTCCAAAACATACCGTCGCAAAAGTGTGATTATTCAGTTTGTAATAACAAATTACTCTGCTTTCTTTCATGAATTGCCGCAAATGTATTTTAAATTGGTTTCCGTTTGTGTCATCAGCACATATCGATCAAAAGCATTCCCAATTCATTTTCAGTGAACACAAAGGTCCGAGGCTATGGAGCAGATGAGGGATTTGCAGATAATTTGTGTTGATTGCATTTCAGAAGGCAGTGACCAGTAATGTAGCAGATATTGGTGGAATAACAAACAACAGCAATACACTAAGGGGTGGAAAAATCAAACTGGAGTCACTACTTCAGTGGCCACATCTATTTGCCTTGTTAAAATGAATACTCCAGCACTTTGTATAATGCTGAAATAGGGGACTGACGGCTGATTAAGGTAGTCTGCTGTGGCTCATGTCTTAATCAGCTCCACATCCATTATCCTTGCACAGGGCACATTGGAACATTCATTCTAACTGTTAGTTACGTCAGATTTTAATTTGATTTTCCATTAAGTTGTAACATTTCAGCTTATTCGAGGAATGCAGGATTCTACCAAGCATTGTGGCCTGTTCTTGTGGCTACTTTCATTCATATGCTAGTATACACCAATGGCCTGAGGACAGAGTGATGTTGGTGAGATTAGGCACAAAAGGAGGTTTCAAATTTTCAGCTACATGGGTGCATTTTAGAAGGGGCAATGGGGCAACAGAGATCTCATCTAGCTGGAGTGCCAGCAAGAACCTCCTGTTACCTCTTTTCGATATGGCCTGTCAGATTAAGTGCCAAAGAACCACCTAACTCCGGGGGAGGGAGAGCAGGGGGCAGTGTTAGAGGGCTGCATGTACTGGGGTTCTCCCTCAGTGGGCTGGTTAGCTCAGTGCTGGACATCAGCAATGATGGGCGTCCACTCTGCCAACCTTGTTTTTGAGCACCACTTGGAAAAAAAACCAGCCCTCCCCCGGCCCACCCGCCTTTCCCCATCCCATCCCACCACCACCACCACCACCATTCACCCCCCCCCCATTACCTTTCAGGGCTTTGCCCCTTCGTCAGATGAGTTCACCTGACGAAGGGGCAAAGCCCCGGAAGCTAGTGGCTTTTGCTACCAAGTAAACCTGTTGACTTTAACTTGGTGATGTAAGACTTCTTACTGCGTTTACCTCAATGCAATGTCAGCACCTCCACATCATTGATTACAGTTACCAGGGCATCTAAACAGTAAGACAAGGAGAACATGCAAACTCCACACAGATATTCACCCAAGGCCGAAATTGAACCTCAGTCCCTGGCGCTGTGAAGCAGCAGTGCTAACCACTGTGCCACTATGCTGCCTGAGTTAAATATAAATTCTAAAGAGACTCATCTTACACTGTCACCTTGCATCAAGTGTCCCTAAATCTTGCTCTGTAAAATCTTTTTATTTCACACACACAAAACACCCAGCTTAAATTTATTTGATAAACATTACTGCAATATTATCATTGCACGTGCTTATGCAAGATGCCATCGAGTCTTTTGGCTAATTTATCCATCTACCCTTAGTAAACAGCATTCATACCCCATCAGAAGCCTAAGCAATCAGATCACAGATGCTACGAAGAACCAGATTATCACACTGCATCAAATTTTTCATTGCCATGATTGCCAAATATATGTTGCATTTATCAAGGTTTTCCAGTAGCCTTCATGCTTATAAATTTAACCTGGCTTCTAGTCAAGGCCAGTTAGTGTCACCTCACAGTAGCAGTCAAAATTAGCATGCAAGCTATGTCATAGAAGATTACAATCCAATAAAACTGTGTCCTCTGGCACTGCTGAAATATTTCTGAAGATTAATGATCTGAAATGTTACACTGCAATATATTATATGAAACTTCAAGGGGAAAAGAATGGGATTTTTTTTTTATTCCTTCCCAAATCCCTGCCTGAAAGCTGTCAGAGGGTAATAATCAGCATGGAAGCTATCATCAGTCTTGTTAGTTCATGGTTTCCATTAGGAATTTCTTTGACTCAGCCTTCAGAGGGCAGGTCAGCCAAGAAACCCTGGGGATCTGCCCTGTAGGACAAGACTAACACAACCTAAACCCTTCTGGAGCTGACTACATTGTCTTTCCATGGCACTGGTTTAAACGCATCCATCAAATGAATTTTAAAATATCACTGCTTGCAAGAAATTCTGTTATGTCGTGCGAGTGTGGCAAAACAATTATCAAGCCAATGAGTCAAACATAACTCTGGCCTTTGCATATCTTCAAATAATTAATTAACTGCCAAGATTAAGAGATACTTCACAATTCACGAGGATTTTTAGTAAAGTATAATGGCAGAAGTTTAATTCTTGTACAATGGCCACTTGAACTGTGAAAAACAGCCCGCAGTGCAATTAGCAAACTTTGTCCTGCCAAATTTGGGCTGTGAGTGAAAAGGGGATTTTGGAGCTATATCATTGCAAGGAGAAGTATTAATGGCTGCACGTCTTCAACTAGTGGAGGGAGCAATTTGTGCTGATGAATTAGAAGCATCATACAACATTTAAACATGTTGGCTTCAGAGCGATTTTGCCCAGCACCTGTGTATTAAATCTATTCAGTGACTGTTATTGATTGCAGTTACCAGTGCACCTAAACAGTAAGACATTGTTTGCTTTTATTACTCATTTATTGGCATTCAAATTACAGGGTGCGTTAACTGAAACATATTGGCCTCTTCTAATATCCACATTAATTAAAATAATACAGACCATGAATGCAAAGCCCCAAAATGTATAATATTCTCACTAACATTTATTTTCAATTTTGGTGGTGTTTTCTCTGGATTTTACAGCTGGGATCATTCATACCATATGCAACACCTGGTGCTCAAAGGGAAAGTGGACAATCCACTTTGAAGCCACTATCAGTATAATTCTGAAACTGCTGGAAAGAAAGACATTACAGCAGTTCATTCTCTCTGTGTCTCTGTCTCTCTCTCTCACTCTCTCTTTCTGACCTTTCCACACAACTTAATAGATAAATGTACTGCTTGGTGTAGGTTCAGGGTCCAGTAAGGTATCTACTGAGTGGTTGATCTTAACCTAATGCTGGGTTTATTTATTCATGGGACACGGGTATTGCTCGCTGGCCAGCATTTATTGCCCATCCCTAGTTGCCTGAGGGCAGCTGAGTCAACCACATTGCTGTGGGTCTGGAGTCACATGTAGGCCAGACCAGGTAAGGATGACAGATTTCCTTCCCTAATGGATGCTAGTGAACCAAATAGTTTTTCCAACGATCAATAATGGTTTCATTGTCATCAGTAGATTCTTAATTCAGATATTTTGTTATTAAATTCAAATTCCACCATCTGCCATTGGTGGGATTTAAATGTGGATTTCAGAACATTAGCTGAGCTTCTGGATTAATAGTCTAGCAACAACATCACTAGATTATCATTGGCCCTGAAGTTGATCACAATGTTCCAGGCATACAAAAGAGGACTTCTGACTTGGGAATATCAGAAAGAGAGTAACCCCTTGCGGCTGTTCCAGTATTCAAGCAGATCATAACTGAACTATAGTTCAACTCCATTTTCACGCCTTTGCTTCATATCTCTTAACCTCACCGCACAAAAACTATTGATTGCAAGCTGAAAAATTTAAATTAACACAGAATACCCCCAACCTGAAGGCATTTGAGGGTTCCAGATTTTCAGTATGATTTGTGTGGAGTCCCATCTGTTGCACCAGCAACTCCTGTTTTGGAAGGGAAGGGCAGGTACTCAGCTCCTTACAAGGCCCACACAAAAAAAAATGCCACATGTGGCAAAATCCCAGTCTATTTTCAGATACTTCCGTATGTTCTCTTTCTCAGCAGAAGTGAGCTGAAAATTTCAGCCCTATTTTTGAATGTTAACACATCATCTCAAACACTGAAGGGAAACACCCTCCCATTTCTGAGTGAGTCTAGTGTGACAATATTGTGCCTTTAAGAAATGTATTTGAGTCATGTTCTGTTCAGGGTTTATTTTTAACAGTTTGTTTTAATACCAGTGCCACTGGACATATAACTGGCAGCCTCTGCTGTTACTGCGGCATCACAATTGGTCCTCATTGCTATAATGTTCGCTTTAATCTAGACTAATGTTGCTCTGTTGTTTTTAGTGTTTCCTCCTGGGATTTTGCAGAGTAGGACTTGATTAGGTTGGTTGACTAAAAAATCAGGTGACTAGGTGGAACTAGGCTTACATAGAGGAATCAAATCAGATGTTGCTTGGAATTGTTAGAGTCCAGTGCCTCTCTTTCTCTCTCTGGATTTGGATATGGAATTTGTCAGGAAATAAGTCTCTGTCTATGACATTCTGTTGCTTGGGGGTTGAATCTATCTCTGGAGGTTGCTATATGAGAGTCAGAAGACAGGTGTCTGTCTGGATTTCTGTTCAGAAGTGTTAAAAAGCTAGAAACCTTGCATCCATATCAGCATATCTGTTTTTTGTGCTAAGTGGTTCTGAAAAAGGATATTTGTCTATGGGAATATTGCTTACAATATAGCTGTTAATTATAACTTGTAAAGTTTAAGTATTTAAATTTGTAAAATTTATGTTAATTTTTGTTATATTCTAACTGTGTTCTTAAATTTAATTTTCATAAAAGCTTCCTAGTGTGTCAACTGAATCATACCTGGAGCACAATACTTTATGCCTCCCCTAAAGCCAAGATAAAAGCTAGGATTTTTATCCAAAGGGTGGTGACAGTCTGGAATGCGCTACCTTGGAGGGTGGTGGAGGGGTTTGCGTTATTTTTTAAAAAGTATTGGGATAAGCACTTGACACATCGTATCATTCAAGGTTATGGACCTAGTGCTGGCAGATGGGATTAGGTGGGATTTCAGATGTTTCTAATGTGTCAGTGCAGACTTGATGGGCCAAGTGGCCTCGTCTGCATTGTATGATTCTAGGTTAGCTTCATAAAACATCTTGGAGTGTCTGATCTGCTCCCCAATACGAGAAAAATGAAATGAATGTATCATTTGCCCAATTTTAGATCTTCTCACAGGTTCATTATCTTTTATAAAACTAATGTCCAAGGTTGCTAAATGCTGTATGAAGGGCAGCAAATAATTTAAAACATCCAGCTGCAAGTAGTCACAGGATTTGCACTATTTATCCAGATATCATGTTCTTGTGGAACTGGAACAGATCTGTGAGTAGGGTGACCAATATTGTTCTTTCAGAAAAGAAAGAAAAAAGGATCATCATGCAGATCCTTTTGGTGTGATACCATAGGCTGCTACCTATCGTGAGAGGGAACTTGTCAGGTGAAAATATGTAAGGTTGTGAGCAAAGCTGGAGTCTGAAGATCACTGTGGAACTGTGAGAAAGATAGTCATCCACTTCAAGAGAACATCCTAATCAAATGGGTAGGCACATGGAAATAAAATTTAATGCAGAGTAGCGTGCTGATACATTTTGTTAGGATTCACAAGGGAGCAGGACCAAATATCCTTTATGTACACAAATTGCTGAAAGCAGCATGTTGGATTGGAAAAGGGTTTACTAAGGCACAGGGGATTTTTTAGTGATATAAGTAGGGGCAACAAAGTTCTGGTAAACCTTTATAAAACACTGGTTCAACCTCAACTGGAGTATTGTGTCCAGTTCCATGTACCATAATTCAGGAAAGATGTGAAAGCATTTGTACTGACTTCAGTCAGGCCATTGGGATTGGCCTATTGGAGTATGAATTCCCTGATTAAGGATTCAATTAATGGGTCAATTGGGAAGCTTTTTCCTTGTACTTAACTGGGAGTGTCAGTTCCTCTCACAACTCTGGAGATAGACAGCTACCAGGAAGCATTCTGTTTACTGCTATTAGGGCTTGCAAAAAAAGGGATTTTGGTGAAGGGACTTCTAGTTCCGAAAACATATTACAGCATTAGACAAGGTGTGGAAAAAAAATTTAAGAGAATGGTTCCAGGGTTGTGAGACTTCAGTTTAAGAGGATAGACTGGAGAAGGTGGAATTGTTCTCCTCAGAGAAGAAATAGTTGAAAGGACATTTGTCCAGGATTTTCAAAATCCTGAGGGCACTGGACAGTATATTTAGGAGAAACTGTTCCCATTGGCAGAAGGGTCGAGAACCAGAGGACATTGATTTAATGTGATTGGCAAAAGATCTGGAGGTGAAC
This sequence comes from Sphyrna mokarran, assembly GCA_024679065.1. Taxonomy (NCBI): domain Eukaryota; kingdom Metazoa; phylum Chordata; class Chondrichthyes; order Carcharhiniformes; family Carcharhinidae; genus Sphyrna; species Sphyrna mokarran. Next base: position 35,941,926 of record JAGIQG010000005.1, on the reverse strand, counting down.
ATGAGGAAAAAAGTTTTTGTGTAGTGAACGGTTAGGATCAGGAATGCACTGCCAAAGGGAATGATGGAAGCAGATTCATTCATGGGATTCCAAAGGGAATTGGATGAGTAGCTGTAGAGCAAATAATTGCAGGACTACAAGGAGAAGTAGGAGAGTGGAACGAGCTGATTGGCTCTTGTAGAAAACCATACCTCGTCACCACTGACAATTCTTGAAATCCATTGGACTTCATAATGACAGATCAAACTCAGAAACTACTCCTATCACATTCATGATTTAATCTTAAATTATTCAATGTTTTGACAAAATTTGCAATTTTAAGATAGCTGCTACATTACGCTTGCAGAAAATTGTAAGTCCATCAACTAATCTGATAATTTTTCATGAACACATGAGTCTGTTTTGGCCTTATCACAGCAACTTATGCATGTCCCGCAAAATCATTTTTAAAGGCAGGCAGACAATTATTATGAAATATTTGCAACCTGATATTTACCACAAATATATGGGCATAGATGGGATGAAAAGACTCAAAAGAAAGACAATCTATTACCCTGGTATGAACAGTAACATTAAAGTTGTCATCAAGAAGTGTGAGGTATGTCAAGAGCAGCTGCCAAATAAGCATAAAGAATCACTCATTCACATGAAGATTCTCCCACTCTTGGTCCAATGGCACATCCAACCTCTTTCATATCCATCACGCTGAATTCATTGTCAACTACTTTACCAAGTACCCCATTATTTGATAATTGCATACTAAGTCAAACCCATTCTAATTGCACCATTTTCAGTTTTATTGGTGTGCCTCTAGAGATTATTATGGGCAATTCGTTTGTAAACCATTTTCGAATGCGTGAGAAGTGGGTTATTGATCACACTACTACTCTTTACTGTAGATCTAACAGCCTTGCGGCATGAATGATTTGCACAGTGAAATCCTAATTCTCAGCTGTACACAGACCAAGCAAGATCTACACATTGCAATGTTACATCTGAGAGTAACGCCATTTAAGTGCAACTGTCCCATCGCTGGCAGAGTTCCTGTTTGACAGACTAGTGGGTACTAATCTTCCTATTCTTATTCATTCTATTCATTCAGAGAATAGACAACAGCTTTGGCCATCTGGTCTTGCAGTTTTAAATGTGTACAATAAAAATGGAAACACAGAATTGCCAACTTTATAGTTGGGACAACATGATCACATCCAGATTCCAAAGAAAGTATGTGGCAATCAGCTGAGGTGACATGAATGTGTTCTGAACCAAGATCCGTTTAAGTCACTCCACACAAAAGTGCAACAACGAAGTATAACCAAGGGCGAATCAGATTAATTCCAGCTTTGCAACTACTGTGCAGTCCTATTGCATCTATGTCAAAATTCCAAATGCAACCAAAAATGACAATCCCACAGATCACTGTGCGCAGTTAAAGAAACCTCCAGACAAGGTTCCTATAACAAGATTTGGATATATAATTGGATACTTTCAACAAAAACAGAAAATGCTGGAAAATCTCAGCAGATCTGTCAGCATCAATGGAAAGGGAATACAGCCAAAGTTTCGAGTCTAACACAAACATTCAATCCCTCTACCACTGGTGAACAGTAGCAAGAGTGTGTACCAATTATAAGACACAGCACAGGAATTCATCAATGTTCCTTAGGTAGTACCTTCCAAATCCAAGATGACTACCATCTAAAAGGATAAGAACAGCAGTCACATGGGAACACCAACACCTGAAAAAACTCACCATCCTTACTTGGAAACATGTCACCGTCCCTTTACTGTTGCTGGGTCAAAATCCTGGAACTTCCCCCCTAAAAGCACTGTGGATGTATCTACAGCATAGGGACTGCAATAGTTCAAGAAGGCAGCTCACTACAACCTTCTTGAGGGCAAGTAAGGCCAGATGATAAGTGCAGATCTTGCCAGCGATCCTCAAATCTCAAAAAGGAATAACATTTTTAAAAATAGGCTGTTTTGCACACACTTCTCAAGTTCTGAAGCTCCATCTTGTGGCAAGAGTACTGCAACTGCAAAATGTCTTCAAGGAAAGTTTTATCCCAGTAATAAAAATATTGATATAATTGCATAAAAATCTGCTCCTGCAGGCCTGAACAGGTAGATCTGGGGCACATCCAATTCCAATGAGACCAGGGAAGGGGCTTGGCATTTTGAATCCTCTGTTATCAACAATGACCCTCGGCTAACTGTTTTAAAATGTAAAGAAAAGCAATTGAACTGAGGCAACAGGAAGTGGAGGAGGGTCAGATGAGAAGTGTGGCATGTGAGACCAACAGTGGCTTATAGTTTTATGTACAGCTCTTGATTCCACACCCAAATAAGTATCTTTTAGTAGTGGCTTGCAGCGGTCCCTTTAAGGACCTTCAGTTCACTGCTATATGGACTTCATTTTCCTGAATGTCACTAGGTCATTACCAACATTAAGTCAACTAGGTTTCATATTTGCAGATACAAAGGACCTGATTTTGGGCACGGGCACTGAATAGCTTTCTTTGCCTATACCAATGTGGCTAGTAGAAGCGAACTCGTTGGGGTCTTTTCAAAGACTTCTGGATGAGTATATGGGAACTATGAGGATATGGGTGGTGAGAGCGTGGAAGGCCCTGCCTGCAGCAGTTGTGGACTCGCCTACTTTGGGGGCATTCAGATGTTCGGTGGATAGGCATATGGATGATATTGGAATAGTTTAGGTTAGAGGGTCCAGTGGCCGGCGCAACATCGAGGGCCGAAGGGCCTGTACTGTTCTGTAATGTTCTATGTTCTATGTTCTAACTAATGGGATAGGGGGTTATAGATAGGTCTATGGCTTGGTAGGTATAGATGTGATTGGCACAACTCATGGGCCGAAGGGCCTGTTTGTTCTGTAGTGTTCTATGTTCTATGTTCTTACTGAACTGGAAATCCAATTCATATCTCAAAAGCAAGCAAGATTTTTAATATAGCACCGATAGAGGATAGGTAGGCTTTAGATCATGAAGTATATATGTGTGCCAGTGCAAGGTTGAAAAATTTTTCAGCCCTAAACCAGAAACACTGGGCTCGTTCCATGACTGCTTAGAAGCTGATTGATAAAAATGAACATGATAAACCTGCCTTTAATCAACAAATATGACAAAGCATTTTTAAATTCATATATCAATATTGTGGCAATCCCCCTGTCCATGAAAAAAACTAATCAGTTTTAAAAGGCTTTCATTCTTTCTGTCTACCTTGAAACCTCACTGATGAAAATGAGAGTACTCATAATTGGAAGAAGCTTTTTGACTTGGGTTTTGGGAGGAAGGAGAAAGATAGTGGAAATAAAAAGCACATGCACTGTTTGATGGGGTGTGACAATTTCTTTTATATGTTTATTTATTAGTGTCTCAAATAGGCTGAAGTTACTGTGAAAATCCCCTAGTCATCATACTCGAGTGCCTGTTTGGGTACACTGAGGGGGAATTCAACATGGCAAATGTACCTAATCATTCCAAAGTTGAGTTGATCATATATTGGCCCAAGTTAGTCCATTTAATCAGCATTAACTCAGGGACATAAGAGCAGGGAGCAAGGGCGAAAACAGGTTTCTGAATATATGACTCATAACATATGCGTAAAACAAATACTGCTTTCTCTTAAACATTTGCCACATGGATATAGGGCACATGAACAAGCCATTCAGCCTAACCAATTCTTGCTGCAATTTATGTATTTAGATATGCTCAAGTCTTTTTGCTTTATGTTTGGCAAAAGTTATTTTAGTTTTGGGATTTTTTCTCAATGCCCTTGTTCCCATTTATCACTTTTGTTAATTTTGTTTTTTTTTAATACATTAATAGATTCTCAATGTTGTGTTTCGGGCAGTGAAGTGGGGATGAGGGGGTTGCAAAAGAAAGGTGGTAGGGAATTCTATAATCGGGGTATCCTTTGCAAACAGGATCAAGAGTCCCACATGGTGTGTTACGCACTTGGTGCCAGGATGAGGGATGTCTTGAACCAGCTTGAAAGATATTGGGGAGGGGGAGAAGAACTAGAGGCAAGACCTTCCATTTGAAGAATATCAAGAGCTAGGAACAAAATTCAAGATCAGGGCCCCAAAGGTTATAATCGCTGGATTATTACCCGAGTCACATGCAAATTGGCATAGAGATAAGAAAATTAGGGCAGTAAACTGTAGCATAGTGGTTAACACTACTGCATAATAGCACCAGCAACCCAGGTTTGATTCCCAGCTTGAGTTGCTGTCTGTGCACAGTTTGCACATTCTCCCTGCGCCTGCGTGGGTTTCCTCTGCGTGCTCCAATTTCCTTTCACAGCCTGAAAGATGTGCTGTGAGGTACATTGGCAAAGCTAAATTAACCCACAGGGATTTTCACAGTAACTTCATTGCAGTGTTAATGTGAGCTTACTTGTGACAAATAAATAAACTTTATTACTTTATTATTAAAACATGGCTCAAAAATTGATATGAAATTGAGGTTCATTTCACAGGACACTGACATCAATATGAGGATAGGAAAGGAACTATATCTTTGTGAGGGGCTCCACATGAACTGATCTGGGACCAATGTCTTAGCAGAAAGACTAAATAGGGTGGTCAGGACAGTTACTAGTTAAAGGGCTTTAAACTAGTAAGTGAGGAGGAGACCTTGAGGGAAGTCAATACCATTTCAAAGCCAAGTAACACGACAGAGTTTGAAAAAGCAATTAGAAATCCTACTTCAGGCATGGCAGATAATGGCAAAACTACAGGTTCATTGATTAAATCAGAAGAGAGAAATAATGAACAGGTGAATAAAGCATCAGTGCTAAGGAATAAGGTTAGAATGTATTGCCCAAATACAAGTTCTATATACAAATGCATTGTGTGTAAGGAACAAATTAAATGAGCTGCAGGTACAAATTCAAATTGGAGATTATGATATAGTGACCATTATGAAACATGGCTGCAGAATGGTTGGGACTGGGAGCTAAGTATACTAGATTATAAGGTTTAGAAAATGGATAGGGAGGGACGATATAATAAGGGGAAACTATCCAGTAGAGACCTTAAGGATAAAACTGAGGAATAGTAAAGATCTAAAACTGTATAGCCCCCACCAGGTAGCACCTCTGGCTTGTACAATGCAGAAAGTAGGCAAATATCTAGCAAAGGCATAGTGTTAAAGGGGGATTTTAACTTTAACATAGATTGGGAGAGGCAGGCAAGCACCTATTAGAAAAGTAATGAATTTCTGGACTATGTTGGGGATAATTTCCTCCAGCAATGTTTCCTGGATGTAACAAGACAGGTGGCATGGTGGTAGACTGATTAGCTCTGCTGCCTCACAATGCCAGAGACCTGGGTTCAATTCCCAACCGAGGTCACTGTCTGTATGTTTGCACATTCTTCCTGTATCCATGTGGGTTTCTTCCATGTGCTCTTGTTTCCTCCCACAGTCCAAAGATATGCTGGATTGGTGCATTGGCCATGCTAAATTCTCCTTCAGTGTACCTGAGTGTAACGACTAGGGGCTTTTCACAGTAACTTCATTGCAATGTTCACATTAGTCTACTTGTGACTAATAAATAAACTTTACTTTTAAGGGGACAAGCAATATTGGATTTAGTAATGAGTCAGATTTAATTAGTAACCTAATTGTGCATAAACATTTATCAAATAGTGATCATAAGGTTATCAAGTTCAATGTCGTATTTGAAAGCGAAAAGCTTTCAAATCTAAAAGAATTTTAGATTTGGGTATAGCCGACCTTAATGTGATAAGTTAGAAACTGGCCACAGTAAACTGGGAAAATCTTCTATTGGGTAAAAGAGCCTTCACCTTCTGGCATGCCAGGTTACGGAAAAGGATACACATATCTAGGACAGATCTACAAAAGAATGATTTAAGCTACTAAATTTTGAGATTGTCCACAGTAAACTGGGAAAATCTACTATTGGGTAGAACAACTGAAGAACAGTGGAGGATGTTTAAAGAAACATTTAACGTGTTACAGAACCAGTCTATATCCTTGAGAAGGAAAAGCTCAACCTCACAGAAAATTGTAAAAAATTCTGGGAAAATTCCCTGTACTGGAACTGGGGAGAGAGTCTCTGCAAAATGTTGGGAATAAAAGATCTTTCACATAAAAATCTGCTGTTAATCCTGCTGCAACTATATCTTTTCTTCCGCTTTGCATGACAGTCCCTCTCTGACTTTGAAATGAGCTCATCTGTGTGTAGCACAACGCAGCTGGCAAAATTTGCATGAGCATTTCTTTAGTAACTTAATTCTGTGCACTTCATTCTTTTGTAGGTCTGTTCTAGATATGTACATTGTTTTCTATAACCTGGCGTGCCAGAAGGTGGAGGCTTATTTTGACATTGTCGACAGTCAAGGACTCACTCTAGATTTACATAGGATGGCAGACCTTTGCAATAATCAGTTGACCAATATTTCCTGTCATGAAAGGAAATTAAATTTTGCAAGCCTAGATGGCACATACTGACAGCAAATCTATCGGATGCATAAATATATAGTTTATATTATACTCTGTTCATAAATAACTAACAAAAAAAACAAGGCAGGCACACACAGTGCATAACAATCAGAAAAAAACTGTCACGCAGAACAAACTGTTATTTTTTCTAATCCCTTTGAAAGTATCACTAACACATAAGTCAAAGGAAATAAATACTGTCATTTCAGACCTCTAATCCTCCTTTCCTGTTGGATCAGGTTGTGCTTGATTTGTATTGATTTTATCTCTAATTCCTTTAATTTGTGTTTCAGAAATCATCAAGTGCAGCCAGTAATGAAAATGCAGTCAGTGCCTGTAGGTGGCCCAATATACTGCAGGCATCAGATTATTTCATTAAATAGAACAGTTGATATACTTTTTCGCTCTCCGTAAGAAGCAATGTAAATTAGATTCTTGTTTCTTCACTTCTGCATTTCTGTATTTATTCATTAAGTTGCTAAACCACTTAGAAAATTTGCCAGTTTTAAATTAATCGCACAATCTGTATATGGAAATATAGGTCATAACTTACATTTGAAACTCGGTTAATTTTAGATGACAATTTTAGTAAACAGCTACACAACATAGGAACTGCATAGCTGTTCAGGCTGCAATGTGATGTTGATTTCAATACACAATTTGGTTTGGCACAATTATGATGCATTCTTCATCAATGATTAGGCTCCATCATTGGGTACTATTCAAAAAGGTGGAAATCAGGAAACTACAGGCCAGTTATTTTAAGTTTTTTCACAGAGAAAATATTAAAAGCTAAATGTTAGGGCTAAAAGATGAAGGGGTTTGGGAGGAACGGGGTGGGGGGAGGAAGCCGGATATTAAATTTGATCACCAAAATGAATGGTGAAGCAGGCTCAAAGGGGTGAAAAAGCTACTCCTGCTTCTTGTTTCTATAAGGATAAACCCATCTTACAAAATGACGTGCTTTGAAAGATAAAGAAAAAGTTTAGAATTATATAGCACAGACCGGGTCATTCAATCCAACTGGCCTTTGCCAACATTAATACTCCACAATTGTCTCTGACCACTGCCCTATTCTCCTTTTATTCATCTCCCTTATATACACATCAAATCACCTTTAAAATGCATCAATGTTATCTGCATTAGCTACTCACTGTGGAAGAGTGTTCCCCACTCTCACAATGCTCTATGTTAAAAAAAATGCTCCTGAAATCTCCATTTGCTCAATTTAGTGACTAATCCTTATATGTCTCCTTGTGCTGGACTCATCCATAAGTGAGAGAGCGATCTCTCCACATCCATTCTTTCATATACATCATAGCTCCAAATGCTTCCATCAGATCTCCTCCTGGTCTTTGATTTTTATTCCAGTATAAAGGTCCCCAGCTTGCTCAATCTCCCCGCAGCTCGTGCTGCTAGCATGTTTCTAAATCTTTTTCTATTCTTTCTACAGTGTTTCAATTTTTTTTATAACCTTGAAACCACACTGCATTCGGTGCTTCTAAGGTTCTAAATTGAAAATAATAATAACAGTAGGCAGGGGTGAGCCCACCTCCACAGGGCCAGAAAGCCAAGACATGATTTTAAGATCATCAAGCTGAGAAATGTCGTGTGTAGTTCAATAAATTTCATGAAGAGGTCCTGAGTCTTTCACAGTTTGACATGAAGTGTTCATTAATTACCAGTAGCTAAATGAACATATACAGCATTAGATCTAAAGTTGGAGCTATCTTCATGCTTACCTCCATATATCTCTCTGTCAAGGAAGTGTTTAGTAATTACTAGTAGCTATATAAATAGATACAGTAATATGTCTAAACTTGGGCCGGAATCCACGCTTGCCTCTACACACCTCTCTGTCAAGGAAGTAATTACTAGTAGCTATACACATATGTATAGTATTAGGTCTAAGTTCAAAGCTGCCTCCATGCTTGCCTCCACATACATCTTTGTCCAGTACAAGTCAGCCCTCTAGACTTGTCATCATGTTTACATCACAGGGTGAGTGGTAATGTACCCAGTCCCATTTTAATATTTTCTATTCCAGAACCTGATACCACATCTCCCTCAAAGTCTTTATCCACTGTAGTTAAAATGTATTCCTGTTTGTACAACATATTTACATTCCTTCCACTGCCACTTCCCCCAAATCTCTCAGGTCTTTGTGTTTATAGGATCAGATAGTCTGGAAGCTTTATAATTTTTTCAGATCCTTTCTTTACAGCAATTGGAAATGTAATAGACTCTGTTGTACTTGGTAAACTTATTGAAAGGAAATCATTTTGGATGTGGTCATTCTGACATTTCGTTGATTTTGATTCTTTCTTTTCTTCATTCTTTGGTGTTGACCCATTCTATCTCAACTTTCCCCATCTGCTGTTATCAATGGTCATTGATTCATCCTGTTCCTCATGGGCTGAGCATTCTGTATTTTGTCCTACTCTGATGCAGGAGATTATTATTCAAGAATGGAACCACTTGTTTCACAACTCCTGCCATCAGTTACAGAATGTGTTTCCCAATGTTCAATTATAATAAATAAAAATATCATTATTAGGCCTTACACAAAAATCTTTCACCCTCCCACCACACCGAGCATCAAAAAATCCATTCATGGCTGTATGAAAACAGAATGGCATGAATCATCATTGGTCTCTGAGGGCAGTTCAGGTGAGTGTAGTGCTTTGAGGGGAGGGGCTCACTCCCAGGTACTGCTTGGGCACTCCCTGCACTTCCTGATCCTTTCCAGGCTATGCCTGGGCGGTGTCCAGGCAATACCAGGGATATGCTTTGAGAGTTCCAGGGTCAATAGGTTTTGTCACTGTGCAGTGGGGCAGCCTTAAAAAAATGATGCCCTCATCCTCCCACTTCTAAGTTGCTGGTGGGATGGGCGAATAAGGGTCTCATGATCCATTTTTTTTAAAGTGTTGCACTATATGGTGCAGAAAGCCATCACTGCCAACGACAGCTTTAACATCAAACATCATCTTTTGTATCCATTATCAGCTTTTGCCAATTACTGGGAAAATCTCTCCTTATTAATTTACCTTCAATCAGAATCAGGTGGCACTCTGTGCCAACTACTATTGCAGTTCAGGGAACATGTTGGGATTTTCAAAAATACTTATTATTACACCTTCTGGAATATTCTCTGCCTCTCTGGTGACATTGTGTGGTCAGCTTGCGGATTGTCTAACTTCCTTTCATAGCTTTACAGGGATTTTCTATCTCTTTTTAAGCTCTATGCATTCCATAGTGTGAAGGTTTATGTGTTTGTCAAAGGCTTTTAATATTTCATCAAAGCTGGTTAAGGATTCATCATTGCATTATATTAGGATTATTTCATCAGCATGTTCACCAAATATATTCAAAAACATTAATCTTGACTTCTTCAGATTTCCTACTTTGACCTGATGTATTCCTGTAATTGAAACTTTTTCTCTTCTAAGATGCCCAATTCTAGTTAGGTTTGGTGCTTGTATGTTAAAACTGGTTCAAATGTTAAAATAAGTTAAAAGTGGTTTTGTGAGGGAAACTTTGGTTGAGGGAAACTTTGGTTGGCTGCGGTAATAGTATTTTATATTTATATTGAAAAGTCTCAGCATTGATTCCCTGGATAAAACAGATTCTTCTGTAAAGAAGACGAATTCTGCTGAAGGAACAAATTCTTTAAAATCTCTCTGTGCCTTCACTTTTGATAGTTTGTCAGGTAAGAATGTTATTCTTTTCAACCTTCCGATTTTTAAATTTGTTCCTCTGCTTCTGTGAGGTTCTGAGTTGTTCCAATGGCTGCCGCCATATTATACAATATTTTATGTAGTCTGGCAGGTCTCATAAAGTGGTTCTGAGTTTTGTATAATTTAACAGTATGTGTTTATTAACCACTAGTAACTATATACAGTATATGATCAATGTTACAAGTTGTCTCTATGCTTAGAGGGTGATTTAGCTAATTGGATTAGGAATTGGCTAGCGGATAGAAGACAGAGGGTAGTGGTTGATGGGAGATATTCACCGTGGAGTTCGGTTACAAGTGGTGTACCTCAGGGGTCTGTTTTGGGGCCCCTGCTGTTTGTAATTTTTATAAATGATCTGGATGAGGGTATTGAAGGATGAATTAGTAAGTTTGCGGATGACACTAAAGTCGGTGGAGTGGTAGATAGTGAAGAGGGGTATTATAGTTTGCAGAGAGACTTGGACAAGTTGCAGAGCTGGGCTGAGAGGTGGCAAATGGAGTTTAATGTGGAAAAGTGTGAGGTAATGCACTTTGGCAGGAATAATAAATGTGTAGAGTATAGGGCTAATGGTAGGATTCTTAATAGTGTTGATGAACAGAGGGATCTTGGTGTATATGTGCATAGATCCCTGAAAGTAGGCAGTCAAGTCGATAAGGTTGTTAAGAAGGCATATGGAGTCTTAGCTTTTATTGGTAGGGGGATTGAATTTCGGAGCCGCAACGTCATGTTGCAACTGTACAAAACTCTAGTGCGGCCGCACTTGGAGTATTGTGTGCAGTTCTGGTCCCCACATTATAAGAAAGATGTGGAGGCATTGGAGAGGGTACAGAGGAGGTTTACCAGGATGTTGCCTGGTATGGAGGGCAGGTCTTATGAAGAGAGGCTGAGGGATTTGAGGTTGTTTTCGTTAGAAAGGAGGCGGCTAAGAGGGGACCTTATCGAAACATATAAGATGATTAGAGGTTTAGATAGGGTGGACAGTGATAGCCTTTTTCCTAGGATGGAGAAAGCTAGCACGAGGGGACACAGCTTTAAATTAAGGGGTGATAGTTATAGGACGGATATCAGAGGTAGGTTCTTTACCCAGAGGGTGGTTAGGGAGTGGAATGCCCTGCCTGCAGCAGTTGTAGATGCGCCAAGTTTTTTGGCGTTTAAGAGGTTAGTTGATAAGTTTATGGAAGAGAAGGGAATGGTTTAGTTTGGAGGGTCATTGCTTTTTTCATTATTGGTCGGCGCAACATCGAAGGCCGAAGGGCCTGTTCTGCGCTGTTTTGTTCTATGTTCTATTGTCTTCATACACATCCCAGTTTAGAACTAGCTCTCTAGACTTTGTTCATGTGTTTCTTTTCATCAATGTTTGCGCTACTGCACCCAATCCCACATTAAGTCTTTCAATGCCAGGCTCTTGTACTACATAAATGGCTCAGGTTGTGTTTTTCTTTATATATGGAAGGATGAACTGTCGCCACAATTGGATGGCTGGCAATTCTCCTCTTGCAACAGCACCACTGGGAGTTAGATCAAGGGCAGCTGAGCAGTCCAGCACCTATTCTGCCTCAGCAAAGGCAGGTAGATGGTGGGCATGATACATTTTGCCATCCCACCTGATTTTATGCACCCCTACCTGCCAGCCAACTCCCAGGGGTGGTGGGGAGGGGGGGTTGTAAAATTCTGGCCAATGTCTTCAGATAAGACAGTTCCACAAAGACAGTTCTTTGCTTCTTCTGAAACTTTAATAAGAATTGCCAGATCCTGAGTGGTATTGACAGTATGGATGTAGACAGGATGTTTCCTCTTGTGGGAGAATTTAGAATGAATGGTCACTATTTAAAAATAAGAGATCTTCATTTAAAACAGAAGAAGTGAAATCTTTTCTCTCAGAGATTTGTGAGTCTTTAGAACCCTCTTCCTGAAAAGGTAATGGAAGCAGAGTCTTTCAATATTTTTAAGCAGAAGTGGATAGATTCTTGGTAAGCAAGAATGTGGTGATCGATTATTGGGAGGTTGGTAGGGATACAGATTTAATTTTACTACCTAATCTGCCATGCTCTTAGTAAATGACAGAGTAAGTTTGGTTGGCTGAATGGCCTACTCCTGCTCTTTCATTCATATGCATACAGCTGAGAACTCAGTCTGCAATTGAGATGACATAGCGGTCATTTCTCGATTAGCATTAGCAGGTGAATATGCAGGGGGACAGAGGAGGCAGGATTATTACTTGTTTCTTTCCAAGGCCAGACCATTTTATTAAATTTGGAAACTTTATGATGGTTCATTAATATGGACCACCACTAATGTTGAAAAGAGTTCTCGAGGAATCAAACCTAGGATTAACCAATTCAGCACATTGCAGCTGGAAGGCACACTGGAGGGAAATTTACAACTAGGGAATTCTAGGGAAGAATGGATTTTGAGGAGAAGATAATGAAGTTATGCGATAATGACACAGAGAGAAGGGAAATATTATACATGCATGTTATAATAAAAGTCCTTGTCTTTCCATCCCGACATTATAATTAAGAAAGCTCACAAATATTTCTACTTTCTCAGTTGGCTAAGGAAATTAAGCATGTCTGTTACAACTCTCACCAGTTTTTACAGATACATTGTAAAAAGCATCCTTTCAGGTGTATCACAGCTTGGAATGGCTCTGACCAAGACTGCAAGAACCTAAGGGTTGTGAACATAGCCAAGTCCGTCATGCAAATCAGTCTCCCATCCATTGACTCCATCTACACTTGCTGCTACCTCAGAAAAGCAGTAAGCATAATCAAGGACCCCATGTACCCTAGACGTGTTTCTTCCACCTCCCTTCTTTCATCAGGAAAAATATACAAAAGTCTGAGATCAAGCACCAGCCAACTCAAGAACAGTTTCTTCTCTGCTGCCATCAGACTCTTGAATGAATCTACCTTTTGTTAAATTGATCTTTCTCTACACCCTAGCTATGACTGAACATTACATTTTGCTCCCTCTCTTTTCCTTCTCCCCTATGTACTCTATGAATGGTATCCTTTGTCCATATAGTGTGCAAGAAATAGTACTATATCCCAATATGTGCAACAATAATAAAGCAAATCAAAAAAGTATTTTTGTGAGAGAACCGCAGGCTAAGTTGGTAGCTCACTCACTTTTGTGTTGAAGAGTCACTTCCAAGGCTTGAGCCCAAAACCCAAAGCTAACACTGCAATGCTGTATTAGATAAGCATTACAAAACTGGTGGTGTCATCTTTTGGATGTGATGTTAAACATCTATTTCTGCTTGACTGAATGTAAAAGATCCAACAATGCAATTCTGAAGAAATTTGAGGGGGCTTTACCCCTCAAAACTTATCCCTCTATCAATGTGACAAAAAAAATTAGATTATCTGTTCATTATCATATAGTTTGTGGGAATTTGTTGAATGCTAGTTATCTGCCATGCTTCCTACATAAAAATATTTTCTAGATTTGTAAAAAATAGAGCATTGGCTGTAAAGTGCTTTGAGACATCTGGTGGTTGTGAGAAGTATTATAAATGCAAAGCTTTATTAGATAGAATATCATGCTTGGAATTCAGGAGGGAAAAATCAGAGAGTTCAAAGGAGCATTGAACAGTTCTCTTCTATAAAGCTTAAAGAAGGAAACCCTTGAATGAAATAACAAAATGCAGCATTGCATTTGTTGAGTTTTAACCAATTATATGCACTACAGTGATGAGAGTTTGACAATAAAGACCTAGTGAATTAACAAAAGTCAATAGAGCAGTTATCATCACCACACTCTTGTACTGTAAGGAGACCTAGACTGTGTATCAGCAACACATGGGAAAACCAGAGGAATTCTGTGAGCGATGCCTTCACTGTAGCCTCTGGATCCAATGGGAGAACCATAACACAAATGCTAGTGTCCTTTCTGGAGCCAGTTCCACAAGTATTCAGGCAAAATATCTGCAGAATCAACTTCATAGGCTGGACACTGTGTCCAGATTGTGAAAACTGTCTCCCCCACCATGTCCTGTTCTCTCCACTCTCAAGTAACCAATGTTCCAGAGGAGAAGAACAAAACTCTTCAAAGACACTCGGAAAGTGTACCTGAATGGCCACTGGAGTATAGCAATCAGGGGGATTTTCATGGTAATTTCATTGCATTGTTAATGTAAGCCTTGTGACGATGAATAAACTTAAACTAGAAACTCTCTCTGAAATGCAGCAGCATTGACCTTAATGACTGGAAGGAGTTTGCTGCTCAATCATTCAGATGACACAACTTGTCCATCAAAGATCAAATTTTGAGTCCCATCATTTTGATGGCATGCAGCCACAGTGTTTAGCACTGCTGCCTCCCAGCGCCAGGGTGCCAGGTTCAATTCTGGCTTCAAGTGACTGACTGTGTGATTTGCACATTTTTCCCTTGTCTGTGTTAGTTTTCTCCAGGTGCTATGGTTTTCTCCCACAGCCCAAAGATGTGTGGGGTTAGGTTGATTGGGCATGTTAAATACTGTCAGGGGGATTAACAGGATAAATGCATGGGGTTGTGGAATAGTGCCTGATGGAATTGTGTTCAGTATAGACTCGATGGGCCTCCTTCTGAACTTTAGTGATCTTAATGATCAAGAAGTGGCAGTAGCAGAGAAGGAAAGAAAATAAAGACATTTCTTTGCTGTTGAGTTGATAATCTATTTTAAATGTGACCTCCATAACGAAATGGGCAGAGATATCTCACTGAAATGATATTATCATTGGGAAAGTTCTACTCTGATAACTTAGAAAGACAATTCACAATCCTAACCTATCTCCAGTACTCTCAGGCAAAATAAACTCTAAAGGTTGACAATCATGAACGTAATGCTGGAACAGAGAAAAAAAACTGCTTCACAATCATCTATTCTTGATTTTGGAAAAATCATTATATAATGGTTAGTCTTGCCTAAAAATAAATTGCTCCTAATTCGTAACATATTTTGTGAGTTGTTGTTCATCACCAAGGGGCTATTTGCACTAGCCAGCTTCCCTGCATTCCATTCCAAATCAAAGGCTTTATTTTAAACTTAAAAAAAAAATCAGTTATTCTGCTGGAAAGTGCTTCTCAATTGTGCTTTTTAAATTGAGGGGATTATTATCCAATTTCATTTCGTAAATTTACCACACCATAGAATCGGTCATGCAGAATAATTTTAAATGTGTTTATATAACTTAAAAAGATGATTGCATTCTCTACACTTTGATGATTGATGATCATGGGATGTGAAATGCATTCTCAGACTTCCCATTTTAAATTTCACCCATAGTTGATCTGATCCCCAGTTTATCTCTGCAGCTTGTATTTTCAATATGAAGAATGAAGATTTCATTTTCAATTGCAGTGTAAATGCTCCATTGTAGCCTATCTACTCAGGGAATCGTTAGTCACATATTGTTAAGTTGCCGGTGTTGGACTGGTGTAGGCACAGTAAGTAGTCTTGCAACACCAGATTAAAGTCCAACGGGCTGATTTGGTAACATGAGCTTTCAGAGCACTGCTCCTTCATCACCTGGTATTGTGAGACTACTTACTATCGTCACATATTGTCAGCATATTTGGTGAGTTTTTATTTTCCTGATGTATCTTCTTGCTTGAGATTTATGGAACAATTTTGCGGTTTCCAGGTAAACAATCAAAAGATGATGTTTTGGTGATACAAACAGTACAGACAATCAGATTGTTTGGTTATGGTTTCACCATTGCAATTCCCCTCTGAGTATTGCTGAACAGGAACAAAATGCAGGAAGGGACATAACATTTGGAATTGAATTTTAATCTTGTTCTTCAGGGATTAATGTTCCAATTTTCACCTGAAAGATATCCAATCTTATAAAGGGAGCCACCACTTTATTCATGCTCTTGGCAGCTCTTCAAATGAAGTTCTATTAATGTATGCACTGGTTTATATTTTGACCCAGGCCTATCTGTTTCCTGGGGCTGCATTTAATGCTCCCTCGTTGATAGGTTTGAAAACCATGGAACTCATTTAATCAAGTGGGTGACATGTCCACCACCTATCCATTTACCCCTGGCTCACTGCAATACTACCAGTGGTGGAGATGGCGTGACATCCATTTGGCAGCAGGTCAATTGAGGTGCTTAGGAGGACATTTAATGTCCACCTACAGTTCTCATCCCACTGTGACCTGTTTACCATGCCAGCTGGCTAGCCCAGCAGGTTTCTCTGTTAGCTGATGATAGGGACTCCTCCCCTCTATGGCTATTCAAATTCCAGCCCTTGCCCTCCTTGCCAACCTCCAACCTGCACAGATCCATTATAATGGTGGTGGTGACCACTCCCTCTGGCATTATCGGTATGGGTTGAACTGCTAACTTGCAGCCCATGAATGGTGTGGGGCAGCCATTCTTCCCTTGGGTTAGGGGCCATGCCGACCAGCTTTGAATGCTGAGAATTTGCTTAATTTTATCAGGATTATCCATCAATATATGAAATGAGGAAACTAAAATCAGTATTGATATGGTGTACATGTATCATTTTAAAAAGCATTAAACTTTGTTCTTTGTTATAAATCTGCAGTCAAAACCAATTCTTGTAATTGAAACAAGGTGTAATTATCTTTGATCAGCTGATGGAGGCCCCTTGGGCAAAATGCAAACTTGTGGGCATTAGATGTCACTGAAACAAATGGCATTCTTAACAAAATATTGGGATTGAGCCCTGATTAGCTTTGTTGTGCTTCCAACTTTTAGCTTCATACTAAAATATATGACATGTTCAGCAGTTTGAACTTATTCAAGTGAGGAAGCACAGTGGTGAAGATGAAACATTGCTAGCTCTTGTTTCCAGTGATGAATGCAGCAGAGGCTGTTTAGACAGGCTTCAAGGTTAAAAACATTTCTCTACTCGGACTGGACAATAATCTACATTCTCAAGCTAAATGTACAAATTGTAAAGAATATGCTCGTATAAGGTTGACTCAGTGGTAGCCTCCTCATTTGTGAGTTATAGGTCCCAACTCCACTGTTGCAATTAAGCACATAATTTAGACTGAATTAATCAGTGCTAAAGAAACTATGTTTTCAGAGGTACCCAATTTCAGGTGAGGCATTAAAACAAGGCCTAACCTCATGGATGTAAAAAACTAAAATATTTCAAGCCACTATAGTACTTGAAGAAAAAAAGCAAGTGAAGATTATCTGGCCAACCAGCATCACTAAAATAGATGAATAGAACATTTGTCTTATTTAAGAAGCGGACACCTTGATGTGTGCAAATTGGCAATGGATTTGCCCACAAAACAGAACTTCAAAAAAGTGCAATGTTTTCTTTCTTTCACAAACTTAGCTCATTTAGGGAAAGTACTGAGAAACAAATAAAACAAAGGAAATGTTCGCTGTGGGGAAACTGTTTACCGAACATTCCAGGTAGTTTGTCAATTAAAGCATTGCCAATGATTTTCTTACTTTTAGACTTCTCCACAGTGAGCAATTGGTCTCCTATTAGGAAAAGTAGATTGGAGAATTGAAAAACCATTAATGGTTATTTTCGTGCACAGTATGTGGCCTTCACTCCAGTGATTTACTGGTACTGTTCTCTGCAGACAAGATTCCTTTCAACATGCAAGATCTCAGAAAATCTGCATCCAACAACTTTTATATAGCAATGTTAACCTGATAAAAATGTTGCAAGCTGTTTGGCAGTAACATTACCAGACTAATTTTTTCTCTAAGATGGTGCCAGAGTAAGGTGACTTCCACCAAGCTGTGCCCAGCATACCTTCTAATTCATTCTCTTACTCTAATTCTATCTTTACTCTCATTCGATGCTTCAAAAACTTCATTCTAACTTTTTAAAACTCTCCAGCAATGCCTTAATTCAATCTCTTCTTCCCTGCTATTATCAGACTTTTGAATGGACCATAGACAAAGCTTTGACAAGAGGTCATCTGGACTCGAAATGTCAGTTCTTTTCTCTCTTACAGATGCTGCCAGACTTGCTGAGATTTTCCAGCATTTTCTCTTTTTGATTTCAGATTTCAGCATGCACCGTAATTTTTTTTATTTTGAAATGACTTGCTTTGATCTTTCTCTGTACTATGATTGTAACACTACATGTTGCATTCTTGTTTCCTTTTCAGTAAACGGTATGCTTTGTCTGTATAGTGTGCAAGAAACAATACTTTTCACTGTATACTAATACATGTGACAATAATGAATCAAATCAAATCATTTGATGCATAAAGAGATGCTAAGACAGGTGACCAAGAGTTTGGTCAAAGGGATAGGGTGTTAAGGAATGAGTTGATGGAGGAAAGAAGTGAAGAGGAATTCCAGAGTTGAGGTTGAGAGGTTTGCATAGCAAATTCTGGAATTCAGAGCCTACGCTGTAGTAGGTACAGTCACCAATCATGGAACAATGAAAATTGAGATGTACAAGAGGCCATAATTGGAAAGGTGTAGGGCTGGATGAAGTTACAGATTTAAGAAAATGGCAGAACCATGGAGGGATTGAGCATTCAGGAGGGAATCCTCTGGCCACTCACTCCGGTAGGATTCTCTGGTCCCGCTGGCAGTGTACCTTTTCCTGTGGGTTTCCTGCCAGAATGGAGTGACAACAATGGGAAATCCCATTGACAGCTGCGGGACCAGAGAATCCTGCTGCCAGTGAACAGCATGCTATCTTCTGCTGCTAAAGAACATTGGCTGGGAGGCTGGAGAATTCTCCCCAAGGATGGGAATGTGAAAACTTGAATATGAAAACTTGAGGTGTTGCTGGAGCAGGAGCCAATGTAATCACTAAGCACAAATCTTTCATCACTTTGAGCTACCCTAGTAAATAACTGTGGTAAGTATTGCAAAGAAATATTTTAAATCTGAGGCAAAAGGTTTTATACAAACATAAAAAGAAGGAGCAGGAGTAGGCCATTCAGCCCTTTATGCCTAGTCCACTACACGAGACCTGAATCAGTGAAATTTTAATCTGGCTTGCTTGGAGTAATTGGAAGATGTTGAGGGAGGGGTTAAATTTCCCTACTGGTGCAAACAGCACACTGGTGAATTCTGATTGATTATTCACTATACGTTCCACTCATTCACCCAGTTCTTCATTGACTGGGCAAGTTGTTTACAAAGAACAAAGAACAAAACAGCAAGGGAAACAGGCCCTTTGGCCCAATGAGCCCGTACCGCCACCCCAATTTCCCACCTCTACCCATGATCCCTGTCTATGTTTATAGATCTATGGATTAAAAATCAAATTTGAGACAATTTAGGGAGAATAATGGGCGGTCAACTTGTAATATCTGTCTACTGCCATGTTGAAGGTGAAAATTGGCTCTTGGAATTTTGTTGCAATTTTTGTTTGGTTGCAACGATTCTGCAGTTACCAGAGAAAACAGTCACATCTATTTCAAAGGTTCTGAATGACATGATATAATCAAGACCAAGCAATGATCTGTATAAACTTGCTTGTCCATCATTTTTAAATTGGTCTACCTAAATTGACAGCATTAAAGGAAAGTCATAGATAAGACTCTCTCCTTGTCTTTGTCTGGAGATTGCCTTATGAAAATATTATATATATGATTTTTAACTTGCTGATGAGTTATTCCATTAGGAGAAGACAACAGTCCCTCCAGGCCCTATCCGTGTACTCCCTTGTTATTTACCCTGCTAATCTCACTGACACTAAGGGATAATTGTAGGAGCATAATGGCACAGTGATTAGCACTTCTGCCTCATGGTGCCAGAGATCCGGGTTCAATTCCGGCTTTGGGTCTCTGTCTGTGTGGAGTTTGCATGTCTGGTTTCATTTAGAGAATCCCTACAATGCAGAAGGAGGCCATTTGGCCCATCGAGTCTGCACCAACCACAATCCCACCCAGGCCCTACCCTCATATCCTTACATATTTACCCGTTAATCCAGCTATCCAATGCACCTCAGGACACTAAGGTGCAATTTTAGCATAGCCAATCAACCTAGCCCCCGCATCTTTAGACTGTGGGAGGAAACCAGAGCACCCAGAGGAAACCCACGCAGATACAAGGAGAATGTGCAAACTCCACACAGACAGTGACCTAAGCAGGAATTCGAACCCAGGTCTCTGGTGCTGTGAAGCAGCAGTGCTAACCACTGTACTACAGTTTCCTCCCACAGTCCAAAGATGTGCAGATTAGGTTGATTGGCCATGCTAAATTTCCCCATAGTGTCAGGGGGATTAGCTGGGGAAAATACATGAGGTTATGGGGATATGGCCTGGGTGGGTTTGCCAAGCAGCAAATTAATGGGCTGAATGGCTTCCTATGATAAAAAGACGATTAAATGGCAACAGATTTGGAAAGCTGTTTCTGCAATGATTGGTTATCAGCATGCAAGTTTTAATATTAAGAATAAAATCATGACGCACATTCAACTTCAGTTAAGAGATCAGATGGATCTTATGCACTGCACTTCATTGTGTCAATTGAGTGGATGGAGTACAAAGGATGGCAAACGCTGTTTTTCATCTGCAGCAGACTGACTGAAAATTCCATTCTGTTGTGTAGAAAGGTTTTAAGATTGTTGCTTTGATGGTTGACTCTTGCTGCCTGGCAACTCCATTGATCAGTGTGGAGGGGTGGGAGGAAAAATGGTGAGAGCCTCAATGTCATGCTCGGCACATCTGGACCACTGAATCGGTATTAAACAGCCCCATCAGAAGGTCGGCCACCTGTCACTTTGCATCAAAAGTCAAATTTTAAGTTCAAAGTAAGAGAAGCGAATTTAAGAAAAAGCCTGTGTTTCGGCTGGGGAAACCCTGGGATAAAATTATTCCAGCTACTTGTGTTGCAATGCTCCTTTTAGAAGGAGAGAGAAATGATATTATAAATAACCAATTATAAACAATCAATCAGGACAGACTCTAGTGGGTTAAAAGATGATTCTTTCACCTGTAGGTTCTGGATAGCACTTCTAATATGTGCTTGTAAGCGGGAATTTCATAGATCTGTTGCAATCAGCGCTATTTCTGAATAAAAGTGATCAGAGGAATTTTAGAGTTAACAGCTAGATTTGGCTCTATTTATTATACTCTTGCAAAATCATCTGGTATTACATAAAATGAATAGTCTTTTAAAAAAGTTTTTAACTAATGTAAATACTTGAAGGATGATCTTACTGGCTTGCCCCACTGGTCAATTGGTATGGTGAGCTGTTAAAATCGTGAGAGAGTGAAAAACTGGGTTCGCACCCAGTCTCTCAACTCTCCCGATACTACCAGCACTGTGAAGCCAGCGTGATCAGCTTCTGCTCGAGAAGCATGCAAAGCTAATTTAAATATTTACATTTGAATTTCAACATCGGACGGAATCTTCCAGACTCGCTGCCTTAGTGGCCTCACCAGCATAGGCCTTTACCAGGGTCCCTGTCTTGATGGCCTTGGCAGTGAGACCATTCAAGCCCCTTTAGATTGGTCAGGAGAATTGCCAGGCTGGGACTGGGAGTACCACAGGTCGGGGCCCAAGGGAGGGGTCAGGGCCTGAAGGATGTGGGACCTAAGAGGGGGCGGGCGGAGGGAGAAGCTGCACAGTCTGCAATTGGGGATCGGCTGGGATGGGTAATCAGTTAGGTGGGAAGATGGGGAGATATGGGGGTGGTGATCAGTGTGGAAGGTGCCAAAGCAGCAATTGGCTGTTAGGATATCAGGCCAGGTGGGTGGTGTGATATGCAATATTTGGGGTAGGTTTGGAGGTGGGGCTTGATGTCCAGGGGACTTCGGAAGTTCTACGTATACTTGTTCACAGAACCCTGAGAGATTGATACCATGTGCACAATGGTGCCCACTTGCTTTGAGCAGTGGCTTTCTGGTGAAAACAGACTGTCCAGTCCCACTGCTGGCATGAATCACACTTTGCCTCTCTTTTTGCACTAAGTGGTATACGATCGTGTCTGAGAGCTTGCTAAAAATATGGACACAATTGTCTACAGTTTTCACATTTAGCATTTAGAATTTGACATCGTTTAACATTTAGATTTTTTTGTTTAAAATCTCCACTTTGAGTTTTGATGGATTAGTACTGTTTTCATTTCCATGCAGCTACCATAACCTTATGGAAATGTATATTCCTGGATTGATTACAGCACAGAAGGAGGCCAGTTGGGCAATTGTGTCCTGGCCAGTTCTCTGAAAGAGCAATGAAGCTAGTCCCACTCTCTGCTATTTCTCCATAGTGTGGAGATGCTGGTGTTGGACTGGGGCAAATTCAGTAAGACATCTCACAACATCAGGTTAAAGTCCAACCTTTAACCTGGTGCTGTGAGATTTCTTACTGTATTTCTCCAAAAATAATTTCTCAGATAATTATCCATTTTGACAGCAACGATTGAATCTGCCTCCAAACCTTGCTGCGTAAAATATTTGTGTTTCATAGAACATAGAACATTACAGCACAGAACAGGCCCTTCGGCCTTCAATGTTGCGCCGACCAATACAAAAAGCAATGCCCCTCCAAACTAAACCATTCCCTTCTCTTCCATATACTTATCAACTAACCTCTTAAACGCCACCAAACTTGGCGCATCTACAACCGCTGCAGGCAGGGCATTCCACTCCCGAACCACCCTTTGGGTAAAGAACCTACCTCTAATATCCGTCCTATAACTATCACCCCTTAATTTAAAGCTGTGTCCCCTCGTGCTAGCTTTCTCCATCCTAGGAAAAAGGCTATCACTGTCCACCCTATCTAAACCTCTAATCATCTTATATGTTTCGATTAGGTCCCCTCTTAGCCGCCTCCTTTCTAACGAAAACAACCTCAAATCCCTCAGCCTCTCTTCATAAGACCTGCCCTCCATACCAGGCAACATCCTGGTAAACCTCCTCTGTACCCTCTCCAATGCCTCCACATCTTTCTTATAATGTGGGGACCAGAACTGCACACAATACTCCAAGTGCGGCCGCACTAGAGTTTTGTACAGTTGCAACATGACGTTGCGGCTCCGAAATTCAATCCCTCTACCAATAAAAGCCAGGACTCCATATGCCTTCCCAACAACCTTCTCGACCTGACTGCCTACTTTCAGGGATCTATGCACATACACACCAAGATCCCTCTGTTCATCTAGACTACTAAGAATCCTACCATTTGCCCTATACTCTACACATTTATTATTTCTGCCATAGTGCATTACCTCACACTTTTCCACATTAAACTCCATTTGCCACCTCTCGGCCCAGCTCTGCAACTTGTCCAAGTCCCTCTGCAAACTATAACACCCCTCTTCACTATCTACCACTCCACCGACTTTAGTGTCATCTGCAAATTTACTAATCCATCCTTCAATACCCTCATCCAGATCATTTATAAAAATTACAAACAGCAGGGGCCCCAAAACAGACCCCTGAGGTACACCACTTGTCACCGAACTCCAAGATGAATATCTCCCATCAACCACCACCCTCTGTCTTCTATCTGCTAGCCAATTCCTAACCCAATTAGCTAAATCACCCTCTATCCCATACATCTGCATTTTCTGCAGAAGTCTTCCATGGGCCACCTTATCAAACGCCTTACTAAAATCCATATATACCACATCAACCGCCTTACCCCCATCCACCTCCTTAGTCACTTTTTCAAAAAACTCATTTCCATCTAATGTTTTGAATTACACCATAGTTAGTGGGTTCTGGTTCACACTCTTCCCGATCTACATTCTCCTTGACTTTCAATGTTTTGGACATCTCTATAAAATATCTCCTTAATCTTCCCTTCTCTAAGGAAAGAAAACCCTAGCCTTTTCAATTATCAACATAACTGAGATCGTTCATCGCTGGAACCATTCCTCAAAGTTATTTCTGCAACCTCCCTAATTATGTCACAACCTTATTAAGGTGTGGTGTCCATAATTCATCAGTTGAGGATGAACAGGGTTTTATGAAGTTTTAAAAGAATGTCCTTCCTTTATGTAGGAACAGACAGATATGGGTATATGCGCTTGCATCTTGAAAGCAACAGAGCAGGCTGAGAAAGTGATTTAAGAAGGATCCTAAAAAGTAGCATCGAGTTAAAAGAAAGAAGGTTGTGTTGAAGATCCCTGAAATACTAGTTCAACCTCAACTAGAGTATTGTGTGCGCTTCTGGGAACCACATTTTTGGAAGAATGTAAAGACATTGGAGAGGGTACAGAAAAGATTTACCAGAATTATTCTACTTTGCTTATGCAGATTGATTGGAAAATCTGGAGATGTTTACGAGACAGGAGGACAAGATGAGGAGATTTGAAAGAAGTGTTCAAAATCATGGAACTTTAAAGTGGAGGGAAAAACCCTTCCCGTTGGTGGAAGGATTGAGAATCAGATGATAGATATTTAAGGTGATTGGCAACATAAGAAAGAACTTTTCTACACAATGAGTGGCCAGGATCTAAAATTGCATAACCTGAGGGTGTGGTGGAGGCAGTTTCAATTAGTGTCACATTAACATTGCAATGTGAAAATCTCCTGGTCACCACGCTCCGGCACCTGTTTGGATACACTGAAGAAGAATTTAGCATAGCCAATGTGCCTAACTGGCACGTCTTTCGGACTGTGGAAGGAAACTGGAGCACCCAGAAGGAACCCACACAGACATGGAGAAAACATGCAGACTCCGCACAGACAGTAACCCAAGCCCAGTGATTGAACCCAAGTCCCTGGCACTGTGAGACAGCTGTGCTAGCCATCGAGAAATGGGCAAATATTGTAAAAGAAAAATTTTTCAGGATGATGGAGGAAGGGCAGAGGAATGGAGATAGGTGAGTTGCTCTTGCAGAAAGCTGGCATGGAAACAACGGGCTGAATGGCTTCCTTTGGCGCTGTAATCAGTCTATGATTCTACAGTCTCAACCATCGGATTGCTTTCAATCTTATGAAGTTTTTACCTGTTCACAATGGAAAAAAGTAGAATCGGTTGGCTTCTCTCAAAACGAAATGTATTTGAAAAAGTTAAAAATAATATTCTTCCTATGGTTTAAAGAGTATTGTCATTTTAGCACGTGTTGAATTACAGTAAATATTCATGTATAACTGCACACTGGGTTCAGGTTTTGTTCTGTCAATTATAAACCACAGTGGGAAGTTTAGAAATATGTTTCCTGCAAACTATCTTACTTAAGTGATGTAATTTATTTACTTAGGACACAAACTAAAATCCCTAGGTCCGAATGTGGAAAGGAGATGGGAGATACCAGTGTTTCCTGAGAAAACATTAGGCAGTCCTACATCTTTTACTACAGTTCAGTGGAGGACGTTAGTTACACACAAGCAGAGGCAATTAGTTATACAAGAAGAATTTCTTTTCAACCAGTTATTTAATTACATGAAATTAGATGTTGTGGGCCACATGGAAGACACTGAAACAACCACAAAACAGTATTTCATGTTCCAATCGAACTTAATTCCTATCTAATTGCTTGTCTTTTGGACACCTTTAAAATATTATACATTATAGCACAGTGTATATTATAGTTACCTTTTGGTACCATTTGGGTACATAGTACAAATAATTATTTTCCCTTATTATAAATCAAGCTACATCCCAATTCATAGTAACCCGATTAACAGCGGGGACCCAGGAAATCAGGATGAAATGCATGTTGCACATAATAGGAAGTTGAATCTGTGACCTAATGGCTTGAAACATGTGAGAGCGGTGACCCAACTACACTTTAGATATAAATTCATTCTGATGGCTTCCTTTGATGTGCAATTCTGCCACTACTACAGATAGCTGCCAGGGAGAGGGCACCTCCATATTGGGATGCCATTAGTAGGCCAACATATAAAAAAAATTTTAGTCATGGGATGTTGTTGTCGCTGGCTGGCCAGCATTTATTGCCCATCCCTAGTTGCCTAAGGGCAGTTGAAAGGCAATCACATTGCTGTGGCTCTAGAGTTACATATAAACCAGACCAGGTAAGAACGGCAGATTTCCATCCCGAAAGGATATTAATGAACCAAATGGGTTTTTCCAAAAATCAACAATGGTTTCATTGTCATCAGGAGATTCTTTAATTGCAGATTTCCTTAAAATTCAAATTCCATTATGGTAGGATTCGAACCCAGGTCCTCAGAACATAAGCTTCTAGCTTCTAATTTAATAGCCTAGTGATAATAGCACTAGGTTATTGCCTCACCCTTTATTTATTTGGTAGGACCAGACAGGCTGACCCCAGTGATCGGTAATCCCTCTGGCAGCAGTGCTGGGGCTGTAGGCATACCTACTGCTACCGGTGGGCCCCTTCATGTGTCATGGAGCCTCCAGAAAGGGAGGCACTACTCTGGTCCCTCCCTGCTCCCCTCCCACCTGGGAAACTGCAGGTCTCTCAATGTAGCTGGTGGTCTCCCCATATGGCCGGATGCCATTCAGATGCTGGTGAAATGTCAGATTCCTGGTAACATGCCCATCTTTGGATTATAATTATTCAATTGGCTGTCCGACTCCAGTCAACAAGCAGCCGAACCACTGCGATTGCTCCTGCTGAGAAAACCCTATGCAGTGGAAACATGTTGGGCCTCCCTCCTCCTGATGCCTTTCTTTAATGAGCTGTGCTGCTTCCCTGCCCAACTCTAAGTAGCTGATAAAATTCCAGCCAGGGAGGGCCAAGGCTATGGTGTGATTTAGAACAAGGACAGTAATTTTCAAATTGAGTAATTGCTTACCCAAGAACCAATATGGCCAATATGAAGGTTGGGCCTCTTAGTAGATAGAATTTGACATAAGAAATACAAGAAAATGTAAAAATAGCAGAAGTGGCCAAAGTTCTGCCCCTCTTCCACAAAAATTGCAATTCCCATTTTCACAGAGAACAGGAGTGGGGACAGGGCATGTTGCACACATGCATATTTTAAGGAGGCAGATCTTCATTTAAATCGTCAGCTGCCTCCGTTGAAGTGGAGTTTTGATAGTTTTGGACAGTGCAAACTAAGGTGTGCAGATTCACTTGGGTGTCCTTTGGAGAGGTAAGGTACCCCTTTTGGATATGGTTCTGGAGCACTTTGGGATAAGGGGAGAGTTCTTTGATGGAAGTCAGATGCCCTTTCGGAAAGGTAAGGTGCTCTTGGGAATTGCTAAAAGCTGTGCTTAAAAAGTGCATAAGCTTAGCAACTGTCAAAACCAGTGAAACTGTTAACAGACCTGTAAAAATCAACTGTTAACAAGAGGTACTCGTTAAAAGTGTCAGAGGGAGTCACTACCAAAGGAAGCTATCAAATGTCATGCTATTTGGAAGTTATTCCCTTTTAAATATTTGAAAAAAAACATCTGGAATGTTGAAAGAAATGTTTGACTATTATTTTACTCTGTCTGTTGTAATGAGATTGATGGTTCCCAATACTGGATTGGTATCACGTGACTGATTCCACAACCATCCGTTATATCATTAGGGTGCCTCCCATTTCACACTTTGATTGACAGCTACAAATGGTTCTAGATTCTTTGATGTGGGATGAATTCCAATGCTTGTTGTTGTCAGGGATTGTGCATTTGAATGAAATGCTTGTTTTTATAAGTTTTTATTTAGTTGATGGAATGTAAATGTGGTCAATGGGTTTTTTTATGAATGAAAGTATTTTTTTAAAAAGAGAACTTAGCGATAGACAATCTTTTGTGCTTTATTTCATCATATTCCTGCATGGATCCCGAGATTTGTTCAGAGTGGGTATTTCTTGAGTAAGCATGGTAAGTAAGGGAAAAGTGTGGTGGTTTGGGTTGGCATGAGTTAGCACTATGTTGGAATGGGTATATACAGGACCATGGGGAGGGAGGGGTATATGTTGGCATAGAGAATTGGAGAGGTCATGGAGATAGGTGACGAGGCACAAGTGGTCATGAAGCTATAGGGGATCAGTAGGGGAAAGATTTGCATGAGGGACCACAAGGGTACGTTAGGGGCTATGGGAAGAATGACAGGCCATGGAAGTGGGTGAGGGGATTAGTTTGGCAGAGAAGCTATAAGGGCCATGGGAGTTGGTTTGAGCATGAGGTGGCATGGGTGCCACAGTAAGGGTGGCACGGTAGTACAGTGGTTAGCATCTCTTCTTCACAATGTCACAGACCCAAGTTTGATTGTCAGCTTGGTTTACTGCCTGTCTGGAGTTTGCATGTTCTTCCCTCGTCTGCCTAGGTTTCCTCCTGTACTCTGGTTTCTTCCCACAGTCTGGAAGAGGTGCTGGCTAGGTGCATTGACCCGAACATTTGCCAGACCATAGTGATTAGGGGAATTTCACAGTAACTTCATTGCAGTGTTAACGTAAGTCTTACTTATGACAAATAAATAAACTTTAACTTGATGTAATATGGTGAGTGAGGGAGGTGAGAGATGTCCTATATTCCTTAAAAAAGTTTGGACTCAGTTCTGGAGCTCTGAGGCAGACTCTCCTCCGAGCTTGTCTCCACAGCCATCATTCTCCCTAGCTCTTCCATGGTCATCCTCTACAACTTCTAATCCAGCCACGCGCTCCCCATCTGTGCCCATCCAACCCCCCAAAGCCCAAAGGCCAGACCAGGAATCCAATGTCTAGGCAAACATTTCTGAAGGCTGGGGTCATGGAACATGAATTCTCTAGTCTTTGTGTACCTGATTGGTGAATGAACATAGAACACTACAGCACAAACAGGCCCTTCGGCCCACAAGTTGTGCCGAACACATCAAATCCTACCCAGCCATAGACATATCTATAACCCCCAATCCCATTGGATCCCATATACTCATCCAGAAGTCTTTTAAAAGACCCCAGCGAGTTTGCCTCGACCACCACCGACGGCAGCCGATTCCATTCACTCACCACCCTCTGAGTGAAAAACTTTCCCCTAGCATCCCCTCTGTACTTGCTTCCCTGCACCTTAAATCTGTGCCCTCTCATCGCGACCATTTCAGCCCTGGGAAATAGTCTCTGAGAGTCCACCCTATCTAATCCTCTCAACATCTTGTAAACCTCTATCAAGTCGCCTCTCAACCCTTCATCTCTCCAGGGAGAACAGTCCCAGCTCCCTCAACCTGTCTTCATAAGGCATGCCTCCCAATCCAGGCAACATCCTTGTAAATCTCCTCTGCACCCTTTCAATAGCTTCCACGTCCTTCCTATAGTGAGGCGACCAGAACTGCGCACAGTACTCCAAGTGTGGTCTGACAAGGGTCCTATAAAGCTGCAGCATTACCTCCTGACTCCTGAACTCAATCCCTCGATGAATGAAGGCCAGTACACCGTAAGCTTTCTTAACCACATCCTCCACCTGGGAGGCCGATTTGAGAGTCTTATGGACCCGGACCCCAAGATCCCTCTGCTCTTCCACACAGCTAAGACTCCTACCTTTGATAGCGTACTCATTCATCCTGTTGGATCTGCCAAAATGGACCACAACACATTTATCCGCGTTGAAGTCCATCTGCCACTTCTCCGCCT
Source organism: Sphyrna mokarran (assembly GCA_024679065.1). Lineage (NCBI taxonomy): Eukaryota > Metazoa > Chordata > Chondrichthyes > Carcharhiniformes > Carcharhinidae > Sphyrna > Sphyrna mokarran. Next base: position 35,912,322 of record JAGIQG010000005.1, on the reverse strand, counting down.
AGTCTTGCATCCTGTCGATGTCCTGCTGCAACTTTTGACATCCCTCCAGACCATCCACAACACCACCGACCTTCGTGTCATCAGCGAACTTACTCACCCACCCCTCCACTTCCTCATCCAGGTCATTTATGAAAATGACAAACAGCAAGGGTCCTAGAACAGATCCCTGGGGCACTCCACTGGTGACCGACCTCCATGCAGAAAAAGAGCCATCCACAACCACCCTCTGCCTTCTGCAGGCAAGCCAGTTCTGGATCCACAAGGCCAAAGCCCCTTGGATCCCATGGCCTCTCACCTTCTCAAGAAGTCTTGCATGTGGGACCTTGTCAAATGCCTTGCTGAAGTCCATGTACACCACGTCCACTGCTCTTCCTTCGTCAATGTGTTCAGTCACATTTTCGAAGAACTCAATTAAGCTCATAAGGCACGACCTGTCTTTTACAAAACCATGTTGACTATTTCTAATCAACCTAAACTTCTCCAAATGCTCGTAAATCTTGTCCCTCACAAGCCTCTCCATCAGCTTACCAACCACTGAGGTCAGACTCACCGGTCGGTAATTTCCAGGACTATCCCTGTTCCCTTTCTTGAAAATAGGGACCACATCCGCAATCCTCCAATCCTCCGGAACCTCTCCCGTCTCCATCGACGATGCAAAGATCATCGCCAGGGGCTCTGCAATGACATCCCTCACCTCCCACAATAACCTGGGGTACATCCCATCTGGTCCTGGAGACTTGTCTATCTTGATAGCATTTAGAAGTTCTAACACATCCACTTCCTTAATATCTACATACTCAATCTTTTCAGTCTGCCGCAAAATTGTAGTGCATCCTCCCAGATCACTTTCCACCGTGAATACTGAGGCAAAGTACTCATTAAGCACCTCTGCCATTTCTTCCGGTTCCATACAGACTTTTCCCCCTTCACCTTTTATAGGTCCTATCCCTTCTCTTCTCATCCTTTTACTTTTCACATATTTGTAGAAGGCCTTGGGATTCTCCTTAATCCTACCAGCCAAGGCCTTCTCATGACCCCTTCTGGCTCTCCTAATTTCCTTTTTAAGCTCTCTTCTATAAGCCTTATACTTCTCTAGATCCCCAACATCTCCTAGCTCTTTGAACCTTTTATACACCTTTCTTTTCTTCCTGACTAGGTTCACCACAGCCTTCATGCACCACGGTTCCCTCGACCTACCAAAACCTCCTTGTCTCACCGGAACGTTGTCGTGCAGAGCTCCAGACAAGCATTCCTTGAATATCTGCCACCTTCCTTCTGTGCTTTTCCCTAAGAACACCTCCTTCCAGTTTATTCGCCCCAACATCTGCCTGATGTCTTCATATTTCCCCTTATTCCAGACAAACACCTTCCTAGCCTGCCTGATCCTATACTTTTCCAATGCAAGGGTGAAGGAGATAGAATTATGATCTCCATCCCCAAGATGCTCTCCGACTGAGAGATCCATCACCTGTCCTGGTTCATTAGCTAGTACCAGGTCCAGTACAGCCTCTCCTCTCGTAGACTTGTCCACGTGCTGTGTCAGGAAACCCTCCTGAACACACCTAACAAACTCCTCCCCATCCAAACCCCTTACTCTTGGGATATTCCAGTCGATGTTTGGGAAATTGAAGTCTCCCATCACAACAACTCTGTTATTTCTACATCTCTCCAGTATCTGTTTCCCTATCTGCACCTCAACTTCCCTGTCACTATTGGGCGGCCTATAGAATACACCCAGCAACGTCACCGACCCTTTGCTATTCCTAACTTCCACCCACAGAGACTCCGTAGACATTCCCTCCTCGGTATCCACCTTCTCTGCAGCCATGACACTGTCCCTGATCAACAGTGCCACTCCACCACCTCTTTTGCCTCCCTCCCTGTCCTTCCTGAAGGATCTGAATCCCGGGACCTGTAGTACCCAGTCCTGTCCCTGAGACATCCAAGTCTCTGTAATGGCCACCACATCACAATCCCAAGCAGCAATCCACGCCCTAAGTTCATCCACCTTATTTACTACACTCCTGGCATTAAAATAGACACACCTCAGCCCCTCAGACGGACATTTCCCTTCTCCCCCACTCGTCTAACCTGCCTCTCATCCTGCCTAGAGTCCTTCCCTACCTGGGAGCTAACTTCCTTGCTCCCAGTCTCCATATCACTATTCCATCTCCCTAACCTTTCTAGTTTAAAGTCCCCCCATCTCGGACAATAGCTCCATTTTCATTCTGGACATTTCCACAGAGGGAAGAAAAATTTTCTTCATTTCAAAAAGTTTCATGTAATTACACCATCATTGGGGTAATAGGAAAAGCTGACAGCTCACATATATAGCAATTATTAATTGCCTTTTTGATTCCTTTGGGTCTATTTTTCCAATGAGATTATTTAAATGAACCATTTTCTTTTTCCAATTAGATTATTTAAATGAACCATTTCCTTTTCTTTCCAATGGTGTGAGAGAACTTTGCTTAGTATCTGTATTTTATTACTCTCCCATTCCCTGTGAATTTTGTAATCAACAGTAGTTTGCATGTGAAAATAGTGCATAAAACAACATATTCAAACTTTAAACACAAGCAGGAATGTAAGTAGCTGTATTGGCAGTGGAAGATAGAGCACTGTTAACTGAAGCTCCCTTGGCTAAGGGTTGCTGGAGCTGTGACAGCATTGTCTACATCATCAGCAGCATGGAGTCTAACTTGGGCAGATTTCTGCAGAGATGGAAAGGTTCCGCGGACCTTTAAAAATGTCAGGCAGGTCCCAGATGGGGAAATCCTGCCAGCCATTTCCAACGTTATTTTGTCATAGAGGGAAGAGGGCAGGGTGTGATTCACACAGGTGAGAAACCCAAACTCAGCAGGACCTTTTAGTCCTGAGTTCAAATGGATCCGGCGTTGACTGTTGCAAGATCCTTAACCCATAGTGTGGGTGCGACACATTTAAGAAATAGATGTAAATGCTATTGAAAGCCGGAAAAGGTCTATCATGATTAGAAGGTATTTAAGCGCCTTTTTAAACTTAAATGCAACAGGTCGTAGCTGCTACTCAGAGTTAAAAAAAAATTGCTTGATGGCTTTCATTGACAAGTTATATAATGCATTTGGAGTAAACACATATCTGCGCAGTTTCAATAGATGTCTTTGTTGAAATTTTACTAGATTATTATTATGTCATTATGAATGTTATATTTCAAAAACTCCAGTTATCTCAGGGGATTTGGAGTTCCCCCTGACGTCTGCCCTTTGTGGATACTGACTGAATGGATATGTTGTTGGCATGGTTTGAAGTGACATGGAGGGGTGGGTGCGGAACATGAGTTGTTATTGAGTTATTATTAATTAGGCATTGGCAATGAGGATCCATTGGGTTGGGTGGGAACATGCTTTGACATTGAATTGACATGGTGGCCATGAGGGACTATGGGAATTGAATGAAGGTGTTGAGTTTGTATTAAATTGGTATTGGGTATGATGGCCCTTTGGGATAGGTGACAGCATGCTTTGGCATTGGATTAGCATGGAGGGTATGAGGGACAATGGAGGAATGAGTGGCTGACGGTTTGAGAAATGTAAGGGATGAGTGACAGAGCATCTAACAGTTTCTAAAACAACTGGGAATGTTGCAGAGGACTGAGATGGACGTGCTCACGAGTACAATTCAGCACTCGCCTATTCCTGTGGAGGACCACATTGTCCTTTTCAGGGTCGATGACTCCATTCTGCACCTCCCCACACAGAACAAAAATTGCACAATTCATGGTACTTTTTGACCAAAGCTGGTTTTCTTGACTCGAATTACCCGCTGCAGTAGTGACAATCTAACCCAAAGACTCAGGACTTAAAAATATAGGCTGGGATTCTCCAATTCCTCTGCTTTGAATGGAGATTTTCTATTCTGACTGCCAGCAGTGGCGGGGGGTGCAACATTGGAGAATTCCGGCCATAGTTTTACAATGCAACTCACAGTCATTTGTATGATTCTGAACTTAGTTGTAAAAATCTCAGAGTTGAAAAAATGCATTAATGCTGCTCTCCAATCCAAGTAGGCAGCAATAAAAATTAAGAGAGAAATATTGTAGAATGTGCTTATCGCACAGATCCTCCAAAGAGTGCTTTTTTTTTTCAAGAGTCACATATTCACACTTAAGCACAAAGCTTTTCCCTTCTACTTCATGTGAAATGAGGTTATAACTTTCCTATTTAAATGATATGGTACGAAGATTTGACTTTCAAATATTGTATTGGAACAAATATATACGATCGTAGAATGAATAATAACTGAGTCAACAGTACTGCTTCTTGTGTCTTTTTACAGAAGTTCTTTTGCAGCAGACACATCAATGCTGCACTCTCATTGCTCTGATTGCTACTGATTGCAATCATAGAAACTTTGACAATAGAAACAGGAGTAAGCCATTTGGCCCTCTGAACCTGCTTCACCGCTCACTTTGATCATAGCTGATCATTCTATGATTTAAAAAAATATTGATATTGTCATTGGGTAGGCAGTGATGTAGTGGTATTGTCATTGAACTAGTAATGCAGAGACCCAAGGTGATAAAAGCAAAAGAGAAAATGCTGGAAAATCTCAGTAGGTCTGTAAGGAGAGAAAAGAGCTGACATTTCGAGTCCACGTGAGCCTTTGGCAAAGCTAAAAGATATTGAAAGTGGGAACTGTTTAAACTGTATGGTGAGAGAATGAAAGATGAGTCATAGCCACAGGATAATGCTCTGGAGACCCAGATTCGAATCTCACCATGGTAAATGGTGAAACTGGAATTCAGTTGCCCTGTAGTCTCTGTCCTTGTAAACCCTACCCCTGGCAGTTCCAACCTGCCAGACAGGGAAGTAATGGCGTTGTGGTATTATTGGTGGATTGTAATACTGAAACCCAGCACCATGTCCTGGTGACCCAGGATCAAATCCCACCATGACGGATAGCAAAATTTAAATTTCAGAAATATCTGGAATTAAGTCTAATGATGAACATGGAACCATTGTCAATTGTTATGAAAAAACCCATTCATAAATATTCTTTTTGGGGAAGGAAATCTGTCATTCTTACCTGGTCTGGCCTGTATGTGAGTCCAGACCTACAGCAATGGGGTTGATTTTTAAATGCCCACAGTTCAAGGACAATTAGGGATGGAAATAAATACTAACCCATTCACTGATGCCCTCATCCCATGCATAAATAATTTTTAAAAAACTTTATTTGGCAGTTCCATTGCAGATCTATGGTACCTGTAAACAGGAAGTTCTCCAGGTTTTAAGTAATAACATAAATGGAACAGCCTTTCCACTTTTAAAAGTATTCATTCCAGTATTCTTGCAGGAAATAATCTTTTCACCGTAACCCTGCTTTTCGTGCAGGCAAAAAGATTGCTGTGATAAATCACAGAATGTGGTGTTAACAGCCTTCAAGTTTACTGCAACTAAATTTGAACTGGCCTTTTTGGCCAATTTCATCACAACTGCCAGTCAGTAAATGTCCAGTTAGTTTGGCATTAAGCTTGGGAAAAGGCAAATGAAAGCAATCTATAAAGAAGTTAACATTATTTTGCAAAACAAATTTCATTGTATCGACTAATGATATATTCAGGCCAGAATGTAATTGTTCGTTGCTGGCTTAAATGCTTACCACTTGGAATGTCACATATGAATTAAGAAAGAGTGATATCTACACTGTCATGATTTCTGACTTTCTCCCTCATTGTTTAAGCAATTTTATTTGCATTACACATGCAAATTCAGATAATTCTTATATTTTCATATGTTATTGAAAAAAATGTGCTTGGTTGTATTAATTACACCTTGGGTATTGATCACACAAAGCAATTTGGGGTAAGCTGCCAATACTTAGCTGTTTAAGTGTTAAACTGCTTGTCAGGGCACTGCAGTGGGAATAGAAGTAACTAATTGAGGCAGAGATTCCCAAAATTTCCCAACTTTCAATAACATTGCATCTACAAGCCTTTTGTTTGCCTGTGAAGGTGTGAAATTTAGGCTTAACCTTTTTGTAAATACCTGATTTCTCAGAGTAACCTACATTTGGAGCAGAAGAAGCAATAGAACAGAGTTTCTCAGATATACCTACAGCTGAGCGTGAACACAGAAGAGCAAACAGACTGACACTGTGGGCACAGCTGAAAGTACTTAATTTCATACAGTCTTGGACAATCCGAGTATTATTTCAGAATGCTTTCCTTCCTGTGCTCACAATTAATTTCAATAAACAGACACAACAAAGCACACAAGTATGAATTATAAAGTTTGCCATCATACTATGAGCTTACTTCAAATACATTGATGAAAATAAAAGGACTGCGCATTTTGCAGATGTTTGACATTCAATTTTGTGTCACGAGATGTTCATTTTATTTAGGTTGGTGTGGGTGCACCTGTCAGTTTTCTTTTAAGTTTCACACCAGGGAAGTGCTGATTTTCTTGTTCGAAGCAAATTGTTGAATTTTCTCAGCTCATTTACACAACTTGGGAGAAAGTGCCTGCAAGGAGGGGGTTTTCATTGTGGGGGTGGGTGTGTGCAGGCTTTGGTCCTGATCCGGGAAAGAGTTTCTAGGCAGTCACAAAGGGCTGTCAGATGTCGAGGTAGTGTGTGTAAAAGGCCTGCCTTTGGTACTCTGGGACCTTAGTTCAATTAGAATTAAAACATTCATGTCCTATAGGTGTCACCCTTCACATCCTTTCACCCGCCACAGTTTCCCCATATCCTATCCATGCCACTTCAAGCCCCTCCACCCACTTGCCATGTCTCCTGATACACTCCATGCCAACTCGTGCCTGTTCAAACAATCTCCCATGGCCTCTCGTACTTTTCGTGCTAAGCTGTATCCCTTAAACCCCCCCAAATAGCCACTTATACCTTCCAGGCCAAGACACGACAACTTCCATGCCCATTTACCCACTGCATTCAACCAATGAACCATTTGATATCAATATTGTGTTCAGAAGTTTTTTTTTAAAAGTCACTCATTCATAACTTTGCAATTTCTTTAAAGATACTCACTACAAGTCAATACAAATGTCAATCATCCAGAATGTTTAAACTATCAACAGCAGAAACTGCAAATACTTAATGCCACTTTATTTTGTGGAAATACACATTGGGCAATTGATAGGGCTATCAATCAAGCAATATTTTGCCCATGGCTCAGCTGTGTCAGTGCTTTAATTGATGTTTGCACTCTCAGGCAACAATGCATTAAACTTTCAAAACTTTCATGACTAACATTGATGGCTTTTTTTTCAATAAGAGTTAGAAAAGATGTGGGACAAGGGTGAGAAAATGTAATCCATGTACACATATAAACTAATTCAGTGATGGAGCTGAATAGTCTATTCCCATGTTTAATGTTTCTTTGTTCCCTAACTGTATATTTTTTGATGTTCAAACATCCTAATTTATTTATGGGAATCTCCAAATCTTTCAATTTTTAGAGATACGGGTAGAGTTATGTAGCTTTATATAGATCTTACAAATCAAAATAGGCCAATTGGCCCAACTGGATTATCCTGGTATTTCGACCTCTTCCAGCCCTACAACTTCTTGTGCGATACGCACAACATACAATCATAGAGACCCATAGCAAAGGAGAAAACTATTCAGTCTATCATGCTGGCTCTTTGAAAGGACAGCTGTGCTTAGAAGCATAGAAATATAGAAAATAGGAACAAAATCAAGCCATTCAGCCCTTATATTATGATCATGGTCGATCATCCAACTTAGTGTCCTGTTCTGCTTTCTGCCTATATTCTTTGATCCCTTTAGCCCCAAGATCTATACCTAACTCTTTCCTGAAAACATGGATGTTTTGGCCTCAGCTGCTTTCTGTGGTAGAGAATTCCTCAGGCTGGCCACTCTCCGAGTGAAGAAATTCTCCTCATCTCTGCCCTAAAATATTTACCCCTTATTCTTAGACCTATTCTTAGTCTCTGGTTCTGGACTCCCCCACCATTGGGAACATCCCTGCATCTACCCTGTCTAATCCTGATAGAAATCTATAAAATTCTATGAGATCTCCCCTCATTCTTTTGAATTTCAGGGAATATAATCCTAAACAACTCAATCTCTCCTCGTACATCAATCCTACCATCCCAGGAATCAGTCTGGTATATCTTCTCTGCATTTCCTTTATAGCAAGAACATCCTTATTCAGGTAAGAAGACCAAAACAGCACACAATAATTGTGGTGTCATTAAGGCCCTCTATAACTGCAGCAGGACATCCCTAGTCTTGTACTCGAATCCTATTGCTGTGAAGGTCAAAATACTATTTGCCTTCTGAACTGCCCAGTGTACCTGCATGCTTACCAGTAACCGGTGTACGAGGACACATAGATCTCATTGCACCTTCCCCTCTCAATTTACAGCCATTCAGATAATAATCTATCTTCTTGTTTTTGCTACCAAAGTGGATAACTTCACATTTATCCACATTACACTGCATCTGCCATGCATTTGACCACTCACTCAGCCAGTCCAAATCATACTGAAGCATCTCTTTCTCCTCCTCACAACTCACCCTCCTGCCCAGCTTTGTGTCAACTGCAAATATGGAAATATTGCATTTAGTTCCCACATCTAAATCATTAATACACATTGAAATGGAGATGCTGGTATTGGATGGGGTGTGTACAGTAACAGATCTCACAATGCCAAGTTAAAGTCCAACAGGTTTATTTGGTAGCACAAACTATCGGAGTGCTGCTCCTTCATGACGTGAGTCACCTGATGAAGGAGCAGTGCTCCAAAAGCCCTCCATGTCATAACCATTGTAGCTCCCCACCCCCACTCTATTCCTCAATTCAACCCATTCCTAGCCTTGTTTTAGCTGTGCCCCTATTAATGCAACCACAACTTAATCCCATGTCATAATTTGTGTCTGCAGCTCACCGGCCTTATTAGTTACACTGCAGGCATTGAAATACTTGCAATGTAATAAGTCCTTTATTACTTTTGCTCTTTTCCTCAATTTGATCTCTCCAATTATTGTGATATTTTTGATTTTACTTCTCTTTATATCTCTGTCCTATGATTTCATTACTGCTTTTTTCTGTTATTCTCTGAATCCCATTTCTCTTGTCAAGTTAATTTTAAACCCTCTCTAAACATTGTAAAGTCTCCACAGTGCAGAAAGAGGCAATTTGGCCTCATCAAACCTGGTAAGAAGTCTGACAACACCAGGTTTAAGTACAAACCTGCACAGATATCAATCCTATCCAAGTCCTATCGCCGTAGCCCCATATATTTACCCTGCTAATTCCCCTGATACTAAGGGCAATTGAGCAAGGTCAATCCATCTAACCCACACATCTTTGGACAGTGGAGGAAATTGGAGCATGGAGAGGAAACTCATGCAGACATGGGGAGAAGTGCAAACTTCACATAGACAGTCATCCAAGGTTGGAATTGGATCTGGATGCCCAGTGTAGTGAGGCAGCAATGCTAACCACTGTGCCTATCATGCTGCCCTGAAGATCATTCCTTTGTGTTCCAGAGCCTACCTTTTTCACTTCAGATATGTCACATGGCAGGATGTTTCACATTCTGAAATTTCAAGTTCCGATGACCTGCAAAGAAATCCTAACGTTACAGAGAAGAAATTACCTTTGAAATTTGTCAGTATTGAAAGACTTTCTTTGCATCATCCTGGAATTTTGAATAGGAAGGTAATTTTAGTTGTTGCCCCTCACGACCACCTACTAAACCTAGAATTGGATTTACTTTACTGAGAGTCCAAGATAAGCATCAGTGTCATCTGCAGACCCTGCCGATAAAACCATAGGAATCCATTAGAATAGGTGATCAGCTGTGAGAGAGTAAACCCTTCTACAACATTGATAACGCTTTGTTCATCATTAATATGTTGGAAGTACCTTTTAAGGACCTCATTCTGTTGCAAGAAAAAATAGAGAACTTTAGAATAACACAGGAGGCAGAACAAGTAATTAGAGCCAGATCCCACCACAAGTATCCTTTTTATTTATTTTTCATTTTCTATTGTATTTATTTAGCAAATAGATAAATAATTTGAGGTCCATTGATAATTTAGCCTTCTGGCAACAACCTGACTTTGTATAGCACCTCTTCAAGGAATTCTCATGAATTTCCAATTTTACTTCTTGCCAAAATATCATACAAAATACAATAACCAGCTTTGTAATTCCTTTAGGTTTTTTTTCTCTATGCTATTTCCTCATCAATTTCACATTTTGTTCTATAACAATACTGCAAAGAACCTTGGGGCGTTTTATTATGGTAAAGGTGATTTATCTTTGAATCATAGAATCTCTACAGTGCAGAAGAAGGCCATTCAGCCCACTGAGTCTGCACTGACAACAATCTCACCTATGACTAATCCCCATAAACCCAAAAATTTGCCCTGCTAATCCCTCTAATCTACTCATCCCAGGACACTAAGGACAATTTATTATGGCCAATGCACCTAGTCTGCACATCTTTGGACTTTGGAAAGAAACCAGGGTACCCAGAAGAAATACATGCAGATATGGGGAGAACGCACAAATTCCACACACACAATGACCCAAACTATGAAGTGAACTTGGGTGTCTGGAACTGTGACACAGCACTGTTAAGGACTGTGCCACCTATAAACTGTCAGTGTCTGTTGTGATTCAGTCAGAGGTATCCCTGTCTCTGAGTCACAACATTCTGGATTCAAGCTCCACTCTAGTTCTTGAACACAGAAATCAAGGCTGACACACTTGCTGTATGAAGGAAGTGCTGCAGTGTTGGAGGTGCTGTCTTTCAATGAGACATTAACCGAAGCCCTATGTGTTCTATTGAATGATCATGAAGGATTCCGTAGCAAAATATTGAAGAAAATCAGGTGTCCAATCGAATATCGATCCCTCAGTCATCAAAGAAAAAGCAGTTAATTTTGTCATCATCGTATTGCCATTTGTGGCAGTTGCTGTGTACAAATTGGTTACAACACAACAGTGACTACATTTCAAAATCACTTAATTGGTTGTAAAATGCATTGAGACAACAATAGTTCTCAAAAGAACTATACAGCCAAGTCTTTGTTTTCTTATATACATATAAACTGTTACTGTGAAATATTTCCTTAAATAGTGAATGCAAGTGGCATCACTGGTATTAGTGTAACAGTATTAGTGTAAGAGGGAGAGATTTGTGTTTTTCAACTGGCTGCAATCAAACATTTGTAATCCATTACCAGCAGGTAATACATGTTAAAATCTCTGCCAAGTAGTTACTAAGCTTAAAAGTGAGCCGACAATTCCTAATAGTGGGACCAGATCAATTTTGTTTAAACTAAATAAATGGTCAAATGAAATATCATTTTCATTCTCCTCGTAAAAGCTGGCAAAGCAGATGCGTATCCGTGCAATGTTGGCAATATTCTGGGCATCTTAATTATCTGAATTGCTGTGTGGCACGGCCAGAGCAATTTGTCACTCTGTTCACATTTGGGCTTCTGTCATCGCAATCAGTTCACTTTCAGTCATCATCTTCATTAGTCGTGTTGACATACGGCAAGTTTACACATAGTGGTTGCAATCAGAGGTCACTCACATCGAGACATATCTTTGTATAAGATTGAAAAAAAGGCCTTGGACCGTGTAAATACTCAACACCAACTTTTCTCAGCAATGTTTTATTGCACCTGTTCAATTTGCAGCAAATAGATTTACGGCTAGTCTTGTTGACTTGTAGGCTTTAGTGACTTGCTTACCTTCTACACAAACATGTGGAAAAAAAGCCATCAAGCTACTCAAAGCCAGCCTTTTGGAAATGGTTGCAATCTTGCACAACATTCAACCTTCATTGTGCTATCCTGTGAAACAGGGAGAAATAAATAACAATAGAAACAATTCTGAAAAATAGCTCTCTGACTCACCAGCCCTGTTGGACTTTAACTTGGTGCTGTGAGACTTCTTCCTGTGCTTAGCCCAGTCCAATGCCGGCATCTCCACATATCATGGCATGGCACAGTGGTTAGCACTGCCATCTCACAGTGCCAGGGATTCGAGTTCAATTCCGGGCCTGGTTTACTGTCTGTGTCTGTGTGGGGTTTGCACATTTTCTCTGTGTCAACATGGGTTTCCTCTGGGTGAAGTTTTACAACACCAATTTTAAATCCAACCAATTTATTTGATAGTAAATCAGCGAGTTTTCAACCTTTTCGTCTTCGTCAGGCAAATGCAGTGTTCTAGTCCGCAATAGCACACATCAGCACAGACAGTCACAGATTGCTGATTAGAATGCGAATCCTTACACCTAACTTGCTATTCAAGTGTTAAAGTGGCTAACAATGTGTGTGAAGGGAACACTGAGCATTGGTTAGAGAAATGTGTATTTTCTCCAGACAGCACAGTAAGTGAGGTTTTTTGCTAACCCAGGCAAGTCACGGGGGTTACAGATAGTGTGATAGGTTAGATGTACGGATTCGCATTCTAATCAGCAATCTGTGACTGTCTGTGCTGATGTGTGCTATTGCAGACCAGAACACTGCATTTGCCTGACGAAGACGAAAAGGTCGAAAGCTCGCTGATTTACTATCAAATAAATTGCTTGGATTTAAAATTGGTGTTGTAAAACTTTACTGAGTTTACCCCAGTCCAAAGCCAGCATCTCTACATCATTTCCTCTGGGTGCTCCAGTCTCCTCCCACAGTCCAAAGATCTGCTGGTTCGGCAGATCAGTCATGCTAAATTGCCCCTTAGTGTCAGGTTGACTAGCTAGGGTAAATGCATGGGGTTTTGGGGACAGGGCCTGGGTGGGATTGGGATTGGTGAAGATTCGATGGGCTGAATGGCTTCCTTCTGCACTCTAGGATTCTATGATTCTATGACAGTCAAGCAACACTGTAGGACATCTTGGTAATACAACACATGTCATGATTGGTTTGACGTGACAAGGCTGTGGAGGCCAAGCCATTGAATATATTAAAGATAGACTTCTACGCCAGAATTCTATCACCTTGCCTGTAAGATCCTGTCCGAAGCCAACGGACAATGCTGCTCTTAGAGTCTCATCCACCTGATTCCGGGGCGGTCAAGGCGGTAAGGTTCTGGCTGTAGGCTCAAAGGCATCAAAGGGCATGGGGAGTATGGCATTGAGATAAAGGGTCAGCCATGATGACATGGACTGGCAGAGCAGATTCAAAGGGCTGCATGACCTAATCTTATTTCTATGTTTTTAAAGCCAGGATGGTGTCAGGGCCTGCAGCACCTCATCAAATAACCCTCTCCATTTTAATATTAATATAACAAGTCCAGTTGAGTTACTGATGAATGGTGGTCACAAGATTATTGATTGCAGGGAATTATATGGTATGGAGGTTACTTGCAGTTCAAGTCCAGTTGTTATCCAGGTCCTCATGGAGGTTGGCAATAGATGTGAATGTCAGAAAATATTGCAAGCAACTGCACTCATGGCCTCATACTGAAGAGAATGTTATCTTTCTATTATTTGGAATCCTTATATGTTGTGCTTCTATCCTTCATTTACTTTTCGGACTTTTGAATTTTTTTTCTAGTTACAAAAGTAGGATAGCAAATGAACTGTTGAAACATATTCTGACTCAAGCTGAAACAAGTTGATTCAAAGCAGGTAATCATTATTACTCACAAGATGCAAAACCAACTAAATATTTAAAGTCTTCCAACCCGCAACAGATTTGGTTGGCAGGATTTTGATCCAGATGCCACACAATTTGATTCAGCTTTCTGCTGTGCTAAAGTCAACTTGATGCAGTTGATATCAGGTCTACTGGCGCATGAAGGCCAATTGACCATTGAGTAAACTCAGTCGATCCTGCACATTTCAACATATTGATGCATAAAGGACATTTGCATTTTTCTTTGGAAATAGTGTTAGGTCAGGAGAGTTTGATAATGATATGTCAGCAATACAGCATAGACTGTAGAAAGCGTGTGCTCATTGAATTCTCAATCTCAGCCACTGGTGCAATCTGTTCGTGGGGAAAGGGGGAATAAAAAAGAACATCCTGATTGCTCTCACTTAGCAGTTGAATGATGGAGTGGTCTGGCACCTCCAGGTTATGTGGAATTCTGTGATATGTAGGATTCTCTTCCTCAAGATACAGTGGAAGCTGGGTCACTGAATTTATTCAAAGCTGTGTTATACAAGGGTGTCAAGAGTTATGTGGTTAAGGGAAAGTTAGGAAAGTGAAGTTGGGAAAGTGAAGTTGATACCATTACCAGGTCAACCATAATCTTATTGAATGGTGAAGCAGGCTCAAAGGGTTGAATATCCTATTCCAGCTCCTCAGTCCTCTCTTACTATGCTATCAGTCTAGATATGGAGCAAGGTAAAAGAGATGGAAGAATGCAAACATTAATGAATTAAATGAATGGCCTCCTTCTGCACTGTAGGGATTCTGCACTGATTCTAAATATGTTTGAAGCAAAAATCTGGACTAACACTGCACATTCTTTTGAAGACCAGTTTGTTAAGCTCCTTTTTGCCAAACATATATTGTATATTGGCTGCAGTACAGCCATCATTGTATACATTGGGTGGCATGATGACACAGTGGTTAGCATTGCTACCTCACAACACCAGGGACTTGGGTTTGATTCTGGCCTCGGATGAGTGTCTGTGTGGAGTTTACATGCCCTCCCTGTGTCTGCACAGGTTTCTTCCAGGGTGCTCCAGTTTCCTTCCACAGTCCAAACATGCACGGATTAGGTGGATTGGTCATGGTAATTGACCCTCAATGTCAGGGGATTAGAAAGGTAAATATGTGGAGTTATGGGGATAGGAGCTGGGTGGGATTGTGGTCAATGCAGACACGATGGGCCAAATGGCCTCCTTCTGCAGTGTAGGGATTTTATGATTCTTGTTTCTTGCCATTTTAGTAAAGGCTGCTTTATAAACATCTTAAGCACATTCCTGAAACTGGAATTAGATCTTTCTAAATACTATGTGGTGAGGGTCTCATGCCTGTTTGCAGAAAAATTTAGATTGTCCATGCCCACATCATAGTCTGCCCATATCACACTTGGTTACTTCAGGAGGCTGCAGCAAACCCAGAGGTCCATCGAGAGACAGACGGAGGTTGCCACTGGAAAGAGGTATTTAAATAGTTAGCTTGTTAAAGAGTTATTAAACCATTGAGTAGCTAAAAAAACTTGGCTGTTATTACTTATAGTGAAAGCCACCGATATAATAAACAAAACCATCTTCACAAGCTGTACCATATATATGTGTAACCAACAAGAACTGACATTTAAATAGGGATTTGTTTCAAGGAATAAATCTTACCCCAGGATTCACATCAACCACTAAACCTTTGCTTTTCTGGTTTATTACAATACCGGAAGCTTTCAATGAGATTACTGCCTTGTAATCACTGCCAGTTATCTATAATTCTCTATGTAATTCACTGATAGAAATCCAGTGTTATTTATAATTTATAGTCTTTAATGAATTTTTAATATAAAGTAAACTCTATGTTTTGTTTTCATGGTCAATTGGATTATGGCCAAATCCAATTTGTTTTAATATTAGTGCTGCATAGTTTAAGATCTCAAATACTGTACCACAGCCACTATTTATTGCAATTTTATACTTTGCATTTTATTTCTGCCGTGCTTTTTTTTTCACTTGATCGACTGATCTTAACCCAGCTATGATTGTGCTTTGATTAATTGCTCAATAATATCAATCGTGACTTGTTTTTCTGGATCTTATTTTTCCTTTGTACTGGCTTGAACAGTTGTCTGTGATTAAATTTTTGCTTTTCACTTTCTCAAGCTAGAACACTAAAGTAAGGTTTTTATAACTATTCAAAGTACTATTCTACTGCATTTTGTGACCTTTGGACTACAGGTCAAGCCACGGAGCGATCTTATCTGAGGTGGTCACCTGAATCCTCAGAAGATTTGATTTGATTTATTACTGTCACATGTATTGGGATACAGTGAAAATTATTCTTTACTGTATGCTATATAGATAAAACATACCATTTATAGAGTACATAGGGGAGAAGGAAACAAGAGGGGGGGACAGGAATTTACAGCCTTGCTCATCCAGAAACTTTAACATCCCACCCAAGGTCAATGAACCTTCCCACGTTCTGCTCCTTGCCTGCTCTGATTCCTGTGGTGAGTGGGGCAGTAAAATTCCAGCCAGGGTGTAGGAAATCACAGCTGACAAAGGGTCATCCTGACTCCAAACTTTGACTCTATTCTCTCTCCACAAATGCCGTCAGACCTGCTGATTTGCTCCAGCATTTTCTGTTTTTGTGTCAGATTCCAGCATCCGCAGTATTTTGCTTTTAGTGCTACAGTGTTCCCTTATTTACCCTATTCTGAATGTGTTCCCAAAAATGCAGTATGCTGAGTGAAAACTCACAAAACGAAAATCACTTCACCATTAGAAACCATATAACAAAGATGAATTCAATTAACATAATTCTCACAATAAAAAAGCCATTGGCTGCCTTGATTCTAAATAGTCCAAAACCATCTCAGTCACTTACTACACTTACAAGCGCCTTGGGTTGAATTTTTAGATGATGGGGGCTCAGCACCACCGTGCGATGAATCAGCAGCAAACACATCTCCCCAGGCTTTTGTTTTAGATTCAAATTAAGCTAGTTGACTCTGACTGGTTGAAGCATTATCATAAGGAATGCACCAGGGAATAGCTGTCCCCTAAGCTTTTGTTTGATTCAGTATCTTTGTTTTCTAGCAGCCAGGGCCTGCATACACTCAGCAATTTAAATATTATAATGAGCTTTCTGAACATTTGGCAATCATTTCCTGACTTGTTAGATTGGGTGCCCAATCTAATATTGTAGATGGTGCACTTTCATCATGGAAATGCATGTTCCTCCAGTTAAATTGGATCCTTGGACATTCATTTCACACCTTAAGGAAGGGCATGGTCCTATTTCTAGACCAAGTGTCATTTCTATTCTTGTGGCACAGTATCTTAGAATGGAATTCCTCCAAAAATAACACTAAACTGCCTGCTTGAAAAGAAAACCCAAAGTGACAGAGGCCAATTTAGGGAACAGTCAGGTTTGCAATTGCATTCAGAGTACAATTCGACAGTCTCCAAAAACAGGCACATGGATCTCAATGTGAGGTCACTGCATAAACTTCATTCTGCTTATTAATTTAAATGGTAGCAGTGGTCAGCCCATGCTTAATGTGCTGCTGAGTTACTGGGAACTTCAGGAGATAATTGATGAACCATCTAAAACCAGATTGCTCCATTTGAAAGGGAAGGTCTATTATGGACTTGAGAAGCTGAGTTACAAAGAGAGAGATTGAATAGGTTAGGACTTTATTCCCTGGAGTGTAGAAATGAGGGGAGATTTGATAGAGGTGTATAAGATTTTGATGGGTATAGATACAGTGAATGCAAGCAGGCTTTTTCCACTGAGATTAGGGGAGAAAAAAAACCAGAGGACATGGGTTAGGGGCGAAAGGAAAGAAGTGTAAAGGGAATTTGGGGGGGGTGGGGTTGGTGGTGGTGGTTCTTCACACAGACAGTGGTGGGAGTGTGAAATGAGCTGCTGGATAAAGTGGTAAATGCGGGGTCACTTTTAACATTTAAGAAAAACTTGGACGGGTTCATGGATGAGAGGGGTGTGGAGGGATATGGTCCAAGTGCAGGTCAGTAGGACTAGGCAAAAAATGGTCCAGCACAGATAAGAGGGCTAAAAGACCTGTTTCGGAGCTGTAATTTTCTATGGTTCTATGGCATCAGTGGAGGCTGCATGTAGCTGAGGAAGAGTGACTGGTCTGAAGAAAAGTGACTATGGTGCATGATGCAGAGAACAAGCTTCTCTGATGCAGAACCACAGCTGCATGAGGTCTACAGGGGAGACATGTCCTTTATTTGTAGGAGTATAATGAGATCTCTTGACAAACTTTGGAAAGACAGAGGAAGCAGAAAGCAATCTTTTTAATGCCAGCAGTGTAGCCCTGCGAACTGAGATGCAGTGCAGGAAGAAGCTTAGTGATTTCATCCAAGTCGGTAAGCCAATGAATTCATCCTCAAACTTCATTGTTATGTCTAGTACAGGCATGAAGACACTACAAATCTTAAAGATGTATGTTTTTAAAATGGACTGGAACAGTTTTTAAGATGGCTGACAATTCGTTAATGTTGGCACCAAGACAAGACCTAAATCTCAAACTAAGTATCTTATTAAAACATAAGCAGTCTCACCACTTGTGAACCCTCACAAGTTGTTTTATTAAGGATCAACTATTAATAAATGGCGCTGTGATCTTAGTCCCTCGTTCATTCCCCAAGGGAATGCCTTGACCAATCAGAGTTGACCTGCCCAGTTTGAATTTGAACTCAACTGAGAAGTTAACTGTTCAATGTTTCATTCTCCATGGCAACACATCCACCAATCAGCATTTTCTTCTCGTGCAGTTTGAATTGTTGTTTCTATGAGCTATCCTGATGAGTGCGAGATGAAAAACTTTGAAAGCATGCATAATTTCTCAGTAATATATAAATTAGGGAATGAAAATCAAATCAACTAGTAATCCAGAAACACAGGGTAATGCTCCAGGGTCCCGGATTCATTTCCTACCATAGCACTTGGTGAAATTTGAATTCAATTTAAAAATATTTGGAATTTAAAGCCTATTGTCAATTTATTTAAAAACTCATCTGGTTCACTAATATCATTTAGGAGAGGAAATCTACTGTTCTTACCTGGTCTAGCCTACACGTGACTTCAAAGCCACAGTAATGTGGCTGACTCTTAACTGCCCTCTGAAATGGGCAATGAGGGATGGGCAACAAATGACATCTCAGCTGGTGATGCCCTCATCCCACGAAAGAATAAATAAAAGGAGACTAATATTATTTTGGGCTCTAAGAGAAGCCTGGAACACTCTAAAAGAATAATTGAGTGTAATTAAAGATTGAAGATAGAAAAAAGAAATGTACAGCACAGAAACAGGCCCTTCGGCCCTCCAAGTCCATGTTGATCATGATGCCCCAATTAAACTAAAAAAAATCTTTTGCCCTTAATAGGTCTGTATCCCTCTATTCTTTCCCTACTCATATATCTATTCAGATGCTTTTTAAATGTTACTAAAGTGCTTGCTTCCACCACCTCCTCTGGCACCGCGTCCTAGACATCCATCACTCTCTGCATGAATCTCCCCACCCAACCCCCACACACACATATCTCCGTTAATCTTTCCCTCTCTCAACTTGGACCTCTTGTAATTGACACTTCCACCCTGGGGAAAAAGCCTCTGAATGTGTGTTAATTTTATGACTTTGATATATTGAATTAAGATATCATGAAAAGTAGTCGTTCAAATGTGAGGAATAGAAGGTTTAGTAGTGTGCCATGGCTTACAAACTGTCACAAAATAAATTTTTCCAGTGATGCTGGTACTGCTTCCGATCTAGTGTTGGGAATGGTAATTGAGGGATTATTATTAGGGGACTCCAGTCACTCTCATCAAAGTGCAATATGCTGATTTTCTATATAGAGATGCTTGTTCGTACAATTAAGAATAAAATAATGTTAAAAATAAATAAAAGCCATACATTCTTTCACCTCCACAATCTAATGTTGCATTGACTTTGCATCCTCCCAATCACCCTTGAACACAGTTCGACCATTTCAGTATTGGAAGCCAACTGAATTCACATTACAATAAATTGCTTCAACACGCCAATTACTGGGCCCCTTTATCAGAAAGGGAATTAAGGCATACATTAACATTGGTGTGATTGCAGCCAAGAAACTATATTTTAATTTAGCATAAAGCTGAGAGTGAATGAGGTTTTCTATTTGGAATATTTGTGTGCAGTAATTGTGGATTCTTTCTTATAGATGCTCATTTCCTGTTCTATATTTATCGCTGACATTAGGAGTTAAGGTATGTGTTGCCACCCCTGCTTTAGACTGCCACAATTATTCATTTCTAATTCCTATTTTTTTATGGGTTTCGTCAAACACTTGTTAAGTTTATCAGCTCAGAACCAATCAAATTATTTTTCTACCACTTTCAGGGAAATTCCAAAAATTAGCAAGTAGTTTTTGAAGCTTTGTAAAATACAAATTATCACGACCAAATACAGAAACGGCCAACAGAAGCTGCTGGCCAGATCATTTAATTTGCAATTTTTCCATTTCATTTTCATTTTTCCCTCTGGTAGAATTATAGAATAATATCATGTGGAGGAGACTATTCAACCCATCACATATTTGCCATTCCCCCACTGGTAGGAGGGATTTTCCACTCATTTTTAGCGGGTGGAGGCCCATAGTGCCAGTTACACTGACAGAATTTCTTGTTGCAACTGTCTTCCCCCTGCCAATGACACAATGGGAATCCTGTCATTCAAGCTAAAGGTTCTCATTAGAATGCATTTACAAATGATAAAAGGAATCTAATGTTCCTATCACGCTCGCCATGCAGTAGGCAGAAATGGGGGCAATGCAATGGTCTGTTAATCTGGGGTAGGATTTTTCAATCTCGGGATGAGTGCAGCTGTAAAATTCCTCCCAATATCCCTCCGGCTAATAATCCCCCAATTACACAATCCATTCCAGTCGGTCTGAGGGCATACCAAAGTGAATCATGACTGGTCTCCCACAGTGTGTACCTGACAGGCAGGACCCACTGGAGGAATTCAATTGAGTGCATCGCTCAGGGAGAGAGGGTCAGGCCTTGGAACTGACCCATACGTTATCCTCTGGAAAAACCCCTGAAACTTTCCAGGCACTGCCCCCACAATCCCAGCGCAGGGTCGATGCCCAGAAAGTGACAGAGACATTGCATTGTCTGGGCAGTGCTAGGGGTCAATGACTACAGGTTGCTCCATTGATTCTGTATATTATTGGAATGATGTTTGGATAGTCTGTGATGGTTTCTGTGGTCTTTATCCACTAACATTAACTCTGTGCTAGGTAGAATTCCTCTTACCCTTTACCTTTTTTTTGCTTTACCTTTCTTCATATGTGATTTTAGAAGGAAAATGCTATTTGACTGCAACAGCCATCACAGCCTATCCCAAAACTATCCTGATCCAGCATTGCAGAGACACATAAACACACGTGTAGGACAGGGAAAGACATATATGCAGACACACAATAACACATTTGCAACAGGAATCCCAGAGCGTAGAGAACCTTGCCTTGTTTCTGATGGTGATGCATGGGAAGATAGTGTTCACAATCGAGATATTTGCACAAAATAAATTCCGAAATAAAAATCTAAAATTCCTAAATAAAAGCCTAAATTCAGCTATGATTCCTACTCCTGAACATTAATAGGGTATATAGGTGTGGAGCAAAGCAGGTGAGAGTAGGATTGGACTCATCTTAATGTTCTCTCTCTTCTCTTTAAATAGCTTGCAAAACTCGCAACCTCAGCACAAGGATGATGTATGACATAAGAGTTGCCAGCATCAATGCCACTATACCCTGTAAATGAGTTGCCAACTTCAGGTCAGATTGTATAAAAAGAGAGGTGGGGGGATAAAATCATAAAAAAAGTGATTTTTATTTAACTACAGTGCAGAAAGTAAAATAAAGTTTATTTATTAGTCGCAAGTAAGGCATACATGAACACTGCAATGAAGTTACTGTGAAATTCCCCTAATCGCCTCAGTTTGGCACCTGTTTGGGTCAATGTAGCTAACCAGCATGTCTTTCAGAATGTGCGAGGAAACCAGAGCACCCAAAGAAAACCCACCCAGACACAAGCAGAACATGCAGATTCCACACAGATAGTGACCCAAGGCTGGAATCAAATCCAGGTCCCTGGCGCTGTGAACCAGCAGTGCTAACCACTGTGCTACCATGCCAACCCAAGTCTAAAAACAATAAGAAATCCTTTGAATAGCTTGTCTTGAGAGTTACACAGCCTAGAGTATGTTCCAAATTAATGAAAGAGAAAAGAGTGAAAGGATATGCCAAGAGGGAGAGATGAAGTTACATGGGAGGAGATTTGTATCAAGCATAAATACCTGCAGGTCAAAAAGTCTGCTAAAAATATGCAGCAAACTGAGGTGAGATGACATTTGTAAACTGAATGAATTCACTAGGAATGCATTTCAAATCCTCAGGGTGTTTCTATCTCTTAACTGCCCAACATTTAATGTCAGAATGAAATCAGTTATTTATTCTTGTTCGTTGAAGAAGATTTTCAATTATTTGATTGAAGTATTCAAAATCATGAAGAATTTGATGGACTAAATAAGAAATTGTTTCCAGTGGCAGGACTGTCAATAACCTGCGGACAAAGATCTCAGGTGAGTGGCAAAAAAATAACAAAGGCTGTGAGGAGAAAATTACTTATGCAGCAAGTTGCTGTGTTCTGGATTGTTGGAATGATCTTATTAAAGGGAGGTTTGAAGTAGATTCAGTAATTTTCAAGAGAGAATAAAGGATAATTACTAAAGGGGAATAAATTGCAGTTCTGTGGGGAAATCAAATTAATTACATAGCTCTTTCAAAGAGTTGGCACAGTCTCAGTGAATTGAATGGCCTTCTTTTTTACTGTACCATTCCATGAATCCATAAAAAATGCCAGAGTATTTAAGTCCTCAAAGGGTTAAACGAACAAAGCTAAGCAGCAAGTAAGTGGCATTATTGTATGGATTGTATTTTTGAGGTTTTTTTTGATGCACCTTGGTCCAGGCCTTTTTCGCTACAGTGGATGCTGTAATCTACAGGAGCTGAGCCTGAAAAAAAAATCCCCAGCTGTTTAACTGCTAGAGGCTTGATCATAAGCTGACACTGCTTTCAAAAGCTATTGATCAAAAACTCTGCCTGCATTCAAAATAGGAGATAGCAAGGAATTAAAAGTAGGACAGGCAGATGCTGACGGGTAGTCCTTCCACAGGCTTAGCTAGCTTACAGTTCTATCTGCTTTGCTTTGCTCAGAGAACTGTCTGATAGCTATTGTTTTATTGTGATGAACTGGTCTCTCCCATTCCCCGAAGGCTTTCTGACTAACTCTGCATGGTAAATATTGACACCTGTAAACCAAACTGGCTATATTCATTGGCTGTCAACCATCCTCCCATCTGTTGCCTAAATAGTTGCAAGCAAAGCATCCTGGGATTCTGGTTCTCTTTTCATTGCAAGCTGTGGAAACTGCTGCCCATAGCTAATCTCAGAACCAAATGGCTGTACGGAGACCCGTAGAGACTAAAGAGAAAACACAGGCTCATGTGCTCAATGCGTACACCATTGGCCTCTCCTGCCCACTCCTTTCTGTAGTTAACACATGCCAGGGTAATCTGCTTAGTTGCCAAGAGGAGCTTTCTTCCCATTCCCCATGAGATCACACTGAGATCACGATCAGAGCCCAAATGCGTTCTCGTCTGATTCCATTGTCCCCCAGAGTGGGATTAATAACTAATTATGTCGGGTCATTCATCCAGATGGCCTCTCAGATGTCCCATTGTCTTTACCTGACCTTCCAGATGGCCCTTTGACCTTGAGGTTTATCTCCATGGCGACACGGAGCCTCGGTTGCCTTGCAGGGGCTGTGAAGAAATGGCCAAAAGGGAGGGGAGCTAATCTGCGCACACTTTGTATTCGGGTCCCATCTCGAGCCTGTTAAATCCCATGAATGGACAGAAATGCTATCTAATCCCAGCTGAGTGATGACCATGGTCATGATTCTGTATTACACGCTATGTTTTTGAAATCAGCAGATGGCTTTTTACACGGAAACATGAGTTTAATTCAAAGAACATCAATAACCATAATTTGATCTTTTTATGCATTGATGTCAACAATAGGGTAATAGAATGGAATTACAAAATATTATTGTGCAAGGAATACAATTCAGTGAATTAGAGGTTCTGAAGCATTCCTTTCCTGACAATCTGCATGGTCCATTTGCAAAACCAGTAAAAATATGTTATTCACCACAGATCTGTAGCTGACTGCAGTTTCTTTTATGATCCCGGCAGCTTGGTTTTAAATTTGAACTCCTGTACATCTCTAAGTAAGGCAGTTATTTGGCTTTCCTAAAACATAATTTCTTTTTCTAAAAAAAATATACATTTAGAAGAACACGCGGCGTGAGCGGAATTTGTAACTAGGGATCAGTGCAAGAACTGAAGTGCAAACCCAAAGTGACCTATATTGATGCACTTTCTGTTTATCCACAAATGCTTCTTTCTGGTTCAGTTCAGACCAGTCTGGGTTCGATTGTGATTGTACCTCCGCACTGCAGGTCTACGTTTCTCTACACTCACCAGAGATCTGTGTCTGTGGCCGGAGCTACAGCAAAAACGGATTATCATTAGTGTTCTTTTCCTATTTATTCTTAGAATACATCGAGGAGGGATTTTTCTGGCTTGTCCCCTTTCCCGGCAAGAGCTGCGTCTTTCCTGCCTGGGTTGTTGCTGGCCTTGGAATTGTGGGGTGGACTTTCGCCAGGTAATGGATGTAGATTGTCAAGAAGTGAGTTTTGCTGTCATTGAATCATAAATTCTCTACAGTGCAGACAAGGCCATTCAGCCCATTGAGTCTGCACTGACTCTGGCAGAGTATCTCACCCAAGCTCTCTCCTACATTCTATCCCCATGACTCCACAAATTTCCCATGGTTATCAATCTAATTGACACATCTTGAGATACCCAAGGGACAATTTAGCATGGCCAATCTATCTAATCTCCACACCTTCAGATTCTGAGAGGAAACCCATGCAGACATGGGGAGAAGGTGCAAACTCCGCACAGACAGACACCCAAGGCCAGAATTGGACCCAGGTCCCTGGAGTTGTGAGGGAGCAGTGCCACCTAATCAATCTTTTCTTTTTTCAAAAATTCACTTCCACGATGTGTGCTTCACTGACAAGAATGATGTTTATTGCCCAACTTTGATTGCCTGAGAAGATGGTAATAGGCCTTTTTTTTTTGAGTTGTTAGTTCTTTCAGTGCTTTGGTGGAACTGAGTGCTGAGGTTCAAGAGTCAATCACCTTGATGTCAGTCTGAAGTCACATGTAGGCCAGTCAGGATAAATAATGATTTGAATTTACACAGCACCTTTAATGTAGCAAAAACATCCCAAGGTGCTTCAAGGGAGATTAATGGATAAAATTTGACACCAAACCACATAAAGAGCTACTACTTTAGTCAGAGGTAACTTTTAAACAATGACTTAAAGGGAAGAGAGATAGATGGGCCAATACTTTTAAGAAAGGAATTCCTAGCCTGTGAAATTCTTTGGGGTTTTGTGAAAAACACTCTCTAAATTCAAGTTTTTTCTTACCTCACTGCTCTGAGTTTGGGCTATTATTGGAAGCACTCATGACTTTATGTTGCTCCATTTTGACATGGATGGTGTTTGTTTAGGATTTGTGGGATGGTTAAATCATCGTGTTGTGGCTGGCTGGTGGCCATTCTCAATTTCAGAGAGAGTTGTCTGGAAAGTTAACTCACAACAATTGGGCTTTTTTCAAAGTTCTTTTACTTCTATGACATCTTTTGATGTGGTTTTAATGGTTAAGCCAATTACAATGGGCACGAAATGACATGTTATAAATAGTTTCATGTTTATAAAATCATAAGAATGTAAAAAAAATGGGAGCAGTAGCGTTTGTAGAATCCCTACTGTGCAGAAGGAGGCCATTTGACCCATTGAGCCTGCACCAACCACAATCCCACCCTGGCCTTATCTCCATAACCTTCCTAGGCCCCCTGACACTATTGGACAATTTAATATGGCTAATACACCTATCCTGTCCATCTCTGGATTGTGAGAGGACACCCATGCAGACATAGGGAAAATGTCAAACTTCACACAGGCAGTGCCCTAAGGCCAGAATTGAACCTGGGTCCCTGGTGCTGTGAGGCAGAAGTGCTAACCACTGTGCCAGCATGCTGCCCCAATAATTTGTTGATCGTTGGCTTCAATTGCACTTTCCTGCCCAAATCCTTCCCTAAAACACTTACCCAACCCTTTCATTCCCTGCCTGACCAAAAAGTTGTGTATCTATACATCCAATGATGGAGCATCTGTAACTCTCTGGGGTAGAGAATTCCAAAGATTCACAACCCTTTGAGTGAAGGGATTTCTTCTCTTCTCCTCATTTCACTCCTAAATGATAACCAACTCATCTTGAGCTGTGACCCCTGTGTTCTAGATACCCCGGCTGGGGGAAGCAATTTTCAGTGCCCAACACTCTCAAGCCCTTTCAAAATCATTTCTATTTCAATGAAGTAGACTTTCATTCTTCTAAACTGCAGAGAGTATGTAGGTCTAATTTACTCAGCCTCTCATCATAGGACAACCTTCTCAACCAGGGACCAATCTAGTGAATATTTATCCCATTGGCTCCAAAGCAAGCATATCCTTCCTCATTTGTGGATTTTAAAGTTGGTAACTTTTGCCCCACAAAGAATAATTAAAACCTTTTGATAGGTCACTGAGGTGCTGAATTCGGTTAACTCTTCCTAGCCCACAGATTAATCAATAAGAATAGGTAACAACACTTCCTACCTGATTATCCTCAACACCAGTGTCCTGCAAATCTGTATCCCTCAGCCCCTTACTATACTCCTTATGCATTTATGACTGTATGGCCAACTCCATTTTTAAGCTTGCCGCTGACACCACCGTAGAGCCTCCAATGTTAAACAATGACGAGATGGAGAAGATAGAATGAAAGAGACAGATTATCCACGAATGGAGTGATGACAATAATCTCACTCTCAATGTCAATAAAACAAAGGAGATAGGCATCGACATCAGGAAGCATAGTTGAGGACATGTCCCTGTCTATATCAATGGTGGTGAAGAGGAGAGGGCCGAGAGCTTCAAGTCTCTAGATGTTCAGATCACCAACAATTTGTCCTCATACCTCCACAGCAACACTTTAGTTAAGAAAGCCCACCAACGCCTCTACTTCTTCAGAAGGCTAAGGAAATGCAACACGTCAGCTATAACTCTCACCAACCTTTACAGATGCACCATAGAAAGCATTCTTTCTGATTACATCACCCCATGGTATGGCTCCTGACAACAAGAAACTACAAAGGGTTGTGAATGCAGCTCAGTTCTCATGCAAACCAGCCTTCTGTCTATTGACTTGTCTATACTTCCCGCTACCTTGGAAAATCAGCCAACAAATCAAGAATCCCATGCACACCGGACATATTGGGTGGGATTTTATGGCCTCGCTCATCCCAAGACTCTAAAATCAGTGGACTTTCCCATGTGCCCCCCTCGCCTGCTCCGATTCCCCTGACGGGCGGGCCAGGAAAATTCCAGCCATTCTCTTCCACCTTCTTCTAAAAGGAAAAAGATACAAAAGTCTGAAAGCATGCACCAACCGACTCAAGAACAGTTTCTTCCCTGCTGCCATCAGACTTTTGAATGGTTCTATCATACATTAAGCTGATTGTTCTCTTCACCATATCAGTACCTGCAATGCTATATTCTGCACCCTATCTTTTCCTTCTCCTCTATGTACTCTATGACCGGAATGGTTTTGTCTGCATAGCACACAAGAAACAATACTTTTCACTGTATCCCAATACATGTGACAACAATAAATCAAATCAGTTCAATAAGAGAAATAGTTGTGTCACAAGGTCACCCTGAAAATGTGAAGATCAACTGTTGGGGCACAATTTAAATACAAGACAATCAAAAGGCTACCTCATATTTCCTCTGTAGATTATTTATTTTAATCTGCACTTCCCGAGGTTTTCACTTGAGTGCATTTTAAACTCTGTGACCTGACCTTATCCGGTGAGTGGGAGTTCTGTTCACAACAGGGCATATAAAGACACAAACTCAATTTATTTTGTAAATTGAGTTTGTGCCTTTATATGCCCTGTTTGTGAACAAAACTCCCACTCGCCTGATTAAGGGGCAATGCTCCAAAATCTAGTGGCTTGTGCTACCAAATAAACCTGTTGGACTTTTATTTGGTGTTGTGAGACTTCTTACTGTGTTTACCCGAGTCCAATGCCAGCATCTCCACAACCTGGTCTCACTCCAGTCCTCTTTGACCCTGAAACTCAGGCCCTCAGAAAAATATCACAGTGTGCCCTAGTCATCTCTCCTCTCCTAATCTTCACACAACTCAGCTTCACCTATGTGTGTGCATAAGCAATGGCTCAATGGTAGTATCACAGGGCTATGAATCCAGAAACTCAGCTAATGTCCTGGGGATTCAGGTTTCAATCCTGCCACGGCAGGTGGTGAAATTTGAATTCAATAAAAAAAACCCTGGAATTAAGAATCTACTGATCGTCATAAAATCATTATCAAAGAACAAAGAACAAGACAGCACGGGAAACAGGCCCTTCGCCCCAACGAGCCCAAGCCGTCTCCCCAATGTTCCCACCTCTACCTGCGATCCCTGCCTATGTTTATATTATAAATTGTCAGAAAATCCAACTGGTTCACTGCTGTCCTCTAGGGAAGAAAATCAATCGTCCTTAGCTGGTCTGGCCTACAATGTGACTCCAGAGCCACAGCAATGTGGTTGACTCTCAACTACCCTTGGGCAACTAGGGATGGGCAATAAATGCTGGGCAGACAGCGATGCCCATACCCCATGAATGAATAAACAAAAAGTAATCTCAAACATGAAACAATAAGTGCTTCCTTCCAGCCTCTGCTCTTTTAGCTCCCAAAGTGTTCCCAAATCTCATTCCTCAGGAACACTCCCAGGTCTGAGTTTTAACCTGAGCTCCAGTTCACCCAGTTTCTCTGAATAACACTCAGATGGTCTTGATCTTGCCTGAGTCATTCTGGTTGCCCCCTTGCTGACTTTAAAAATAAACCTAAAAGATCAAAATAGATTCAGTCAGTAAACAATGAGGGAGATGCAGAAAAAGATTTGAGGATGTAAGTGGACGGACAGAATGTGTGAGAGCTACAGACAGAGAAAGAAAAAGTGGGAGACAAACCAAAAGACAGAGCAGGCTACTGAGCGAGAATGAAAGTGAAAAACAGATGGAAGGAGAGAACTACACCATGAGGGATGGACAGTATCATACAATGTAGAGACGTTGAGGTTGTTTCCTGTAGCTCCAGTGCAAGGCTTTGAAGAATTTCAAGAACAGCAGTTATTTTCTCAGCTGTAAATCTCCCTGTCTTTATGCTGGAACTGCCAGTCCTAATACGAAGGTCAGAAGGGTTTCTTGGTTTAACCTAGGGTTCCCTAGAAAGCAGCCCCAGAGAATATTGAGCTGTGCTTTCTGGGTGTGAGCTAACTTACATTCAATGCTCCTCCTGTGAAGTTTCCAATTCATTCTTGCAAAGCTTAAGAATTTACGATCAGCTTATATTAATATTGAAAGGGGAAAAGGTAAACTGAGTGTTTTAAATTCTTGGTTGATATACATGTGATCAAACGAGGGCACACATACAGAAAGTTAACAGTGCAGCTGTGCTTAGATCTTTATTGCATTGTACTGTGTTTTTATTTGCACCATAAAAGTGGGCTCTGTACCCACTGCATATAATAGGACCCAGGGCAACATGAGGCCAAGGATGTTCCCTAGCAACCACTAGACCTCAGCTGTACAGCTCACTGCATCAATTCCACCACTCCGGCAAGTGGCAGAAAAGGGAATTTTGATTTCACGTGAATTGAAAAGTTAACACAAAATTTATTAACAATTTATTAATTATAGTCCAGTGTCAAGACAGAGGTTGGATTATAGACATGTGAGGATTTAGAGGAGTGGTCATTTCACATGCACCCTGACATTGTTCTTCTTTTATACATATTCATTCATGGAACAAGGGCATCTTTGGCTGGCCAGCATTTATTGCCCATCCCTAATTGCCTGAGGAAAGTTGAGAGTCAATCACATTGCTGTGGCTCCGGAGTCATATGTAGGCCAGACCAGGTAAGGACAGTAGATTCCCTTCCCTAAAGGACATTCCTGGCTTGAGTTACGGTTTGTGTGGAGTCTGCACATTATCCCCATGTCTCCATGGGTTTCCTCTGGGTGCTCCGGTTTTCTCCCAGAATCTGAAAGATGTGCTGGTTAAGTACATTAGGCATGCTAAATTCTCTCTAAGCGTACCCGAACAGGTGCTGAAGTGTGTTGACTTGGGGATTTTCACAGTAATTTCTTTGCAATGTTAATGTAAGCCTATTTCTGACACTAATAAATAAACTAGTGAACCAGATGAGTTTTGCCAACATTCAACAACAGTTTCATGTCATCTGTAGATTCTTAATTCCAGATATTTTTTATCGAGTTCAAATTCCAACATCTGCCCTGCTGCAATTTGAATCCAGGTCTCCAGAACATTAGCTGAGTTTCTGGATTAATAGATTAGTAATAATACCACTGGGCCATCGCCGCCCCCAGGGATAGGGAATAATGTAAGTATTGGGAAATTAGGCTACAGGGGTCTCTTACATTGGCACCTTCCTTTTGAAGTGAAATCTATGGAATTATGTGAATCTGTCTGTTGTAATAATTGCTCTCAGTGCTAGATATGCTCTCCTGTATTTGTTCTGCTTGTTTGCCATTAGGACATTGTCTAGTTACTTTGACACTGCATGCCTGGCACCAATTAATAAACAGATGTAATTATTAATCAAAGTTATTCGCAGTCTATTCAATGGGGTAGATTTTGACTGTCTGTGACAAAATAACACTGTAGCAATATAACCTCACATGGTTTTTCAAGTGCCAGCATTCCATGAGTGTTGCTAACCCAGCCAAGGCCCAGAACTTGCAATTGCCCCTGCCTCACTTTGCTAATGTCAAGGTGTTTGCCATTTGCCACACCCTTATCTGTTTGACAGTGGCACCTCATTAAAACCAAGCCTTCAGATTCACAGCACCAGCAGGATTTGAAGTACGCAACAGTGATTTCTTTGCTGCTCATATATTCAATCAGTTAGGTTCTACAATAGGTGGGTGATGCATTCTATCATATTCCTGCAAGCTGCTGAAGATTAAAATGACTCCAACTGATTTTTTTTTTAACAATGCAACAATTGTCATGTCCGAGATAACATCAGGATCACTGATTAACAGTGACTGTATAAACCGATTATTAAAAGAAATGGCAAGCTCAAATATTTACTGCTGTATTTGGGTTCAATTTTCATGACTCCTGTTATTCCATAAAACTGAAAATAGGTGATCTTTATTTTATATGTCCGCTCCATGAGTTAATCACAGTTTTAAAATTTTCAGTTGATTCAGCATGCAAGACCCTTTGAAGCAGAGAATTCCAGGTTTCTATTGTTCGTTGTGTGAAGGTACTTCCTGATTTTATTCTTGAGTAACCTGGTTCTGATTGTAAAAATCATGCCCCCGTGCTCTGGGTTCCTTTACCAAAGGAAGTAACTGTTCCGTATCTGATCGTTTGAATCCTTTCATTATTTCAAAGACCTCAAATCAAGCATTCCTCAAGCTTCAAAGCTCAAGGAAATCAAACCAGGTTTATGCAATCTGGATTCACTGGATACGATTTAGCTGGCCTGTTCACCATGGGCACAAGTCCCAGTATGGACACTAAATCTCATGAGAGGGTCGCGGGGGATTTGGGCCAGTGAAACTCTTGTTTGAGATCTTCCCCACACTCCACTGGTATATAACTGTATTTAAAGTTTATTCATTAGTGTCACAAGCAGGCTTATATTAACACTGCATTGAAGTCACCTTTAGTCACCGCACTCCAGCACCTGTTCGGATACATTGAGAGAGAATTTAGTATGGCCAATGTACATAACCAGCATGTCTTTCGGACTATGGGAGGAAACTGGAGCCCAGATCAAACCTTCGCAGGCACAAGGAGAATGTGGAGACTCCACACAAACAGTTACCCAAACTGGGAATTGAACCTGGGTCCCAGGCACTGTGAGGCAGCAGTGCTAACCACTATTCCGTGGGGTATAATCAGGTTTCATACGTATGTTGAATACAGTGAATATGCTACATAGTGTGGGATACATTTTTGAAAGCTCTATTTTCCAGGCTTTCATTTCAGTGGGAGAAACCTGAGCCAATCACTCACAGCATTTCAATCAATAATGGCTGCATGATTAAGACCTAATGACGATGCAAGGTATAAGAA
Source organism: Sphyrna mokarran (assembly GCA_024679065.1). NCBI lineage: Eukaryota > Metazoa > Chordata > Chondrichthyes > Carcharhiniformes > Carcharhinidae > Sphyrna > Sphyrna mokarran. Next base: position 35,880,257 of record JAGIQG010000005.1, on the reverse strand, counting down.
TTTCACACCCGCTGTATTGATGCAAAATGATTTTGGCTTTGCAGCAAGAAGAATTGTATTGCTACTTGCACATGAATTTATCAAACAAACAGTAGTTTGTTTCAGCAAGGTTTAAGAAATTGCTGTCACTGGAAGACAAGTTAGACTTCATTTTTCACCTTGTTAATGTTAACAATGGCTGCCAAAAGTCACTTGACCTTTTTCGACTGCAATATGGTTAAGTTCTGGAAGATGCAAGTGGATTGTAGGGAGAAATATCCAGACATGTGAAAACATTTGAACTGCAATTTGCATTTTCACAAGAGTAAATAGAAACTCATTGTGGTTTCTTGAAAGTGTAAATAACTCTTGCTTATCTCCCCAAACCTGGGAGCAGGTTTGTAAGGGGCTTGTATTCAACTTCATTGACATTTTTCTCTTTACATACTTTTACAGTCACTTTTTATGTCCCCACCAGCTGACCTTCACACTCTATTTTCATCTTCTTAATCAATTTCTTGGTCCTCTGCTGAATTTTAAACTGCTTCAAATCCTCAGACATGTTATTTTTTCTTGTCAATGCATATGCTTCTACCTTGAATCTGATGCTATCTTTAATTTTCCTTGTAAACCATGGATTAGCCATAATTCCATTACCACTCTTACACCAAACAGGAATAAACGAATTCTGGAGTTCACCGATTCACTCTTTAAATGTCTGCCACTGTCTTCTCTTTCAGTAATGTTTACCAGTCTATCATGGCCAATTAAAACCTCATACCTCCAGAAGTGGCCCCAGTGCCCTAGGAATCTGAAACCCGTCCCCTTACACATCTTTTCAGCCATGTATTCATCCTACATATCCTGCTGTTTCCGATCTGATTAGTGTGAGGCAAAGGTAGTAATCCTGAGAACACTATCTTTGAGGTTCTACATTTTGCTTATTTCCCAGCTCCCTATACCCTGCTTTTAGGACCTCATCCCTTTTTTTAAATCGATGTTGCTTGTACCACATGGAATTCGACCATTGGCTGTTCACCCTCCCCCTTGAGAATGTTCTGAAGCCACTCCGAGACATCCTTGGCTGGAGCACCAGGGAGGCAACCTATCATCCTCCAGTCTCATTTGCAGCCAAGAAATGCCAGTCTATTCCTCTTACTATTAAATCTCCTACAATAATTGCATCCCACACTTTTTACTCCTCCCCTCTTCAGCAGAACAAAGGATGCAACAGATTTGGCTTTTGCTGTTTTTCCCTGAAAGGCACAAAGGATCTCATCGAGGAATTGAAAAACCTTTTCTTTCAATCAGTCAAAAATCCGCTGACCTACTGAGTCCACCTGAAAAGACAAATGTCTGAACACTCAACTACAGAAGCCAGTGTTGATATTAAACCAAACCTCAAGTTTCAACCTCTTCACTTCTGAAAGAAGGAAATCAAGCAGCAAGTCCGCAATAATATCTTAAGAAAATTGATTTAAACTCTCATCATCGAATCCCTATAGTGCAGAAGAAACCATTCGGTCCATTGAGTGTGCACCTAGTCTCTGACAAAACATATTAGTAAGAAGTCTGGCAACACCAATTTTAAATCCAACCGATTTATTTGATAGTTGGATTTAAAATTGGTGTTGCCAGACCTCTTTCCGAGTTTACCCCAGTCCAACGCCGGCATCTCTACATCAAGAATATATTAGCCAGGCCTTCTTCCTGTCCTATCCTTGTAACGCCAAATATTTACCATCGCTAATCCATTTAACCTACACATCTTGAAACACTAAGGGACAATTCAGCATGGTCAATCCACCTAATCTGCACATCTTTGGACTAGGGAAGGAAACTGGAGCACTGGGAGGAAACTCACGCAGACATGGGGAGAATGTGCCAACTCCACCCAGGCAGTCACCCAAGGTCGGAATTGAACCTGGGTCCCGGGGCTGGGCCCCTAAGCACTGTGCCACTGAGCTGTCCTTTCAATATTTATATGTTATCTTTAAATATTTTCTAATCTTCATCTGCTTGAATTTGTTGTTTCTGTGTTTTATTAACAACTTTATCACTTTTATTTATGTGACTTTCATCAGTAAGTTCTTGTAATTAACTAACCTTTTTCTTCTTTAGGACTAAAGTTTAATGGCAGGTTATTTTTAACTTGAACCACTCATAAATTAAAAGAGGGCTACAAACGCATACACATTTTCTTAGCTCATAGCCCACTCGAAGGAAATACCTTCTACATAGTCAGCAATCAGTAAGAAAAGGTCTGCTGTCAGTCACATCAAGAGCTTCATTGACGTCACAGTCCTTGACTAGAGCATGATATGGAGCCAGCTATAGAACTACGAAAGATTCTGAGCAGATATCAAATGGATCAATTAAATGCCATAAGTCAACAATTCAGTTGAAAATTGAGAAAACGAGGCCTGCTGCAATATTCCAGTGAAGTTCATCTTCCAGCTAGGAACATTGCATCCTTCCGTACTCAAAATCAAATTCAACAACTCTACCCCGCCTTCACACCTTTGTTTTCATTTCATTTTATTTTTAACTATTCTTTTCCTTTTATTTCTTTATTGTCTTTCTTTATTCCCTCCCTGTCCCCCCCCCACCATTCTTTCCCCGTATTTTCACTCCCTTTACTTCCTCTTCCTACTTTTTCTCAATTTTACTTCTCTCCCATCCACCACTCCTCTCTCCATGATTTCATCTGTCACAGTTTATCCGCTGATTTTAACTTCTCTGCCATTTGGCCATTCATACCTTCTATTCTCTCTATGGACTGCTATTAGCAACCTTTCCCCTTATTTTTGTGGCAATAACTCATCTTTCATTCCCTCACCCTACAGTGTAAGTACCTCCCATTTTCTGTGCCTTTTAACTTTGACAAAAGGTCACCTGGACTCGAAGCGTCAGCTTTTTTCTCTCCTTACAGTTGCGGCCAGACCCTGCTTAAATTTTCCAGCATTTTCTCTTTTGAGTACATAAAAGGCAAAAGAGTAACCAGGCAGAGAGTAGGACTTCTTAAGGATCAACAAGGTCATCTATGTGCAGATCCACAAGAGGTGGATGAGATCCTAGATAAATCTTTTTCATCAGTATTCACTGTTAAGAAAAGCATGAATGTTAGGGAACTTAGGGAAATAAATAGTGATGTCTTAAGGAGTGTATATAAGGTGGTGCTGGAAGTCTTAAAGTGCATCAAGGTAGATAAATCGCAGGGACCTGATGAAATGTATCCCAGGACACTGTAGGAGGCTAGGGAGGAAATTGTGGATCCTCTACCAGAGATATTTAAATCATTGATAGTCACGGGTATAGTGCCTGAAGATTGGAGAGTGGCAGATATTGTGTCTTTGTTTAAAAGGGGCTGTAGGAAAAAACCTGGGAACTACAGGCTGGTGAACCTCACATCTATAATGTGTAAGTTGTGAATAGGTATCTTCAGAGATAGGATTTACAGGTATTTAGAGATGCAAGGACTGATTTGAGACAATCAACATAGCTTTCTGAATGGAAGATCATGTCTCACAAATTTGATTGAGGTTTTTGAAGGGTAACCAAGAAGGTAGATGAGAGTAGTGCAATTGATGTTGTCCACATGGACTTTAGCAAGGCCTTTGACAAGGTACCGCATAGTAGGTTGTTGCATAATGTTAGATCTCATGAGATCCAGGATGAGGTAGCCAAATGGATACAAAATTGACTTGATGACAGAAGACAGAGGATGTTGTAAAGGGTTTTTCAAACTGGAGGCCTGTGACCAGTGGAGTGCCTCAGGGATCAGTGCTGGGTCTACTGTTATTTGTCATTTATATTAATGATTTGGATGAAAATTCAGTTGGCATGGTTAGTAAGTTGGCAGATGACACTAAGATTAATGGCATATTGGACAGTGACGAAGGTTACCTAGGATTGCAACAGGATCTTGATCAATTGGGCTAGTGGGCTGATGAATAGCAGATGGAGTTTAATTTAGACAAATGTGAGGTCAATTGAACAGGGCAGAACTGACTCAGTTAATGGTAGGTTGTTGGAGAGAGTTATAGAAGTTAAAGATTTAAGGGCACAGGTGCATAGCTCCTTGAACGTGAAGTCACAGGTGATCAGAGTGGTGAAGAAACATGCTTGGTCTCATTGGTCAGAACATTGAATACAGGAGTTGGGGCGTCTTGTCGAAGTTGTACAAGACATTAGTAAGGCCACACTTGGAATACCGTGTACATTTCTGGTCACCCTATTAGAGAAAGGGTATTGTTAAATGAGAAAGAGTGCAGAAAAAATTTACTAGGATGCTACCAGGACTTGATGGTTTGAGTTATAAGTTATAAGTTGGATAGACTGGGACTTTTTTCCCTGGAGGGTAAAAGGCTGAAAGGTGATCTTGTAGAGCTCTATAAAATAATGAGGGGCATAGACTAGCTAGATAGTCAGTATCTTTTCCCAAGGAAAGGAGTCTAAAACTAGAGGGCATATGTCTAAGATGAGAGGGTAGAGATATAAAAGGATCCAGAGAGGCAATTTTTTTTCACACAGAGGCTGGTGAGTGTCTGGAACAAGCTGCCAGAGATAGGTACAGTTTTGCCTTTTAAAAAGCATTTAGACAGTTACATGGGTACGATGGGTACCGAGGGATATGGGCCAAATGAGGGCAATTGGGAGTAGGTTAAGGATTAAAAAAAAGGGGCGGCATGGACAAATTGGCTGAAAGATCTGTTTCCATGCTGTAAACCTCTATGACTCTTATGAGTATTTTAACACGTTGGATCATGTAACTGTTTCCCACTGAAATATAATACTATGCCAGCAACAACAATGTCTATTGATATAGTGCCTTTAATATACAAGGGTGTAAATTTGGTTTCTGCTGTGTTCCTGGAACCAGCACTATGTAAACATTGGAGCCTCCTACAGCCTTACCAGTAGCTTCTGGCATGGCTGGCAGAGTACGTTTCTGTCATCTTGTTCAGTGTTCAAATATCCAAGGTATCTGTATTCATTTAATTCTGGCCACTTGTCCAGCTCCCATTTTGACTGCTCCATGATGATCATATCTTCAGTAACCCAGGCCGTAAACTCTAGAATTCCCTCACTAAACTTTAATTTGCATATAAATTGGGCAAATCAAATTAGTAGTAATCCTTGTAGAAGAGGAATTCTTCGAGGGTGTACGGGATGGTTTTCTGGACCAATTAGCTGAGGAGCCAACTGGAGAATATGCCATCCTAGACTGGATATTGTGTAATGAGAAAAGAATAATTGGCAATTTAGTTGTGTAGAGCCTCTTGGGATGAGTGATCATAATATGATAGAATTCCTTATCAACGTGGAAGTGATATAGTTGATTCTGAGACTTGGATTCTGAATCTAAATAAAGGAAATCATGATGGTATGAGGCACAAGTTAGCTATGATCAATCGGGGAACGTTGCTTTAAGGAATGACGGTGGATAGGCAATGAGAAACATTGGCTCTGACTGTACTCCCTGGAGGAATCAACTCACTCATCAGCCTTCAAAATGGAGTACTAATTTGTGAGTGAACTCCGGGGATTCCTGAACTATCTGCCTGTTTCTCTTGGTCACCCATTCTCTTCCTTCCTCAAGTCTCTTCAACTGCCGTGTAACCATCTCCCTAAATGTGCTCTCTATGATGCTTTCAGATTCGTGGATGTTTCACAGTGTTCCCAGTGCCATTCCAGCTCTTAAACTCCAGCTTCCATGAGCTGCAGCTGGACACATCTCTTGCACACGTGCTGGTTAGAAATATCCCTGGCTTTCCATATAGAGAGGAGAAGCAAATCACGATTTTGCATTCTCCTACCATAAATAAATCATTTAAATTTAAAACTTTAGAAGACTTAAAAAAAATCTAAATCAAGTAAGCCTTACTCAAACAAGAGGATTCAAGCACAGGAGCTAGGATTGTCTTTCTGCAATTATACAAGGCCTCAATGAGACCATACGTGGAATATTGTGTGCAGTTTTTGTCTCCTTATCTGAGGAAGGATGTTCTTGTTACAGAAGGAGTGCAGTGAAAGTTTATCATACTGATTCGTGGGATGGTGGGACAGACACGTGGGGAACAATTTAATTGGTGAGGACTATTTTCAATGGAGTTCAGAGGAATGAAGGAGCAAATCTTGTAGAAACCTATAAAATTCTAACAGAACTAGATAGGATAAATGCAGGAAGGATATTCATGATGGTGGGGGAGTCCGCAACCAGGGGTCAGAGTCTGAGAATACAGAGTAGACCATTTAGGACTGAGATGAGAAAAAGCTTCAGCCAGAGAGTGGTAAGGCTGTTTTCTTCCACAGAAAGCAGTTGAGGTCAAAACATTATGTTTTAAAGAAAGCAATAGATATAACCCTTGGGGTTAAAGGGGTGAAAAGATATAGGGAAAAAATGGGAATTGGTTGCTGAGTTGGATAATCAACCATGATTGTAATGAATGAAGGAGCAGGCACGAAGGGCTGAATGGCCTACTCCTGCTCCTATTTTCTATGTTTCTATATAAACCTCTTCAACTTTCTAACTCTCCTTCTTCCTTTAAAATGCATCTTAAAACCTTTCTTTATAATCAAATCTTTGGCCACCCGCCCCAATTTCTCCTTGCAAGGCTTGGTATCTCACTGTGCTTTATTATGTTTGTTCTGAAGTATCTTGTGACATTTTATCAGCTTCACAGTATTATGTAAATGTGAGTTGTTGGCCAGTTGCAAGAATTTTTGGTTCATGTATACCTACCACTGAAGCACTGTGAATTTCAACTGAGGTTGCTAGAGAGAGAAGTCTAGGTGACTTTTGAGTACATGACTCTCAGTCTGCAGGTGCCATCAAGGATCTGCATATGGATGAGGAAAAGGAGGAGGTTAGAGATACATTTGTAGTGGTGTTCTGGATGGCAATGTAGAAAAAGAAAGAACAACTATTGGAAGGAAACAATGCAAAACATGTATTGAGATCAACCCTGTTAAACTTTGTGGAAAGAGCAAAGTTTATAATGTATCATGGTCACAGAGAATGCCAATCATGATGTTGATCTTGACTGTTTCAGTGCTCTGAATTGGAATAAATAAAAGATTTATTGGCATCACTATTATTGCATTAACTTGACAGTTGTTTTAGGAGTTGACATTCATAAACAACCCATTAGACCTGTGCTCATTACTCTGTCTATTTTTAGATATTATTTTTAGACATTTCATCCAGTGAAAAACATCTCTTTCTAACCCAGGGGTCATTCACTGGCCCAGAGTAGTTTGTATTGCAATTAGAGACAGCAAGCAGTCTCTCGGTTTGCGCTGCCTGGCGATACACTTGTTAATATATTAGTACAAAGCATTGATTAACCAGCTAATCCAATCACACAGCTTTTATTGATCCCTTATTGAGCTCTCTGACAATGAGCACTTTCTGCAGCAGCCCAGTCAATAGCAACCACCAAATAGGCTCTCTCACACCTAATTGGCTTATGGAATAAGCCAAACATTTTGCTTAGTGCTGAATATGAGGATCAATGGAAAGCTTCAAGCTGAATTCAGATTACTCTCCTGTCAAGATAGTTTTTCACTTTGCTCAGGGTTCACGATGGCAATGAACAGGGAATGGGGGTGGGGGAGGGGAGGGGGTAGATTTCTTACACACTCGCAGGCCGCATCTGAAAAGCAGCTGCCAACTCTGAGATGCCAGAGCAGCTGTAAAGGATAAATCATTAGGTGAGGAATTCTGGGTCTGCAAGTTGGCATATGGCCTGTCAGCCATGAAATGAAGATATATAAAAAAGAACATCATGAGCTCTGAGGCATCCAAGGCCTGTGACAACAAATGTTGGAAAATACCAGTCAATTGAACAAGTGGTGAGCTCGGACCTGCTGACTGGGCCCTGTGGCCATAGATGCCACGATGCGCGCTGACAACATTTCACTTTCCTGAGTTCAATTTTTCTTGCAAGATACCTTAAATTCTGACACTTGTTATGATGCTACTCTCCCTGACAGCACTCCACCATTCACACACATACACGCATTCACACACGTGTACACGCACCGTTCAGGATGCCTCAAATCAGCTCAATAAAATTAATCCCAATCTTGACGTAGGCTTTAGTAATGAAAAGAGTAACCTCGTTATTTGAGGCAAAGCATTATTTTGCTACAACTATCAGTGGCAAGTATTCATTCATCGATCTGTCAGAACACTGAATGCTAGCCCACAATTGCCATACAACATAATGAAAATGAGTACTCGACACAGAAAATAACCTTCACAGTTGTGAAATATTTATTTTCTGGCCTTTGCAAGAGTGTAGAACTGATTTATGACACTGTATACACCGTAGGTTTATAAACTTGTGTGGACTTGGACTGATGGACATTTATGTGTTTTTAAAGTCATAAAAAGATATTGATATCACAATTCCTCACTTTACAGCCCACCCTGTCAGAATTAGATCAATTTTAAAAAATAGAGAAATGTACAATATAAGTTAGCTTAGTGGAGGTGTCATTCTAATTTCTTTAATGCTGCCTGATTTCAGTTCACTCATTACTTTGGCTTTAGTTACACTTGCTTCACTGAGCAAATAAAGTCGTACTGCACAGATCCCCATTTAGTACTTTATAAATTTGCAAAGGGCAAGATTTCTTATGCAGCACTGAGATGGCTTGTGACTAAGTTAAGGGTGGACAAAATTCTGTGGTCACTGTACGTACATTCACTTACGCTGTCACAGCAAAGTTAAAAGTTTCTGTTTGGCTGGGCCGGTACTTCCAGCAGAATTCACCAGATACTGAGAACCAGTGCAAATCATAGAATTTTAGCTGCAAATTTTGACCAGTGCAAGTTGAGTCTTTGCAATCAAAGAACAAAGAAAAGTACAGCCCAGAAATAGGTCCTTCGGCTTCCCAGGTCTATGTAAATAAACAAAAGAAAAAAACCTTTTGCCCTTACTCGGTCCGTGCCCCTCTATTCCCTCCCTATTCATGTAGCCATCCAGATGCCCCTTAAATGTTGCTAACATGCTGCATCCACTACTTCCTCTGGCAGCGCGATCCAGGCACCTGCCATTCTGTGTCTGAAAAACTTCCCCTGCATATCACCTTAAACTTTCCCATTCTCACCTTTAACTTATGCCCCTTTGTAACTGACACTTCTATCTGGGAAAAAGCCTCTAGCTATCCACCTTTCTATGCTTCTCATAACTTTGTAGACCTCTATCAGGTCTCCCCTGAGTCTCTGTCTTTCCAGTGAAATTCTTTGCATTAGTTTTAAATATGTTGTGCGAGAGATCAGCTCCCACCTACGAAATTGACAGCAAGTCCAAGAGGATTTAATTGCTGCTAAATGGACTTGTCTGCATGGCCTTTGGCAAAGTTTTAATGATTAAACTGATTCTTTTAGGTGCAAGGACAGTATTTAATGTATTTTTTTAAATTCATCAAGAAGCAAACTGCTGCCAATCCATATAGTGGTGTGATTGTTACAACTTATTTTAGTCATACAAAATTGGGTTGCTTTGAGTGACAATATCTAAAAATGCTTCTTTTTACTAGAGAGATATGGGCCAAATAGGACAACTGGGACTAGCTTGCAGTGAATAACTCACCTCCTGATTCCCTAAAATCTGTCCACTATCTTCAAGGTGCAAGTCAGGAATTTAATGGAATACTCTCCATTTGCCTAGATGAACGCAGCTCCAACAACACTCAGAAAACCTGACTCCGTCCAGGACAAAGCAGCCCAGCTGATTCCTATCCTTTCCACAAACATCCACCACCGTACCCTTCCCCACCCCACCATTCCCCCCCACCACAAATAAACAGTATGTACACAGTATATATATCAGTCCGAAAGATGTGCTGGTTGGGTGTATTGGGCATGCTAAATTCTCTCTCAGTGTATCTGAACAAGTGCTGAAGTATGGGGACTAGGAGATTTTCACTGTACGTTCATTGCAGTATTAATGTAAGCATACTTGTGATACTAATAAATAAGTATACTTTAAAACTTTTATATTGGATCATGCCTCACCTTTCCATGACATTATATGCTTAGAGGCCAATTTTCATAGAATGGTAGCTGTTACAGCACAGAAGGGGACACTCAGCCCATCATGCTTGTGCTAGGTCTTTGGTAGAGTTTTGAATTATGCTCTTTGCCTTATGTGAGTGTCTGTAAATAAAAGGGGCGTGTTGTTATCAAATGTCTAGGTTCGTGTTTTCCAGATTAAAACCATGAAACTGATGAGTTTAAACTCATCACTTCAGATGATGTAAAAGGTCCAATGGCACTGGTCAAGGCATTTTAACACACTGTTCAGAATTTCTCGAACAGAGATTGATGAAGTGACCACTTGCTGTTTCAGACACATTGCTGTGCATCAGATGTTTGATGATTTCCTGTACGTAACAACTAAAGCAGGTCAAAAAGTAATTCATGCATTCTTGGAATAATTGAGAGGATCTGGAAATTAATGGCTGTCAACTATCCACTTTTCTTTTTAGTTTCATAAGACTGAACAAGACCAAGGGGGAGGCAATGGCCTAGTGATATTATCGCTGAACTATTAACCCAGAAACCCAGAACCTAATGTTCTGGGGACCTGAGTTTGAATCCTGCCATGGCAGAAGGTGAAATTTGAATTCAATAAAAAATACCTGGAATTAAGAAATCTAAGAATCTACTGATGGCCATAGAACCAATGTCGATTGTTGGAAAACCCATCTGGTTCACTAACATCCTTTAGGGAAGGAAATCTGTTGTCCTTAGTTGGTTTGGCCTACGTATGACTCCAGAGCCACAGCAATGTGGTTGACTCTCAACTGCCCTCGGGCAAATAGGGATGGGCAATAAATGCTGGCCAGGCAATGATACCCATGTCCCATTAATAAATAAAAGAAAGCTTCAGGATTGAAAGCAATAGGGTTCCTGTGTCCCAGATTTGTGTGGATCAAACTCTTTGTGTCCAGCCAAGTAATTTGTTGCTAATACTCTGTGAAACATTAAGTAGGGGTGTGTGTGTGTGACATGTCAATGATGCAAGTTGCTTATCTTGGACAGAAAACATCAGCTGGTTTATTGCCCTTGAATTGGGCCTCTTGCTGGCCAGTCAAAGTGGTTAGCACTGCTGCCCCATAGCACCAGGGACCCGGGTTCAATTTCTGAATTGGGTCACTGTGTGTGTGGAGTTTGCACACTCTCTCTGTGTCTGCGTGGGTTTCCTCTGGGTGCTCCGGTTTCCTCCCACAATCCAAAGATATGCATGTTAGATGAATTGGCCGTGCTAAATGCTCCCTCAGTGTATTCAGACAGGCACCAGAGTATGACTCAAGGATTTTCATAGTACCTTTGTTGCAGTGTGTGCTGCGATTGTTAAATAAACCTTAGTCACAGAACACAGTCAGTGATGGAGATAAACCCGCAATGGCTGCAAATACAAGAAAGAAGTGGAGTGAAATCCAAGGAAGTATTTGTTTAAGGAAAAATCGGGCTGTGCTTTAAAATGCAGAGAATATGATTTGAAGTGTTTGGTGTGTTCGAAAAGATTCTTCTTCATTTCTTCTGGGTACATTACACTGACTTGTTTTCTGATTGATCAAACAATTAACTAAGGTTGATGGGCAGCTGTTATTTAGTGAATGTTAAAAAAATTCCAAGCTAGCTCTTTAGTATATAAAAGATAAGCTCCATCAGCTAAAAATGTGAAATAAAATAAAGTGATATTTGGCATATTTCAAGCCCAAAATGAGCACTCTGAGAGGACATTCCCCGAGAAGGCGGCATCAGGCCTTTTACGTTCCTCCATTTTAAAACAAATAATTTTGGGGAACCCACCATAGATGTAGTGTCTTAAAGCTGATGCTATGACAGGGATAAGGAAGAGTGGAGAGTCGCTGGTGTCCTTTTCTGAGGAAGGATGTTCTTGCTCTCAGGGGAATGTGGTGGGACTAGGCCATTGCCTCCCCCTTAGTCTTCTTCAGTCTCATGAATCTAAAAAGAAAAAGTGGATAGTTGATAGCCATTAATTGCCAGATCCTCTGAATTATTCCAAAAGTGCGTGAATTACTTTTTGTTACGTACAGGAAATGCATCACCTAATTCCAGGGACAGAGGGACTGATGTATGAGCAGAGGCTGACTAGGTTAGGATTGATTTTGCTGGCGTTTAGACAAATGAAGGGAGATATCATAGAGACATATAAAAATTCTAACAGGAGTAGACAGGGTAGATACAAGGAGAATGTTTCCAATGTTTGGGATATCCAGAACCAGGGGTCAAAGTCCAAAGATACAGGATAGACCACTTAGGACAGAGGTGAGGAAACATTTCTTTACCCAAAGAATGGTGAGCCTGTGGAATTCATTGCCATAGGAAGTGGTTGAATGTATTCATGAGGTGGCTAGACATAGAACTTGGGTCAAATGGGACCAAAGGTTATGGGGAGAAAGCAGAATTAGGCTATTGAGTTGGACAATCAGCCATAATCATAGTGTGTGGCAGAGCAAGCTTGAAGGGCAGAATGGCCCTTCTCCTATGTTTCTATGAACACTGTCAAGTCACAGGAGCACTCCTGACTCCAGGAAATTCTTTTTTTAACTGACCTCTTATTGGTAGGCCACAGCAACCACTGAAAAATGTAACATGATTGGCTGATGTGGACATATAGGTTTACTTAGCAAACTGTTCAGCTCTAGAGTGTACTGTCTGAATGTATGGTGGATGTAACTTCAATCACAATATTAAAAAAGAGGGGAAAAAATTATAGCTATTGGGAAAGAACAGGAGAACGGGATCATTTGGATCTATTAGCACCAAGCACCTTCTGAGCATTGTTATCTGAAAATTATTGCTTTCAACTGAGGCAAAAGGAACAAGGCTCATCATCAGGAGACTGCTGCCAATGTTGAACAGTAAAGTAGAAGACAAAGTGGTACAGAAATAAACAAGTGGTACAGCTTACTAAAAGACTCTGCGTGGTGCCTATTTCAGCAGAGCTTCTAAAGCAGATATTTGTTGTTTAGTCACAGGCACTGCAACACAAAGTACATTACTGTTCATTTTTTGAGACCATCATCTGGATTGTTTGGTTGGGTTTTGGTAGGAATGTAGATGACAGCTCAGGCCAATCTACACCCAACATGTCTTGCCCCAAACACAGTAAGAAGCCTCACAACACCAGGTTAAAGTCCAACAGGTTTATTTGATAGTAAACACCACAAGCTTTTGGAACTCTGTTCCTTCGTTAGATGAGTGGGATGTCTGTGTCGATATGTGCAATCTTGGAAATTGTCTCCGCTTGGAGCCAGCAGTTTGCCATGTCGACGGTAGTCATGATGTGGAGATGCCGGCGTTGGACTGGGGTAAACACAGTAAGAAGCCTCACAACACCATGTTAAAGTCCAACAGGTTTATTTGATAGTAAACACCACAAGCTTTCGGAATGCTGTTCCTTCATCAGATGAGTGCCCCGAACAGGACAGGATACCACAGACAACAGAGTTTCAGACAAGTTGCTGGCCTGAGATTTCCTCTCCTTGGTCAGTGCAGGCTTGGAGAGCCTGTTCCTGTGCTGAAAATCTTTGTTCTTTGTTTAATTGTATTTTCTCTCCGCCTCTGATATGTGCTTGCTTTCGAAGATTGTGGGTTTATTTGATTGTGCAGGTGCAGCGATCCAGAGTGAGCTTTCCCCAGGACTTGAAGTCAACAGCAGAACTCCAAGGTGACGTCTTGAGTGTATGTGTAGTGCTTCCTTTGACCATCGTGAGACCACACCTAAGACTCAAGCTTTGTGCAGAAGATTTGCATGGTGTTTACTATCAAGGGGCAAGCATTTTGGCTACATGACCAACCCAAATCAATTGTGGCTGTTAGAAAGGCTTAGAATAGGGTTTTGGCTTTGAAAGGAGAGCAGTGCAGATTCTCCAGAATGTCACCATTCTAAGAGTTCAATTATGAGAAGATTGGGCTTGTATTCCCTGGAATATAAAAGTTTAAAAGGCGATTTGATAGATTTTTAGAATTTTGAAGGTAGGTTTTTTTAGTTTACTTATTAGGGTCACAAGTAGGCTTATATTAACGAAGTTAATGTGAAAATTCCCTAGTCACCACAGTCTGGCACCTATTTAGTTACACTGAGGGAGAATTTAACATGGTTAACATACTTAGCCAGCAAATCTTTTGGACTGCGAGAGGAAACCAGAGCACCCAAAGGAAACCCATGCTGACACAGAGAGAATGTTCAGACTCTGCACAGACAGTGACCCAAGCCAGCAATTGAACCTGGATCCCTGATGCTGTTAGGCAGTAGTGCTAACCACTGTGCTATCGTGCTGCCCCCAGGTAGCGATTAAGTAATTTGAGAGAAGCTCTTTCCATTGGCAACAGAGTTGAGGACAAGTGAATGTAACTTTTTCAGGATGGCAGAAATGTGGAATTCCTCTGCAAAGAGCAGGAGATGCTGGTTCAATAAATAATTTTACATCAGAGATTCATCTCATTTTATGTTTTTCGGCCATTATTGAGATTCTTCCCAAATTCAGCCATAGTAAAATTACAGTGCAGAAAGAGGCCATTCAGTCCATTCTGTTAGTGCCAGCCAAAAAAGAAACAGTAAACTATCATTTTAATCCCATTTTCCAGCACTCGGTCTGCAGCTTTGCAGATTCCAGCACTTCAGATGCAGATCCAGGAACTTTTTAAATCGGTTGAGTGTTTCAGCCTTAATCACCCACTTGGGCAGCGAATTCCAGAATCTCACCACCCTTTGGATGAAAAAGGTCTTTTCTCATGTCCCCTCTAATCCTTCTGTCAATCAACATAAATCACCTTATGCCCCCGAGTAAATTATCATATAGCTAGGGGAAACATTTTTTTTCTGACTACCTTATCTAGGTCCCTCAAAATGTTGTGCACCACAGTTAGGTCACCCTTCAGCCTCCTCTGTTCCGAGGAAAACAACTCTATTCTATCCAAATCACACCTCACAACTAGCAACATTCTTCCATATCTCCTCGGCACTCCAAAGTAATTATGTCCTTCATATAATGTAGTGACCAGAACTGTACACAAAATTCCAGCTGCAGCCGAAACCAGTGTTTAAGACAGTTCCAGCATTACATCTGTTTTTATGTTCAATACTTAGCCCAATAAAGGAAAGCATTCCACATGTTTTCTTGACCACCTTATCCACCTGTCCCTTCCAGGACCTGTGAAGATGCACTCCAAGGTCTCTCATTTCCTCAACCTCTCTCAGTATCTACCCATTTACTGAGTATTCCCTTGCTTTGTTTGCTCACCCCAAATGCATTACCTCACACTTTTCCCAATTGAATTCCATTTGCCACTTGCAGCTCATGTTTTATGCCTGACAACTGACACTGACCTTGAAATTTTGCCGAGTAATCATTAACAGATGAACATTTATTACATTTACTTGTGATACTTCTGTGTTTGATGGCATTCGTGGCACTAATGTTTATGCACTTAACAGGCTAATGCCCTTGTTAAAATAGCAAAGGAAGGCTTTTGACCATATTGATCATTTGTAAACAATACCTGCAATGTGCAATTTGAAGGAATACCATTCTCACATATACCATTATTGTGATTTATTTTAGAGCTTTATTACTTAATCTAAAATTCTTGGATGTGAAAGACTTAGAAAATGTCAGCCACAATGAAGCAAATTGATATGTAGCAAATTATGAAACTATGATAAGGCAGCACAGTGGTTAGCACTGCACTAATTCTAGCTTAGTGTGACTGTGTATAGCTTGCACATTCTCATGTCTACTTGGGTTTCCTCTAGGTGCCTCCCACACTCCAAAGATGTGCAGGTTAGGTTGATTGGCTATGCTTAATTGCCTCTTAGTGTCAGGAGGAACTAGCAGGGTAAATACGTGGGGTTATGGGGATAGGACCAGGGTGAGATTGTGGTCAGTGCAGACTAGTTGGGAAGGTGACAGAGTGGGTAGCACTGCTGCCTCACAGCACCAGGGTTCCAGGTTCAATTCTGGCAGCAAGTCACTGTCTGTGTGCATTTCGCACTCTCTCCCCGTGTCTGCATAGGTTTCCTCCCACAGTCCAGAAGATGTGCAGACACGAATGGGCCAAACGGCCTTCAAATGCACTGAAGGGATTCTCTGAAAACATGGATTTGCAAGGAGCAGTTTATCAACTTTTCGTTAAATCCAAACGTGAATTTTATCAAGCCCATTTTGGACACTGGCATCTACAGAGTGAGTGGCGTCTAAAAAGCTTTAAATTTGGAACTTCGAAAAGCTTTTAAAGAGGCAGACACTGTAGTTATTATTCCGACCGTGCGGAGTTCCTGTTTATCTGGCGAGGGTTAAAATGCACAAGAATTGTAAAAGACAGAATACCTAATGGTTCAGCTGCATAAATCACCAGTGCTGATCATGTCTGCGGTCTGAGAGGCACGCTTTATCTCTCACACCCAAATGTAATCCTTTTATGCTGAATTTCCCAATTTCACACATCAGTGGCTAGCTGAACGCGGTCTTTGTTTACCGCGTCCCAAATCAATCGGGAAGTAGGCTTTCATTGAGAGAGAGAAAGAGAGGAACCTGCTTCAGAAGAAAGAGGCACCTCGCTGCGTCGGGTTGAAGACACTCGGTGCACACTGGAATTGATCGGCTGAGTAAACACGGAAGACAATGAACTTCATCTCACTAAACACCTGATGACACTTTAAAGCGGCCCTCCTCATCCCTCTCTCTGACAGATTGGTCACAATTAGACCTCATTAGCACTA
This sequence comes from Sphyrna mokarran, assembly GCA_024679065.1. Taxonomy (NCBI): domain Eukaryota; kingdom Metazoa; phylum Chordata; class Chondrichthyes; order Carcharhiniformes; family Carcharhinidae; genus Sphyrna; species Sphyrna mokarran. The sequence goes on along the minus strand of JAGIQG010000005.1, from coordinate 35,863,506 downwards.
TTAACAGCCATCAATGTTTCCAGCAAGCCCTCACCCCCTCCTTTCTCAAACTCATTCTTTGCGGATCTCAATTGCCTTTTGTGTGTGGCGGTGAGGTTTACTCACATTATGCATCCAGTCCCTTCCTTTCAATGCATCTTTTCCCCTCCCCTCCCCCTCTCTATATCCTTCTACGTGGCAACAAACCCCGAGTGGCAGAGAGCTGGGGATGAGCCCCGCGGGTTTTAACTGAAACGCCCAATCGCACAAGCAATTAGGCTCATTTGATGTCACAGAATTCGCCTTCTTCGGTGTTAAAACCCCATGTCAAACACGGTGCCTATGCTCATTTACGGTGTAAAATGAGATTAACAGGGCAGCTGCGGCAGGGTGCATGCCTGCTTGGACAACTTAATTGTCAGGTTTGAAGCACCATCATGAACAGAGAGTGTGGCGATTTTATCCGGGTCTGCTGAATTATAAGTGCTATTTATTTTTCTTTTTAAAAAACAGTAATCCCTAATAAATGACTGCAAATTTATGTGCAAAATATTCAAGTCCTTTGAAGGGGGGGGAAGCTGAATAGAAATTGGTCAAAACCCAAGCTGATGGAAGAGTTCAGATATCTAAGTCATGATATTTTTCCCTGTTCTTTTTTTAAGGTATAGGGAGGCAGCCCCACGAATTGAACAGTGACTTTGGTGCTGCTGATGCCGGCAACCTGTGGCGAGTGCTTGGGGCGACGTGTTATGGCTGTGTATCAGCCGCTGTGAGGACACGGGGCTAGCTGCCAAAGTCAGTCAGTTGCATTAGACTCCATGTTTATACCGGTGAGCTGCTTACAGTGAAACTTATACTTTGGAGGGGGTGGATTTGTCAGCAGTAGCAGCAGCAGCAGGGGATTGTGCATTCACACGATCAACATATCCCGCCGTGAGGGACACGACTAAAGCCGCTGTGAATACATAATTAATGCAAAGTCACTTTTGGGATCGCGCTGTGTTGTTTCCCCCAGGAGTGCACCGGCGGTTTGTGCGGAGAGGTTGCCAGCTCCCAATGCCAATAGGACAGCTTATTTTTTCTCTCTCTTGTGATAATGTACCAACCGACTCAAGAACAGCTTCTTTCCTGCTGCTGTCAGACCTTTGGTCACACATATTCAGCCGACCTTTTTCTCCACTTTGTTGCAACACTATGGGGTGGGATTTTATGGGCTTACTAGTCTCAAAACCGTAAAATCCCGCCTGAGGTCATTGTCTGCCCCTCGCCCATTCCAATTCCCACTGTGGGTGAGATGGTAAAATTCCAGCCTATATCCCGCACCCTAACCTTTCCTTCTCCCCTAAGTACTCTATGAACAGATGCACAAGAAACAATACTTCTCATGTGGCAATAATAAATTTCCTCCAGGTGTTGAATTTTACATGGGGGGGAGAGGTTTACTTATCCAGCCCACAGACTCCTGCCTTCCCTGTACAGCAGGTCCTGCCCTCAATAACTGCCAGTCAATCTGATTGGCCATCAGCTGAGTCCTCCCAGCCCAATGCTCTTCGTGGTCATTAGGTGCCTTCACCTCTTTGGAAAGTTTAGTCATCTGTTTTGCCAGATGTCCTCGTTGTGAATGCTTGGCTGAGTTCCTAGAATGGATTTGGTTTAATATGGACCTTTGATATTGTCTGCAGAGGAGTACAAGCTTTTTTGTGATTGGCATCTTTATTATCTTGTATTAAGTTGTTCCTTTTGTGCATTTTCAATGTCCATATACTTACACAAGATTCAGAGGTGCAGAGTTGATGGAATCATTTGGCATTGATAAGATGATTGGCTTTGTGTGATTGACACATTTGTGGATTGTAAGCTGAGCATTTTTTTAAAAGCAAATTTTCAAATCTGTTGTCAGTTTCAGGAGCAGACTTGCCATTGGTTCCGTACATAATGGCAGTGGGGGGAATGAATACGGAAGATGTATGGAGGCATTGAAAGGGGGGGCAGGAATTGGGATGTGAAGGGACATGAAGTGGATGTGGGGTCATGGAAGATATGAGGGGGCACTGCCAACAGCTTTTGAACTTAATTATCAAAACATTCTTGACTCAGGAGACTTGGCCAAAAACTGACTTACCTGACAGTTCCCGCAGGCTTCAAGAATCCACCTGCATGCACAGAAGACCAAAAGTGGGGAAATTTGAATTTCCAACAGAATTTAAATTATAATTCATTTTGAGTGAAAATCAGGTCACGACTCACCCTTCCTAGTCCAAGGATAATAGTGTGAATGGTGGGAAATTCAAAATTGGAGGCTTGCACTTTGGCTCTTAGCTACTTGGCCTGATTCAGGAGACTTAGATTCAGACCATTTATTCTGCTTTCTGCTTTCACAAGTTGCTGTCTGACCTGCTAAGTGTTTCTAAAATTCTCAGTTTTTGCTCTCCATTTTTTTTTTAAAAAACTGTAGCAGTCAAGTGAGTAAAATGATTTTATTCTCACTGTTCCAGCATCAAATATCAAAGATCTAAATTTCCTAAAAGGCTTTAACCCACTAATGGTAGCATAGTGGTTAGCACTGCTGCCTCATGACGCCAGGGACCTGGGTTCGATTCCCTGCTTGGGTCAATGTCTGTGCGGAATTTATACATTCTCCCCATGTCTGTGTGGGTTTCCTCTTGGTGCTCCTGTTTCCTCTCTCAGTTCGAAAGATGTGCTAGTTAGGTCTATTGGCCTAAATTCTCCCTCAGTGTACCTGAACAGGTGCTGGAGTGTGGCTACTAGGGGATTTTCACAGTAACCTCTTTGCATTGTTAATGTAAGCCTACTTGCGACTAATAAATAAAACTTAACTCATTTTTCAGGGAATGAAAGACACTGGCATCTCCTTCATCATTATGATTGTGATCATGACACAATTAGTGTCATGCAAATTTCCGACGTGTGAGTTCCTAATCAAAAGTGGTAAAGTGTAAATAAGGGGAAATGTACATCTCCACCAAATGAACTCCTCGTTCCCTCCTCTCTCTCTCTCTCCATGTAAATGAGACAAATCACTGAATTGATCAGATTGTCAGTGTCTCGGGCACCTCAGCTTATTCAGCTGCTGCTCCCCTCACTCAGCAGCATTGCATACCATTTTGTCAGGAACCCGCTGCTTAATTCGGTCAACAGGAGGGCTGAGCAGGCACGTGTCAAAATAATGAGAGCAGCAATTTTCTCTAGATGTCTCTGCACTCAGTGAAAGGCCATGGGGTCGCCTGCTGTGTGTTCTGGCAAAGGGAAAGTGAGTTGTAAAATTATATTTTTTGGTCTGCAGACATTCTATACCGTACAGCATCTCACTCCCAATCTGCACTAAGAATTCAGTATTTTGCTGAGAATGGAGGATATTAAAACAGCAACTGGTCTGAGGGCTCTTTGCACGACTGAAGTCTGACATTTATTGCTGTTTGTGCCATAAAATGTACTGAAGTGATGTGAGATTTTTGGAGCTGTGCAATGGAGTTAAGTTTATTTATGAGTCACAAGTAGGCTTACATTAACGCTGCAATGAAGTTAACATAAAATTCCCCTAGTCTCCGCACTCTGGCACCTGTTCGGGTCAATGCACCTAACCAGCTTGTCTCTCCGACTGTGGGAGGAAACTCTACAGACGTGGTCAGAACTTCAAACTCCACACTGACAGTGACTCGAGCCGGGAATCAAACCCAGGTCTTTGGCACTGTAAGCAACATTGCTAACCCATTCATGTTGCTTTCTAATTAGCTGAAGCAGAGCTCATGCAGGAGTGTTTAAAGAAATGCAGCTTTCCTTACTGCCCTCCGACTACTCGATGGCGCAACATCGAGGGCTGAAAGGCCTGTACTGCGCTGTAATGTTCTATGTACTGTCAAAGTATTTAATAAAATTGGTTAATCTTTTTATTCATTTGTGGGACATAGGTGTCGCTGGCTGACCAGCATTTATTGCCCATTCCTAGTTGCCACTTGGAGGGCAGTTGAGAATCAATCACATTGATGTGGCTCTAGAGTCACATATAAGCCAAACCAGGTCAGACGTCCTTAAAGAACACTAGATTGTTTTCTTTCGTCTGAGACTCAGGAGTGTATATTCAATCTGTGGGTTAATGATAATATTACAGATGGATGTAGCTAAATAAATCTGGGAAAAAGATAGCTGACATTCTTCCTGTTCTAAGCTCTAAGTTGCTGTTTTCTTCGTGGTCTGAGATTTGTTTAAAGAGAGTAATGAAGAAATGTTTTAAGAGCTCTAATAACATTGGAGGCCTACTTAAAGGTCTGTGTAATTCTACTATGAGGTAATGGTAACAGAAGGTGCATCTCAACTCTTGATCAGAATAGAGGTTAGTCATGTTAAAGAAAGACCAGAATAGTACAGTTAGGGATCATTTTTGTCAAACAACAATGAGCCATGCTACAGAGGGCCCATGGTTTGATCCCAGTATATTTTGATGTCGGGTTTCCTGAAGCTGGGATGTTCCAGTACACCTGTAGGTTTCTGAAAGTTTGGGGCAGAAATTTATCATCACACTTTGCTGCCTACTGGCAGACAGCTAAGGTAGATCAGTTATAGAACTCACTTGGTTTCCATTCGATTAGCATCACCCACACCAGCTCAACAAAAGGCAGGCTACCCACTCTATACAGGGAGTAAAGGCAAGAACCTAACCCTCAGTTCATAATCATCCCGACTGAAATAGGAAAGTTTTCTTTGATTGTAAGTCAGTGGTCCATAAGTACAAGTTACAGAACACACATCGCAGTGCGTCTGCACGTTCGTATGATTGGATTTTATGGCACATCACATATTAATGTGACTGCTTTAAAATCGGACAGCAGGAGAAAAAAATAGGAAAGACAGAAACACACTGAAATGCTGACAGCCACACACGTTCTAATAACATCAGGCTGGTCTCGCACTCACTTTTGTGGGGAGCTGCTAATGATTGAGACAGGCAGCAGGGGAGAGAAAGGCCCACACAGCACTGGTCCCCTAATTAATGTATTTACTCTTTCTATTGATTGAAGTGCAATGGACTGGACTGGGCTGACAATGGTCCAATTTGTTTTATAAGGGAAAGCTGAAGCGTAGAAATTGGATTGCTTCAAATCAGACTGGTGTCCTGGAGAGCACAAGCTGGATGCACCTAATGAGCTCGGCAGCCCAACCATGAACAACTCAACCCAGTGGAATCGTTTGGATACTACAATGAACGTGCAAATTAAGAGTAGGCCAATCGCACCTCAAGCCTGGGCCATCATTTGATTAGATCATGGCTGACCTGATTGTTGCCTGAACTCTACTTTCCTATCTATCCCTTCTAATTTTTAAACTCCCATTTAACAGCCTTAAAAACATTCAAATGATCCTGCCTCCACTTCTCTAGAGAAGAGAATTCCACTGATAAACAAGCCTCTGAGATTTTCTCGTCATTTCTGTCTGAAATGGGACAACACTACTGGTAGATTGCAGGTGTCATTCACAGCCTCAGCACTACCCCACTGATTATAGGGTTGCAGCATGGTCAATGTTCTCTGAAACACTCTGACCATAGTGCTCAAGGGAACTTGCAGTGCAGGGTGGAAAAGGGACACCATTAGGAGGGAAGTGAACGCCTTCAGATTCTTTTATGGGGGGGGTTAACTCATTAATAGAACCAAGTTCAGAGCAGCAGTCCACTCATTTAGCGAGAGTAAAATAGGCATATGCTGGAACTCAAAACAAGTCCATATAAAATCCCTATGATGCAGAAAGAGCCCTTTTAGCTTATCAGGCCTGCACCAACAAAGTCCCAAGCAGGACCTGTTCCCATAACCCCACGTATTTACTCTAGTCCCTCTGACAGCAAGAGACAATTTAGCATGACCAATCCTTCAAATCAGTACATCTTTGGACTGTGGAAGGAAACTGAAGCATGTGGAGGAAAGCTACACAGGCACAGGGAGAATGTATAAGGTCTACATAGACAAACTCCCAAGACTGAAATTGAACCTGGGTCCCTGGCGCTGAAAGGCAGCTGTGCTTACCACAGTGTTGCCCTATCTGGAAAAGAATTATTCACAAAGTTTATGAAATGCAGAGAGAGGTGATGTTGTAGTGGTATTGTCACTGGATTAGTAATTCAGAGGCCCAGGATAGAATCTACAATTAAAAGTCTAATGATGACCACAGATCCATTACTGATTGTAGTAAAAACCCATTTGGTTCATTAACACTCTGTGGGGGAAGGAAATCTGTTGTCCTTACCTGGTCTGGCCTATCTGTGACACCAAACGCACAGTAACATAGTTAACTCTCTTAAAAACTCTCTGAGCAAGGGCAATTAGGGATAGGCAATAAATGTTTCTCCAAGTCGGCGATGCCCACATTTTGCAAATTAACAAACTAATAAGGCAACCGGATCAATTCAATAATGGTCAGGAAATCCGTCCTGTTGGTTGGCTAGCCAGGCAATGATCCCACTGCCTCAGCAAATGAATGCTAATGCTCCCTCCTCTGCATGCTGCCCTTTCTTCAGCCTATCAAACAAAATAAGACTTTATGAAAGCCGCTTTGCTGTGTGGACTGAAGCACCGTGGGAGTTGTTGTTATTTTCACTGTCTGCATTGCATGAGTGGTGATCTAGCGAAGCGGATTGTCCATCTGTTGTGGAAAGTGCCTGATTTGCATCGAATTGATTTCCAAGTTTCAGCTGCTGGAATGGTCCCACATAATTTCATACTAGCTTCAAGATCAAAGGTGGAGGGGCGTTTGGGTGAAAATGTTGGACCATTTCACTGAATTAAACTGATTTTCCAGATGGATGCATTGAGAGGCACTGCACAGCAGAACGGTACTATCAGACTTGTATCTTAGAATGAATCTGTTATACTTCAGGGTATCAATATATCACAACTGAATCCAGTGGACATAATCAAGTGGTGCCAATAACCTCAGTTTAACCAATATTGATAATGAGAAGTATAGTTACTAAAGAATTGATCTACACCAAAATTATTTGCATTAAATGATGATTATGATTACTATTAATAACCAGTAAGGATAATGTGTTTTTACAAGTTATTTTTAATGGTTTTGTGCACATTTTAATTCATTCCTACCACTCCTTTTTAAAAAACTGCATTATTTCCATCCTCAGAAGATATTTAAGAATTGCTCTTGCAATAAATTAATTTTTTTTAAAGTTTCAAATACTGCTGGCCTTTTTAACTGACAAAATACCCTGCAATTTTTTTTATATAACAAAACAATACTCAACCAGCATTAAGATACCTGATGATCTTGACTTTCATGGACTGACCCAGATTTTATTTTTGCTGCTTGGGGGAAGAGGATGGGGCGCAAATCACACAGGCAGGAAACTCAAGCTCAAGCAGGGCCATTGAAATGTGTGCTGAGTTCAAAATGACCCAATTTTTGCTTTCTCAAAAGCCTTAACTCACAATATGGACATCATAAATTTATAGAGTAGATGTAGCCACTCCTGAAGGAGAGCCAAAGTCTATTTTAAAGTGTCATTATCTCAAGATTTTTAAAATGCACAATATTTAAATACAAAGAAGTAGGTGCAAAAGCAGTCAGTTAGAGTTTGAAAAAATGCTCTGCCAGACAGCTTTGATCTATCTCTAGTTTAGATTAGAAATAGCCATTACCGTTTGTTCCTGCAGTTTCAGTAGCTTCCTTTATTGACATTTTCCAAGGTTGGTATTATAGTTGAAATCATTATGAATGATTGGCTGAATTTCAAAAGGACTGATCTCAGTTGGGGTGGGGGAGTATTGAGTTCACATTTTCATTGCAAGTTTAAAATACCTATTAAAATATTAACTGCCTTTGTGTGAACTGAATAACAGTTTGGCTTTATAACACTTTAGGGGATGTAAAGTCACCAAATGGCTTTCAAAAATTTAAAGAAATGAGTCAAATTCACATGAGAGCTCAATTAGATTACTAGAATTTCAATTACTTTTTTCATTCCCCCCTAGTTCCTGAGGTCTCCCATTGTGAATACTGGCTTGTGAATGAGATGGCTGCTATTGAGGGGACATGAGGAGTGGGTGTAATGGAGTAAAGGATAGAGGGCCTCTCTTTTTAAAACAACATCCCAGAGAACTGAGGTGAGCCTTGTAACAAGCCTATTTTGATACTCATCTATCCACACTGCTGTCTATGATCTGCTTCTGGGATCGACTGGTTCTGCCCAAGATTGCAAGGAACTATAAAAGGTCATGAATGTAGCCCAATCCATCATGCAAACCAGCCTCCCATCCATAGACTCTGTCTGCACTTCCCACTGCCTCAGTAAAACAGCAAGCATAAGTACCTCATGAACCCCGGACATTCTTTCTTCCACCTTCTTCCTTCAGGAAAATGATATAGAAGTCTGAGATCACATATCAACTGACTCAAGAGTAGCTTCTTCTATTCTGCTGTCAGACTTTTGAATGGACTTACCTTACATTAAGTTGCTTTTTCTCTGAACCCTAGGTGTGAATGTAACACTACATTCTGCATTCTGTTGTTTTCTTCTCTATGAATGGTACGTTTTGTCTGTATAGTGTGTACTTTTCACTATGTTAACACATGACAATAAATCAAATCAAAATACGATGAGCTTTTAACAGTCTCAAATTATTAGATTTCAGCAGTTGTTGAGAATGCCTTAGATAATTCATTTTTCCCACATGTCATAATGAGTTGTTTTACATAAAGACATATAGATTTGTTTCTCTTGTAGTTCATTTAAGTATTTGCGAGTCCATTTACATTAAAGAAACAAAGTTCAAATTTACATTATCAGTGTTTTGGATGATACAAGTGCCCTTACAGAGTTCCAAAAGAGCATTCTTGGTGCGCTCATACTTCTGGTGTGAATCAGACTGGGCTCCAAATTGGGACGATAGTGAGTGTGCAATGGAAGAATACATTGTGATGTTAAGCAGCGTGTAATGATGATCTGATGCCCGTACCTGCCATTCTGCGGAAGTCTGTTGTTTTGTATTAGCATACAACAGACTTGTAGTAGGTGCTGAAGGACTTCAAGGCTTCTCAAAATCACTGAATCAAGAATTGTTACAGTGCAGAAGAGGCTATTTGGTCAATTGTGTCTGCACCAGCTTTCCACATACACAAGTCACTTAGTGCCATTCCATTGCCTTCTCCACATAACCCTGCATATTTTTCATTTCCAGATAACAGTCAAATCTATTTTGAATGCCTCTCTTGAACAAGCCTCCCTACCAGATTCTCAGGCAGTGCATTCCAAATCCTGACCTCTCACTGTGGGGAAAAAACTTTTTCTCATGTTGCCTTTGTTTCTGTTGCCAATTACTTTAATGGTATGTCCTCTCATTCTTGATCTTTTCATTGGTGGGAAGCTTCTCCCAATCCATTTGGCTCAGGTCCCTCATGATCTTGAACACCTCTTTCAAATCTCCTCTCAACTTTCTCTTTTCCAAATAAAACAGTCCTATTTCTTCAATCTGTCTGCACAACTGAGTTTCCTCATCCCTGGAACCATTCTGCCTCCTTTCCAATGCCTTCACATCCATTTTCAAATACCACACCCAGCAATTCTCCAGCTGAGACTGCTGTTGCTTCTGATACAAATTCAACAGAGAAATGAAAAGAAATATTCCAGAAAGTCTAGAGTTAAAGGGAACAAGGAAAAAAATAGTGTCAACAAAAATGAGCTAAATCGAATGGTAAAGATACTGGAGAACATTTTTCTTAAAGAAATTCTAAAGTTTGAAATGTCTTAATATCCTTTATAAATAAATTATAATGTATTGACTGGACATCAGATTTGGTGTAACAGTGAAAACCTGAAAGAGTGAATCCAAAATCCTGATACGGAATCACTGCTAAAAGTAGAGCAGAAGCACTAGTCAATTAGGTCTTTTGGAAAATATGAACTGGATTTTGCTATGTATTGCTATGAAAGAAGAATGTGCTTTGGGAATGGATTTTTGGAAAATGTCATGACAATCATCTGAGCGGGGGGAAGGCTCTGTGGAGAGATCTACAAACACTAACATTGTGTGCTAATGGGATCATTGTAGCTTCAAATAAACTATGTCATCCATGTTAATTTAAAGCCTGTGTGTAACGTAAGAACTAGAAGCAGGACTAGGCCATCTGGTGTCTTGAGCCTGTTCCGCCATTCAATAAGATCATGGCTGATCATTTCATAGACTCAGTTCCACTTATCCACCTACTCACCATAATTCTTAATTCCTTTTATTGTTCAAAAATTTATACATCCTTATCTTAAAAACATTCAAAGTGGCAGCCTCAACTGCTTCACTGGTTGTGAGCACAACGCTGCACTACTTTGCAAAACATAGGTCAGGATTTATGGTGGTGTGTTGCATACTGCAGAACATTGCCATCATGAAGGTGGGATCACGAACAATATACAGAAGACAAAAGAAGGGAGAGGAAGATAACCAACAACAACTTATATTTATGTAGTATCTTTAATATTATGAACACTGTGAGGTCTTTCACAGAGCATTAAAAAAACAAAATGTGACATTAAACCACATTGAATTATAGAATCCTACAGTGTAGAAGGAGGCCAATTCGCTTATCGAGCCTCCGCCACAACAATCCCAGTCAGGCCCTATTCCCTTCGCCTGACCTATTATCCTGTTAAACCCCCTGACACGAAGGAACAATTTAGTATAGCCAATCAACCTAACCTGCACATCTGTGGAGAAATAAGGTTAGATGGCCAAAGATCTTGTCAAAGAAGACGATACTGAGTTAACTCAAAGGAGGAAAGAAAGCTGGAAAGATAGAGATGTATAGGGAGGAAATTCCACATCTTGGAGTCTCTTCAACAAAATCGTGGCCACCAATAGCGGAGCAAATAGTTGACAAAAGAGAGATTCCCCCCCCACTCCAACTTGCTCAACATTAGCCTTCGCAGCCAAATCTGCTGATCTCTACAGGTAAATATCAGCAGTCACAGAATGAGGCTTTTAAGTGGCTTTCAGTCTGCTGAAGTGTGCGTTGACTGTCCAACTCCTCCCAAGTAAAATTTCAGACTGGCTGGGGGCAGAAAGGTTCTACATGCACCCCCCAAATAAAATCCAGCCCAGTGATTTATTTGTACTGCTTTCAATTTAGTATAGTGCACTTGCTGCTCATGATGTGGCATACTGTTCATTGGAGTGACCAAATGTAGAGTGGCTGACCGCTTTGTGGAGACACCTTCCTTCAATCATAGAATCTCTATAGTGCAGGAAGACGTCATTTGGCATATCAAATCTGCACCGACTCTTTGACAGAACATCTTAGGCCCATCCCACCCTCACTATTCCCCCTAATCTACACATCTTGGGATACTAAGGGGCAATTTAGCACAGCCCATCTACCTAACCTGAGCATCTTTGGACTATAGGCAGAAACCCAAGCAAGATGCAGGGAGAATATGCAAACTCCACACAGTCACAATCAAACCTAGGTACATTGAGCAACATTGCTCATCACTGTGCCACTGTGCCACCCTAGTCTGTGAACATGGCCAGTCATCTGTCATTTTAATTCTCCATCTTGCTCCCATTCTGACCTTTCTACACTTGGCCTGTTACAGTGTTAAAATGAAGCTCAAAGAACAGCACCTAATTTTTCAATAATTCCATTTCAGCCTTATAGATTCAACAGATTTGAGTTGATTTATTATTGTCACGTATTAATATATACTGAAAAGTATTACTTCTGACATGCTATACAGACAAAGCATACCATTCATTGAGAAGGAATGGAGTGCAGAATGTAGTGTTACAGTCAAAGCTAGGGTGTAGGGAAAGATCAACTTGGTGCGAGATATGTCCATTCAAAATTCTGACAGTAGTAGGGTAGAAGATGTTCTTGAGTCGGTTGGTACGTGACCTCAGACTTTTTTCCCCGACAGAAGAAGGTGGAAGAGAGCATGTTGGATAAGTATATTCTACCCCTGTTTCCTCTTATGCATTCTCAGTTGACAGGAGAACGAGGGCTCTAAGTAATGTGGAAGTTATACAGCCAGTGCTTTACAACCTTTGAAACCAATTTAATTAGCCCCTGATGTGAGGAAAACACCCTACACGAATGAAATTACAGGCTGGGCGGAGATTATAAGAAATTAGTTCAGCTTCAGGCATCAGGTAACAAATAAACTACCAGATCTTCACTCTCACTGTTTATGCTGTTACTTGAATCCCTCGCTCAGATTACTGCTTCCGTCCTGCATCCTTGATTTCTGTTTACATGTAATGGCCTTAAAATGTTACGATGACTTGCTCTTTTAAAAGGAATCGAATTTTCGACATTTAGAAAGCTGGTTTCTTTTTAACTGTGTCTAATTTTGGAACTTCTGCCACGTTAACTTGTAATAAATGTTACACAGAGACAATAGCAACGTCAATCACAACCTTTAATGACCTCTATGGGTCTATAAACTGAGCCAGGAACTACAAAGACAATTAATATTAAAGCATGTTATGATGAAACAGTAGGTACAATGTAGCATGAAGATGAATTAGTGATTATTTTCCTCTGAGCATGAATGCAGTAAAAAGGTGGATATGAGTTAAGGAGGTAAACAAGGCCGATAATAAATAAAAAGAGAATGAAACAGCCCATGTTGGTATTTTACTAATTAGTTTATGGGGTATGGCCACCTTTGGCTGAGCTAGTATTTGTTAATCCCTAAATACACTTGAGAAAGAGGTGGTAAACTGCCTTCTTGAGCCACTAGTCTATATGTTGCAGGTACCCCCACCCCACACGACTGTGGGAAAGGAATTTCCAAGCTGTTGATCCACCAACAGCAAAGCGACAGATATATAGTTCAAAGTCAGGAGCCACAGTCTTACCAGCTGTTCATACAACGCTCCCGCTGCAGCGAGGTCGGAGAGTCTGGCACCCAGCCAAACCTCTTTCACTGCAGCGGAATGGAACATTGCTGTAAGCCTGAATGGCCATAACATTCCAGCCAGGATGTTTGGAGGGGAATTTGCAGTTGGTAGAGTTTCCATGTATCTACTGCCCTTGCCCATATAGGTGGTAGAGGTGGTGGATGTGGAAGATGTTGTCAGAGAAGTCATGATGAGTCACTGCAGTGCATCTTGTACATGATACATCAGTTTTGCTACATATTAGTGGTGAAGAGAATGACCGTTTAAGGTGGTGAATAGGATATTTCTCTTGAGCTTTTTGAGTGTTATTGTGCAAGTGTTACCTGATAACACTGCCAGTGACACCCTCTACCTGTCTGCTGCTGATTGTGAGCAGAATGATGGGGCAGAAATGGGCTCAACTGGATTTATTCTGCTTTTTGTGGATAGGAAATACCTGGACAGTTTTACACATTTTTGGGTCGGTGCCATGTTGAACTGGAGAAGCTTGTCTAAAGGCATGATTAGTTCCGGAGAGCACAAGTTTTCATGACTACAGCCAGAATGTTACCGGGACCCATTATCTTAGTTGTATCCCTTGCCTTGAGCCATTTCTTGGTATCAGGTAGCATGAATTAAATTGATTGGAGACTGGCATTTTTAATGCCGGGTATTTTAGGAGGAGGCTACGATGGATCATCCACTTGGCAATTGGGACTGAAGCTTATTGTAAGTGCTTCAGCTTTGTCTTTTGCACTGAATACCATCATTGTGGAGGAGGTTGTGGAAATTTGGTATCTTGTAAGCTGTTTGATTATATATCAACATTCAAAGAACAAAGAACAAAGAACAAAGAACAACACAGCACAGGAAACAGGCCCTTTGGCCCAACGAGCCCGCGCCGCCATCCTAACGTCTTAATGATATATAGAGACCAATATAGGGACAATTTGTTACCCAATCAGCCTAAGAACACATTTTTGGGATGTGGGAGGAAACTGGAGCACCCGGAGAAAACCCACGCAACCATGGGAAGAACGCGCAAACTCCCGCAGACACAGGCCCAAATCCATGTGTCTGCACAGCAACAGCGATAGTCTCTGAGCTGTCATGTTGCCCATCTGATGGTCCAGTTTAAGCATATACTAACGACATGAAGCACTAGGCCACTCCTGAAGTAACATCCAGGAGCAGCCCTCGCACGACCTGCCGAATGCATGCACCTTGTTGGTCAACAAGGTGGACCGAACAGCCTGTGGAAACAATTAAAGTATTTAAGCAGTCCTCCTATATCCCTCTATCTGCAGACCGCTCATGTGGCTGTCCAAGAGACCCTTAAACAACCCTAGCGTGCCTGCTCCCACCACCTTACTCGGTAGTGCATTCCACACCCCCACTACCCTTTGTGTGAAAAATGCCCTCTAATATTAGTCTTATACATAGCCCCCCTCACCCTAAGGTCGTGACCCCTCGTTCTATCCGAATCTAATGGTGGAAAAAGCTTACCACCATTTACTCTATCTATACCCCTCATAATCTTATATACCTCTAATAGATACCCTCTCAGCCGACGTCTTTCAAGGGAAAACAACCCCAGTGCGTTCAACCTTTCCTCGTAAGACAGCCCTTCCATACCAGGCAGCATCCTGGTAAATCTCCTCTGCACTCTCTCCAGGGACTCCACATCCTTCCGGTAGTACGGCGACCAGAACTGGACGCAGTACTCCAAGTGAGGCCTAACCAACGTTCTATACACTTGCAACATCAAACTCCTACTCTTGTATTCTATACCCCTTCCTATGAAGGCTAACATACCATACGCTTTCTTTATCACTTTTTCCACCTGTACTGACACCTTCAGAGACTTGTGAACCTGCACCCCCAGGTCTCTCTGCATCTCTATACTCCGGATAGTTTTACCTTTTATCCTATAACTCCCCTCTACATTATTCCGGCCAAAATGCATCACCTTGCATTTATCCGGATTAAATTCCATTTGCCATCTATCTGCCCAATCTACCAGTCTATCTATGTCCTGTTGTATTGCCTGGCACTGCTCCTCAGTCCCCGCCAATCCAAGTATCTTAGTGTCATCAGCAAATTTGCTGATCACACCACCTACCCCCTCTTCCAAGTCATTTATATAAATCACAAATAGAAGAGGTCCTAGTACTGAGCCCTGTGGCACACCACTAGTGACTGACCTCCAGTTGGAAAAAGAGCCTTCCACTACTACCCGCTGTCTCCTCCTCCCAAGCCAGTTCTCAACCCATCTACATACCTGGCCCTGTATCCCATGCGCCTTCACCTTTTTTATCAGCCTACCATGGGGAACCTTGTCAAACGCCTTACTGAAATCCATGTAGACGACATCAATTCATGACTGGAATTGGCAGGAATTCAGAGATTTGATCTGATCCATTGATGTAGGGGTCACTTAGTTCTGTCTATCGCACACTGCTTCCACTGTTTGACAAGCAAGCTGTCCTGTGTTGTAGTTTCACCAGATTGACACCTCACATTGTCAGTTATGCCCAGTACTGTTCCTGGCATGTTCTCCTGCACTCTTAACTGAAGCCAAGGCTTGAACCTCATAGTTGGTGGTATATGTTCAACTGTGAAATAACAGATTGTGGTTGAATACAAATCAGCTGATGCTAGTGTCCCACAGTCCCTCATGGATGTCCAGCTCTAAGTTGCTCGATCTGAACCTACCACCTTTTGCACACCTATCATGTCACACAACATGATGGATAACACCCATGTTGTGAAGACAGGACAACTTCTTTCCATTACTCTCTTGGAAAGAACATCTGCAATAAATAAACAGCATAAAAAAAATTCTCCTCATTTTTCCTCTAGATCTTAGAACATAGAACATTACAGCACAGAACAGGCCCTTCGGCCTTTGATGTTGCGCCGACCAATATAAAAAGCAATGCCCCTCCAAACTAAACCATTCCCTTCTCTTCCATATATTTATCAACTAACCTCTTAAACGCCACCAAACTTGGCGCATCTACAACTGCTGCAGGCAGGGCATTCCACTCCCGAACCACCCTTTGGGTAAAGAACCTACCTCTGATATCCGTCCTATAACTATCACCCCTTAATTTAAAGCTGTGTCCCCTCTGGCTAGCTTTCTCCATCCTAGGAAAAAGGCTATCACTGTCCACCCTATCTAAACCTCTAATCATCTTATATGTTTCGCTCAGGTCCCCTCTTAGCCTCCTCCTTTCTAACGAAAACAACCTCAAATCCCTCAGCCTCTCCTCATAAGACCTGCCCTCCGTACCAGGCAACATCCTGGTAAACCTCCTCTGTACCCTCTCCAATGCCTCCAAATCTTTCTTATAATGTGAGGACCAGAACTGCACACAATACTCCAAGTGCGGCCGCACTAGAGTTTTGTACAGTTGCAACATGACGTTGCGGCTCCGAAATTCAATCCCTCTACCAATAAAAGCCAAGACTCCAGATGCCTTCCTAACAACCTTCTCGACCTGACTGCCTACTTTCAGGGATCTATGCACATACACACCAAGATCCCTCTGTTCATCTAGCCTACTAAGAATCCTACCATTTGCCCTATACTCTACACATTTATTATTTCTGCCATAGTGCATTACCTCACACTTTTCCACATTATATCCCATTTGCCACCTCGCGGCCCAGCTCTGCAACTTGTCCAAGTCCCTCTGCAAACTATAACACCCATCTTCACTATCTACCACTCCACCGACTTTAGTGTCATCTGCAAATTTACTAATCCATCCTTCAATACCCTCATCCAGATCATTTATAAAAATTACAAACCGCAGGGGCCCCAAAACAGACCCCTGAGGTACACCACTTGTCACCGTACTCCAAGATGAATATCTCCCATCAACCACCACCCTCTGTCTTCTATCTGCTAGCCAATTCCTAACCCAATTAGCTAAATCACCCTCTATCCCCTACATCTGCATTTTCTGCAGAAGTCTTCCATGGGCCACCTTATCAAACGCCTTACTAAAGTCCATATATACCACATCAACCGCCTTACCCCCATCCACCTCTTTGGTCACTTTTTCAAAAAACTCAATAAGGTTAGTAAGGCACGACCTACCCTTCACAAAAACCATGCTGACTATCCCCAATCAATTCATTTCTCTCTAAATAACTATAAATCCTATCCCTAATAATTCTCTCCAATACTTTGCCCACAACAGAAGTAAGACTCACTGGCCTATAATTCCCAGGAAAGTCTCTCTTCCCCTTCTTGAACAACGGGACCACATTCGCTATCCTCCATCCTCCGGAACCACACCCGTAACCAACGACGACCTGAAGATCAGAGCCAGAGGCTCTGCAATCTCCTCTCTTGCCTCCCAGAGAAGCCTAGGGTAAATCCCGTCCGGCCCAGGGGACTTATCCAACTTCAAACCCTCGAGAATATCCAGCACATCCTCCCTATCTACTTCAATACTTTCCAGTTTGCTACCCTGTAACTCAGTGTTCTCCATAACTACATTTACATCACCCTGCGTGAATACCGAAGAGAAATATTTATTCAGTACCTCTCCAATCTCCTCAGGCTCCACGCACAACTTCCCTCTGCTGTCTATGACTGGCCCTAATCTTGCCCTAACCAATCTTCTATTCTTAACATATCTAAAGAAAGCTTTAGGATTCTCCCTAATCCTATCAGCCAAAGTCTTCTCATGTCCTCTCTTTGCTCTCCTCAATTCCCTCTTTCGCTCCCTCCTGGCTAATCTATATCTATCCATTGCACTAACCGAGCCTTCAATCCTCATCCTGACATAAGCCTCCTTTTTCCTTTTAACCAGCAAATCAACTTTTTCGTACACCAAGGTTCTCTTACTCGACCATTTCCTCCTTGCCTGACAGGGACATACTTATCAAGGACCCGCAGCAGCTGCTTCTTGAATAAGCTCCACATTCCAGATGTTCCCAGTCCCTGTAGCTTCCTAGTCCAATCTATGCACCCTAATTCTCTCCTGATGGCCTCATAATTAGCCTTCCCCCAGCTATAACTACTGCCCCCAGCTTCATGCCTATCCCTATCCATCACTAAGGTGAACGTAACCGAATTGTGGTCACTATCACCAAAATGTTCACCACCTTCCAAGTCTAACACCTGGTCTGGCTCATTGCCCAGCACCAAATCCAATGTAGCCTCACCTCTAGTTGGCCTATCTACATACTGAATCAAAAAACCCTCCTGCACACTTTGTACGAAAACTGACCCTTCTAACGAGCAAGAGCTATAGCTATTCCAATCAATATTAGTAAAGTCCCCCATAACAATTACCCTATTATCTTTTCCAACTTATTTTAAATCTCTGCTTCCAACCTTTTCAGAAAGAAAAAATTACATTCATATATTACATCCATGGTCATCAGGTATTCCAAAGTTCTTTTACAAACAATGAAGTCAAAGAACGAAATGGTTTATTAGTTACTACACCCAGAAAATTAGTTACTACACTTGCGCACAGATTTCAGAAGAAAGAAAATTCAAATTAAATGAAAAATTAAAATAATTTACGATTAATTTCTTTTTTTTTGGATGGGACAGTGGCACAGTGGTTAACATTGCTGACTCACAGCGCCAGCAACTTGGGTTTGATTCCCAGCTTAGGTCACTGGCTATACTGAGTCTTCATCTTCTCCCCATGTCTGTGCTGGTTTCTTCCAAATGCTCCAGTTTCCTTCCACAGTCCAAAACACGTGCTGGTTAGGTGCATTAGCCATGCTAAATTCTCTCTCTGTATAGTTGAACAGACTCCAGAATGTGGCGCCTCAGGAATTTTTACAGTAATACCATTGGAGTGTTGATGTAAGCCTGCTTGTGACACTAATACGGATTGGCCATGCTAAGTTGCCTCTTAGTGTCAGGGGCACCAGCTAGTGTAAATGCATGGGGTTATGGGGATAAGGCCTGGGTGGGATTGTCATTAATGTAGACTTGATGGGCCAAATGGCTTCCTTCTGCACTGTAGGATTCTATAATATGTAAATTTTTAAAAAATATGTTTTTGAGATGTAGATTGTTGGATACTTTGGCCAATTGAAGTTAGTTGGTTTCCAGTAGAATTTTAGACTTGACTTGGTTCAGGTCTGCACTTCGTTGAAGATACACTTTTAGCTTCAGTGAGAGGGAGAAAAAAAGGCATGCTTCATAAGGCATGCCCCCCAATTCAGGCAACATCCTTGTAAATCTCCTCTGCACCCTCTCAAAAGCTTCCACATCCTTCCTATAGTGAGGCGACCAGAACTGCACACAGTACTCCAAGTGGGATCTGACAAGGGTCTTATAAAGTTGCAGCATTACCTCCCAACTCCTAAAGTCAATCCCTCTATTAATGAAGGCCAGTACACCATATGCCTTCTTGACCACATCCTCCACTTACGGGGCAGATTTAAGAGTCCTATGGACCTGGACCCCAAGATCCTTCTGCTCCTCAACACTGCCAAGCCTCCTACCCTTGATATTATACTCTTTCATCCCATTGGTCCTGCCAAAATGGATCACCACACATTTATCAGCGTTGAAGTCCATCTGCCACTTCTCCGCCCAGTCTTGCATCCTATCTATGTCTTGCTGCAACTTCTGACATCCCTCCAGACTATCCACAACACCACCAACCTTCATATCATTGGCGAACTTACTAGCCTATCCCTCCACTTCCTCATCCAGGTCATTTATGAAAATGACAAACAGCAAGTGTCCTAGAATAGATCCCTCGGCACTCCACTGATGACTGACCTCCATGCAGAAGAAGACCCATCCACAACTACTCTCTGCCTTCTGCAGGCAAGCCAGTTCTGGATCCACGAGACCAAAGCCCCTTGGATCCCATGCCCCCTCACCTTCTCAAGAAGTCTTGCATGGGGGACCTTGTCAAATGCCTTGCTGAAATCCATGTAAACCACGTCCACTGCTCTTTCTTCGTCAATGTGTTCAGTCACATTTTCAAAGAACTCAACTAGGCTCGTAAGGCACGATCTGCCCTTAACAAAGCCCATTAGCAATTTTCATTGTCTTGATATAACTATAACTACACTGACCTTGAAAGGAGGAAAATGAGAGGAAATGTAAATTAAAAAAGATAATCTGGACACATGGTAACACATTGGTTAGCACTGCTGCCTTCACGGCATCAGAGGTCCAGGTTCAATACCAGGTTCATGTCTGCGTGGAAATTGTGCAGGAATAAATTCAACCTTGATGCCATCCATGGTTGAGTTGCCTGCAAAATGTTGCCTAGACTCGCACACGAAAAATGACCTGGTTGTGGTACCTCAAGAACTGTTTGTGTGTGTGTCTGAAGCTACTTCCTCAACAAAAAAAAAGAATGTAGATAGTTTTAAAATACATATGGTGCTTGCTTAAACTAAGTTTACAAATGTTTACGAGAGCGCTGCTTGTTACAATTGAGTATAAAAAAATTACAAGTGTAGCACCAGAATTAATCCACTCTAATAGCCTTATGATCATTGCCCAGTCCCCTGGGTCTCATCATTACTAATTGTCACTTGGGAGTTGGACCCAGTAATAACCTCCTCCCAGCTCCTAATGGCCGTAATATTCTCCACCATGATGTAACTGGAACATTAAGGGTCACACTGCTATTTCCTTTTAGTGCAATCAAGTACATTTCACAGCTGTTTGGGTAAATGAAGAACACATGCTGCAGCACAAATTGCAGTTCAATGAAGACTGTTGATGCATTTAAATATTCAGCAGAATGTTTAAAATAACCTTCAGATGTGCAACAGCTAAGGAAAAGGACTTATATTGTACGAGTAGTCAGTAGCCTCAAATCCGCACTGATTCCATACATATATAGGCCTGAGCTTCACCATTCTGCCCTTTGGCTCTTTCTCGATTGTTAGCTGAAATACTTCTTCAGCTGTACTTTGAACAATGATTTTCATAGAAACCTGACCATGCAGAAGGAGGCCATTTGGCCCACTGAGTCTGCACTAACTTTCTTTGACAGAGAACCTTACCAGGCCCTATTCCCATAACCCCACGTACTTAATCCACTAATCCTCTACACATCTTGGGACACTCTCAAGGGGTCTGGAGGAATTTAGCACCAATTTTCACAGCACTGTGCTTAGAAAGAGCATATTTACCAGTGTGAGCAACGCAATAGAAATTCAGACTGAAGGTCAGTTGCTGCTACATTACTGTGCATATCAATGTGCAAAGGAGCAGCAGGTTATCACAGCACTTGATCAATCTGTCCTCCAACATTTTGTGAGGATTGCTGAGGCATTGCCCAGAGATCTGGCCATGACTCCACAAAGCACTAACCTGCTGCGCTCTCTCAGGTTGACATTACTTGTCTTCCTCCCACTGTCATCATGCTGGCTGACTTGCCACTCTCTGTTGGCCAGGCGAACCCAGATGGTGAGAAGGTCCGAACACAGGCTTCTTCAGATCAGAATTGAGTGAATTCATCCTGCCAGGCCATTCACAGCCTCTCCCACTGAGAGATGGCAGCCTTCCACCAGTCATTAATTTGTTCATGGGACATGGGTGTCGCTGGCTGGCCAGCATTTATTGCCCATCCCCAGTTACCTGAGGGCAGTTGAGAATCAACCACATTGCTGTGGCTCTGGTGTCACGTTTAGGCCAGACCAGGTAAGGATGGCAAATTTCTTTCCTGAAGAACATTAGTGAACCCGATGGGTTTTTCTGACAATCAGCAACGATTTTATGGTCAGTAGTAGATTCTTAATTCCAGATTTTTTTTAACTTCAAATTCCATCATCTGTCACGATGGGATTTGAACCTGGGTCCCCAAAACATTGTCTTAGGTCTTTGGATTGCTAGTCTAGGAAGAACACAACTATACCACCGCCTCCCCTATGATGCATGCGGTCATGCTGCAGCTGCTGGTGTAACACTGTATATGACCAGAATGACAGGCAAGTGCACAAGGGTGATTAATTGACTTTAGCATGGAATATTGGACAGTTTGATTGACAGCGTCAGTTTGGAAGGTTTATTTTGAATTGTCTTTTATTTTTGCTTCATGGCCAGCTGGCCTTTGTGATGGTCAGGAACAGATGGAAGGTAAGGTGAGGGACTACAGAGGAATGGAGAATTGGGTTTTTTATAACTGGTACCACGGTCGGATGAATAAAATCACAGACAGGTTGTGCGAGTGGCCTCCTCCTTCCCTCCTCCTCCTCTTCCTCCTCATATTCAAAGGAAAAATCCCAGGCCTGAAGAGAAAGGCCACCCTTTGTGTCAGAGCATTGAGCGGTGAAGATATTTTAGGAAGAAAAATTCTTAAACCTTCAAAAAATTCTATGTAAAACAAAAGATTTTTTTATATACCTACATTTCGCTATTTATTTGGTGTGACACAATGGTTAGCACTGCTGTTTCACGGCGCCAGAAACCCAGGTTTAATTCCTGTTTTGGGCCACTGTGCGGAGTCTGCATGTTCTCCCCATATATGCGTGGGTTTTCTCCAACTTCTCCAGTTTCCTCCCATAGCCCAAAAGATATGTTGGTTAGATGCATTGGCCATGCTAAGTTCTTCCTCAGTGTGCCCAGACGGATGCCGGAGTGTGGCGACTGGAAGATTTTCACAATAACTTCATTGCGGTGTTAATGTAAGCCTACTTACGACACTAATAAGTAAACTTAAAGATCCGGACTGCGTGACAAACAGTTTTGTGTTCTGCATGAAGCAAGCTGGATCCCCAAATAGCCCTGGCAATGCCTCATAGTTCATCTTGCTCGCGATTCTGTCTCTGAGTCAGCCAGGCCCATTCAGCATCTGACCCGTTCCTAGCTCACATGTCACATGAAGAGAGACAGACATTCCTGAGGCCTCGTAAGGTGGCACTGGGAACGTGGCTGATGAATTCCTTTTCTTTTTTACGTCTGTTTCATTTGCCATTGACAGATGAGAGGCAGCTGGGCCAAGTAGAAAATGTCACCGCATACAATGTTACACTTCAACTGCCCCAATAGTTTATAATTCATGACTTTTTTTGCAGAATCTCACTGCGTCAGTGCTACTAATTTATGGCATTCACGTCACATGTCCACATCTAGCTAAAGTTCATTCTTTCCAATGATTCATGTTGCACAGCTGCCAAGCATGTTCATCTTAAAATAATAACACAGTAATAGTTGTGGTGACGACTCTGCATTCAATTTCCTACTAGAGTGCAAAATCTAATGCTCAGAATTATTCTGTAACTTGTTTCGGAAATATTACTTGGGTTAACATATCGTCATTTTAAATTAAAACTCAATCAAATCCAGTTGTCAGTCGGTTAAATAAAACGGAGCTGAAAACTCCAGAAGCTGAGATACAGGGAATATGTAAGTGACTTGTCCAGCCTTACCTTGTGCAGTGATAGTTTAAAAGCTTTCCAGGGGAGAGTTCTTAATTTATGTGACAACAGCAAGTGATGTGTGCCTCGGATTGGGTTAAATGTCCCGCCAACCCTTACTTTTTAAGTGGAGAGCAATTTCTCCTCTGAAATTTCCTGAGATTTCAGGATATAGGTTGCAGCCCTGATCTGGATGGACCCCATTCTGTATTCAATAGTTACATATTCACAATCTCATTCAACATTTCAACTACCAATACTATGACCTGTGCATCTCAAGCCAAAGATGCAGAGACTCTTGGGCATGAATGTGGGATACTACAGTGTAAAGGGAAAAGAGAGGCAAGAGTTTTTAGAATGTGTTCAGGATAATTTTCTACATTATTATGTTTTCAGTCTAATAAAGAAGAAGGCATTGCTGGATCTTGTTCTGCTGATACTGGACAATGATCATTGCACCATAAGGGCTGTGGTGGAACACAAGGAGTAATAAATGAGGGCAAGCCAGCTTATAGAATCCCTACAGTGCAGAGGGGGCCATTCTGCCTATTGAGTCTGCACTGACGCTCTGACAACGCATCTTACCCAATCCCTTTCCCCTCATCCTGTTCCCACACATGTCTAATCTATCTAACCTACACATCTTGGGATACCAAAGGGCAATTTAGCATGGCCAGTCCATCTAACCTCCACATCTTTGGATTGTGGGAGGAGCACCTGGGGGAAATCCACACAGATATGGGAAAAATGTGCAAACTCTATACAGGGAATTGAACATGATTCCCTGGCAATATGGGGTAGCGGTACTAACCACTGTGCTACCATACTGCCCCTTCAATGGGGTAAGAATGGATCTGGCCCAGATACATTGGAGTCAAAATTTGGTAGTCAATACTGTAATGGTAAAATAAGCTGTTTTTAAAGAAGATCAATTCATGTATTGTCAAGATATATTGCCATGAGAAGCAACTTTAGAACAAAAGAATCCAGTTCTCTCGAGATGAGAAAAGTGAAAGCTGAAGTAGAGAAAAGCTCAATATGACAGATATCAGATGGACATTATGTGACACTATTGTATTGTTAAGAGTTTTTTTAAAACCATATTCTCTGCAGTTAAGCAGCTTTGGAGTTTTTCATTGTTGCTGGGCTGTCTGGTTAGAAGTCCTTTTATTGCTGCTTCAGTGGTTTAAATGGGGCTTTATTTGCTTTTGTTCTGGGCCTCAGGTACTTTCTGGGCTCTTTAATGGCCCTGCATTGTGAGACAGAAGATTGATTGACAAGTCAAAGTCAAGTGGTTCCTCCCTAGAAAAATCTGAAGATTCATTTTCAGTTTTGGTTTTAGAGTCAGAAGCTGTCCTGGTTGTCAAGTAGAAAGATGTGTTTTTTTTCTCTCTCTTTTTCTCCCAGGATTATAAATCTTGCTGGCTAGCTGGAAGCAAGACTTCTACCCTTCCTGGAGTGAAAGCTGTGCTGTTGGTCATTCGCTAACTAGTAACTAGAATTTTTCTTGCTCCCTGGTATATTGGGGAAGCTGTTCTGACTTCAAGTTTGTTTGTGTGTATCTCAAGAGAACTGCAGCATCCAACCAAAGGACTAAGTTCCTTTGGACTAAGCATCACGTGAACATTCGTATTTTTGTGCTAAATCTAGGGTAAGGGTTTTATTTAAGGAAGTTTGTTTGGTTAGAATGATTCATATATTTGTTAAGTTTTATACAATATCATGGTTGATTGTTTTTTTGTTTGTAATAGGTAAAGGTTATTGCTAATTTTCTTTCTATACATATTAACTGTATTCTTAAAACAACTTTGTTTGATAAAAGCTCCCTAGTGGATCAATTAAATCATACCTGAAGTGAACATCTCATGCTTACCCTAGCCAAATTCAAATTGCAAAACTAATGATCCAAGCATATTTCATACTATACTTTGGAATTTCAAACATGAATTATCATAAATATAATTGAGAGCCAGGCTGAAAATGGGAAGTTTAGAGGTGAAGTGAGTAATAAATAAAAGAAGCAGAGATTATGAAAAGAGATTGGCACCTAACAAAAAAGAATCCAAAAGTCTTCTCTGGACATATCTATAGTAGAATTGTGTTAAGAGGATGGAGCCAATTAGGGTCTTAAAATGGATTTATGCCTGGAAGTAGGGACATAGCTGAAATATTATAAATTAATGTCTATTAATACGAGGAAGATTATGCTGCCTAGCTCATAATGAAAAGGAGGTAGTTGAGATATAAGATAGGCTAAAAACTGACAGAGGATGGCTGCACATAAAGTTGAGTCACCCTGCACCAGATGAGATGCGTCCCAGGATTCTGAGGGAAGTAAGGGTAGAAATTAAAATTCACTGGCTATAATTTTCCAATCCTCCTTAGGTACAGAAATAATGCCAGAGGATTTGAGAATTGGATATATAGCACCCTGATTCAAGACCAAGATTAGGCCAATAACAACAGGCTAGTCAGTGGTGGGAAAGATTTTAGAAATGATAATTTGAGGCAAGATTAACTAATGGATTAATTAAGAAAAACCAGCATGGATTTGTGCAACTACTGCATGTTGCACAACCTCACCATTAGAGGGCAAAGCTTTGACAAAGGGTCATCTGGACTCAATGTCAGGTCTTTTTACTCCTTATAGATGCTAACAAACTGCTGAGATTTTCCACCATTTTCTCTTTTGGTTTCAGATTTCAGCATCCACAGTAATTTGCTTTTCAGGAGAAACTGTTCCTGTTGGCAGAAGGAATCAGAAACAGAGGACACCAATTCAAGAAGATTGACAAAAGAAGTAAAGGCGACATGACAAAAACTTTTTCCATGCGCGAGTGATTAAATCTGTAACGCAGTACTTGACAGTGTAATAGAGGTAAATTCGATTGAGGCCTTCAAAAGAGAATTGGATAATTATCTGAAGAGAAACAACTCATAAGAATATGAAAAAGGTGTGGAATTGACGCTTGGTGAGTTGCTTTTCAGAGGGCCAGCCGGGTACAGTGGGCTGTGCTGTGACCATTCTATGATTCTACGAATATAGTGCATGTCCCATGCACACATGGACATCAATGCATAGAGCAGAACATTAGCATTCTTAAACATCACTGCTGTTAGAATTGCTCTGGATGGGCACAACAATGCCCAGCAGAACATGTGTAATGATTTGTGCTGGACTACTGCATGCTGCACAACCTCACCATTAGAGGGCATCATCCTTGCCACCAGCAATTCCAACACCATTGTAACTGAATAGTGGGCACTGTTGGAACAAGTCCAAGATTCGGACTTGTTCTGGGTTTTGGAGAAGGAAGGGTCTGAGATTTAGGAAGGTGAAAGGGTGGATGTGGATGAGGTTTGGATGCCAGGTAGAGAGGAAGAAAGGGGAGATGATATCTTGGGGGGAGGGAGGCTATGTCCCAGATGCACACACAAGACCACACTATCCCTATCCCAGCTGAAAAACCACTTAGCCAACCCAATCTTCCCACTACTTATATTTTCAAAAACTGACCAGATAGGCATTTATTGCCTATCCCTGGTTGCTCTTCAGAAGGTGTGGTTATCTTCCTTCTTGAATCATTGCAGTTCATATGGTGTAGGTACACCCACAGTGCTGTTAAGGAGAGAAATCCAGGATTTTGAACCAGCCACAGTGAAGGAATAGTAATATACTTCCAAGATGGGATGGTGGGTGGCTTCGAGGGGAACTTCCAGGTGGAGATGTTCTAATGTGTTTGCAGCCCTTGTCCTTCTAGATGGTAGTGATCATGTGTTTGAAAAGTGCTGCCTCAGGAGACTTGCTGAATTCCAATATTTCATCTCGTAGATGGTGCTCTGTTGTGCTTGATGGATTGTGGACAAGCTTTGGGGAGTCAGGAGGTGAATTATGCAGTTGGTAAGGTATGTGGAGGAAGTGGGGCAAAATAGAAAGTCAGGAAGAGATCAGAGCAAAGAAGATATTGACAAAGGTGAAATGGACATAAGGCAAAGGTAGGTATTAATGGTGCATTAAGGACTGAAGAGTGTTAATAATGTCACAAGGTAGAATGCCTACACAGCAGAAGGAGCCATTCAGCCCATTAAACCTGCACCAACAACAATGCCACCCAGATCCTAGCCCCGTTATTCCACACTTTTAGCCTGCAAATCCATTCAGGCAATTCAACCTAACCCACACATCTTTGGACTGTGGGAGGAAACTGGAGCGCCTGGAGGAAACCCATAAAGACACAGGGAGAATGTGCAAACAACATACAGACAGCCAAAGCCAGGACTGAACCTGGTCCATGGTGCTGTGAGTCAGCAGTGCTAGCCGCAGTGCCACCATGCCACTTGTGAGATGGCAGATTATGTCACTGGGATAATAAATATCAGTGCACATTAAAAGCTAAAATTAAGAACAAATGACAGATGGTCCTGTGGGGGAAAGGGGTGATTTATGTTGTGACAAATCATCGAAAATAGGTGCTGGAATAGCCTTTCAAACCTTCACCACTATTCAATATGACATTGGCTGATCATGTACTTTCAGTATCCCACTCCCAGTTTTCTTTCCATACCCCTTGAATCCATAAGGGCTACACCCAGTTCCCTCTTGAACATATCTAATGAATTGGCCCCAACCGCTTTCTGTGGTAGAGAATTCCACAGGTTCACAACTCTCTGAGTGAAGAAGTTCTTCCTCATCTCAGTCCCGAATAGCTTACCCCTTATTTTAGACTGTGACCCCCTAATCTGGGCTTCCACAACATCAGGAACATTCTTCCCGCATCTATCCTGTCCCGTCCCATCAGGATTTTATATGTTTCTATGAGATCCCCTCTCATTCTTCTAAATTCCCCTGAATACAAGTCCATTTTTGAATTTTAAAAGAAAGGGTCAAGAGGAAGAAGAGAGATCACCATCTAAAGTTGTTGAACTCAGTGTCCAGAAGGCTGTAATGTGCCTCATCGCAAGGTGGGGTGCTGTTCCCCCAGCTGGGATTGAAATTGAGCATGGCAAGCATTTTGGAGGGGAAGGTGGGGGGGTGAATTTTACGATTCCTCCATGTTGGATGTGGCGAGCCGGTTAAAAGTCCATTGACTTTGGCAGATTGGGAGATCCTACTGACAGGGCTATGAAGATAGTGTTACTATCTTAGATAGCCTTGTGTTACTGCAATTGCATGCTATCATACTGCATTAGATTATTACCTAGAGACAGAATAGAAGTACAGAATTAAGCAGTGGCTTGAAGAATATATTTTTTTCTTTGTTGATATAATGATCAACAACATCGGAAGAAGATACAAATGCTCTGTTTGGATTATTTTAGTTTGAATCATGACCATGTTTGACATTCCAACAATAGCAAATCCTCAAAACCAGCTTCGCATAATTACCTAATTTACTAGCAAGGGAGAACATTGTTTTTTTCACAATCCAACCCTTTTGTTTTGAATGTAAATGAAGACAAGTACTCCAGTCAACTATTTTTCTAATGTGTCAACACTAAGTTAATTGAAGCTGTCAAAATAAGTTGAATTTTCAGAACCTAATTCTCAGAACATAATTCACACAAATTTAAAAATGCATCTTGTTTTAAATGACCATCAACTCCTGGAAAATATGTTTGTGAAACTAAAAGCAAAATCCTGCGGATGCTGGGATCTGAAACAAAAACGGAAAATGTTGGAAAAACAAAAACAGGGAGTGTAGGAAAAACAAAAACAGGGAGTGTTGGAAAAACTCAGCAGATGATCTGGCAGTATTGTAGGAGGAACAGAGTTAACATTTCGAGTCCAAATGACCCTTATTCAGAACTAAAGAGAGTTCTTTTCATTTTTCCCTGTTTACATTTGAGAAACTGTTTACTGTTTGGGGCAATGGAACAGTGTTTTTTTTCCCCCAGTTTGACCCCAATTCATGCGATTCTCCAGCCATAGCGTGATTTATGCCGGGGCTGGAGAATCGCCTCTGCAATCTTCACCGTGTGGCACCTACAATGGAAATGTAAGGATTAGCACCAATCCTTGTAAATGGTCTCCTTTTACCTCTGAAAAGCCTTTGACACTCTCAACTGAGAGAGGTTATGGAGCGCCCTTCTCCATTTCAGCTGTCCCCCAAAAGCTGTTCACCATCCTCCACCTGCTCCATGATGACCTGACCAATTAATTCGCAGCAGACGCCATTCACACACAGATTGAGATCAAGCAAGAACCCTCTTCTTGATCTTCCATGCTACAATTTCTCCTTCAGCAGGCCCCTCGCTGGAGTGGAGCTAAACTACAGAACAAACAGAAACGATGTGGAGGCTTTGGCGAGGATACAGAAAAGATTTACCAGGGTGTTGCTTGGTGTGGAGGGCATTTGCATGAGAAGAGGTTGAAGAAACTTGTTTTGTTCTCGCTGGAATGACAGAGGTAGAAAGGTGACCTGATAGAAGTCTACAAGTTTATGAGAGGCATGAACAGAATGGATAATCAGAAGATTTTTCCCAGGGTGGAAGAGTCAGTTACTAGAGGGCACAGGTATGAGGAGCAAGGTTTAAAGGAGATGAAATGAAGCAAGTTCTTTTACATAGATTATTGTGGATGCCTGGAATTTGCTGCTGGGAAAGTAGTGGAAACAGATACTATAGTGAGTCTTAAGAGGCATCTTGACAAATACATGAATAGGATAGGTATAGAGGGATATATATCCATCCTTCAGGTTTATATCCATAGGGTAGGGGTTTTAGTTCAGATGGGCAGCATGTTTGGTGCAGGCTTGGAGGGCCAGGTTCTTATGCTATAATTTTGTTCTTTGAATCTATTCAACCTCCACGCCTACAGGCTAGATCCAAGGATGTCAAATTATCCATCACTAATGTACAGTATGTAGACAATAATTGCCTTTGTGCATAATTGGAGACAGAGTTACAAACCATTGTCAGCATCTTTACAGAGGTGCTTGAGAACATGGGTCTTGCACTTATAAGAACCCCCCACAAGGTCCATAGAGAATCACTGACAGATCTCCCTGTGGAGCTCATTGATTGAGTTCCCCTGGTAACAGTAGTCCCAGGCAAAGACAAGTGTGTGTACATCACGGTTTTACTTTGCATTCTGTAATAAACTATGTTTCTTTCCAGTTGGGCTTCCTGAGTCATTACATTGGCGATGAGGAAAAAGGAAAGGTTTGAACAGCCTTTCACTGACCCCAGTATGACAATGATGGGGAGATATTGAAATTGCCACAGTTTGGAAAAGTAGTGATGCAGGTGTGGAGAACTGACCCCAGTAAGCTAAAAGAATGAGATATTTCTCCAGAGGAAATGGGATGGAAGAGGATGACCAAAAAATGGTTATCTTCCTGACTACTTGTGGGGCCCTGACTTTCAGCATCATAAAATGTTTAACCTATCTGGCTGCTTATGATTCAAAATCTTTTGATGAATTGATAGATACGATATTAGACCACTACAACCCTTAACTGTCTGTCATATTGCAATGCTACAGGTTTAACACAGCAACTAAACTCCCTGAAAAAGTAAATCCGCAGAATTGTATTTATTAGTAGGCTTATATTAACACTGCAATGAAGTTACTATGAAATTTCCCTAGTTGCCTCACTTCGGCACCTGTTCAGGTACACTGAGGAAAAATTTGGCATGGCTTTCTACCTAACCCGCACATCTTTGGACTGTGGGAGGAAACCAGAGCACCTGGAGGAAACCCATGCAGACATGGGGAAAACATGCAAACTCCACATAATCACACAAGCCTGGAATCGAACCTAGGACCCTGGTGCTGTGAGGCAGCAGTGCTAACCACTGTGCCACTATGCTGCCTAAGGGATGATTGTATGGAGTTTGTACATTCTTCCTATGTCTGCATGGATTTCTTCTGGGTGCTCCGGTTTCTGCCCACACTCCAACAATGTGTAGGTTGGGTGGATTAATGCGCGGGTTACAGGTAAAGGACAGAAGGGAGGGTTCGGGTAGGATATTCTTTCAGGAAGTTGGTGTAGACTTGATGGGCTGAATGGCGTCTTTCTGCACTGCAAAGATTCTATGGTTCTAATGCAAGTTTAAGGAGGATGACATTTGCTGTTTCAGTACTTCCCAAGTGAATTTAGACAGAGCACACCAGATGTGTGTTCTACCAGGATATTTACCTCAGTACATGATCTTCCTCTTGGATCTTATTTAAATACAGTGGGCTTGCACTGGGTGGCAGCACATTATTGGGCATAGGCTATTGGGAAGAGGGAGAAGAGGTACTTCTGTGAACTCAGACAGCAACAATAGTAAAAGCGAAAAAAATTGACTTGTATTTCCACGTTTAAGGAAGCTGGAATTAAATATGTCAACTTTTCAGAGTGAGTTGAGCTTTGAAATCCAAAACGTAGCCAAGAAACTTTGAAAGTAATGCTTCAGCCCTGCTTGCGAGAGCGCAAATCCCATTATTGTTGGAGACACTTGGATTTGCGTCAAGGAGAACTCATTTTGAGGTTTTCCACGCCCAGTAACTTATTCAGATTCACACCTGGCCACAGCATGAACCAAATTAGTATACTTAAATCTTCACTTAAATATGCAACATCTGTTCTAAGCCAGATTCCCCCATCTCTTGGAATTCACCCAGTTTGGCAGTGCCAAAGAGCAGTGCCTGAGGCCTGATGGGTGCCTGAAAGGGGGCCTGAGGAGATGGTATGGAGGGGCGGGGGAGGGGGGCACTTTGATGACTTCATAATGGGGTGTCTCTCACTTGGAAGAGGGGAGGGTTGGTATCAGCAACTGGGGCAGAACTGAAGCTGGCAGTTGAAGGGTTGGGGAAGGTGGTGGAAATCCATAGTCATGAGATCAGGCCATCCTTTAAAAAAGGCATCTTATCTCTTGAGGAGCCAGTCGTGCTGATATCTTTAGGTCCCAAACATCTCTTTCATGATGCAAATCACCTCAAATTCCAAAGAATTTTCTAAGTGAGAACCAACCAACCTGTTGGGAATCATACCAAATTTCCCAACAAAGACCACATAAAATGTTTTGGGAGAATTGAGCCCTTCATATAGTTTTCCATTTTTTTTGCAGTGTTCTTTCTCTGATTAACGGGTTTCTGTTGCTGTACGAAGAACACATTCATTTCTACAGCACCACAAACATAAGAGCATTATGAAACCAGATTTGACACCATGTCACATAGAGACAGTAAAACAAACGTTAAGATTGTGGGTTTCAAGGGGTACAGAGAAAGAGAAAATGAAGAGAAAGATAAAGGGGTCGAGAGAATTGGGGAGTGGGCCCGTTATTAATGTAGACATCTGAAGGCACAGTCACAAATGATGGATAGAGGCAAATTGGGGATGTGAAAGAGACCAGGCTTTGAGGGTCACAGACATCCTGGAGGCTGAAGAAGGTTACAGAGATTGAGAGAAGCAAGGCCATGGATGGATTTGCAAGGAAGGTAGACAATTTTGAAATTGAGGCATTGCTAGGCTGAGATGGCAGCAGCGCTCTGGATAACATCTCAAGGAGACGTGAGCAGCTGTGCTGACAAGTGATAGACATACATGCACATGCATGTTTCAAAGTATCAATGCTCTGACACCTGTGATACCATGTGTGAAACATTCTGTTAAGATAAAGAGACTAGGGACAAACCATGAATTAGGATCGGTGGTAAATTGATCAGATATGTTTCTGAGAGCCATTAAGAACAGGAAATTCCATATTTAATTCCTGGCCACTGTTAAATTAATTAAATTAATCATGGCTTCATGGGCATAATAATCAGTAACTCTGCATCTCTGAGTCTGGATGGAACAAAAATTCAGTAATCTGAATATTGGAAAAAATATATGTAAAAGCAGGTTGGGTTGGTGTGTTTTTAAAAAATTTAATTCATGAAATATGGATATTGCCCACCTCTAATTACCCTTGAGAAATTGGTGATGAGCTGCCTTCTTGTGGTGTAGGCATACCCACAGTGCTGTTAGGGAAGGAACCCCAGGATTTTGATCCAGTGGCAATGAAGGCACAGTAATATTTTTCCAAATCAGGATTCCTCACAATCAAAACAGCCTTTTGTACTTCCCAGGTCCAAATATAAAAACAATCGATTAGTGAAATAAGGATATTATCTTTGGAACTGTACATTGCAAGAGAAATAAAAATGACAAGGACAGAAAATTTAAGGAGATGAAGGAATATATTCAGGGTCTTGAACCTCTGAAATGTACAACAGAATGCATAGCATATTTTCCTGTATTTCACCATGAAAATAAATTACCGTACTGTCACATAATAGCACAAATCTTCAGCCCTTAATTGAATATTATTTTTTACAGAACAAAGTATTTTAACACACATCTTCTTCATAATTTTTGGGCTTCTTGTGTCATCCTAGGCTGTGAGCAGGATTATAAGTTCAAGTTGAACAAATTCCTGAACAATTTGTCACATGATCTCTTGCTCCCTTTCCAAGTGCACATGTTCACCATGGGTTGCCCCTGACAAGTGCAATCTCGAGACACATTGCGTTTCCAAGCCAATGGTGAAGCAAAATAACTCATTATTATCCAAATGGGTAGCTCATTAGCAGCATCCCGATGGTTGATTTTCAATTCCTGGAGTTCCCAAGTCTGTCCTGGAGAATTGGCAAAGCAAGTAGGAGGAGATGAGCAGGGAAGGCCATCTGCTTCAGGCTACTGAGCTCATTATACGTAAGTGCCCTTAAACTTAGATAATATCTGAGGGAGCCATAGGAGTCAGAACTTTAATTGTCCTGTGGCACGCTAATGTCCTAATGAGTATATACGATGGAATTTGTTTAAAGCCACCCTAAGAAACTGCTCGTAGACCTATCTTGTCCTGAATCAATGTGCCTGTTTAATTGCTGCATTTGCCTCGAATATAAGACCATTAGATATAAGGGCAGAATTAGGCCATTAGACTCATGGAGTCTGCTCCACTGTTCATTCATGGCTGATAAGTTTCTCAGCCTATGGAAGGGGATTTCTAACCAGCTAATAAGATTTATAGGCAGAACGCAATCTTTCTGAAGACAAGGACTCAGTAAAGAATTACATAATTATTGGGCAAGCTAACCACGGACAATTTATGCATATGTGGATGCAGTAAATGAGTCAAAAAAAGTAATGATTTTAAAACATACATGCTGATATTTTAAATGTATTTCAAATGCATTGTTCACTTTGATCAAGCTAAGTTACCGAAAGACATGGTGGTTGAAATCAATGGTTTAAAGCCAAAGGTTTGGGAGCAGGCCAGCCAGCAAGTCTTAATGGGTGGCATTCCTAAGAAGGAACACATTATGTAACATTATGAATAAACGTATTCATTGCCCAGATATAAAATATATATGAACCTGGATGCCGGAATGTATGTCTATTCAACCAGCAGTGAACTAATGGGAACGTCCATTTTGACTTTGCGGTAGTATCTGTGTTACCTAGTGATAAGGAGTTAGTTAATGTCATTCCAGTAAGAACAAACTGAGTTTATCCAACCTCTCTTTGTAGCTAATATGCTGCACACCAGGCAACATCCTGATAAACCTCTTCTGTACCCTCTCTAAAGCATCCATGTGCTTCTGGTAGTGTGGCAACCAGAATTATACACAATATTCTAAATGAGGCCAAACTAAGGTTCTGTACGACCTGCCAATTTTTATACTCAATGCCCCAATAAATGAAGGCAAGCTGCTGTATGCTTTCTTGATTACCTTATCCATCTGCCTTGCCACTTTCAGTGACCAGTGAACGTATACGCGCAGATCTCCCTGCCTGTCAAATTCTGAAGGGTTCTATCTTTAACTGCATAATTCCTACATGCATTGGACCTTCCAAAATGCATTATATCACATTTGTCTGGAATAATCTCCACCTGCCATTTCTCAGCCCAAGTCTCCAACCAATCTATATCTTGCTGTATCCTCTAACTGCAACTCCACCAATTTTTGTGTTGTCTGCAAACTTACTAATCAGACCAGCTATGTTTTCTTCCAAATAACTTATATATACTACGAACAACAAAGGCCCCAGAACTGATCCCTATGGAATACTAATAGTCACAGTTCTCCATTCAGAAAAGCAGCCCTTTACTGCAATCTTTGATTCACTTACCAATTAAGAACTTACCTATCTCTGTCTTATATATACTCAATGACTTGGCCTCCACAGCCTTTTGTGGCAATAAATTCCACAGATTCACCATCCTCTAGCTGAAGAAATTTTTCCTTATCTTGGTTCTGAAGTGTTGTCTTTTTACTCTGAGGCTGAGCCTTTGGATCCTAGTCTCTTCTACTAATGAAGATATCTTCCCCAAGTTGCAGAGCTGGGCCGACAGGTGACAAATGGAGTTTAATGCGGAGAAGTGTGAAGTAATTCACTTTGGCAGGAATAACAAATGTGTAGACAATAGGGCTAATGGTAGGACTCTTAATAGTGTTGATGAACAGAGAGATCTTGGTGTATATGTGCATAGATCCCTGAAAGTTGACAATCAAGTCGATAAGGTTGTTAAGAAGGCATACGGAGTCTTAGCTTTTATTGGTAGGGGGATTGAATTTCGGAGCCGCAACGTCATGTTGCAACTGTACAAAACTCTAGTGCGGCCGCACTTGGAGTATTGTGTGCAGTTCTGGTCCCCACATTATAAGAAAGATGTGGAGGCATTGGAGAGGGTACAGAGGAGGTTTACCAGGATGTTGCCTGGTATGGAGGGCAGGTCTTATGAAGAGAGGCTGAGGGATTTGAGGTTGTTTTCGTTAGAAAGAAGGCGGCTAAGAGGAGACCTTATTGAAACATATAAGATGATTAGAGGTTTAGATAGGGTGGACAGTGATAGCCTTTTTCCTAGGATGGAGAAAGCTAGCACGAGGGGACATAGCTTTAAATTAAGGGGTGGTAGTTATAGGACGGATGTCAGAGGTAGGTTCTTTACCCAGAGGGTGGGAAGGGTATGGAATGCCCTGCCTGCTGCAGTTGTAGATGCGCCAAGTTTGGGGGCGTTTAAGAGGTTAGTAAATAGGTTTATGGATGAAAAGGGAATGGTTTAGGTTAGAGGGTCATTGCTTTTTCTTAATTGGTCAGCACAAGATCGAAAGCCGAAGGGCCTGTTCTGCGCTGTAATGTTCTATGTTCTAAGTTCACTCTATCTAGGCCTTTTAGTATTCTTTCAATGAGATCCCTCTCTTCATCCTTCTAAACTTCATCGAGTACAGATTTAGAGTCCTTAAACATTCCTTGTATGTCAAGCTTTCCTTCCTGGCTCATTCTCGTGAACCTCCACTGCACCCTATCCAGGATCAGCACATCCTTCCTTAGATATGAGCCCAAAATTACTCCCAATGTTCCAACTGTGGTCAAACATGGTAGCCGAAATTTTCCGATGTTTTATGACCTGCCACTGCTGGCAGTAAGAATGAAGAATTTAGCTCTCAGCTGAATCTTCATACACAACAGCAGGACTGGAGAATCCCAGCTGCGGACAAGTTTGGAGAATTTGGTTAGGTAACTGGGCAGAATGGCAAACATTGAATAACATACCTTGCATATGACCTTGGCAGAATTTGAAGTGTTTTGTTAAATGAATGTGACATGCCTTTCAAAATGCTGAAACCCTTGAAAGAATAAAAGGAACGCTGAAGTTTTTGAAATTAAAATTGACTTGTCCCTTGCCCAGCGCAACTTTTTTTTTAACCTCTGCATTTGTATGGCTTGGTTCACCATGAGTGCTTCGAGCAATATCAACAGGTTGGCATATGGAAATTGCGGATATGTAATATATTTGATTTTTTTAAGCTTTCTTGACATTTTTGTTTTGGCAAAAAAAAGATAATTTTCTTTGTGCCTTGCTAACTTTCTGTACACATGGATTATTTTTCTCTTTTGTACTTACATGTTTAGCAAGTTAATCATTGTATTAACAAACAGACTTTTGCATTTTTGCCTTTTACCTAATAATACAAACCTTTCTAAGAGCACTTCCCCAACCTCTGAACCAGCCCCAGTGAGAAAAATAAATAATTAACCACAACACAACAGTATATATAAACTGGGATAGTCAGCCAACCTTAACTATTCTCCAGCATTATCTTAAACTGCAATTGTTTTACATTGCTAATATATATCCAATTCCAAAATACTATATGTACAAACATATAGGAAAGAGAAGGCATTTGCTGGTTGATGTCTCAGTGGTATTATTGGATCACTTACTAGGATTTATGATAATCCTAGGTTCATTTAAAAACAACAATATTCATTGACGAGTTGAAATCTGAATCCTGATTCTGTTTTACCTTTTCTTTCAGGTTGTGGTTTTTTCATTTATTATGGTTATAGTTCACCTCATCATATTTCTTCCTCTTCAGGTTTGTGTGCACAATCCAGAACAGAGAACAATCTGCTGCCTGACCTCTCCTGGCTCTGTCAGTTTAAAAAAAAGCAACTGGAATTACACGTGTGCCAAGTTGTCACCTCCAGACTCAATGGCCTCATTTTCACTCCAGGAGGAAATCCTGTGGGTGGGTAGGGGGCCTGAGCAGGCTGAGGCAGATTGAGGCAGATGATCCTGACATCAGGAACTGGGAATCCAGGAGATTTTAACTTCCGGCCCCTATTTGCAGAGGAATAACTGGGTAAATATTAAGGCTGCAAAAGCAGGTCAGAGGCTGGAAATTCTGTAGCACCAAAGGCTGGTCCAGCAACTATTTAATGGCAAGATAAAAATGATAATTTGGAACAAAGTTAACGTCACTTGAATAAATGTAGATTAATTAAGGAAAGGCATTGAGGATTTGTATGGGAAAAATCTCACACATTTAACGAACTTGCTTGACATTTTTGATATGGTAACAGGAGATTGATGAAGATAATGCTGTTGATGTGAGGTACATGGACTTTCACAAGGCAAGTGATAAAAAGCTGCGTAACAGACTTGAGAACTCTCCACTCACTTGACAAAGGAACAGCATTCCAAAAGCTAGTGGTATTTACTACCACATAAACCTGTTGGACTTTAACCCGGTCTGTGAGACTTCTTACTGTGTTAACTGACTTTTGAGCAAAGTTTTAGCCTGTGGAATAAAAGGGACAGTGACAACATGGAAGAGAGACTAAATCAGTTAGGGTTATTTTCAATGGAAGTAAGAAGAGTGAGAAGACACCTCATAGAAACTATAAAATTCGAACAGGATTAGATGGTAGCTTCAGAAAGAGTGTTCCCGATGGTGGAGGAGAGTCTATGTGATTTCAAGAAGAAATTAGGTATAGCTCTTGGGGCCAAAGCGATCAAGGGGTATGGAAGGAAAACTCCATAGTTAGCCATTCTCAAAATGAATGGTGGAACACGTTCAAAATCGCCTACTCCTGCTTCTAGTTTCTATGTTCCGAAACAAGATTGACTGATAGGAAGCCAAATAGTGGTGAATGGATGTTTTTGGACTGAAGGAAGGCTTATAGTTGAGTTCCTCAGGGTTCAATGTTGGGACTCTTGCTCTTCCTGATA
The DNA here is from genome assembly GCA_024679065.1 of Sphyrna mokarran. NCBI lineage: Eukaryota > Metazoa > Chordata > Chondrichthyes > Carcharhiniformes > Carcharhinidae > Sphyrna > Sphyrna mokarran. Next base: position 35,824,762 of record JAGIQG010000005.1, on the reverse strand, counting down.
TATATAACCTCAACCTTGATGTGCAGGTCACAATTTAAAAATTTCAGGATTGTACAAAACTTGAAAGTATTTGGAACCATAAGGATGATAGTGTAGAATTTCAAAAGGGCATTTATAAGGTTGATGGAATGGGCAGACATGTGGCAGCTAAATTTTAATGCAGGGAAGTGTGGAGTGATTGTGGTCAGAAGAATGCAGAGACAAAGGGCAAGATTTTCTGCGCTCCTCCCAACAGCATGTTTTCTGGCAACAGAGGCACCCAACCATTGGCTGGTGGTGGGATTTTTGATGCCATCATTGTCAATGAGCTTTCTCATTGTTTACACCTTCCGGCAACCCGGCAGGGCTTTCCATCAGTGGGACCGGAAGATTCTGCAGGCAGCTGTGGCCAGAAAAGTTTGGCCAATATAAAATAAGGGGTACAAATTTAAAGGATTCAGGAACAAAGTGGGTATGCATGAGCATAAACCATTGGGGGTGGCAGAACAAACTGAAACAATGGGTAATAAAATACATGGCAGTCTGGTTCAAATAGCAGCTGGTATCCAACGTTGCCATCAGGGGGCAATTAGCATATTGAAAAATGTCTCTTTCATTTCTGGTGGAAGTTAGTCTCACTAGTTCAAACAAAATTGGAACTTTTAGGAATGAACAAGAACTTTGGCGATAACCGAGGGATGATGTTAATTTCACTGTTTCCATTTAACACTGGATGGTTGGAGGCAAAATTGTCTTCTATGACTTTAATAACTCCAAAGATCACCTTGCTGTCCTCCTATTCCCCACCCAACATAAACTGTGACCGGTTTTAAACTCTTATGTGTGAAACATGATGAAATCCTATTGCCCATACTTGATGACCTACGTTGCCATTACATTCTGAATCTTGTCTACCTCTTACTCTTCCTCTGGAATCCATTATTCCCCATTATTTCCTCTCAAAGCTCGTTTTATCATTCTTCAGAATGTGGACAACATCAATAAGACCTGCATTTATAACCCAACTCTTGTTGTCTTGGGAAAGGTAATGGTGAGCCTTCTTGATCCACAATCAGTCCACAGGGAGTTTCAGCATGTTGAAATAATGATGTTTAGGTTAGAGGGATTAGTGGGTAGAATATGTAGGGATATGGGGTTAGGGCCTGGCTGGAATTGTGTTCGGTGCAGACTCGATGGGCCGAAGGGCCTCTTTCTGCACTGCAGGTTTCTATAATAATAATAAGGTATGCTCAAGTAGGACTTTGAGCAGAACTTGAGGTGATGGTGTTCCCTGTGCCTAATCCCCTTATCTTTCTTGGTGGTGGACGTGATAGGTTTGGGAGATTTGCAGAAAAAGCTTTGTTGAATTGCTGCAGCCATGGTATTTCTGTGGTACAAAAAGTGCATATTTAAACTGATAGATGGGTTGCTGATCAAGTAGATTGTTTTGGTCTGATTAGGGATGAACATCTGCCCAGGCAAACAAAGAAAGGTACAGCACAGGAACTAGCCCTTCAGCCTTGCAAGTCTGTGCCAGTCATGATGCCCTAACTAAACTAAAAAAAACCTTCTGCCCTTACTTGGTTCATATTGCTCTATATCCTCACTATTCACGTACCCATCCAGATGTCGCTTAAATGTTGCTAATATGCCAGTTTCCACTACATTTTCTGGCAATGCATTCTAGGCACCCACCTCTCTCTGCCTGAAAAACTCCCCCCACACATTTTTTGATAAACTTTTCCCTAATCACCTTAATTTTTTGTAATTGACACCTCCACCCTAGGGAAAAAGCCTCTGACTATCCACCCTGACTATCCACCCTGCCTATTGCCTCTCATAATTATGTAGATCTCTAGCAGGTCTCCACTCAGCTTTTGTCTTTCTAATGGAAACAAATCTAGTTTATTCAGCCTCTCCTCATAGCCAACACCCTTGAAACCAGGCAACATCTTGGTAAACCTTTTTTGCACTGCCTCCAAAGCTTCCACATCCTTCTGGTAGAGTGGTGACCGCAACTGCACCCAATATTCCAAATGCAGTCTGACCAAGATTTTATATAGCTGTAACATGAGTTTTCAGCTGTTGTTCCCAATGTCCTGGCTGATGAAGGCAAGCGTGCCATACGTCTACTTAATCACCTTGGCCACCTGCGTTGCCATTTTTAGGGAATTGTGGACATGCATGCCCACTTAATGTTCATAAGGGTTCTGCCATTTGTTGTATAATAGACACATAAATTTGATTCTCCAAAATGCATCACCTCCCATTTGTCTGGATTAAACTCCATCTGCCATTTCTGTGCCCAAATCTTCAATCTACCTATATCCTGTTGCATCCTCTGGCAATCCCCAGCACTGTCAGCAACTCCACCAATCTTTGTGTCATCCCAATCTTACAAATCAGTCCACCCACATTTTTCTCCAGATCATTTATATAAACTGCAAACAACAGAGGTCCCACTACTGGTTTTTGCAGAATGCCACTAGCTACAGATCTCCATTCTGAAAAACATCTGTCCAACGCTACTCTTTGTCTCCTATCATTAAGCCAGTTCTGTATCCATCCAGTCAGCCCACCCTAAATTCCATATGATTTCAGTTTTTATACTAGTCTGCCACATGGAATCTTGTCAAACGCCTAAATAAAGTCCATATAAACTACAGCCACAACCCTTCCCTTATCAATTATCTTTGTCACTTCATCAAAAGGCTCAATCAAGTTGGTGAGGCATTACCTTTGCCAAACAAAACAATGCTGCCTGTCACTAACTAGTCCACTTTCTTTCACATGTGCATTTATCTTGTCTCTCAGTGTCTTCCCCACCACTGATGTCGGACTCACTGGTTTATAATTTCTTGGATTATCCCTGCTTCCTTTCTTAATCAAGAGAACAACATTGGCTATTCTCCAGTCCTCTGGAACTTTGCCTGTGGTCAAAGAGGATGCGAAGATATCAATCAAGGCCCCAGCTATTTCTTCCCTTGCTTCCCACTGTAACTTAGAGTACAGTCCATTCAACACCGGGACTTGTCTAACTTAATGTAATTTGGGATACTCAGCACTTCCTCCTTTGATATATTAACATTCTCTAGAGCATCTGTCATGTTCTTCTTCTTGATGAATACTAACACAAAAGTACTCATTAAGAATTTCAACCACTTCCTGTGGCTCCATGCATAACTTCTAACATAATGAAGAATATTTCTCACACTTTTAACCTCCACCTTGTATGTAATAAAAAGGCTTTTGCGGAGAGAGCCAGTCATTGTACAGAATACCTCATCTCTGATTTGCTCCAGTGGCTATTGGCAAGAATGTGGTCATTCCAGTTAATTTCCTGAATAATGATAACCTCTAGGTTCTGACCTGAGATGAAAATTCCTGTTCAGGAAACATTTGCCACCAATTCTAGTGTGGTATTTTATAGAAGTTTTCTTTAAATTTTGGAATAGAAAATTGGAAGTGAGAGAGTTGCCTTTCTGGTTCAAAATATTCCCCCATTCCCCGGAGAAAAGCAAAATATTAGAAAAAGTGTTTTCTTGGATTCTTTTAAAACTGAAACATCAGTGTTATTACTCAATATAATCCTACCCATCAGGTCTCTTTCTTTGTACCTCTGAGGAGTTACATTTCCTTTCACTTGCGAATAAAAAGTGATTAATAGCTAGCTCATTTATTAGCCTCACATTACAACCTGTGGACCACATGCGGCCCGAAGCCCTGGTGACCTGGCCTTTGAAGCTGAGAGTTATGTTTGTGTTTATATTCCTTATTTACTGTTTTTTTTCCCCATCTTGTTTGAATTCCGTGCACCTGGATGTTTGGAAAGTCCTGTCGGTAACATATTTGTCTCACTGGTGTGTAAATGCAAACATTGAGATAGTTGGAAAAAGCAGCTTGAGGTGTATGCAAGTAGATGGAAGCATAGACTTGATATATGATCCTTGAGGTTTCATCTTAAACAACTATGTGGTGTCAAAAAGATAAATCTTGATCAATACTATTGGAGGACACAAGACTGAGCACATTATTTGAAATATAAAGCCATCTTTTGTAACTTTGTAACAGAATCATGTTTATTTGAATAGATGAATGGAACTTAGTATTTAATACGTAGGAAAAACAAAGAAATAGTTCCGCTGCTGCATAGGGACATTGCAGCAATTACTTCTCCTCAGTTCCACTCCCTTTTCCACCAATTTGCATCTTTTTATGTTAACTTTCCCTATGTATATAGAACAGCACAACACAAAAACAGGCCCTTTGGTCCACGATATTTGCTGAACATGATGCCAAATTAAGCTAATCTTTTCTGGCTGCCGTTGTTCATATCCCTCTATTCTTTGCATATTCATGGATTTATCTAAAAGCCTCTAAAATGATACCACTACCCCAGATATCACATCCCAAATACCTTCCACTCTCTGTGTAAACAAAACCTGCCCCTCACATTTGAACTTTCCTCTCATCTTAAGTGCAATGCCCCCATTATTAAACCTTTCAACTCTGAGAAAAAAGATTCCAACTGTCAACCCTACCTATATCTCTTATAATTTTAGAGACTTATATCAGGCCTCCTGTCAGCCTCCACCGCTCAGAGAAAACAATATTAATTTCTCAGCCTCTCCTTATAGCTCATACCCTCCAATTTAGGCAGCAACTCACATATGCCCAGATTAAACTCCATCTACCATTTCTCCTCATATATCTGCAATTGATCTATATCGTGCTGTATCTTTTGACAATCTTCTACATGATCCACAGCTCCACTTACCTCCGTGTCATCTGCAAACTTACTAACCCCCACCTATATACACCATTTATATACATCACAACAGCAGAGGTCCCATTACAGTTCCCTGCAGAACACCACTAGTCACTGACCTCCAGCCAGAAAAACACCCTTCCATCACTACTCTCTGACTTCTAGGAGTAAGCTAATTCTAACTCCAAATGACTAAGTCACTATAGATCCTATGCATTTTAATCTTCTGGAGAAGCCTACTTTGAGGTGAATATTTTGCTGAATTCCATGCAGATATCCATACATTCCTCCAGTTTACCATTTTACACTGACTATGTTTTTAACTCCCAAGTTTGGCATGGAGCGTCTGCATTCTTTGAAAAGTGTTCTCTACCTAATCCCCACGTGTTTGCTTTTAAAAAAAAACTACATTCCCTCCTATGTATGTTATTTTGTTGTTGGGTTGGACTAGTTTCACTAACTCCCAAAGACTGTCATCTGCAAACTAATTTTATAGTAATACATTTATAATTATGACAATGTTCTTTACCTAATTTCTTTCCATGCTGCTTTCTGCCAGAATCTCAAATGTTATGACATCACATTGTTGTTAATCCTTTGTGGGATTTTGTCTAACAAACTCCATTATATTACATCTCCCTCAAGTCTCTGTTCAGACTTCAATATTGTCTGACATTCCTGGAAACCCAATGCTTCAGTCTCCGAATCATTCTGAACATTTCAGTGTTTTGAAGTCTCAGAGGAAATGAAGCTTATTTTGCTCTCCCAGACAAATGTTGTTTTTCTTTGACTTTGCATGTTCTTCTCTCTTTTCCTTCCTCTGGATTTTTGATCAATAAGCATTGTGTTGCCTTCACTCATATGCCAGACTTTTTTGTCCCCCCATTTTTAGGAAATAAGGCCTCATATCCTTATTTGAGAAAGGATATACTGACACTGGGGGGGGTGCAGAGGAGATTCACTAGGTTGATTCTAGAGTTCAGAAGATTGGCTTATGAGGAGAAACTGAATAGTCTGGGGCTACACTCATTGCAATTCAGAAGAATGAGGGGAGATCTTGTAGAAACATATAAAATTATGAAGGGAATAGATTAGATAGAAACAGGGAAGTTGTTTCCACTGGTGGGTGAAACTTAACTAGGGAGCATGATCTCAAAATAAGGGAGAGCAGATTTAGGACTGAATTGAGGAAAAACTTCTTTTTATGGGGTTATGAGGATGAGCATGGGTAAAACATTCTGTTGGAGAGTCAGTTCATCTTTTAATGAACTTGATGGGCTGAATGGCCTCTTTCTGTACTGAAGGGATTCTATGATTCCATGATGTTGATTAGGCATTGTAAGATTTCAAGTCACAATGCTCTTAGGGTTACCGTTCTATCATTGTATACTAGTAAATCACGGATAATTTTCAGATGAGCTCTCTGCAATGAATACGTGGTCTTATGTTAGGCCTATGTGGTATTAATTTTGATCATCCTCTAATGCAAAATTCTTTAATCTCCCTACATTCCAGATCTGATTTTGGATCTTCTCTGATTTCATTCAATCTTTGTGCAGTTGTAGGTAATGTATAAACTGCATTATAGCAAACTTCTCATCTAGCACAAATTCAGTGTTACATTTTTCTGGATTCTCCGTTTCAGTGCTTAATAATGCATCTGTTGTGATCATTTGTTCCCCTTGAACATATACCATTTGATTATTAAACCTCATCAATCTTAATTTGAACCTTTGAACTCTTGAAGGCACTACTGCAACTCATTCAAATTCAGTGGTGTGGCTGAAGGTTTATGATCTGTTTCTATCTAATGTGAAGTTGTATGAGGTAGCCAGCAAATTTCTTGCATATTCACATAGCTGCTAATGCTCCCTTTCAATTATTACATATCTCTTCTTTTGTATCTTTTAATGAACCTGATGCACAATAGACTGGTCTGTCTTCTCCATCTCTTTATACCTGAAAAAGTACTGCAGCTGATGCATCCACTCCATGTGGATAACTCCAGATCGTAACATACTTATACCTTTCATGGTATCAAACTCCCCTTGAATTTTTAGATAATTTCTGGTGCGCTTCTTCCCAACACCATGCAATGTATTGGAGTAACAAACTAACATAATGACTTTACTGAGATTTTTTAAAGATATTTTGCCAATTGATTTACCATTTGTATTAACCATTGCAACTTAACAATGTTCTGTGGCACCAGAAATTCCTTAATGACTCTGTCTTTGGTGCATCATTTATTCCTCATGCACTCACTGTATGACCAAGAAATCTAATTTTTGTGCTGTGAAAAATGACACTTGTTGTTGAGTGTCAATCCTGCCTCTCATGTTCTTCTCAGCACAGCTCTGACTGTGTTGGCTCAAGTAGATGTGTTATATGAACATACAAATTATCAGGAGGAGTAGACCATTTAGCCCCTCGAACCTGCTCCATCATTCAGTAAGATCGTGGTGGATCTGATATGATCTCAGCTTCACTTTTTGTCTACTCTCTATACATGTTGATTCCTTGTCAATCAAAAAATATATCTAACTCAGTCTTAAAAATATTCAACGATTGGCTGTCACCACTCCTTTTAGTATATTTGTGCAATATGGGCATCACTAGCTAGGGCAGCATTTATTGCCCATTCCTAATTACTCTTCAGAAGGTTGTGGTGACCTGCCTTCTTAAACCGCTGTAGATCGATGTGGTGTAGGTATACCCACAGTGCTTTAGGGAGGGAGTTCCAGGATTTTGACCCAGTGACAGTGAAGGAATGATAATATATTTCCAAGTCGATGTGATAAGTGGCTTGGAAGGGAGCTTACAGGTGATGTTGCTCTTGTCCTGCTAGATCGTGGTGGTTGTGGATTTGGAATGTGCTGTCAGAAAGAACATTGGTGGGTCCTGCAGTGCATCTTGGAAATGCTATACACAGTTGCTACTGTCTGTCAGTGGTGGATGGAATGAGTGTTTGTGAATAGTGCGCCCGTAAAGCAGGTTGCTTTATCGTGGATGGTGTCTAGCTTCTTGAGTATTGTTGGAGTTGCACTTATCTAGGCTATTGTTGGGGATTCCTTCATGCTCCTGATTTTTGCCTTACAGGTAGTCTTCTGGGGAATCAGGAAATGAGTTACTTGCTGCAGGATTCCTAGCCTCTGACATGCTCTTGTAGCCACATTTTTCATATGGCTGTAGTCTAGTGCAGTTTCTGGTCAATGCTAACCCACAGGATGTTGATGATGGGGAAATTAATGATGGTAAAACTATTGAATATTAAGGGATGATGGTTAGATCCTTTCTTGTTGGAGGTGGTCAGTGCCTGGCACTTGTGTGGCATGAAAGTTACTCCCAAACTTTGTGTGCTCTCTTTCACAAAGGCACATCTCTTCTTTAGTCTCCTCTAGTTGCCTGTTGAAAGCCTTAGCCAAGCTTTTGACACTTTGTGATTCATCAATTCCATTGTTCTTCAGAAGCACTAAATTGTTACAGTGCTGAAGGAGGCCATTTGTCTATTGTGTCTGCATTGGCTGTCTGAGTGAGCAATTCACACAAATCCCATAATCATGCATTTTATATCCTTATTTATGTGCAAAATAACTATTATATGTGTGAGTGTCAATAAATTGCTAAATAATTTTAAAGTTCTTAAGTTCAAAATGGAATAAGATACTTTTACGGTACTGTTTTTTGGTACAGTTTTGAGCATGTTATTTCCCACGATTCTCAGCATACATATTCCATCCAACCAATTAAATTCTGAAGATTCTGTTTTGAAGTTATGATGCATTTTCTGCAACAAGCCTGAAGAGAGGAAGTGTGTACAATATCCATTCAACGAAGTATCACACTGTTTCTCCTCCTCCACCACGTTCCCCTCCTTTTCCTTTTCCTTTTCCATTAAAAACATGATTACTCTAATTAAGAAACAAAGGTTAAGGTCAATCAACTCTTTACAGCATGGCACATCACTCACAAGTTTTTTTTTCCTCCCCTTGACATTTCCATAATCAAACTTTCAACTGTCCATTTCCAATCCAATCTTCTTCCTGCATCTAGTGGTGCATTGAGGCAGGCTTTTGCCTGTTTCCATAGCTAGTAATTCCCAGAACTATAAGAGAGTGAATCAGAATTAGGCCATTCATCCTATTGAGTTGATCTCAGTCTTAAACACACTCAATGATTGAAGTTTAGAGGGATGAGAGGGGATCTGATTGAGGTGTATAAGATTTTAAAAGGGATTGATAAAGTAAATGTAGACCAATGTTTCATCTTATGGGGCAATCTAGAACCCCATGCACAGGAACCAAAAGACAAAAATGCTGGAAAATCTGTCCAATATGTCACAGATATAGATTGAGAAATGGTAGATTTAAAACTGAGATGAGGAAGAACTTACAGAGGGTGATGAATTGTGGAGCTCAAATTATTGAATGGTTTCAAGAGGAAAATAGACATATTTCTAATAAAAAGGGAAAGGGGGATATGGGGAACAGATGGGGAGATGGATGTGAGACCAGGGAGACATCAGCTATGATCTGATTGAATGGTAGAACAGGCTGGAAGGGCTGAATTTATCTACTTCTGCTCCTAATTCTGATGTTCCTAGATTTCTATGACTTGGCCTCCATGGCTTTTTGTGGCAATGAATTCCACAGATTCACCATTCTCTGGCTGAAGAAATCCCTTCTCATCTAAGTTCTATAGGGGCATTCCTTTGAGACTGTGCCATCGTATCCTAGTCTCTTCTACTAATGACAACATTTTCCTCACGTCCACTCTATCCAGGCCTTTCAGTATTCTGTAAGTTTCAATGAGATCCCTACAGGTTGTAATTTGTCACCAGAGGCTTATAGCTTGAGGGGCATCACCCTACATCAAGTTTGGCTGACCAGGAGTCTTTCCTGCTTTTACTACCAACCATTGGCATGTTTGGAGGGATTTACAGGTTGACACAAGCTGTCCATTTACTTTGTCAATTCTACCCTGATCTCACTTTCTAGCCACTTTTCTGTGTGATAATTATAATATAAAACCTTTGCAATTACAAATTGACCTGAGGATTTTAGGTTGCAACTCTGGAAACACACTTGACATTGATTAACTGGCTGTTAAAATTAGGCCTGTTGCAAAATAAAAATAATGAGGCCAATTTTAGAGATCAATGCTGCATACCCAACTAAATGATGCTTAATGTCAAATTACCACAGTACAGAAGAAGCCCTTTGACCCATTGAGTCTGCACCAATGCAAGAAATGCCTTGACCTGCCCACCACGATGTAGAGATGCCGCCGTTGGACTGGGGTAAACTCAGTAAGAATCTGGCAACACCAATGACCTGCCCACCACTTGCCAGCACTTGGCCCATAGCCTTGAATGTTATCGTGTGTCAAATACTCATCCAGATACTTCTTAAAGAATATGAGCCATCATATTTCCATCACCCTCCCAGGCAGTGCACTCCAGATTGTCACCACTCTCTGAGTAAAAAGGTTTTTCCTCAAATCCCATAAACCTCTCACCTCTCCCGTTTAATTTGTGTCACTTCATAACTGATCTTTCAACTCAGGGGAATAGATGTTCCTTATACACCCTGTCCATGCACCACCCCCCCCCTCCTTGAACACTTCAATCAGTTCACCCCTCAGTCTTCCCTGCTCCATTGAAAACAACCCAAGCCTATCCAACCTCTCTTCATAATGTAAATGTTCCATTCCAGGCAGCAACCTGGAGACTCTCCTCTGCACCTCTTCCAGTGCATTTATATCCTTCCTATAGCGTGGTGACCGGAATTTCACACACCACACCAGCTGTGAGCTCACCAATGTTTTATAAACTCCATCATGACCTCTCTGCTTTTGTAATCTATACCCCAAATGATAAAAGTGAGTGTGCTGCATGTTTTTTCCACCATCCTATTTACCTGCCTGTAAAAGATGTCCAACCTGATACTGGGGCAGTCCATTTTTCAGCTGTTTCAGGCATTGGCAGATCTCCAAATTACTATTAACCATAGAAAACAAACAGCGCAGAAAGAGACCATCCAGCCCAACAAGTATGCACTAACTCTCCAAAAGAACATCTTACCCACTCACCTCCCTATCCCCATAATCACACGCGTATACCATGGCCAATACACCTAACCTGCACATCTCTGGAGTACGGGAAAAAACGGAGCACCCAGAAGAAACCTAGTGAGTCACACAAACATGGGAGAATGTGTAGACTCCACACAGGCAGTCACCCAAGGTCAGAATTAAATCTGGGTCCTTTGTGCTGTAAGGCAGCAGTGCTAACCACTGTAACACCCTTTTTTTTATTGGGATATGCGTGGTGCTGGTTGATCACATTTATTGTCCCTAATTGCCTGTTCAGAGGGCAGTTCAGAGTCAACCAAATTGTTGTGGCTCTGGAGTTACATACAGGCCAGACCAAGTAAGGACAGCAGATTTTATTCCCTAAAGGCTATGAGTGGACCAGATGGGTTTTTCCAACAATATTTCATAGTCATCGGTAGATTCTTAATTCCAGATTTTTTTTACTGAATTCAAATTCTACCAACTTGCCATTGCAGGGTTTGATCCCAGATGCCCAGAACATTAGCTGAGTTTCTGGATTAATAGTCAAGCGATAATACCACTAGGTCATCACCTCCCCCAGTAAAGCGATTAGTCATTAATAATTCCTGAAGCTGAATTTCACACTGGTTGTGGGCTTCCCAGTTGGTGCACATGCTTCATTTGCAGCATTCATTTCAGTTCTGAAAACCAGCCAAAAGGAATTTCAAAACCATCATTTTTAACCAGTGGATTGAGTGAATTTTCAATCATTCCATTAGTCTGGGCCAGATTTATATCTGCCCCCAGGGTTGGAAGGAGCTTATGAATAAAATGCATGTAATTTCTCGAACTAAAGAAACTAATATGAAGTGAAGCACAGTGAGTCACATGTCAAGAGTTACATTAATAGCAATATCCCAATTAGATGTTCCATATTTTATGTATCTTTTATTCATTTGATGGTATTAGTATCACGTTAGTTTTTCCACAGGTTTTTCCACAATTCAATGGTAAACACTTGCTCTAGTGGACTATACACACAAATTGAGCTAACTATTAAAGACGGATCACATCAGTTTAAATAGTTCTGGCCAAGTGAAGTATTTGTGCCACAGGTGTGACAAGTCATACATGGATGGGCTTCTTGTCATGTTAAGATTATAAGTTTGTTTTCTGATTTCTAATGAAGGTATATTTCATTTCATTCCTTCATTGTTCTGTAAGGTCAAAAAAAAAATGGTTTGCATTTGACCAACAAATCATTCCTTCAGGTAGCAAATTGGAAATTTTCTTTTACATAAATACATCAATGGTAGTATTGTAATATGCCATTAAAGGATTGCAACATGACACCACTAGAAAGGAAGTGTGTCATGCAATCCAGTTTTAGTTTCAATTTTGCTTTGAGCAGAGCACTTCACATACATTGGTTCACATATGAACAAGCATTTCTGTTCATATGAATTATTAAATGAACCCACAACATGTTGCTTTTGAATGATTGGTGTTTTTTATATTATCTTCAAAACACAGCAAGCTGCAGGACCAAAATAATAGAAAAGCTATCTGCATGGAGAAAAATATCAGCAGTTGTGAGCTTGAATGCTACATCATAAAGGCATCACTATCCCCAAGAACAATTTATGTGGTCTCTATTGAAGGAGGCAGAGTTTCTGCTGAGCTCTGACAGCTTCAATTTCCAAATTTCCCGCATTAGGTAAAAAAAGCTAACTTTGACAAAGTCAAGAGGATATGTTCAGGAAGGATGAACTGTTGTTTCATGGCAAGATGAACCCCTTTTGAATACTGAAGCAAAGTTAATGTGAACATCACAAAGTCAAAATGATGTCTGGCTATCCAAGGAATCATTGAAATACTACAGTGCAGAAGGGGGCTATTTGACTCATCAAGTCTGCACGAACAATAAACCCACCCAGACCCTATTCCCATAAATTTACCCACTAATCCCTCTAATCTACACATTCTGGGACAATAAGGGGCAATTTAATGTAGCCAATCAATCTAACCCCCACACTTTTGGAGTATGGCAGGAAACTGGAGCGTCAGAGGAATCCCACACCGAAACAGGGAAAACATGTAAAGTTCACATAGACAGTGACCCAAGCCAGGAATCTAATCCTGGAGTTGCAAGACAGCAGTGCTAACTGTTGTACCACCATTCTGCCCTGAGTGTTTCTCTGCACAGGTTGTTACAGTCATAGTTTAATCCTATGTTCTTAATGCAAAAGTGACATTATCCATGAAAATGTTCAGTGAGCGGCAAGACAAGAGTAGAAGGAGTGGAAGGGAAACATTTTCACCTTGATCAATGACATTAGGTATTAGGTGCCTGTTATACACTCTGTCTGTCGTCTCTTCTCACTGAGGTAACATTTTAGCCCTCAAAGAGCCAAGTAGCTATAAAGTTATTTGAGAGCTGGAAAAAGTGGAACCTGGAATGTTAACTTCTTTAATAATACAGAGCAATGGCAGAGTCTCAAATTTCTTCACTAACACGTGTGGCAGGAGGTGCTATTTAAACCCACACTTTATATCCCACAAAAAGGCACGGAACCTGAGTAGCAGAGTGTTTACAAATAAAGACTCCCAGTATGAAGCCTTGCCCAACTGAAGTAGGAAATCGGAAAATTGCAGGCGCTGTTGTTTTGACTATTACAAGGAATGGCTGGGGTGTACATTTTCACTCGATCAACCTTCACATTTCCTCCAACACTAGAACTTGGAGGTCAGACTTCAACAAAAAAACAGGAGGAGGAAACAGGAGCTGGCTGAAACATAGAAACATAGTAAATAGAAGCAGGAATAGGCCATTCATCCCTTGAGTATTTGCCATTCATTTTGATCATGGCTGATCAGCAATACCAATACCCTGATCCTGCCTTCCCCTGATGTCCTTTGATCACTTTAGCCTCAAGAAAGGTATCTTGAAATGAGATTATTGGCCAAATGCAAGTGAAAAGAAATAAGCTCCGAATATTCACTAACACGCTCTGCATATATTCATGTGATGTTTGATACAGCATTTGAATGTTCTCAAAAGAAAAACAGAGCAGTGGCCAAACTTTAAACTGCAAACCCTGCAGATGAATGCACAGCAGAAGACAAAGCTGGTTATTGCCACATGCCTCTTCCTCAATAAATATTCAATGTCCTCAGTAATCTCCATATGTTTATCCCTGGTGGACATTTCATCCTTTGCTCGTCATCCTGCAAGGGGTTCCTTGCCATCGGCAACAATGTATGAGATCATGACAGGACATTCCACTATAGAGAATTGTAATATAAATTTAATATGATTAGCCTAAATTAAAATCACACTTTTAAGGATAGGAGAAATGAACGCTGTGGTAATCACATCAGTTCCATAAACTGAAGCACTAGTGTGACCACATGCCTGCTAACAACAGTGTAAGTGGGCACACAAATTGTTTGCAATGATGCATATGCATCCCTCCTTGGATCAACAGATTAAATGTTCTGCTCAAACTTTCCATGCCACATTCTTCCTTTAGCAGTTCTTCTTTCTTCACAAGAAGGTGCAACAGGACCTGGAGTCACAAAGCAAAGACTGAAGTGCTCAACCACAACATTCCCTGGCTGTGAAAAGGAAAAGAAAGAGATTCTCCCATCTCATTACCATAATATTTAGTGGCAGCCCGCAAATTTTCACTCTGCCTGTGGTGCGCTATCATCACTGACTGCAAAATGCAGAGGGAATTTCAGTGCTCCGGACGGGAAGGCACGCTGAGAGGGAACATGGGTCAGAGCTAAGATTATAGTCTTGTGGTGCTGCTCCTTCCGCCTGTCAAGCATGGTTGCTGATCGTGAGTGAGGGATTAGTGATGCTCCCCGACATAATAAGTGATTGATTAACACGTGGCACAGCTGCTTCAGGACAGAATGGAGGAAAGGATGTTGAGCAGATAGACAACCCTGCTGCTTTTTTATTGCTCCACTAAAATACCACTGGGCCACTGATTATTTTTTGAGAAAGTTTGGGGTGGAGAGGATGGTTTTAAAAGTTTATTCCACGATTATCTCTTTGTTTCTCTTTTTTGGATTCTGTTTGCACAGGACATCTCAATAGTTTTGAGCCATGGCACAGTGATTAACATTGCTGCCTCACAGCACCAAAAACCCAAGTTCCATTCTCAGCGTGGGTCATTGTCTATGCAGAATCTGCACGTTCTCCCTGTGTCTGCGTGGGTTTCTCCAGATGCCCTGGTTTCCTCCCACAGTCAGAAAGGAATGCTGGATAGGTAGATTGGCCATGCTAAATTCTCCACCAGTGTACCTGAACAGGCACTGGAGTGTGACAACTTGGGAATTTTCACAGTCACTTCATTGTAGTGTTAATGTAAGCCTACTCGTAGATTTCCTTTCCTAAAGGAAATTAGTGAACCGGATGGGTTTCATGAAACAAATGGTTCCATGGTCATCATTAGACTTTCAATTTCAGATTTTTATTGAATTCAGATTCCACCATCTGTTGTGGTGGAATTTGAACCTGGTCCCCAGAGTATTATTCTGAGTTGCTGGATTACTAGTCTAATGACAATACCACTGCCTCCCCATAGCATGTAGTTACAAATAGTTAATATAAATTGGCTATGGACATAACGGGAAACTGCAAAGACTTCTTCAAAATATACTATTCCGTAACAACCACTCTCCCAATAAATGTCTTGACGAAATTCACATAGCCCACAATCAGCCCATCATCTCGTTATTGTATAATAATCATGCAAAATGATTTCCAAGCTGATATTATTGGATGATATAAATTTGATCCTTCAGTTATCATTAGCTCAATAACAAACAGCAATTATAAATGTGGTTGAACAAAGATGTTGGCTACTCTGTTGACCCATTACCCTGAGCTGATTTTCTCCAAGTCAGAGAGTCAGATCTCAAAACCCACCTCAACTGATGTCGAAACTTTGCAATAATCTTTGGGAAAATTCCGACGGTTCTTAGCCAGGTGATTGAGGCGGGTCAATTTAAAGTGACAAAGATTGGGGAGAAAAGCCAAAACCATAAAGTTACCCACTTGTTGTAGTAGAAGGGGTTAACAAAAATGTTGTGCTAATATATGATGTAAATGCTGAAGCACTACTGTCACTTTAGCGCAGGAATGAATTGCCAACATCGTTGTGTGAAAATTTAGTGCACTCAAATCAAATTTGGAATCAATTTTTCCATTGAAATCCAAGTCAAAATTAGTAATAATTACGACTAGAGTGAAATGCACTGCCTGTTCACTCTCAGAACAAAATGTTCATGACAATTGTTACAATCCAGTTTTTTTTTAATTTATGCATTCCTAAGATGTGGGTATCACTGGCTATACACAGCATTTCTTGTCCATTGCTAATTGCCCTTGAGAAGGTGGTGATGAGCTGCAGCATCCTTGTGGTCTAGGTACTAACAGTGCTATTAAGAATAGAGTTCCAAGATGTTGATACAGCCATTGGCACAAATGCCATTGAATGTTAGTATGTGTTCGACCACAAGAAGTATTTGCCAACTCTGTACACAGTAAATATAATTGATGCCCATATTCCTTTGCATTGCCAGATTTTGTTACATGTCACTATTTCCATGAATTAGTTCATTTCTATTAACGGTGCTGCCAATACATTGTAACATTTTAGGTTGTTATTACGAAAATTTATCCAGTACAGGTCTTCACCTTTCAATGGAGTTTTATTTACCAGGGGGTCCAAATTAAAGGAAAAATAATGAGAATTTTGGACATGTTACAAAAATCCTTAAATTATTTTTTGAAATAACAATTAATAGTTGTTATTGTGACCTCTAAATATTTCACTGATAAGTGTTATTGGATTACTTTGATTGTTAAAATTGCTTTTGTAAGGAAAAAATAACTTTGGTTTCGGAATTGTATAGTGCATGCCCATTTGTCATTAAATGGGTGCCTAAGCCTCAATAAAGAGCAGAGATGAAATATGTGCTCAATACCAGCTAGAATTGTGACACCCCCCAAACCTTCTATAATGATATTGGTAGAAAAACAGGCATGGAAACCTGGGGGCTTCAGTTGTAACCCCCCCACAACTCCCAAACCTGATAGCATTGGACTACAAAATAAAACATTCAGCTTTCCAATCTGAAATTCTGACCCTCCACCTACATAATCTGGACTTGCTAATGTCCACCCATTGTTTCTAACTGGACGACTATTGATAATCTTATTTATACTTATTTTCAAAAAAACGAAAGAGGGAGAGAAACTCAAGTGCAAAAATAAAAATCTACCTGACAGGGAAGGATGTCTTTAATACGCAGTTGGGAGGAACAATGGGAGGGAGATTAGAAAAATTGCAAAGACTGGCACTGAGGGCAAGATGGTTCAATTACTGCCCCCGTCTAATTCGCTGATTTCTGATAAAGTCTTCAATTTGAGGGAAGATTCATTAGATTCAGCATCCGCAGAATTAAGTGCACAGTTAGACAAACATAAGTTAAATATAACTATGACCTTTGGTGAAACAGCCCTGAGATTAACGACTAATGTCATTTATTTTATAAGGTATTTATAAGGCCTCTGTGTAACTTTGGATATACATAGGATAGAAGCAAACTGCAAATGGTATACAAAAACATAATTCATGACTTTTTTTATGTTAAGTTTTCTTGTTAATGATGCTGCAACTGGTCAAAAATGGCAATAGTGGAAGAAATAGTGCACCTCAGGAAAATTGGAGTACTCTCTGGAATGCATTAAGAACTAGAGGGCACAAATTTAAAATAATGGGCAAAAAGAGTAGAAATGAAATGAGGAAGAAAAAAATCATCCAGAGGGTTGTTGGAGTTTGAAATGAACTTCCTGAGAGGATTGTGGAGGCAGGTTCTATTGAGGTACTTGAAAAAGAATTGGATTGCAATCTGAAAAGGAAGAATGTCCAAGGTTATGGAGATAAGGAAGGAATTGAGATTAGGTAGAATGCTGTTTCAGTAAACCAGTGCAGACCCAATGAGCCGAATGGTCTCCTTCTGCACTTTAAAGATTCTTTGATTCTGTGAATACCTATAAACTTGATCGGTATTGTTTTAATTCTTAATGAATTATGCTTTCACCTGTCGGCTTGGTACCAGACAAACCTAAAAATGTGGTGTCAAACTGGTGAAGCTGCAACACAAGGACTACTTGGTACCAAACAATATAAGCAGCAAATCATAGACAGTTAAGTGATTCCACAACCAATGGATCAGATCAATGCTCTGCAATCCTGCCATATCAAATTATGAATGGTGGAGGGCAATTAAACAACTCACTGAAAGAGGAGGCGACGCCAAGAGTATCACTACCTTCAATCGCAGTGAAACCCAGAACTTCAGTGCAAAAGATAATGCTAAAACATTTGCAACAATCTTCAGCCAGAAGTGCTGAGTAGATGATCCATCTCGGCCTCCTCCAGAAATTCCCAGTATTGCAAGTGCCAGTCTTCAGCCAACTCAATTCACTCCACCTGTTATCAAGAAATTGTTGAAGGCATTGGATACTGCAAAGGCTTGTACACAATATTTCAGCAATATTACTTAAGACTTCTGCACCAGAACTTGTCATGTTTCTAGCGAGGCTTTTCCAGTACAGGTACAACATTTGGCACCTCCCTGGCAATATGGAAAATTATCCAGGTAATGTTTGGACACCACATTTTAAGTTTTGTGGGCATTGGCTGATCAGGTACATGCCCATTTCAAACAATGGCTAAAACATACTGTTTAATACAGTGGGTAGAATGTTTTGGCTGCGTTCGCTGCAAAACCAGAAAATCCCACCTAAGGTCAATGGACCTTGGTATGGTCCAGGTCTAGACTGTTACAATTCCTATAGCGGGCGGGACAAGAAAATTCCTCCTACGGTGTCCAACATTAGGTATGATTCTGTGATTAGACATTTACTAAACAATCCTCAGTAAGTAATTAGGCTGACAACTGATTTAAGATTGTCAGTCACAGTGTGGCACATTTGCATGTACTGAAAACTACATATGTTAATACGCAAGGTCCTGTTCTTTGCAGACAGAAAAGACATTTGCACACATTATGCCTGTTAGCGCTAAACAAATTAAGTAATTGCCATTCACGGACTCACTCCTTAAGGCAATGCCTTGACCAATCAAGATCAAGCTGCCTAGTTCAAATTCCAAAAAATGCTTTACAGTTATCTGTCAGTCACCATCAACTGTTGCATTCTCCATGGCAGCATCTCCACCAATCAGATTTCACTTGCTAACTTATAACCATTCTCTTCTCGCACAGCATATGTGGTTGTCCTTAAATGGATGTTCTTGCAAGATGGCCTAATGAATGCGAAACAAAAAACTTCAATATGTCTCTTTTTACAGCAATACTTGAGTTCTGTGCTCCCAAACTATTTAAAAAAATAATTGCTTGAATAATAATTTCAAGCTTATGTTTGCTTGAGTAGAGGAGATTAAAAGTCTCATTGAAGCATTCAAAATTTTGAAAGGTTTGACAGACTAAACAGTAGAAAATATTTCCAGTGAGCAGGGATCATGAACATAATCAATATTTGTACTGGAAATATAATGGGGAAGAGTTAAGAAGGGACTATTTCATGCAAAGGATTATTTTGACATTGAGTTGTTCTTGGAGGTAAATCAATCAGCAAACAAAAGGACCAATTAGTTAGATCATTGAAATGAGAGGAAAAAAAATCAAGAAGTGCAGCAAAACAGCAGGGAAATGGGATTTGAGTCCGTAGTTCCAGTAGGGAATTTAACAAAGTGCAGGCAATATCCTGAGCTGAATGGTTCCTTTCTATTTGGAGTTCCTACTTTCTTCAAATCACTTAAAATAAAGCTTTGAATTAAATCATGTAACATTGCAGCTTTCCTGTATGGATAAATAAAACACCAAAATAACCCTGGCAAATCGTTTACATTTCTAACAAATGATGGCAATTTTAAGGCAAATTAAGCCCTTAAAAATGGCATTTATTTCCTTGGAGACCAAATTATCCCACCAACTAACTGCTGATTTCCTCAGTATTTTCGTACTTTTGTGAATGTATCATGCAGCCCTCAAAGAATCAGGAGCCAGTTTGAAAATAAATCCAGCAATGAACCTTTATTAATAGATGCTCCTACTTTCCCACCAAACTGATGAGAAACTACATTTCTTGTTTCTTTGCCTTTTCAGAACAATAGCAATTTTACCTTGTAATTGATAACACAGTGGGGCAAGCATGCTTCTGCTGTATAATCACATTGTTAACATCTTCGTGGAGATATCCTGAAGCGTTTCTTGAGAACTCAGGAATATACTTTAAAATTGGGTGACGTGATGGCACAGTGGTTAACACTGCTGCCTCAGACTGCCAAAGACTCGGGTTCAATTCTGATCTTGGTGAAGTTTGCAATTCTCCATGTGTCTGCGTGAGTTTTCTCCATGGGAGTTTCCTCCCATGATCCAAGATGTAAGAGTTAGGTTGATTGGTCATGATAAATTGCCTCTTAGTGTCAGGTGGATTAGGAGATTAAATATGTAGGGTTACGGGGAAACGATTTGGGTATGATCGTGCAGACTTGATGGACCAAGTGGCCTCCTTCTGGACTGAAGATTCTATGAAAATAATATATTTATGATTTGTGCTGTATTTTTTAAGGCGCTGTCCTCAGGATGGCATGGTTGCACAGTGGTTAGCACTGCTGCCTTGCAGCACCAGAGATCCTAGTTCAATTCTGGCTTTGGGTAACTATCTGAGTGGCATTTGCACATTTTCCCCATGTCTGTATGGGTTTCCTCCAGTTTTTTTCCACAGTCCAAAAATGTGCAGATCAGGTGGATGAGCCATAATTACAGGATTGGGGATAGCGCTCGGGATGGTGGGCCTGGGTAAGATGCTTTCTCGGAAAGTCAGTAAGCCAAAAGGCCTCCTTTTGCACTGTAGGAAGTCTATGGTTCTAAACTGAAGCATTAGGTTGTCTGTTTGGGTTAGTGAGTTTATGGGTGACAAAAAGATTGGACAGGCGATTAACAGTGTTGCTGTGTCTTGGGCTACATTTGGCCAGAACACTGCATTTGCCTGAGGAAGACACAAGAGTGTTGAAAGCTCGCAATTTTACTATCAAATAAACCGGTTGGATTAAAAATTGGTGTTGCTAAATTCTTACTGAGTTCTTGGGCTACAGGCAGATCTGGACGAATGGTCAAATGAACTGGGAAGTGGCAGATGGAATTTAACCTCAAAATGTGTGAAGTAATACATTTTGGAAGCAATAATTTGATAAAGAAATATTCAATGAATGGTAGGCCACTAGAAAAGTCTGTGGAACAAAGGGACCTCTGTATATTTGTCCACAGTTCTCTGAAAGCTGAAGGGCAGGTTAGTTGGATGGTGAAAATGTCATATGGGACACTTGCCTTTCTCAATTGAGGCATAGATTACAAAAGCAGGTGAGCCATATTGGAGTTACATAGAACTTTGATGAGGTCGCAGCTAAAATATTGTGTGCAGTTCTGGTTGCCACATTATCGCAAGGATGTGATGGCACTGGAGGGGTTGCAGAGGAGATTTACCAGGGTGCTGCCTGGAATAAAACATTTAAGTTCTGGAGAGAGTTGGGTAGGCTTGCATTGTTTTCATTGGAGCAGAGAAGATTGAGGGAGCAACCTGATCGTAGAATACTGTCAGAATGGATAAGGAACAGCTAGTCACCTTAGCTGTAGCATCAGTCACAAGGAGACATTGGTTCAAGTTGAGGGACAGAAGGTTTTGGAGGGATGTGAGGAAATCCTTTTACCCAGAGGGTGGTGATGGTGTGGAATGCGCTGCCTTGGAGGGTGGTGGAGGCAGATGGCCTCTCTTCCTTTAAAGAGCATCCAGATGAGCACTTGGCACATCATAACATTCAGGGATATTGGCCAAGTGCTGGCAGATGGGATTAGATGGGAGTTCAGGAGTTTCTGATGTGTTGGTGTAAACTCAATGGGCTCCAGGGCCTCTTCTGCACTGTATGATTCTATGATTCCATAAAAGATAAGGTTGTCTGTGTGGGAGCTTCTGGTGTTGGGCTGCAGGGCATTACATTAAAGCATTGAGATCCCCCAGAACAATATAAGGAAGGCTCCAGGAGATTAAACGTCTCCTGGTTTGGCTGACAATCCTCTGTCAAGCAGCATCACCAAAAGCAGATTTACACTTGTGACGCTCAAACTGAGATCCACGGGCTCCTGAATACCTTTCAGGGTCTTTGCGATGCAGATGGGGGAGACTCCTTGGAAAAGAGTAAAAGATGTACAGGTTAGGTTGATCGGCCATGCTAAATTGACCTTAGCGTCAGGGGGATTAGCAGGGTAAATATGTGGGATTACAGGAATAGGGCCTGGGTAGGATTATGATCAATATAAATTTGATGGGCTGAATGGCCTCCTTTGGTACTGTATGATTCTATGGATTCTTCTATGGAATCATTAGTGACCAAAGTGGTTTTCTGTCACCAGACACCACATCTCACAGTAATCCCAACAACTGCACTCTCGCTGTCTCATCCCCCCTCCAACCTCACCAGGTTCCTGCTCTTTCCTGGTTCCTTCTCTCTCTATGCTCTGCCCCTGCTTTGCCCTGTTCATCTGGTACTTTGTGATCCTGACAGTGAATAGCAGGTGCACTTATCTCCCTGTTTTCTCAATGGTATTATTAAAACACCTTAAAGTAGCATGTTCGTATTATGAGCATTATATAATTTAATGGAGGCGGTGGTGGTGGTGGTGGAGAGGGGAAAAAATAATTACAAATCTATTTGAAGAGTCCTTCAAGCAAAAACATTTAAATGCAACCAACTTACCTCAGAGTTTCAATGGAAAATTGGGAAAACAACACAGACATCCTATTCCGGGGAGTGTTAAAAATTGCTGGGAAATACTGAAGGTAAAATATTGCACGCTGGCAACAAAATCATTCTGTTTGTTTTGTTTTGTCTTTACGCAACTGAAAACGAGACTGAAAAGGAACAGTTATTGTTAAACACAAAATTAAGCCAACATTCCACGATGTTCATATACAAGGACAATAGTTCTGCGGACCCTTCCTGGTGTCTACCTTATAAAAGGGATCAAGTGATGAGTTCTACCTGGACAGGTCATTAACCTCGGAAGGATACTCTGTATAAAGTATTTGACTGGGAGGGCTAGGAGTGGGAGGAGGAATGGGGATTAGCACAGTATTTACATGGGTTACAAGAATAGGGCCTGGGTGGGATTGTGATCAGTGGAGACTCGACGGGCTGAATGGCCTCCTTCTGCACTGTAGGAATTCTATGATTCTATGCTAATTCCTATGGACAGTGGTGGGGCAATCGTAGAGTAACGTCATTGGATTAATAATCCAGTGGCCCAGGCTAATGCTCTGGCGACATGGGTTCAAATCTCATCAGCAGCTTGTGGAATTTGAATTCAATTAATACGTTTGGAAAATAAAGCTCATCTCAGGTGAAGGAGTCAATTACTAGGGGTCATAGGTTTAATGTGTGAGGGGCAAAGTTTAAAGGAGATGTACGAAGTAGTTTTTTTACACATAGAGTAGTGAGTGCCTGGAACTCGTTGCTGGAGGAGATAGTGGAAGGAGGTATGATAGCGACTTTTAAGGGGCATCTTGACAAATACATGAATAGAATGGGAACAGAGGGATATGGTTCTCTGAAGGGTAAGCATTTTAGTTAAGCCAGTTAGCATAGCCGGTGCAGACTTGGAGGGCCAAAGGTCCTGTTCCTGTGCTGTAATTTTCTTTGCTCTTTGTTCAGTAACAGGGGCCACAAAATTATCAGTAATTGTTGTAAAACCCGTCTAGTTCACTAATGCCCTTTAGGGAAGGAAATCTGTCGTCCTTATCTGGTCTGACCTGGGATGTGACTCTAGATCCACAGCCCCACAACACTGCACTACCATCTGAAATGCCTAGCAAGCCATTCAATTCAAGGATAATTTTGGATGAGTGAGAATACCCACATGCCATGGAAGAATTTAAAGAAAGGTCTTGGGGTTCAGGAGGTGACTTACTCACTGCAAGAATCCATAAACCCTCCTCTTGTAGCCACAGTCTTTTAATAGAACATAGAACATAGAACATTACAGCGCAGAACAGGCCCTTTGGCCTTCGATGTTGCGCCGACCAATTAGGAAAAAGCAATGACCCTCTAACCTAAACCATTCCCTGTTTTTGATACATTTCTGGTCCCAAGGATGTTGATGATGGGGAATTCAGTGTTGCTAACACCTATGAATAGGAAAGGAATGAAATAGTTATTGCTTGGCACCCATCCCCACTAACTCCTATATCAGTTGAACATTTTCAGGTCTGGCCTTCTGCTCTAAAGCAAAATTTTACATGATGACAAATTTGGGCAGCACAGTGATTAGCAATATTGTCTCACAGTGCTGGGGACCCAGGTTCAATTCCACCCTCAGGGATCACTGTATGTATGGAGTTTGCACATTCTTCTCATGTGGGTTTTCTCTGGATGTTATATTTTCTTCCTACAGTTCAAAGATGTGCATTTTAGGTGGATTGGCCAAGCTAAATTGTCCCTTAGTGTGCTCAGATGGGTAAGTTAGGTGGATTAGACATGATAAATGTGTGGGGTCATTGAGATAGGGCAGGAGAGATTCCAGTTAAAATCTGTCAGTATGTTAATAAGAGTTGGTGCAGTTAGATGAGTCAATGGTCTCCTTCTGTGCTGTAGGGATTCTAAGTTTAAATAGAGATTACAAACGCAAGGAGTTGCTTTCAAAGTAAAATGGGCATTGAATATCAGTGCACCTTAAGTCCGTTCTCTGTTTCTGAGGTTGTCTCTTGTTAATCATACCTGTCATCTGTATGTATTCTCACTGTGTGGGCATTTCAGAAAGATTTATATTTAGCTCAATATAATCACAGTTGTATATCACCTAAATTACCTGTACACTGCAGTTGCATTTTCATATTTAATTATAAAAGTTAACAAGATTATCGGATATTTAAACGTCTTGCTGAAAACTATAAGTAAGAAATATGCTCTACATATTTATTCAGTACCATTTAATAATATTTGTTTTCAAAAATCTGGAATGTGTTGGGTTTTGTTAAGTAATTATTCTTTACCTGCAATCTTCATTTCAGTTTATAATCTTATAAACAAATTCTAGGATCTGCAGATTTCAGTTTTGAGAAGTTACAATGTGCAAATTATAAAAGAAGACAATTATGAAGCCTTTTATCCAAATATATGTAGGTTATCTGAATCTACAGCAGCATAGTTCATTGTGATTTTCTCATGAAAGCATCCTTTACAGATGTATCACAATTTGGTATGTCTCCTGTTCTGACAAAGATAGCAAGAAACTACAAAGGGTTGTGAACATAGCTCAGTCCATCATGCAAACCATCTACACTTCTTGCTGTTTCAGAAAAGGATTCAGCATAATTAAGGACCCCACACGCCCCAGCCATACTCTCTTCTTCCATTGTGAAAAAGATACAAATGTCTGGCATCAGGTACCAGTCAACTGAAGAACAACTTTTCTTCCCTGCAGCCATCAAACTTTTGAATGGACCTACAGTATATTAAGTTGATCTTTCTCTAGACCCTAGTTGTAACTGTAACATTTCATTTTGCATCCTCTCCTTTCCTTCTTCCTTATGTACTCTATGAGTGGTATGCGTTGCCTGTATTGTGTGCAAGAACAACACTTCTCACTATACACAATACCTGTGACAATAATAATAAATCAAATCATTTACACCAGTACTAGTGTGTTTTTCATGGCAGGCGATCATTGCAATTAAGGGTTTGTGGCTCAACTTAAACAACATTGGCAAGAGTCTATTTTTTTTGGTCTCCAGGTCAGTCAGAGACCAGACGTTCCTCTCGGGATACGCTATGACACAAATGCAATGACTCCATGGGAATTCGTAGGAAGTTTGAACTTCCAATGGGTAATCTCCCTGCTCTCTGGAAACCCCCTGAAAAAGCTTCCAAATCTGAGTTAGAGTCAGAGGAGAGAATATTACTGTCTTGCCCGCCACGGGAATTGTAGTGGGCAGGGTCACAGGCCATGCAAAAGTGCGTTGATCTGGGCAGGAATTCTCCAGTTTTGGGGCGAGCATGGCAGAAAATCCTGCCCAGAGATTTTGAAAAGTTCCAACTTATTTACCAGGGTAATTATCAGAAAGTATTAGACAGATTAAAAGCTGGTTGTAATGATGTATTTTCAGAGAAAGCATTAGTGAAAAACAAAGGATTTATTTACAAGGATCTACAAAAGGAGCAGCATGGTTCCAGCTAGTTCTGAAATGCCTCTTCCTTAGAGAACTCCTTCCCTGGGTGATTCCCCACTTTGAGTCCCATTTAGTCACCTAGCCCAAGTGATCCTTACTGTGCTGTATTTCCCTGAAAGGGGCAATCATACATCCCTCTCCCTTTAACTCCTTTATGGGATCTTCAGTAAATCATTTAATCAGTCCTAAATTCTAAATCAATTTTAGATACATGAGTCGGACAATTATAAATTGAATCTTTGAGAGAGTTTTCTGACCTTGTCAAATGGCATAATTCTGCTGTCTGGGATGCTTCCCCCACATCAATGTTAACTGCAATAAGGGATATCTCTTCTGGTACAGGAAGTTCATCACTATTTGCTGCCAAGGAGACATCAGTAACCTCTTTAATAGGTCAATCAAGTATTTTTTTTACAAGTTCAGAAATATTTTTTGATATCAACAGTAACCGCTGAAACATTTCTTTACTCCTCAAGTCGTCCATATGTTTTATGTTCTCAGTATTACAAACAATAGTCTTGGGGATCCAACTTGATCCACCACGAAAGCTTCTCACGTGGATGGCTTCATTTACCATAAATGATGGTGCTGCACTATGTGAATCATGGCTTGCTTTCTGATTACTTTGGCTGGCTTCTACCCTCCCTGGCTAATTTGGAAACACGAGGCTCAATCTCATTCTGAGATGATGTTTTATTAGCAGTTCTGCTGCTGGAACTTTCGTTGCTGCTTGTGGAGTGGTACGATAGCTAAGGAGCAATTGTGAAGTGCTAGTCCCCAAGATTCCTCCTGACATTTTCTTCAGGCCAGATTTGAAAGTTTGGATGGCTCTCTCACGAAGTGGTAAGATGCAGTTCTGATGTGTTTAATATAGTTGAGAGCAGTGAAGTTTTGAAACTCAGTAGTTGTGAATACGGTTACGTTTTCTGATTCAGTGAGTCCAGGTAATCAGTGAGTTGAAAAGCGTGGGCTTAATCTTTCAATGGTGGCATGCAAATTAGGTGACTTTACTTCAAAAATGCCCATCCATCTAGATTGCGCATTAAGGACAAGCAAAAGACATTGTGCCCAGGAATTAACAATGGATTTATACCCATGGCTAGCCAGGCCATTCCCAGTGGTGCAATGGGATTGTAGCAAGCAAGCTTTCTTGTAGCTGGTGCTGTCGACCATGCTTGACTAGTTTCTCGATATCTTGGCATTAATACCAGCCACAACACATAACTCTTGGCAAGTATCCTCATCTTAGAGATGCCAGGATGAGCACTTTGCAATTCGGATAGAAACAGCTCTTTACCTGGTACAGGAATAACCATTCTTGCTCCTCCCAGTACGATGCCATCCTAACAACACAGTTCGTTCTTGTGGGTAAAGAATGGTTTGATTTCCTCAGAAACTGGCTCATTTACCCATCCTATAAACATTTTGTCTCTCATTTTGATCAGAAGTTGAGCTCAAATGTTCCATTTCCTGGTCTGCTTCGCCGAGACTGGCAAGATGTTTAAAAAACTTAATGCCATAGTGATTTCCTGAGGTGCTGGAATTTGTGCTGAAGTGATTGGCAGAATAGGCTTGTCCTCTTAAAAAGGCCCAACAACAGTTTGTGATCAGAAATGATGGTAAAATGCCTAAAATTTAATTACTGGTGGAATTCCTTGATGCCAAAGAACATTGATAGAACTTCCTACCCAGTCTGTTCAGCTTCAGTGAAAATAGTGATGGCTGAAAGAACAAGGGCGGGAAGGGAGACTACCCAAATTAATAAGAAAATATGGCAGCATGTTCAAAGTAAGTTCCTCCTGTTACCTTTCCATCTGTTAAAATATTCCCATCAAAAACATCCTTAACATGTCATTTAGAGTGGCTCCAAAATCACAATACTCCAATAATTGTTCCAGTTTAGCAATGTCAATCATGACCCATATGGCTTGGGTCTCACCATCAAATTAAGTTTGAATCTCTGGATTTTGACTAATGATTGAGTTTGCAATTAAGCTAAATCCACAAGCTCAGTAAATGATTTGAAGCCAAATGTGTTTGGGGTTGTGGGACCTCAAATGAGGTAATAAATCTGAGTTCTAGGCTTTGGATTTTACCTCCTCCTATTTCATTTATTTAAAAATTATACCCAAGTTGCTCGATGTTTATGTCCAATCAATTTGGTTTAATTGTGCAGGGAGAGGCATTCTGGTGAGTATATTTTTCCTTCTTCTCAGACTTCGATTAAACAGATACCCAACGAGTATCGGGCCACAAGAAGTGTCAGGTTAATTTATCCTTGTCACCAGATGCACTTTCAAAGACTTTATTGATGAACAGCAAATGATTTATTTATTGGGACCAACTAGAGCCACAGCATGTCAGGTGACTCCTTAAAGGGGCAATCACCACACTGAGCTAATAGCTGTACAACTATATAACTGACCATCTTCCAATCACTCACATTGAACTCCCTGACATAAAAATCCTGCCCCAGGCACCACCTCCCCCCCACCCCACCCCACAACCCACACCCACCCCCCCCCCCCCCCCCCCCCCCCCCCCCCCGGCAAATGTCTGAACCCAGCTTCCCACCTTGACCAAAGTGAACTAACTGCTGCCACCCAACTACCCGATCACTACTACTCCTACAATAATAACCCAACTCCACCTTCTCAATCCAACCTGCCCTGATTTCAGCACCCTATCCACCCTGTGCGCTGTACCACCCCACTCCTATCCTTTTACTGTATCTATCATTCCCTCTTACCCATTTGCCTTACCTACCACATCCCTTTAGCCATTTACCTTACCCACCCTATCCCATTGCACACTCGATTTTTGGAAGGAGCTTTTGGGACACTTAATGGATTTACAGAATACAGTGATAGGTGCCATGGAAAGGGCTTAGTTTTTGCATTGCTTCAACCAGAAAAGGCTCAGGAAAGATCTTAAATCTGCACTCTGGAGGCAGGGCTGCAGGAACTGAACACATAGAATATGCGCATAAACCTCATCCTTATAAACCTCATCCTTATAGGGCATCAGTCCATTCAGCCAGGCCTGAATAATCTATCTTTCAAGCAAAGAAGTCTGCAATTGGACATTGGTCTGGCTCCTTCACGTCCACAGGTCAGCCAGGAGGAGCTGCTGCAGTAGCAGCCTCATGCACCATGGGGAAAGATCCCCAAGCAACAAGAGACAGAATCTCAGCAGCCAGCAGTGAGGGTGTCGGGGAGGGTGTGTGCTGCATTAGGCTAAACTCCCAAGGGATGTTGGAATGACAGTACAGAAGAAAACATCAGCTTTCCAGGGCGATAATAACCAATCTCAATGCCTTCCTGATCGGGGATCTGTTTCCTCAGAGCAGCCATCAACAAGCCCTATTGGTAACTTAAGGCCATCATGGCCCTCAACTTCTTTGCTTTGGGTTACATTCAGAGCTCTGCTGCTGACCCTAGTGGAATATCCCAGTCAGTTGCTCATCGATGCAGCAGCGCTGTGACAGATGCCCTCATTACAAGATTTGCTGACTCCACCAGCTTCCCAATAAATGCAGCCTCAGAAACACAGGCAACTACTGCTTTCACTTTGATAGCCAGATTCTCACGGGTGCATGACTGCACCAACATGGGCATGAAAGAATCCATGGAGACGGCAGATCGGTTTATCAACAGGAAAGGATACCATTCCATAAATAGTTTTTTTCCTCTATCTGACACTGGCAAGGTCAGCATTTGTTCCCCACCCCTAGTTGCCCTTGAACTGAGTGGCTTGCCAGGCCATTTCAGAGAGAACTTAGGCATCAACCATGGAATCTCATGTAGGTCAGCGTGGGTAAGGATGGTAGATATTCTTCTCAAAAGGACATTACTGAATCAAGGATAGTTTTATGGATTAGCTTCATTATTGCAGATTTTGTTGACTGAATTCAAATTCAAATTCAAATTCCACCATGGACCTCAGAGTATTAATATGGGGCCTCGGGATTACTATCTCAGCAACATTCCTATTATATCATCATTTCCACTGCTGGATTGCAACAATCAGAATAACTTCCTGCATATCTGTGCTTACCTTCCAGGAAGCTAATGTGATTCATATGTACTCTGAATGAAAATGCTGCATTTCTCTTTTACCCCACCCACAAGTACTTGGATGGATTCTGGATGACAAGGGATTCCCCTCTGAGGAGATGGCTTTTGACCCCACTGAAACATCAGATAGAGCTCCAGCACAGATACAACAAATGCCATCTCTACACCAGGTGCACACATTGGGCAGTTTATAGGCCATTTCAAAAGGAAACTTCAATGCCATGACCACTCTGGTGAAGTGCTCCTCACTCGCCTGCCAGGGTCACCTGGATGGTTATTGTGTGCTGGCTAGAGAAGAATGTAGTAAAGTTTTACAACACCAATTTTAAATCCAACCAATTTATTTGATAGTAAATTCGCGAGCCTGACGAAGGCTATAAAGCCGAAAGCTCACGAATTTACTATCAAATAAATTGGTTGGATTTAAAATTGGTGTTGTAAAACTTTACTGAGTTTACCCCAGTCCAACGCCAGCATCTCTACAACATGGAGAAGAATGACCAGTGTATTCTGAGGCAGGGCGGACTATAGAGATGTGGTGCAGTAACGGTTCATAAAAATAGAGAGATCCATGCAGGGCATTATTATTGGACACACCTGATCCAGCAGTAAGTCAGCTGAGAACCCCCTGTGTGGCTGATGACAGAACACATAAGAACATAAGAACTAGGAGCAGGAATAGGTCATCTGGCTCCTCAAGCCTGTTCCGCCATTCAATAAGATCATGGCTGATTCTTTTTGTGGAGTCAGCTTCACTTACCCACCCGCTCACCATAACCCTTAAATCTTTTACTGTTCGAAAAGTTATTGATCCTTGTCTTAAAAACATTCAATGAGGTCACCTCAACTACTCCACAGGACAGGTAATTCCACAGATTCACAACTCTTTGTGTGAAAAAATTCCTCCTCAACTCAGTCCTAAATCTGCTTTTTCTTATTTTGAGGTTATGTCCTCTAGTTCTCGTTGTTCCCACCTGCCAATGGGACCAACTTCCCTGCTTCCATCTTATCTATATCCTTCATAATCTTATATGTTTCTACAAGATCTCCCCTCATTCTTCTGAATTCCAATGAGTATAGCCCCAGTTTACTCAGTCTCTCAGTCATAAGCCAACACTCTTAACTCCGGAATCAATCTATTGAATCTCCTCTGCACCCCCTCCAGTCCCAGTATATCTTTTCTCAAGTAGGGAGGCCAAAACCGTACACAGAACTCCAGATGTGGCTTCACCAGCACTTTACACAGCTGCAACATAATCTCACTGTTTTTAAACTCCATCCCTCTAGTAATAAAAGACAAAATTCCATTTGCCTTTTTAATTACCTGCTGCACCTGCAAACCAACTCCTTGAGATTCCTGCACAAGGACATAGTCCATATCAAAATGCAGCAAGACTGAGACATTATCTAGACTTGGAGTGACAGGTCCACAAGATTATTACTTGTGGAGTAACATTCATTCTCCACAAGTACCAGGCAATGACTATCTCCAAGAAGAGAGAGTCTAACCATTGCCATGTGGCATAGTTTTTATCAGTTCGGCATCTACTATTGAGATCCTGGGGTTACATTGACCAGAAAATGAACTGAATTAGCTATATAAATACTTCGGCTACATGAACTGGCTAGAGACTCGGGTAGAACACATTTTTTGAATTGATTTGATTGATTATTGTCACATATATCAGGATACAGTGAAAAGTATTGCTTCTCGCATGCTTTACAGACAAAGCATACCATTCATAGAGTACATAGGGCAGAAGGAAAGGAGAGGGTGCAGAATGTAATGTTACAGTCAGAGCCAGGGTGTAAAGAAAGGTCAGCTTTATATATGGTATGTCCACTCAAAAGTCTGATGGCAGCAGAGCAGAAGCTGTTCTTGAGTTGGTTGATACATAATATCAGACTTTTGCGTCTTTCCTAGCAGAGGAAGTTGGAAGAGAGAATGTCCAGGATGCGTGGGCCTCTACAGCATTGAGAGTCTCTCCAAAAACTTGGGGACACATTTCCTAGCTGCCGCCACTTTCTGGTGACCCGCAAAATGTAGCCTGTGTGCACTAGGGCAGCCTTTAAATGTGGCATCCTGATGAATGCAGCACTGTGATGGTAGGGCAGGCAAATCGGAGGCTGGCCTGCCAGCAATTATGCTGTGGAACCCACGGATGAAATTTTTTGACGCTAAGTGGTGCAGTATATGGTGCTCAAAGCCATGGTTGCCATTGGTGGGTTAAACACGTCCATCTGCCATTAACCTTTTTGCTTATTTTTGAGAAAATCTGGCCCAATGTAAATGGTTCATGCAGATATAAAACTGGACACACCATAAACCCATGGAAACATCAGTTTCTACATTTGCTATTTGAATGGGGAGTGAATCATAGAATCCTTACAGTGCAGAAGAAGGTCATTCAGCCCATTGAGTCTATACTGACCATAACCCCACCCAGACTCTATCCCTGTAACCCCACTTATTTATCTTGAAGACCCCCTGACACTAGGGTCAATTGAGCTTGTCCAATCAACCTAACCCGCATGTCTTTGGACTGTGGGAGGAAAACCACGCAGACTCAGGGAGAACGTGCAAGCTCCACAATTACCCAAGACCCATTGAACCGAATAATTAGCAGCATTGCTAATTACTGTGCCACTACACCGCCTATAAAGCTATTTTACAAAAGCTTTTTCTTTTGTGAAGGAGGAAACCTTAAAGAGAAATGATGCCACATAATGCTTTGCAGTGGAAATGTTTCTGGCTGAACCAGAGATCTTTTGCATGTGAGTCGAATGTGATCCTACAGTGCAGAAGGAGGCTATCGAGACTGCACTGACGCAAATCTCATAACCCCACATATTTACCTTGCTTATCCCCTTTTCTCAAGAAAATAAAAATGATGATCCAATTGCCCACACTTCTGCAGATAAATTAATGTTTTGAAATGCAAATGAGATAATGTTATTGAACAATCAGGTTCACTGCAGTGCCCAATTGTAAAAGTAAAAAGGGGGGATCAAAGCAAGATAGTCATTCTCCACTGAGAGGAACAGGAACAGGGATTAGAAACAGGCAGACAAACAGGTTAATGTATAAAACACCTACCAAGACATGGAGAATGTGGGAAATTGCATTGAAAATCTGTGGAGTATCGGGACAAACCCCTGTTCCTCTTGTCCCAAAACAGCCCAAATCTTAAAACTTACCTGGACAGTGCTGGCCAATGGATTTCCAGTTTTTGGCTATTGCCATGCACCAGACAATGTAGGACTGCTTTTTTGGTGCCAAAGATATAACTGGGCTATGACATTTGGCATTAAATGAGAACTCTGCTTGCTGTTAGAGGAATTATCCCCCTCTTTTCTGAGCCTGAATTACCACTGTAAATATTACATTGGCCCAGTATCAGGCCGGGATTGTTTGTTCTCAATATTTTAACTACCACATCCCAAGACTCTTCATTAATTGATGGCCTGCATGGGGAACTGCAGCTGGTGGGTTAAAATCAGGGCCTATCTCAGCATATCAACAAAGTTATGCGTGCAGCTTGAAGAACCTGCAGTATTTTCCACAGCAATCCAGCCATCTGGCTCAGCTTTTGGCTTCCAGAGTTCGGCCAGTGCTGATCTACAAACCTTTTCAGCACCTCTTTTGCAAATGTACAATGCAAGCGCCCTGCATGTAGTCTAGTTAGTACAATAAACAACTCAGCGTGTATTGTTTGTACAGGTGAGATCTCCTGTTGACTGCCCACCCATAAATCAGGATCAGTTAGAAAGAGTGAAGTGGGGGTGGGGTGGGGGGGGGGGGGGGGGGGGGGGGGGGGGGGGTGGATGGGCTGGGATTGGGAAGTTGGTAGAAAAGGTAAATTGAACGTTGGGATGAAACATGACGAGCAGTGTGTGGCCTTCCTTGAACTGAGGGTCACCAGCCTGTGGAGAGTAAAATGATAGGCTAAAACTAAGCTTTGTGGTAAGGATGCAATTGGAATTATCAGATCTAATGATGCTCATCCATCTCACAGCTCTTCTAATTATGAAGAACAAACTTGATACTCCAGACGAGTATGAAATAATTGAGAGTTAACTATGGCTGTCAGTTAATTATTCTGTCATCTTAATTTATTCTCTTGTGCTCATTTGTGCAGTGCCAAAACATTAATATTTCTGAAAAGTAACAACTAAATGCAAGACAAACGCAGTCCACATAACAATAGAAGAATGAATAGCTTTTATTCTGTCTGGTTAATGTACATTTAATTGTGCTTATCATGTGAGCCAAATTCCATATTCTTCCAAATTTGCAATAAGAGTTTTGCTGGCATGTTTTGTTTGGTTGCGATGCAACGTCAGAGTGGAAATTAACTGCTAAATAAATTCACATCTTTGAATTAAACAGAAAGGACCGCCAGGAGCTATCAGTCGCTGGCGCTAAACATATCATACCAGTATTTCTAGACATTTTCTTCAACTGTTGTTCAGATTTAATGGCTGAGAATACAACATTATACAATATTGCTAGCAGCACACTGGAATACAAAAAAAATGTTAAATTAAACAATTTCACACCTCTATTATAACGGTCGACAAACTAATACTGAATGTTAATGTTACTTAGTATAAGTTCAAGTTAATTGGAATCTTATAACTGCAAGACTTAGACCCCAGGTTGTATTATTTAAGTTCTCATTGCCTATTGCTACACATATGCTTGCTAACTCCGGATCATTCTTTCAATAATACTGAGGCTAATGTGTAATTACCTGTTTATACACTGATACACAGGTTCAGCTGTTGCTACACTAACTTGTTACTCACAAATTGACTGGTTGTAGCTGACATTTTTTTAAAAAATACTTTGTTTCATGCAGATGCCAGAGAAAATGTCCTTTGGGGACCTGGGTTTGATTTCTGGCTCGGGTCACTGTCTGTACAGAATCTGCATGTTCTCCCCGTATTAGTGTGGGTTTCCTCCAGCTACTCCAGTTTCCTTCCACAGTCCGAAAGACTGCATCGGCCATGCTAAATTCTCCATCGGTGTACTGAACAGCCGCCACAGTGTGGCAACTACGGGATTTTCACAGTACTTTCTTTGCAGTGTTAATGTAAGCCTACTTGTTATACTAATAAATTAACTTTCAACTTTATGCTACTCCTGTAGTCAAACCATTTAAATGCATCCTGTTCAACTTCACAATTCAAAGTGCACGAAGGAAAACTGCCCCCATCCCCCTCCCCCTGCCCACCCCTCTTCCCAAGTACAGAGTAATAAATAAGTGCGGCAGACATTTTGGTAGTCTTGGAGAGTTACACATCTTTGTAGGGAGTGTTATTTCAGCCTGACATGCTGCTACACTACAGTGGAGCTGAAAGGTCATCGGATTGACCCTGCCTGGCTACATCAGCCCAGATAGATATGAATCATGTAATACTTATTGTGCTGCCTCTGCAAGCAGATGTTTTATTTAGAAAGAACACGGTATTGAAAAGCAATGCCTGGGATCAACGCCAATCAGTTATGTGATGAAATATGTCCAAAACTTAAACAAGTGAGAAAAGCTGGAATTAGTGAAATATTACACAATGGATGCAGATTTGGTTGACTGATAGAAGCCAGAGGATAATCATCAATCTGCGAGATTGTTACATGGGATACCGCAAGAGTCTGTGTTTTTGGGTCTCTATCGTTTGATATCTTCATTAATGATCTGCACCTAAGAGTTACAACACAATGTCTAATTTTATGAATGATACAGAGCCAGGATAAATTCCAGGAGATTTTGATGTATTTGAGAATCGGGCAAACGGATGATAGATAATATGCAATTTAAATAAAGTAAAAGTGCTTCACATGGGAACAAAAAAAGTGCAGGGAGTGCATGAGTTTTGAACATCCTGATCTACAATGAATCAAAGCTATCACACAACTCTTTGCAGCCCCTCCAAACCTGTGACTTCCACCACATTGAAGGGCACAGATCACAGGTGCACGAGGATACTACCATCTCCAAATATCCCATCATGGCACCTTATCCCATTTTGAATATCGATCACCTTTTTTTCGTGAAACCCTGGGTCAAAATCCCAGAACTCCCAACTTAACACCAGTGTGGGAACAGCTTCACTACACAAACCGTAGTAATTCAGCAAGACGGCTCACCAGTACCTTCTCAAGGAAATTTAAGGATGAATAATAAAGGCACCATCTTTACCAGTGATGCCAATAGCCTGAGAATGAATAAAAACAGCAACGTTTGTTGGCAGTGAGTCAAGCATATCAGATGTTGGTAAATATAAAGAGGTGGTTATTGAGCCAAAATAACAAGTTAATTCGTTAACTTAATATAGATCATTGATGTGACCACATTTACTTACTCTTTAAGACATCACAGTAGGCAAAGGATATTGCATCTGTTGCAAAGATACAGAAGGGGGAATGGCAAGACTTGAATTATGAGGATAGATTTTGTAAAATGGGAGCATTTTCACAAGAAAAGGGAAGGTTGGGCACTTTGATGATTGTTACTTTTAGGATTCTAAAGGGCGTTAGATGATGTAGATCATGACAAGCTGTTTCAACTTGCCAGCACAATAGAACATGAACTGTGCTTGAACTTAAAGTGGAAATGCTATCAAATGTGTGGGCAGTAAATCAATAAAATAGATCCCTGTGGAGGACGTGGAAGCAGATAGTGTTTATTCATTAGTGTACAAATTAAACTGATTTCTTCGACAAAATAATATTTTGGAACACAATACATAAGTAATTTGAAACAGAGCATGTAGTAAGTATGGTATAAGAGCAACTGGAGACTTCAGATATACTGGTCCCAAAGTTGTCCATAGCAGGTGTTTTCCAGAACTCATGTTTTGGTCTGTTGTAGATCAGGTGATAAAGATTGATTGCTATAATTAATCAATATCTGCATACCATTATATCATGCAACTCGTAAGTTGGATCTTAGTTATTTCTTTTCTTACAATTCTTATGTCCTATATTGCTGTGAGTTATGTTTTCTTCCAATATGTTGCTATTTCAGATGTGGTGTCCTAGAAGAATAGAA
Organism: Sphyrna mokarran; assembly: GCA_024679065.1. Lineage (NCBI taxonomy): Eukaryota > Metazoa > Chordata > Chondrichthyes > Carcharhiniformes > Carcharhinidae > Sphyrna > Sphyrna mokarran. The sequence goes on along the minus strand of JAGIQG010000005.1, from coordinate 35,787,502 downwards.
TAACATAGAATCCCTACAGTGCAGAAGGAGGCCATTCAGCCCAAGAGGCCTGCACCAGCAACAATCATAACCAGGCCCTATCCCCACAATATCACACATTTATCCCACTAATCCCCTTGGACACTAAGGACCAATTTAAAATGATCAATCAAATGATACGCACATATTTGGACTGTGGGAGGAAACTGGAGCACCCAGTACAAGATGAGGAACTGGGAAGTGCAAACTATATAGATGGCATGGTGGCACAGTGATTAGCACTTCTGCCTCACAGTGCCAGGAATCCAGGATTAATTTCCAGCCTCAGGTCACTGTCTGTGTGGAATTTGCTTATTCTCCCCATGTCTGTGTGGGTTTCCTCTGGGTGCTCCCACAGTCTGAAAGATGCGCAGGTTAGGTTGATTGGCTGTACTAAATTGACCCTAGTGTCAGAGGGGATTAGCAGGGTAAGTATGTGGGGTTGGGTGGGATTGTGGTCCGTGCAGACTCAATGGCCTGAATGGCTTCCTTCTGCACTGTAGGATTCTCTGATCATCTAAAAACGGTAACTGTTCACTCAGAGGTAGGTGAATCTTTGGAATTCTCTGCCCTAGGGCATGGAGATGAATAGATTCCTAGTTATTTAAGATATCAGGGGTTGAGGAAAATGTCCTTGGGATAAAAGGTCAGCCATTGAACCATGATCTGGCTGAATGGTGAAGACTCAAAGGGTTGAATGGTCTGCTCCAGCTCTTGTTTCCAATGATCCCTTGCAGGATGTAAGTAAGGAGACTCATTAGGTTTGGGTGGATGTTCTTGTTAATAGAGCAGGTTAAAATTCTGATGTTCAGCTCCCAACAAATGGTGGGCAGGGAAGGATTCTAGACAATTTGAACTGCCAATCAGACTTGTAGAGATAAAATTGCTTTTTTGACCTTGGCCCTAAAGCCCTCAGTGGATGAAGAAGGAAGCAGATGAAGCAACCACAACCAGAAATCTGTCAGTTTCAGTAAGAAAGATCTTTTTTTACTGAAAACCGAAGGTGGAAACCAAGACCACCAAAACGCAGGATTAATAAGATTAGATTCATCAAAGATGTATAACCAGAATCTGATGTTAACTGTACCAAATGTAAAATGGCTGTTGCGTAAATGTCAATGCTTCAGGGGAAACGGTTTTGGGTTTTCCTCTCAAAATTCAAGATGTCATTATAATAGCCTGCTGTGAATTCAATTACCACGTTGTATCTTAATGATAGTCATCTGTTATCTGCTATTCTACACCTCCTTAATTCTAAACAGCCCAGCCTAATTTGGAACTAGGGATTTCTTTCAGCAGTGTTCCCAATTATCTGGCCATGATTTGACATGTCAATCGTTACACTTGATGCAGTCAATTGGCTGAATAAATCAGCCTTTGGAACTGGCTTAAGGCCAAGCTAAGGTTTAAAGCGCTCCCACCTCTAAATTAGATCACGATCTCAGGGAGGCAGGTGAGTAACTTATTCTACTTCAAAAACTGTCAGACAGTGGGTATAATAGGGTATATTGTATGTTGGAGGGGAAAAGTAATGTTAAAATAATGAAAATTGAGTAGTTAAAACATCAAACAGAAAACAGTGGGAGATGAAAGATGAAATCAGAAATCTAAAACTAGACGACATAGATGTAAGGTGAAAGAGAAGAGATACAAAAGTGTTGAAAGGGACAATTTTTTTCACATAGATGGTGGTGAGTGTCTGGAACAAGCTACCAGAGGCAATAGTTAGAGGTGGGTACAATTTTGTCTTTTAAAACAGTTACCTGGATATAGAGGAATAGGGGCTAAATGCAGGCAATCGGGACTGGCCTCGGGATTTTAAAAAAAGGATGGCATGGACAAGTTAGGCCAAAGAACTTGTTTCCATGCTGTAAACCTCAATGATTCTATGACTCTATAAATAAAGATAGTGGAAATGTTTGTCCCCTTTGGCAAACTCACAACATAATTCTAGTTAAAGGACAGCAGAAAGGAGATAAACTAGATTGGGAACCTACCACGTTAGAGTTCCTTTCGACTCAGAGCGAGAGTTGGCAGCGGAAAAGTGGATGATAAAGTATTCAGTATGTGTGAGAGAGTGAGTGCAGTGTGTCAAAGAATGAATGAGTGTGGGACTATGCAAAAGACTTAGTGCAGTGTATGTGTGGAAGAGTGAGAGAGAGTGTGGATGTGAAAATGAATGTGGGTGTGTGTGTGCACGTGAGGGTGAATTAGTGCATTGCTGAGAACCAAGAGGGTATGTGTGTGAGAGAGAGGGATGTATGAGAGAGAAGGGTGTGTGAGAGAGGGTGTGTGTTCATAAGATAAGCCCCCCATCCCAAAAATCAGCCGAGTGATTTCTTGAATGGCTTCTAAATCCTTTCTTAGATAAGGAGATCAACACAGTACACAATATCCTGGGTATGATATCTTCAATGCCATGTGCAGCTGTAGTAAAACATCATTACTTTTATATTCCATTCCCCTTACAATAAAGAAAGACATTGTATTTGACTTCCCAATAACTCATTGCATCTACTTATTCTTAGAGGCAGGAACATGTAAAACAGGGTGGATGCCAATGCTACTATGTTCCTGCCCACCCCGAATCTCACTCTCACAATACAGGTTTGGCAGGGTGGGTGAAGTTCACTGAAATTGGCTGTGCATCTGCCACATGTTTAAAACAATCAAGGATCAACTGGGCTTGTTAACAAGCCAATTGACCCTGATAATATACTGCCCATGCCACAAAATGATTGGTGTGGACAGTTAGGGAGGAATAGGCAGAGTCATTTTCAAAAAACCTTGTGAAAGTGTGGGCTGAAAGTGGGGATACTAATTTTGGGGAGTGTGCTTTGTGGATCAGGGCAGCTCCCTTAAGATATTATCACCCCTCTTTTTTTTTTCCTAACTACCTACTCCATAAAACACACTCATGAAGCCGGCCAAACCCTCCCTGCCCAAGATTCGGGGCTTCCCATGCTCTGGCATCCATCAGCCTTCTTGTTCCTAGTTGCAGTCTTGGAAGCATCTGTCGGGGCTGAGAGGGTGGGATTATCTCCTCCCCAGTTAGAGACGGAAGTCTCACATTGTCCCAACATAGCCCACCTGCTGCGCTTTCTGACTATGGGGTAGGCTGGCACGGAGCAGGTTGGCTCTACACCAACTTTGCTTCTGGAGAATGGGGAAGGAGTTCTGTCAGTTGACACCCCTTTCTTCTGATCACACTCCCACCACAGTATTCTGCTCCCTGTTTTCTATGAACCAACCAATTCTCTTAAATGATAGCCTTTACAACAATAGCCCTTTAATGTATTAAACCATTTCATGGCATTTTGCAGAAGCATTATGATAAAGATAATATTGACACCGAGCCACATGTAGAGATATAATATGACCAATAATATGGTCAAAGAGCTAAGATTTATCGATGGCATGGTAGCACAGTGGTTAGTATTGCTGCTTCACGGCACAGAAACCCAAGTTTAATACCAGTCTCAAAGACTGTTTGTTTGGAGTTTGCTTGTTCTCCCCATTTCCTCTGGGTGCATGGGTTTCCTCCCACAGTCTAAAGATGTGTGGGTTAGGTTGATTGGCTATGGGGAATTACCAGGATAAATATGTGGGGTTACGGGGATAGAGTCTGGGTGGAATTGTTGTCAGTGCAGTCTCAGTGGGCTGAATAACCTCCATCTGCATTGTCGGGATTCTATGATTAAAATTTAAGGAATGGTTGAAAAGTGTGGAAGAGTATTGGAGAGGTCTAAGGAGAGAATTCCAAATGGGGTCTGACCAAAACTCTGAACATTTTGTTTGAAAGCCAGATTTCTTGAGATAAAGGCCATCATTATTGATAATAGTTTTCAGTACAGAACCTTATCGGGGTGAGATTCCTCAATCATGTCCCTGCCTAAGAATGGAGAATTTGGTGTTCAGGCCAAAACTCCATTCCCTTTCAGTGGCATTAGAGAATCTTAGCCACAAACGAGGAAGGAGATTTTCAGCCCAAGTGTCTTTGGAAGTTCTCATAGATCACATTTATAGTTTTTAATCCCTAAATATTCCACTTGGTTAGTCTTCACAAATCCACACTATTTCTCTTTGTCCATGTGTTCGGTCACTCTGTCCCTGGTGCAGAACCTAGTAACATTCCCATTGCTGAAATTAGACTGACTTGTTCTCATCTGGTTTCTCTCGCTATCATACAGTGGTTAGCACTGCTGCCTCACAGTGCCAGGGACCCAGGTTCAATTTCCAGCTTGGATCGCTGTTTGTGTGGAGTCTGCACCTTCTCCCCATGTCTGTGTGGGTTTACTTCCAGGTGCTCTGGTTTTCTCCCACAGTCTGAAAGATGTGCTGGTTAGGTGCATTGGTCATGCTAAATTCTTCCTCAGTGTAGCAAAACAGATGCCAAAGTGTGGCAATTGGGCAATTTTCACAGTAACTTCATTGCAGTGTTAATGTAAGCCTACTTATGACACTAATAAGTAAACTTTAGAACTTTAAAATTTTTCTCAAATAATGAAGTTGCATTTCGAACAGCATAATTCCTAAAATCAGAAAGACAGGAAAATTATTAATAATGCATACATAATTTCCTCACTTGCTTCTTTAAATGCACTGGAAGGAAAACCATCTTGGAAATTTGCTTATCTTAAGTCCCATTTTTTAATCAAATAAATTTTTCTTACATTGAACTCAAAATCATTCTCCTTTGATTTCATCAAATCATAGATTCCCTACGGTGCAGAAGGAGGTCATTTGGCGCATTGAATCTGCACCGACTCTCAGAGTATCTAATCAAAGTCCTCTCCACTGTCCCATCCCCATAACCTGACACATTTCCCATAATTAATCCATCTAACCTACACATCTTGGGACACTCAGGGGCAATTTAGCATGGTCAATTCACTTAACCTACGTATCTTTAGAATGTGGGAGGAAACTGGAGCACCCAGGGGAAACCCACGCAGACACAGGGAGAACGTGCAAACATCACACGGACAGTGATCAAAGGCCAGAATTGAATGCGCATCTCTAGCTCTGTGCTAACCACTCTGTTACCATGCTGCCCAAATTAATTTTAGTTCCCATTTATATCTCTGGTATTTTGTTCTCTTCTACTGTGAAGATGAATGTAAAATATTTATTTATTAAGGTTGATATTTCCTGACAATTGATGACCTCATCTGTTTCTATTGGCTCCATATTTCTCCAAACAACTTAGTTTCATTAGCATTAATATTTTGGCAATAGGTTGAAATATAATGAAAAGTCAGTCTAATTTTGATGTAATTAGGTTCCTCCTACTTGGAAAGGTCACTTAATCAAACATGCACCATCACTTTGCATTTCAATTTTCTGTCTGTGTGTGAAGCTTGCACATTTTCTTCATGTCTGCGTGGGTTTTGTCCAGATGCTTAGGTTTCCCTCCCACAGTCCAAAGGTGGACTGGCCATTCTAAATTGCCCTTTAGTGTCCCAAGATGTATAGGTTTGATGAATTGGCCAGGATTACAGTAATAGAGCCAGGGAGGTGGGGGGGATAGGGAGGGCTTGGGTAAGGCACTCAGAGAGTTGATGCAGACAATATGTTTTCCCAAGGGAATGAGAGTCTAAAACTAGAGGGCATAGGTTTAAGGTGAAAGTGAACATGTACAAAAGGATCTAGAGGGGCAATTTTTTTTTTGCACAGAGGGTGGTGAATGCCTGGAACAAGCTGTCAGAGGTAGCAGTAGGGGCAAATACAATTTTGTCTTTTAAAAAGCATTTAGACAATTACATGAGTATAGAGGCTTATGAGCCAAATGCGGACAATTGGGACCAGCTTAATGGTTAAAAAAAGAGGGGTGGCACGGACACATTGGGCCAAAGGGCCTATAAACCTCTCTGCATGACTCTAGGTGGGCTGAATTACCTCATTTTGCACTGTCAGGATGCTGTGGATTCTATGACCTTCTATTGTCAGATATATTCCTGTAATTTGCATTAAATTATGATAGGCCCATACATATTTGAACAGACGTATCTTACACCCAATACTATGCTCAATGGAAAGCGTCATCAGGCAGGAGGAAACCAACACAATGATGCTCCACACAGCATTCCTCCCTGCCCACCCAAGTTGCAGGATATTAGGTCCTTGGTTGTTTAATCAGGAGAGGAATGTTATGAAATATCATTCACCATACATTGTAATATAATCACAGAGAACCAAAAAATCTCTCCCCATCTTGCAGCAATATAATTGCCCTGACTTGGAAATTTCAATTCAGACAGACGTTTATTTAAACACTTTGGAATCTAATTCTGGAAAATCAGAGGAGAAGACCCTTCCATTGAGCCAAAACAAATCTACAAAACAAAAACCCCAAAATCCAGTCATTATTTTGGCACTGGATTGGAGATGTCTCTAACCAGATCAGTGACAGGTACATGGAATTCTAAGTATTTTGTACAATATTTTAGTTACACAACAGTTACTGATTCCCAATACAATACCAAGGTCAGCCCAATGAAGGTATTGTTTGCCCAAGGAATGAATGAATGTAGTTTTGGCTCAGATAATAATTTCATCAGCACAGTGGGAACCCTTCAGAACTTTCGGAATGTTCTCCAATAAAATGCAATCAAAAAGAATCCTGCTGAACATACAATCTGCCAAGCATATCAAAAAGCTAAAGTATTAATTTCAACATTTCCATCTCCACCCATTTTACCTTTGAGACGTGCAAGTTAGCCATGTTGAAAATTGGCTTTAATCCTTGCATTGTTTCAAATTCCAACATAAATAAATTCTTTTCTTGTGATGGGTGCAGAAGTAGGGTGGAAGAGAAAGGAAAGTTTTATTATTTGCAGCAACAATTAGTTTTGCAGTTCTGGCCTAGAAGCATTACAACGGATAAACCTTTCAATAGTTTAGGCACAGAAAAAAAAATGGGGAAAAGAAGACTGATATTATGTAAGTTCCTGTGGGCTAAGGGTTCAAATCCTACCATGGCATGTGGTGGAATTTGAATTCAATAAAAAATATCAAATTTAAGAATCTACTGATGACCATGAAACCATTGTTGATCGTTGGACAAAAGGATATGAGGAATTGAAAAATAAGCTTGAATATTTCAGGTTTTTTTTTTTTTATTCATTCATAGGACACGTGTGTCACCGGCTGGTCAAAATTTATTGCCCATTTCTAGTTGCCTGAAGGCAGTTAAGAGTCAACCATATTACTGTGATTCATGTAGGCCAGGCCAGGTAAGGACAGCAGATTTCCTTTCCTAAAGAATATCAGTAAACCAGATGGGTTTTTCTGACAATCAACAATGGTTTCATGGTCACCAGCAGATTCTTAATTCCAGATATTTTTTATTGAATTTAAATTCCACCATCTGCCATGGTCGTATTTGAACCCAGGACTCCAGAACATTAGCTGAGTTCCTGGATTAATAACAAAAGTACCACTAGACCATCCCCATACATACTGGGAGCTGTTTATTGAAGGTATGCACTTATTCACAGTCAGATCTAAGACTGCACAGCAGAGTTCATAGGGGTGCAGCAAATAGGCCAGGGGTCACATGACCTGTAAACTTAAAGGAGCAGTCCTCATCCCAAACCCAACATACTCTATGCATCACAACCAGCATTTCCAGAATGGCATTCAAACCTTTCAATTAAGTAACTTTGAAGTGTAATTTAGGAAATTGTGTGCAGTTCTGGTCATCTCACTATAAGAAGGATGTGAAAGCACTGGAGAGAGTGCAGAGCAGATTTACTAGGATGCTGCTTGGTTTGGAGGGTAGGTCTTAAGAGGAAAGGTTGAGGGAGCTGAGGCTTTTTTTTTTAGAGAGGAGAAGGATGAGAGGCAACCTAACTGAGGTTTTTAGGATGATGAAGGGAGTAGATAGAATGGACATGCAGCGACTGTTCCCTCAGGTGGATGTAGGTGTTAGTAGGGGGCATAACTTAAAAGTTCATGGTGGGAGATATAGGAGGGATGTCCGAGGTAGATATTTTACTCAGAGTGGTTGGAGTATGGAATGCACTGTCTGCTGTGACAGTGGATTCGGAACTTTCAAGTGGTTATTGGATAGGCACATGGAGCACATCAGAATGATAGGGAATAGGATAAAATATAGAACACTACAACACAAACAGGCCCTTCAGCCCACAAGTTGTGCTGATCATATCCATACTTACTAGGCATAGAACTATCTATAACTCCCAATCCCAATAAATCCCATGTACTCATCCAGAAATCTTTTAAAAGACTCCAGCGAGTTCGCCTCTATCACCACCGATGGCAGCCGATTCCACTCACTCAGGACCCTCTGAGTGAAAGATTTACCTCTGACTTCTCCTCTGTACCTGTGCCCCAGCACCTTAAACCCGTGTCCTCTCGTAGCGACCGTTTCAGCCCTGGGAAATAGCCTCCGAGAATCCATACTATCTATACCTCTCAACCTTCGTCTCTCCAGGGAGAAGAGACCTAGCTCCCTTAGCCTATCTTCGTAAGGCATGCCTCCCAATCCAGGCAGCATCCTTGTAAATCTCCTCTGCACCCTCTCAATAGCTTCCACATCCTTCCTATAGTGAGGCAACCAGAACTGCACACAGTACTCAAAGTAGGGTCTGACAAGGGTCTTATAAAGTTGCAGCATTATCTCTCGACTCCTAAACTCAATCCCTCAATTAATGAAGGCTAGCATACCATACGCCGCCTTGATCACATCCTCCACCTGCGAGACTGATTTAAGAGTCCTAGGGACCCAGACCCCAAGGTCCTCAACACTGCTAAGAGTCCTATCCTTGATAACATTGTACTCTTCACTCCATTGGACCGGCATGATCTTGGGCTCAGACATAGCTCGGCACAACATCGAGGGCTGAAGTACTGTGCTGTATTGTTCTATGTTCTATCCATGGTCTAAATATGGCGATCAATTTACACTCAACAAGTTCACACGAACAACTATGTGATAATAATCAGATAAGTTACTTAATTGATGTTGATAGAGAGATAAATGTTGATTGGGATACCAGAGTAACTGTCCTATTCTACAGTCTAATGGAATCTGCCTGAGAGGGAAAGAAATGTGTCCTTCATTCAATGATCATCCACCACGCAGAACTCTCTCAGTACAGCATTAGTGTGCCAGGCTAGATTCTTGTGCACAACTCTGGTGTGTGACGTAATCCTTCTGAGCATTTACTGAACCAGTTAAGTCAATTGCGAACTGGTTCTCATTTACAATAGTAATCTGGCCAAGAGACTAATGCCTCAGCAACAGAATTTACACAACAATAGCTTTCATTTAAACACTAAAAACAACAAAATACAAGTTAGCAAGGAAACAGAATTAACAGTTTCGCAAATATAAGTACCAGTCAAAGTGCCTTAACCCTTCGGCGAAAGACATCTTCTATAATTAAATTAATTAGCACCAAGTTTAGTTCCAATCATTGGCAACGAGCTGACACAATTCCAAAGCAGTGGGTCACTGTCTGTACGAATTCTATATGTTCTCCGGCATCTGTGTATGTTTCCTCCGGGTGCTCTGGTTTCATAGAATCACAGAAACCCAACATTGCAGAAGCAGGCTGTTTGGCCCATCAATTCTGCACTGACCGCAATCCCACCCAGCCCCTATCCCTGTAGTCACCCTGACACTAAGGGCTAATTTACTATGGCCAATCAACCTTGCCTATACATTTTTGAACTGCAGCAGGAAACCAGAGCATGTGGATGAAATCCATACAGACATAACGACAGCGTGCAAACTCCACACAGACTGTGACCCAAGTCGGGAATTGAACACGGCTCCCTGGCACTGTGAGGCAGCAGTGCTAACCACAGTGCCACCATGCCACCCACGGCCAATCAATCTAACCCACACTTCTTTGGACTGTGGGACAAAACCGGAGCATCCAGAGAAAATCAACGCACACAGGGGGTTAATGTGCAAAGATATTGATCCAAGCAGGGAATTGAACGCAGATCCTTGGTGCAGTGCACACTCCAAAGATGTGTGGGTTAGGTTGATTGACCATGATAAATTTCTCCTCAGTGTCAGGGGGATTAGCAGGGTAAATATGTGGAGTTACGGAGATAGGGCCTGGTTGGTATTGTAGTCAATGCAGAGTGAATGGGCCAAGTGACCTCCTTCTGCACTGTTGAGCTTCTGTGATTCTATGACTCCCAGTTGAGTCCAAAATGAACTGAGCAACAACAACTTGTATTTATACAGCATCTTTAATGCTATTAAAAATGTTCCTTGTTGCTTTGTAACACAAAATAGATAACAACAAGCCAAACGTGGAAATGTTAGTGCAAATAACCAAAAGCTTGGCCAAAGAGATGGGCTTTAAGGAACATCTTAAAGGAAAAAGGGATGTATAGAGACAGAAGTTTAGAGTTGGATTTCCAAAGCTTAGGGCCCTGACAACTAAAGGCATGGCCACCAATATTGGAACAGTTAAAATCAGCAAGTAATCAAGAGGCCAGAATTAGAACAACGTGGACATCTTAGTGGATTGTCAGGCTGAAAGAGATTGCAGAGATAAGGAGGGATTAGAATTTTGCTTTTTAGAAGAAAGAGGGGAGATCTTACAGAAACATTTAAGATTATGAAGGGAATAGATAAGATAGAAGCAGGGAAGTTGTTTCCACTAGCAGGTGAAACTATAACTAGGGGGCACGGCCTCAAAATAAGGGGGAACAGATTTAGGACTGAATTGCGAAGGAATTTCTTCACTCAAAGGGTTGTGAATCTGTGGAATTCCCTGCCCAATGAAGCAGCTGAGGCTACCTCATTGAATGTTTTTAGAACATAGAACATTACAGCGCAGAACAGGCTCTTCGGCCCTCTGTTGCGCCGACCAATTAGGAAAAAGCAATGACCCTTCAACCTAAACCATTCCCTTTTCATCCATAAACGTATCTACTAACCTCTTAAACGCAACCAAACTTGGCGCATCTACAACTGCCGCAGGCAGGGCATTCCATACCCTTACCACCCTCTGGGTAAAGAACCTACCTCTGATATCAGTCCTATAACTACCACCCCTTAATTTAAAGCTATGTCCCCTTGTGCTAGCTTTCTCCATCCGAGGAAAAAGGCTATTATTGACCACCCTATCTAAACCTCTAATCATCTTATATGTTTCAATAAGGTCTCCTCTTAGCTGCCTCCTTTCTAACGAAAACAACCTCAAATCCCTCAGTCTTTCTTCATAAGACCTGCCTTCCATACCAGGCAACATCCTGGTAAACCTCCTCTGTACCCTCTCCAATGCCTCCACATCTTTCTTATAATGCGGGGACCAGAACTGCACACAATACTCCAAGTGCGGCCGCACTAGAGTTTTGTACGGTTGCAACATGACATTGCGGCTCTGAAATTCAATCCCCCTACAATAAAAGCTAAGACTCCATATGCCTTCTTAACAACCTTATCGACTTGATTGCCAACTTTCAGGGATCTATGCACATATACACCAAGATCCCTCTGTTCTTCAACACTATTAAGAGTCCTACCATTAGCCCTATACTCTACACTTTTGTTATTCCTGCCAAAGTGAATTACCTCACACTTTTCCGCATTAAACTCCATTTGCCACCTCTCGGCCCAGCTCTGCAACTTGTCCAAGTCTCTCTGCAAACTAGAACACCCCTCTTCACTATCTACCACTCTCCGACTTTGGTGTCATCCGCAAATTTACTAATCCATCCTTCAATACCCTCATCCAGATCATTTATAAAAATTACAAACAGCAGGGGCCCCAAAACAGATTCCTGAGGTACACCACTTGTAACCGAACTCCACGATGAATAACTTCCATCAACCACCACCCTCTGTCTTCTATCTGCTAGCCAATTCCTAATCCAATTAGCTAAATCGCCTCAATCCCACACATCTGCATTTTCTGCAGAAGCCTTCCATGGGCCACCTTATAGAATGCCTTACTAAAGTCCATATATACCATATCAACTGCCTTACCCCCATCCACCTCTTTGGTCACTTTTTCAAAATACTCAATAAGGTTAGTAAGGCACAACCTACCCTTCACAAAACCATGCTGACTATCCCCAAACAATTCATTTCTCTCTAAATAACTATAAATCCTATCCCTAATAATTCTCTCCAATACTTTGCCCACAACAGAAGTAAGACTCACCGGCCTATAATTCCCCGGAAAGTCTCTCTTCCCCTTCTTGAACAATGGGACCACATTCGCTATTCTCCAGTCTTCTGGCACTATACCTGTAACCAACGACGACCTGAAAATCAGAGCCAGAGGCTCTGCAATTGCCTCTCTCGCCTCCCAGAGAAGCCTAGGGTAAATCCCGTCCGGCCCAGGGGACTTATCTAACTTCAAACCCTCAAGAATATCTAGCACATCCTCCTTATCTAATTCAATACTTTCCAGTTTACAACCCTGTATCCCAGTGTTCTCCACAACTACATTTATATCTCCCTGCGTGAATACCGGAGAAATATTTGTTCAGTGCCTCTCCAATCTCTTCAGGCTCCACACACAACTTCCCACTGCTGTCTATGACTGGCCCTAATCTTGCCCTAACCAATCATCTATTCTTAACATATCTAAAGAAAGCTTTAGGATTCTCCTTGATCCTATCAGCCAAAGTCTTCTCGTGTCCCTTTTAGCTCTCCTCAACTCCCTCTTTAGCTCCCTCCTGGCTAATCTATAGCTATCCATTGCACTAACTGAGCCTTCAAGCCTCATCCTGACATAAGCCTCCTTTTTCCTTTTAACCAGCGAATTAACTTTTTTAGTACATCATGGTTCCCTTACTCGACCATTTCCCCCTTGCCTGACAGAGACATACTTATCAAGGGCTCGCAGTAGCTGCTCCTTGAATAAGCTCCACATTTCAGATGTTCCCAGTCCCTGTAATTTCCTAGTCCAACCTATGCACCCTAATTCCCTCCTTGTGGCCTCATAATTACCATTCCCCCAGCTATAACTACTGCCCCCAGCTTCATGCCTATCCCTATCTATCACTAAGGTGAACGTAACCGAATTGTGGTCACAATCACCAAAATGTTCACCAACTTCCAAGTCTAACACCTGGTCTGGCTCATTGCCCAGCACCAAATCCAATGTAGCCTCACCTCTAGTTGGCCTATCTACATACTGATTCAAAAAACCTTCCTGCACACTTTGTACAAAAACTGACCCCTCTAATGAGCTAGAGCTATAGCTATTCCAATCAATATTAGTAAAGTTAAAGTCCCCTATAACAATTACCCTATTACTTTCACTCCTGTCCAGGATCGACTTTGCAATCCTTTCCTCTACCTCTCTAGAACTTTTAGGACGTCTATAAAAGACTCCCAACAGGGTGACCTCTCCTTTCCTGTTTCTAATCTCAGCCCATACTACCTCAACAGACAAGTCCTCATCAAACTTCCTTTCTGTCACTGTGATACAGTCTTTGACTAATAATGCCACTCCTCCCCCCCTTCTACCTCCTTCTCTACTCCGACTGAAGCATTTGAAGCATTAAGGTAAGGATAGATAAATTTTTGAACAGTAAAGGAATTAAGGGTTATAGTGAGTGGGTGGGTAAGTGGAGCTGAGTCTACAAAAAAAATCAGCTGTGATCTTATTGAATGGCGGAGCAGGCTCAAGCAGCCAGGTGCCCTAATCCTGCTTTTAATTCTTATGTTCTTATGAGAACATTGAAAGATTTGAAAACGAAAATGAGAATTTAAAAATCTGTTGTTGAGAATTAATGTAGATCAGTGAACACAGTATTAATGGATGATGGGAATACAATGTGAAACATTAAAAGGGCTGAAGAGTCTTGGATGATCTCAAGGTTAAAGTGGATTGAATGTGAGGGACCAGTTTAGGAGGCAGGGGCAAAATCATTGAAATATAAATATAGAAACATAAAAAATAGTAGCAAGAGGAGGCCAATTAGCCTAGCAATTGGCTCCACCATTCAGTGCAATCATGGTTGACCCTTCATCTCAGCAATATACTCTTGATCTCTCCCTGTACCTTCTGACACCTTTAGGCAATGTTACAGAGGTGGAAATCTTAGTGACAGCATAGATTTGGTTTTATTCTCCCTGAAGAAAAGAGAATTAAGAGGAGATTTATTAGATACTTTCATATCCATGAAAGATTTGGACAGAGTAGATAATAAGACACTGTTACCTTTAGCAGACATGTCGCGAAACAGAAATAATAATTCAAAGTGATAGACAAAGGCAGCAATGATGACATGAGAGGATGGTTTGGATCCGGAATGCCCTGCAATAGAATGTGATGGACTCAGGTTAAATCAACACTTTCAAAAAAGCGTTGGACATTTTTTTTCATTTGTTTATGAGACGTTGGCATTGTTGTCTGGACCAGCACTTGTTGCCCATCCCAAATTATCTTGACAAGGTGATGATGAGCAGCCATCTTGAACCACTGCAAAAAGAACAAAACAACATAAAAAGTAGGAGCAGGAATCGGCCATCTGACCCCTCAAGCCTGCTCCGCCATTCAATAAGATCATAGAACATAGAACATAGAACACTACAGCACAGAACAGGCCCTTCGGCCTTCGATGTTGCGCCGACCAATATAAAAAGCAATGCCCCTCCAAACTAAACCATTCCCTTCTCTTCCATATACTTATCAACTAACCTCTTAACGCCACCAAACTTGGCGCATCTACAACTGCTGCAGGCAGGGCATTCCACTCCCGAACCACCCTTTGGGTAAAGAACCTACCTCTGATATCCGTCCTATAACTTTCACCCCTTAATTTAAAGCTGTGTCCCCTCGTGCTAGCTTTTTCCATCCTAGGAAAAAGGCTATCACTGTCCACCCTATCTAAACCTCTAATCATCTTATACGTTTCGATCAGGTCCCCTCTTAGCCTCCTCCTTTCTAACGAAACAACCTCAAATCCCTCAGCCTCTCCTCATAAGACCTGCCCTCCATACCAGGCAACATCCTGGTAAACCTCCTCTGTACCCTCTCCAATGCCTCCACATCTTTCTTATAATGCGGGAACCAGAACTGCACACAATACTCCAAGTGCGGCTGCACTAGAGTTTTGTACAATTGCAACGTGACGTTGCGGCTCCGAAATCCCCCTACCAATAAAAGCTAAGGCTCCGTATGCCTTCTTAACAACCTTATCGACTTGATTGCTAATTTTCAGGGATCTATGCACATATACACCAAGATCCCTCTGTTCATCAACACTATTAAGAGTTCTACCATTAGCCCTATACTCTACACATTTGTTATTCCTGCCAAAGTGAATTACCTCACACTTTTCCACATTAAACTCCATTTGCCACCTCTCGGTCCAGCTCTGCAACTTGTCCAAGTCTCTCTGCAAACTATAACACCCCTCTTCACTATCTACCACTCCACTGACTTTAGTGTCATCAGCAAACTTACTAATCCATCCTTCAATACCCTCATCCAGATCATTTATAAAAATTAAAAACAGCAGGGGCCCCAAAACAGACCCCTGAGGTACACCACTTGTAACCGAACTCCACGATGAATATCTCCCATCAACCACCACCCTCTGTCTTCTATCTGCTAGCCAATTCCTAATCCAATTAGCTAAATCACCCTCTATCCCATACATCTGCATTTTCTGCAGAAGCCTTCCATGGGACACCTTATCGAACGCCTTACTAAAGTCCATATATACCACATCAACCGCCTTACCCCCATCACCTCTTTGGTCACTTTTTCAAAAAACTCAATAAGGTTAGTAAGGCACGACCTACCCTTCACAAAACCATGCTGACTATCCCCAATCAATTCATTTCTCTCTAAATAACTATAAATCCTATCCCTAATACTTCTCTCCAATACTTTGCCCACAACAGAAGTAAGACTCACTGGCCTATAATTCCCTGGAAGGTCTCTCTTCCCCTTCTTGAACAATGGGACCACATTCGCTATCCTCCAGTCCTCCGGAATCATGGCTGATCTTTTTATGGATTCATCCATGGAAATGTAGATAGAAGCTCACCTTTACCAAGGTTGTGAGCAGTCTGGTTCAGATAGTTGCCAAGTAGAGAAATGGAATAAGTATCTAGAGAGCAGAGTTTGTGGTGGAACTGAAGAAGTTGGTCTAGATAGGTAAATGTGATCGGCATAAGTTTTGGAGGGCCGTAGGATCTATTCCTGTGCTGTACTGTTCTTTATTCTTTGTTCAAAGACAATTGGTCTTCCCAGTATTTGGAGGAGATTTCTGTGCAACTGATATTGCAGGTGGGATTTTCCCGCTGCGTTTGCCCCAAAACCAGAAAATCCCGCCTGAGGTCAACAGACCTTTGCATGGTCCCTCCCCCCCCGCCCACATCCCGCCCCCCTTCCCCATGCACTACAATCCCCATACTGAGTGTAATGGAAAATTCCCCTCTAGATGTCAGACAAACAATCTGATAGTTTACTGACGGTGAAGGGGTCAAATGAGATGATGGAAACTGGTATGCTTACAGATAATGGCCCCAGGAACAGCATATAAATTAGGAAAATGAGGGGACCATCACAAATAATGATATGTGAGAGAATTCAAGTCATTCTTGGCTATGATTAAGAGAGGAACTAGGCAAGTATGCTCCCTCCAAGATGGAAGCCAATGGAGAGATATCAGAAGAAAATAAACCATGTAAAAGACTGCAGACAAGTCAAGAAGGATAAGGAGGGGACAAGATCTTGAGAAGACTTCCCAGCTTGATGCTGAAAGGATGGTTTCCCTTTCTGAGAGAGACCAGAACTAAAGGAAATTAAGATGTCTCCTATTTAAGATTACAAATGAGAAGATTTGTTTCCTCTGAGGGCTGCAAATTCTTGAAACTCTCTCCCTTAGGGAATGTTGTTTATGTTCCTCTGTTGAGCCGTAACCTGATTTCACATTGTTTCTCTCATATGCCAAACAGAAAGATAGTCACTCACATTTCAAAGATTGGGTGAGACAAACCAAAATTGTCAAGGGTTTGGTTAAATGCATGTGCACCAATAGCCCCTGTCTGAATTAGTTCATGGAATAAGTTTTGATCTTATCTCAATTCTCCCATGCTGTTCGTATTAGCCAGGCAAAATCTTGCTGTTTGGAACAAAGTATCAATTCACCCAAACAATTCCCTTGCGAAGTATTCTGAAGGTGTGGGATTGTCTTTACAGACACCTGACGCAGGACCAATTGGCCCATGGAGAATTCTAACTATCAGCAAATGTTGACATGAAATCAAAATTAAAATCACACTAAGATTACTGAAATAATTGCTTAAAGACTGTTACAACTCAAGAGTTATGCTGGAACCCTCAAAGAACTTTGATATATAAAGGATTGCTTAGAAAGTACAGCCAAAGAATTATGGTTAACTTGAAATTTGTGATGAGTACTCAGAGTTTCAACATCCACAAGAACATATTAATCGACTGTAGGCTTTCATTGCCCAACCAAAGCTCCCAGGTTGGAGTTCAAAGGCCTGGAATCTATAACCCAATGGCTCAGATGTAATAGCACTTAACTTAGCACAATGAACAGTAAATGAAATGGAAGGTGCAATGCACTTTTTTTCTCATGACAAAGCAATGAATAACTAAAACATGTCATGGCTCGATTACTTTTTATTATCCTTTAAGGAACACAAGTCTTAAACAATACACCCAACTGCTGCAACCTGCAAGATTGCCAATTTAAGAAAATTATGTCAACAGAATGCTGCCAGTTGTTCACTTGGTCATACTTTATCTCTGATGGCGCAGAACGAGAAGTCAGACAAACTTGTAATGATTTACAGCTGAATCATCTTCAGTCCTGCATACACACAGCTGGCAGCAAGGTGTGGACATTTTAAGCCTTGGAGACCAAAACAGATAAACATTGGTTGCCCATGTGGAATATTTTGTAAGATACTAGTAATGTGCCTGAATTGATGTGAATGCACTGTCTACTAAGTATTTGACCCACATTATTAAACTGGTTTCAAAGGAGGAATTTCTTTCAATGCACCTTAAAGTACCCACTTCAGTATATTTATCAACATTAGCAGGGCTCCATGGCTAAACAAAAAATTTGAGGAGTAAGAAAAAGTCAGGCACTAATTATTTAGACATCAGAGAAGTATACATCAAGATATAATGTGAAGAGATGAGGAGAAAACTAAAAATAAAATTCGGAACACAAAGAGAACTATTAAATTCAATGATCAAGGAACATGAAACGAAGTAACAATTGGCTGGCCAGTGATCGGGAAGCCAGCAGTGCGGGGCTACTGCGCATATGCCGATCTCAGCACTGACAGGTTGGCTCATGCACAGTAGCCTGCTCAGTGCTCTACTGCTGGCTTCTCCAGTGAGAGTGAGCATTACTCACTGATTTTTATTGTGCTCAATGCCGAGGCTGTCTGTGATGTACGGAATGTGGGAAATTAATTTTGAAAATCCTGCTGAAAAAAAGTAAAGGGATTTACTCCGGTTCTAACGTAAATTTGGCACTTTGAATTTTTTGGGAGAATCCCCCTTTGTATTTCTTTGTATTTTGCAGCCTAGATAGAAAATCTAGTTGATCCTGGCCACTTGCTACTCCCTGCACAAGCAGATACTTGTTTCACATCCATGGCTTCCAAAGCATCTTCATTTAATATTTCAATGTTGAGTTGCTGGTCAAACTAACAGGCATTCAGGAGTACTAATGTGAACAGTAGGCAGCTCCAACTATTCTATAACATAACCAATATCAAAAATTAATTCATCCAAGTACAACAACTGTGGCTCTGTAAGGGTAGAAACTGAAACAAGTGCATTCTTGGGGGTGAGATATGAATCTCCATGTGGATTTGCTTCTCTGGAAGCAACTCAGTATTTCATTCTCAGTTGTGGAAGAACTAAGGAGCATTTCTGAATGATGCCAATATCATCAGTATCTTTTGTAGTTTTGACCTTGAATTTGATCCTAACACTGCTTCTTTTTAAAATTTCCACGCCTTTACATCAAAGATCTTTTGAATTAATTTCTACGATAACGCTGACCATTTTGCACAAGGGCTAATTGCTGGTGAAAGTGCTGAATACAATGAAGCTTAATCCAAAAAGGGAGTTGACTCTGTTCACTTTAGAAAGCTAATTTGTCGATTTTTGAACACGCAGTGCTGTAGCTTCCTGCCACAGAGTGACATTGATGTTGTTTGCTCAGTAGGGTTGCCTGAAATCCATGGACAAATCAATAGGATGCCTCTTTGTTCTGTTCACTATATGCATGACAGCTGATTAAAAATAAATAGCCACTATGCTTGTACATTTACTCAGGCATTATGCACATTATCTGTCCACCTGAATAGGGTTAAAATCTACAAGTTTATCAAATAGGCTCATCTAAATTATCTTTCACTCACCCGAGTGATTTCAAATCATTGAAAGTATAGCACACAAGGTCACTAGGCCCATTTTGCCTGTGCCAGCTTTTTAAAAATACTGTCCAATTAGTCCCATTCCCCTGCTCTTTCCCATAGTGCGGCATGTTTTTTTAGTAATTAAAAGTCACAACCCTATTCTTTTTTACTGTAACATTTTACAGAATCTTCAAGGAACAGGAAATGTTACTTTACCTATTCATAGAACAACAAGTAATTATTCAATTTGATGTAAGGTACAGCCAAGAAATTTGACTGTAACATTGGGGATTAATCAACAGTGCTTTGTTTAAAGACGTCAGATGGTTCAAAACTGATTATGGCAAAGGCCTTTTCCTGTCATGCCAACTCTATTGCACAGTCAGTGGTACTGCGACCATATAAATAGTTACATTGATGATGTGGACAAGGCTATTCCCATGCTGGTTCATACACCGTTTGCAAACGCATAGCTATTTTACTTTCCTCAAGAACTCGGGGATGTTGCTAAGAGTCATGATAAGACCTCATACGAATCAGAAAATCAAATACAATAGAGAACAAATGGATGTCATTTGAGACATTGTGCCTGTGCCAAATCTGTGCTAATGTTACTTAATTCATCCCACCCTACTGTTCCTTTTTAAAGTTATATTTCTCTTCAAATATCTAGTCATTTATTTTGAATGTTACAATTGAATCTGCTTTCACCATTCTTTCAAGAGATTCAATCCAGTTCACAACTTGCAGCATGAAAATGTTTTTCTTGTTTTGCCTTTGATTCTTTTGTCCATTATTTTAAATCCTGGCCCTTCAGTTACTGACCAGCAATTAATTGAATTTTTACTAAGCCAGTTGACCTATACATGATGTTGCTCATGTCATCAGGTGGTTGACATGGTCAAGGAAGTGGAAGATATTTTTATACAAGTGTTTAACAGTCGAGTATGAAGCGGGGCACGTTCTTTGAGAGAGGAGGGTGCTTTCTGGGATCTACTTCTAGCATTATCTGTAAACGTGGCTCTCTGTCATCTTTGCAATGCATTTGTGTGATTAGTTTGATCCTAGTGTTTCTAGTTCCCTTCACAGCTTTATATAGATGGAGATCACTGTCTTTCCATCCTTCCCAAAGTCCTGAATAAATCAGCTATATTGACCGACTGCTCCAGCGCATCCTCTGCATGTCTCAGCTACTTTCTGCTGGAAAACATCCTGACTCACTTTGAGGCCAAAAGATAGGTGCAGAAATGTGCACTGTATGAAGGGTGTGTTGACTGATGTCAACAGCAAGATTCCTCATCAAACTTCATATTCCAGTAGTAATTTCTGGGATCAAACTTGTTAAAAACTTTTGCTCTGCCAATACTGGTGCGATTTTTTTCCAGTGTCTGGAATGGGAAAGTGATCTCTCTTTATTGCTTGACTACGATCTTTGGGATCCAGACAAATTTGTAGCCTTCTCACTCAAGAATGGAATTTAACTAATCTGTCAGCTATGTAGCTCCACAATCACTTCCTTTTCTTCAATTGCTTGGAGGTCTCCTACAATGTTTACTTTCAATAGTTTTGAGATTTTCTGTGGAGGAGTGAAATCGCTAGTTTCTTTGGATCAATGGTGATGTGATACTCAAAATCTTCAAAGAATCCGAGTGTCATATCAAAATGTTCTGGATCCATTTGGACAAGATCTTGCTGGTTTCTGATTGGAGGGCACTTTTCAATTGCTGTTCAACTTTCAACACTTAGTGATTCTTCCTTCATGTCACGGCTGACTAAAATTGTATATGGGGAGACATGTCGGTGCTGTCACAGGACCAATAATCCAGAGACCAGGCTCTGCAGATATGGGTCCTTAGCAGATGGAATCTGAAATCAGAAGACATCGAACGTAGAACAGTACAACACAGGAACAACCTCTTGGCCCAAGATATTGTGCCGAGCATGACACGAAATTAAACTAATCACTTCTGCCTACCCTTTGGCCCATATCCATCTATTCCTTGCTTATTCGTGTGCTTACCTAAAAGCCCCTTGAATGTCCCCATATCTGCTTCCACCACCCCTGGCAGCATGTTCCAGACATCTCCACTCTCTCTATATATAAAAACTTTACCCATTACATCTCCTTGAACTGCCCCCCACCCCCCAACCTGAAGTATATGCCCCCTAGTATTAGCTGTTTCAACTCTGGGGAAAAGATTCTGACGGTCAACCAAAAGAGAACATGCTTGAAAACCCAGCAGGTCTGGCAGCATCTATGAGAAAATGAAAGAGCTGACGTTTTGAGTCCAGATGACCCATTGCCAAAGCTAAAAGGCATAGAAAGTAGGAAATACTTATACTACAGGGTGAGGGAATGAAAGATGAGTCATAGCCACAAAAACAAAGGGAAAGGCTGCTAATGGCAGTTCAGGCAGGGAATAAAAAGTGTGAATGGCTAAATGGCAGAGAAGCAGAAATCAGAGGACAAACTGTCACTAATGAAGATGTGGGGAAAGGGGAGGGGATGGGTGGGAGAGAAGTAAAATTGAGAAAAGGAGGAAGGGAAATCAAAGTTAAGGAAAGGGGGTAAAATAGAGGGAAAGAGAGGGGGAGAAGTAAAATAAAGAAAGACAGTAAAGAAATAAAACATAGAGAACAGTTAAACTGACCGTCAACCCTATCTATGCTTCTCATAGATTATCAAATTGGATAATAAATCTGGAATTGAAAGCTAGTCTCAGTAATAATGATCTTGAAACTATTGTTAATTGTCTTAAAAACTCACCTGGTTCACTAATGTCCCTTTAGGGAAAGAAAATTTCCATATTTACCTGGTCTGAACTACTTGTGAGTCCAGATCCACAGCAATGTGATTAACTCTCAACTGCCCTCTGAAATGACAATTCAAGACCAATTAGGGATGGATAATAAAAGTGGCTTACCTGCAACACTCACATCCCATGAAAGAATAAAGAAAGAAAAAGAAATTTCAGCTTTTTGCAACTCATCAGACCTCAGGAAAACAGGACCATTTGTTTCAGTAACGTGGAACATAGGTTAATGACTTTTCTTTTGTTTGTCTCATTAATTTGCAGCACAGTGACACAATGGTTAGCACTGCTATCTCTTAGTACCAGGGACCCGGATCAATTCCGGTCTTGGTTGACGGTGCAGAGTTTACACATTCTCCCCATATCTGCCTGGGTTTCCTTTGGGTGCTCCAGTTTCCTCCCACGGTCCAAAACTATGCAGGTTAAGTGGATTGGCAGTGGAAAATTACCCTAAGAAGTATAGGATAGTGGATTGGACATTGTAAATGCATGGGATGCAGTATAGTGGTGGGCTTGGGTAAGATACTGTTTTGGGGGCTGGTGCAGATTCGATGGGTAATACGGCTCCTTTTGCACTATAGTAATTCTATGATCATTCCTAAATGCTGACACTCACTTTCATAATATACCACCAGCATGACGTTATTTGGTTACAGAGCATCTTTTTTTGGGTGACCATTTCTTATAAAATTTTCAGATCTGGGATCTATAGCCCACCACTATACTGCATCCCATGCATTTACAATGTCCAATCCACTATCCTATACTTCTTAGGGTAATTTTCCACTGCCAATCCTCTTAACCTGCATAGTTTTGGACCGTGGGAGGAAACTGGAGCACCCAAAGGAAACCCAGGCAGATATGGGGAGAATGTGTAAACTCTGCACCGTCAACCAAGACCGGAATTGATCCGGGTCCCTGGTACTAAGAGATAGCAGTGCTAACCATTGTGTCACTGTGCTGCAAATTAATGAGACAGACAAAAGAAAAGTCATTAACCTATGTTCCACGTTACTGAAACAAATGGTCCTGTTTTCCTGAGGTCTGATGAGTTGCAAAAAGCTGAAATTTCTTTTTCTTTCTTTATTCTTTCATGGGATGTGAGTGTTGCAGGTAAGCCACTTTTATTATCCATCCCTAATTGGTCTTGAATTGTCATTTCAGAGGGCAGTTGAGAGTTAATCACATTGCTGTGGATCTGGACTCACAAGTAGTTCAGACCAGGTAAATATGGAAATTTTCTTTCCCTAAAGGGACATTAGTGAACCAGGTGAGTTTTTAAGACAATTGACAATAGTTTCAAGATCATTATTACTGAGACTAGCTTTCAATTCCAGATTTATTATCCAATTTGATAATCTATGAGAGGCATAGATAGGGTTGACGGTCAGTTTAACTGTTCTCTATGTTTTATTTCTTTACTGTCTTTCTTTATTTTACTTCTCCCCCTCTCTTTCCCTCTATTTTACCCCCTTTCCTTAACTTTGATTTCCCTTCCTCCTTTTCTCAATTTTACTTCTCTCCCACCCATCCCCTCCCCTTTCCCCACATCTTCATTAGTGACAGTTTGTCCTCTGATTTCTGCTTCTCTGCCATTTAGCCATTCACACTTTTTATTCTCTGCCTGAACTGCCATTAGCAGCCTTTCCCTTTTGTTTTTGCGGCTATGACTCATCTTTCATTCCCTCACCCTGTAGTATAAGTATTTCCTACTTTCTATGCCTTTTAGCTTTGGCAATGGGTCATCTGGACTCAAAACATCAGCTCTTTCGTTTTCTCATAGATGCTGCCAGACCTGGCAGGATGATGTTACTCTGTTATTCAGTATGAAGCTTCAGCATCAGATTATTTGTCTTGTTCTTCCCGACCTGAATGGTAATGTGAGTTTATTTTCTTCAGGAACTATCACACCCTGATATTTCATGCATTATATATCCATTGTGTCCTCAAACCCATCATCATAGAATTCTTACAGTGCAGAGGGAGGCCATTCGGTCTATCACATCTGCACAGCTCTATAAATGAGCACAATGACTCCCTACCTTTTCCCTGCACACCAAACACTGTTTCTCTTCAAATAATAATCTGATGCCCTCATGAATGCCACAGTTGAACCTGCCTCCATCACACTTCCAGGTCATTTATTCCTTTAAAGAACATTATGTCATAGTTTGAATATTTGCAGTAAATAATGAAAGCAATTCTGAAGTGACATTTCTTTCCATGCTTGAACAATGGAATGGGTGGAATGATCGAGAAATGGGAAGAAATTGGTATCCTTGAAATGGAGGTTCTTGTGGCTCTGCATTGCTATCAAAGTATATCTTATTTATTGCAAGACCGGTGCTGTACATCCTGATTTTCCCTTGCAAAGCTTGATAATCTGAAATATTATTGTCACAAAAATTGGGAAAGTGAGTCAGTTTCTTTTCCTCCTGCCCAACGCTGGAAACATTTCTTCTACTTGTACTGATGCAAGCTTCCTTGTCAATCCCACGACAATATTGATGAATCAAGAAGCAGTTATTTATGCTCAGTAGAACACCACTTCTAACTATCTTGCATTGCAATAACAGTGTATAGTCTGAGCAGGTCTCAGATCCAACAGGAACTTGGTGTAAATTTAGCAGTGAGTAATTAAATTACACGTCGTGTAGGGTTGTGTGTTAATATAGTGACGTCCTCTCATATGCAACATGCATTAGGTCTGATAGAAACTAGAGTTTGCCTTGATCCACGTCTTTTAATTGCAAAGCTGGTTATCCATCATCAAGTAAAGAATGGCAGCCAAGCACGACAAGAACTAATTCCCCACCCCACGCATGAAGTAGAAAGACAGCTTAATGAACAGGACGTGAAGAATGCCAGAAAGTGAGTTCAGTTTTGTTTTGTGTTGTGTTTACTGTAGAAATAGCTGATCCTAATTACACAACAGACCATCACACACCCCTCATCATAACAGAATTTCATTTTGTGGCATCCTTAAAGAAAACTTAACTTGATATTTGCACAGTGATTGCGGTGATCCGTGAGTCCAAAGCAATTAATCATATGTCAAGTTTAGACTGACTAAAGCAGTCAGAAGTCTTATCATCAAAACAATGCAGCAGACAGGAAAGAAATGAGACAAGTGTACTGTTGTTGCATTAAAGGAAGCATGGAATTATCCAATATGGCTGGCAGTGTGTGCCTACACATTCCACAGCAGAAATGCATTACCTAAGAAATAGGAACAGGAGTATCCCATTCAACCCCCTTCAAGCTGCTTGGCAGTTGTATTGAAAAAAGCTGAAGTAGAGATATCCAAAACTCTCACCTGAAATAGGTGTTTGGACCTTTTAAGAGAGGAAAGGTTTAAAGCCTGTTTCAAGACCACTTCCTGAAATTGAACCAAAAAAGGTTTGCATGCAACTGGAGCAATTCATTAAGAAGGTCAATAGCATTGGCCCTGATTGCAAGGAGACTAGAGTATTAAATTGGGGTAATCTTACTAAAACTGGACAGGACATGAGTATATGACATACTTCGAATACTATGTGCAGTGGTACCTGTATTTAAGAAGGGACATACTTGTATTGGAAGCAATCACACAACAGGTTTACTCAGTTTATTTCTTGGGCGTCATATGAGGAAAGGTTGGATCTATATCACTGGAGTTTAAAAGCATGAGAGGTGAATTTATTGAAACATGTCTGATTCTGAGGAGGTTTGATAGATGCTGAGAGGATGCTTCCCCTCCTTGGGAAATTCAAAATTGAGGGCTTAGTTTCATTTAAGGTGGGGATGAGGAGGAATTTTTTCTCTCAGGCTTTGGAATTTTCTACAGCAGAGGGTAGTGTAGGTTGTGTCACTGAATGTATATCAAGGCTCAGTTGGACAGATTTTTGGTCAACAAGGGAGTCAAGTGTTGGAGATGCATAGTGTAGTGGGTTCTGCAGAAAGCAACTCAGTGGAAGCACCCCCCACGGAGACTCCTATTCACTGAGCACAGCTCAGCCTTCAACACCCTAATTCCCACAGAATTTATCTCCAAACTCCATGGTTAGGGCTTTAAACTCTGCTCCTATTTCTGCAACTTTTTTAAAAATTCATTCGTGGGACATGGATGATACCGGCTGACCAGCATTTATTGCCCACTCCTACTTGCCACTGAACTGAGTGACTCGCTGGGCCATTGCTGTGGTACTGGAGTCACACATAGGCCAAACCAGATAAGAAGGGAAGATTTCCGTCCTTAAAGGACATTAGTGAACCAGATGTTTTTTTTTCCAACATTCAGCAATGGTTTCATGGTCATCAGTAGATTCTTAACTCCAGATATTTTACTAAATTCAAATTCCACCGTCTGTTGTGGCAGGATTCAAACTCAGAACGTTAGTTGAGTTTCAGGATTAATAGTCTAGCGAAAGTACCAAAAGGATATCATCTCCCCTACTGGATCCACGACTTCCAACCTATAGACTGCAATCAGTAAGGATAGGAAATGACACCTCCTCCATCATTATCTGCAGGGCTGTGTCCTCAGCTCTTTACTATACTCCTTATACAGTTATGGTTGTTTGGCCAAATTCTGCTCCAACCCCATTTTCGAGTTTGCTAATGACAACGCTGCAGCGGGTCGGATCTCAAACACCAACAAGATGGAGAAGAGGAAAGAGGTAGAGAATCTGGTGAAATGTTGCAACAGCAATAATCTTTCCCTCAATGTCAGCAAAATGAAGGAGCTCGTCATCAACCTAGTGGACAACATGTGTCTGTCTATATCAACAGTGACGAAGTGGAGAGCTTCAAGTTCCTAGGTGGTCAGATCACCAACAATCTTTCCTGGACCCTTCACACCAATGCTACAGTTTAAAAAGTCCACTTCTACTTTCTCAGAATTTGAAGGAAATTCAGAATGTCCACTATGACTCTCACCAATTTTTACACATGCAACATAGAAAGCATCCTATCTTATTGAATCACAGCTTGGTATGGCTCCTACTTTGACCAAGACTGCAAGAAACTGCAAAGGGTTGTGAACATAGCCAAATCCATCACACAAATCAGACTCCTATCCATTGATTCCATCTATACTTCTCACTGACTCAGAAAAGCAGCCAGCATAATCAAGGACTCTACGCACCCTGGACGTGCTCTCTCCCACTTTCTCCCCTTGGGAAAAAGATACAAAGGTTTAAAAACATGTACCAACAGACTCAAGAACAGCTTCTTCTCTGCTGTCATCAGACTCTTGAATAGTCCAATCATATATTAAGCTGATCTTTGTCTTCACTCTACCTGTAGCTACGACATATAATCTGCACCCTATATTTTTCATTTTCCCTTATGTATTTCATGGGCAGGATGTTTTGGCCTGTATAGTTTGCATGAAGCAATATCTTTCACTGTATGCCAGGACACCTGACGATAATAAATCAAATCAAAGAGGAATTATGCCACTCCACTAGAAATTGGAAACACACTGAAAGAATCAATTTATTGCGAACTAAGTACCTGTTTTTAATGTTCTATCGATGACTGAATAGCTTAATTATTTTTTTGACATATAAAATAACTTAAATGGGGAGGATGTGATGTTTGTTCCCTTTATAGTGATCTCATGGGAGTGTTACGTGATCTGGATAACCAATCAGAGATGAGGTTGGGGGAACACACCAGCGAGTGTGGATTTTTGTATAAGATCAATCCTGAAAGCAGTAATGAGCCTGCAGGCGTCTGTATTATAGTTATACGCAAATAAACAGTTTGCAGTTATTATTGACCTAACTAGTGAATAGGAATTATTACACTCCCAGATACAATGACCCAGAGAATGGAAGTTACGGGCCATTTTCATGACAAATGCAACATGTTTGTTTCAGGAACACACCGAACGGCAAGGCAACATGTTGGATTTTCAACTGCTCTCTTGCCCAAGTCCCTTTGAATACATGACTAGCTCTTCTACCCACTGCAACAGTGATGAAATCTAATCCAGGAAACAGGAGCAGGGCTGCATTTATGTCTGAGAGATGGATGAAAGACTTACCTCCCCTACTGCCAGGAGGAAAATCAAGCATCATAAGCTTCTGATTGGTTTGAACTGTTAAGAATTCAGGAATAAATGTCAAGTGAACGTGCTTCTACTTTGCTGTAGCTCTGTGCCATAACCCTGGGCTAGGGTGAATCCTTCAGACAACAACAGTGCAGATTCTTCAACTTGTCACGTTGTCTCTTTCAAACTCCTTGAGTTAGATTGTCAATTTGGTGCAAAATTGTAGGCTTTTTTTACTTTCCTGTAGACTCATTCACAGTTCAGGTGCAGTCAGATTCAATTCATTTAAGATCCTTACAGCTGCCAGTCAGAAGATACTTCCATTGATTTGCAGTCGATGTCATCACCAAGTACTCCCGGGTCACTGCACTACAGCAAACTGCAAAGGAAAACCTCCCTCTACTTTATCCTGACATAAATATCAAAAAGAGAGCCACTGCTACATGTATCTCTTGGTCAACTCACTGTGAGAGAGAACACCTTAGTGATTATTTTTCAACTACACACTCATATGTAGCCTCGGCCACGGAAAGCACATGTTTGAAATTCTGATACAAAAATCAATGTGGAGAGGTGAAGTTCGCTCTGCAGTGAAGTAATGAAACAGCTCAGTATCCAATCTGCTGACTAGAAGCAGGGATATCTTGCTGCAATTATGCAGGGTCTTGATGAGGCCATACCTCATAGGGTGAGATATCTAAATGGATACAAAATTGGCTTCGTGATTGTAGAGAGTTGTTTTTCAATCTGGAGGCCTGTGACCAGCAGTATGCTCAGGGATCAGTGCTGGGCCCACTACGATTTGTCATTAATATAAATGATTTAAATGAGAATAAAGGGGGCATGGTTAGTAAGTTTGCAGATGACACCAAGATGGGTGGCGTGGTGGACAGTGAGGAAGGTTATCTCCAATTGCAGCGGGATCTTGATTAATTGGGCCAGTGGGCTGATGAATGGCAGATAGAGTTTAACTTAAACAAGGGCAGGACTTATTTCATGGTAGGACGTTGAGGCGAGTTACTGAAAAAAGAGATCTAGGAGTGCATGTTCATAGCTCTTTGAAAGTGGAGTCACAGGTGGACAGAGTGGTGAAGGAGGTACTCGGCATGCTTAGTTTCATCAGTCAGAACATTGAATTCAGGAGTTGGGACGTCTTGTTGAAGTTGTACAAGACACTGCCGAGTAAGGTGGTGGGAGCAGGCACGCTAGGGCTTTTTAAGGGTCTCTTGGACAGCCACATGAGCGGTATGCAGATAGAGGGATATAGTAGGACTGTTTAACTACGGCTTTTTTTCCACAGATAATTCGGTCCACACTTGACCAACAAAGAGCATGCATTCGGCAGGTGGTGCGAGGACAGCTCTTGGATGTTGATTCATGGGTTGCCTGGTACTTCATGTCGTAAATGAGTGCTTTATGTGGACCATCTGAAGGGCACCATGACAGCTCAGAGACTATCGATGTGGCTGTGCAGACACTTGGAATTGGGCCGGTGTCTGCGGGAGTTTGCGCGTTCTCCCCGTGGTTGCATGGGTTTTCTCCGGGCGCTCCGGTTTCCTCCCACAACCCAAAAATTCGCTCTTAGGCTGATTGGGAAACAAATTGTCCCTATAGTGAGAGTCTTCCATATTAGGAATAACCTAAATTTATAATAGGATAATGGAATTGCTACTATATAGTTATGATGGCGGCGCGGGCTCGTTGGGCCGAAGGGCCTGTTTCCCGTGCTGTGTTGCTCTTAACTCTTAACTCTTAACATTGGTAAGGCCACACTTGGATTACCGTGTGCAATTCTGGTCACCCTATTACAGAAAGGATATTATTAAACTAGAAAGTGTGCAGAAAATATTTACTAGGATGCTCCCGGGACTTGATGGATTGAGTTATAAGGAGAGCCTGAATAGACAGGGACTGTTTTCCTCTGGAGTGTCGCAGGCTGAGGGGGCACCTTTATAGGGGTCTATAAAATAATGAGGGGCATAGATAAGGTAGATAGCCAATATCTTTTCCCAAAGATAGGGGAGTCTAAAACTAGAAGGCATAGGTTTTATCTTTTAAAAAGCACTTAGATAGTTACATGGCTATGATGGATATAGAGGAATATGGGCCAAATGAGGGCAATTGGAATTAGTTTAGGGGTTCTAAAAAAAAAGGCGGCATGGACAACTTGGGCCAAAGGGCCTGTTTCCATGCTGAAAACCTATTCCATGAGCTAGAATATTGAGTGCAATTTTGGTCTCTTTATCTGAGGAAAGATATTCTTGATCTCGGTGGAATACAGTAAAAGTTTACCAGACTGATTCCTAGGCTGTATGAGGAGTAATTGAGTTTGTTAGGATTATATTCATTGGAGTTTAGAAGAATAAGAGGGGAAGGGGCAATCTCATAGAAGCTTATAAAATTCTATCAGAACAAAACAAGGTAGATGTGGGAAGGATTTTCCCAATAATGGTGGATGGGGTTGGGGGGGGGAGGGGATCCAGAACCAGAGATAATTATCTAAGGATAGGGGTAAACCTTTTAGGAGTGAGATGAGAGATTCCTTCACCCAGAGAGCGGTAACCTGTAGCATTCACTACCACAGAAAGCAGTTGATGTCAAAACATTGTGGCCGGGATCTCATAGCCTGCTGCGCTGCTCGAGTAGCACAGCAGTCTGGGGAATATCAGCTGTAATGGGACTTGGGACTTTGGTTAGGCTGAGTGCAAGTCTCCCAAGTCCTTTTTTTCCACAAAAATCAACCCTGTGCCAGAAATCAGCAAGAAATTTCCATTTGATTAGTGGATCTGAGACGATCCTGAGAGGTTCCCACCAGCAGGGGTTTACAACTGCTCCCTACCACCGGGGAACAGGCATGCTCACCCTGCAGGAGGGGACAGAGGCCACTGAGCTCCCCCTTGCCCCATGGAGATAAGGGGCAGTGGGCGTGCCTTGGGCAGTCCCAGCCTGGCAGTGCAGTCTGGCACCCTGGCACTGCCCAAGGGACACCTTGACAGTGTCCAACAGGCATCAAGCAGCATCTAGGAGGCATCAAGCAGTGCCAAGGGGCCACATGCTTGTGGTCACTACCCAACCATATCCCAGCAGCTGATCATGGTTGTGTCAGTCAAGACTCCTGACAGTAGGAGGACTATTGGGGTCCAAGTCAATGCTGAGGCTTAGGCTGGTGACATGCCTCTAGCCTCAATTGCAGAGGCAAGCAGCAGAATATTTGGCATAGCTGTAAGGGATGTTTTTGATGATGGGAAGGAGTCCAGTCATGCCTTGGGTTCTGCAGTGATGACAACTTGTGAGTGCATTCCTTCCTCCTTGGAGAGGCAGGAGAGTGCTACGGAGAACAAGGTCTAGCATATAAATCATAAGTGAAAGGACCTACATTTCATTGTTCTGGCCATGAGCTGAGTGCTGTAGTGCCTGATTGAGAGCAGAATGAGGCTTTTGGAGCTCCCTTCAAGTACCTTTTCTCCTCAGGGATGTAGGCACATGTGATAGCGCATCAAGAGGGAGGAGAAGAACTAGATAGCCACCTTGTAGAATCCTTTTAGGGCACATCCATGGTGAGTAGCTGCTTCTCATCCACTCTGTCAGTAAGCCCAGAACCTCCAGTAGGAGAGGCCAGTGGAGGTGTCCCTGCAACTGTGCAGGAATCCCCCCCATAGGCCAGGGCCCTAAAGACCTCAGACTACCAGAGGGCATCAAGATCATTGAACACAATGGACACCATTCTCAGCAACCTGTTTTCTCATCAGCTGCTGATGTTAGCTCACACCTATGCATAGTCGTAACAGAAAAATTAACAAGTGTGAGGATATAATGGTGGTACACATGTTGAGACATTCCTATGAATTGCACAAATACCTCACAATATATTTTGTTCACTTGCTTATTATTATACGTATTATTATATTTCAGGAATCACTGGATGCAGGGAAGATATCAGAGGACTGGAAAGTAGCTAATGTAACACTACTGTTTAAGAAGGAAAGGAAGCAGCAGATGGGAAACTATAGGCCAGTTAGCCTGACTTCAGTCATTGGCAAGATTTTAGAGTCCATTATTAAAGATGAGATTGCAGAGTACTTGGAAGTGCGTGATAAACTAGGACTGAGTCAGCATCGTTTGTCAAGGGGAGCTCATGCCTGACAAATCTATTAGAGTTCTTTGAGAAGGTAACAAGGAAGTTAGATAAAGGAGAACCAGTGGAGGTTATTTATTTAGATTTCCAGAAGGCCTTTGATAAGGTGCCACATAGCACACTGTTAAATAAGTTACGAGTTCATGGGGGTTAAGGCTAAAATCCTGGCATGGATAGAGGATTGACTGATTGGCAGAAGGCAGAGAGTGGGCATAAAGGGGTCTTTTTGAGGATGACTAGTGGTGTGCCTCAGGGATTGATGCTGGGATCACAACTTTTCATAACATATATTAACGATTTAGAAGAAGGAACTGGAAGCACTGTTGCTAAGTTTGCAGATGATACAAAGTTATGTAGAGGGACAGGTAGTATTGAGAAAGTTGGGGGAGAGCAGTGGCTGCAGGAAAACTTGGACAGGAAAGGAATGTGGGCAAAGAAATGACGCATGAAATACAATGTGGAAAAGTGTGAGGTTATGCACTTGGAAGGAGGAATGGAGGCATGGACTATTTTCTAAATGGGGAAATGCTTAGGAAATCAGAAACATAAAGAGATTTGGGAGTCATCGTTCAAAATTCTCTTAAGGTTAACGTGCAGGTTCAGTCAGCAGTTAGGAAGGCAAATGCAATGTAGGCATTCATGTCAAGATGCCAGGAATGTACTTCTGAGACCGTATAAGAGTCTGGTCAGACCCCATTTGGAGTATTGTGAGCAGTTTTGGGCCCCATATCTAAGGAAGGATGTGCTGGCTTTGGAAAGAATCCAGAGGGGTTCAGAGGAATTATCTTTGGAACGAAAAGCTTGTTGCATGAGGAATTATTGAGGACTCTGGGTCTGTATTCATTGGAAGG
Source organism: Sphyrna mokarran (assembly GCA_024679065.1). Lineage (NCBI taxonomy): Eukaryota > Metazoa > Chordata > Chondrichthyes > Carcharhiniformes > Carcharhinidae > Sphyrna > Sphyrna mokarran. Next base: position 35,754,270 of record JAGIQG010000005.1, on the reverse strand, counting down.
GGGGATATTATGGAAACTTACAGTATACTGCAAGGCCTGGATAGAATGGATATGGAAAGGATCTTTCCACTAGTAGGAAAAACTAGAACCTCTCAGGCTAAAGGGACGATCCTTTGAAACAAAGATAAGAAGGAATTCCTTCAACCAGAGAGTGGTGAATCTGTGGAACTCTTTGTCACAGAAGGCTGTGAAGGCCAGGTCACTGAGTGTCTTTATGACAGAGATAAATAAGATCTTGATTAATAAGGGAATCAGGCTATGGAGAAAAGGCAAGAGAATGGGGTTGAGAAAAATATCAACCATGATTGAATGGCAGAGCAGATTCCATGGGCCAAGTGACCTAATTCTACTCCTATGTCTTATAATCTTATGTTCCCCCCTGTCATCCTCATCTGTGGAGGTTAACAACTTATAACAGATGAAGCTTTGCACCCTGATAGTCATTTGTAGGGGCAGGGGAAAGTGGATGGAGGTGCTCAGGATCCCCACTTGGTATGCCATTCTCTGCCACCTTCACTGCAGAAGAAGACAGTGGGTTGAGAATGCGCACTGTTTCCTCTGAGTCTTTTCCTCGGCCAGCTGAACTTGTTTATTTCTGCTCAGATTTTCCTATTTCCTCCCAAACAGTCAGCCTCCAGAGACCATGATGACTATTTCCCAATTGTCAGTGTCTATGCTTGCCATCATTGTCACATCTTTGCAAGTATTGGGTGCTGCACTGTTGTGTGACATGAGACAAAGGTGTGTTGGTTAAGTCATCATGTCAGAGGGTGAAATGCATGTGGTTATGGGGATAGGACGTAGGTGGGATTGCAGTTAGTGCAGACTTGATGGGCTGAATGGCCTCCTGCACTGTAGGATTCTATGATTCTAAGACAAAGATTAACTATTGCAGAGTTGAACATAGGGTTATATTAATCACAGATATTTAAACAGAATACTGGTATGCTGAAAACTGTCTTTTCATAGAACATAGAACATTACAGCGCAGAACAGGCCCTTCGGCCTTCGATGTTGCGCCGACCAATTATAAAAAAAGCAATGACCCTCCAAACTAAACCATTCCTTTCTCTTCCATAAACTTATCAACTAACCTCTTAAACGCCACCAAACTTGGTGCATCTACAACTGCCGCAGGCAGGGCATTCCACTCCCTAACTGCCCTCTTGGTAAAGAACCTACCTCTGATATCCATCCTATAACTATCACCCCTTAATTTAAAGCTATGTCCCCTCATGCTAGCTTTCTCCATCCTAGGAAAAAGGCTATCACTGTCCACCCTATCTAAACCTCTAATCATCTTATATGTTTCAATAAGGTCTCCTCTTAGCAGCCTTCTTTCTAACGAAAACAACCTCAAATCCCTCAGCCTCTCCTCATAAAACCTGCCCTCCATACCAGGCAACATCCTGGTAAACCTCCTCTGTACCCTCTCCAATGCCTCCACATCTTTCTTATAATGTGGGACCAGAACTGCACACAATACTCCAAGTGCGGCCGCACTAGAGTTTTGTACAGTTGCAATATGACGTTGCGGCTCCGAAATTCAATCCCCCTACCAATAAAAGCTAAGACTCTGTATGCCTTCTTAACAACCTTATTGACTTGATTGCCTACTTTCAGGGATCTATGCACAAATACACCAAGATCCCTCTGTTCATCAACACTATTAAGAATCCTACCAGTAGCCCTATACTCTACACATTTATTATTCCTGCCAAAGTGCATTACCTCACACTTTTCCACATTAAACTCCATTCGCCACCTCTCGGCCCAGCTCTGCAACTTGTCCAAGTCTCTCTGCAAACTATAACACCCCTCTTCACTGTCTACCACTCCTCCGACTTTGGTGTCATCCGCAAATTTACTAATCCATCCTTCAATACCCTCATCCAGATCACTTATAAAAATTACAAACAGCAGGGGCCCCAAAACAGACCCCTGAGGTACACCACTTGTAACCGAACTCCACGTGAATATCTCCCATCAACCACCACCCTCTGTCTTCTATCTGCTAGCCAATTCCTAATCCAATTAGCTAAATCACCCTCAATCCCATACATCTGCATTTTCTGCAGAAGCCTTCCATGGGCCACCTTATCGAACGCCTTACTAAAGTCCATATATACCACATCAACTGCCTTACCCCCATCCACCTCTTTGGTCACTTTTTAAAAACTCAATAAGGTTAGTAAGGCACAACCTACCCTTCACAAAACCATGCTGACTATCCCCAATCAATTCATTTCTCTCTAAATAACTATAAATCCTATCCCTAATAATTCTCTCCAATACTTTGCCCACAACAGAAGTAAGACTCACTGGCCTTAATTCCCTGGAAGGTCTCTCTTCCCCTTCTTGAACAATGGGACCACATTCGCTATCCTCCAGTCCTCCGGAACCACACCCGTAACCAACGACGACCTGAAGATCAGAGCCAGAGGCTGTGCATCCCTCTATTGCCTCCCAAGAAAAACAAAACAACACACAACCCCCACCCCCACCCACCAAAAAACAACCCCCCCAACAAACCCCCCCCCCCAAACACACAACCCAAAAACCACCAAACCCACACAACCCACACACCACCCAACCACCAAAACCCCCAACCCCAAACAACCCCAAAAACCCCCCACCCACCAAAAACACACCCCCACCCACAACCCCACACCAACAACCCCCACCCCCCCAACAAAAAACCACCCCACCCCCCAAAACCCCCCCACAACAACACCAACCCCCACCCCCCAACCCCACCACACCAAAACCAAACCACCAAACCAACCCCACAAAACACCAACAACCCCCAAAAAACAACCCACCAAAACCAAACCACCCCCACCCCCCACCCACCAACACACCACACACCAAAACCCCCACACCACAAACCCAACCCACCCAACCACACAAACCAACAACCCACACCCACAAAACCACCACCCCCCCCCCAACCCAACCCCCAAACAAACCCCAACACCCCCCACACCACCACCCCCACACACCAAAACAACCACCAAAAAAAACCAAAACCCCCCCCCACCACACCAACCCAAAACACACACCCCCCCACCAAACCCACACCCACCCACCCACAACACAACACCCCCAAAACACCAAAAAAACACCCAACCCACCCACCACACCCCACCCAACCCCACCCCAACCAACCACACACAAAAACAACCCACCACACCAAACCCCCCAACCCCACCACCACCCCCCCAACCACCAACAACACCCCCCACCACAACCCCCACCACAAAACAACCCACCCACCACCACCCCCCCCAACAACACAAACCCACACACCCAAAACCCACACAACCCACCACCACCACCCCCCAACCCCACCAAAACCACCCACCACAAACACCCCCCAACCACCACCCACCACACAACAACACCAACCCACACCAAAACACACACCCAACCAACACCCCCCACCCCACCAAACCAACCCACCCACCCCACACCAAAAACCCCCAACAACAAAAAAACACCCACAACCAACAACACCCAACAAAAAAAAAAACCCCCAAACAAACCCAAACACCCCCCCAACAACAACAAACCCCACCAAAAAACAAAACAAAACACAAAAAAAAAAAACCCAAAACAAACACACCCAACAAACCAAACACCACCAAAAACAAAACAAAAAACAAACAAAACCAAAAACCAAACCAAACAAAACCAAACCAAACCAACACACAAACACAACAACCCCCCACACCAAAACACCACCCAACACCCACCAAAAACCAAAAACAAAACCCCCCACACCCACACAAAAAAAACAAAACAAACAAAAAAACCCAAACCAACAAACAACACACCCAACAAACACCAAACAAAAACACACCAAAAAACAACAAACAACAACAAAAAAACAACAACCACACACAAAAAAAACAACACAAAAAACCACAACCCCAACAACCCCCCAACCCACCCAACCCCCCACCAAAAACCCAAAAACAACCCCCACAAAAACAACCAAAAACCAAACAAACAAAACAAACCAAAACCCACCCACCCAACACCCCACAACCAAAACACAAACCCACCCCACCCACCCACAAACCACACAACACCCCCACCAACCCACCACAAAACAAACCAAACCAAACCCAACACCACACAAAACACCCCCCAAAACAACACAAACAACCCAACAAAACACCACCAACCACACCCCCAACACAACAACACCACACAAACAAACCCACACACCACCCCCCACCCCCCCCACCCAACACCACACAAACAACCCCAACCAAAAAACCAACAAAACAAACAACCACAAAACACCACCCACAAACCCCCACCACACCCCAAAAACCACCCCAACCACAACAAACAAAACACAACAACAAACAAACCACCCCCCACCCAACCACAACCCACAAACACAACACCCAACACCCCCAAAAAAACACAAAAACACCAACCCACAAAAAAAAACCCCAACCCACCCACCAACCCCCCAACCCCAAACCCAACCCAAAAAACACCCACCCACCAACCCCCACCACAAAACAAACACAACAAACAAACAAAAACACCACAAACACCCACAAACCAACAACACCACCAAAAACCCCAAACAACAAACCCAAAAAACCCACCAACAAAACAACAAAAACCAACAAAAACACACAAAAACACAAAAAACCAAAAAAACCAAACCAAACAAAACAAAACAAAACAAACACACAAACACCCCCCCACCACCAAAAAAAAACAACCCCCCAACAAACCACCCCCACCAAACACAACAACCCAAACCCACCAAACCCACACAACACCACACACCACCCCAACACCAAAAAACCACCCAACCCCAAACCAACCCAAAAACCCCCCACCCACCAAAAAACACACCCACCCACCAAACCCAAACAACAAAAACCCCCACCCCCCCAACAAAACAACCCAAACCCAACCCCCAAACCCCCCCAACCACAACACCAAAACCCCCACCCCCCAACCCCACACCAAAACACCAAACCACACAAACCCAACCCCACAAACACCAACATGATGCTGCGGCCCCTAAATTCAATCCCCCCCCCTAAGACTCCATAAGCCTTCTTAACAACTTATCCACTTGACTGCCTACTTTCAGGGATCTATTGACACATACACCAAGATCCTTCTGTTCCTCAACACTATAAGAGCCCTACCATTAGCCCTATACTCTACACATTTATTGTTCCTGCCAAAGTGCATTACCTCACACTTTCCCACATTAAACTCCATTTGACACTCTCGGCCCAGCTCTGCAACTGTCAAAGTCACTCGTAAACTAAAAAACACCCTCTTCACTATCTACCACACCACCAACTTTAGTATCATCTGCAAATTTACTGATCCATCCCTCAATACCCTCATCCAGATCATTTATAAAAATTACAAACAGCAGGGGCCCCAAAACAGACCCCTGAGGCACACCACTCGTCACCGAACTCCACGATGAAAATCTCCCATCAACCACCACCCTCTGTCTTCTATCTGCCAGCCAATTTCTAATCCAATTAGCTAAATCACCCTCTATTCCACACATCTGCATTTTCTGTAGAAGTCTTCCATGGGCCACCTTATCAAAAGCCTTACTAAAGTCCATATATACTACATCAACCGCCTTACCCCCATCCACCTCTCTGGTCACTTTATCAAAAAACTCAATGAGGTTAGTAAGGCATGACCTACCCTTCACAAAACCATGCTGACTATCCCCAATCAATTCATTTCTCTCTAAATAACTATAAATCCTATCCCTAATAATTCTCTCCAATACCTTGCCCACCACAGAAGTAAGACTCACTGGCCTATAATTCCCAGGAAGGTCTCTCTTCCCCTTCTTAAACAATGGGACCACATTCGCCATCCTCCAGTCCTCCGGAACCACACCCGTAACCAACGAGGACCTGAAGATCAGAGCCAGAGGCTCTGCAATCTCCTCTCTTGCCTCCCAGAGAATCCTAGGGTAAATCCCGTCCGGCCCAGGGGACTTATCCAACTTCAAACCCTCGAGAATATCTAGCACATCCTCCCTATCTACTTCAATACTTCCCATTTGCAACCCTGTACCTCAGTGTTCTCCACAACTACATTTACATCACCCTGCGTGAATACCGAAGAGAAATATTTATTCAGTGCCTCTCCAATCTCTTCAGGCTCCACGCACAACTTCCCACTGCTGTCTATGACTGGCCCTAATCTTGCCCTAACCAATCTTCTATTCTTAACATATCTGAAGAAAGCTTTAGGATTCTCCTTGATCCTATCAGCCAAAGTCTTCTCGTGTCCCCTCTTAACTCTTCTCAACTCACTCTTTAGCTCCCTCCTGGCTAATCTGTAGCTATCCATTGCACTAACTGAGCCTTCAAGCCTCATCCTGACATAAGCCTCCTTTTTCCTTTTGACCAGCGAATTAATTTTTCTAGTACACCACGGTTCCTTTACTCGACCATTTCCTCCTCGCCTGACAGGGACATACTTATCAAGGACTCGCAGCAGCTACTCCTTGAATAAGCTCCACATTTCAGATGTTCCCAGTCCCTGTAGTTTCCTAGTCCAACCTATGCACCCTAATTCCCTCCTTATGGCCTCATAATTACCATTCCCCCAGCTATAACTACTGCCCCCAGCTTCATGCCTATCCCTATCCATCACTAAGGTGAACGTAACCAAATTGTGGTCACTATCACCAAAATGTTCACCAACTTCCAAGCCTAACACCTGGTCTGGCTCATTGCCCAGCACCAAATCCAATGTAGCCTCACCTCTAGTTGGCCTATCTACATACTGAGTCAAAAAACCTTCCTGCACACCTTGTACAAAAACTGACCCCTCTAACGTGCTAGAGCTATAGCTATTCCAATCAATATTAGTAAAGTTAAAGTCCCCCATAACAATTACCCTATTACTTTCACTCCTGTCCAGGATCATGGTATTTCAAATCTTGAAGGTGGGACCTGTCCACCATGATGTGTTAGGAAATCATTATTTTATACAGATTTGAATGCAGTCAGTAAGATGAGATGGAATTACATTCTCTCTTTATTGAATATCCATGACATACATATCCAGTACATATTTATCTGGGAGTGTAGAGGCATCTCTACTGGGTCTTTGAGAGAAATTGTCTAATGGTAGACATTATTTATTAATTATCTTATTTACTTTAATAATAGGCTTCACAGATGAAGCTTTAAAACTCTTTGGGAATTTGTTATGTGAGCTGGATAATTTACTTCAGATATACCGATGTGAACACACGTACACAGAGACCATGACGTATAGCATCCTTGCCTCCAGTCACCATATATTACTACTTGTTTTCAGTTGCCTAGCAACTGCGCAGCCTAAATAAACTCAGAATAAAGTCAGGATTGTTAATGGTTTGTTCCTGCTGCACTACATCTGCCAGGGCATGGCAGTGAAAAAAATGGACAGATAGCTCAAGTTTGGGAGCATTAAAAAGAACTTACATAGTATCAGCGGTGAGATGCAAGGTAATGCAATTTGTCTTGTTCATCCCTGAACTAAAATCACTGCTGAGATAACAATAAGTAGATCTAAACCTGTGAAGTGAAATATTGGTATCAGATACAAAGCAGGATCGATATCAAGGAGGAATGACAACTGATACTCAGGCCCATTGTTGGCATTAAAAGAGATCATTGGAGCACTTGAGAAAAATGGCAACTAAGGCGGGTCCTTCAACAGACCTCATCTGGGGCCAACCCACTTTGGGTCTGCTGATACAGCCTTTGGCTTTCCACCAGGAAAATCCCAGTTGGAAATTTAGCAACCTGCCTGTCACGGATATTGAAGCGGATGAGTGGCGGTCTGTAGGAAAATCCATTGATTTTGGACAGGATTTTATGGTTTCAGGATGAACAAAGCCTTAAAAATCCAATCCCTTATTTCCCAACAACCTAGCAACTGAGGCACAATGACAGCAGAGGATTTTTCCCACCTCCTGATTCCCACTTCCAATGATAAAATCCACGGATTCAGTGATTGATCGTACCCCCAGTGCCAGATTCTCTGCAACCACTTAATAATCAGTGGAGTTTTAATCGGCTGATGGAAAGATTTTGTCCTTTGGGAGTAAGTCCTGTCATACAGGTGCCAGCTACAAGAAACAGTCCGCCTTGTTGCCTAATAAGGGGCATACACGTGATAGATCGTGAGAGGGCTGCTCTTGGATTTTTTTTCGAGAGTATCCTAGTGCTTCACGTCGTTAGTGTACGCTTGACATGGACCATTTGTTGGGCAACACAACAACTGAGTGACTATCACTGTGTTGTGCAGATACAAGGATTTGGGCCTGTGTCTGTGGGAGTTTGCACATTCTTTCAGTGCTTGCGTGGGTTTTCTCCGGGTGCTCCGGTTTCCTCCCTCATCCCAAAGATGTGCTCTTAGGCTGATTGGCAAAACAAATTCTCCCTAAATTGTCTCAAATTTGGTTTTTAATCCGTAGATCTATAAACATAGACAGGGATCACGGGTAGAAGTAGGAACATCGAGGTGGCAGTGCGGGCTCGTTGGGCTGAAAGGCCTGTTTCCCGTGCTGTTTTGTTCTTTGACTATACCTGCTTTCGAATATAGATTCCTTTACTCTCTTTCTAGGCATCTTTTGCTTTTACAGGTGTATGATGGTCTTAAGTGAACAAAATGCACAATGCAATTTTCAGTATTTTACATTAACCTGACTGGCTTCCTGCTCAGTGTCCAGCAGAGCCACTGGGAACGGTGGCCACTGTGGAACCACAAGCTAGCCCCAGATTCTGAGTCCTGTAGCCAGGATGAAGGGAAGACACAGAGGGAAGGGGACTTAGGGTCCTGATGACTTGGCACAGTGTGAAAAAAAGACCACTGAAGATGGCTCCACCCACCAACTTCTCCCCGAGACCTGAGCCAAATGGCCCGAACTTCCCACCCCATCCCTGACCACCTGCTGCCACCTCAAAATTCAGATCAGATGGGTTGCAAAGTTGCTTTAAGAGCTAATGACATGAGTTAATAGCAACGTCAGCAGAATGTGTGCTCAGGCTGCTGTTTTCATTTTCAAGTTTGTATTCTGCAATCAGACAGCAAGTCTTCAATAATACCTGCTCTGTGTTAGATTGAATCTAAATGTGCAAATTAATCTTTTGTTTCCTGTTAAAAATCACCAGCTCTAACATAGTTAGGACATTACAATGGGAAACGGTCTTAAGTTGTCATTGATTATTTTAAGTTTTTCTTACTTTAGACAGAATATAGGCACTAATAGAGTTAACAGTAGTGGGAGGAAATGATAACTTTCATAGAACATAGAACATAGAACATAGAACATAGAACAATACAGCACAGAACAGGCCCTTCGGCCTTCGATGTTGTGCCGACCAAAATAAAAAGCAATGCCCCTCCTAACTAAACCATTCCCTTCTCATCCATATACTTATCAACTAACCTCTTAAACGCCACCAACTTGGCGCATCTACAACAGCTGCAGGCAGGGCATTCCACTCCCTAAGCACTCTTTGAGTAAAGAACCTACCTCTGATATCCGTCCTATAACTCATACCCCTTAATTTAAAGTTGTGTCCCCTCGTGCTAGCTTTTTCCATCCTAGGAAAAAGGCTATCACTGTCCACCCTATCCAAACCTCTAATTATCTTATATGTTTCAATAAGATCCCCCATTAGCCGCCTCCTTTCTAACGAAAACAACCTCAAATCCTTCAACCTCTCTTCATAGGACCTGCCCTCCATACCAGGCAGCATCCTAGTAAACCTCCTCTGTACCCTCTCCAATGCCTCCACATCTTTCTTATAATGTGGCGACCAGAACTGCACACAATACTCCAAGTGCGGCCGCACTAGAGTTTTGTACCGCTGCAACATGATGCTGCGGCTCCTAAATTCAATCCCCCTACCAATAAAAGCTAAGACTCCATATGCCTTCTTAACAACTTTATCCACTTGACTGCCTACTTTCAGGGATCTATGGACACATACACCAAGATCCTTCTGTTCCTCAACACTATTAAGAGCCCTACCATTAGCCCTATACTCTACACATTTATTGTTCCTGCCAAAGTGCCTTACCTCACACTTTTCCACATTAAACTCCATTTGCCACCTCTCGGCCCAGCTCTGCAACTTGTCCAAGTCACTCTGTAAACTAAAACACCCCTCTTCACTATCTACCACACCACCAACTTTAGTATCATCTGCAAATTTACTGATCCATCCCTCAATACCCGCATCCAGATCATTTATAAAAATTACAAACAGCAGGGGCCCCAAAACAGACCCCTGAGGCACACCACTCGTCACCGAACTCCACGATGAATATCTCCCATCAACCACCCCCCTCTGTCTTCTATCTGCCAGCCAATTTCTAATCCAATTAGCTAAATCACCCTCTATTCCACCCATCTGCATTTTCTGTAGAAGTCTTCCATGGGCCACCTTATCAAAAGCCTTACTAAAGTCCATATATACTACATCAACCGCCTTACCCCCATCCACCTCTCTGGTCACGTTCTCAAAAAACTCAATGAGGTTAGTAAGGCATGACCTACCCTTCACGAAACCATGCTGACTAGCCCCAATCAATTCATTTCTCTCTAAATAACTATAAATCCTATCCCTAATAATTCTCTCCAATACTTTGCCCACAACAGAAGTAAGACTCACTGGCCTATAATTCCCTGGAAGGTCTCTCTTCCCCTTCTTGAACAATGGGACCACATTCGCTATCCTCCAGTCCTCCGGAACCACGCCCGTAACCAACGAGGACCTGAAGATCAGAGCCAGAGGCTCTGCAATCGCCTCTCTTGCCTCCCAGAGAATCCTAGGGTAAATCCCGTCCGGCCCAGGGGACTTATCCAACTTCAAACCTCGAGAATTTCTAACACATCCTCCCTATCTACTACAATACTCCCCAATTTGCAACCCTGTACCTCAGTGCTCTCCACAGCTACATTCCCAGCACTCTGCGTGAATACCGAAGAGAAATATTTATTCAGTGCCTCGCCAATCTCTTCAGGCTCCACGCACAACTTCCCACTGCTATCTATGACTGGCCCTAATCTTGCCCTAACCAATCTTCTATTCTTAACATATCGAAAGAAAGCTTTAGGATTCTCCTTAATCCTATCAGCCCACATCTTCTCGTGTCCCCTCTTAGCTCTCCTCAATTCACTTTTTACCTCCTTCCTAGCTAATCTATAGCTATCCATTGCACTACCTGAGCCTTCAAGCCTCATCCTGACATAAGCCTCCTTTTTCTTCTTAACCAGCAAATCAATTCTTTTCGTACACCAAGGCTCTCTTACTCGTCCATTTCCTCCCTGCCTGACAGGGACATACTTATCAAGGACTCTCAGCAGCTGCTCCTTGAATAAGCACCACATTCCAGATGTTCCCAGTCCCTGTAGTTCCCTAGTCCAATCTACGCACCCGAATTCTCTCCTGATGGCCTCATAATTACCCTTCCCCCAGCTATAACTACAGCCCCCAGCTTCATGCCTATCCCTGTCCATCACTAAGGTGAACGTAACCGAATTGTGGTCACAAATTTCCATATGTTAATGCAGTAAGAGATTTAAAATAAGTAATTATGATTTTTCAGGCCTCTGAATTTATATTTTAAATGCACTTCAAAGTATTTTACTGTAACATTTCAGTCAACGTTAAGTACCAAAAGCCATAATAGGAAAGGACAATAGTTTAGAACCAAAAGTATAGGAATCCTTAGTTACTAGACTCATATCTGGGACATAATTATAAGGGAACATATTTTGCAATTTTATGAGTAGTTGGTTCATAGCCCAGACTTAGATTAGACATAATCCTAGATGCAGGAACACATGTCCACTCAATTTGGCAGTGAGCTGATGGGAATCTCAACATTAACCTTTACAGTGGTGTTTACCATATCCAGGTAACAGGGAAGTAACTTTGGCCAAGGGAGATGTAACATCCGGTTAGTAATGGACAAATGAGAAATCATTATACTGGAAAGCGCTAAGCAATTGGCTGAAATAACGGATAAAGATTTATGTTGTTGGATGGAAATTAAATGAATTGCTTTTAAACTAATGTAAAGCAAAGAATTAGTTGAAGAAAATGTATAACTATCCTGTTTTTGACTAATAACATTAGCACTTATTTGAGTGGTCTGTGTATTCTGTACCTGAGACAATTGATATAACTTCTCCCATTAATCAATGTTTTTCTAATAAAGTTTTACCTTTATGCTATGACATTTGTTTCCTGAGTATGTTGTCACATTGTTGAAAGACTCTGCTAACAGTCATTAATTCATTAATTGCCCACTTGAAGGCTTCATTTGAGATGTGATCAGGTAGGCTATGCCATGTTTCAAGTGCCCGCCCACCACAGCCTCCTCCCCTCTCTAATGTTGAGATGAGGCCAGGGTGGTAAACTGAGGAAGGTCACATAGGGAAGTCTGTGGGTTTTCCACTTGTAAACCCACCTATGTGAGGTGATAATGATTTGCCTTTCATCTTTGTTGAGTGATGGGCAAATTCGTTCAATGAGCCATTTTGGCCCAAAATTGGAAACTGTGCATCACGTTGGCTTGCAGGACTGTGTCATTTCATATTATCATCAGTTCTATTGTTATCAAGACACACAGAGAATAGCTTTCCTGATCTCCATCTGAAGATGGTGCGCAGTGAAAGCCCTACTGGAAGTAGTTGAAGGTTGCACAACCCCCCAGAGGAGGGAGATCAGCCTCTCTTAGTCCCACCTTCAACCGTTCTATGGTTTTAAGACTTGAGCCTACTATTTATTATAACGGAGGCATTAAAACTTGTTTAAAATAAATGGATCAATGATGGACAAAGGAATTTCGTACAAGTGCGTTGTTTATACAGTATTGTGTGCACAATGTTCCCAAGGTCAAAATAATTCATTAAAATAATTCACAGGCAAACTAGAAAATCAAGGGTGAATAACCTTGAAATAATCCAAGACATCTAAATTTACGACAACATCTAGTGGGTCAGCGAAAAATTTTGTAGTTTTCACTGCTGATAGCACATCTGTTAATGTTTTAAATGCCTTTCTTTAGAAATCTATAGAAAATGCAAGCAGCAGTCTTTGTTGGAAATTGTAATAAATACATTTGCACAAAACAAGTCTCCAGTGTGCAAACACCAGATCTGTGAAATCAGAGTTTCAGACTTGAACCATCTGTCTGTATTTAAAATACAACACCCTAAGCTAGCCCAGAAAGTGATACACAAAGCTAGATTGCACTGTCAGGGAGTGCATCAGCAGTTCAATAACATTACTGCTGGGATAGAGTATTAAGGTTTGCCACAGAAAATCTGCACTTTGTTTGCAGATTGAGGACTAAAATAAGGGAGAAAATGTAAAAAAATAAGTTTGGTTTATTTACTATTGTCACAAGTCAGCTTCCATAACACTGCAATGAAGTTATAGTGAAAATCCCTTTGTTACCACACTCCCGGAACCTGTTTGGGAACACTGAGGGAAAATTTAGCTTCTTTTGGAGGAAACTGGAGCACCTGAAGGAAACCCACGCAGACATGGGGAGAACTTGCAATTTCCACACGGTGACCCAAGCTGGGAATCAAACATAGGTCCCTGGCGCTGTGAGACAGTAGCGCTAACCATGTGCTACTATGCTGCCTATTTTCACGATAGACAGCTCGTTCTGAATGTGGTTAGTGCCAGTGAGTGAAAACTGGATCACAGTGCAGCTCTGTGCAACTGGAAAAATGGACGGTGCAATCGCACTGCTGCCTCACATTCCAGGGATCCCGGTCTCATTTCAGTCTTGGGAGACTGTCTGTGTGGAGCTTGCATATTCTCCTCTCACAGTCCAAGGTATGCAAGTTGCCTCTTAGTATCTAAAGGTGTGCAAGTTAGGTGGATTAGCTGTGGTAAATGTGTGGGGTTATGGGGATGGAGCATGGAGGAGGGCCTGGGTTGGATGCTGTTTCAGATTGTCGGTGCAGACTTGATGAACCAAATAGCCTCGTTCTATACTGCAGGAATTCTATGGATTTTATGGATCACGTCAGTGGATTCCAAAACAATGAGTAAATATCACTACCGGAATGGGATTGTAATTCCTTAGTCTGTATTCCAGACAGTTGGTTGGTAAAACAATTCTGGAACATAGAACTCAGAACATTACAGTGCAGTACAGGCCCTTCGGCCATCGATGTCACACTGACCTGTGAAACCAATGTAAAGCCCATCTAACCTACGCTATTCCAATATCATTCATATGTTTATCCAATAACGATTTAAATGCCCTTAATGTTGGCGAGTCCACTACTGTTGCAGCCAGGGTATTCCATGTCCTTACTACTTTCTGAGTAAAGAACCTACCTCTGCCATCTGTCCTATATCTATCACCCCTCAATTTAAAGCTACGTCCCCTCATGCTAGCCATCTCCATCCAAGGAAGAAGGCTCTCACTATCCACCCTATCTATCTAATCGTCTGATCATCTTGGATGCCTCTATTAAATCACCTCTTAACCTTCTTCTCTCAAATAGAATTCTGGTTCAATTTTATAGTTTTGCTCAGTTAGAAAACTATTGTGTGTTTGTAACTCAGCTGACATTAAATGTAAAGGTATCCTGAAACCAAAAAGGTAACTTGGAACACTGGTTCTGAATAGCGTATTTTTTAAATTTTTGTACTGTGAAGAAAGATATATAAATCAGGGAGGAATAATAAGTCTTGTTGTGATCAATTAAGAATATTTATTAGCTTGAAAGCAAACACATTGCAGAAAAGGGTATAATACACTTTAACAGTATACACTGTTACAGTGGATGGGATTTTACAGCCTCACTCATCCTGAATTAATAAAATCCTGCTCTGGGAGGTACCTCCAAAGATGCACCCTGAAGTTGCTAAATCTTCCTCATTTCAATCCCAAATGGCCTGTTCCTAATTCTAAGACTATGTCTCTGGTTCTAGGCGCACCAGCCAGAGGAAATATCTTATCCATCTCTACCCTGTCACTCCCCGTAAGAATTTTGTAAGTTTCAATGAGATCACCTTTCATTCTCTGAGACCCGAGAGAGAATACAAGCCCAGTTTCCTCAATCAGTCCTCATAAGGCAATTCTGTTTTCCCACGCATTAGTCTGTGAACCTTCACTATACTCTCTACATATTGGGGGATTTCCCATTATGTGAGTGGGAAGAGTTGTCACCCCAGTGCTTGTGGCAGCAGGGCTCCGCATATCCATTGGGAGGGGTGGAGGTTGTCTCTGTGTGTGGCGAAGGGTATGGGATGATGGTTGTCATAGTTCTTATGGGGGAAGACAGTTGTATCTGTGAGGGGTGGGTGAGGGGTATTTTTTCAATGCAGGTCAGTATTGCTGGCTCTATCCAGCCTATTTTTGTGTTATGGTGAAAACCACAGCCTCAGATTTTCTGTGCACAGAGTGCCATAGAATCTGGAGGGAAAACTCAGCTGTGCAATGGGAGAGCTAGATGCCAGCTGCCTCACCTCAGCAGCACTCTGTGCACAGAGTACAAAATTCCATCCCACTTTATTCCTGTACTTCGAATCCCTTTGCAAGAAAGACCGACATGCCATTCGCTTCATGCGTGTGATCCATGGCAAGTTTGAGGCTTAAATTATGAACAGCCCCAGTTAGAGCTGTCAGCAGCTGAGGGTTCCCTGGATGCTTATTTTCTCAATCTGTCTGTGAGCAAACAAGGGAGATCAAGAGTGGTCACCAAAAATGTCTCTGAACTGGCATAATAATTAGAATGTCATAGTTAAAATGCTATCAACACATCAGCCATTTTCACCGGCTTTAGTTTCAATGTGGAACAATTTAAAATGTTTGTTTCTTTCCCCCTGCCTCCAGCCTCCTTCCTAACTCTCACATGCAACAGAGTTTCCCTTCTTTATCACACAGACTAGTTAGTGTAAGTTGCACGGAAATAGCTTGGCCAGGATAGCGGATAGGTTTTAAAGGATAGGCCTCAGCGGTGCAGCTGGGATGGTGTCAGTCTTTCGTGTATCCACTGCCCTCAGCTACTTCCAAATATCACGTGAGCTAAATCAAATTAGCTTGACACTTGCCCCTTTGATGTTGACGATTGCTCGATGATGCCAGTTTTGGCTGCAGATGAACATAGAACATAAGATATACAACAGTATAGCACAGTACAGGCCCTTCGGCCCTCGATGCTGTGCCGAGCTATATCCGAACCCAAGATCAAGCTATCCCACGCCCTATGATTCTGATAAATGCTTGACTGCTTGCAAGCACTGTCATCTTGTTCTTCAACTTGTGTGCTAAACTTCTACAAGTTCGTTGGTGTTGATCTTTGTAGAGCTTCCCTCTCTTATTAGTTGCCTGGACCAACCAGTTTTTGTTGAATTTGACATCTATAGAGCAATGCTCTGACCCACTGGTTTGGAACCCCCCAATATTGTCAATGGTCTACGCCTTTTGTTGCTTATCTTGCAGGTGAGCCGGTGTAGCAGCTTCCTTAGCTTGGTACCTCATTCTGAGCCTGGTCCTGTTTCTGATGTACTAATCCAGGCTCATCCTTTGAGGGATATGGCGGAACATCAGGTTACAAACCATACCATACTGCTAAAGAATTCTGCTTGCGTCGATGATCTGTGGCTTTTGTGGATGTCTGCTTTTCAGGCTGCAAGATCTATCTTTAATCTGTGAAATTTAGCACGGTAGCCTGATGAATTAGTTCCTGGACAAGGAATGCAGTAGGGGCATGATTCCTGCAGCTCTGTGGCTCGCCTTCCTGTCTCCTCCATCTGCTCTAAGATTCTCTTCAAATATTGTATGCATTGCACAGAGATGGCGGCTCTTTCAGCTTTCTGCGGGTTAGTCTTTTGGAGCACATTCAAGACGAGAGTAGATGATACGCATTTATTCAGCTGAATACGATTAATGAGGATGGAAGCTTCTGCAAGCTGTTATGGTTTACATTCTGAGTTGCAGAATTCCCAAATATTTGATGAGGGTACAGCTGCAGAGTAAAGCGACCCCACTATACCACTTAAACGACATGGCTTAACCTCCAAATGGGTAAAGTGCCTCGCAGCTGACATTTTGATTTACTCACATCAGGCACCCTTATGCTTTGAGTGGGACTGCCAGCTTACTGCTGAGCTACAGGTGCTTTGTGCTGTACTTGTGCCAGTCCGCACTAACATGAGACTGTCCAAACTCAGCTCGCTTGATCTTTATGAGATCAAGTTGACCTTCAACGCTTTCATTTGGGCTGGTTTCAAACCCAGTGTTCTAACTTACGACATCAATCACAAATTGGCAGAGATTTACAAACATTTTTTTACTCTCTAAAAAGGGCATGAAGGCTCTACACAAGACTATAAAACATGTAACGCCAAGGCCATTGTACACATTGTCCGATATTCCTTTCAGTTATCTTCCATGTAAATGAGATATTACAGCTGTTTCCAGGCTCAATTATAGACACACACTGTACTGGTAAGTCCCTTCATGCTTCACTAATACAAAGGAAGGAAAATTACAGTTCTGTAACCTGAAGATCAGCATGATATGGGAACCTGCACTATTAATAGACTACTAGAATGATTATGCTAGAAGGTGCTAAGATGTTGGGCTGAGGAAATTACTACCAAATGCAGACAAGGTACTAATCTGTGCCACTAAATGATTTACAGATCGGGAGCTCAAAAGTAAATGCATTTCTAAATGTAAGAGACAACTAAAATGTTGTCAGTCGGGAAAATTACACTCAATTGATCCAGATTTTTCATTCCAAATGTACAAGTGTTAGTTAAAGATTATTTTAAAATTAACATTCTAAATTTTTAAAAAATGACATAGAATGCATCCCTTTATTTTCTTCGAACAATGTCTTCAACTAAGTAACATTGAAATACTTCCAATATGTTCACTGCATAGAATAAGACTTCTGTTGTGGGCAAAGTATTGGAAAGAATTATTAGGGATAGGATTTATAGTTATTTAGAGAGAAATGAATTGATTGGGGATAGTCAGCATTGTTTTGTGAAGGGTAGGTCGTGCCTTACTAACCTTATTGAGTTTTTTGAAAAAGTGACCAAAGAGGTGGATGGGGGTAAGGCAGTCGATGTGGTATATATGGACTTTAGTAAGGTGTTTGATAAGGTGCCCCATTGAAGGCTTCTGCAGAAAATGCAGATGTATGGGATTGAGGGTGATTTAGCTAATTGGATTAGGAATTGGCTAGCTGATAGAAGACAGAGGGTGGTGGTTGATGGAAATTATTCATCATGGAGTTCGGTTCCAAGTGGTGTACCTCAGGGATCTGTTTTGGGGCCCCTGCTGTTTGTAATTTTTATAAATGGTCTGGATGAGGGTATTGAAGGATGGATTAGTAAATTTGCGGATGACACCAAAGTCGGAGGAGTGGTAGATAGTGAAGAGGGGTGTTATAGTTTGCAGAGAGAATTGGACAAGTTGCAGAGCTGGGCCGAGAGGTGGCAAATGGAGTTTAATGCGGAAAAGTGTGAGGTAATTCACTTTGGCAGGAATAACAAATGTGTAGAGTATAGGGCTAATGGTAGGACTCTTAATAGTGTTGAAGGACAGAGGGATCTTGGTGTATATGTGCATAGATCCCTGAAAGTTGGCAATTAAGTCGATAAGGTTGTTAAGAAGGCATACGGAGTCTTAGCTTTTATTGGTAGGGGGATTGAATTTCGGAGCCGCAACGTCATGTTGCAACTGTACAAAAACTCTAGTGCGGCCGCACTTGGAGTATTGTGTGCAGTTCTGGTCCCCACATTATAAGAAAGATGTGGAGGCATTGGAGAGGGTACAGAGGAGGTTTACCAGGATGTTGCCTGGTATGGAGGGCAGGCCTTATGAAGAGAGACTGAGGGATTTGAGGTTGTTTTCGTTGGAAAGAAGGCAACTAAGAGGAGACCTTATTGAAACATATAAGATGATTAGAGGTTTAGATAGGGTGGACAGTGATAGCCTTTTTCCTAGGAAAGCTAGCATGAGGGGACATAGCTTTAAATTAAGGGGTGGTAGTTACAGGACGGATGTCAGGGGTAGGTTCTTTACCCAGTGGGTGGTGAGGGTATGGAATGCCCTGCCTGCTGCAGTTGTAGATGCGCCAAGTTTGGTGGTGTTTAAGAGGTTAGTAGGTAAGGTTATGGATGAAAAGGGAATGGTTTAGGTTAGAGGGTCATTGCTTTTTGTTAATTGGTCGGCGCAACATCGAAGGCCGAAGAGCCTGTTCTGCACTGTAATGTTCTATGTTCTATGTTCTATGTTCTAAGACTTAGTATCAGCACTACGCTTAATCCAACAATAAGCAATTTTTCCCCTGAGGAACTTGCATTCACAAAGAATTGTAAGAAACCCATTCGGCCCATTATGCTTGTGTCAGCTCTTCAAAAGAACTACCAATTAGCTCAACTCTTTCCCAATAACCCAACATTTATTTTCCCTTGTAAATGCAGATCCAAGTTCTCTTTGAAAATTATGAAATAATCTACTTTCACAATCTTTTCAGGCTGAACGCAGAATGAACATTAAACAATAAGACCAACTTAATTACATTCACCTATTTTTATACTTAAACCATGGGGGTTGAAATTACAAAGCAATATTACTGTATGAATGTTGAACTCAATTACATGAAAGTTCTTTACTGTTTTATAGAAGGCATTGACCCATTTATTTTTAAATGCCCTTTTAAAGTAGCAACAAAGAAATTTATTACGAACATGTTTAATGGCCACATGCTAATGTTGGAAAGCATATGTTCAATCCAATATGTCTTTGGTATATTAAAAATTATGAACCATATTTTTAATCTTAAAGGGCACTCATCTTAAAGGGCAAACCATTGTTGTTATTAAAAGATACTTAAAGATGTCTCAATTTAAGAATGAGTAGATAACCAAGAATACCAGAAAGTCAATCCAATCAGAAACATTACATTTGAAATTTATTAGCTGAGAGTCTGAAGCAATTAATTCCTGGCTGGAACTGATATATTTAATGGCATAATTGAAAAGGTGTAAAAGTAAGATGAAGCAGAAAAAGAGTGCATATGGCAGTTGTCATGTTGATAATATATGTGAGAACCAGGCTAGATATAGAAATGTTTCTTAAATGTTGCAAGATTTCCTGCCTCTACTACCCTTTCAAGCAGGGAATTCCAAATTCTCACCCAAGCTGCACCAACACAACCCCCTCCCTTAAACCCCCCTCCCCGCCCCCACCCAACCATCCCACTCCCACCCTGGGTGAAAAAGTCAAATCCCTACTAAATTTCCTGCTACTTACTTTATGCCTCCTGGTATTGATCCCTCGAATACAGGAAATGTTCTTCCTATCTATATCCCTCATAATTCTGTACACCTCAGTCAGATTCCCCTTAGTCTTCTCTGCTCCAAGGAAAACAACACCAGCCTATCCAGCCTTTCTTCATAGTTGAAATGCTCCAGCCCAGGCAACATTCTGGTGAATCTCCTTTGTATTTTCTCTAGTGTCAACATATCCTTCCTATAATGTGGTGTGCACACATTCCTCTAGCTTTGGCCTAACACGCATTTCACACAGCTCCAGCATAACCTCCTTGCTCTTATACGCTATGTCTCAGCCAATAAAAGCAAGTATCCCATATGTCTTCTTAACCACTTTATCTACTGTCCAACTGCCTTCAGGGATCCCTCTGGCCCCCTGTGCATGTTAATGTCCTGCTGTTTATTATATATAACCCTGCTTTGTTAGTTTCTCAAAATACATTACCTCACGTGTTTCAGGATTAAATGCCATTTGCTATTATTCTGCCATCTGACCAGCTCATCTTTATCACCCTACGATCTAAGTCTTTCCTCTTCACTGTTTACCACATCACCAATGTAATGGCTTTGTTATTATGGTATGTGGGTGTTTCTAACATAGTCAACATTTTGCTGCTGAACCTTAACCATAATTTGCCTTGAAGTGAGAAGGCAGTTAAGAGTTAACCACATTGGTTGAGCCTGAAGTCGCATGTAAATTGGCAGGTGTCCTTCCCTACGGATACATTAATGGACCAATTTGGTTTTCACAACAATCAATGATAGTTTCATGACACCATTACTGGAATTTTAATCCCAGGTTTACTAACATGCTGACAGAAGCAAGGATGGAAATTGCAGAGACCCTGACCATAATCGAGGGGATTTTCACACTAACTTCATTGCGGTGTTAGTGTAAGCTTACTTATGACACTAATAAATAACGGGATGATGCCAGAGAATTGGAGAATTACAAGTGTTACAACTTGGTTCAAAAAATGAATCCAATTTTTTTAACCTCAGTGGTGTGAAAGCTTTTAGAAATGATTTATCCAGAGCAAGGCTAACAATTTCTTGGATAAATGTGGATTAATTAAAGAACACAACCAAAGATTCATTAAATGGAAATTAAGTAACTTGATTGAATTCTTTACTGAAATAGCAAAGATGATACTAAGATAGCTTCTGTGGCACAGTGGTTAGCACTGCTGCCTCACAGTTCCAGGGACCTGGATCAATTCCAGTCCTGAATGACTGTCTCTGTGGAGTTTACATATTCTCCCCATGTCTGCATGGGTTTCTTCCGGGTGCTCCAGTTTCTTCCCACAGTCCAAAGATGTGTGGATTATGTGGATTGGTCAGGCTAAATTGCCCATGCTAAATTGCCCTTTGTGTCAGGGAGACTAGCTAGGGTAAATGCATGGGGCTACAGGAATAAGACTTGGGTGGGATTGTTGTTGGTACATTCTTGACGGCCAAATGGCCTCCTTCTGCACTGTAGATCCTATGAATCTATGATTCCATGATAGTTGGGAATAATTTTTTATTCTTTGGTGGGATGACACATGACTGGAAATATTCATAGCCCATCCTGTACAATAAAAGCAACAGTGATAATATAGATAGGGTCCTGAAATTTATGCTCCCTTGATGCTGGGTTTGTAAGCAAGGGGTTTGTGAAATATGATGCACCCCTATCTCCAGCCTCTCAGCAATTTACATTGGAGTGGGTGAGGCCTTCAATGAGCCATCTGATCTTGACCCATTTGAGGCCCTTAAGAAACCAATTATTGAATATTTAAGCTCATTTCCTGCCCTGTCTCAATTTTCAGGCAGGCTGGATTAGTCCTTGGGTCAGAGACAAATATGAAAATAGTTGTTCAGGCCACGGGTACTTTCAGCAGGGCACCCCACACCCATTAAAGTCCAGATCTACTTGTGGCTTCTTCTCTGAAACCTCAATTCCCCACAGGCCTCCTCTACTCTCCCTACCACGATAACCCAAAAAACTAGCCTCTTCCTGGAATCCTGTGATTTAAGATCTGGGAATTATATACAGTCCTAGTCCTATCCACTGCAGCATCTAGCACTGCAGAGATTAGCAGGTTGTTAACCAATCTAATTGACTGGCAGCTTTCTGAGATGGGACATCCTTCTGGTAGAAGTCCCGCCTGCAGCCAATTGACACTTGCTGGAGTGTGAAATGGTTGTGAGACAGGTAGTGTCGGAAAGTATGTCACAGAATCATAGAGGTTTACAGCATGGAAACAAGCCCTACAGCCCAACTTGTCCATGCCACCCTTTTTTTTAAAACCCTTAAGCTAATCCCAATTGCCCACAATAGAATCGTAGAAGTCACAGCATGTGTACCCTGTCGACTTTTCAGATGGTGAGATCCTAAAAATCCTGGCCAAGCAGTTGCCTAAGTGATAGAAAATATGGTGAGTAGCTGATTTTTGAAGTTTGGGAAGATGTATACTGAGTTTCCTAGGGACAATTACTAGTACCCATTACTTCATTTGTGATATATTAATGACCTGGGGGCTGCATTTTTGTTCCCCGATCAGGTATGCAGAGATGGTGTGTAGAGGATTCCACCTCTCCAAACCCAACTAGAGAGAAACTTCCTTGAACATTTGGATTTTTGTTCAGATTAAGAAGGGCGGTGGGTGGGTGCTAACCACTGTTGGACCTGCCTGCCCCAGAAGCAGGAATAGTCACAGGATGCTGCCAATTAATGCTGAAGATAATTAAAATGTCCATCTCAGTGCTCTGGAAGTTTGTTCCAGCTGTAATATAAATGGTAAAACAAAAAAAAAGTCCTCACAACCACTTATGACTCGACCCATTTCCTATGCCCTATCCATGCCACCTCGTGCTCCCAATTACTTCATTGTCTCTCAGAACATCCATTGCAACCTATGCCTACTAATTCTCCCCTATGACTTCTGATAATCTCCATGCCACCTCATGCTCCTCTATTCACACTCACCCTCGAACCTTTCATAGCCCCTGTGCCATCTTAGTGCCAACTCATGCCAATCCATTCCCTCACCTACCACCCCTTGCCCTTGCACTTTCCATGACAATTCACCTAGTATCCACCATGGAATAACCTCCAGGCATGCTGGGATGAAGTAGAATAACATATTATGTATCTATTACAGAATTCACTATATTATTAACCTTAATAAAAGCCTGTTCAATACATTTAAATCCCTTCAAGTACTAAGTTCTTCACAAAATAAAACATTTATATTCATAATCCCACATTGAAGACAACTGATCTCTTTATAACCACTTGGAGCTTCAATCAAACTGTAAATTTATTAGCCCATCACTGTGACAATGATAAATGGAAGCAGTCAAACAGCACTATTCCTAAAATGACAATCTGAAAGTTTATGTCAATTTATTAAAATTGCAAGCATTGAATTTTTTTATTGCAAGCTGTGCTTTTTTCAAAATTTAAGATGATAGGATTTAAATGTTTTGACAGCTTAACAATTCCACAGACTTATCCACTTAATATGTACATTCATATCAACTCTTAACAAACCCAAGGGGATACTAGAACCTCTTAAAAAGGGTACCTGATCTTTCCAAAGAATTCTGGCTGGTTGGGACATTTTCCTGAAATTACTTAACTCTCATGTGTCGTGTTTCGGAAGCATCAAATTACAAATACTTCTAACTAAAGGTCATTTTTAATGTACCACTGCCTCCTTGCAGGTGTGCAAAATAGGTCTCAATGCCATTCTACCTCACCTATGTCCTTGAATTCAGGGATGAACCTCTGGAATCTGGTGCCATGAAGGTAAAGGCGCGGAGCCTTTCCAACTTTGTGAAAATTAGGGCCTCAGATTTAGATGACGGAACAATTTCAAAATGTGAAGAGGACACAAAAATATGCAAGTATTGCAAAACGTGAAGAGATTAGTGATAGATGTCAAGAAGACATGGACGGAGCAGTGGAATGAGTGTGGTCATGGCAGATGAAAATTAGTGCAAAGAAATATGAAGTGATACATTTAAGTAGAAAGGAGAAGTAATATAAACTTAATGGCATAGTTTTGTGGGAGTGTGGAACAAAGAGACATGGGGGTATATGTGCATATATCAGGACACGTTGAAAAAATTTTTGAAAAGGTATATTAAAACCTGGGCTTTATAAATCAAAACCATGGAATTTCTTTTATTATTAGCCACAAATAGTCTTACATTAACACTGCAATAAAGTCACTGTGAAAATCCCCTTGTCACTACATTCCACCACTCTTCGGGTACACTGAGGGAAAATTTAGCATGGCCAATGCACCTAACCAACATGTCTTTTGGACTGTGGGATGAAACCAGAACACCAGAAGGAAACCCATGCAGATACAGGGAGAACTTGCAGATTCTACATAGTCACTGACCCAAGCTGGAAATCGAACTCGGGTCCTTGGCATTGTGAGGCAGTAGTGCTAACCACCATGCTACCTTGCTGCCCAGGGAAAACAATACAGGTGAGTTATAATATACTAGCTTGCCTCAACTGGGGTATTGTACCCAATTCTGGGCACTGTGTTTTAGGAAGGGCTTGAGGCTTTAGAGAGGATGTTAAAAAAATTTTAAAGAATTGTACCAGTTAGGAGGAACTTCTGCTGTGAGAATGGATTGGAAAAGCTGGAGTTTGTTTTCCTCAGGCAGAGGAAAGGTGAATTGATGGAGGTGTTCAAAGTCATGATCAATCTGGACAGAATAGATAGGGAGAAATTGTTCCCATTGATGGTAGGATTGAGAACTGAAGGTTTAAGGTTTAGGTAGAAAGAAGCAAAGCCAACATAAGATAAAATATTTTCTGTGCAACCAATGGTTAGACTCTGAAATGTAATACCAAAGAATATATTGGAAGCAGATTCAATCATGACTTTTAAAGGGGAATTGGTTAATCATCTGAAGATTTTCAAATCTACAGAGAAAGGAGGGGAAGTGGGACTTACTAAGTTGTTCCTGTAGAGAAGGGAATTGATGGACCAAATAGCCTCCTTCTATGCTGTAACTGTTCTATGATTTTTTTGAAAGCAATTTATTTTAATGACAATTTAACACTGCCATGAATGTGTATAATGCATTATGAGTTTGTAATTGGAAACAGCAAAACATTAAAGCATGCAGATGGGACACTTTGCTCTGAATATTTTTTATTCCTGTTTGAGAATGCATTTTAGAGAAAAAACTGATGCCATCCATTGATTTATCAAACTATATGATGAGACATGCAGCATTGAATCAGTCACCAGCCACACTTACTTAGAAATCAATAAAAAGGTCAATATTTCCAGTTCAACTTTGTTGAAGAAAAAATTGCAATAGTTGAAGATGAAAAATAAAATGAAAAGTATCTATATCTTGGAAAAGGAGTCAAGATTTTGACACCTTGACTCAATGAGTGGTTGCTGCCCCCTTTATGAGTGCCTGTATTTTTACCAAAGTGCTCATTACTTTGAGACTTTCTATTCCTAACCTGATTGCTCATCAACAAATCTGGATTAGAGATTCAAGTAGCAAAGTGAAGATGTGCTACAATTTTATTTTGTTTCAAGAGTGAATTATGACAAATTGCGAAAAGCCATCAGATAAGCATTCAGTTGATTTAACCTGTAGAATCTGAAGGCTCCTAGGATTGATTGATTTATTGAGCCTACAAATTCAGAGTTCAGGGCAGTGAGAATGAAATGAAACCCTTGAACATCGTTGGCAAGGCCAGCGTTTGTTGCCCATTTCTAATTGCATATGATTTGCTTGGACTTCTGCTGTCTATCTCATGTAGAGATATACCCACAATCTTGTTAGAAAGGGAGTTCCATGTTATCCTGCTGTGACGGGATTCCTGCCATAATATCTTCCCAGATATGCAAGCTCAGCTCGCTGCAAGTTAAAACTGCTGTCATCATGGCTGTAGATTATACTGTGCGACAATGGTTAACAACCTGTCCTCCATCACTCAGCTGATGAAGGTGCAGCACTCTGAAAGCTCATGCTATCAAATAAACCTGTTGGAATTTAACCTCATGTTTTGTGAGGCTACTTATTAGACCCATGACCAGGTTACTAGGATCACTGAGGCACCACCATGAGGGAGTGGCAGTCCATCCATGGATTGCGAACCTACTGTGTTCTTTCATGATGACAAGCATTCATCTTCCTAGTTCATCACTCCACCATTGCCCTCACTATTACAGTCTGCAGTCAATCCTATTAGGCCCAGAGCTACTCAATGTCATCCTCCAAGGTAATCGGGAGTATCTCCGCTGACAATCAACAGTCTTCCATCAATCATGCTGAATCATTGGGCTAGCATTGCATTGGAACATGAGTACAAGCAAAGGTATATGAAGTTCATGCACTAAGTGAATGTCAAGAATGAAATGTTGATTTTTGTATGCAGTGTATAATAGCATGGCTTGATTGATAAACTTGATTTGGAATAGTTACTTTGCATTGGTTTTATTTAAACATTGCAGTCAAGATGTTGGAGTAATGATCAGTGACAGAGGGAAAATAAGGAGTGTAGGAATGTTGGTGAAAAGGGAACTGGGACTGTGGTTATTGGTCTCACACTTGAACTTGTTCTTTGAAATCAACCAACATCTGACTTGCCTGTGTTTATTGATCCCTTTCAATGACACTGTTGGAGGAGGATCCTTCTGCTGCTAAAGCGTGTTCAGCTACAAACTCTGTTCCATGCCACCAACTTCACTCCATCTCCCTGGTCACTGCCTGAGGCTAAACCAGGCTGTTTGCAACATTGGTGTCCTATCTGACCCTGACCGTGTGTCACCACCATAACCAAGATAACCTCTTTCCGTTATTTTAACATTGCCCATCTCCACACTACTCTCAGTTCAGTCACTGCTGAAACTTTCATCGAAGCCCTTATTACTTTGAGACTCAGCTTATTCCTACATTCTCCTGGCCAACCTCCCAACTTCCACACTTGGTAAACTGAAGCCTATGCAAAACTCTACTATCCATTTTGTACCAAGTCCAAATAGTCCATTATCGCTATGCTTCCCGACTTACATTGGCTGCCTGTCTGCAACACCTTAGTTTAAAAATTCTCATCTTTGTTGGTTTCACTCTTCCATAGCCCTGTAACTCCTACTACAGCCCGGAAATGCTTTAACACCTCTGTACTTCGCCAATTCTGACCAATCTATATCTCTGATTTTCATTGCTTTGTAAGAGGTTTGACAACACCAATTTTAAATCCAACCAATTTATTTGATAGTAAACTTGCTAGCTTTGAGCGTTTGTGCCTTCATCAGGCAAATGAGGTGTTCTGGTCTCCAAAAGCATACATATTAGCACAGACAGATTACAGATTGCATTCTAATCAGCAATCTGTAATCTGTCTGTGCTGATATGTGTGCTTTTGGAGACCAGAACATCTCATTCGCCTGACGAAGGCACAAACGCCGAAAGCTAGCAGATTTACTATCAAATAAATCGGTTGGATTTAAAATTGGTGTTGTCAGACCTCTTACTGAGTTTACCCCAGTCCAACACCTGCATCTCCACGTCATTTCATTGCTTTACCATTATTGCCTTGCATTGCTTGCCTTGGATTCAGCTGTCAATCTTTTTGGGACAAAGTAAAAGGCTTCCTTCATAGGGAGCACCGCCCGAAATGAAAAAAGTATAGTGTAAAGGAAACTTAAAACATCAAACCAAAATTTGCTTAAATGGGGCAATACTACACCCCAATCCCTGACAGGCCCAACAGCCACGGAAGACCTCAATGGCACCAATGAACTCCACATGCTTCATTTCCAGAGACACCCACAAATGTAGCCACAGTAGAGGGGAGGACAATTGGGTCAGACAACTCCGTCGGTCACCCACTGCCTAGGCTGTTAATGGCAATCTTGTCCAGGCCAAGGTATAGTTTCACAAAGTAGTCCTCCTACTTCCTCATCCCTATTTATACTGGGTGCCCGTCGATCAGGAGCATGGGACTGAAGTGTTAAGAAAACATTAACGAAAGGTTTTTCAAATAACGACCAGTCTAGGTTTCTTTCTTTGGAATTCCTCTACTAACTCTCATCATCTCTTTATTTCTTTCTTCTCCTTCAGCACACACCTTAAAAAGTCTTTGACCAAGCTCTTGGTAACCTGTCTTATTATCTTACTGATGCGGTATCAAATTTTGTTTGGCAATTCCTTGGAACATTTTACTGCTATATAAATGCATATTGCTATTGTACACAACAATAAGTAGTGGGTAAACTATGACACATGACATCCAATACGCTAATGATTTAGTTTGGAAGGATCTTGTTTCTGGAAGTCATTAACTGCTCAGTGTGAGTAAACGAACACTGGGAGATGATACGAACAATAGCATTCATTGCCTATCTGAACAAAAATAAAAGTTAATTTTTGTAAGGGGTAAGTATTATCAAGATAATATTAATCTACATGGAAATATAAACTCAAATCTAAAAAGACGTAACCCAGATTCCTGCTGCCTGGCACGGTATCGCTAGCCAGTTATCATTCATAGCAGGGGCAGTTGTTATCATTCTCCCTTTGATGTAATGAGGATATATTTATAATTTTGCAAATTGAATTAAACACAGTTCTTATTGCACACAATGATTAAACACCAATTAAGGAGAGGACCTGATTAAAATAAGCCAAGCTGTCATTTACCACTCTTTCTGTGGACTAAATTGGTTTACTATAACTCACATTTGAAGTAGCATTTAAACCTTCCTTGCTATTAGACTAATGTGTGGTATAAATCTTGCATGTACAATTCTACCATGTATGAAGCTGGCTTAATTTATAGGATTATAAAAATTCATCAACAGATTATGTTGCATTGGTGAGGGATTTTTAGACTTGAAAGAAATGCATCATTTTTAAAAATTACATTCAATGACTATGTTATCAAGTTGATTTAAAGGATCTGAATCAAACTATATGGCAAATAGAGGTTGCTGTCTTGAATTATATTCGTGAATTATCTGCTACAATGAAAGCTGACTTCAGCATGAATACAGCAAGGACAGGAGGAAGAAAGCAAACACAAGTCTCTACACCACTTGGGCTGCAGCAGTTCAAGAAACCAGCTCAACACCACCTTCTCAAAGGCATTTAGAGATGGGCAATGAACTTTGCTCTAGCCGGCAAAGCCCATATCCTGTGAACAAATAATAGAAAATCTGGGGCACCAACATTGTAGCATGCAGAGCTTGAAAACTGAACTAACAAAAAATTACTTTTAAATAAATCCCCAGCTATAAGAATGAATGCATGGTAGCACAGTGTTTTAGCACTACTGCTTCACTACATGTATTGCGGACAATGGGGAACTGTGGATGTGGTGTATCTGGATTTCCAGAAGGCATTAGACAAGGTGCCACACCAAAAACTGATACAGAAGATAAAGGTGCACAGTGTTACAGGTAATGTATTAGCATGGATTGAGGATTGGTTAACTAACAGAAAGCAAAGCATGGAGGTAAATGGGTGATTTTCTGGTTGGCAATCAATGACTACTGGCATGCCTCAAGGATCAATGTTTGGACTGCAATTGTTTACAATTTACATAGATGATTTAGAGTTGGGAACCAAGTGTAGAGTGTCACAGTTTGCAGATGACACTAAGATGAGTGGCAGAGCAAAGTGTGCAGAGGATGCTGAAAATTAGCAAAGGGATACAGATAGTCTAAGTGAGTGAGCAAGGGTCTGGCAGATTGGTAAATGTGAGATCTTTTTTTTGGTAGGAATAATAGCAAAATGGACTATTATTTAAATGATAAAAAAATTGCAGCATGCTGCTGTGCAGAGGGACCTGGGTGTCTTTGTACAATAAGCTCAAGGAGTTGGTTTGCAGATGTAGCAGGTAATTAAGAAGGCAAATGGAATTTTGTCCTTTGCTGATATAGGGTTGAAGTTTAAAACAGCGAGATTATGTTACAATTTGTAAAGTCTGGTGAGGCCACACCTGGAGTACTGTGTACAGTTTTGGTCTCTTGAGAAAGGATATACTGGCACTGGAGGGGGTGCAGAGGAGATTTGCTGGGTTGAATCCGAAGTTGAGAGAGTTGGCATATGAGAAGACACTAAGTAGACTGGGGCTATATTCATTGGAATTCAGAAGACTAAGGGGAGATCTTATGGAAACATATAAAATTACGAAGGGAATAAATAAGATAGAAGCAGGAGAGTTGTTTCCACTGGCAGATGAAACTAGAACTAGGGGGCATAGTCTCAAAATAAGGGGAAGCAGATTTAGGACTGAGTTGAGGAAGAACTTCTTCCCTGCCCAATGAAGCAGCTAAGGCTACCTCATTGAATGTTTTAAGGCAAGGGTAGATAAATTTTTGAACAGTAAAGGAATTAAGGGTTATGGTGAGCCGGCAGGTAAGTAGAGCTGAGTTTATGAAAAGATCAGCCATGATCTTACTGAATGGTGAAGCAGGCTCAAGGGGCCAGATGACCTACTCCTGCTCCTAATTCTTATGTTCTCACTGCACCAGAGACTTCAGTTCAATTTCAGCCTCGGATCACTCTCTGTGTGGAGTTTGCACATTCTCCTCATGTCTGTGTGGGTTTACTCTTTGCTAAACTGACCCTAGTGTCAGAGGGATTAGCAAGGTACATATGCAGGGTTATGGGGGTAGGGGTTGGGTGTGATTGTGGTCAGTACAGACTCGATGGGCCAAATGGCCTCCTTCGGCATTGTAGGATTCCATAATTCATTTTGATTGCTTTAAGAAATAGGAGGAGAGAACTTGGTTGGTTTTGCGACCATTCTTCTGATCGAAACAGGGGCTTTATGGACCACTTATAATGACACTTCCCATATTGCAGAGTGCAACATTCCTGCCTCTAAACTAGAAACTCCAGGTTTGAGTCCCAGGACTCAATGGCCAAAAAAGCTATTATAATGCATGGTAATTTACATCTTGCAAATGATTTCAACACACACCAATGGTAGGTTGGAAGAGTGTTTAAGTCTATTTATTAGTGTCCCAAATAGGTTTACATTAACACTGCAATGAAGTTACTGTGAAAATCTCCTTGTCACCACACTCCACCTCCTTTTTGTGTACACTGAGGGTGAATTTGGCATGGCCAATGAACATAACTAGCATGTCTTTTGAAATGTGGGGAGGAAATCAGAGCACATTGCGAAACCAACAAGGTGAGAATGTGCAAACTCTACACAAACAGCCTCCTAAAGCCAGGAACTGAAATCCAGGCCCTGACGCAAGGAGCCTGTGCCAGAGTGGGAAGGAGTCCTGATCAACCATGTGTAGAAAGGAAGTTGCAGCCTGTATCACCATTATCCATGCATGTAAAAGTGATTGTTGTCCTAGTCACCTGGATTCCCAGGTGATCTAACTCATCACCACCAGCTCCCATATCTGAGTGATAATGACCTCAGATGATACTCAGTTTTCCTGGTTGCCAGTCATGGGCCCCTAAGGGGTCTAGTTAATGTGGGAAAAAATGATCTCGAATCATAGAATCCCTACAATGCAGAAGGAGGCCATTCGGCCCATTGAGTCTGCATTGAGTCTCTGACGGTATTTTACCTAGACCTTCTCCTCACCCATCTCCACAACCCGATACATTTATCATGGCTAATCCATCTACCCTGCACATCTTGGGGCACTAAGGGGTAATTTAGCATTGCCAATTCCCCTAATGTGCACATCTTTGGAGGAATTCCATGCAGATATAGGGAGAATGTGCAAATTCTGCACAGTTATCCAAAACCGGAATTGAACTCAGGTCCCTGGCCACTGTGAAACTGGCCATTGTACCACTGTGTCGCTTCTGTGTTACTGTGCCACTCCTTGTGTCATAATGAAGGATAGACATGGTTCCTTTCCAATTTTGAAGAATCACACCCCCTTTTGAGGACAATATAAAGGTTGTAGATTGATGGATTGTGTTTATACGCTTTGGTGGCCATCTGGGAGAGCTCAAGATATTTCTGAATGAGAGGAAAAGTCAAAGGGGAAGGCTACACATTAGGCCCCTTGCCTGGGGAGAAATCATTGCACCTGTTTTACAGATGTGGAATAGGAGCAAAAATAATCAAAGATTTTGTGGAGCTGTGCGTCCTGCACCCTGCAAGTGTCTGGATAATGTCCAGGTAAACTTAGCCATGTGTTAGGCATCCTGAGTATGTTACTGAGCTGGCTCTGTAGGTGTGACTGTTACTGGCATTAATTGTAAGGCTCAAAAGTCAATTTCCCATTCTTCACCAGCCTACAATTTTTGGGCAAAGACATTCTCGATGCCCAATTGGTGGCTGAAAACTGACCCGAACAAATTCCTCACCAAATATTCAAAATATTAGCTAACCTTACTTTTGTTTTATTTGTGCAAGGCACTTATCCTAATGCTATCCTAAAGGACAATGCAATTGACAGTTCCAGTCAGCTACAGAATTGACTATTAACACACAAATGACCACTCGCAACAAGTATCTGTATGAGCTATCCACTCGATTCTAAAATTTGGTCAAGAGTGGGACTCTTCAATAATTCTGCAACACTTACAACCAGAAAATATCAATATATTTAAGCAAGACTTTTGAGGATACAGAACAGTTTTCATTGTATTAGATTTGGAAAATGGTTTGCAAGAACACACTCCTTAAAATTGCAGCATCTCAAACATGAAGGCAAATTATGTTTCCGATGTGAGATGCAACTTTAACTTCATTTGATGAATATTAACACCACGGGCTAAATCTTACCGAATAATGGTTGAGTGTTTGTTTTTAGCAATAAAACTGATTGGTTTTCTCTCCAGATTTTATTGTACTCTGCCAGTGTCAAACATCAAGGGGCATGTCTTACACTGCCAAATGGAGGGCAGGGCTCAACACACTGGCAAAGCCCAAATGTTCAAGTGTTGGGGTGTCATATTTAAAGAACATTCTTATCAGAATCTGAGTCAACCTCACTGCCAAACCACCACAAAGGTCTCAGGGGCTTCTCCCCCCACCCCTGATCAGAGTTGACACTTGTCTCTCCACCCACCCCCACTGATCATTGGCACATTCCCACCTCCCCCCACCTCCACAGTCTGAGCTGGCACCTACTTCCACCTTTCATTCAGATATAGCTGTGACATAAAGGTGAATACAATACAAAGTGGCCAAAAAGAATGGTCATTTGTAGGTGATCAGTTTGTGGTGGAAGTTTTGCATTGCTTTCATGGTAAAGAATTTATGTTTGTGAAAGGTGATTACAACTGAGAGGTGATTCTCTACTCAGGCATGTGTGGAACAGTGAATATTCACAGGGCTATCATTGACATCAAGATTATCAGCGCGATTCTGAAGTCAGAAAACTCGAGAGATGTAGCACAGTGCTTGAACCAGAGAATATTTTTGTATTCATGTTGGCAACTGGTTGGATTGAATGCAAAAGCTAAAAGGTTAGTATCTAACCCATGGAATCATCCAGTTCTTTTTACAACTTTATGAGCAATTTTAATGTTAATTTCCTGAATTGAAGAGTTACAGCCAAGACATGAAAATGACTCACAGAAATGTTATATCTGGTGGTGCCTTTTGATGGAGGATACACTCTAGTTTCCTGAGTTATCTTTATTCGTTCAGATATTGGTCTAAGTGGAGAGATAACCAGCAAGGCTGGGACCAAGCCAAATGAGAAAAAGGGCAAATAGTCTCACTCATTGAGACTTCCAGTCCTTCCTGGAGGATGTTGAAGGCAGAATAACACTGCGTATAAATTGGAAGGAGGTGCCACAGGAATTACGGACTCCCTTGCCCCGGATGGCAGAATACTATCGCAAAGTGCATCCTTACCAGCATTGGCAAGGGGCAACCC
Source organism: Sphyrna mokarran (assembly GCA_024679065.1). NCBI lineage: Eukaryota > Metazoa > Chordata > Chondrichthyes > Carcharhiniformes > Carcharhinidae > Sphyrna > Sphyrna mokarran. Next base: position 35,720,057 of record JAGIQG010000005.1, on the reverse strand, counting down.
TGTCTATTCTTACGTGCCCATTGTTAATGCAAGCACACATTTTCATTTAAAGGACCAATGTTGTTGTGCAACATTGTTCTCTACATGAACTGACTTGAACTTGAAATTCCTCACAAAAGGTGCTGAACCCCCCTCAGAGGGATTACTTACAGGCACCCTAAAATGTCTTCCTCCAGTCTAACATCTCATACTGCCATATCTTTAAGTAATCCTTTCAGTTTGCCACTTGGCATACAATTTCATGACTGCAAGTCTTTACTCACTCGATTTTCTTGCAGAACAGATAGGTGCACAATGGAGTATAAGAAGTAAATCAAAAATAAACCTGACGTATTGGAAAAATCATTCCAAGAGACCCTTTGTATCCAAGGTAATAAATTAACTTCAAATCACGAGGTGATTTCCCTTGGTACTCTCATAGGTTTCTATAGATTTGGCTCTCGGTCAGATGTTCTGTAGTTTAATTGAAGCAGTAAGTCATACATTCAAAAACATACAGGTAGCATTTATTTTTGCAAGGTTTCTCCTGACCATCCACTGTAATTCTGGTCAGGATTCTGGGCTGCTTGTAGTTGCCTTCTCTATCACTCATGCATCTGAAATTATTGAGGACGCGATCTACATGGGTCTGATTTTTAGCAATGCCCCTGGCTGTTGTCATTGGATTTAATGTGTTAATGTACGTCCCTCAACTTGGAGCAATTCCCATCCCCTTTCCTTATATTCACTCTGTGACTTTATGAATTCCATCTGTCCTCCTCAGGAAGACAGCTGCAAAAAGCCTGACCCTCCCTCTTGGAATGATATCTCTTAACTGTCTTCTTACCAATCACAATTGGCTTCCCTTGTGTTCATGCAGTCTCGCCACGCCTCCAGCCATTTAAAAGTAGGTCTTTACCATCTGGATTCTGACTCACCCACTCCTAGGCAATTCTCTGGCTATCACTACCACAGGCAGCACAGTGGCACAGTAGTCAGCATTAATGCCTCACTCAGTGCGAGGGATCTGGATTCAATTCCGGCCTGGGGTGACTATCTGCGTAAAATTTGCAGATTCTCCCTGTGCCTGCGTAGACCCCCTCAGTCCAAGGATGTGTGGTTTAGGTGGATTGGTCACAGTGAATGTGTGGGGTTACATGGATGAAGGGCCTGAATAAGACGTTCTGGCCGGATTTAACCAGCACACCCGCCCCAATTCTGGTCGTGAGCAAGGCTTGGAGACGTTCTCTGTTGGCCTCGGGTGGATCGGACAAAACTTGGGCAGATATGGTGGTAAAATTCTTTCCTGTGTCAGATAATGAGGATGTAGAGATGCCGGCGTTGGACTGGGGTAAACTCAGTAAAGTTTTACAACACCAATTTTAAATCCAACCAATTTATTTGATAGTAAATTCGGAGCTTTCGACTTTATAGCCTTCATCAGGCAAATGCAATGTTCTGGTCTGCAAAAGCACTCATATCCACACAGACAGTTACAGATTGCTGATTAGAATGCGCATCCTTACATCTAACCTGCTATTCAAGTGTTAAAGTGGCTAACAATGTGTGTGAAGGGAATCCTGAGCATTGGTTAGAGAATTGTGTATTTTCTCCAGACAGCACAGTAAGTGAGGTTTTTTGCTAACCCAGGCAAGTTACGGGGGTTACAGATAGTGTGTCATGAAGCCAAGATCCCTATTAAGACCGTCCTCATGTGTGCGGAACTTGGCTATCAGTCTCTGCTCAGCGACTCTGCGCTGTCGTGTGTCACAAAGGCCCCCTTGAAGAACATTTACCCGCAGGTCGGAGGCCGAATGCCCATGACTGCTGAAGTGTTCGCCCACAGGAAGGGAACTGTTTTGCCTGGTGATTGTTGAGCGATGCTCATTCATCCGCTGTCGTAGTGTCTGCATGGTCTCCCCAATGTACCATGCTTCGGGACATCCTTTCTTGCAACGTATTAGGTAGACAACGTTGGCCGAGTTGTAAGAGTATGTACCTTGTACCTGGTGAATGGTATCCTCACGTTTGATGATGTTGTCCATGTCTATGATCTGGCATGTCTTGCAGAGGTTGCTGTGGCAGGCTTGTGTGGTATTGTGGTCACTGTTCTCCTGAGGGTTGAGTAGTTTGCTGCGAACAATGATCTGTTTGAGGTTGTGCGGTTGTCTGAAAGCAAGAAGTGGGGGGGTGGGGATGGCTATCAAATGAATTGGTTGTATTTAAAATTGGTGTTGTAAAACTTTACTGAGTTTACCCCAGTCCAACGCCGGCATCCCTACATCATGACTACTATCGACACTGCATACTTCCAGATCCAAGTGGAGAGGATCTCCAAGAGGATTGCACATATCGACACAGACATCAAGTTTCTACAGAGATGCAAGAAAGCAGACAGGATACCAAAGGGACTACAGATCACGAACCCACTCAGGTCAACCTATAACACAGACTACGCTGAGAGACTTTGCCATCGCACCTCTCTCACACTCCTCAATCACCTCATACACCAGCTCTATAGCAAACGCCGCACCCCGGAAAGTAAAATGGAATACATATTCTCAACTTACGCTCAGGACGCAGATCAGCTGCGAAACTTTGCCAAGCAGATGAGACAAAGAAACTACACCATTTACATGCACACCAAGAACAGGAAACTTGAAAAGCTCGGCATCGCCACCAGCAAGAACCAAGCCTCCCTTGGCACCACAGTAGAAAACAACACTACCGCAGGGAGGTTCATTGTTAACCTATTAGACTACACACTTCAATCAGAGGAAATTGAAGTTCTCAGCCGAGGGCTCAATTTCTGTCCCACCACCAAAATGGACCCCATCAGTCTTGCAGCAGACACAGAGGAATTCATCAGGCGAATGAGGCTTCATGAGTTCTTCCACAAACCCCAAGAGGCCAATAGCGGACTCAATGAGATAGCTAATGAACCAGAACAGCTGACAGAGGGATCCGCAGTGCAGCAACCAAAGAGGAATGAATCCAATTGGACTCCTCTGGAAGGCCGCTGCCCCCGACTGGACATGTATGCCCAAGCCATCAGGAGGTGCGTGAACACCAGATTCATCAACCGCACTTACAAGACAGTCCCGAACATCACCCAAGCACAAAGCAAGGCCATCCGTGCTCTCAAGACCAACCGCAACATTGTCATCAAACCAGCAGACAAAGGAGGCGCCACCGTCATACTGAACAGAACGGACTACTGTGAAGAAATGTACCGACAACTAAACAATGTGAACCACTACAGACAGTTACCAGCAGATCCAACCAAAGAACACACTCGTCAACTCAACACTCTGATCAAAACCTTTGATCCGGACCTTCAGAACACCCTCCGGACTCTCATTCCATGTACTCCCCGCATTGGAGATCTCTACTGCCTCCCAAAGATACACAAGGCAAACATACCTGGCCGTCCCATCGTATCTGGCAATGGGACCCTGTGTGAGAACCTCTCCAGCTATATCGAGGGCATCCTGAAACCCATCGTACAAAGAACCCCCAGCTTTTGTCTTGACACTACGGACTTCCTACAGAAACTCAGCACACATGGAGCAGTTGAACCAGGGACACTCCTTGTCACAATGGATGTCTCGGCGCTCTACACCAACATCCCCCACGACGATGGTATTGCTGCAACTGCCTCAGTACTCAATGCCAACAACTGCCAGTTTCCGGATGCAATTTTACAACTCATCCGTTTCATCTTGGACCACAATGTCTTCACCTTCGACAATCAGCTTTTCATCCAGACACATGGAACAGCCATGGGGACCAAATTTGAACCTCAGTATGCCAACATCTTCATGCACAAGTTCAAACAAGACTTCTTCACCACACGAGATCTTCAACCAAGGTTATATACTAGATACATTGATGACATCTTTTTCCTTTGGATTCATGGTGAACAATCATTGAAGCAACTGTATGATATCAACAAGTTCCATCCCACCATCAGACTCACCATGGACTATTCTCCAGAATCGGTTGCATTCTTGGACACACGCATCTCCATCAAGGACGGTTACCTCAGCACCTCACTGTACTGCAAACCGACAGACAACCTCACAATGCTCCACTTCTCCAGCTTCCACCCTAGACACGTTAAAGAAGCCATTCCCTATGGACAAGCCCTCTGTATACACAGAATTTGCTCAGATGAGGAGGATCGTGACAGACACCTCCAGACGCTGAAGGATGCCCTCGTGAGAACAGGATATGGCGCTCGACTCATCGATCGACAGTTCCGACGTGCCACAGCGATAAACCGCACTGACCTCCTCAGAAGACGAACACGGGACACGGTGGACAGAGTACCCTTTGTTGTCCAGTACTTCCCCAGAGCGGAGAAGCTACGACATCTTCTCCGGAGTCTTCAACATATCATTGATGATGATGAACATCTCGCTAGGGCCATCCCCACCCCCCCCACTTCTTGCTTTCAGACAACCGCACAACCTCAAACAGATCATTGTTCGCAGCAAACTACCCAACCTTCAGGAGAACAGTGACCACAATACCACACAACCCTGCCACAGCAATCTCTGCAAGACATGCCAGATCATAGACATGGACAACATCATCAAACGTGAGGATACCATTCACCAGGTACAAGGTACATACTCTTGCAACTCGGCCAACGTTGTCTACCTAATACGTTGCAAGAAAGGATGTCCCGAAGCATGGTACATTGGGGAGACCATGCAGACACTACGACAGCGGATGAATGAGCATCGCTCAACAATCACCAGGCAAAACAGTTCCCTTCCTGTGGGCGAACACTTCAGCAGTCATGGGCATTCGGCCTCCGACCTGCGGGTAAATGTTCTTCAAGGGGGCCTTTGTGACACACGACAGCGCAGAGTTGCTGAGCAGAGACTGATAGCCAAGTTCCGCACACATGAGGACGGTCTTAACAGGGATCTTGGCTTCATGTCACACTATCTGTAACCCCCGTAACTTGCCTGGGTTAGCAAAAAACCTCACTTACTGTGCTGTCTGGAGAAAATACACAATTCTCTAACCAATGCTCAGGATTCCCTTCACACACATTGTTAGCCACTTTAACACTTGAATAGCAGATTAGATGTAAGGATGCGCATTCTAATCAGCAATCTGTAACTGTCTGTGTGGATATGAGTGCTTTTGCAGACCAGAACACTGCATTTGCCTGACGAAGGCTATAGAGTCGAAAGCTCATGAATTTACTATCAAATAAATTGGTTGGATTTAAAATTGGTACTCAGATAATGAGTACAGACTCAAAGGGCCGAATGACTTCCTTCATGAACTATAGGAATTCTATGATTCCATGAATGGCGGTTTGCATTAAATTTTATCCATTCTGTTTTTCATTTAATATTCAACTTAATTGATCAGACCACCACCTACATACATATTTATGCCACTGTATCATTTAGTAAAGTACTTACATTGAGCAAAATAGAATAATTTCTTTACTTAATGCACAATAAATTTGATTTTAGACTTGCAATCAATCTATTTTGGTAATTTTAATAATTCAGAAATAGTGAATTCACAAAATGAAGATCATATGAGTTATTTCACTAAATTATTAAATGCCAACAACTTCTTTTATTCTCTCATTTTTCTGATTGTGTTTTTAATTTCATAGCATTAATTGTTTGATTAACTCCAGATATTAAATTCCTATTGCAATGAAGCCAGGGAGCTGGTTCCTACTGAATCATCCTTCATTGCTAACAATCTCTTCACCTCTAAGCAAAGACTCATCATGCAATATTTTCCAGGAATAATGGCAAATCTCATATGCATATGAAAAGCCAGTTGGCAAAAGTGAATTCACAGCCATATCCAGGTTCTTCATTGATCCTGGGCTCATGTGCCCCAATAGCACCTCAAATTGTCACGATGATATGTATGCATTCAATGCACCCCTGATAATCTATTGTTTTGCATCTAATTTAAACACATTCTGTCCTGATTTATTAAAGTAGAACAGTTTTGAATAGCACCTCACAGCACAAGGTCAAAAAGCGTTGCAAAGGTTTGTGTTCTGAAGACATGAATATACAGCCAAAACGTAGACCAATGGCTGAATTGCTGAATGTAACTTAGAACATTTACTATATGTGATGCCATTTTGTTCCCTTTGACTGGTTGCAACAATTGTGTCGTTAAGCTTCAGTAAACTTATGTAAAGGCTGCTGATACATACTGAAAGGAACATGATATTCATTAAAATTTTATTACCATCTTACATCAGTTAGAAACATGCTGGATGTATTTTTCACAAAATATATTCAAGTGATGTATTTTATATCAATTATACATCAGGTATATGTAATCATATAAAAAAATTAACATTTAAGTGCAGGCCAGCTAAATAACTAAAGAGTTTTGTGTGTTTTGGATGATGCATCATTCACATTTTCTTCACGAACCAATTCCTAACAGTTGTAAAAAAAAGCAAAGGATTAGTTAAATAATAATGCTTTTAGCAATGTGATGGGAAGTCATTGTAATGGTCTTAAAACAGTCCCTTCTAGGAATGTGTGGGTCATTTCTCTTTGTTGGCTTGGTCAATACTTCTCACACTGACTAGATAACCATGATGTGAAGATGCCAACACTGAACTGGGGTGGGCATAGTAAGAAGTCTCACAACACCAGATTAAAGTCCAACAGATTTATCTGGAATCACGAGCTTTCAGAGTTCTCCTTCATCAGGTGAGTGGAGAGGAATGTTCACAAACATGGCATATAAGGCAAAAACACAATTGCGAGAAAATTACAGATTGGAAAATGAGGAATGATTGGAATGTGAGTCTTTACAGGGAATCAAGTCTTTACAGGTAAGGAGAATATGACTGGAGAGAAGAATAATCACAGGTTAAAGAGGTGTGAATTGTCTCAAGCCAGGGTAGTCGGTACGATTTTGAAAGCCTAGGCCAATGGTGGGGGTTACATGTAGTGTGATATGAACCCAAGGTCCCAGTTGATGCTGTCCCCATACATGTGGGACTTGGCTATCAAATGGACTGGATAAGTGGAGGAGGAAGGAGTTTTGTTTCAAACAGCAGCCTTTTAGCAGGGAGAATCTGCTTTTTACAACTGGATTGGATATGACAGTAGCTGCTTCTCTACTCTCTTTTTCCTTTAATGTTACCCAGCCTACGGACCAGGCTTTTAGCATTTAAGAGCAAATTATTCCCTTATCTTTCCACTTCTAAGTCATCACTTCTATATACCATTGTTTTCCCCAAATCTCTTTAGTAAATACTTATTTTTCTACTGCTATACTAATTCACATATCAAAAACACCCTTTCTGACAGTTGTACTAATCACTCCTGCTTTTTATCCCGTTTCTTTATTTTATCCCAATTTAATTTTTAATCTTGATTTTCCTCAATTCTTAATACTACACTCAAGAGTTAGCTAAGCTTCAATGCTCAGGTCTGTGGATAGGAATTTGGAATCATGACCTCCGGACTAGACACGAGTCTACTACCAATACTAATGAAAGAAATCAGGCTTCATTTGTTTACAATTCCTGATCAATTATTCAGATATTGCTCTGGTGATGCACTTCATCTTCCTCAGCTTTGAGGAGAACACAACCTTTCTACTCCTACTCCATAAAGTTTCATCTGAAGGATTCTTAGACCGAGATAGTGAACCATTAAACACCATTTCATTTTCCAATAATAAATGTCATAGAGAGAAAGTTGGGCAAAATCTGAGATTTTATCTGTTCTACCCCTTACAGTTTCAATCCAACACATTTTTACCCTCTTTGCAGATTGAGTTTTGAAAGGATGAAAATTTCTTTTTATTCATTTGTGGGACATGGACATCATTGGCTGGCAAGCATTTATTGCCTATCCCTCATTACCTGAGAGTCAATCGTTTCATTGTGGTTCTGGAGTCACATGTAGACCAGACCAGGTAAAGAGAGCCGATTTCCTTCCCTGAAGGATATTAGTGAACCAGATGGGTTTTTCCGACAATCAACAATGGTTTGATTGTCAGAAAATGATGGAGGAGTGGGAAAGCAAATTGCGTGGAGGACGCGAAAAGTCTGCAGAGAGATTTGGATAGGCTGACTGAGTGGGCGAGGATCTGGCAGATGGAGTATAGTGTTGGCAAACATGAGGTTATGCACTTTGGAAGGAATAATAGTAAAATGGACTATTAGTAAAATGGTGATAAATTACAACATGCTACTGTGCAGAGGGACCTGGGGGTCCTTGTAGATGAATCGCAAAAACTCAGTTTGCAGGTGCAGGAGGTGATCAAGAGGCAAATGGAATGTTGGCCTTTATCACAAGGGAGATGGAATATAAAAGCAGGGAAGTCTTACTGCAATTGTACAAGGCATTGGTGAGGCTGCAACAGAGTACTGTTGCAATTTTGGTCCCCTTATTTGAGAAAGGATATATTGGCCTTGGAGATTCACCAGGTTGATACCGGAGATGAGGGGGTTAGTTTATGAGGAGAGATTGAATAGATTGGGCCTGTACTCACTGGAGTTTAGAAGACTGAGGGGTGACCTTATAGAGACATATAAGATAATGAAAGGGCTAGATAGGGTAGAGGTAGATACAGTCTTTCCACTTAGAAAGGAAACAAGAACTAGAGGGCACAGCCTCAAAATAATGGGGAAGTCAGATTAGAACAGACTTGAGGAGAAATGTCTCTCAGAGAGTAGTGAATCCTCTGCCCATTGAAGCGATGGAGGCTACATCATTGAATATGTTTAAATCACAGGTAGATAGATTTCTGACCAATAAGGGAATTAAGGGTTATGGGGAGCAGGTGCGTAAGTGGAACTGAACCACTTTCAGATCAGCATGATCTTACTGAATGGCGGGGCAGGCTCGAGGGGGTAGGTGGCCTACTTTTGCTCTTACTTCTTATGTTCTTATGTTTCATAGCATCAGTAGATTTTAATTTCAGATTTTTTTTTATTGAATTCAAATTCCACTAGCTGCTGTCGTGGGATTTGAGCACAGGTTCCCAGAATCTCAGCTGAGATTGTCGATTAGTAGACTAGCGATAATACCACTATGCCATCGGTTCCCCAGCTGATAAGTTTTTGAGCACTAGCCTTTAGGAAATCTACAGTAGGCCTTGATGTTCAATGTATCATCTTGCATTTGTATTTCAGTCTGACTGATACACAATTGCAAACCAGTATTGGCAATTTCGCTGTAACTGTTCCATAATCGCAACTATTTAGCATCAGCTTTTGCCATATTGATTTGTGTGATAGGTTTAGATGTCAATCATACTTCACTTGACTTTCAGCCCAGTCCATTGCCACTGAATTATTTACATTCCTTGGTGAGGGCAAGGCAACAAAAGTCTGTCGCTGAGAGAAAGACACAACAAGGAATGAATCAAAACTTCTTTTTCAGGCCTTTAAGATATCGAAAGGAGGATAAATTAAACTATGCTGGCATGCATTCAGGTTCAGCCAAAATCACCAAGGCCACTTAGTCTCTCAACCCTGTTCCATCATTCTATTACTATTCTTCATTAGTTAGGAATTCTACTGCTGTTGCAAATGCTTGATGAAGAAAAGATTACTGCTCTCATGTAATATGTATATGGAAGAGAAGGGAATGGTTTAGTTTGGAGGGGCATTGCTTTTTATTTTGGTCGGCACAACATCGAAGGCCGAAGGGCCTGTTCTGTGCTGTAATGTTCTATGTTCTATGTTCTAAGTGTTTTGTCAAACCTTCAATGCATTTTTATTGTATCAATGGGTAGAATCTTCAGTTAAGGTCTCAGATCACCAGGTGTGTTGAGTTTGGGTGTTCTCTCAGTGTGGGTTTCCTCCTTAGTGTCAGGGGACTGGCAGGGTAAGTACGTGGGATTACAGAGGTAACACCTAGGTGGGATTGTCAGTGCAAGCAGGGTCAATGGGCCGAGTGGCCTCCTTCTGCACTATAGAGATGCTACAATTCAACGATTAGCTTCCCAATATACAGTGAGCATGTGGATTACTGGACAAGCTCATCACAATTAATCAGATTAGCTTTTGAGGCTATTGGCATCAGCTGGTTGGACTTGCTTTATTTATTATTGTCACATGTATTAGTATACAGTGAAAAGTATTGTTTCTCGCACACTATACAGACAAAGCATATCATACATAGAGAAAGAAAGGGAAGGTGCAGAATGTAAAGTTACAGTCATAGTTAAGGTGTCGAGAAAGAACAATTTAAGTGAGGACTGTGGTAAAACACAGCCAGAAAGGGGTGAAAAGATTGATCACAGGAAAGGTGGTTTGTCAGTTTAAAGACAGTTTTATTAGTATCAGCTGGTTTCCAAGGCCCTATCTGAGGCTAATAATTATTTCAATCAACCTGTGTTTTCTTGTAGGTGGTGGATGCAATGAACGCTAGAGTTACTGAAGAGGAACTGTGCTAAAAATGTGTTTTGTGCTCACACAATGCATGATGGGATACTTTTGAAAGACTGAGCCTTTTTGATAATTTCATTGGAATATGCAACCTTTTTTTATCAGATCCAATCAGACTGGGAGGTCAGCCACTCAAACCATTTAGCCACAAAATGCCATGTTGTAATCATTACACAGATACACTTCCCTTTCCCTCCTCCACCCATCCCCTCCACCAGCAATCTAGAGCACTCACAAGTACCTGTAAATAATTATATTCCAAACAGAAGTAACATGTGTTAGCCAGAACTGTAGTGACACCAAAGTATTGCATTATCCCGCTTTGGAAAGGCATTCAGTATTCAGCTGTTTAACCTTTAAGGTCAGTTGCAGCCAGGCTCTGTAGCTATTTCTTGTTTTTTTTTCCCCCTTGTGTGTAAGGGAGAGGAGGGAGAATGTTAGATGTTGACAAAACAGATGTAGGAAGGTTAGCTAAAGGAAATCACAAAGATGAAGTTCAAATATCTGCCTTTTTTTTAGGCAGTCCTACTGGGTCGAGGATGACTTGCCTCCACTGCAGATCGATGATTTCAGAGATGGCTGATAAGTCCAATGAGTAATCTGCAGACTCAGCCGTGAGCGGGACAGCTTGTGGCCAAACAGCCAAGCGTTTTACAAAGTGCACTAGGACAACAGGCCAAGTATAGAAACAGACAGACTGCAGCTATTGGACAGAGAGAAACAGGTTGCAACTCCAGAATACATAGAAATAAGTCATCCTAATGGACACTCTCTGGTCAAATATATTTGTTTACCAGACAAAAAGGAGCCATACCCACTTATTTGGGAAGGAGGTATGTGACCTACATATCTCCAGAACCTGCAGGCATGGCCGTTAGGTGTACACCCAGAGATTGGTGTTGCAGTACCTGATTGGACTCTGTCGATCAGGATGATCAAACCCTGACCAATTGATTGGCAATAATCAAGAGACCGCCCAAAAGACACAAAACCATTGAGGGGTGAAAGGTGCTGCACAACAGAAGGAACTTTCTCTTTCATAAAAACATGACCACGAGAAGGAGGAAGAGACAGGAACAGAACAACGGTGACCACTACCAGTACCTGCCACCATGAGAAAAGCCACCACATCAACAATGGAAGGAGTCACCACACCAACAAAACCAGAGTGTCAAACCAGACCGAAGGACTGGATTACATTAAGGACTATAGAGAGTAGCACACAGATAAAGGTCAAAATTTGCCTGCGTATTTGACAGTCATACAAGAGTTAAGTCAAGGTCTAGTATTGAACTTGAACTTTAATATTCTGTAAAATAATTTATATTGATTGTGTGCTTGATTAATATCAAATTAACAAGAAATTAATTTTCAGTCCTTCGTCCACAGTACAAGAATTAAAACACATTATGCGACTGGCACAACAAGGAGATGCTTGAAGGTTCAGGCAGCTGAGGTGTTTGGACATCTGTCCATTCTCTCCGGCCTCTCAACTTTATCTTGCAACATGCTAAGGCTTTCTCAAATAAATCTTCTCTGTTGATTGTACAAACCAGAGAGACACAAGTCTGTGTAGATGCATCATCTGTTCGACAAGATCATATAAACAACAGGTGCTGGATTTTCTATTATTTAGTTGTATATCAATATAGGGGGAGATGGAAGCAGAGTGATAATAGTGCTAATAATCCAGAAGCCCGGGCTAATGCACTCACAACAAGAGTTCAAATCCCATCATAGCAGCTGGTGGGATTTAAATTCAATTAATAAATCTGGAGTTAAAGGCTTGTTTTAGTAACAGTGACCATGACAACAATCATCGATTGTAAAGACACATCTGATTCATTAATATCCTCTACGGAAGGAAATCTGCCATCCTTATATGCTCTGGCCTACATGTGACTCCAGACCACCAGCAATGAGTTGAAGGGCAATTAGGAATAAGCAACAAATGCAAGCCTTGTCAATGATGCCTACTTCCCATGAAAAAATAGAGAATTATATAGAGATAATTCTTAAAAATGCAAAATGTAATGCTCCAATTCTGATTTACTAATATTCTCTATTTTGAATGGATAATTTTGAGGATTAGGAATCCTATTTTAACTATCTTTGTTGAAGATTCATTTTAAGGAGTACATAATAATTAGAAGTAGGAATTGATTGTAAGACCCTTCAAAAACATTCTCCACTTCTTATTTTAATAAGGTCATGGCTGATCCTTTACCATATTGCTGTGTTTGCAATCACATGTAGGCCAGACCAGGTAAGGATGGCAGATTTCCTTCCCTAAAGGAAGAAATAGTTCCATATAATTGATGAATATTGTGTGAACAGATGTACAAGGACTGACCTCTGTTCTCCTTTCATCAAGCATTTATTTTCTTATTGCCAGCCTTTGTCTTCTGCTGTTGAACTAATTCTCAATCCAGCTATACAATTTGTCAATAATTCCTTGAGCTTTAACCATCTCTATCAGTTTAATTGGTGTGACTTCCAAATGCCTTTTAAAAATCCTTTCAAAAACCATAGAGTCCTACTGTGCAGAAGGAGGCCATTCAGCCCATTGAGTCTGCACTGACCATAAACCCACCCAGGCCCTATCGCCAAAACCCAATGCATTTAACTTAGCTAGTCCCTCTGACACTAAGGGACAATTTAACAGGGCCAATCCTCTGGATCGGACTGTAGGAGGGAACCAGAGAATCTGGAGGAAAACCGCGCAGACACGGGGAGAATGTGCAAACTCCACACAGTCACCCAACCCGGGAATCGAACCCGGGTCCCAGGCACTGTGAGACAGCAATCACCACTATGCCACCATGCCACCCTGCTGGGTCATTCTCTTCTACAGACTGCTGGGATTTTAGATTTCTGTCATTGTGGCTGTGAGGATCAGCATCTCTATAATCTGTCAACCCATGAAGGAGAATATGAAGAGGGGCTTCTACATGAGAACGGCCACATTCAGAGGAGAGAGAGAGTACAGTGCTTCAACCCATGAAACTGACATTACTTTTTCTCTCTCCACTCTAGATACCACTTCTCCTACCAGCCTCTGATCCAATGGGCAGAATTTAATAACCTCCCACATGGTGCATTTGATGGCATTTAATGAGGGTGAGAGAGTGGTGGGTGGGGGTTGTGGCTGCCTTCTGGCCTCTGCCCCTGTAGGCTAGTGAATGCCCTTCCAGCCCCGCTATTATTTGAGCAATAAGCGCCTGTTTTGAAGTCCTCTTCCCAGTCACTGGTATTCACCCAGCAGCAGATAGAGAACTCGACATGAGGGAACCTAAAAAGCAAACTCTAGTCAGTGCCTGATCGCAGCATTTAGAAGGGAAGATCTGCTGAGAGTCACTCCTTACCCTTTGGCGCCAACCCCCCTTCCACCACCCAGCAGCAATCCACTCTGCGATCCTGGGCTTCTCGTGGGTGCATTACCAGCAGAAGCCATCACCATCCCAAGTGGTGCTACCAGCAACAAAGAGTTGCCTCCCTGTGATAGTTAAGCAGTTTTCTTGGGCAGGAAACCGCACACCACCTGCACCTCAGAGTCCTTGATCCCAGGGAAGGCTCACTGCTGCTCAGTTAAATTCCCATTTGGCACTTAATGTGTTTGACCTTCTTGAAAACAGGCAAAGTGAGGCTCTCGCTGGCTCTCTGGCTGGTGGCCAAAGCCTCGTACATTAAATTTCTCCCAATTATCTCATAGAATCCCTATTGTACAGAAGGGGGCCATTCAGCCCATCGACTCTGTACCCACTACAACCCAGGCTCTATTCCTGTAACTTCACATATTTACTTTGCTAATCCCTCTGACATTAGGGTCAATTTTGAATGGCCAGTCAACCCAACCAGCAGATCTTCTTAGAACTATGGAAGGAAACTGGAACACCTGGAAGAAATCCACACGGACACAAAGAGAAAGTGCAAACTCCACACACACAATAGCCCGAGGCCACAATTGAACCCAGTCCCTGTTGCTATGAGACAGCAGGACTAACGACTGCACCACCGAATTACCTGATTATAAACCTGATAGAGGTTTATAAAATGTTGAGAGGAATAGATAGGGTGGATTCTCAGAGACTATTTCCCCGGGCTGAAATGGTCGCTACGAGAGGACACAGATTTGAGGTGCAGGAAAGCAAATACAGAGGGGATGTTCGAGGTAAGTTTTTCACTCAGAGGATGGTGAGTGAATGGAATCGGCTGCCGTTGGTGGTGGTAGTGGCGAACTCGCTGGGGTCTTTTAAAAGACTTCTGGATGAGTATATGGGAACTAATGGGATAGGGGGTTATAGATAGTTCTATGGTCTGTGGCTTGGTAGGTATAGATGTGATTGGCACAACTCATGGGCCGAAGGGCCTGTTTGTGCTGTAGTGTTCTATGTTCTATGTTCTATGAATTAGTGTAACTTTAACTCACTGGATGAAAAATCAATGGGAATTGGGAAGGGTACACTTTGCATCATGGAGTGGAAAGTGGGCTAGGTGTTAAATCAGCACACACTAGGAGAATTTCACAGTAATTTCATTCCAGTGTTACTGTAAGCCATACTTGTGACTAACAAATAAACTTTACACATCAAAGCCCATTAATTTCCCAACAGTGGGTTAGGTTAAAATAACTTGATACTGATTTAGCAATCCACCTCCCACATGACATGTGGATGATTGGTCAGTGAGGGGAATGCACAGCATTTTCTTTCTCCAAAGATGGGACTAAAATATTCAATTGGAATGTTGTTAAAAAAAAAGACAATTAGACCACAACTACACCACATGGTGCCTGATCTAGGGAATGTCCTAAAATCAGTTGAAGAAATTAAAATTAGTGTCTCATTCCTCAACACTGACATCCTCTTTATAATGATGAGCACATTTACCCTCCTGAGAAAGTTAACAAGTTTCAGTCCTTCACAGAAAACTGTAAATCCTCGTTAATTCCTGCCTACACTTGTTAATATATCAACCGCACAGCTAACATCATCCAGAAGAGACTCGTAGAAACAAAAAACCTGTTTAATTGTAACTATATTTCAAAACCCAAAACATTCTTTCTTCACATAATAAATACATTTTATGCACATGTACTTCAAATGTTAGAACTATTTACAATATAAATAAATCTAACAGGAAACACTTTACAGGATCTTAGGGATTAACTATACAAATCATAGTCTTCTATATGAATACACGAAAGGAACTTGGCACCAATTTTACAAATTGTATTCACATCAACATGTACTACAAGGCTACTATCAACTGTACATTTTTAAGTGGAGGGTGCAGGCAGAATTTAATCAGAACAGTAACATTTCCAACAGAATTATCACCAGATTTTTTTTAAATCAGGACATCAAGTCAGAGAAAGCAAGGCAGACCCCCAGTCTATCCAGGTTCAAGCACTCTATGCCTCCTGTATAAACAGAAACTCTATACTGTTCAGAATATCAAATGCCATGACTGGTGCTTTAAGGGCTGTTACATGGTCCAGATTTCTTGTCATGTGATTTCTTGACATGCTTTGTGCAGTATGTTGTGACCCGCTGTGGTATAGGGCTGATAAACTACATCATTTGTTAGCCAAGAAAGGAATGAATTGCATGAGAAAATTAACTCTCGGTAGGACAATAATTTAATTGCAAACATCTTGTTGCAGTTTAGCTTTTTCTTTGCTGTTCTGGCAAGTTAGTAGATCATGATTTTCACGGCTTTGACCATAGTTGTAATCTCAAGGCATGCAGTCAATTATTTATGGTTTCATCGTTAAAACAATGATGGAACAAACCAGTAACTGTACAATTTAAAAGCAGAGCACCTGTCAAGGTATGGAGATAGCTGATCACTAGAACGTAGCAAAAAATAAATGAAGATATTCAATAGCAAGTTGTTTAACTGAGGGCATCATATTCTCAAGTGAATTTTTGATTGTTCAATGGAACATTAGAGGGATGGTCCAACTCAATTGCTCCATAATAACAGCTCAGAGTTTGTTGCAGAGAAAGCGCTGCTAAGGTCAATTGTTAAAACTGACCAGAAAAACGCATCAAAATATTCCTCTGACATTTAGCTAGAGAGCTATTTTCCTTAAGCATCAGTATACTGTTCCGAAGCATTCTTTTGTCATTTGTTTAGGCCCATTAGGCTTGTTCCTTTTCAGACCATTCTTACTCAAATTAAGCGTTCAGCTCTGGAGGTAGAGAAACACAGGCAAATGTGTTCTCTAACCAGTCAACAGGCAGGCTTGTTGGTCAGCGCGTTTGCTCTTACTGAAAGAGTTTTGTAAATTCGCTGCAAGATTGCTTAAGTACAAGGCAAAGTGATTTTTAAAATATTCCCAAACAGGATTTCCTGTACACTGCCAGCTGCAGGTCAGAAAATCTGACAGAAAGTTAGATTTGTAAGTAAACTTCTCTTTTCCTTAAGGGGTAGAAATTCTCTTTAAAATATAACAGTTCCACAAGTGCCTGCCTGGGCTTGTATATAATGGAAAGTAGATACTTATGGGAACTTATAATAGGAGCAAAAAAAAATAGGACTCATTGGTGTTTCAATATCTTGAGCACAGCCAACTATTTCAACAGAAAAAAACTATTTTTAAGTACTATGTTCTTACATGTTGATCTGAAGCTTCCCTCTATTAATTGCTGGGACCACCATGCTTGCTGTGAGAGAGCTTTCTGACAGAGGAAAGCACTGCCTTGTATAACGTGTTAAATGCCTTGTAAAAATAAAACCCGCTGTGTCTCATGCATCTTTGACTCAATTTGATTAGCTGGTTCACTGCATTTGTTTCTCCAACTGAAAACAGGAAGTTTTCTGTCCTATAAATAAGCATTTTGGTCTAGCTGAAAAGTGAAAGGAGCCAATGTATGAATGTTAACCATAAGTGACCATCAGTCTTCACTGCTAACACAGGCTTTGATGCCAGTGCTCGAACTGTTCTTTGATACATGAAAGTTCTCCCTTCCGTGGTAACTCTGTCCTTTTAAGCAACATGTGGATGATCCAATATAACTTAGCCTTCTACATTCAGATATAAGTGACTGATGCGAATTAACTCCATGATGCCAGGTATCGATGACCAATCAGCTATCCTTTGCAATACTGCCTTTGGGCTAATCAGCTGAATGTAATTCCTGTTCAACCATTTACCACAACCAACACTTTTATTTTAGTCAGGAATTACTCCAGTTAAATGAATACATCTTTAATTGCTCACCTTGTTCTTAACACTGCTGACAGAATTCTTCATGAAAGCTGTTCAGTAAGTGCGTTAAAATACAAACAAAAGTAGGCCCTACACCTTGGTTTATTTTTAACTTTGTTGCAATCAACTAACCACCTAACGTGGATTATACCACGGGGGTGGGGCTGGGGAAGGAATGGACAAACTCTTGTTGTACTGACGCGTAGCAAAATTGTAAACTGCTTGGCAGAAAAACACATTTATGATTTTGCTACAACAAGCAAAGGGAAAAGCTTTCCTACCCTGCCCATCCAGCCAAATTCATTCACCTTAAATACACTGTAGTGCACTCTGTGTGTGAGTGTGCAGTGCATACACTGGACCCACTGTCAAGCATAACAGAGTGGTAAACCCAGTTCAGTGCCTACATGCGCAAGCTAGCACTGGGGATACAAATGCCGCCTCAATGTTTCCTCTAAATCCAAGCTACTGCACTCTCTCTGCTTGTTGTCTTTCACCATAAGGTCTATTTAAGTGAAACATCAGCTCCCATTGGTAATAATAACCGTGGTGCCCTTGTGTGCGTGGGTTGGGTCTTGTTGCATTCGGAAGTGAGAGGTCACATCAATGTGAGTGCCATTGCAGCCCAGAGAGTAGTTTTTAATGGCTTCAGTATCATACAAGTGCTCAAAGGCATAGCCAGTCAGTGCGTATGCATGTTTATCAAAGTACTGTCGATGATGAGTAGAATAATAGTTTGGGGATGATGCACAGTTTGCCCCTGTTTGATGAGGGGACATGTCTGAGGCTAGGTAGTCCTTATTTAAGGCTACACCCGTCTTTGAAATTCGGTCGGAACTAGGGCTACTTATTCTTGAGAGTGAAACGGGACTGCCGTTGTATTCGTTCTCATGAGGGCTCATGATCTTCCCGTCTCGTTGTTGGAGGTGATCGCAGCGAGAGGTGTTAGCCATTGGCGGAGCACGGCACACAACACTGGTCATTTGTTGCTGTTGGTAGCTCATGTTAAAGCATGCAGCATGGAGCTTGCCCACACCGTTCATCGGTTCCAACTGCTCCGAGGTAGTTTTTCTCATTTGCAGCCTGCTCTCCTCTTCTTTGATCATTTGCTGCGTTGCTCTTATCAGAGTCTCGATTTTACTCGGTTCATGCGGGCTGCTCTGGTACCTCTCGCTGTGGTACCTGTCCCCTGACTCACTGGCGGAACAAGGGTCCGGTGAACTGACCACACTGTCTTCATCCCAGTGTCCTCTTCCTGCAGAAGATAAAAACAGCAATATAAATCATTTCATAGAATCCTACAGTGCAAAAGGAGGCCATTCAGCCCATCAAGTCTACACCAACCACAATCCCACCCAGGCCTTATCACCGTAACCTCACATATTTAACCTGCTAGTCCCCCGACACTAATTTAGCATGGTCAATCAGCCTAACCTGTACATCTCTGGACAGTGGAAGGAAACCAGAGCACCCGGAGGAAACCCATGCAGACACACGGAGAACATGCAGACTCCACATAAACAGTGACCCAAGTCAAGAATCAAACCCAGGTCCCAGGCACTGTGAGGCAGCACTGCTAACCACTGAGTGACCATGCCACCCTTCTGGACTCATTCATTTTCTGCTGAATGAGTCCAGAGGCTACAATTGAAAACATTAGCAGATAACCATTTAATGGCGTTGGCACACAGGGCTCTATTTTTGCAGTGTTTGAACTGGAATCCTGAACTGTTTGCTTCAAAACAGTGACTGGAGAACATGCAATAAGAACATATTAAACATTTGTCCAGCAATATCAGCGACAGCAGTGTGCGGCTGCATTATCTGAATACATTTGTTTAACATGTGTGGTTTACTAAATAATATCATTTAAAAGATAAAACTTAATAAATAAAGGACCTTGACTCTTCTGCCATTTGACAAAATTGTGCTGCTCGAATATCATCCGAGGGAAGAAATCTATGCCCAGAATTTGCTTAAGCAGGGAAATTCTTGTCATACCCTTTTAGTTGAATACAGTAGCAGGACAGGATTTTATAGCCACAATCGCCACAAGACCTGAAATTCCAGTTCAAGGTCAACAGACCTTTACATAATCCGCCGAGGTTTCTGTCCCGCCCAGCATGATTCCCATGGTGGGTGGGAAGGTAAAATACCATCCTCAGAATTTTACAGCACAGGGAAAAGCTCTAACGGCCCATTATGCCTGCACCATCAAACACCTATTGATTCTAATTCCATTTTCCAGCAATTGGTCCATAGTCTTGTGCGCTATCGTGACTGAAACACTTGTTCCCGCAGCCATCCATCCACTCAAAAATGTTCTGCCCACAACACTTCTGGAAATGCAGGCTGATTAATGGCACAGTAGGAACAGGAATCTGGGACACGACTGATTGAACAACAGAGAGAATATCCTTAAAAAGAGGTGCTAAAAATACTCAGTATGTTGGACAGGAGCAACCAGGCATGATATTTCTCACATTTCTCTCCACAGATGCAATCTGGTGAGCATTTCCAGTAGAATTCAGATTTGTCACACCTTTTGCTTTTATCATAGAACCTTACAATCCCGACATTGCAAAAGGAGGTCATTCGGTGTCTTGAGCCTGCATTAACTCATAGAATCCCTACAGTGCCAAAGAAGCCCTTTGGCCCATGGAGCATGCACCAACAACAATCCCACCCATGTCTACATAGACTTCAGTAAGGCCATTGACAAGTCCCTCATGGCAGACTGGTGCAGGAGGCAAAGTCACATGGGCTCAGAGGTGAGCTGGTAAGCTGGATACAAAACTGACTTGGTCAAAGAAGATAGACAGTAGCAATGGAAGAGTGCATTTCTGAATGGAGAGCTTGACAAATGGCATTCCTCAGGGATCAGTGCTGGGACCTTTGCGGTTTGCAATATATATAAATGATTTGGAGGAAAATGTAACTGGATTGATTAGTAAGTTTGTAGACAACACAAAGGTTGGTGGATTTACAGATAGCGATGATGACCATCAGAGAATACAGCAGGATATAGATCAGTTGAAAACCTGGCCAGAGAGGTGGCAGATGGAGTTTAATCCAGACAAATGTGAGGTAATGCATTTTGGAATGTCTACTACAAATAGGAAATATACAGTAAATGGCAGAACGTTTAAGAGTAATGTTAGTCAGAAGGATCTGGGTGTACAGGTACACAGGTTGCTGAAAAAGGCAACGCAGGTGGAGAAAGTAGTCGAGAAGGCACAGAACATGATTGCCTTCATTAACCAGGGCACCGTGTTTAAAAACTGGCAAATCATGTTGCAGCTTTATAGAACCTTAGTTAGCCCACTTAGTTGGAATATTTTGTTCAATTCTAGTCGCCATACTATGAAGGCTTTGGAGAAGGTACAGAAAAGACTTACTAGGATGTTGCCTGATAAGGGTGGGGGGCATTAGATATGAGGAGAGGTTGGAGAAACTTGGTTTGTTCTCACTAGAATGACAGAGGTTGAGGAGTGACCTATAGAAGTCTACAAGATTATGAGAAGCAAGGACTGAGTGGAAAATAAAAGTAGAAGAGTCAGTTACTAGAGTGCATCGGTTTAAAGCGCAACTGGCAAGGTTTAAAGGGGATGTACGAAACAGATTTTTTACACAGAGGGTGCTGGTTGCCTGGAACTCATTGCTGGTGAATGTAGTAGAAGTGGATATGACAATGAGTTTTAAAGGGGTCTGGACAAATACATGAAGAGGATAGGAATAGAGAGATATGATGCCCAGAAGGTTAGGAGGTTTTAGTTAAGTTGGTAGTATGGTTGGTGAAGGCTTGGAAGGCCAAAGAACTTGTTCCTGTATTCTTTGCTCCACACGCAAGGCTGGAATTGAACCCAGATCCCTGGCACTGTGAGACAGCAGTGCTAACTATTGTGGCATCATGCCACTGGTCTACCTCTTGAAGACTAGAGATTTAAAGGTTGAGAAAGTAAAGAAGAAGGACAGGACGTAGATGCATTACAGTGGGTGAATTCTATGTCCAACTGAGTATGGAAAGAAAAAAACTGAAATCAAAGAAAGAGAAAGAAGGAAAAAGAAATCAAAAGGAAAAGCAAGAAAATAATGTAAATTTAAAATCTGAAACAATTTGTTGTCTGAAGGAACAAAATTTCACAGTTTAAGTCTTATTCTCTGTGTGTGAGGTTGACTGGTCATCATTAACAACTATCACATTGCTAAAGAGATACTTACACAACTAATTACTAAACTTAACTGTCTGTAATAAAAACAGAAAATGCTGGAAAATCTCAGCAGGTCTGATAGCATCTGTGAAGAGAGAACAGAAATTGTTAAATTTAAATCTGTTAAATTAACGGAGGCAATTTAAAACCCAAAATCTCTGTCTGCGGGAATGGTGGTGTGTATTCAAAATCCGGGGAACACAATTCACATTGGTAAGTTTCCAATCTTACCGACCCCTCGCCAATGGAATTCACACTGGTAAGTTTCCGACCTTACTGACCCCTCACCAGCGGAATAACATTAAACACGCCATGGGACCACAGAAAGCTCTTTTTAACACAATAGTGTGTCGTTAGTGAGCACTGTCTCTGGAACACCGCCCCCCCCCCCCAACTCACTGGATATTCAGCGGGTGCCAGCATAATGTCACTCCGAGGCAGTTGCCAAGAGTTCATCTAAATATGAACCTGTCATGGGGGTCTCCGCAGGGACATAAAAGTAAGGATTGCCCTCTAGGAGAGGGACATGGTCGAGAGGTGGCCTGGCAATGAAACTGCCTCTGTACAGATTGGCACTGTCAGGTTGGCATCATGGCAACCAGGCATTGCCAACCTGATAGTGCCAACTAGTGCCAGGAGACTGGCCCCATTGGGATCGTCATGATGGGCTCATAGGAGAGGAGGGAGGATTCATTCAGGAGCAGGATGTGGGTCAGGAGCGGATGGAGGAGCAGGGAATGCTGGACCTGAATTCGATTCCCAGTTTGGGTCACTGTCTGTGTGGAGTTTGCACATTCCACCCCCATGCCTGCACGGGATTTCTTTGGATGCTCTAGTTTCTCCCACAGTGCAAAAGATGTGCGGGTTAGATGAATTGGCCATGCTAAATTGTCCCTTTGTGTCAGGGGGACTAAATCGGGTAAATTCATGGGATATTAGAGGTAGAGCCTGGGTGGGATTGTGAGTGGGGCAGACATGATGGGCTGGATGGCTGCCTTCTGCATTTTAGGATTCTATGGTTCTCTCTCCACAGACGCTGTCAGACCTGCTCAGATTTTCCGGTATTTTCTGTTTTTGTTTTAGATTCCAGCATCCGCAATAATTTGCTTTTAGCTATCTGCAGCCAGGTTTAAAGGGCCATTAAAGAGCAAATGAAGCAAATGCACAAAAAGCAGAGGGCAAGATGCTGTTTTCACAAATGACACCAATTAGCCAACAATCTGTGATAATTCATCATTTACAGAGTAACGCTTCCTCACTGAAAGTTTAGGTAGATTTGCACATTCATTATCATAAGATTAATGCATTGTTCGGACATTGTTATTTTTGCAACTGATCCTGACCCAGTGAGGCAAAACTGGTGAGGTAATTACAGCTTCTTTCTCAGTAAAAGTATGCTCTACCTTCCAGCCATCAGAATAGCGCTGGTAAACTAGTCTGTACTATTATATAAATATGATACATTTCAAGTCATTTAAATTATGTTGATTATCACATACACACCAGCTGGAGCGCATGACAAAAGGCACTATAATTGTGCAGTGACACATTAATTCAACGCATCAGCCTCTGTACCGCCTTCTGCATCGTTCACTGAAGAAATAGTTCAGAGGCTGATGGGGTTTCGTTTATTTTAATTCTTCTCAGTGTTAGGTTTCAAATTATGGCACATGAAAACAAAGGAACTGATAATGGGTGCATCGTAATGTGGGCTGTAAATACAGAGAAAAGGCTTGTATCCTAAACTCATTTGAGTCCCAACTGTGCTGCAAGTTCTATGTAATTATCATCGCTGAGAAAGCAAACCAGTGAATCCAATTGAAATATATCTTTAACTATATCCTACTTAGTCAGCAGATTTTTAAAGATGCCTGTTTAAACTCTTTTCAAGAATAAAGGCAAATTTACTGTTTAATTATTTTCCAGTGTAGAAAAGTACAACTGCCTACAGATTCCAGTCTGTAACCCTATGTACTGGGACCTAACCTCCCTATTGTTTGAAGTAGGTTAACATGTCTAATAAGGCAGCACATAGGAATTTTATCTAAATGCATTAAGCATTGCCAAGTTAATATTCATATAACCCAATTTCAGACCGCAATTAAATGAATATTTAGCAAAATTTCCCTTTCTATCAATTACCCTGGAAAAACTTGCCCATAAAGTTGGGATTTGACCATGGCTGTGATCTTATTAAGCCACACACTCAATTACTTCAATCTATTGGAACAGTGTTGGAACCAGCCAGTTCAAAGGCAAAGCACCTGCCCAGACATGGAGGTATGGCCTGAGCGAGTATCATATTCCAACAGCAACAACTTACGTTTTTCTACCATCTTCCACATAATAGGGATTGTATGATTCTAATGAACATTTCATGGTGCTTAGCAGAGGTGACCAAAAAAGGATAAGGCAGAGAACTTGGAAACAAAGTCAAAGGTATTGTCAGAAAAAGGTTTAGGAGGATTTTTAAGATGTGGAGAAAATAAAAAGAAATTCAGGAAAATGATTATACAATGCAGGATGAGTGACAAAGAATTATGTAGCTTATATTGTGCAGAAACAGGCCATTCAGCCCATGGTCTGCTCCAATCACCTCTTCACCTTTCAACTTATCTTTCCATATCTTTTCCTCTCAGTTATTCTTTTAATTTCCTTTTGAAAGCACCTAAGCTGTTCACTTCTTGTTTCTCCTCCATTTCTTAGTGAAGACACTTCCCCTCATTTTCCTTTAGGTTTGTTCATAACTACCTTGTATTAATGGTTCCTGGTTTTGGGTTCTTCCGTAAGCCAGACTGACTCAGCCAGTCCTGCCAAAGTCTATGGCATTATGTGTGGCGTGCCTATCCGACAACTGGGGAATCTGCCACGGTGGTATTCGCCTTCAGCAGGACCAGACAATCCTGCCGACAAGAAGAGTCATAACATCCCATCCATCCTTTCCATATCTACCCTATCCACCCATTCATCATTTTAAAGACCTCTACCAGGTCACCTCTTAGATTTTCTTTTACTAAGAAGTGAAATTAAAAAAAAGTTAATTCCTTTTATGATAGCTATACTCTCAGTTGCAGAGTTTAAATCTGCTTCGCACATTTTTCAATAGTCTGAAGTCCTAGCTATAGTATGGAGATGTGTGCACAGTAAATCTATGAAGTCTGATCAGCACCCCATTTACTACTTCTGAATTCTATATTCACAGGAAAAAATTCTAGTATTTTAATCTGTTTTTACCTATAATGCTGTATTTAACGATTTTCATCTACATCCCTGGATTTCTTTGCTCCTCCAACCCACTCAGTTTCTTATTTCCTAAGTAGAATTATTTCTCAATTTTTTTCTACCAACTGCATCATTTCATATGTATCTACACTTTTTACTTAACCACTCAGTCTGCAAGTGTTCTCATGTCTCCTTTTATTGAATTCTTCACTGTTAGCTACACATCCTGGGTTGGTGCCATCTGCAAATTTTGATGTTGATCAGAATAACCCTTACACAAATCAAAATATGTGAATGCTGGAAATCTGAAATCAAACTTTATCAGGTAGTGCATTTCAGATCCCAACAACTCCCTGTATAAAGGTTTTCTCTCAAGGTCCTTTTGGCAATCACCTTAAATTGATGTTTATGAGTTCAAATCATGAAAATAAATTATGAATAACACTTGGCTCAATACTGATCCTTTTACACACCATCCCAGATGTACCTTCTTCCACTCCCTTCCGTCAGGAAAAAGGTACAAAAGCCTGAGGTCATGTATTGATCGACTCAAATACAGCTTCTTCCCTGCTGCCATCAGGCTTTTGAATGGTCACATCCTAGCTATGACTGTGATGCCTACATTGTGCACTCTCTACTCTCCCTCTGCCCTATGCACTCTCTGAACAATATGCTTTGTCTGTATAGCATGCAAGAAACAATACTTTTCATGAAATCCCAATGCATGTGACAATAAATCAAATCAAATCACTTTCTATCTTACTTCGATCACAATATCCCTTACACAAATCAAAATATATGAATGCTGGAAATCTGAAATCAAACTTTATCAGGTAGTGCATTCCAGATCCCAACAATTCTTGTATAAAGATTTTTTCTCATGGCTTTTTTGGCAGTCGCCTTAATTTGATGTTTATCTGGAACTAGATGATTATTATCCCATGCCTGCTATATTTACTCTGTAGATTTGATTCTATATTTATTTCTCCAATTTCCTTCCTTTATTTGCTGGTCTATAGTATATCCTTACTCCAGGGTAGAGCCCTACTTATTGTATAATTCTGTGTTACTGCTAGTTGCAACCTTGTTTCTCCTGCTAAAATGTTATCTTTCACTAATTCAGTGATTCTACTGCTTTGATTGGAATTCTAGTTGTCCTTGTCAGTCTTTCTCCATATCTTCCTAACTATTGAGTGCTTTTTTACTTATTGGATAGTAACACCAGATGAAACTTTCCATGATTGCACTAAGTAGAGTAGCGGGCATGAAAACCATCATTTTCCCCACTGGATACAATGGTGGGTTTCACACTGTATTGTTAGTTACCAGCCTCTGATTCGCCTAGCATGACGTTACCTCATTGCTTTCTGACCCCAGGTGCTGTATTTAAGCTGCACACAGCTCTCAATGCTTCCAGCCCAGGACTGCTGCAGTAAAGTCCCAAAAGCCAAGTAGAGTGCAGCCTACTAAGTGCAGTGACAGTTCCCCGGAATTCCTTATAGACACTATGGAGGCCCACTGTGATAGCCTCTACCCCATCTCTAGCCACAGGGAGTCCAGCAAGCTCAGTGCTCCAGCTAAATAGGCCGTGGTCAGTACTAATTCTCTATATCAGGTGCAGAAAGAAGATGAATGATCTCATTCTTACCCTTAGGCTAAGCTAACCAATTCATTTCTCTCAACTCACACCCTCACAATCCCACTGCATATTCACGGGCATCTCACTGCCAGCTCAAGGGGCATCTCCCACTAACTCTCTTTCACACACTCTCAGATCTCCATCTGGTTTCGTCTCCTCTGGAGGTCATTTCTTCATCCCATCTATTGTTCCACTTTCAGCATGCCCACACCCACTGGCATCCATCTGATTTCCTCTGGGTTGTGTCTTGCTCACAATCTCATCATCTGTCTTTATGCAGGACAAGCTCACTCACATTAAGAGGGAGAGGTCCCAGACTGGGGATGGAATACCAAACAGCAAGTTTAAGGTTTATTTATTAGTGTCACAAGTAGGCTTATATTAACACTACAATAAAGTTACTATAAAAATCCCCTATTCGCCACACGACAGCATCTGTTCGCATACACTGAGGGAGAATTTAGCATGGCCAATACAACTCGTCAGACTGTGGGAGGCAACCAGAGCACCCCAAGGAAACTGACATAGATACAGACAGAGTGTGCAGACTCCAGACAGACAGTGATCCAAGCTGGGAATCAAACCCGGGTCCCTGCTACTAAGAGGAGGTAGCAGTGCTAACAACTGTGCCACTATGCTACACAAGGTGCTCATGCTCTTTACAAATTTGCTACAGCATTGGCCAAAGAAGACATGAACAATTCCTGCAGTGACGGTGAGGTCAACAGCAAGCACTCACATGAGGATCCCTCTGACAATGACAACAACTATTCTGACTCTACTGTACTAAGAACAAAGAAAAGTACAGCCCAGGAACAGGTCCTTTGGCCCTCCAAGACTGCACTGTCATGCTGCCCTAATTGAAAAAAACCTTCTGCCCTTACTTGGCCCATTTCCCACTATCATGTATCACCCAGATGCCTATTAAATGTTGTGAATCGCCTGCTTCCACCACATCCTTTGGCAGCAGATTCCAGGCACCATCATTCTCTGCATGATAAACTTTCCCCACATATCTCCCTTAACTTTTCCCCCTCTCATCTTGAACCTGTGCCCCTTGTAATTGAAGTTCCACTCTTGGAGAAAGCTTCTGACTATCCACTCTGTCTATGCCTGTCATAATTTTGTAGACCTGTATCAGATCTCCCCTTCATTTTTCCAGTGAAAACAAATCTAGTTTATTCAACCTCTCCTCATAACCAACATCCTTGAGACCCAGGCAACATCTTGGTGAATCTTTGCACTCTCTCCAAAGCCGCCACATCCTTCTGATAATGTGATGCCCAAAATTGCACGCAATATTCCAAATGCAAGCTAACTAAAACTTTGTACAGTTTCAACATGATTTCCCAACTCCGGGATGGAGGCGGGGATGGAGGCGGTGGGGGGGAGCTGTTGGCCGACAACCCACCACCAACCTTCCCCTTCAGGGCAACTGCCACATTCTACAGGCAGTCCTTTAACAATCTATATTTCTGTTCTGCTATTCACATATTCTGATCACTTCATGAACACTTTTGGCACCTTTCTAGCCTTTTTCATCCTCATTTACATTCCCTTTGTCCAATTGCAGACATCCCACCTCCATCCTCATTGTATAAATCTCTTCTGATTTTCTTGGCTCTTAGCTCTGACGAAAGGTCATCCAGATTCAAAAAGTTGGCTCTATTCTCTCTACACGGATGCTGTCAGACCTGCTGAGATTTTGTGTTTTTCTTTTCAGATTCCAGCATCCGTAGTATTTTACTTTTTATCTGAGTACCCTGAAAATAGGCCGGGGTTCTCGAGGTCTTGGCCCTCCAGAAGACACCCGCCAAGGTCATCACAGACAAGGTGTAACAGTAAGCAGGCTGCTTCCAGCTCCATTGTGGACATAAAAAGAACAAAGAACAGTATAGTACAGAAACAGGTCCTTTGGCCCACCAAGCCTGTGGTGACAAATGATGCCTTTCTAAACCAAAGTCCATTTGCCTCTATGTGGTCCATATTCCTCTATTCTCTGCCTATTCATTTATCTGTTGAGCTACCACCTCCTCTGGCAGCTTCTACCACCTCCTCTAGCATATTCTAGGCACTTAACCACAGTCCTTTAAACTTTCCACTTTTTACCTCAAACCTCCAAGTAATTGATATTTCTACGCTGGGAAAAAGATTCCGACTATCCATTCTATCCATGCCTGTCATAATTTTGTAAACTCCTATCAGGTCATTCCTCAGCCTTCGACATTCAAGCGAAAACAAACCAAATTTGTCCAATCTCTCCTCATAGCCACACAGGAGCCAATCAATCCTTAGAGACAGCGCCAACATGTAGCGATAAGATTAGGAAGGTTAAACAGAGTGGGCACAGGTGCTAATCACTTGTAGATAATGTTTACGATTGTAAATAAATTCCCAAGAATGTCTGTCTTCTTGTGCGGTGACACAGTGGCACAGTGGTTTGCATTGCTGCCTCACAGCGCCAGGGACCCAGGTTCAACTTGCAGCTTGGGTTACTGTCTGTGTGGAGTCTACATATTCTTCCCGTGTCTGTGTGGGTGTCCTCTGGGTATTCCAGTTTCCTCCCCCAGTCTGAAAGATGTGCTGGTTAGGTGCGTTGGCCATGTTAAATCCTACCTCAGTGTGCCTGAACAGGTGCTGGAGTGTGGCGACTCGGAGATTTTCACAGTGATTTCATTGCAGTATTAATGTAAGGATGCTTGCAACACTAGTACTTAAACTATATGGCATCTTTACTGCTGAGAAATGTTTGAGACATTCAGATGTGAAATTCTGCACAAGACGAAAGCAAGGTTCTCAGTTTAGAGCCTCTTTCCTGTGTGTAACCTTCAGAGCAAAGTGGTTATCTGGCTTCACAGTCATTGGTCTCCTTAGTAATGCCTGCACCTTGATGTGGCTTGTCATTGCTGCCAAATTGTCATGTGCAGGCATGACAAAGTTATGTGATTTTCGCTGTATGTTCTCAGCATTTTTGAGGTGGGGTTGGCCCTCTCATCTCTTCAGAATTTCTGTCTGGTGATGGTATAGTCCTGAAGGGGACAGATGATGAAGGCTGCTGAAGGATCGGGTAAATCTCCATGATATGACCCAGTTCATAGAGTATAAGCGAGCTGCCCTCATCCTGACAGGCTTCAGTCATTGATACAATATAAAGGCCTAAGGAGGGTCCTTACTGCAAGTTGCCACCATCCTCCTGGAACCTTGCGACCATTAGGGCCTCTGCTTTCATTTTATTTACCACCGCTAAGTCATCAAATTTCATAGATATCTCAACAAGCTTCAACTAAAATCAGACAGACTATGCAAAGGAAGAAATATTTTAGTGTTTAACAAATGTTAATCTAGAAGTGTATCTATATACAACACCAACTGAGATACAATGACATTTTAAACACGTGCCAAATAAACACAAAACTCAAAGATTGAACATAGATTTGAGCACTTGCCATATAATCAAACAACTGGTTAAATATACCTTTGGTCACTTTGTGTAATGACATCTATATCTGATCATTGTGGAAAGTCACAAACATGAGTATAAAGAATATCTAAATGATATTGCTAGACAGATTGACCAGAATAATCCTGACTCCAATATCAGACATGGTCACCATTTTGATGAGCAATATTGACTCAAGCAAAATAAATAAATAGGAAAAGATGTTAATCATGAATTGTCAAACTCAGCTTGATGTTTATGTAAACATCTCATTTCCAATGTCTTGAAAATATCCTCGAGCAGCAGCAACACAAATCTGGAAGAGATCCAGCCTTATTATTAATTAATTAGAAATGAACCAGAAAGTATTCATTATGTGAGATAGCGTCAAACAGAATCAGTATGAGAATAAGTCACATCCAGCTGGTGTGAAAGTCAGCCAAATATTGTGCCAGCTTCAAGGAGCTGGCATAGATCTGGCACAAATGTACACTTCGGAGAGCTGGGCCAGCTTTCTTGTATTAGGTCCAAAGACAGCACAAGATTAGCATTCCCCATTTTATTCAGAATAGGATAGAAACAAAGCCACGCTCCCCTTGCTTTGTAAAATGTGTACCTTGTTTTTAATCACACATTTGACAGGCATTACTGTTGTTTTAAAAATAAGTTGGAAGATTTGATGTACTTAATTTGGCTGTGAGGAAGGAGTTGAATAAACTAGGGTTGTTTTCACTGGAAAGACCGAGGCTGAGTGAGTGGAGACCTGATAGAGGTCTACAAAATTATGAGAGGCATAGAAAGGATGGATAGTCAGAAGCATTTTCCCAGGGTGGAAGCATCAATTACAAGGTGGCACAGGTTCAAGATGAGAGAGGGAAAGTTTAAGGAAAACTTACGGGGAAAGTTTTTTACGCAGAGAGCAGTGGATTCCTACAACACACTGCCAGAGGACACGTATAAGTGGGTACATTAGCAACATTTAAGAGGTATCTGAATGGGTACATGAATAGGGAGGGAATAGAGGCTTATGGACTGTAAAAGCAGAAAGTTTTGTTTTAGTCTAGTTAGGGCATCATGATTGGCATGGGCTTAGAGGGCCGAAAGGCCTATTACTATGCTACCCTTTTCTTTGTTCTTTGTTCTTTTTAAGAAGCAAACTACATTTACATATTACTTCTCAAATTCACAGGAGATCTCAAAGCACTTTTTTTCTGGTGAATCATTCTAATTCACAGTTAGATGCCTTTTACCAGCAAATGCAACATAAGAACGAGCAAAGGAACATAAGAAATAGGAACCATTCAGCCTCTCGAGTCTGCTTTACCATTCAATCAGATCATGGCTGATCATCAACTTCAACTCCACCTTCCCACATGATGTCCATTTCACTTTACTCCTATTGTGTCCAAAAATCTATTAATCTCTGTCTTGAGTTTAACTGAGTGCCCACAGCTGCCAGAAGCAGAGAGTTCTGAAGATTCACAATCCTGTAAGTCAAAAAATTTCTTCTCATCTCGATCTTAAATGGCTGATCCCTTATTTTGAGACTGCGATCCTTAGTTCTGGATTCCTAATGGCAGCAATGTCCAGGTTAAATTGTCCCTTAGTGCCAGGGGAACTAGCAGGGTAAATAAGTGGGGTTATGGGGATAGGGCCTGGATGTGATTATTATTGGTACAGGCTCGATGGGCTGATTGGCCTCCTTCTGCACTATAGGGATTTTATGATTCTTTCATTATTCTATATTCCTCAGCCTGAGGAACATTCCTCCCAGCATAAACCTGCCATGAATTTCAGAATTTCATATATTTCAATTAGATCCCTATTATTCTTTTAAATTTGAAGGAATATAGGCCGAGGTTAGGTCATAAAATCAAAACAGTACATATTACTCCATGTATATTCACCAAGACTGTGGGCCCTATTTTACCATTTTGATTCTAAGGGACTTGAAACTGGGAGTGTTTCAGATCTGACTTTTAGACACATTCTCAGGTACCCCCATATGCACTCTGCCTGAAAAAATATCAGCAATTCCAAATCATGCTGTAGAAGACTGTGAGCGTGGTTTGATACGCCCGAAATCATGCAGTTCCAATCCGCACTTCCAACCGCACATGCGCAGAAAAAAAGATAGAAAGCGGCTCCCCTGCCACATTGTTCCCGTGCTGGATAATGCCTCCCCTTGGCCTCCACAGACATTTCCCCATCCCCACAACATTACTGACCCCCTTACCTCCCCACTCACCTACCACCCAGACTGATCGTGTCCCTTCTCCCCCTTGCTCTCACCAATCACAAGCAGAGTGGCAGCAGACTCCCACCCCCAAAATTTGCCCTCACTGATATCAGTCAGAGCGGCTGTGGACACCGTGCTCCCCCCACTCACTGATCTCACGCTGTCAGGCGCAGGGCACTTACCTCCTCGGAGCACCCAAATCGGGCCAATTCTGGACGGGCGAAGGTGGTGGTAAAGGGGGAAGCACCAATAAGGTTGGGCATGCATCTCATTAAGTCAATTTAAATACATTCAAATGCATTTAAATCGCCATCACACCCGTTTCAGGTGCAGTCCTGATCATAGCCATTTTCGAACCTTGGTAAAGGGGGAACTGGCGCGGAGGCGGACGCAGCTCGCACTACTCACCTCACATCCAATTTTACCAAGTTTTCACACCTGAAAATGGGTGCAATAGTGAAATCAGGCCCTATATAATTGTAGTAAGTCTCTTATATTCTAAGCTCTTTTAATAAAGCTTAATATTATTTGTTTTCCTAACTGTACCAGCACATTAGCTCTCTCTGTTTTGTGTTCAAAGATGCACATAGTTTTTCTGAATACCAATATTTTCCAGTTCCCCACCACTCAGAAAATACTCTGCTCTCCTGTGTTCCCTACCAAATGGATAATTTCTCACTTTGTATTCAATCTGCCATGTTCTTTCCAGCTCATTCAACTGGTCCATATCCTCTTGTAGCTGCTTTGCATTCTCCTCTCAGCTTACATTCCCATCTAATATTTTATCCTTAACAAACCTGGATACATTATTTTTTGTCAACACATCTAAGTTGATGATATGGATTGCAAGTAGCTGAGGCCAAAGTACTGATTCTTGCAGTATCTCAACTAGTTACAGTCTGCAAGCCCATAAATAACTCCTTTGTTCCTATTCCCAGTTTTCTGTCCATTTCCATTCTTCAATTCATGCAAATCCATTGCCTCTGATCTGTGAACCCTTATTTTATGCAGTTACCTCTTATATGCTACATATGAATATCCATTTAATCTGTTTTTGCTGGCTGAGGAATGAATGTACGCCAAAGCACCATCCCCCTAGAATGAAAACTCAGTCGGTTTTATAATGGGCCAATGACCTCCTCAATAGTTTGCCACCCAGGTGGCAAAGACACAATTTTCCCCTACATTTCAAACAGAACACATTTAATTCTAGGAAGCAATTATCTCTCTTTCCAATATTAACTGGATGGGAACTCAGATTACCGCATATGGATCTTACAGTTGACAGATTTGGCATTAATTTTCGGTATTGTATTGAGCCAGGCCTGATTTTAGTTCATTCGAAACTCATTCACTTACACACAGTTCAAATCAGATTCTTTAAGGCTTCTCTGTTTGACAGTATGTAGTTTAAAAACAATTTAACCCCATGTACCAGGTTTCAGATTACTTAGTTACAGTAAAAAAGCAAATTGTTCATTGCATAATTCATGGAATAACTTTTTTTACTTGTCGCATGTAATTCAGCCTTCCATTGAAGTGACTGCTTCCTACATTACAAAATTTCCAATTACTGATGTTCCTCCCTTATAATGATCTTACCATGGATATTGGGAATAGAAGCTATATGTGGCATGCTGCTTTCATATCCTTCTCTGCTCTCTGGAGATGACTTGGTCAGAGCTAGTGTCATACGCGAGGAGTTCCACCAATTGTCTCTTCCCGATTGTGAGCCGCCGAGAAAGTATCTGCCTGCCTCGCACCTTCCTCCTTCGCATGGCGACGTGTGGAAGTGGGACTGCCTCTCCTCCACCGATCTGGAGTGCTCGAGGGCAAAGCCGTAACACAGAGAGTTTCTATCGGAAAACTGTCCATAGGCACAGGATATAATGTCATGCTGGGAATGTGGCTGTGACCCATCTGTGTGATCCAGAAGCTGTGGGGAAGCGTTGTCGGTGAGGGGACTTCCTCCCCAGTGGCTCTCATGGTCTGATTCAGATCTTTCTGTATGGAAACCCGAATACTGTTATAGCGGGAGAAAAATAGAAAGTTACTGAAAGGATCACACATTGGCACGTGGGTTTTATTTACACTTACCTTAAATAATGAAAACAAATCTCTAGTCATTCTTGCTCCTGAGGAGTTCTACAAACACCATCCTTTATAATCTTTGTTCTTTCTGTGTTTTCAGACACCAAAATCAAAGAACAAAGAAAAGTACAGCACATGAACAGGCCCTTTGGCCCTCCAAGCCTGTGCTGATTATAATGCCCTGACTAAACTAAACAATCCTCTGTCCTTACTTGGACACCATTCCCCTATTCCCTTGTTATTCATGTGCCCATCCAAATATCTCATAAATGTTATAAATGTGCCTGTTTCCACCACCTCCTCTGGCAGCTTCCAGGCACCCATCACTTTCTGTGTGAAAATTTTTTTCTCCGCACGTCTCCCTCAAAATTGCCTCGCCTCACCTTGAACCTGTGCGCCCTCATAATTGACACCTCCACCCTGGGAAAAGTCCTCTGACTATCCACCTTGTCTATGCCTCCAATAATTTTGTAGACCTCTATGGGGTTTCCATTCAATCTCTGCTTTTTCAATAAACACAATCCTAGTTTATTCAACCTCTTCTCATTGCCAATGCCCTCAAGACCAGGCAACATCCTGATGAAAGTTCTTTGCACTCTCTCCAAAGCTTCTATGTACTTCTAGTAGTGTGGTGAGCAGAACTGCATGCAATCAACCTTAATTAGACTATTCCCTACTCTTTCCTAATATCTAAAAGCTGGTCTCTCTCTCAGCAACCTGGAGGCCTACCTCCCCGAGAGGGGGCTTCAGGTTTCAAGGAAAGACACGAATCTTCATGAAAGGGTGATGTGTACCTTCAGTAAGTCTCTCCATTGGGCACAGGTGGCCCAAGTAAGAGGGACTCTCCAATTGTTACAGGAACAAGATGAAAGGTGACGTAATAGAGGGATATAAGAGGTATTGATTGAGTGGATAGTCAGAGGCTTTTTCCCAGGGCTGAAATGGTTGCCACAAGAGGGGATTAAGTACAGAGGAGATGACAGGTGTAAGATTTTCACTCAGAGAGTGGTGGGTGTGTGGAATGGGCTGACGGCAATGATGGTGGAGGCGGATTCGATAGGGTCTTTTAAGAGACTTTCAGGTAAGTACATGGAACTTAGTAAGATACAGGGTTATAAGTAAGCCCAGTAGTCTCTAAAGTAGGGACATGTTCGACACAATTTTGTGGGCCAAAGAGTCTGTATTGTGCTGTAGTTTTCCTATGTTTCTATGTTTTTAACAAAAAGATTTGAGAAATAAAATCATGGCTCAAAGAGTGGTTTTGGAAGAAAAGGTTTTATTTCATGCGGCACTGGAATAAATACTCAGGAAAAAGGAAGCTATTCAGTTGGGATGGGCTCCAGTAAAACCAAGTTGGGATCAGTGCCCTGGTGAATTATATATAACTTGAACGATAGATATGACTTTAAAGTAAAAAAGTACCGGACGGTTCAGAGGAAGGAAGGTTTACGAATCTAAGCAGAAAGTTTAACATAACAGAACAGTGGCTAGAATTTTCCAGCTGTTCCCAGTGGTGAGATCTTCCAGAACTCCACCAGCAACCCCTACTGTGCATTGCCTAGCAGTAGGGGGAGGGGGTTTGCAAATAATGGGGGCCATAAGATGCCGCCACCAGCCAATATTGGGCTGCCTCCGCGAAACACACTGATACGTCCAATGTGCAATCTGCAGACTCTACCTATTTTGGTGAAGGCAAGCAAAGGGAACAGGAGGGACAGAGTTTAACAGTAATAATGTATCAGTGAATAGGATCCATATAAATACTAATTGTAAAAAATATAATTAAATGTTCTTTATCTGAAATTGCAAAGCACTTGCAAAAACTGAATGAACCAATACTACAAATAGAAATATGAGATTTAGATTGAATCGTCATTATAAAAATTTGTTTGCAAGGTGATCAAGTTTGGGAAATAGACGTTTTTTAAGTCCACAACACTTTGTAACGAAAGGTAAAATGGAAAACAAAAAGGGGTCAGCCTGTTAATTAAGGGCGACATCAAGGCATTAGTGAGAAAAGTTTCTGGCTTAGAAGATCAGGAATTGTTATTTTTAGGCAGTCTGTTGGGATTGAGGATGACTTATTTCCACTCTTGTTCAATGGATTCCGAGATGGCTGGTAAGTCCAATGTGCATCCTGCAGACACTGTCACATGCGAGGTGAGTATCACTTGAATGGTTTGACAGATGGGTTATTTGGAGCTTTGTGCTCTCCCTCCAACTCCACTGCTTCACCTCCGCATGTTCGTAACAAAGTCACTGATGTGTTCACTGCTCTCCCAAATGAATCTTCTCCATTTTGGCCAGTCACAAGTTAGGAACATGCATGAGTCTAGTAAAATCAGTATGAGTGCAGGTTAGGAATGGGAAAGGTCAGAATGCTGGTGGGAGGTGTATACAGGTTCCCTAATAGTGGTTATATGGTTGGAAAGAACATTAAACAAGGAATAATTGGAGCTTATAACAAATGCCATGTAAATGGGAGGGGGGGGTGGAAAAGTGACATCATGGGAAAAGTGACATCATGGGATTGTCACTAGATTAGTAAACCAGGGACCCAGTTTAATGTTCTGGGGGCCTGGATTCAATAAATATTAAATTCAATAAAAATCCGACCATGAAACCGTTGTCATTTTTTGCAAAAATCCATCTGATTCATTAATGTCCTTTAAGGAAAAGATCGTCCATCCTTACTTGGTCTGGCCTACATGTGACTCCAGAACCACAGCAATGTCATAGAATCATACAGAGCTTAAAAGGTTCTTTGGCCCATCAAGTCTGCACCGACAATAACTATCACTAAAGATGTGCAAATCCCAATTTCCTTCAGTTGGCCAATAGCTTTCATTGTTATGCCCATCCAAATATTTATTAAAGATCAGAAAAATTCCTGGTCTCCACTACTTTCCCAGGCAATGCATTCCAAATTCCCAGCACCTTCTTGTGAAAAATGTTTTTGCTCAAGTCCTCTCTGAATCTTCTGCCCCTTATTCCAAAACTATGCCCCCTCATGATTGACCCCCTAAACAACGGGAGCAGCTGCTTCCTATTTGCCTTGTCCGTACCCTTCATAAAGGAAAGGCTCTGTGCCTTAGCCAAAACAGCTTCAGAATCTCGAATTCGGAAGTTCCCAACCAAAATGATATCTATAATGATTTGATAGATTGGAGGAAGGATAGGAAAGAGAGGGAGGCTGTATTTCACACATACGCAGTTCATGGAGACAGCTTCACATTTGAAAGTGCAGCTTCCTTCAAGCATAAGCAATTTTGGTCACTCAGATTTCCCAAACACAACTTGTGGGTGTAAGATATTTGAGGGAAAGTTACTTGGAGAGGTCAGGTACTCTTTTCAAGAGATAGGACACCCATTTGGGAAAGGTCAAATGCTCTTTGAGATGTCAGGTACCCCTTTGGGAAAGTTAAGAGTGGACATGAATGGGCACAAAAAGTGGGTGAGTCTTTGGAATTGGTCAAATTGAGATGTCATTCAAAACACCTATCCTTTAAACAAAGAAAAAGGCAGCCTGCAGTTGAATATAATCAGTCTTTGCAATTTCACTAGAAGTTTGATGACATAGGCCTGAGGGTCACTATTTTAAGGTTAGTGCTGCTTGATTGCATCCACCTATCATTATCACAGTGGGGGGCTTATAAATTTGCTGTTTAAGTTAAAGCCCAAAAAGATTATAAAGGAATTAGCTCTCTTTGATTTATGCATACAAATACAAATGTTTGTTTTACAGGGGAATTAAGTAAGTATTGAAAGGATTCAAATGTATTGAATGGAATTTTATCAATGAGTATTATATTTTTGATATAGTGATCTGAAATAGATACTTAGAATTTTAATTTATTTAATCTCACTAAATTTGCCCATGGTTGATACTAGATGAGTTGTCATGGAAGGTATATAAAAAACGTTTGCTGGTGGGGACATGGGTTAGCATTAATTGGTACCAAGTTGACGCAAGAGCTATCATGGGCTATGAGTATGAGTTGGGATCATGGGGAGGTACGAGTTGACACTATATTGTTATTGGGGCTAATAAGAGTTATCGGGTTAAGTGAGGGGATCATGGATTAACATGAGTTAGCACTAATTTTGCAGAGAGGCTATAAAGTGCTATAAGAATATGGGGTTCAATTATATGTTGGCGCAAACATAACATGGAGGATATGGGGCCATGGAATTGGACGGGGGCATCAAGTGGCATGAGATGACATACAGATGACATGGGGAATATATTGGCATGATGGGGTGCAAGAGATAAGAGGTACAGAGCTATTATTGGTTTTACTACTATCTTTACAACTAGGATGAAGTTAGGCCTTTTAAACAGCCTGCCTTGCCAGTTGGCTGTCTCTTTAGCTGCCTATAAGCTCTTTCTGGGAGTGGTAAGCTCAAGTCCAGATAGCACCTGCATTCCTGAAATGAAAATTTAACTGTCCAGGGCATTATCTCCTGAGCTGGGCTCACGGAGTAGGGAACTTTCCCAACTTGAGAGCAAAACTTTGACTCCTTGTATCTGAGGGTGGCATGATGGCACCATGGTTAACAATGCTGCCTCACAGTGCCAGGGACACATGTTTCATTCCAACTTGGGTACTGCATGTAGTTTGCACATCTCCCTATGTCTGTATGTGTTGCCTCTGGTGCTCCGCTTGCCTCCCATACTCCCAAGATGTGTTACAGATGAACATTTAGAAAGAATTCAATCTGATTGTATCACAGCTCGATATGGCTCTTGCACTGCCTAAGACTGCAAGAAACTACAAAAGATCATGAATATCGTTCAATCTCTCAGGTAATCAGCCTTCCATCCAATGACTCTGTCCACATGTCCCACTGTCTTGGCAAAGCAGCCAGCATAATTAAGGGCCCCATGCACTCCGGACATTCTCTATTCCGCCTTCTTCTGTCAGGAAAAAGGTACAAAATTCTGAGGTCATGTCCAACTGACTCAAGAGCAGCTTCTTCCCTACTGCCCACAGACCTTTGAATAGACCTACCTCATATTAAGTTGATCTTTCACTGTATCCTAGCTATGACTGTGACACTACATTCCGCACTCTCTCGTTTCCTTCTTTATGAACAATATGTTTTGTCTGTATAGCGCGCAAGAAACAATACTTTTCACTGAATGTTAATACAAGTGACAATAATAAATCAAATCAAATCAAAATCAGGTTTGCGGATTAGCCAAGTTAAACTGCCCCTTAGTGTCCAAAGGTGTGTCTTGGCTAAATGGATTAGCAGTTAAGTGCATGGGGTTACAGGGATAATGTGGGACAAGGTGGACCTGGGTAAGATGCTTTGTTGGGAGAATCGATGCAGACTTGATGGACCAAATGGCTTCATTCTGAACTGTAGGGATTCTACAATTCTATTCTATGATTCTACAAGATTCTATGATTTAATCTTCATGGTAGAAGAACACAAATTATACACCAGAAATAGAGGGTAACCAAGTAGATAATATTAACATACAAATTAAGAGTATTTATAGGCCAATTGGTCCCTCGAGCCTGTTTTGCCATTTGATAAAATTATGGCTGACCTAACTGTAACCCCAACCACATACACCTGCTTTCTCTGATAGCCTTTCACCTCCTGGTTACTCAAAAATCTATCTCGCTCTGCCTTAAAACTATTCGAAAACTCTGCTTCCATGGTCTTTTAAGGAAGAGAATTCCAGAGACTCTCAACCCTCTGAAAGAAAAAATATTTATCTCGTGTCCATCTTAAATTGGTAGCATCTTATTTTTAAACAGTGAGCTGTGGTTCCAGGTTCTCCAACAGGAGGAAACATCTTCTCCACATTTACTCTGTCACTACCCCTCAAAAACGCAATGGAATCAATATCAGCAGAGACAAAGAGTATTGGAAAAACATCTAAAAAGATTACATTGTAGGATTCTAAAAGAGGCAGCTGCAGAAATAGTGGATGCACAGATTATGATTTTGTAAAATTTCCTATCTTCTAGAATGGTCCCAGCAA
Source organism: Sphyrna mokarran (assembly GCA_024679065.1). Taxonomy (NCBI): domain Eukaryota; kingdom Metazoa; phylum Chordata; class Chondrichthyes; order Carcharhiniformes; family Carcharhinidae; genus Sphyrna; species Sphyrna mokarran. The sequence continues at coordinate 35,679,594 of JAGIQG010000005.1, read as the reverse complement.
ATTACAAGTTGGCAATTGTAATTCCGTAGTCAGAAGCTTTTTTCCAGGCTGGAAGAGTCAATTACTAGGGAGCATAGATTTAAGATGTGAGGGCCAATGTTTAAAGGAGATGTATGAGGCAAGTTTTTACACAGTGGGTGGTGGGTACCTCCAACTTGCTGCCAGGGGAAGTAGTAGAAGCAGATACAATAGTGACTTTTGACAAATAGTGCATCTTGACAAATACATGAACAGGATGGGAATAGAGGGATATAGTCCCCAGAAGGGTAGGAATTTTAGTTCAGATGGTCAGTGTAGGCTTGGAGGCCAAAAGGCATCTTCCTGTGCTGTAATTTTCTTTGTTCTCTTTGTTCAAATTATTGGAATGGAAGGAGATTGGTTGGGCAAGAAGCAAAAGGTAGGGAAAATCAAGTCTTTTTAAGTTGGCAGACTGTGGCGAACAGAGTGCCACCAGGATCACTGCTGGGGCCTCAGCTATTTACAATTGATTTGAATGATTTAGACAAGAAGTCTATGAATAATGTACCAAAGTTTTTAGATGATACAAACCTCTGAGAGGATGCAAAGAGGCTGCAAAGAAATACAAACTAGTCAAGTGAGTGCTCAAACAAGGTGAAATATATTATCAATAAGTTTGAGGTTATTCATTAGCACAGTAAAATATTTTTCAAAAGCATGAAACTCAGGTGTCAGTACTCTGAACAAAGCTCTGATTGAGTTAATTTGCCCACTTTGTGTGATTGGGAAAGCATACTGACTGGTACAAGTGTATTTGTATCTGAGCCCTCACCATCTCCAGTCAGAGATTAAAGATTATGCCAATAAAGCACCAACTGGTTCAGCCTCAATTGGAGCAGTGTCCGGATCAGTGTAACAATCTTTGGGAAGGCTCGCCATCACCTTTTCAGGGGCAACTAGTGACGGGCAAGAAATGCTGGCTAGCCAGTCCATGTCTCATGAATAATTTTTAAAAAAGACATGAAACATTAGAAAGCGGGCAGGAATAATTTATGAGAATGTTTCTGGGATGAAGGTCTGGGGGTAGAATGGTGAAGCTGAGTTTTTCTTTTTCAAAAAAGAGAAGGTTGAGAAAAGAATTAGAAGAGATGTCAAAAATTATTAGGGATCCAGTAAGAGTAGATATGACTGCAGGAACAAAAACCAGAGGAATTTTAAAGTGAATGGCAAAACAACCAAAGATGGTATAAATAAATATGAATTGAATAGTTTTTTTTTTACAAAGTAAGCAGTTAGAATTGGGAATGAATTGCCTGAGAGGTACTGAAGGCCATTTCAATCAGGGTTTTCAAAGGGGAAGTGGAAAATTACCCGTCTGAAAAAAACAGAAAAGCATGGCTATGGAGAAAGGGTGGGAGAGTGTGAACTAGCTGAGTTTCTCTTGCACAGAGCCAACGTGGACCTATTTTTATCTTCATTCATGGGATGTGGGCATTGCTGTGTAAAGCCCATCCCTATAATCCCTCGAGAAGGTGTTGGTGATCTGCCTTCTTGAACTGTTGCAGTCCAAATAGCCTCCTTCTGTATTGCAACCACTCTGTGATTCCATCTGTCTTTGGTTCGGTCTTCAAACTGGAACCTCAAATTGCAGAGAGGAAATATTGCAGGTATTAGAAATTTAAACTAAAACCACTATCTCTGAGGAAAGGTCACTGATCTGAAACCTGGAGTTTGTTTTGTTTTCCACAGATGCTGAGTATTTCCAGCACTTCCTGTTTCTAAATGCAACTCGACACCATTGATGTGACTATAGATAAATGTTCAGAGATAGATAGATTCCCTTTTCTTATTCATTCATAGGAATTGAAGCTTCACTGGCTGGCCAGCATTTATTGCCCAAGCCTAGTTGCCTGAGGACAGTTAAGAGTCAACCACATTGCTATGGTTCTGGAGTCACATGTAGACCAGACCAGGTGAGGACAGCAGATTTCCTTCCCTAAAGGACATTAGTGAACTAAAGAGGCTTTTCCAACAATCAGCAATGGTTTCATGGTCATCAGCAGACTTTTAATTCCAGATATTATTTATTGAATTCAAATTCCACCATCTACTGTGGCGATATTCGAACTCAGGTCCCCAGTAAAAGTAAGGGGATCAAAGGTTATGGGGAAAAAGCAGGAGAATGGGATTGAGAAACATATTAGCCATGATTGAATGGGGACCAGACTCGATGAGCTAAATTCTGCTCCTATATCTTATGGTTTTATGGAGTATACTCGGGCATCTGAGGGGGCATACTTCTGAAATTGTGCAAAACAACATCAATGTCATAACTGCTTACAGAAACCACTAACGCAATAATTTGATACTGATACTTTTTCAGAAGTAAAAGGGAATAGTACAGAGACATACCATTCACTCATACACTTTCCGGGGAGGCAAGACAGGGCACCGAACACATCTACTTAAGCACACATGAGGAACACTGGTCACAGGTTTTTACTGCAGTGGAAATGTACAAATACAAATGTACTGCAGTGGAAATGTTCAGAGTACCCTGCTCTTCTCTAATTTGCAGGTGGTCCATTTCAACTGTATGCATTTGAAACTTGAGTTTTACATTTTTTTAATGAAGTTGGCACGTTTTTTGCCATAATACCACAAAATGGAACGACTCCATTTCTTGTTGTTGCTTTGGAAATCTACTATGGCTGTCACAGTTTAAGATGAGACAATTTTTCAACCACTGAACACAGACAAAAATTCTTCAGCTCAAAGGCTCATAGCCATTCAAGTATTTGCAGATCTTGATGAAAATTGATTTGAATATTTCCCTGCCTAATTAGTGCATAACTTTCAACACACTTGCCAACTTCAATGTTCCTGTCACAGTAGAGCAGAGGGCTTAAAGCTACGCATGACGCTGTTACACCATGGACCCCAACAATATGGCAGCTGGACTGCCACACATCATTTACCAGCCTTACCAGTGGAACTCCAAGCCGATCTATTCCTATTGCATGAAGTCAGCTAATTTACAGACATTCTTAGCACAAAACTTCTGATGTCCTGGAAGAGTATGGGGGTCATATAGGTAGCTAACAACTTTTAACAGGTTGATGACGGTCAAAAAGGATGCATAGTTTTGATGGGTCACACAGTTGCAGCTACAATAAAAATACCCCATTATTGGAGTCCATGACACAAGAGAATAAGTGATCTTTCATAGCCAAGAGGACTAACAGAAAGACAGCAGATGAGTTTCCTTGAAAGCCTCCATCATAGTGTCCAATGCAAATAGGCCCCAGTGTCTGGAATGTTGTTCTGTCACTGTTGGTGTATCATGAGGCTTATCACTCATTTACATTTAAATAGGAATGTTAAATGATCTATAAGCTCTGTCTGAACGGAGACTCCAAGTGCCAGGAGCACATGGGACCCATACAAAGAAGCGCTGTGCACTTTGTGTGCTGAGTAAGCTTCTGCAGCTAATTATGGAAGATGTCTGCACCCAATATACTGCAGTGCTTTGGGGATACATTAGCTTTTATATGATAATATTATGCTTTAACAATTTTGACCCATAATCTGTCACATGAGTTCTCTCAAAGCTGAACACAGTCATTATGAATATTTGTTGCATTGATGTAATCACTGGCTGGAACAACTATAATCTGTAGGAAAATGCAGAACTGATGATCATTTTTTTAAAACTAGAAAGCCTCAGACAAAGGTAGGTGCTGGGGGCACCTTTCTTTTCGGGGAGTCTTTCTGGGAAGAGTGGAGATGTCGTAACCCCATCCTAGAACTGGAAAGCCATGCTGCAACTTGCTGTCTTTTCAGTGGGTGAGCGCATCAGATTTGACAGGCACATTTCTTCCTCACTCTGCAGTGTTGGCAATGGAGGTGTTGGACAGGCACATCCTGCAACATCACTAAGGATGTCAGCCTTATCCTCATTGACTGTCAGCCCCAATATATTTTGATGTTAACCATATCGACTCAAAACAGCAAGTCATTATCACATGTTCGAAGCACTGATGGCATCATGAACCCCACATTAGAAGCAAATTAAATTAACATGTAGTGTGTGATTTTCCCAGCCTGCTGCACTGCTCAAATAGTGCAGTGGGCTGGGAAATTCCAGCGGGAGCAAAAGAACAGGATTCGCAACTGGTGGCCGAGATAGTGGGAGCTGGTGATTGGGAAGCTGGCAATATCGCAGGTGGAGGAGGGAGCATTTGCCAACTGATCTCCCAGTAAATACAGTAAACTGGGAGATCAGCGCATGTGCACTACGCCCCCTCAGGCAGGATTAGACTCCATTCCCATCCTTATTGGTGTAAATTTCCTAATGTCCTCTGTGCTGCTGTAAATTCATCTCGCTAAGCTCACCAAAAAAATGGGCGGGAAAATCTCCCATATTCTCACACTTAGACACTTAGTTTTTTTGGGGAGAATCACGCCTGTAGAGTTAAAATTGCTTTATACTTAAAATTAGGAATTTACTATGCAGACATTCGCAAAACTATGGCTCCCAGTGTCCCATCTTGAAGTATCTGACAGCAGTAATGTGCTACAGCACTTTCCCACAGTATTTTGTCAGCAACTCAACAATAATGGCAATTGGAGGGAGCTCACCTGAGGATAAGGTGATGCTCTTTGTTTGGATTTAGTTCGGCTGAGACGGGACTTGCTCGTCTTCCTGGAGTCTGTGATGGTTGGCGTTGAGTTTGCGTATGAAAAAGATGGTTTTGTTGCTGTCACTTGATCTAGTGACAGTTGCAATCCCTTGTACTCAGCATCCCTGAAAGCAGTCAAAATATAAATCTATTAGATTTGGTGAATACATATAAAGACCTCCATGAATACTCTGTTAAATCATACTAGCCCTGGTTTTCAGTGGCCTCTTAAAACCCTGAATAGTTGACTGTAGCTGACCATCTCCTTGTCACTTTCACCTAACTTCAGTCTCACAAAGAACACAATGGTGGAACAAGGCGTACTACTCATCAACCTTGCTCCTCCCATACACCATGTCCAACTACCCCATCATGAGTTCTATCCCACCTCAAATCTTCTGCAGGAAAGATCGACCTGATTGGTCCCTAAAGCCAAAAGGCTGATAAGCAAAATAACAGAATTACACAAAATTCAAAGCACAGAAATAGGCCTAACTTGTCTATCAGCCTCCTCCACTCCATTTAATTTGTATGTGCATAGCCTTCCATTATTCCTCAATCCCTTTGAAGTTTCCCTTTCAAAGCATCAACGGTAGTCACCTCAACTATCCTGTGTGGTAGTCAGTTCCACATTTTAATTATTCTCCAGGCATTATTCATTCATCACCTATTTTCCTGGGGCAGCGCAGTGGCACAGTGGCTAGCATTGCTGCCTCACAGCACCAGAGACTCAGGTTCAATTCCGGCCTTGAGTGACTATCCGTGTGGGAGTTTGCACATTCTCCCTGAGTATGCGTGGGTTTCCTCTGAGTGTTCTGGTTTCCTCTCGCTGTCCAAAGATGTGCAGGTTGTTTGGATTGACCATGCTAAATTGCCCCTAGCATCCCAATATGTGTAGGTTAGAGGGATTAGCCATGGTAAACATGTGGAGTTACGGGGATGGGGCGGATGAATACTTTTGTCAGCAAGTCAGTCCTGACTCAATGGGCCGAATAGCCTTCTGCATTTAGGAATTCTACGATGAAATGTGCAACCATTCTACTGAATTTCTGCCCCACGCCATTCCTGCCACCAGGCAGGAAACATTGAAATTTGTGAGCATTTTACCGTCCAGAGCTATGCTTCCACTCTTTAACTTCCAATCCCAGTGTTGACGGATACTTAGTCAACTCTTTTCTGAAAGAGTTCATTTAGTCAGCCTCAATTAGTAAGTCCTTGAAAAGTCTCATGCAGCAGAGCAGAATTCTAACTGGTCAAACTGACTCACTCCCACCATGTAAAGTACATACTTCACACACAACATTAAAGTACAATGTCCTGTGCAAGCCCAAAGAATCCATCATTTGTCCATGTGCTGTTCTTATCCATTATAAAACCTCATTGACTCTGTTATGTAAAATATTAATTCGTGTTGACACGTTATTTGTAAGTGCGATGAATGATTAAATAAAATAGGATACAATCGCTTATCTTTTTAAATCTGACCTGCACAAGAGTGTATTTGAGCAACCTTTCTGTTAAACTAGCTGTACGTTTATCATGATTCAACATACTCATGTGAGCTAAGAATTGCAGAGAGATTTTAATCATCTTAATACTGGATCTCTGCACTGGTCACAGTTACAAAGTCCCAAAGTAAACTGCGTAGATTTAACTAGTCCAAGGATCAATGATCCAGCAAATTTGTCTCACCAGTAACCAGTAATCTGAAAGGCTCCAAAGTAAATATTCTCCTTCCTTTATGGCTGACAGCATTCTGCACTTCCATTATCCCACTACTCAGTGAAAAAGTGTGATCAGAAATATCTTCCTGAAAACATTATTATATATACTGGTCAATCTTCCCTTGCATATAGAGAGTATAAGCATCAGGTGAAGTAGGGTTAAAGGATTGTATATAATCTATTTTTATTTTCATAATGCTTTCATTTTATATTATGATTTGCAGCTAAACTGCAAACCATACTTAAGTGTGAGAAACATAAGGAGAAGTCTGAAAGTTTATTTATTAGTGTCACCAGTAGGTTTACATTAACACTGCAGTGAAGTTACTGTGAAAATCCCATACTCTGGCGTCCATTCAGGTACACTGAGGGAGAATTGTGCAAGGAAACTGGAGCATCAGGAGGAATCCCACACAGACTCATGGAGAACGTGTAGACTCCAACAGACGTCATAATCACCTGACATTTTGTAACCAATGAAGCACTTTTTGAAGAGTTATCATTGTTGTAGCGTAGGAAATGTAGCAGCCAAACTGCCCTCAGCAAATTCCATAAACAGCAATATGACCATGACCAGATAGCCTATTTCTTTATAATTTTGAATGAGAGATAAAAATTGGTGAGGACACTGTGATTAGCATCCTGCTCCTCTTCCTTTACACCCACCTGAAAGTGCTTCAGTAGAGTTTTGGTTTAATCCCAACCATAATACAGCACCTCCACAAGTTCAATTCTAGAACATAGAACATTACAGCACAGAACAGGCCCTTCGGCCTTCGATGTTGTGCCGACCAAAATAAAAAGCAATGCCCCTCCAAACTAAACCATTCCCTTCTCTTCCATATACTTATCAATTAACCTCTTAAACGCCACCAAACTTGGCGCATCTACAACAGCTGCAGGCAGGGCATTCCACTCCCTAATCACTCTTTGAGTAAAGAACCTACCTCTGATATCCGTCCTATAACTCATACCCCTTAATTTAAAGCTGTGTCCCCTCGTGCTAGCTTTCTCCATCCTAGGAAAAAGGCTATCACTGTCCAGTGAAAAATCTGACCTCAGTGTTGAGGTCAATTCTCCCTCAGTGTTGCATTGAGTGTTTGTCTTAATTGTCATGCTCAAGTCTGGAGCGGGACTTAAACCAGAACATTCCAATTCTACTGCAAGATTCCTACCAACTGAGCCACACTAAGCACCAAAATAAGAAAAAAATTACTCAAAGCTGCTCCTGTGCCATTGATGTTTGCTCAGCGAAAAAGTGGCAAAAATACTGTTTACACTATTCAGTGGTGTTTCTGTCATATTTACAGTGAAGTAACACCAGTGAAGCAGATGCAATCTGGAGAATGTTTTTCTGGCAAGTATTGGAATATCTGAGATTCTCTGCATTACTGGTTAAGGAGCTGGGGGATGGGCAAAGTTTGAATCTATTTGAAATGAATTTAATCAAAATACACTATGGAACTTCAAATAATATGTTGGCATTCAGCCAGGATTGTGATGAATTTGACTAAAGAGGAGAATTTCCATTAATTGACCATCACCAACTTTTACAGATGCACCATAAGAAAGCATTCTTTCTGGTTGCATCACAGCTTGGTATTGCTCCTGTTCTGTCCAACACAGCAAGAAATTACAAAGCGTCTTGAGTGAAGTCCCAGTCCATCACTCAAACCAGCCTCCCACCCATTGAAACTGTCTACACTTCCCGCTGCCTTGGCAAAGCAGCCAGCACAATTAAGGACCCCATGCACCCCAGACATACTTTCTTTCACCTTCTTCTGTCTAAAAAAAGATACAAAAGTCTAAGGTCATATACCAACTGACTCGAGAACAACTTCTTCCTTGCCATCAGACTTTTGAATGGACCTCCTCAAACTAAGCTGATCTGCCTCTACACCCTAGCTATGACTGAAACACTACTTTCTGGGAAAGCCACCAGCACCTCTATTTTCTCAGAAGACTAAGGAAATTTGGCATGTCAACTCACACCAACTTTTACAGATGCACCATAGAAAGCATTCTTTCTGGTTGTATCACAGCTTGGTACGGCTCCTGCTCTGCCCAAGACTGCAAGAAACTAAAAAAGGTCATGAATGTAACCCAATCCATCACACAAACCAGCCTCCCATTCATTGACTCTATCTATACTTCCCACTGGCTCAGCAAAGCAACCAGCATAATTAAGGACACCACGCACCCCAGACATTCTCTCTTTCCCCTTCTTCCTTCAGGAAAAAGATACAGAAGTCTGAGATCCCATACCAACTAACTCAAGAACAGTTTCTTCCCTAGTGCTGTCAGACTTTTGAATGGACTACCTTGCATTAAGTTGATCTTTCTCTACACCCTAGCCATGACCATAACATTACATTCTACACTCATTTCCTTCTTTATGACTGGTATGTTTTGTCCATATCACGTGCGAGCAACAATATTTTTCACTGTATACTAACACATGTGAAAATAATAAATGAAACAAAATCAAAAATTGTTTGCCATGCAGGTCACCCCATCGTAAGTCTTCAGCTAGGGCAAAGTCATTGAACTATTTGGGACAAATTCCTTGAATATATGGATGTGCCATAGAAATGCACACAAATCCCTGGAAATTCAGAGGCCCTTCTGACAGGGGCATCTGGGCCAAAGACAGTACTCCAATAAATCTACATTTTTTCCAGTCAAGGGGCAAAGTAATCAACTGTCATGTGCCTTCTTCACTTCAGGACTCAATTAAAACTGAAAAGATGACCTCTGGTAAAGGCAAAATACTGTGAATGCTGGAATCTGAAACATAAACAGATAATGCTGGAAAATCTCAGCAGGTCTGACAGCATCTGTGGAGAGAGAATTGAGCCAATGTTTTGAGTCAGAGCTGATCTCTGAACTCAATTGGGAGGCAGCTTTTTATAGCCTTTACACACCCAACCAGCAACAAGACAGCAGAAAGATTTCACTCCTCCTTTCCCCAGTCAGAACTTCAATCTCACCTAAAGTGAAGCTGAAATCTGGTACATCAGAGTTCTATAGCAAATTAAGACCAGTGACAGATCTGGCCCTAACACAAGAATCTGAGGAAGATGGATGAGAGCCCCGTTTACATATGGAAGCAAGATATTCACCAAACATATGTAGGCCAACTGATGAACCTGATGATATTCACCCTCTATATGGTCTCTCTCTCTCTCTCCACACACTTGTCCACGTGTACACACACATACATACACACACACGCTCACACACTCTCTCTCTCTCTCTCTCTCTCTCTCTCTCCTCATAGTCTCTCCACCCAGGGCACACACTTTTTCATCGCCTCACGCGCTTTCTCAGACAGTCTTGCAGTCACTCACCTGCTCAGGTGTTAGTGGGCTCCTTTTTCCACTGTCTGATGCTCCACACTTGACACCAGGGTTCACTGGTGAGTCTATCAGCAGCAAACTAAGGACAGAAATGGCCTGTGAATAGAGAGACAGCACCATGCAGAATCTCCCATTCAAACTTACCTGTTGGATTGGGATTTTGAAGACTGGCTTCAGGAACTGTGTAGAGGGGTTTTGTGGGCCACATCTGGGTCCATGAGTATGTTGGTCAAGCTTCAGTATTTTTTTTGAGTGGGCAAGTGATTTATTTTGTTTCTTATATTATAACAGTGCCAACATTTCGATGATTGTTCATTGTCTCTAATATTCTGAGGTTATGAAAGGCGCTATAGAAATACAAGTCTTTTTTATTAGGTCACAATGGATCACATTCTGCTGTAACTTATGCTGATGCCAAAAGCACGGAAAACAGAAGTCCAAACCCTTAACACAGATGAGAAATAAAGCTCTCAGAACCAACACTGAAATATACTCTCTGTGCAAGATGAGAGGCGACATAGACAGACTGAGATATTTTGGTCCTAATCCTATGGTCTCCAGATCATTGGAGACCAAACGTAACTCTCCTGATGCATGTCAGGACCCTGTGGAAGTCCTATCACACTGACCTCTGTCCACAAAGTCTGAATTTCCAACAGGCAATTCCCCTGCTCCTCGGAACTCTCTGTAGAAGTTCCCAAATCCGAACTAGATTCAGAGACTTTGGATGGTATTTTGAGATTTCATCTGCATACTTACCCTGGAAATGTCACACAAACAGATCTTACTCTTGGGTAAAATTTAACTCTTGGGTCTAACTTTAAGTCTTCCTCTTGGGTAACTACAGAATTCAACACCAACACACCCCCCCCCCATCTCGCCCACTACTGTCCCCAGTACTGACCCATTCACACTGACCCATTGATACTTTTTGTCCCTCTCCAACTACCTCCACAGTCCCCTCACAACTCGCCCACCTCCCTAACTCTGATCCAACTGATTAACCCCTGACCTTGTGACCAAACTCCCTCAACTCCTCCTCACCGTGCCAAACCCTGACCCCCAACTTTCTCCTCAACCCTCAGCCAGACCTCACTAATCCCATAACCAACTAGCCTCCAACTTGACCCTTGCCCTCCTGCCATACTATACAGCTACCACCTTACACACATATCAGTCTATCCACTTACCACCTCATTTACCACTGGACCAGTTGATGGGCAACACGACAGCTCAGTGACTATCACTATTGCTGTGCAGATACATGGATTTGGGCCAATATCTGTGGGAGTTGGCACATTCTCCCCGTGCTTGCATGGGTTTTCTTTGAGTGCTACGGTTTCCTCCCACAGCCCAAAGATGTGCTCTTAGGCTGATTGGCAAAACAAATTCTCTGTAAATTGTCTCGCCAATTTGGTTCCAGTGCAGATTTCTATAAACATAGACAGGGGTCATGAGTGAAAGTGGGAACGTTGAGGTGGTAGCATGGGCTCTTTGGGCCGAAGGGCCTGTTTCCCATGCTGTGTTGTTCTTTGTTATTTATTTTACCTGCTTTCCAATGCAACTACCGCCCTACTCATCTGCCACTTCATCCAACAGCTATTTCATCCTCCTGCCATCCTGTCCCACTTAGCTCCCGCATAAACCTACATTACCACTTTGCCTATTCACCCATTCACTCATTCACCCATTCACCCAGTCATTAACATTCACACAGGACATTTCAAATTATGTTACTGCAACTAATGCTGATAAAAAGGTGGGCACAGTTTGTCTCCCCTCTCCAATACTACAGCATTGCGATGAAGTTCTCCACAGGATGATATCTATTCCCTGCATTTCAGAAGATCCCGACTGGGAATACATAGCTAAAAATGTGGCATTCTGTCAGGAAATTGAAAAGTTTGAGTGGAGCAGCAATCCGACAATGATTGCCACTTTGCGCTAAATCCAAGTATTTGTTTACATGCAGCCACTCCCAAAACATCATTCCTGACACTCTGCTATAAAATAAACACTTTACAAAAGCAACTGCATCAATAGGTTTGTTAAACTGAACTAGACAAAAAGCCAAAGAAAAAGAAACTTGGCGCAACAGCCTGTGTTTGAGTCTTTTGGAGCAGCGTGAGTAGTTAATAATTAACATCCATACAGCTCCTGGTGGTTTATGTGTTTTTCTTGGATATCCCTTATCTGCGGTGTGCGCATTATTTGTATTTGTTTTGTCTTAATCTGTTAAAGAAAACATCCTTTCTGGATCTATCACAGCTAGTTATGGCTCCTGCTTTGTCCAAGACTGCAAGAAACTACAAAGGGTTGTGAATGTAGCCCTATCCATCATGCAATCCAGCCTCCCATCCACTCCCTGCTGCCTCGACAAAGCAACCAAGGACACCCGGACATTCTCTCTTCCACGTTCTTCCATCAGGAAAAAGATATAAAAGTCTGAGATCACGTACCAACCAACTCAAGAACAGCTTCTTTCCTGGTGCCATTAGGCTGCCTTACATTAAGCTGATCTTTCTCTACATCCAATCGGTAATTGCAACAATATATTTTGCACCCTCTTCTTTCTATCTCTGCTATGTACTCTACGAATGGTATATATTGTCTGTATGGCGTGCAAGAAACAGTGGGCAGGATTTTACAGCCTTGCCCATCCTGAAACCGTAAAATCCTGTCCAATGTCAACGGATCTTCCCATTACCCACCCCTCGCCCACTCCAATTCCTGCGGCAGCTGGGCAGTAAAATTCCAGTGAATACTTTTTTACTGTAAGCCAATACAAGTAACAATAATAAATCAAATCAAATCAGATCACTGCTACACCAGTGCTTGACATAATGTGTATTTTTTGAGCTCTATGGTTTCTAGTTCTTGATAGCTTACTTCAAAAGAATAGGCTTAAATACCCAGTCTGGCTAATACCAGAGACTATAGGAAAAATGCAGTGCTGTCAGAAACACAAAACATCTTTTCAAGAAAAAGTTTAAACCATTAACCATCTTCCAGATCAGCAGCATATGCTAATCTGGTCAAACAATTAAAACATTTGTTTTATTCAATAAACACAATCTTGTCGAGGTGAGGGATGGGGGTGGGACAGTGAGTCGGCAGCATGGTGGCACAATGGTTAGCACTGCTGCCTCATAGCACCAGTGATCAGGGTTCAATTCCCGGCTTAGATCACTGTCTATGTGTCAGATTTGCACATTCTCCCCATATCTGCTTTGGTTTCTTCCGGATGCTCTGGTTTCCTCCTTTAGTCCAAAGATTGTGCAGGTTGGTTGCATTAGCCATACTAAAATTCTTCCTCACGAACAATGTGGCGACTAGGGGATTTTCACAGTACCTTCACTGCAGTGTTAATGTAAGCCTACTTGTGACAATAATAAATAAACTAATCAATAAATAAGTAGTGCTGGGATTCAATACACTCCATTTCAAGCACTGCATCAAACTCAGATGAACACCAGCACTGCAACATCAGTCACGTTGTGGATTTCTGAGTGAGACTGGCAATTGAATGTCAATTGCTCCTGAAGTGAGCTTAGTTCTAATTCTAGCTGCTGTAAAAGACAAACTTGCATTTTAGCAGCAACCTTCATGACATCAAGATGTTTGAATAGCACTTTACAGCCAATGAATTGCTTTTCAACATTCAGCATGTCCTGTACTGCAGGAAATGCAACTACCAATTTGTGTAGAGCAAAAAACACTGGCATTTACGTGGCAATGTGGAAAATTGCCAAAGTGTGCCTTGTCCACAAAGAGCAGGACAACCCAATCTGGTCAATTACTGCCACATTAGTCTATTCTCAATCACTACTGAAGTGATGGAAGGGGCTATAAACAGTTCTATTAAGCAGCACTTACTCAGCAAGACTGCAGCAGTTCAAGATGGCGGCTCATAACCACTTTTACAAGAGCAATTAAGGGTGGGCAATAAAATGCTAGACTAGCCAATGTCGTCCACATCACATGAAAAAAATTTTTAAGAAGGTCCGACAAACAGCAACGAAACACATTGACCAGATAATATGGTTTTTTTAAGTGCTGACTGAAAGATCAATAGTGGCCATGGAACCAGGGAGCACTCCAATGTTCTGCTTCATATTTTATGTTCACCCAAGAGATTAGATGGGAACTTGATTTAACATGTCTTTGGATAGACAGTACCTCTGGCACTGCAGCAATTCCTCACATTGTACTGGATCCAGCAATAGCCTAGAATTTGTGTTAAAATTGATAGAATCCCGACAGTGCAGAAGGAGGTCATTCGGCCCATCAGGCCTGCACCAACAACACCACCTAGGCCCTAACCCCGTAACCCGACATATTTATCCTGCTAATTCACCTGGCATTAAGGGTCAATTTAGCATGGCCAATCAACCTAACTCGCCTATCATTGGACTGTGAGAGGAATCCCTCACAGACTCAGGGAGAACATGCAAACTTCGCACAGATAGTGATCTGAGTATCTGGGAATCAAACCTCCCGTCCCTGGCGCTGTGAGGCAGCAGTGCTAACCACTGTGCCACCATACCACCAGGTACACTTCATTCAACTGATCTGAATCTGAACACAGCTTTGAGAAAGGAATCGCAAATTCATAACCAATTGCAAGTCGTCACATCTTGCCCCTAGTCTACATTTGGTTGATCTACATTTGGATCACCCTTCAAAAAAAGTAATCCACATGACTCCATTATTTTTGTGCGTGATAACATTGTATCAACAATGAAATATTCCTCTTCACCCTCCCCAGGCTGAGGGAATAAAGTTTTATTCCGGGTGCAATTGACAATTTTAGCACAGATTGCATCCGTTCTGAAAAGTGTTCCTCTTACCTCAAATATAACCCTACTCTGGCCTCCTCTGAGCCTCTCAAACAGCATTTGCATATCACTGCAGAGAACCTGCTGTGAACCAATGCAATTGGGCAGCGTCTCAAAACAACCTCTTTAAAAAAATCCATCCGATATTGAATCATGGAAACTTATGGTGACATTTGACTAAAATAGAAAACTATAAGTTTATCACAGAAAATAAGCATTCTTAATCACAATTAACCACCTCCGAGTAGCAATTTATATTACTGAAATTTACTTTTTAAAAAAGAAATATAAGATGATTTTCTAGTTGTACTGGAGTAGGTTATTGAAATTTTGGTAAATTAAAGCAGATTTAATACTTAAATCTACCTTAACTGTCCTTGCATCCAAAAGAAAAACATTTTTAGAGCCTTTCTGAAGATCTGCAAACAAGTACAATTATTCAAACTTTCGATGGTCATTAATTCTGAGGGCATTGTATGAATTGTATGAATGGAACAAGAACAGAAAATCTGAAAACTCTCAGCAGGTCTGATAGCATCTATGGGGAGAGAATAGTGCCAATGTTTCAAGTCAAGAACAGAAAATCTGAAAACTCTCAGCAGGTCTGATAGCATCTATGGGGAGAGAATAGTGCCAATGTTTCAAGTCAAGATGACCCTTTGTCAGACTATGGGTGGTTTCTGCTTCTAGCACGGTGGTTTTAAAACTAACGCAAAAGATCACAGAATCATAAGATACGCTAAATGCAAATCCTCCTAAATTTCCATAATCTTATGTATCAATTGTGACAGAAAAATGCCATCACAGTCAAGCAGAGACTCCAAGCCACTGTATTTAATGAAGATAGCAATGTGTAGGACTATGTAGAATTCATAGCATCCCTATCGAGCAGAGGGAGGTGATTCGGCTCATGGAGTCTGCACAGACTCCCTGATAGGTCATCTTACTTAGGCTCACCTCATCCCCGTCACCTCACTAATCCTCCTAACTGACTCATCTTTGGACACAAAGGGGCAATTTAGCATGGCCAATCCGCCTAATTTGCATCGTGGGATCATGGGAAGAAGCCAGAGCACCCAAAGGAAACCCATGAAGACACAGGGAGAATGTGCAAATTCCACACAGTCACCCAAGGGTGGGATCAAACCAGAGTCCCAGGCACTGTGAGACAGCAGTGCTAACCATTGTGCCACCATGCTGCTATATAGAATCATAGCATCATTGCAACACAGAAGTAGACTGTTGGGTTAATCATGTCCATGCTGGCTTTTATAAGGAGAAAGTTTTATAAGAAGAACATTCCTGCACATTCTGCTATTTCAGATATTTAAAAAATGTATAAAAAAAGTACTGTGCCAGATGGAGGCCGCTCTGCCCATTGTGTCTGTACTAGCCAAAAAATGTGCTCCCCACATTCTGCCTCCAACATTTTGGTCCACATCCCTGGAGGTTACGAGACTGTAGGTGTTTTTACAGCCACTTTTCAAATGAGTTGAGGGTTTCTGCCCCTACTACCATTTCAGATAGTGCATGCTAGACACCCACAACCCTCTGGGCGCCAAAATTTTCTCATCTCCCTTCTACCCATCACTTTAAATTTTCCAACCCACACGAAGTAGGCCCTTCACTACCTTGTACACCTCACTCAAATCTATCCTCCGTCTCCTTTATATTTCGATTGCCCTTGCAAAATATCTTGTGAATGTTTCGGCTATAAGTGAAGAAGTGGAGAGATTAAGGGACACTGCAATTGCTGACAGAATCGTACAACTGGAAAATTCTAACAGTTTTTATTGAAAGCATAATGAGCTTCAAGCAAGATGTCAATCATAAGGCACTACTGCTCCGACCATTGCTTTCAAAAGCAGCATGAGAAGACTGATGGACAGGAGGAGCTCACTAACATATCTAACAATCCTGCAGATCTGAAAAGAAGGACAACCAGCAGGGCTTAGAACGATCACTTTCAATCATTTGCATTCCTGCTGTAGAACTTTGTGCAATGGGGCACTTATTTGGAGTTGATTTTAGTCAATGAGATATTCAGTCCATAAAAAAGAGAAAGGATGGAAGGAAAGAAAGAAATTAAAAAAAACAGAAAAAGGGAAGTAAATTTCTATTATGTTTGAAGGGGTTGATGGGAAAGAGCAGGCGAGCAAGATTAAGCAGATGGGCCTTTCAAAGAGCTAGCACAGGTAGGATAGGCTTCCTTTTGTGCTGTAAAATCCTACGTCAACTTGCCTCCATGGCTCTGTACTTGCTTATAAATTGTTAAATCACTAACCAAATGATATGTTGGCATTCGCTGCAAACAAAATGGAAAAGATGGGGAATTTTACTGCAGCTGTACCAGTCCCTGGTGAGACCACATCTGCAATACTGTTTGGCTTATCTGAAAAAAAGATATAATTGTGTCTGAGGCAGTTTCGAGAACGTCAGGGGATAAGGAGATTTTCTTATGAAGAAAGGTTGAATAGGTTGGGCCTTTATTCATTAGAGTTTGGAAGAATGAGAGGTGATCTTATTGAAACACATAAGATCCTGAGGGGATTTAAAAGGGTAGAAACTGAGAGGAAATTTCCACTCATGTTGGAGACTAGAATCAGGGAACAAAGTTTAGGAGTAAGAGATTTAATGTTTAAAACAGAGATAAGGAGGAATTGTTTCTCTCAAAAGGCAATTAATGTTTGAAAGTCTCTTCCCCAGAAAGCAGTGGAGGCTGAATTTATTCAAGGCAGCATTAAGTAGATATTTGATAGATAAGGGAATTATGTTATGGAGGGTAGATATTAAGTAGAGTGGAGGCACAATCGATTCAGCCATGATCTTACTGAATGGCCAAGCAGGCTTGAAGGACTGAATGGCCTACTCTGTTCCTATGTTGTTTCTATGTTATGGGATTAATGGGTTTAAATCCTACCATGGCACATGGGGGATTTAAATTCAAACAATTAAACAAATCTAAAATAATAAAGCTATCATCAATAATAATGATCATGAAACTGCTATGTTTCATGGCCATCATGACATTTGCAAAAACCTTTCTTCTTTGCTCATATTCTTTAGGGAAGTATTGCCCAGACTCTAAGTGATTCCAGATCTGGAGCAATATGATTGACTCTTAACACAAGCTTACCACCATCTTGTTAAGAGCAAATGAAGTTGGATAATAAATGCTGATCATGCCAATGATGTCAATGTCACATGAATGAATTAAAGTGAAGACGTTTAACTCTGTTTCTCTCTCCACGGATACTACTTGATCTGCTGAGCAAATTTTCTCAGAATCTCGACCTTGGTGCCAAATGGTGATTCCCAAGCCTGCTCTCGGTGGCAGCAAGATAGGCATAATGATCTCTCAGGAGATAGTCCCCTAATTTGCCACTTCTGAGCTCATGGTTCTATGATGCTCAGACCAGATAGCTCAAACAAAGGAGAGGTGAGTGCAGTTGAGACAGCTTGGGGATGTGAGGGCACCTCAACATGAGGCACCCTTGCTGCTCTGCACATCAACAATTAAATAGTCAGGATGCAGGCCAATTGGTGATTTCATTTGAGGAATGCGCCTCTCAGTTTGATTGGTTTCAGTTGCAAATTTGGCCTTTGGTAACATTAGCCCCCTCTTTGCCTGAAGCTTCAATAATTATCCATTGACAATCCATAGCATTGTTTTTGCTGCAGCTCAGACAAATGAGGGGGAAATCTCATAGAGACTTAGAAAATTCCAACAGGACTGAGACAGAGTAGATGCAAGGAGAATGTTCCTGATGGTGGGGCAGTCCAAAACCAGGGCTCACAGTCTGAAAATTTGGGATAGACTATTTAGGATAGAGGGGAGGAGAACATCTCTTCACCCAAAGAGCCTGTGGAATTATTATTACAGGAAGTAGTTGATGCCAAAACATTGAATGTGTTCAAGAGATGTCTGGATATAGCACTTGCGGTGAATGGGATCTAGGGTTGTGGAGAGAAAGCAGGTTTAGGCACTGAGCTGGACGATCAGCCATGCTCATGATGAATAGCGGAGCAAGTTCAAAGGGACAAATGGCTTCCATCCTCCTTTCTTCTATGTTTCTATGTTTAAATCCTACTTTCATTGAGCTGGTGATCAATTTCCCCAGTCCCAAAACCCCCATTGTTCAGCACACCACCCTCAGGGCCAGGAATATTCAGCTGGCTAAGCATTTCAGCATTTCCTGTTTATACTTCAGATTTCCAGTATCCATGCATTTTGCTTCCAAGTTATCTTATAAAACAGCTTTATAAGAAAAATTATGAATGTTAAAAAAAATTAATGAATAATTCATACTTTTCTTTGTAGAGTTCTGGAGACAATGCAGTAAGAGTGGGCCTTCAGACAACATTAATTATCTGATGCAAGAGGAAAAAGACTTGCCTTAGGAACCAGATGATTAAAAGTAAACCTCATGCTGTAAAACTGTGAGAAAATGGCCAAATATTTAAATTTTACCTCAGGTAACTCAGAGCAAAAGCTCTAATTATATAATCTCTCTGAATAACTTAAGAATGGGGGAGGTGGTAGCATAGTGATATTGTCATTGGGCTTGTGATCCAGAGAATAAGGGCAATGCCCGAATGAACCGGGTTCGAATCCCACCATAGCATAGGTAAAATCTTAAATCTCAAAAAAATCTGGTATTAAAAGTCCAATATTGACCATTGTCATAAAAACCCATTCTGGAAATCTGACACCCTTACTCAGTATGGCCTACATGTCTTTTCATAGAATCCCTACAGTGCAGAAGGAGCTTGCACCTACAGCAAACTTACCCAGGCCCTATCCCCACATCCCCATGCATTCACCCCCACTAATGCCCTGGTATTAAGGGACAATTTGCCAGGATCAATCCACCTAACCCACACATCTTGGGACTATGGAGGAAACTGGAGCACCTAGAAGCACAGACGGACAATACGCAAGCTCCATACGGTTACTCAAGGCTGGAAATGAACCCGGGTCCCTGAAGCTATAAGACAGAAGTACTAACTGCTGTGCCACCATGCTACCCTACTCCAAATCTACAGTAATGTGGTTTACTCTTACATGGCCGAGCAAACCACTCAGTTGAAGGGCAATAATGCCCACATTATATGAATGACTTTTTAAAAAAGAATAATGTGACATGAACTAGGCAGCACAGTAACACAGTGGTTAGCACTGCTGCTTCAAAGCTCCACGAATCTGGGTTCAATTCCTGGCTTGGGTCACTGTCTGTGTGGAGTTTGCACATTCTCCTCGTGTCTGTGTGGGTTTCCTCCGGATGCTCTGATTTCCTCCCACAATCCAAATTAGGTTGATTGGCCATGCTAAAATTGCCCTTAGTGTTCTGAGATGCGTAGGTTAGAGGAGTTAGTGGGTAAACATGTAGGGATATGGGGGTAGGGCCTGGGTGGGATTGTGGTCGGTGCAGGCTCAACTGGCCAAATGGCTTCTTTGTGTACTATAGAAATTCTATGATTCTATGAACTATTCTTACTCGATAGAAAGTGAAAGCAAGGAATTGTCATTGCACTCCCATTTCACTATAACACATGCCAGTGTGCGAGCCTTATACTGTACTTATTATGAGGGGGTCTATCCTGTTGTGAGTCAAGATCCAATAATCTTTTCAAACAGCTTTTGGGGTATGTTTCAACTTGTGGCCTGGGCATAAAAATGGCCTTGCCAACTGTCTGTAAAATCAATGGTAAGTTCTTTGATGATGACAATACACAATAACCGTTTTACATTGCACCTAGATTCCCAGATCCATTTCTGTGTTTTTTTTAAGAATAGAAACTAACTCAATGGAAGAATTCCTATAATGAAATATTTGATTTGAAATTATTTTTAAACACCAAATTAACTTGAAATAGATTTTATTCTCTCAGTTGTTTTCTTTATTTTTGTTGAAGTTTGAGGCTCTTACCAAAAAGCAATGTTCATGTAGAATGGGCTCCAACGTCCAAATGCCCATTTTCCTCACTCCCTTAAACAAATTTCCCTGGATCAAGTGCAAATAAAACTGGGACAATAATGCAGTGTTGTGAGCATCATGCCACATGTGCCTACATGCCAATAGAAGCAAGATGAAATGATTTATTTATCCGAATAAAGCAAGATCAAATCATTTACCTAATTTATTGTCACTATCAATGATGTATCTGAAGGCCTCTAATTTGGGATACCAACATTAGAGTACATTTTTTTTAAAAGTTTATTGTTTAATGTCACAAGTAGGCTTATATTACCATTGCAATGAAGTTACTGTGAAAATCCGCCAGTCAGCACACTCGGCGTCTGTTCAGGCACATTGAGGGAGAATGCAGCATAGCCAATGCACACATTCAGTACATCTTTTGGACTTTAGGAGGAAACCTGAGCACCAAGAGGAAACCCATGCAGACGTGGGCAGAATGTGCAGACTCTGCACAGGCACTGACCCAAGCCAGGAATAGAAACCTGGGTCCCTGGCACTGTGAGGCAGCAGTGGGTCACTGCTGGGGTGAGGAGATGATAAAGTGTCTACAAGAGATACCAGGACATGAAATGAAGGACAGAAAAAGACATGTTTGTAAAGCAGTATCAATCCTCCCCCTCCCCTCAACACTTACTGCAAACCTGTGCTGTGCAACTGGATCGAGGAACTCTGGAGTCTACAGAGCTGTGTACAGAGCTTGCTCACAGATTGTCAGCTCATTCTGATCTCACCACTACTGAGGGGCACTTGGAACTCTGGGCACATTGCAGGCCTGATGCCTTTGCACCCAGATCTCCACAATGGTTGCCTGCTGTTTCTTACACAGTACTGCCAACCAATTTGATGTCATCCACAGAACCAGAGTGGCAGAAGTTGTGACAAATAGTAAAGGCTGAAAAGAGATAAAGGTGCGTTGTCAAATTCAGGACTTATGTGAAGCAAACAACATTTCAGCTACTGTCACTGATATAAAGACTAATATGAAAGAGGAAATTATTCCACTAACCAGTCCTGATATTATTACCAGTAGGAGAAGCTAAAAACTTACAGCCACAGGTTTTGGATTTTCCAAGCACAGACGGGAAGGAATTCCTATGCTATGGGCATCCCCTAGATATCTATATATTGTTATTAATTGTTATTAATTCAATTGTAATTAATAAATTGTTATTATAATTAACAATTGCTGATTCCAGCGCATATTGTAGCAACACTGTCATTTATATTCATTCATATATCCTCTGTTCAAAAGCAGATCCTTAGCTAATTATCCGCCAATGCTTCATTTCCTTGGCAGTTTTTCCTTGCCAATGTTTCCTTGGCAGTTTTTTTGTCAGCGGTGGCTTGCCATTGCCTTTCACTCTCAGGGGCAAGGGCAAGGAGAGTGGTCTCAAAGTCTATCTCCACTAGACAGGGATTGAACCCAAACTTTTGGTGCTAGTCTGATTGACACGCCAGCAACCTGCACAACTCTTATTATCTATATACTGGCCATCAAGGTATCAATTCTCTTTTTCACATCAAACCATCAGTCAATTTTATACCAATCACATTTCGGCAAAAAGAGATTCCACAAGACACAACATTTCCCCATCTAGCCCACAAACTACTCAGAATCACATATAGAACATAAACACATGAAAAATCAATCATTTAAAAAGTAAATCACAAAATTATCTATTACTCATCAGATACAAAAGCAACAAATCAATCTGTATTTATGTACCACCTTCAATGTGGCATAATGTCCCAAGATACTTTATAGGAACATTACCAGAAAAATATTGACAATAACACAGTATTTGTAAAGTATACGCTACATATTATTACCGGATGCCTTGTTTTGTAGGCAATTATTACCACCACATTATTATTGATAATAAATTACAATTGAACAAAACTTTAGTTGTAAACACAATGAGAAATTCTAATCGGCAAAAAATAATTATCAATGATTTTGGCAAAAAACTTCCACCTCCACCCTAGTGAGACCAAATTGTAAGAGGATCAAGAACAAGAGTGCACAGATTTAAAATGATTTGCAAAATAAGTACATATGATGTGACAACAAAATCTTTTACGCAGCAAATATTTCAGGATGCACTGATCTGGATGCACTGATCTGGATGCACTGCCTAGAAGTGTGGGAGAGGCAGGTTTAACTGAAGCATTCTAGAGGGCATTAGATGATTATTTGAATGGAAACAATGTGCAGGGTTACAGAGAAAAGGAAGGGGAGTGCACTAAGTCAGCATGTTCATTAGGAGAACCATTGCAGACATGATGGGCCAAATAATCTCCTTCTGCGTGTAACAATGATTCTGTGAATTCAACACTGTAAAAAGTTACAGTTGTCCCAGGCAACTGTTTAAAAATGCTGCAAATCTGAAATCAATTTTTAGAGTACTGTGTAAAGTATTGGTCATCTAATTTAAGGAAGGATTTAATTGTGCTTGAAAAAAATAAAAATGAATTAAAAATAAGTTGTCCAATTCTTTTCTGAAACAAGTGTCAGTTAAATCTGCATCCATCACACTCTCAGGTGGAGCATTCCTCATCCAAACCAATCACTGTATAACAAAGTTTGTTCTCTCATGTCGCCTTGAACTGTCTTCCTCTGGTTCTTGACCCCTATGCCAAAACTAATGTTTCTCTTCCACTTATTCTATCCAGATCACTTGTGATTTTAAATGCCTCTATTAAAATCTTCTCTTCGCTTTCTCTTCTTCAAGTACAGCAGCTCCAGTTTCACTGTTCTATCCAAGTAGCTGAAATTCTTCGTCTTGCAATCATTCTTGTGATTTTTTTTCTGCAAGCTCTCTAATGTCTTCACATCCTTCCTAAAGAGTAGGACACCATGCTCCAGTTGAGGCCAAATCCAGTTTTAATCTAGGTTCATTATAACTTAATTGCTTTTATACTCTGTGTCCCTATTTGTAAAGCCCAAAATACCTGTATATTTTCTTAAGCACTCTCTCACCCTGCCCTGCCACCTTCCTGTATATGTATACCCCAGGTCCCATGCTTGCGTTTAGAATTGTACCCTTTCTGTTATATTACCTGACCTCATTCTTTCTGCAAAATAAATCACTTCACATTTCTCTGCATTAACTTTCAGCTGACCTTCCCATTCCATTGTCTTAAGATTCATTGCTATCCTCTTCACAATCACAATACTGTTTTGTGCCATCTGCAAACTTTGAAATTTTGCCCTCCACACCAGAGTCTATTTCATGAATATAGATCACAATCAATGTTTTGAGAGTCAGGAAATATTTTCCATTGTCAATCTTGTTAGTTATCAATATGCCTTTGCGAAATGTGATTTAAGATCCACAGCATTTTTAAGCAGTGACCGGTACACGGCACCTTTTTACAGTGTTGAATTCACAGATTCACTGTTACAGTGCAGAAGGAGGCCATTTCACCCATCACGTCTGCACTGGGTCTCCTAATGAGCATAATAGCTTAGTGCCATTCCCCTGCCTCTCCTCCACATCCCTGCACGTTGTTTCCATTGAAATATTATTATTTCAATTATTTAATGTCTTCTTGATTGCCTCGATTGAATCTGCCTCTTTCATACTTCTAGGCAGTGCATTCCAGGCCTGAGCTACTTGCCATATGAAAAGTTTTGTTCTTACATCACATGTACTTCTTTTGCAAATCACTTTAAATCTGTGCACTCTTATTCTTGATCCTTTTATGATGGGAACAGTTTCTTTCTATCTATTCTATCCAGCCCCTTATAATTCGGAACATCTCTATCAATTCCTTCTTAGCCTTCTAAGGAGCTACAATCCCAACCACTCAGCACAGTGGCGCATTGGTTAGCACTGCTGTCTCATGTACCAGGAATCCGGGTTCAATTCCTGCTTTGGATCACTGTCTGTGTGAACTGTGCATGTTCTCTCCATGACTGCGTGGGCTTCCTCTGGGTGGTCCGGTTTCCTCCCATAATTCAAAGACGGGTGGGTTATGTTGATTGGTCATGTTAAATAGCCCCTTAGTGTAAGGGACATTAACAGGGTAAATATATGTGTTTGTGGAGATAGGGCCTGGATGGGATTGTTGGTGTAAGTTCAATGGGCTAAATGGCCTCTCTCTGCACTGTCAGGATTCTATGATTCTCTCCAAACTATTTTTATAATTCAAGTTTCTCATCCTTAGAAGCAAACATCTACAGCTCTTCTGCACTCTCCCCAATACAT
Organism: Sphyrna mokarran; assembly: GCA_024679065.1. Taxonomy (NCBI): domain Eukaryota; kingdom Metazoa; phylum Chordata; class Chondrichthyes; order Carcharhiniformes; family Carcharhinidae; genus Sphyrna; species Sphyrna mokarran. The sequence continues at coordinate 35,654,841 of JAGIQG010000005.1, read as the reverse complement.
TCACATCCTTACAAAGTAGTATGCAAAACTACGCAATACCGAGATGTAGTTCAGCATAACCTCCTTGCTCTTGTGCTCTATGCCACTATGAAAAATGCCCAGGATAGCGTATGTTTTATTACACGCTCTCTCCACCTGTTCAGCAACCTTTACAGGCTTATGCACATAGATACCCTCCTCTGCACCATTTAGACTTGTATCTCTTATTTTATTTTTCTTTCCAAGTTCTTCCTTCCAAAATTGATCACCCAGGCTTATCTACATCGAACTTCATCTGTTACCTACTTGTCCTTTTCACCAACTTCTAATGATCATTAAAAGCACTTGCATTCAGTAACCATGTACCCGGCATCAATCACTCTTTTCACTGTATGTGGCTAAAGACATTCTTATGGACTTCAAATTTTTTCATGGGAAATCACATGCAATTGCTCTTTCAAAAATTGACCTCCAAACAACAGACTGAGCCCACCAAAGAGAAATATTGCAAAAATAATTGTTTGTATCTAACGTGCTGTACTGATAAATTAACAAATATCAACCAGCATAAAAAGATTCTGGACACTGGAAAGAAATTTGAGATCCTTGCAATCATCTTTCTGATGCATCAATGTCAAGAGCCCCACTTTGAAAACCCATGATATCGCTGACATGCACTAATGCCACTTTTGTAACACTTTTTCTGCAGGGTCAGCTGGCAATGTTTTCTTTTATTAAGTTGCAAGGTCAGGACATATGGTGTAAAGCACCATCATCACTGAAAGAGATGGGATTAAAAATGAAAGTGATGCTTAAGTGATGTTGAGTTTGGATTGTGTTGAAGCATGTTTCAATCAATTGTTTGCATTCACTTGCTTTAATATGCTGCACAGTTCCCAGAGATCCCTTCTTGAAAATTATTGAAGTGAAGATACTGAAAAACACTTGTCAAAGATTACCTATACTTTTCAATGCATTTAAAGCAATTGCATCATAACTATGATTCACAGATAGAACATATTCCCTACTGAAACTGCTGTGATAGACCCAAAAGCACAACAAATTGGAACCAAATCTAACAATTCACCATGGACTTCATGGTGCACATCCATCCACATGAGTATACAAGTTCCGAATTCAACACATTTAAAGTATTATTCTTTGCATATATACAAAAAAGCTTTGCAAACAGCTAAAAAGAAAGCCAGCCATCTTCTGAGGCTGCTCGTTCTACAAGGAAACAACCACCAACAACTTGCCTCAGGATTGTGTCTTTGTGGCCTTAACTAGACAGGTTAATTTAAATTCAAAGATACATTATCAGCAAAAGAATATATCGTATATTATATGGTATAATACTTGCTGTGATTGTCATGCTAACTGTTTCAAAACAATAGATTAACCTGGAATCCTCAGGATGTCTAAATAATGCTTCCAAATGCAACAATAACTAACAACCATGCTGGATCCTCTCAATTTTTAGGGACAAAGAACAAACAAAGAACAAAGAACAAAACAGACATTTATAAATAGCTGTTTGGTAGTACAGGACTTGAGTATTGCTGCAAAAGAGACATGCCGTCAAAATATTTTGTTTTACACTCATCAGGAAAGATTTCCTATTGTAAAGAGAACAACAATTTATATTGTGTGAAGGAGAGTGCTAATGTTTGCCAAGTAGACTCTGATCGGTAGAGGCATTGTGATGGAGAATGCACCAGGGAACAGTTAACTATCAAGCTTTTGTTTACATTAAAACCAGACAGATCAGTTCTGATTAATAAGGATTGCCATGGGGCATAATCCAAGGAATGACTGTTCAGTCAAAAAAGGTCCAAAATGTCAACAAGCCCCTTTTGTCTGCAAAGGACAGGACTCTGTGAGCAAATATATGTAACTTTGAGCCACATAACTTTGAACATATGAGCCACACTGAGGGCCTGGCTGGTAATCTTAAATTGGTTGTCAGTTTAATTCTTAGCACAATCAGGGTTGTGAGACAAGGGCTGTCCAATTGCAGAATCACATCTAATGTCATGCACTGTGGGCTGGATTTTTCAGTCATGCTCATCCTAAGACTGGAAAATCCCATCTAATGTCAATGGATCTTTGGATGGTCTGTCCCCGCCTGCTATGATTCCAGTGACGTACAGGATGGGAAAATTCCTGCCTATGTTTTGAGTTTTATAATCACAGACTGGTTGGGTACGGTCAGCATTTGCCTGTTGCAAATTGCCAAAGGGACATGATGTTTGGTACAATCTGCCAAAGGTTAGGATGCACAGCATCAGACAGGCACTGAAGTTCATGTACCACGTTACTCACTTATGTGATAGGCATGTCATCTTCTTGGCATGACAGCAGCTTTCTGTTCATGGAGAATACCACTTGTGTCATATTAGTAACATGAAACAGATAACTTCATCTATTACTCCAATTTTTGAGTCACCTTATACTTATTTGTTTGACTATTTGAGGTAGACTCACTTTACAGGACTGAGAATGGTTGCCTATTCCTGATTTTGCATGAATACTGCGACTAGTGATATAATCAGGGTGACCATTATCTGACAGGATGGCTTTAATGTATCTTGTTTCGACACCGAGCTTGCGCAGTGACCAAATGACATAGGCCCTGCTTACGAGGCTGTTGATAAGGCCAACCATATAGCACATGGGACTCTGGAATGATACATGTACATTGATTAGTGAAGGTGAACTTCCTTGCTCAGAACTGGTTGTAGCAATCTGCCTAACTGTTTGCTCAATACAGTTGTGCAGAACCAGTTGTAGATAAGGTGTAAATAGACATCACTTTTGTTTGTCTTGGGCAGAAAATACATATGCATCCATAAGTTGTCCAATAGGCATTCCTAGAACTTGCTTTTGAACAGATCTCTCCACTCATTCTATGTGGTGAATCCTATGGATATGAATTTGAACCTGTCATTAAGAATGGCATGCATTTTGTTGATATAATCACACTTGTAAGAGATGACTATTCCAGTTTCTTTGTTGGGTTTATAAGTACGTATGTATGGGTTGGCCATGAGAACCCACAAGATCTCCAAGACATTTGCATTGCATGTGGATGCCACCACCCTATATTATCTAAGACACATTCCGCACATCATGAATTGACCAAGTGGTGAGACAAATTGTTGCAACCAGTTCTGAGCAATGAAGGATTCCTTCATTTTTGTGAAAACCATACAGGACTTGCATGTCAACACCAATGCAATGTCCACAAGCTTGTTCAACATTGCTAGATTATTGTGCAATTGAGTTCATTTTTAAAGAAACCATTATGCTTAAATAGATGGTGCTGCCAAATGATCCCCTCCAGGCCAAAATGTTGCAAACATCTTTGTTGCTTTCCAGTGAGAATGTGGCTTCAATGGAATTACACATGTCCTACTACCCCTTGCATATTTCCAATATGTAGATAATATATTAGGCATATTTGAATCTGCAACTGCATGTAAGAATTTCATACGTACATAACAGGCTCAATCCTGCACTAGAAATTCGCTTTCTAAATGGAACAATCAAATAATTTCCCTTTACTTCATGGGATAGTTGAGAAATATGACAAAGGGTTTTCTGTTACAAGTCTACTGCACGTCTGCCTTCACTGATCAGATTGCCAGAGCTCCATGAGAATCAGGGGCACAGTAGTGAATGTAGTGGCCATCACTAAGAGAAGGTTTTGGGGAACCTGAAAGGTCTGAAAGTGGATAAATCACCTGGATCAAAAGGACTAACCCCAGAGTTCTGAAAGAGATAGCTGGGGAAATTATGGAGGCATTGGTGGTGATCTTCCAGGAATCACTGAAGGTAGGAAGGTTCCAGAGGACTGAAAAGTAGTTAAAGTAACACCACTGTTTCAGTAGGCAGGGAGGCAACAGGCAGGAAATTATAAGCTGGTTAGCCTGACTTTGGCAAGATTTTAGAATCCATTATTAAAGATGAGATCGCTAAGTATTTGGAAAAACATGACAAAATAGTACTGAGCTAGCGCGGTTTCATCAAGGGGAGATCATGTCTGACAAATCTGTTCTTTGAGTTCTTTGAGGAGGTAACAAGGAAGTTAGATAAAGAAGAACCAGTGGACGTGATTTAGATTTCGAGAAGGTCTTTGACAAAGTGCCATATAGGAGACTGTTAAATAAGTTAAGAGCCCATGGTATTAAGGATAAGGTCCTGGCATGGATAGAGGATTGGCTGACTGGCAGAAAACAGAGAATGGGGATAAAGGGGTCTTTTTCAGGATGGCAGCTGGTGATTAATGGTGTGCCTCAGGGATCAGTGCTGGGACCACAGATTTTCACACATTAACAATTTGGAAGAAGGAACTGAACACATTGTTGCTAACTTTGCAAATGATACAAAGATATACAGAGGTTCATGTAGTATTGAGGAAGCAAAGGGGTTGCAAAAGGACTTGGACAGGATAGGAGAGTGGGCAAAGAAGTGGCAGATGGAATATAATGTGGAAAAATGTGAAATTATGCATTTTGGAAGAAGAATGGTGGCATAGACTATTTTCTAAATGAAGAAATGCTTAGGAAAACAGAAAAGGACTTAGATGAGTCCTTGTTCAAGATTCTGTTGAGGTTAACATACAGGTTCAGTCAGCAGTTAGAAAGGCAAATGCAATATTAGTATTTATGTCAAGAGGGCTAGAACACAAGAGCAGGGATGTACTTCTAAGGCGGTATAAGACTCTTGTCAGACCCCATATAGAGTTTTGTGAGCGATTTTGGGCCCTGTATCTAAGGAAGGATGTGCTGGTCTTGGAAAGGGTCCAGAGTGGGTTCATAAGAATGATCCCTGAAGAACTTGTCGTATGAGGAATAGTTGAGGACTCTGGGTCTGTACTCATTGGAATTTAGAAGGATGAGAAGGATCTTATTAAAACTTACAGGATACTGCGAGGCCTGGATAGAGTGGATGTGGAGAGGATGTTTCCACTAATAGGAAAAACTAGAACCAAAGGGCCTTAGACTAAGGGGGAAATCCTTTGAAATACAGATGAGGAGGAATTTCTTCAACCAGAGAGTGGTGAATTTGTGAAACTTTTTGCCACAGAAGGCTGTGGAGGTCAGGTCATTGAGTGTCTTTAAGACAGAGATAGATAGGTTCTTGATTAATGAGGGAATCAGGGGTTATAGCAGGAGAATGGGGATGAGAAAAATATCAGGCATGCTGAATGGCAGAGCAGATACAATGGGCCAAGCGGCCTAATTCCTCCCCTATATCTTATGGTCTCATGGTCTATTATGATCAATATATATATTGGGATTCCTATAGCACCTATGCTGTAAGATTGGCTTTATCAGCAACTTCATAAATTGGGCCAAGGCCACTTGCTTGCCAAACAAGCTTGATGATGATACAGGATGTACCAAAGACATCCTGTAGGATAATGGCTGCTCTAATCAGATCTACACTTGCTGTATATTGCACAAACTATGAACAAGCCTAACTCTATCACTTTCTCTCCTGAAAAATGGGCAGTCTACCTCAAATTACTATCGAAAGATAAGATGTCTCAAAGATTTGAGCAACAGGTAAAGCTAGCTGTTTCATATTGCCACGATGCAGCAGCCACACAAGTGGTATTTGCCACTAACAGGATGCTACCATCAAGTCAGAAAGGATTTCTACCTACCACTCAAAGAATAACATGGCATATGAATTTCAATGTAATATCAGATATGTAGGCCATATGACATTCATATCAAAGAACACGTCCTGTTACCAAGTGACCAATCACAACTTGCCTGTACCTGGCAATATATTGTCCAAGATTAAATGTGATTCCACAATTGGACAGCATTTGTTAAACAAATTGGGCTAAGAATTACACTGACAAGCATTTTAAAATTCTTAGTTGGGCTCACAATGTGCCAACATACATGTGCTAGAAGCAACATATATTCACATACAGGGCTCTATCCTTTAAAGGCATTGCACACATTGCAAATTTTCAACTGAACAATAGCTTGGGCAAAAGTCATTCCCTGGATCTTTCCCAACGGCAATGTTTTGACCATAATGTGGAGATGCTGGTGTTGGGCTGGAGTAAATACAATAAGAAGTCTCACAACACCAGATTAAAGTCCAACAGATTTACCTGTTGGATTTTAACCTGTGCTGTAAGACTTCTTATAATGTTTTGACCAATCAGAGCCAACCAATCAGGTTTGAACTTAAATAAAAATTGGCAGTTAATTGTTCCCTGATGCACTCTCCATGGCAATGCCTCTACCAATCAGAGTCCACATGCCATCTAGTTAACATTCTCTTTTCATACAATATAAATCATTGTTCCTTTTACAATTGGTATTCTTGCAAATTTGCTCTTGTACTGAAAAACTTCAACAGCACATTTCCTTTTTCAGCAATACATCCAGGATATTAATAGCTCCAACCTGCCCAACATATATTCCATCATTTTTGTGTTTGCTTAGGGAATGTAGCTTAACTCTGCACAATCATCCTGCCAACCTCCAATCATATTTGTCCAGTTTAGGCCCTTTTGTTCATTTTGTACAAAGTACATTTTGTTCTGGTGATGCAGCTTTTGCATTATTGTGTTCAAACAAATAATGAAGAGGTAAAAGGTTACTCACGTGAGGACATAGTTGACACTAACGATGCAGTGGGGCCGGGAGGACCTGCTATTGTGGACTATTGTTGCATAGCTCTGAACCCACACCCAACCTCCGTGTTTTGCAAGAAAGCGATAATATTTTGTTGTTACCTGTCCTTTGACCAGCACTGTGCACAGAAAGAAAAGTTAATCAATATTTCAGCCAGGTAATTACTCTTTATTCTCAATTCACTCTTTGCAAAAATAAACAGCTTGCAATATTGGGACACAGCACACCTCCTTTCTATTGCTAAAATGTGGCACTGAAGAGTGCAAACGTGGCCTGTAATTGATTTATAATTCTTCCAAGCTTTACTCTTGAAAGATCAAGATCATATTTTGATTCATGAAGCAAAATACTTTGGTATCCTGGCCAGACTATTCAGGTCCAATTTGTTTATTCTGCCCTGAGGCTCATTTTCTTTTAGCTTCCAAAAGACTGACCGATTTTGGCAATCATCATTGCCAGCACATTAGTGGAACATATTTTTGCCTTTGCAATACGCAGAATTGCTATAACCTCAGGTAACCAATTGCTATGCTAAAAGGAAAAGAAGTGAATTGAAGTTCCACAACTATGACCTAACAAGGCAGTCCTTGTGCTCACAAATTAATTAGTAATGAATTAATCCTCTCAGAAATGGAAAAATACTTACACAAATGATGGGCACAGCGCAAGTGAAATGTATCACACCCATGCACATGATGATAAAGAGTTTTTTCTATTAAATCCTGAGGTTCATAGCCTGTCAGTTCAGCTACCCTGCAAGTGGAAAACAAAAATAAATGGAAAAGCAGAGATAAGTAAGCATATTCCATCAAGGTGGGCTGCAATGGTTCAAGAAGGCAACACAGCTACTCAAGGGCAATTAGAAATGGACAACAAATAATCACCTTGCCAGTGATGCTCACATCCCAGAAATTAATTTTTTAAGCTGTTAAACGCTTGTCCCCTTGTATACTTTATTTGACTGCACTACAAACTTAGCTCCATCAGCAATGAAGATAATATACACTTCACCTTGAATTCATCAGTTCAATGTAACATTTAATGAATGGATCCATTGTTGGTCTACTCAACAAAAGACATTGGTATATTACACAAATTCATTTTTAATTCATAATACTAACAGACCTATGGCACATGGTTGCTCCAGCATAAATATCATCTAATTCCAAGAAGGATATTTTCTCAAGAATGGAGATTTATGCTGTTGGATATTCCTAAGTATTTTTTGGGGACTTGCACTAGCATTAGCCTGCGATGAGAGGAGTATCTGATGCCATTCTCAAGTGCTCAGAACAGACACTCATTTTCAATTTGTTACTGCAATCATTTGGCCATATGTGGAAGCTTCTACATAACGAATGGATCACTGTGTACTTGGTAGCACAACTGCAGAATTATTTCAAGCAACTTTGCATTTACAATGTATCAAAGTGAATGAAAATTATTGTTGACCTTCATCTAAACCAGTGATGGGCAACCTGCAGCCTGGGGTTTCCATTCACATAGCTTTTTTTCCTGCCGATATGACTGAAGTGATATATATGCAAAGCAAGGACTGGAAAAAAGATGTGCGTTCTCAATACACACAAGACTGATTGTGAGTATTGCGCCCTTGCTCCCTCTGCATCCAATCAAGCATAAATATTTATTTTGTTTTTGCCACTCGTAGGAGATGACAGTTCTAAGATATGAATGAGTCAGCATTTTCTATTACTTGTTATGAAACATGTGTACCAATGTATTCAGTCTTATTTAAGGATCATAGTTAGTGAACATGCCCAATTGCAATCTTGAGGCCCACTGAGATGTTAGAAGGGCCAGTCACTAGCCAAGATTGCCCATCACTGATCTAAACTCAAAGGTTACTTGACAATATCATGATCTTACCTGGAGTCAAGAAATATAAGTTTCATGTCAAGGCTAGCTCGGAACATAAACATATTGCTGTGCAGTTTGATTTCTGTCACAGCACTCGGGGGCAGCGAATGACCAACTGCCACCAATCCAACATTCTGGTAACAACCATCGAAAGGAGACATGTCGAGGCTGTACTGGCGAATCTTTAGATAGCCACTGCAATGGATAACCTACAAGAGACAGATGCATTGTACTTTTTCAATGTGATTTACCAATGCAGTAATAAAACACAAATCACCCCACCATTGAATTATTGGCTGAATGCTCACTAAGTTAATGACTTTAGTCTATGAGCTACATTTTGTGAAAGTCAAAGTCTCCTGTCTACCTCCTTAGTTGCAACACAATTTGATTTGATTTGATTTATTATTGTCATGTGTATTAGAATAGTGAAAAGTATTGTTTCTTGCATGTTATACATAAAATTCATAGAAAAGGAAAAGAGAGTACAGCATGTGATGTTACAGTAAAACATTGAATTAAAGCAGTTTATAAGAGTTAGAGTTTTAAAAGTATGGATTGAGAGTAAAAGATAGAATTAGAGGGTATGCCAGGCGCAGCTTGCAACTACGACTGGTTAAATATGGGAGTTATGTTAATTATTGACTGTTCTTTGAATTTCATGAATCAGTTAAGTTTTGAATTTGTAATAGATTCTAACATCCTCAGATAATCAAGCCAGAGGCTTTATATAGTAGAAAGAAATTCTGTGGTATATCGTTGCTCCTTTGATTGACCCTTCCTCCAATTCTTTCACAACTATCAATCTATGCTGTCTTCTTCCAGTCAGGACTGCTACTCTTTAAGCTTCTCTGCAGCATCTAACATGTATGCAGTTCAGAGGCATGAGATATACTTTCATCAAGAAAATAAACATTGTGTCATTTCTGTTCCCAGTGAGACACCAATACCTGTCAATCTGACTAAGATTTGACAAAACCACGAGAAATATTGCTTAGTGGATTAGAGCTCTGGACTCCACTGAGATTCACATGTACAACAAGAAGCTATAAAGCATATGATTTCACTGCTATGAAGCTACATCTTATTAGCAAGGCTGCTGACTAATCCACAATCATCTTTGTTTTGAGCTCCTTTAGATACACAGTATACCAGATTACTTTGCTATAAATTTCTTTTTTGACTTTGACAGTGTGGAAAATATCAATTTATGTGAAATCCTCCAATGTGTAACTTGAAGTGACTGAATGCATGGTGTATGGTAGCATTGCAGTTATGGACTGGCAACATGGAGACTGTGAATTCAAATCCCACTATGATAAGTTGTTCGATAAATGTGGCAGCCCTAGAAAGAAGAAAATCATAAAAGCTACCACACTGTCACTAAAATCCCAACTGGTTCATGAATATCCTTGAAGGAAAGGAACTCGCTCATTCCATCTGGTCTGGCCTATATGTGACTCAAGTATCACACTATACTGGGTCACTCAATGGCTTTGGACAATTCCAAGATGTGGATTGGCTGTTAGTGTCCAAAGGTGTGTAGTATAGGCAAATTAGCATGGTTATGAGGATAGGGCAAGTTGTGGGCCTGCATAAGGTGCTTTTTTGGGAGTCAATGCAGACATGATGGACTAAATGGCCTCCTTCTGCTCTGTAAGGATTCTATTGGAATTCATAATTGATAATAAACGCTGCATTCTAGCATCGCTCACATTCCAAACACAATAATAGAAAAGACTTCCCCAAATAGAGAAAACCCAGACACATCACTATAATTGTTTGCTTAGATCTACATCCCATTATATGTAAACATAACTGTCAATTGCATGGGCCTTTTGGTATCAAAGAGAAAAGTGTTTTAAAAATATAGTCGATGTTAAATTAATGGATACAAGTTTAACCAAAATAATCTTTCTCTAAGGAGTAATGTAAATTTGTTTCCCATATGCACTCACAAATGTTAGCAGCTTTACAATATTGGACATATAAATAAAACATAATTTTCAAAATAATGTTCAATGTGCATTTTTTTAATTGTTTGAAATTACTACCTGCATAAAACAGGCAAAGGAAAACAGGAACAGTCCTGATTTGATTGTGCATCAAATGAGTAGAACTCACCTTGTAACCACCACAGGTTAAACCTGCGTTCCTCTTTGCCAAGACACACTTCATCCTCACGAAAAAAGACCGTTCAATTTCATATTCTGTTAAACACACCACAAGAGTTTACATTGGTATTGATGTAGCAAGGTGGTGAGGCTTGGGTAGGGAAAAACAGATTGGGAATAGGGGAAAATTCATGCCTCCTATAATGAAAAAACGTAAGTACAAGTGAGAATGGAAGAGAATAAATTCAGTGTACCTTGAACAAAGTGAGAGTGGTAGGGCTGATGAGCTGTTAGAACTGCAGTCATTTCGTCATGGTCAGCTGGATGGATGTACTCATAAATACTGTTCCCAGTCAGCTCTACCTGTTAATATTATGAACACTTTTAAACTTTCTTGAAAACAATTCTGTAATGAAATAGATGAGTCACACATATACTCATTCGCGCACCATCATTTTGAGATATATCTACCAAAAAGGAAACCATTTCCTTCTATACTGCATCTGGCAACTTTGAATACATTTAAAGAAATCATTTCAAATGTGCTTGTTTTGTATTTTTATGACTGTTTGCATACTATGAATATTAATGTGTTGGGGCCTTTGAAAGATAAAGATCTACATTTTATTCAAAATTGTTTTGCCAAGTTTTTAAAAGCCAAAAAATGAAAGAAATAAATCAGCAGAGAACTTCAAAAATGTAAGCAAAAAAATTAAACAAAGGAAAATCTGTTTTTGTTTGTACACTGTTACACTCCCCTTGCAGTCTTGTATGAAATTTGCATATTTCGTACATTTGTTACAATGCAGGCAAAAATTGCTGGTGCTTTCTTAACGCGCATGCCGTGTGATTCACATATTAAAGGCATTTTCTATATATAATGATATTTCTTCTTCCAGGCACCAAGCATTACAAAATTCTATGAGCCCCTCTATGTATTCATCAACAATATATTATACACTTGCCACATTAACAAATTTGTTGCCTTGTTACTGATTTTCAGCAACATTATCTGAACAATGATGTGGGCACAATTGATGAGGGACTTCTGCCTGATAGTTCCAGTCTTCTTAAAGCTGTGATAGTCTTTTTTTAAAGTAAGACTCCAACAGTAAATAAGAATTATAACTGTACAGCAAAAAAGTGCCTATTTTTCCTCATCTACAGCTAGCTATTTTATTTTGTCGTCGATCATTTAAAAATAATAGGGAGTCCTGTTACTGCTCTAATTACATCACGGCAAAAAGATTATGATAAAGTGAACACTAAAGTGTGAAACAACTGACCATTTATTCCATGATCCATAAATATTTTGTCTGCATCCCCTGCATAAAATACTGTACGGGAAATTCATTTGTTTAACAATGTATGTATTGCTCTACAACAATTAAATAGCACCGAATGTTAAAAGACTTAAACTGGAATTACTTTGTGAAAACGGACTGGCGTATAATTATGTTGGAATAATATACAATGCTTTGCTACTTACCAAAATAATGTATAAGATTAAAGTCAACATTTCTGCAGCAGACTTTAAACATAACAATTTTAAAAAACACGGCTCATCACAGAATCGCCCGGCAATGGATAGTCTGGTGTACATTAATGTGCATAACCATATGCACAATCTGGAGTCCTAATGTTACCTCAGATTTGCTTAGATAGGCCCCCGCTCCCGATCCCCCTCCATTAAAAACGAGAATAAAGGCAAGCAAGATGTGACAGTGAACTGTGTTCACGCTTCAGACCCTGGGTATATTTTTAATGAGGGTTTTTTCTCAGTCTTGTCTCACGTTTCATTTTTATTTGATAAGCTTCTAGTTCTGATTGTGACTAAAAGCAAAAGAAGCATCGAAATTGGGGATATTTGAAAGCACAGCAAATGACAACGATCGAGGATCAGCCCTCACTATATCAAATTCAAGCAGCATGCAATCTTATGAAATGATTTTGACTAATCTGAGCACACAATAGGAGCACGATGAATATGTTTCTTCTAAGAGGTCAATCATGATTGCAGGATGGATAAGAGACGGTGAACGAATGTATCAGTCAATGTAGGACTTCATCATGTTCAGACATACATATTAAATGGCTAAACACAAATATTTTTTGAAAATGCCTACTTAATTTGCAGATCGAACTCAGCAATGATAAATGGCTGTATACTTTAGAAATTCTAACTACCTGCATACATGGAGAAAGGGCAGGGGAGACTCGGTGTCCTACCTGTGACAGTCCCAAATGCACCGATGCGGTTTCAGAGATGTACATAATTTTCCCATCGGGGGCCACCACGAAGATAAAACCATCCAAGGTCTGCGGTATCCAGAAACAACAACAAAAAAGCGTCACAGGCTGAACGCGGTCGGCTTCATCGAATAATTTTCGTACAAAAGGTTATTTAAATCTCTCTTCATTCTTTGCCTGTGTTTTACCGAGTCGGCGGCAGAAGGTTCTCCGGGATAACGGCCCCCTCCCCCCCAATTTGTAATGGGAGATGGGGAGATGGAAGGGTAGGTGGATAAGAGAGGTGTTTTAACCAAGCCGTAAGGTTTGAACGCTGGTGAACTTTGCTGGGGAAATGTTTAGGAAGGTGCTTTGACGCCAGATCTTTTTTTAACCTCAAAACAGAAAACAGTGAAAAAGCCCATCTTGTAATCTGCATTATTTATGTTCTAATCTGTTTACTTTGGTCACAATATAAAACAAACTATAAGTTTCCCATTCACATAATAAATATACAACGCTATATATTTTATACGCAAAAAAAATGTGAAGTGGGGGCAGCTGACAGAGATCTGGCTTTGACTTATTTTGAAATGTGTTACTGTGTTGAAATGTTGTAATTTTCATCGGGTTTATGTAATTCTAGACGCCATTGGGCTATACAGTAGTGGAAGGCAACTATTATTATACTCTGTAGATCATGTGCTCTTCCGGTTCACCATCCCAAGGAACCACACGCGCCTTTCTAACACCTGTGTACGTGGGAGTCGCTTTAGCACCTTGTTGCAAGTGGGAATCCAAGCAGAAAATAAATTGACGAGTTGGATTTTTTTTTAAATGAAATTGTTACGGATTTTCGGCAACTGTGAATAGAAATTGGTGTTTATTTTACAGAGGTCTTTGAGTCTTATATTTAGTATTCTTCACGTGAGTGGGGCCATGCGGAAACACAATCGATCAATCTGAATCAATAGAATTATCTTAAAATCAAATTTGCATAAAGCATATTCCAGTTATTAATAATAAATGATGATCGCAGTATCTCCCGCCTCCCCACACCTTGAGATTTACTTTTAGATCGTAAGGAGTAATAATAAGCTAACTTGTCTAAAGACAATGTCAAGCCACCTCAAGAGTATGCTACCGCCCCCGGGGACTGGTTGGAAACAGTACGTGATACAGGGACCAAAGAATCTGCTTTCAAACAAGAAACTGACAAAAAGTGTAACTGAGCTGAGACATGTATACACAATACTGCTGCTAACTCGAGGCTTTTGCATACACTGAGGTGTGGCTTTGGCTTACAGGTGCAAGTTATAGGTGCATAAGGATTCCCACCTTCAGTCTTTATCCCGACAATATTTGTTTTTGCTGCAGAGAATTTAAAAACACACAAAACGTTTCCCGCAGATGCGATGCGATAAAAGTGGAAATTAATGTTCCCTCGATTTACCTGTAAAAGGTGAGATCCCAATTCTCGGCTGACATTGTCCATGTGACCAGTGCGACTGGTTTGACCCCAGGCTTCTCCCAGTCCTAGAATGTGCAAACAAAAAGAAACACTGAGAAACGACACGGGGACCCAATAATATCGGGTTTTTAACTACGGGTCAGGAAGGGATGAAAACCCTACATTGAACAACGAACGAAAATGTTATCGAAGATCAGATCTTTCTGTAATTATTTCTATTTTGTTCCAGGTTAATAGGACATTTTTGTGATGGTAATTCGGAATGGGGGAGGGTAGGGGGAAATGAGACGGAATGTTTTAATGCACATTTCGGAATAATCGGTTAGTTTGAATTGAATGGATGTGGAAAAAATGAGTGCACAAAATGTTGAAATAAGTATATAACTAGACCGAAGCAATGGGTGCGCAATAATTCTGTGATGTGGCGTTAGCGTTCGAAATAATACAAGGCTAACATAAATGTTTTTAATATTTAACATAACTATATAAAATAGGGATTAGTGGACATCTGAAATGTATGTCTAGAGCTCAGTGGTATTTGAATAAATATTTGCTGTATTTGTATTGACAGCGATTCATTTTATTATATTTCATTCATGTTTGATGTGGGTTAGCGAGGTCGAATCTGAAAGCTGCCTGAGCAATGAGACACGTCGGAGCACACAGGGTACAAATGCTCCCCTTCAAACGGATCAGATCTCTCAAAATACATAACCACCGTCGCTTATCGACACATATTCTAACAAAAGCTTGGGATTTATTATTTAACGCGCACTATGAGCTGTGTCCTTCACCATTTCTCTGTGAGCTGCCTTGTCCACACTGTGGTACAACATAGCACCGGGGAGATGAGTGGGGCGGGGGGGGGTCACTTTCACAGACCCTACCGTCTTTTAAAAGATGTCCAGATTAAATCAGAGGCCACACGAGGTTGGCGAAAGAGAGCTGAATTCACTCCATGTAGGAATGGTGTGCAAGTGGTGGTGGCGGGGGGAGGGGGGGAGTAGTTGGGCTGGGTTGCAAGTGTCCAGTGAATGAACAGGTGAACGCACACTCACTTTCTGGTCGCGTTCATGCATTGAAATAGACCAGGGTGTAATAGGACCGCGTCCCATAGTTGGCAAAAAAAAGATTTCATTTGGAATCCTTATTTTCTCCCACTCCCCCACGAAGAAAAACAGTAATGAGGAGGGAGGCCATGGGAGACACTAGGATATCGTGTTAGTGGAGTAATTCCAATGAAGCGCGGTGAATGAATTGATGTAACTTCAAACCCGGTTTATTAACACAGCCGCGGTTTTTATCAGACTAAGCTACAAGCGGATGAACAAAGTGCAGACATTTCTCTACCGCCCTGGGTTCATTTTAATCCAAATCGGCGCGGTCAAGAAAATTCAACCTATTATACAAAAAAAAGCATGTAGAATGAAAAAAGTTTGATCTGATATGTAGTGGACTGGAATTAAACGGAGAACGGTTTATTTTGCTCATTTTCTCCTTCGGATATCAGAAGGTTTTGGCGAGCAAGGGCATCCGTAAGTGTGGATGTGCCTGGCAGGATCCTGCAGTGGTCTGCCGTGTGGCTGGGCAGGAAGCTTTGTCGCTCTTGGCCAAGTGGAAGAATCCACAGGCTGGGAACCAAGCTGCTTGTGAGCCTCCTCTTGCACGTACCTTCCATCGCCGCCCAGTCCTGTAGTGGGACTTGTCTTTCTTGCCTTGGAGGCGGGGACGTTTTCTACTTGCGCCACAAAGACCCTCCTGGGACTATCATTATTACTCCATTTATTCTGAAAAAGTTTTCGTTTTGTGAATTTGTTTTGCACCCTCGGGTCAGAGATATGCCTTCTGATACATCGCACGCCTAGTAAAAAGTCTCACAACAACAAGTACGTAACACTCGCCTGCCACTGCTGGCAACACCAAGAGAAAGTAACGAACCAAGCAACTGCTTCATCTCCCCAAATTCTTGCCGGGTTTTTTTGTTGTTGCAGATTCCTTCGGTATTTAACAAGATTGTTCCAGAGATTATTCCACCCCGCTGCTATGATTATCCTCAACTCCTTTCCACTGAAATCTGACCGATAATGTCCATCACTTTTGCCAGTAACAAAGCGTGGAGCAATGGGTGGATTTCCTTGCTGTAACAAATATACTTTCCCTCCCTGTTATCACGCGTTCCCCTTGTAAAGGTGGCTCAAATCCCCAGTCCGCTGTCTCAACACCTTTTTTAAAAAACAACCATGACATCCTTACCCTGCCGCCTGTTTATCTCTCCCCTCTTTTGCAAGAAAATCTCGGCGGCAGTGCCCATTCGCTGACTGTGGTTGGATGGTTTGAAGATTATTCGGTGTAGAAGCTAAATGCAGACCTGGAAGTTATTGAGTTACAAGAGATTGTGTTTGCAGTGTGAAGCTTAACCGTCGGTGGTTGGAAGGCAAGATTGAGCCTTTCCTACCGAGATTGCTCGGTTGGTGTAACGCAAATTAGACGAAAAGAGATTCCAGCAAATACTGGTGCTATTAATCCGACCCCGAGACTGCATTACAGAGCCGTGTCTGCAAAAAAAACACAATCCCGTTCCCCTCCCAGACAAAAATGCCACCATTCTTATAAGCATCGTGCCCGTTCCTGCTGCATTATTTTGTCTATTGAGTATGTTCTGATTTTAACAGCTTGTTCGGGATGAGAACGGGATTTAGTGGCAGAGAGTACACAGGCGGCCCCGTCAACAACTCACAATCCAGTGTGAGAAAACCAAGAGCCGTTCCACTCGTGTGTGTCTGTATGTGTGTGTGAGAGAGAGAGAGAGCTCGCCGCTTGTCCAGTGTTCCGAGGAAGGAAATGGGAATTCGTCGAGAACAACTGCATTTAAGCTCACACGCGCACCCCAAGCAACACTGACATTTTCAAATAAATTATATTTGGAAAGTCATGTAGTTTGCCCCCTACCCCACCATCATCCATCCGTACCTCAGAAAATGCACCAGGTTTTCAAAGGTACAGCAGCCAGCCTGATTTGGGATCAAATTACGGGTGCGTTTTAACATATTGCTTACAGATGAGGAGGTGACCGATAATGTAATCCATGCGCGCAAAACACATTCTCAAAACCTAGTGTTTAAATAGAATCATTCGCGTGATTTTGTTTAATATAACGTTTAAACGTCCTCAATTGTAACCGTAAATAAAAACACAGTCCCGGGTTATTTACGGTGGTGAGTCCTGTTCTGGTCCAAATCATCTTTAAAAAGTGTACCTCACGTTTCTGGATGATGCTACTGGTTTGGCAGTGGGGACTCACTGCCCAGAAAGGGCGCCTCCAGCCACATGGACCCGGGTCATTTTCTCTTCTGACATTTCAGCGGCAGAAAGCAAACGCCGTGTGATAAGCATGTGTGTGTGTGTGTGTGTGTGTGTAATAAGCTCCCTTGTCCGAGGACATTGAAACGGCCGCTCGAAGGATTGTTACGAACAAGTAATCCAATGTAAATCATTTCCTAAACAGAACGAAATCCATTGAAATCGCTGGAGGAATTAGCCTTGAGACGCGGGACTAAAAATGTGATTTCTGCACTTGACCTACCGCCGTGACAGCGGCATCGCCATCAAGACTGGGAAATCTGGCTTTTTTTGTGTGTGTGTGAAGGGTTAGAATGGAAACACGGGTTTGGTTGGCGGTGGATGTGTGTGTGTGGGGGGTGAGGTAGGCGCTGAATGAAGAAACTCTTGTAAGTTGAAGAGGCCTGAGATGAAACAAGCTGCTTTTGTGAGTTGAAATACATAGGCCGAAGCTTTCGGGAGGCGAAAGATTTTCCCAGCCAGAAGAGGCTAGCAGCCACGCAGAGACACATATTGATAATCTCCTTTGGAAGGATTCCTCCGCCTCCTTCAAATTAGCCTTTCCGTGCTAAAAGACTTGATTTAATATACAAAAAAAAAGGAGGAATGTTTTAACGTTATTGTTCAGGGGAAAGTGACATTAAGCCACAGGGAACTAACTGATGGCTAAAGTGGTTCGGGTTTCAAGGGAAGTCTCAGCAGATACACATATACACACACAGGCAGGGGGAGGAGACTTTGCGGGGTGGAGGGTTGGGGAGATAGAGGGAGAAAAAAAATAAAGTTTCTGAGAAATAAGTCGACGGCGGGATTGAGGCGATGATGGGACTATTTCCATGTAAATGTCCCCGTGACCCGGATTACCTCAATGGACTGGACGCCTGTGTTTTGTAATTTCCTGAAAATGAGATTTCGATTTATAAAACAAGAAACCAATTAGTAACCAAATGAAGCGAAGTAGATCCAGTAAAATTGACCAAATCCCTAAGGAGCCATTTAAGGCAGTTCTTGGCGAGTAAAGCGATGGTTCCTAATCAGCCCTGAGCTCGGTTCGCTCTGCAGCTGGGCTTTCTGCTATCCACAAAAAAAAGAGGAAGCAATCGATCCAAGTTTCCCAGAATGAATCCCTAACTCCACATATATATGGTATAACATACACATGGTGTGGAGATGCCGGCGTTGGACTGGGGTAAACACAGTAAGAAGTCTCAGACTTCTTACATAATACACACACACACACACACACATACATATATAGTGTTATTTAAAGCAGGATTAAAAATTCAGTAACCATCCACAACCCTAAAAATGTGCACAGAATGTGGATTCTGACAATCGAGAATTAGGTTTCATTCAAATTAACTTCCTATGGCTGCTTTTCAGAATTCGGAATGGGACAATTAATAAAAGACAACTGGTTTTCTAAGTATATGTGTAGTAATTGATTTGGGAAGTCTGCATGCGTGTATTCATTGTATTCTGTTTCAGGTTAGTCTGGTAGTGATTAATATTGGACCCGCTAGGATCATGTTCTCTAAAGCAGTCCCCACCTTTTCCTTGCTCGCTATATCTAACTCCCCAGTCTCTGGATTGTTGGGAGTTCATTTGCGGGAGAAAATTCAATTCATTGTTACTGTTACTCGCCACTTGATGTGAGCTGAACAGTCCAGACATCGCCGATAAGTATCTAACCTGATTAACGGAGCCGGACCACGCCATTTCTTCAAGCCTATTTTGTTTCTTGAGGGCTTTAATTATATATTATTTTGAGACGGATAGTCCTGCGGTGCAAGCACTGTTGTCTATCTTTTTTGAGAAATTTGGTAAGGAAGATAATCAATGTACTGTTCTAGAGGGGAACTGCAGGTTTTTTTTGTCCACTTTTTTTAAGAGAAAACAGCAATGCACACGATACAGTTTGAGCTCAGGAATTAACCCGGTAGAGATCGGCCAGCCTTAAAGATCCTCTGATCGCCACTCGGCCCATACCTGGGGACAGATCAAATGAGTGTAACAAATGACACCCGTGAACGATATTGAAGCTTGTTGCTTCGATGTCAGCGCTTTTACCCGTCTGCACAAATAAAATTCTAAACCTCACATTTCTTGAATGTCCCCAATGGTGGGGGAATCCAGAACTGGGGCTCATAATTTGAGGATAAGGGGGAAACATTTTAAAACTGAGGTCAGGAGAAATTTCTTCACACAGAGAGTGAAGTGACTGTGTGGAATTCACTACCACAGAAAGTAGCTGAGGCCAAAACGTTTTCTGATTTCGAGAAGAAAGTGGATATAGCTCTTGGGGCGAAAGGGATCAAAGGATATGTGGGGAACGGGGGATCAGGATATTAAATTCGATGATCAGCCATGATCAAAATGAATGGTGGAGCAGGCTCGAAGAGTCGAGTAGCCTTATTTTGCTTCTAGCTTCTATGTTTTTATGCTTCTTCGAGAATGTGTTCGGGACTTCCCATCTCTGCACAGAGGAAATCGGCCCCGTTTTCGTTACTGTGGCATCTTCGAGACAAAATAGGTCATCTGATTTGGCAGAGGGCGTGAACTCGGGAAGTAAAGGCGCTGAACGCAATAATTTGCGGACAGCAACCTGGCGCAGGTGAACAGTTTCCCTTAGCCCACTTTGGCCCCCGCTACAGACATGAGCCCCTTGGCCGCGATAAAGCTAACATCAACCTACACCAACCACCAGTAGCATGGAAAAAGGCAAAATACTGCGGATGCTGGAATCTGAAATCAGTATTATGGAGACCTGAGCATAATTTACACATACACACACTAAGTTATTTACTCCAAAACATACAAATGCTTCTCTATCCTAAAATAGACCTCACTCCTCCGTCCACCTGCATCCAATTCTAGAATAATTGTTAAACAGTCAGAAAGTAACGGTTACCAAATAGACACATAAAAGCTGGCCACTGCAAATTAAAAAAAAAGAATTGACAACAGCGTTTGCAAAATAGTGGGCAGTATTTTGCGCCCTGGATTGGAACTAGTGTGTCTGAATTACTTCAATATTGATCATCTCTGGTTGTGGTCACCTTTTCATTATATTTTCCTGTGCCTTTGTTTAGGGAATAGAGGATCTCTCGCTGCGTGTCTATGTGTTCTTTTGGATGTAGGGACGGATCTGATTCGTGGATTTGCATATTTATAGGGCCTTGTTCTCGGGTCTCCCTATATGACACTTAAATACATGTGTGTGTATATGTTTGTGTACCTGTATATATGTATACGTACATAGGTGTATGAGTGTATTGTGTGTATGTGTGTATATGTGTCTGTATGTGTACATGTGTGTGGGTTTGTGTGTATATGTGTTTATGTGGGTTTGTGTGCATGTGTGTGACTGTGTGTTTGTACGTGGGTGCAGGTGTTTATGTGGTGTGTACATGTGTGTATGTGTATGTGGGTTTGTGTGCATGTGTATGGATATGTGTGTGTGTGTTTGCGTGGATGTATATTTGTATGCATGTGTGTGTGTGTGTGGTTTCTAACTCACTGTTGAAGCCTAAGTGGACGGGATCTGACCGACTGAGGCCTGTTCTGTAAGTTTGGAGCCTGTTAGTTTAGATGCTCTGGGCATCTAAACGTTTTAGGCTTTGAAATTTAAAAAAGGCAGAAATTGACTTATTCATTTTCTCTCTTTATGTTGCCTTTTCTTTTATTGAGGTTCACCCCAGAAGGTGCATGGATTCTCCAGGTACCTGGAATCGTGACTCCCGGCCATAGTGTCCATCCGGCAATAGCAAAGATGTCGTTTCCTCCCGGCTATCCCTTTGGAACACTAACAAACGCCAGGAACACTGGCATGTTAAAAAAAAACTCACTAAGAACTTGCAGCGTGTATTTCTGTGAAATTGACACGCAAAATGTTGCCAGACGGAGGTGTGTAAACCAGATACTGACAAACAGAACCTTTGCAAAAGGATTGTAAGCGCCGAGCCTCATATTGGGTTTCAAGTGCCGAGGGAAGGGAGTACTGCGCCTTTCACCCCCCTTCAATATTAATATTCTTTATAAATTATGACAGCACTTGCATGCCCCACAATTTAGCAGTAAACATCAGTTAACTTGTGGGTTGATAAACACAGTGTGCTCTCTGATTACTTAAGGTTTCAGCAGAACCAAGTGTTAAATTCAAGAAAACATTCGGGCAGGACAGGGGAGAGGCTTTCTCATGAGCGGCAGGTGAAAATGTCAACACTTGCCTTGGCGCGGGGGGTTGAAGATGGTCCCGCAGCAAACACCTCTCTCCCCAGAATGCCCCTAAAGCCCCCGCAGTGCAAATCTAATGCACGTCTTATTTGTGACTTGTTGCTCATGTGAAGGTTGTCATTTTTGAAAGCTTCCCAACATCCGAGCTTGCAACTGAGCAAGGAAAAAGTACTGGGTACTTCTCGATTATTAACCGCTGCAAAACGAGGGGGATAGTATGGGCCAGGCAAACTGGTTTGTTGCGTTCTAATAATCTGCCCGGAAAGTGGTGTCACAAGTGTTGGTCAAGAACTAGGAGTCATAGTTTGAGGATAAAGGGTAAACTTTTTAGAACCTGCACAACTAAAGGGTGGTGAAAGTGTGTGATTTATTACCGACGCACATAGTTGAGGCCAAAACGTTGTCTGATTTCAAAAAGAAATTAGATTTAGCTTCAGCTAAAACCATCAAGGGATATGGAGGGAATGAGGAATCAGAATATTGAATTCGATGATCAGTCATGATCAAAATGAATGGCAGAGCAGGCTCGAAGGGCCGAATGGCCTACTCCTGCGTCTAGTTTTTATGTTTCTTGTATCCACAAGCAAGAAGCCCAGTTGACAGCGATGAGAACAGAGAGTGACAGCGTCACTAGCCTCGATTGGACATGATTATTTCAAAATCATTGACCCTTCTAACACCGTTTTACGAAGCGGAATTGCTATTCGCCCGTTTTGTGCGGAGGGGAACCTTTAATTCCCGTTCTATTGAGAAGCAATTAGACACAAAACGCAGTTATTTTGATACATGGATCATCAGTGGCCTTAAGCAACATTTGCCGAGTCTCTGTGCGAATGTGGTTCCAATCGAAAATTCTTCCTGAATATTACCTGCTCCCCCAGAATCCCGTGCTTTAACCCAAACCATCCTACTGGGTACTGGCCCCTTTCAAATATACATTCTTAACTCAATCCGCCCGGTGATGCTACATTGAGCAGGGAGACTCGTTACTGTTCCACTTGAATGATTTACACTGAACTTAGCCAAACAAGTAAACCCTTTTATTTCCCTTCAATGTTTTAGTTCAAATATGTTCTCATCCGCTCTACTGTGGCTTTATCTGGGTGTAAATTATAACGGTTGTTTTCTAACAATTCATGCCTTACTTTTCACAACCCTGCGTTTACTAGTTAGGTTCTAGAACTGAATTTGTTTGGGGAAAATGGTTAACCAGATATTGTAAAAATCTCAACGTACACTTATTGAGTACTTTTAAATTTAAATACGCCTATTCCTTCTGTCTTTCCCTGTCGCGATTAGATCTATGCTCTGCGAGCACAAGTTCCAACAGCAGCCTTCAGAATGAAACTGTTTGCAGAGGAACCGAGGTGCTGAGAGTATAGAGAGAGCAAACCAATCACAATCTCTGCCTGATGTAACAATTCAGGCAACTGCTTCCCAAAGCTCAAAGGCTTCTGATTGCATAGTCACTGAACGATTCTGTTCTTCACTGCGTCCGAGGGAAATTGGATGGTCTTCCGTTTGTTTTTCTCTTTGGTAACTGATGTGAAAGGAAAAAAAGCCTGCTACAGTGCAGCAAAGCTCGAAATCTCTCTAAAACAATGACACCTTATTTCCCTAACTGCTTGGACCCGTTTCAAACTTGCCCCTCTCAGTGTTTTGGGTTTAAGAGTCTCCGTTGTGGAGCTCTTACGTTTTTGACACATTGAGCATATCAAGAGTTATTCACCTGAGTTAACTACGAATGAATGCACAGGGGGTCCACTGAAGTGCGATGATATGTATTTAAATAACGCAAGAAAATAACTTCACCTGGAATTACTGATCGGGCGACTGGAATATACACTCACAATGCTATAATGATTTTTATTCATAATTATGACACTCACCCCAGTTGTTTTTAGATATCAGCTTGGGGATTTGGCCTGTGTCACCTGTTCGTGTAGATTTGTTGTTGGTAGGAAATACGCCGCCTTACATTTCGCCTGAGCACCACTGCGATTCTTACTTTGTAGAGTATTACACGAAAACGACTTCGTGAGTAATGATTCCTTCCTTAAATCAGACTTAGCAAGTTCATAAACTAAAACGAGGAGAGGGGGAGGAGGTTTACTTTTGAAAGAGCATTTGAAAATACAGCAGTTAATCGCCTTTGTATCATTGTTTGAGCTGATTAGAATTTAAAGCAATTTTGACTGACATATTCTTAATGTTATTTGATTTATTACTGTCACATGTATCAGTAATCAGTGAAACGTATTGTTTTTTTTGCGCTAGACAAAACATACCGTTCATAGAGAAGGAAAGGAGAGTGCAGAACGTAGTGTTACAGTCATGGTCAGGGTGTGGAGAAAGATCAGTTTAATTCAAGGTAGGTCCATTCAAATTTCTAATGAGATAATGCGCAGCGAAAAAAGTTTATATGACATGAATGTATGTGTGTGTGTGTGTGCGCTGTACATCTCTCCAGCAGTTGTTTCTGCCCAGTTTCCCCCTCGGACTTGATCGGAGTCGATCCCACACCCACCCCCACTCCATTCTCTCCCTGATACCCTGTAGATTAGTCATCACCTTACAAGCAGCGCCATATGTTTCATTTGATCAAACACCTCGTCAGATATGCAGAAACATAATTGACAAGTCTCTCTATAAAGCACGCGGAAAAGAAGTCCATTGGGGGTGGTAAATCACCGCAGAGAATGGGGAGTGGGGAGGTGGGGGGAATGGTGTACATTTTGGTTTTAAAAGGCAGAATGCTGAGGATGGGAATAAGGTGAATGCAACCAACCAAATGAGATGCAAAAAGTAAATAAGCAACTGGATTCAAAGTAAATGTGCGGCTTGTCAGTATATTTCCTCCCACCCCCCACTTTAGGACGTACCTATAGAAAGCGGCATTCTCACATTTTAATTGAGTAAGCACTCAATGTCAACACTTCGAAAGCTCGCGATTTACAGGATTATCCCGAATGTGAACTGGCACGAACACATTCACATAACGAAGTAAACAGTGTGAGGAGGCACCGTCGCGGCTGAACCACAACGTCGGCCTCCAGTCCATAAATCATGCCGCCGTGGAAATTTGACTTTCAAATATACTTTTCATGCGGCTTTAGCCTCGCATTTCTGTGATCGGTCTGCGGCATAAATAAAGCCTTAAAACAAGGCTTTACCGCAAGAAGAACTTCAGTCCCGCTGTTGTTTTCAGGTGGCTTCACACATGTGTACCAGCACCCGCTCTCTCATATTAAACATGCCGTTAGGGCTAACATTTCTCTACAAGTGTTGTGCTTCACACAATTATTGCCTTGCAGATGACCTTTATCTACCAGCCCACATTGTTCATGTTTTGCCAGCGAAGAAACTGCATTGCTTTCTAATCATAAACAGCCGGCCTGTGTTTAATAGCAACCTGTTTGCTTTCGTTGTATAATACTGAATAGGAACAGTGACTGCATGTCACTATAACTTCCATAAAACTAGTCAATCTCAATAAGCACTGATAAATTGGTTTCCAGAGTTTCCATGTACACTCATTAAATTAAACATATTGTCATATTGGGACAATGTGGAACTATTATAAATAATTCTCATTAAAGTCGAATGATCGTTACATTTATACAATAACACTATTATAGTTTGAATAATATAGTTTGAATAACACTACATTTGGTCCGATTTATACACCATCTTAAACAGAAAGGCCTGTTTGCAAGTAACATTAAATATGACCTCACCCTGATGCCTTAATCATCCTAAATTTATATATAATTTTTCACAAAGTTGCAATGGTCAGACCATATGCGGTGATTTTCACAGTAACTTCAGTGTGATGTTAATGTAAGCCTATTTGAGACTAATAAATAAAGTTTTTTAACATTATTTTTATTTTCCTCTCCATTTGGATCTGATCATACGAATAAACATCCAGCACTCACAATTTTAGTGGACTGTCAATTTCAGAAGTTTGAAAAGCCCATTATTGTCCAGAGGACATTTTGCACATTGTATATACCCAATATTAGTGTGCACCTTACTAACGCCCTACCTAATCGGTGCATTCCATATAATTGTGTTCTGTGCGGGGTCTAACCGTGATCTTCATTCCTCCATACGGCAGTATCTTTTATTTCCCAGCCCAAAATTAGGAAACAATTAGGAAACATTGAACCTACCTTCAGGGAAAACCACCCTCATTTTTAAGTAACTGGTTGTCAGTCTAATGATGGAGGCTTTGTCCAGCTGGGAGGTTATTGCAGATGGCAGTGGCAATAATTTCGCCAGTTCATAAAATTCACTATTTTCCTTCTCCCGTCTAGTCCGGGCGGCATTTTTGGATTTTTCCTTCATTTCGTTTTCTTACAGTGTGGCCGCCATAGGTTCATTCCCCCAAGAAATGAAACGGTTGTGGTTTTAACACCACGTGTGAAAAAACAGCATATATGTCGAAATTAATAGTTGTGTTTGGAAGGGGTGGAGAATCATACCCCCTCCCCCTTTCCTTTCAATTAAACTAAATATGACAATATTAAATAGGACAAGGTAAACGTCGAGAGATTGAAGAGCATCCGCACCGGTATTAAAATCAATGGCAAGTGGAAGCCGAGGTCAATGGAAATGTTTTTTTAAATGTATAAGTCTGAGTTTTGAAAGTAATCCAAAGGCAGATCACAACTCTTGCAAACGGCTTGGCATGACCGTGCCGAGGGGTGCACCGTGCCAAGGGCTCTCTGCTGTGTTTTTATACCTGGAGGGGAACTGCTTTCGTAGTGAGGGAGCCATAATCCAGCCAAATCTCAGCCCTAAAGTCTCCTTTTCTCTTTTTTTTCTTATTTCAGATGCAATCTCCAGAGGGCTTCAGCTGTCGTGCTCGCAACTGGTGAGTATGTCTGGAGGAAAGGCAGAAAGAAACAGGCATTAGAAGCGAAAAAAAAAACCAAAATAGGCACCGTGTTCCCACGCATAGATGAGAAACCCCGAAAGGTGCTTTGATGACTTTAAACCGTATCAGGCAGTTAGTGACTGCATTTCAATACTTCATTACATACATAGCCGAGTGGATAAATATTAATGCAAAATGTTGTTTGCAGGTATGGAGGCCTCCAACTCAGCAGCGATTAGAGACTTTATCTAATTTTGGCAAATTGAAATGTCAAGGATTACGTTTTACTTGACTTTCTTCCAAAGGCACGTGTATAATCTTGTCCACATGGGTCCTGGTGCTCACCTTGGGTCATTAAAAACCAAGTTGCATTTCCTGGGGCAACTCCAGCAAACACTCGAAAAGTGACCAAGGGCAATAAACAGTCGAGTTTTATTGTTTTTAATCTTCCCCATACCCCCCCCCCCCCCACGCTTCTCCTCCCTTCCCCACCCACCCTACCCGTTTCTTCTTCCTCTCTGGGCTGGTTATTGCTGAGTGTGGCGGGCCGCCGCCGCCGCCGCCGCTTTGCGGACCTCTTCCCTGCGCTGAACTTTGGCTGCCTGTCGAGCAGTGTGAAGCGCAACTTTCCGCCGCCAGCCTTTTCCCAGTCCAACTCCAGCGGCGCTCCGGGCGCCGTTCCCGCCCACCTGTCAATCACACACCGCTCCGCCGGCCTCCTATTGGCTGAGCCGCCACTCCCGTCTGCGCGAGGCGAAGAGGTGGACGTGGATTCTGACCTCTGACCTCTCCCCCTGCCCCCCCCCCCCCCCCCACCTGCAACTAACACAGCGCAGAAAAGCCAGGGTTGCAGTTTGCAGTCACCCCACAGACCCACCAAGCCTGGAACGATGCAGAGGAGATGGGCAAACTCCTCAACTTGTTCAGGCGATGCGAGTGGCACAGGATTGCATGGTTTAGATTGCATTTCACACACACACACACATTTTTATCACCTTAAATCTGATTATTAGGTAGCAAATGTTTAGAGTTGTTTACGTGGTAGCGGCCAGGGGAACTGAAATGTTAAATATATTTAATACTCGTAATACATAGGGGATAATAATCGCGCGCATCTTCGTTGCAAAGAGTCTGTGCAGAAGTACAAATTGTAAAATTGGATTTGTAATGTGACCGAAGGACTAAATTTACCCTTTTTACTAAGCGAGAACTGAGAATATAGAAGGTGAACAGAAATATTAATAAGATGTATATCAGTGCGTTGAGCTGTGCATTCATTGAAAGCTCCGTCTGAGGGGTTAGCCTTGAAGGACATTCTCGCTAAGTGTACAGTATGGGAAAAGGGTTAAATTGAACTTGTTGCCATTTCCTTTAAAGCTGTGCTGACAGAAAACTCGTGATATAAATTCTGCTCCGTCGCGCGTGCAATTAGAAATTGTCACATTGACCACAGTTTGTTATCTGGGTACTAGTTTAACAAGACCGTGACAAATGACACCTATTTAATCCACAGTGAGTTAGCTCATGGCTGGAACTCATTTGATAACTATTTACAGAATGTCCTGTAAGCAAATGGTGCAAAGATATGCATATTCTAGAGTATAGATTTTCACTGGGTGCAGTTCACTCAATTCGGATTATTTCTAAACCTCAAATTATTCAAAAAACAGACGGAATAACGCAGCTCAGCTCCCGTTTATTACTGAATCAATTACAGTGCGGTGTGAAGGTGTTTCAATTCCTATTGCACGATATGATTTTAAACATGGCTTCAACGCTGGAGTGAGTGTGACATTAAGCACCACACACAGCTGCCAAGAAGACGATTTGAGCCGAGAATCTTTCTACAAGTAGAAATGTTTTTTTCCCCCATATTCCCACATTCATCTATGTCTCAATGTTGTTTTATTTGAATTGTTAATAATACGTTATTAGCATAGTATAGCTAGAAGGTGATACTAAATATGTCTTTAATGCGACCTCATCTAGTGAATATTAATCACGCCCTAGCGATTTTTAATGCGTTTCACGATTAGACAGAAGTTCAGGCATGCTTTGTATTCATTAATGAAGCGTGAAATAATGCAATATGTAAAATTATATTTTTTGAAAGCTGAAGTTATATGGTCCTAGCGACGACATTGCATATCCGAACACATTGTAGGATTGATTCTTAAATGAATTGATGCCCAGGAGCTTAGCGAAACACAGTGAACAATACTCGCGATCTTATTCACGAACTCTCAATTATTGCAACAAGCGAGTAATTGAATTTGTTCTTAAATGCCCTACAAAGCTAATTCCTTAACTCCTTTTAATGGGATATTCTGGTCGTCATAAAACTAATCGCTAATTCTCGTATTAGTGAGATCTCTCGCAGAGTTAATTATGTCTGTCCCCTCATCATTGTACAAAACACCGAGGGTTTACAAAAGTATCTACCTTCAACGCACCATCGTTGTTGATGCCACGACTTGAAGTTTCACCTTTAGCACCGCGGAAAACGTTGACATTACCTTCCACGATTAGGCGGAATGCACGGGGGACAAGCGATGCAGATGTGATAAACAATCACATTAAGGATTACCATTAATAATTGCACTGACAGCGCAGAAACGCACCGAGAAAGCCGGTCCCAGCTGAAATGACAAATAATTGGAATGGTAAAACTTCCCTGTTGTTTCATTCGGATGAATGAGCCTTCCGAGTTTTAAAAACTTTGCTCCCTATTTCATCCCCTGTCGTAGTGACCCTCTGTAGAAAAGAACACTGGGTCCACGGAGCGGGGGTACGGGAGAGGGGTGGGTGGTAAGGAGCGACAGGACAAGTCCCGGTTGGAGTTCTCCTTTCCCGATAAACGCACTTTTCTCCATGAACCCTCAATCTGTCGCGGATTCTATTGCTCATAAGAAAAGACAGTTTGAAATAGATGTGCAAACTTACGGGCGGACAAATCACTTGTAATGTTGGATGTGGCATTCATTAATGACACTTTAAAGCGGTGAAGAAGAGATTGTAACTTTCTTTTCTCTGGATCACAGACCCTGTTTCAGAGAGCCTAGCCGGATCGTTACATCTCATAACCAATGACGTGATACGTTGGGAATCGGGGTCTTTGGGGGCACCCCCGTCCCCCCCCCCCACCCCCGCCCCCC
Source organism: Sphyrna mokarran (assembly GCA_024679065.1). Lineage (NCBI taxonomy): Eukaryota > Metazoa > Chordata > Chondrichthyes > Carcharhiniformes > Carcharhinidae > Sphyrna > Sphyrna mokarran. Next base: position 35,624,890 of record JAGIQG010000005.1, on the reverse strand, counting down.
AATACACACATATCCTCCCCATAACATCCAAAGGCGATCAGTGAAATTTTAAAAATGCAACATTAGGCATCTATCTGCTGGGCCGTTTTCACTCGCACTTAAATGCCGAGTGAAACTTTGAAAGTTAGTGTTAGAAGACAGAGAGGGGTTCTGTGAATGAACGGATTATTTCCGGATAGAATGTCAAGCACAACTGTGGAGCCAGTGAACTGTCGCTCTGTACAACCACTGGCGCTCGTTACAAAACAGCAAAACGCAAATATTTATTCATTGACCATATAAACGCAGGATGTTTATTTTTTAAATATTATTTAAGGGATGGAATGACCGTGTGAAGTGGATTTCCCGTCCGTTTTGCCTTGCTGTTGTTTTCTGACTGGTTTTCAAATAGCTTTTTTCCGTATTTGAGAGACTTTCAAAGCGGCGGCTGTTGATGTCGCCGTTCTATAGTGTAATGTTGACGGAATTCTTCACCCAGCCAATTTAGTAATGCACCTCGCCACTCACAAATGTAGCAGATGCTGTTTAAAAATATATATGTTTCAAGCCGTCAGTGCATGCAACAATAACAAAAAATATATAAGTTGTCCATAAACATCAGCAGCCCAGCGAATCCAATTCTTTATTGCAGCCATGGGAGAGACGGAGGGCAGTGAGGAAGAGGAGGTCTTGTCACTTTCAGTGATATAATCATCAGACAAGTCTACAGTGAAGTGTTAATTTGTGGGAGGTTTCTGGAGCAGGTTAGAGCAGTTACTGCCTCAAACAGAAACAGATCCCTGAATCAACGGGTTTCTCGTCGAAATTAAGCAGTATCTTGGGCGAATTAAGTAGAAATCTGTTAGGTTGAATGGGGGCGGGGGTGCGCGGAGTTTAACATTAAACTGTCATTCTGTATCCGAAAGAATAGAATGATGATCGCTGTGGCTGGGCTCAGGGCATCGACAGTTCAGTCACCGCCATTCCAAGTGCGGTGTCCTTCTGCGGTGGTACAACTTCCACTCTGAATGCAAAACTGAAAATTGTTACTGTTTTTCCAAAATCCCTGTAGCGCAAATGGGCCCGCCTTCCAGGGACACTCCGTGACAGAAAACGGTACCACGAAACAATAGTCTGGTTTAAACACAATCCCGGTGAAGTTGACGGAATTTCGTTAGCGTGTTTAACATGCCCTGGGTGGAGCCGAACGCTTTTAGCCGAATCCATATAAAAAGTGGGCCAATAGTAGACCCAGTGCATCAGAACAGGAATGGTGCAAATGCGCATCATTTTATGGGGTGAATCCTAAAATGTTCTGTTTTCTAACTCCAATTGTGGTTTCGATAGTTCTGGGGGTGGAGGTGCATAACATCTTTTAAAATGTTTACTATTGCCACTTTTCGAAGGAGGAGCAAACAGTTGCAGGACGTGATACCCTCACGGCCGTTCAGCCCACGATTGAATGAGTGCCTTACTTATACAGCAAGTCCAATGCACCAGTCATTCATTACAGGTCGATCAGTGCACATGGAAGTTGTCCTGGTTAGTCAGGTATCTGCAAATCGCAGAACAATTTTTACGTTATACATATTTTTTTAAATAACAATTAAGAAATATTTCATTTTATATATATATATATATTAGTCATATTCACCACCCGGCATAACTTCATCATTGCAGACGCTGTCAGACCCACTGAGTTTATTTCCAGCATTTTTGTTAACTTCGACTGAATTTTAAAGTTTCATCGGAAAACAGTACAAATCTGAAGTTTGAATTTTAAATACATTTCATTTAAAAGTAAAACACAATAAGATCCAGCCTCAACTCCTTTTACTCTGGAGAAAGGTAGCCTTTGTCCTATCGCAAGTTAAATGCTATTTGAAGAGATGATTGGCCGATGGAGATTTCCCATATGAAATACAATCTCGTCCTTGTACAGAAATGTTTTGCAGTTAAGGGGGGACAGTACGTTCCCCCCCCCGCCCCCGCGGCCCACCAGCCCCCTTCCCCGCTTCCCCATGTATTCCTTGTTGCTGCATGCTGTCAGCCATCTCCGCAGAATTGGTTAACCTGAATGATTTAGATTTAGTGTGTGGAATTTCTTGCACGAAGTCTTACACTCCAATTTAACCTTGGACAATAATTACCAATAGCCTAAAGCCTTGATGGGGTTAGTATGCATTTCATGAATCCAGTAGATCATTATTTATTTGGTGATTTTGACTGACAGCATTAACTACAGCACAGACACTGCCGCGGATCCGGTGGGTGGATCAATTAAACACAATAGTTTCGAAACACTTTCGAAGATTCTTTTTCAGTTGGCTATCATTTTCCGATAAAATACAACTAATATGCAATTTTAATGTTTAAGTGTGTCTGCGTGTTTACATCCATGTTAAAAGACGTTTTTGTTTTGTGTAAACCTATCCTTTATTTAATTTTCAGTTAACACATATACACATTGTATCTCCGGATAAAGCAATGCCTACCCTACCAATCCCTACCATTCAATGGGTTTATTTAAGATGTGCTACCAAAGCATATATACTATATATATGATTACAACGCTGGCCCATACTACGTTGACTGAAATCACTTGTGAATCTATGTGAATCTATCTGTATCTCTTGGGCAGTCGGGGTTCCTGTCACAGTCCCAGCACCGTCCATGAAACAAACGACTTCAGTTCGTTCATTCTATGGCTCGGTGAAAGACGTTTTTTGGCCTGCTTGAAACTTATTAATCTTCCAGTGTGAAGAATTGTCCTCGAAGTATGCTGCAGGCAAGCACATTTCAAAGTCCAGGACCACGAACTGAGGGACGCACTCAAGCTTGGGGCAGCCATCTCCAAGGTGCAATGTGAAAAGCCACTGTGTAAGACTTCTCAGCCAATATAGATTGAGGGGTAAAACCCCACGGACTGTCTGATTAATCCTAACTCTGTATAAGCATTTTGAAACACATCAAAGTGCAACGACCCCGATGTATATAGCTTGTAAAGAATTTGGCATCACTGAACTGAAGCACCTCAGAATGCATCTTGGTCTCTGAAGAAAATGATTGCACCTTACTGTTAAAATAATAGAAATATTTTGTAATGTATCTTTCAGATTTTATATGAATAAAGTATATTTTTTCAAAAGAAAAACAAGTTGACAATGAACTGTATTGAATTAGATTTCTGGCCTCGCTGTAATGGTTGGCCCCAGCCAGGGGAGTGGTGAGGGGCACCGTAGTTTGTTTCTAAGCCGTGGGCTAAAGGTTCATTTATCACCGCCGTTCTAACTCCTGACTGCTACACTGTGGAACGTATACATGCGCTATTCATAGATGTGGACAAGGCTGGGTTCATTCATAATGATTCTTCAATGTCAAAACAGCTCGGCCGCAGTCACTACTTGAACATTGTCCGCAGTCATTGCTGGGGCATTTAAGCGGGCAAACCATGGTCCATAAAGGAATATAGGCACATTTCTTCATGAGAGAAAGACAGACAGAGAGAGAGAATTGGTCACAGATAGCTTAAGGGACGCCAGTCCGTAAAGCGAAGAAGTAGGCCAACATTAATTAGCTGGACAAGTTGCCAGAAAGCTCAGAAGATTGTATCAAATAGTAATCCTTTATTTTGAAGCCCAGGCAATACAAAACATCATTCAATTAAACCGACATCAATGAATATAAGTTTCACAGGTGTCCGAAGAACAGAAAACTGGGATAGAGAGAAGTTCCAATGTTAGGACAAAGTGTCAAGCGAGGATTTATCCCAGGTCCATCTGCTAGCCCAGGAAAATTAAACACGAATATAATCGATTCTGCAAAACATACCTGGAACATTGGGGAAAGTTAGGGGTGGGGGAGTGTGGAGGGTATGTGGAGGGAGAACAAGCAGAGATAATACATTGAACCATTCAAAATTCTTCTTATATTTCAGTGGAAGCAATTGAGCAATCAATAGTTAATCTCGAGCGATGTTCAAAATGTTGCAATTGTACACTCCGTCAACATTTTCATTATAAAGAGAAAAATAGTAGATTAATAATGGAAACAGCCGATGTGAATCTGTATTAATGTAATTACACCTTGCCCCCGAGTGGAGACATCGCAATGGCATCAAGGGGGAGAAGGGCGTAATCACAGACTGACGTTGTAAATGTTGACAAAATAATTTATGATGAAAATAAGCCATGAAAATAAAGATGCCTGGGTGTTTTCTCCTTTCGTCTCAACGCTTCCCGGTCCGCCAGGATTCCCCATAAACAATGCCATGGGTGACCGACAAGCAAAACTAATCCACGAGTTCTCTTTCGGCCTTACTAGCAAACTGGCTCGTACAATTCTCCCCACATTTCACAACCATTGACTTGAATGGGAATCACCGCTGTAAGCATTTTGTCTCTTTTCTTAATATTGCAATTTAGCAGGTACCGTATCACAGTGTTAATATCAGTAATCTAGAGAGCCAGGGGCTGACACCCTGTAGGATACAAACATAGAAACATAGAAGATCGGAATAGGAGGACGCTATCCGGCCCTTCCAGCCTCCTCCGCCATTCATTCCGATCATGGTTGATTGACCAACTCAATGCCCTAATCCTGCTTTTTCCCTACAACTTTTGATCCCATTCGTCCTAAGTGCTATATCTGGCCGCCTCTTAAATACATTCAATGTTTTGGCATTAACTCCTTCCTTTGGCTACGAATTCCGCAGACTCACCACTCTTCCCATGAAGAAAATATGGGTCTAAATCCCACTATTGTATCCAATTAAAAAATCTGGAATTGAAAGTTATTCTCAGTGACAGGTCCATGGAACTATCACCGATTGTTGGGGGCGAAAAAAAAGGTTCACCAACGTTCTTTAGGAAAGGAAATCTGCCGTCCTCACCTGGCCTGGCTTACTTGTAACTCGAGACCCAGTGCAATGTGGTTGGGTTTTAATTACTCTCTGAAATGTTACGGTTGACATTTCCAAATCCATTTTTTCCCCCAGAATGTAGGATTTAGTTTCCCGTTGTTAAAAATGGCACATGAAAGCAGATTGAAGAATTTGGAATGAGAAGTTGTCACCAAACAGCGTACCTCCAGCATCGCCCCCCCCCCACCCCAGCACCAACCTTTCCATTAAACCATCTATTATAATTAAACAATTGTGAATAAAATATGCAGGATAAACCATGCAACCCCGCTTCATGCTTTAATAGATATTTAATCATTTTTTTAAGCTACCAGTGTGCCCTTCGAGAAAGTCGCCTTGATAAATGCAGCCCTCGGTTCGTTGTGAGCGGGGCTTTGAATCGTATTTTCTACTATCATAAGGATAGCTCAACAGTAGTCCATTCGGCCTGTCATGCCTGTACCGGCTTTTTACTCCGACTGTCTAATTAGTCCCACTCGCCCCTGCGCTTTTTTTCATAGCTTGCAAAAAGAAATCCTTTCAAACAGGTGGATTTTTTTTTCTCTCCTGAAGCAAGAAATGACACAAAACACAAAACATTGAAACAGTCCAAAGTCAAGGCTAAACGGAAAATAATGAAGATTTTGCATTGCAAAACCGAGATTTTTGCAAAATCTCGAGCAAAATTTCCATTCAGTCACTAGCCTTCGACCTTGTGTAATATTTCTGGAGATACACACGGGCTTGAGGCGAGCTATAAAAGTGTAAAAGTACACATCCTGCACCTAAAGGCTCCGAAACGTGGCCCATGTTCCTGCACTGAAAACGACCGGCTGAGGCCCGGCAGACAGTGGGCGGGCAGGGACTGGGAGAAGGGCTCTGTGAGGACATTAACAGTCGGACTAAGTGCTATACCTGGGCACTCGAGAGAAGACTTGACATGCATAAGCACCAGATCGTTTCAATCTTTCAGTCAGGCAATCCATCTGCAATTCTATGGTAAATATTTGATGTAGGCAATTTTTCTCTCAACAAACGTAATCAATTCTCATTGATGACAAGTGCATTCTTCCACACACTTTCTGTTTGTTACAGAATGGTAGAGTGGTGTTGGTGGGGGTGGGTGGGGGTATCTGAATAGGAATACCAGCACTATGGGCCTGGAATCTCCTCTGGGGAGAATCTAATCTGTTAAAAGTCAGAGGCATAATATTTCAATAAATTGTGATAATGTTTTGTCATTTTGAAACAGTCAGGGCCAATTTGGAAAATGCTGCTTACTCGTCTATTTTTCTGAATATGTTCGAATGCTTTAGTTTGGAAAGTCCTTGAGCTGATGTTGTGGGGATATCTCGGCGAAATTAGCAACATTTTCAGTTATTATATATTGGGCTGCGTTGTTTCCTGTGTGACCTGCCTGCAGCAACACGGCTGCAACTGTGAGTGAACACTAGAATTCCCGCCCTCTTCTGACAAGAGCCTTTATTCAACCCGGCGCCAATGGTTTGAGACTGTAATTATCGTGAGCTCTAAATGCCTGTTAATTATGCTGCTCTGATCTTTTAAGCAATGGTAATATCATTGATGATACGGAAATTGGAACGTCCTTAACATAAGACGCAGGAAAGACATAGGGTGTCTCTGCACCACCCACATTCCAGTCAGTACATAATACAAGGATGATCGAATGCATCAATGGTCCCGCCCACCACTCCGCTTTATAATTGTGAGAGGGCAATCCCGAATGATTTGGTTAGTAAACAATAAAGAAATATCTACATTGTTAATTATATATTTTTATGGTTTGTGAGCGTTGTTGGCTGGGCCAACATTTATTGTCCATCCATAACTACCCTCCATTTTCAGACAGTATTTGAGAGTCAACCATATTTCTCTGGGTCTAGAGTCAGATGTAGATCTTTCCCTAAAGCGCATAAATAAACCAGATGGGTCTTTAGGACAATTGTTTCATGGTTATTATTAAGCTGTTAATCCTAAATTTTTATTGCATTCAAATTTCATCATTTGCCTGGGTGGAATTTGAACTTGGGTCTTGAGAGCATAACGCTGAGTGTCTGGATTACTAGCCCAGTGATAATTTCACTGTGCTATTGCTACTTTGCCCCTTTATCTCCGACTAACTGTCTATGAACTCAGTAAGAATTTAGCAACACCAATTTTAAATCCAACCGATTTATTTGATAGTAAATCTGCGAGCTTTCAACACTTTGTGTCTTCGTCAGGCAAATGCAGTGAACACTTACCACCCCAGTCCAACGCCGGCATCTTTACATCATAACTGTCTACGGCCAGCTTCTCACTCGCAAATTATGACAATAGAAAATTTATACCAGGCACTGCCAGTTTTGAAATCTTGGACTATTTTTCATGAATATGAATCTCAATTGCTATAGCGTAGAGTTAAAGTTCATTTATTAGTATCACAAGTAGCTTACATTAACTTTGCAATGAAGTGAAAAAAACCTCTGGTACCTGTTCCTGTGAAAATCCATACTCCAGCACCTTCTAAACTAATCACTGTGCCACCCCTGCTATGGATAGGATGTTCCCCCTGGCTGGTTGGTCTTGAATAAAGAGCAGGCCTCTTAAGACTGAGATGAGAAGCATTTTGTTCACTCACGGGATGGTGAATTTTTGGAATTTTTTTCTGCATAGAGCTGTGGAAGCTCAATCACTGAGTATGTTTCAAAGAGAAATGCTTACATTTCTGGATACTAAAGACATCAAGAGACAGAGGGATAGTGAGGAAAACGGTGTTAGAAGCAGGTGATCATCCATGATGCGTTTGAATAGCAGAGCAGACTGGATGGCTCCTGGAGTCAAATTATTCACATCAGCTTAAGAGGACTGAGTTGGGACAGCAGGTGTTAAAGAATTTCTGCTGTACAGAAGGAGGCCATTCAGCCCATTAAGTCTGTACTGATCATAATGCCAACCAGGCCCTATTCCCATAACCCCACATATTTATTACCCTGCTAATCCCCCCCGACATTAGGGTCAATTTAGCATGGCCAATCAATTTAACCTGTACATTTTTGGACTGTGGGAGGAAACCGGAAGCCCACTCTGACACAGAGAGCATGTGTAGACTCCACACTGACAGTTACCAGAAGCTGGAATTTAACCCGGGTCCCTGACACTGTGAGGCAGCAGTGCTAACCACTGTGCCATCGTGCCACCCTGGTGGTGAAGGCACTGCAAGGGTCACCCTCCTGCTCACATTGCAATTGCTATAGCAATTGCCAGCGTGGGTCCAATTGAATGGCAACCTTGTTCATGGTGACAGTCTTTTGTGGCATGCTAAGATGAGAATAATGTTGATAAATCTCTCCAACAGCACTGCTACTGCACAGTGCCAGGCGACTAGGTTCGATTCCCAGTTTGGGTCTGCGTAGAGTCTGCACGTTCTCCCCGTGTCTGCGTGGGTTTTCTGTGGATGCTTCAGTTCCTCCGCACAGTCCGAAAGATGTGCAGGTTAGATGCGTTGCTCCTGTTAAATTCTCCCTCAGTGTACCCGAACAAGCGCTGGAGTTTTTTCACAGTAACTTTTTTCACAATAACACTAAATTGCAGTATTAATGTAAATCTACTTGTGACATTAATAAATAAACTTAAACAATACCCTGAGAATTGTGTGAGTGTGAGCTGTACGCTACCCGCCCCTTACAAAAATAAAATGGTCAAAACATCCTCCAGACTGACAACTGCAATTAGAATTGCGTTCCGAAATTCGGCGCTTCGGTTCTTCGTAAATATTATCCCGAATAGAACAAGACATGTTCACAACAGCTCCTGAGGAGGAAAGAGAAAGTTGCCGTCAAATGGAGACGGGAAAGAGGACGAAAGGGAATGTTTGTCCACTAGTAAATTCTTTTTTCTCCATTATAGTAACTTTTTTTAATATATAAAACGTCATTGATAACACACACCCACCTCCACCTAAATAGTTAACGCTCTTCACTATTCTTTGCAACTTCCTATACGGATCTAATCGAAGTCTGCCTTCCAATGAAACTTGCGATTCGACTAAGATTTTTGAATTGGAATCGGAATTATATTTATTTACATGATGTTGCTATGGGCTAAGCGTTGGACTTGCACATTGGTTAAATGTTCTGAAATGATTCTTTTGGGAAACCTGCCGCTTACATTCTGACTTGGTGGGTTTGCACCTTCTGTCACCAGAGGAAACTGGATATTTCTCCTCAATCCAAAAGCAGCAATCCAATTAAAACGTCCAGACAGCGACTGTAGTCTCAGTATAACCAGTATCTAATTTTAGGTTTCCCATACAAAGTATGTACCTTATATTGAGGAGCTATGCCCATATCAAATCAGCTTGGATCATGTAGATCAAGTCTAAGACAGAAGGTGAGAGGCCTGTCTTGTCAGCTTGGGTCAGGAATGTCTCACTTGTTGAGGCTCTGAATTGGACTTGATTTGATTGAACTGGAATAAAAACAAAAAAAAATCACTTAATTTCAATGTCAAATTCATTTTGAAAATGTGAAGCAATGCATGGACTCAGTATACGACTCAATGTGAAGAGAACTTATGAACATAAAAAAGAATTTGGTGACAGACTAAAAGAGGGTAACTAGAATTATTATCTTAGCAATGAGGTATTCCCACTGGATAACTTTCTTTTTCATATTGAAGAAGTGCAGATTTCTAGGGGATATGATTGAAGTTTTTTTTGAAGATTGGTTCACTGAACTAAACTAAAGCGGTGCTGATTAATTCTTGAGTATTGAATGGGATTTTTTTCCATGGAATTTGCACATTTGTTAACTCCTTGATTTTCTTTAATATCAACAAATTCCGTTCAGATTATTGGAGTTCGACAAAAAATGAGGGAACTAAGGGCACAAGTTTAAAATACAGAAAAATGATGCTTAGTAGCCACGATGCAATGCTTTTCCGGGAGATTCATCAACTTCTGGGTTATATTGTTAAAGATCAAAGCATATGATGAGTATAAGAACTTTGAAATGAAGAAGGATGGGGAAGATGATAACAGCTTATTGAGCTGATTTCCTGCAGTCACTTGGAACTTGCTTAAATTAATCAAGAGTAGTACAAAGGATATTTCCCACTAAACTTTCCTATCATTTATTTATGTTTTTGTTAAGGTTTACTACCTCTGCAAGGAAATTGGTGGGTTAATGGTAAATATGATGACAAATCGAGTACCAATATTTGGTATCATGAATTTTTAGTTGATCTTTAAAAATTGGACACAAATGAACTGTTGACATAGCTGTCACAAATCCCATGACTTCTCGCATTTGGGCTGGGGACAGTTTTAAGACTATGGTGAATCATTAATATGGACATCGATGAAGGTATCTTACATCTATCTGTGAAATTCACACACCTAATTTTTTTAAGGTTGAGCCAATACAAAATACCATGGCATTTCTAAACTATTTGTCCTTGTATTCCATATAGACAAAAGGAAGATTGAAATTCAAGGGCCACTATCAACTTTCTATTGTATCACAGTGGCTTTTCCCATCCAAGATATCGAGATGCCAGTGTTGGACTGGGGTAAACACAATAAAAAGTCTTACAACACCAGATTAAAGTCCAATCAGTTTATTTGATAGTAAATGCACAAGCTTTCGGAAACACTGTTCCTTCGTCAGGTGTGTGGAAGATTCTGATCAGAGAAGGGCATATCGAAGCACACACAGTTTACAGGATGCTGATTAGAATGTGAGTCTTTACAGCTAACCTGTTATTCAAGTCTTAAAGGTGCAGACAATGTGAGTGGAGAGAACATTAGGCAGAGGTTAAAGAGATAAGTATTGTCTCCAGACAGGACAGTGAGATGTTGCAATTTCAGGCAAGTCATGGGGGTTACAGATAATGTGACATGAACCCAAGATCCCGGTTGAGACCAACCTCATGTGGAACTATCCATGGGTGTGTGTAAATGAGAGCATCTTAATGGTAATCCTACCTGAACTTTCGATTTCCTTTTGTTATTGTGCTTCCTTCTCCTCAGAAATTCAACTAAAGTGTGGCAAAATCTACCAGTCGACTGCTGAAAAGAAAGAAACATTTATCCCTTGGCCACATAATACACCTGAATTCAGACGATGCTCATACAGAACAAAGGGTGTCAAAGATTAGTCAACCACATCAGTGTCTGAAGATGAATCCATAAAGGTGAATTTTGTATTTCTACTATTCCATTACTAGCAATGTCAATAGCTTTCACAGAGGAGAGGTACTTCTATAGCCTCACTCTTTGCAGAATATCTGTTTTAGAGCATTGCTGCCTCCTTCAATGAAACCACCACAAAGATAGCACTACCAATGGCTGTCACAATACTTAAGTTCCTTCCAAGCTTCAGAAGAAGTAATATCAGTCAATTTGCTGTTTCATACATGCAGTGAATAGATAATGAATGTATAGTCTATCAGAACTACTCTGACCTGTGTTCTAATGTTTTCATCTCCTGTCTCATTCAATAGCTTATCCAAATACACTGCTTGCCAAAGTACAATAAGTTATTGATAGAATGAACAACAAAAAATATTATTTTGTTGATAATCACTTCCTTTTGTCCATCAATCTTATGTGGTACTTTGATAGATAGGGAAAACTTTCAAAAGGGATCTTGTTGCATCCATTTTAAATAGCTAGTAAAGATGGCAATCATTCGAAGACTTGTGCTTATATGATACCTTTATGACCATCAGACATCTGTTACTGCTTTACAGCCAATTAAGTGCTTTGATAAGTAGTCACTGCCGTAGAAAATATCAAAGTTAATTTGCACACAACTACTTCCATAAAACAGTAATATGATAATGATTTTTAGGAATATGTTTAGGAATAAATAATGGTCAGGATATAAGGGAAAATTCTCTGCTCCTCTTTGAAATAGTGCTATAGGATCATTTACATTCATTTACATTGACCAAAGAGATCTGAACCTCAGTTTATTTTGATTTGATTTATTATTGTCACATGTATTAACATCCAGTGAAAAGTATTGTTTATTGCATGCTATACAGACAAAGCATACCATACATAGGGAAGGAATTGAGAGAGTGCAGAATGTAGTGTTATAGTCACAGCTAGGGTGTAGAGAAAGGTCAACTTCACGAGAGGTAGGTCTATTCAAAAGTCTGCTGGCAGCAGGGATGAAGCTGTCTTTGAGTTGGTTGCTACATGACTTCAAGACTTTTGTATCTGTTTCCTGATGGAAGGAGGTGGAAGAGAGAATGTTCGGAATGTGTGAGATCCTTAATCATTCTGGCTGCTTTTCTGAGATGGTGGGAAGTGTAGACAGAGTCAATGGATGGGAAGCTGGTTTGCATGGTGGATTGGTTAACGTTCACAACATTTTGTAGTTTCTTGCAGTTTTAGACAGAGCAGGAGCCACACGAGGGAGTGATATAATCAGAAAGAAAGTTTTTTATGGTGCATCTGTAAAAGTTGGTGAGAGTCAAAGTGGATGTGCCAAATTTCCTCAGCCTCCTGAGAAAGTAGAGATGTTAGGGAGCTTTCTTAACTATAGTGCCAACATGAAGGGACCAAGAGAGGCAGTTGGTGATCTGAACACTTAAAAATTTGAAGCTTTTGATGACATCTACTTCAATTCCATTGATGTTCAGGGGCTTGTTCTCCACTACACTTCCTGCATGGGGTCCATCATTATGCTGGTTGCTTTTCTGAAGCAGCAGGAAGTGTAGAACAATGTCAATAAGTGGGAGTCTGGTTTGAGTGATGGACTGGGCTTTGTAGTTTCTTTCAATCTTGGACAGAGCAAAAGCCAGATAAAGCTGTGATACAACCAGAAAGAATGCTTTCCATAGTGCACCTGTAAAAGTTGGTGAGAGTGATAGTTGTATTGGAGAGGTGTTGATTAGAAGGCAGATCCCATCTCCCCTGGCTTTGCCTGAGTTGTTTAACATCTCCTGCTAACGACAGTCTTGTTCTTTGGTCTCCAATGCTAATAAAACATTAGGAGGAAAAGGCCTAGTGATATTTGCACATGTTTATTAATCCAGAAACTCAGCTAATCTGGGGACCGAGGTTTGCATCCCACCACAATAGATGGTGGAATTTGAATTCAATAAAAAAAATCTGGAATTAAAAATCTACTGGTTACCCTGAAAACATTGTTGATTGTTGGAAAAACCCATCTCATTCAATAATGCTGTTTTGGGAAGGAAATCTGCGTCCTTACCTGATCTGGACTACATATGACTCCAAAGCCACAGCAACTTCGTTGATTCTTACTGGCCTTGGGCAACGAGGGATGGGCAATAAATGCTGGCTGGCCACCAATGTCCATTTCCCACTTATGAAGAAAACAGTAAATTGTTTCCTCTCTTGAGATCTACTGGCTTAAATGTAAAACCACGTATCCAGGGTGCACCATCTCCTGGACTCTAATTAAAATAACACTGTGCTAAATATGCTTTAGACCTCAGGCTAATCATGTGCAACACTACAGATATTTGGTTTTACCTTGCAATACATTTCTATTTTTATGTTAGTGCATCTTCACTACATCAGTGAAGGTAACAGCTTACATAGGTTATATATATATAGAGAGAGAGATTGATTCAGTAATGATCAGAAAATCAAAATAACTAGAGAAAAAATATGATATAAAAGGAAAAATGTAAGCTGAATATAAAATAAAGTTTATTTATTAGTCACAAGTGAGGCTTACATTAACACTGCAATGAAATTACTGGGAAATTTCCCTGGTTGCCATACTCTGACACCTGTTTGGGTCAATGCGTCGAACCAGCACATCTTTCAGACTGTCAGGAAAAAACTTGGAGGAAACCCATGCAAGACACAGGGAGAATGTGCAAACTCCCAACAGACAGTGACCCAAGCTGGGAATCCAATGAGGGTCTCTGGTGCTGTGAAGCACCAGTATTCACCAGTGTGCCACTGTGCTGCCCACAATAAATGAAGAAAAATCATGCACAATAATCTTAAATCAACCGGAATCAGCAAATATTACTTACTTAATTTCCAAAGCCAAAACTGCAACCTAAATAAAACCCAATGCATTGTGAAATAAGAGGGCAAAGGAGTATGCAGACCAGATTGGTGAGTAATAAATTAGCTCACCAGGCACTTTGAGTTTTATTCTGGACAACAGATGTATTTTCTCAGAATAAGCTAGAAACAATGCACGATTTACTTGCATTTAAGATGTTGCTACTGACAGGTTTTCACTGGCAATGGGAGAATGAACTGGAGGGGAGTGAACAGTTCCACAGGGAAAAAGTGTATACTTTGAGAAGCAAGACAAAATCTGTAGCTCTTGCAACCTGTCAAGATGCTGAAAAGTGCAATATTTCAGTGTCAGAAAAGCACCATGGAGCCAACAGATAATTTGCATCACCTTGTAGACATGAACGATTAAGCTCTGCTTTGTTCTCTGTATTCCAAATCCTTGAGCACAGTTTTTCTTTAATGGATTGATGAAGTACACCTTATAATACAGCACTCAGAATTTCTATCACCCAGCCAACAATTATTCTGAAAAGTAGACATGGACAACCTCAGAATAATGTTTAGTATTTTGCTTCCCATAAGGAAGAAGTTTCCTGTCAAATACAGTGTTACAATCTGAGCTTATTCCACGTTGTTTTTTTTATCATATTCAATGCATCCTCAGGCAAACACATATTCCCTCCAAATAAAAAAAATCACTTTAAGCATGAAGCATTCTGGAGTAGCAGATGAGCAGTGAACACTTTTAACATCAGCATAACCGAGAACTATATTACTGTTCTTTCAGCATTGCTGGGTCAAAATTCTGGAACTCCCTTCCTAGCAGTATAGTGGGTGTATCAATAGCATGTGCATCATAGCAGTTCAAAAAGGCAGCTCATCACCATCTTCTCAAATAAGTGGATGATAAATATTGGCCTAACAAGCAAGATCCACATCCTGCGAACGAACAAGTATAAAACTAATATTCACAATGACTGAATGGACAGCACATGACTTCCTGCAAGTCTGAAGGGGTCACACATTGAACTTGACTGAGTTCTTTGATGAAGTTATGGACTAGATTGTTGAGGGGCTGTGCAGTTGATGCTATTTAAATGAACTCTGAAAAGGCACTCAGTGAAATATTATAATACAGACTTCTGAACAAAATTGATTAAAGGGACAATTATATTGTGGATTTGAAATTGGCGATGGGATGTTTGCTTTTTAGGCTTCAGAGTAATATAGAGTAGGGTCCTCTAAGGGTCAGTATTAAGAACACTGTTTGTGATACATATGATAACCTGGATTTGGAAATACAGGGAATAATGTCAAAGTTTGCAAAATCGTTGTAAAGCTAAAGGGAATGTTAAGAGACAATAAAGGGCAGAGACAGAGTGCTGAAATGGACAGAAAACTTGCAGATGAATTTGAGCAGAGAAAATTATACATTCAGCCATCTTTGTTCTCCTCTAATTCTGACCCCTTCCACATGCCCCAGTTTCTTCACTGGACACTGATGTCTAAGTCTTATGCCCTGGAATTTGCTTTGGAAACATCTATGCATCTCTGCTCTCTTTAATTGCTCTCTGAAACCTGTCTGTTTGGTCAAACTCTCAGTCATCTGTGACCTATTTGATACACAATTTGATAATGTTCGTTTGAAGCAACTTGCAATGTTTTATGTTAAAGACTCTTTATAAATGTAAGTTATTGTGGAAGCAATAGAAATCAATTGGTACTATTATAAAGGAGGTGCATGATAGGGCAAGCTGAGAAGACTGTTAGAAAAAATGCATTTTTTAGTTTTTTAAATAGTGGGATAGTTCACAAAAAATGGAGGTTATCCTAAACTTTTCTAAATTACTGGTAATTTCTCAGCCTGAGCATTGCATCCCAATTCTACAATCATACATTAGGAAGTATTTTAAAACCTACTGACAAAGTGCAGATGAGGATTTATAGGATGGTACAACTGTGGAGAAATGAGAGAAACTTAAACTATTCTCAAACTATTGTTGAGAATGGAAGTCTAAGGGAAGACCGAATAGGCATTTAGAATGATGAAGAGTCTTGGTAGAGCAAATAAGAAGAAACTGTACCTGCAGAAGGGTTGGTAACAAGAAGACAATGATTTAAAGTGATTGACAAAAGAGCTGGAGGTTAGATGAGGCAATGTAGTATTCTATGAGATATAACGGCCAGTATTCCATTAGTCTTCTCGGTTATCTGTTGCACCTGTTCATGGTATTTTAAAGATTGATGTATGTGAGCCCACAAGTTGCCTTGGACTGGAAAGTATCCCTGATCTATCCTTTCTCAATCCAAGTGGATAATTTCACACTTGCTCACAAGTGAAATCCATCTGCCATAGTTTTGCCCATTCACCGAGTCTATCAATATCTCTTGTAATTTTATGCAACTGGGAAGGTAAGGAATAGAGGCAGTATATTATCCACTTCAAAGGGAATATTCTGACTTCTATAAATGTGGAGGAAATTGGAGTGTAGGAGGAAACTAGAGCACCCAGAGGAAACCCACACAACCTCAGGGAGAATGTGCAAACTCCACACAGATAGTGACTCAAGTCAGGAATCAAATGGCAAGGCAGCAGTGCTAATCATTGTGCCACCATGCTGATTGATCTGTGACCTAACTCCATATCCCTGCCTTTGGGCCATATCCCTTAATACCTTTGTTTAACAAAATGTTATCTATCTCAGATTTAAAATTATTCACAATCTAGCATCAACTATCATTTGTGGAAGAGAGTTTGAAACCTCTATTTCCCTTTTTGTATGTGGATGTACTTCTTAATATCCCTCCTGAATTTTTGGACTGTGCATCTTTGTTCTGTAAACCCCATTCAGTGGAAATAATTTATCTTTATCTACCCTGTCATTTCCTGCTACAATCATGAAGACTTTCATCAGGTCACCACTCAACCTTTTAAGTTCTGGGGAAAACAGGTCTAATTTACATAAATTCTCCCTCATAACTTATCTCCTGAGGTCTAAGTTTCATTCTTGCAAACTCCTTCCAAGGTGAGCATATCCTTACTAAAATGTGGTATCCACATCAACTCACAGTACTCTAAGTAAGGTCTAACCAGGGTTTTGGATAGCTGCAGCATAACTTTTGTGCCCTTATACTCCAATCCTCTAGATAGCTGAGGCAGCATGGTGGCACAATGGTTAGCACTGCTGCCTTGCCATTTGATTCCTGACTTGAGTCACTATCTGTGTGGAGTTTGCACATTCTCCCTGAGGTTGTGTGGGTTTCCTCTGGGTGCTCTAGTTTCCTCCTACACTCCAATGATGTGCAGGTTGTGTTGATTGGCCATGCTAGATTGCCCCTTAGTGTCAAGGGAATTAGTTAGGGTAAATGCATGGGGTATTGGGGATTGGACCTGGGTAGGATTGTGATGGGGGCAGGCTTGATGGGCTGAATGGCTGCCTTCTGTACTGTAGGGACTCTATGATTCTATATCTCTCTTCACTCCTCACCAAACTGCTCTCACCTCTCCCCCGAAACCACTGCCACCACCCCCCCCATCCTTACTCCTGAGGTTAATTTTAACCTTTGTGCCAAGGGTTACACATTATTTGTGCCAGCACCATTGCTGACCAGTGAGAATGCTGACAAGCCTCTGCAGGCCTTGAACCCTCAGCATCTGTGCCAGAAAGCTGGTTCAGAAACAAAGTGAAAAAGATGCTTTCTTCAACAGTTCATTTAAAATTTTAATGCACATTTCTGAGCCACTGATGCTTGGAGGAAGCAAAGCTATGCAGGCGCGGTACCTCATAAGGTATAAAATTGCTTTGACTGCCTCGTATTCTTTCTCTTTGCATCCTGGACATGATGAACAAACATGAAAATCAGCCCATGGCATAAATTCCAGTCTGATTCTGAAAGAGGAATACGAATTCAGTAGATAATCTGGGATTTGTATGATCCATCTAATTGGAAAGGTCTATCAAGCGATAAATCAGAAATTTTCATTTAGAAGTCTTATATGACTTGTCAGATGCTGAGTAACATTTAAAAAGTTGCATTAATTCCTTGTGGAATTGTTAAAATTTTGCTTTCTCAGAGTGAATTTTTCAGTATTTTGTGGTGAGATTTAGATTTTGATGAATATATAAATTGGTTGAATAATCAAGCGATTTTATCCTATTTACATTGTTCTATCAGAATGGTCATTTCCATTTGCTAGAGACATGGAGACTGGATGTTTAGAGGACATCCCTTATAAACATGTACGTGATTTTCTGATTTGGCAATATGAGACCTCAGCACACTTGTCAATTCTGTTCTCTTGTCATCCCTGATTTTTAAAAAAATCACTCCACCATTTTTAACCATAACTATGTGAAGATGCTGGCATTGGACTGGGGTGGACACTATAAGAAGTCTCACAACACCAGGTTAGAGTTTAATTGAAATTAAGGATTTGCGCTACTCTTTCATCAGGAGAGTAATGATTCGCCTGATGAAGGAGTAACGCTCCAAAAACTCATGATTCCAAATAAACCTGTTGGACCTAACCTGGTGTTGTGAGACTTCTCACTGAGCCACGACTATAGCTGGCCATAGTCTTAAGCTCTCAAATTCCTTCTCTTAACCTCTTCATCTTTCACACATTGCGATCTGAATAAGAGTTTTGACACCTGCCCTCATGTTTCCTCACGTGGCTTGGTGTCAAATGTTGTTTGATAACATCCTTATGAAGCATCTTGGGATATTGTACTATCTTAAAGGCATAGCATGTGTTTGCTACAGACCTCACCCACACAGAGCAGTTTTCAGTTCAGGATGTAAAATCCTTTTCCTGATTTGAAAAACCACTGAATGTCAGGCCATTGTTTCCAGACGGTCACTAAACTCATCGCCTCTGGTGCCCTTCCTTCCACAGCCTTCAGCCTCATAGTCCCTCAAGATTGTATAGCCTACTTTTACCTCCTTCCCAAAATCTACAAACAAGACTGCCCTGGTAGACGCATTGTATCTACCTGTTCCTGCTCCACAGAACTCATTTCTTCCTATTTTGATTCCATCTTCTCCTTGTCCAGTCTCTTCCTGGTTACACTCAAGATTCATTTGATGGACTATGTAATATCAACAATTTCCTGTTCCCTGTCCCTGCTCACTTCCTTTTCACCATAAGCACCCAATTCTTCTACACTGCACAATGAGGGTCTCAGGGCTCATCACTTCTTCCTTGAGCAGAGGCCCGAACAATATCCATCCAGCAGCACTGTCTTCTACCTGGCTGAACTTGTTCCTGTCACTAAGTAATTTCTTCTCTAACTTCTCTCACTTCCAACAAATGAAAGGTTTGGCTATAAGTATCTGCATGGGCTTCGACTATGCCTGTCTCTTTCTGGGGTATGTGGAACATTCTTTGTTCCAGTCCTATTTTCTGTTACATTGATGACTCTATTCATGCCGTTTCATGCTCTTGTCTGGACTTGGAATAAAATTACCAATTTTGCTTCCAATTTCCACCCCTCTATCACCTTCACATGGTCCACCCCCAACACTTCCCTTCCTTCACCTCGCTGTCCCCATTTCTGGTGATAGACTAACTACCAATATTCATTACAAACCCACTGACTCCCACGGCTACTTTGACTACAGCCCCTCACACCCTGCTCCCTGTAAGAACTTTATCCCATTCTTCCAGTTTCTTCACCCCCATCACATTTGTTTTGATGATGACATCTTTGAAAATGCTTCCGACATGTTTGCCTTTTTTCCTGAACCAAGATTTCCCCCTACCTGTGGTTAACAGGGTATTCAGCTGGGTTCAATGCATTTCCCGCAAGCCTGTTCTCACCCCTTCCTTTCCCTTCCTCCCAGAACCACGATAGTGTCCTCCTTGTCCTATTTTTCACCCTATCAGCTTCTACATTCAAAGGATCATCCTTCACCATTTTAGCCAGCTCTAAGATGATGCCACCACAAAATATATCTTCCCCTGATCCTCTGTCAGCTTCCTGCAGGGACTGCTTCC
The DNA here is from genome assembly GCA_024679065.1 of Sphyrna mokarran. Taxonomy (NCBI): domain Eukaryota; kingdom Metazoa; phylum Chordata; class Chondrichthyes; order Carcharhiniformes; family Carcharhinidae; genus Sphyrna; species Sphyrna mokarran. The sequence goes on along the minus strand of JAGIQG010000005.1, from coordinate 35,604,991 downwards.
TCCATGCACTCCTCCAAGTTGTTAGGATAGACCACCGTTTGCCTGCCCAAATAACCAATAACATTATTGGTGCCATCATGTGATTGGTTGCTGAAAGTGATCTTGTTCCAACACTTTCCTCCCCCTTTATGTCAGGGGTTCCCGCAATGAAACACAGTATAATGTTGACAATCAAAACCTACACTCAGAACTAATAAACACAAGTCAGGAAGTTAAATATTTCAGAGGTCATCGATTCCTGCGTGATTGTTGCTGAACCTCAGGCATCAGCTTTTTTTATGTTGACTACAATTTCTGGTGTTTTTGGTTGAGTTTGGACATTGTGTATCGCTGTCACAACTGAAGTTGATATAGGATTTTTGGAGGTTTATTCGATGTTGAACTGTCCTCAACTGATGCACTGCTTTCCACCTTTGTTTCTGGTATTGTCAGGTTCTCAGCATTGTTTAGTTCTTCACTTGGCAGAGTTTGTTGTGGACTCTTAATTGATTCCACCTCTGGCAAATTAGTTCTGGTTGATCTTCTCCACCCTACGTCATCCTGAGTTTGAACAGTATGGGAGACAATGACAGGTATCCACTTCTCACTGATGGTATAATTCCTTGCCAATACTCCCTGATCTTTCTGAAAAGCATGGCACTTAGCCCTGTTCTCACATTGCAAAACCTGACTTTGCCGATTGCTCTCAACAACTTCCCTTGTCTCAGGTGGTCTCAACAAATCAAATGCTCAATGTAACTGATTTTATCACGAGTAATGCTGAAGAACTTTGGGTTGTCGATGTGTTGTGTTCCTGGAATTGGCTTAGTCATTTAGACACTAATCCTTGCTCATGAGTTACTTTCAATAAATGATTAATTGTCTGAACAATTAATAGTCTACTTGTGACAGGATGATAAGGAACGGACTGGGTTGTTAGATTCTGTTCTCCTTTAGATAATTTGCGAATTCTAGCAAAATGAATTGAGAGCCATTGTCAACGAGTTGTTCAGGGTAACTGAACCTTGCAAAAATCCCCCCCCCCCATTATGAGTTTCTATTATTCTCTCCAAAGATGTTGTCTTCATAATGGTGATTACAGACCATTTGGAGTGCACATTGACCACAATTGAAGACATTCATTCTTTGAATGGTCCGGCATAATCTGTATGAGCTCTACCATGGCCCTTCTGACCATTCCCACAGTTGGCATGGCATTACTGGTATCCGGTTTCAAACTTTTGGACAAGCTGAATACATATCCACCTTCTTCTCATTTTCACAATCAAGCCCTACCCACCAAAAATAACTTCTGGCTATCTCCATCATTTGTACTATATTGCAGTGTGACTACATCAGACTTTGTAAGAGGTTGCAAGTTACCATGATACTCAGAAAAGTTGGCACTATTATGTCCACCTCAATTTTGTTCACTGGACAAAGTATTCAAATCTTTCACTGTGTGATCTCCAAGGATCAGTGTTCTTACCATATGGTTCCATGGATGTCCCCATGGTGACAAAACCTTCTGTCATTTTTGTTATGGGAAGGGATTTTACAAGCATATTGTGTCACAAAACTTTTAGCACTACCTTGATTCTTTTTCAAACAAGATATCCCTGAACTCAGCCTTTTTCCTTCCAAATCTTGCAACATCCCCTTGTCTAAACATAACGTGGCAGGGTACTTGCTACTCAAGTACTCCCTGCATTATCCCAGATCTTTCTGGGCAGAGTACATGGCAAGCTTTATGTCTATGTTGTTTTTTCCAAAATCTTCATTTAAATTTTGGTTTCTTTGATGGCTTCTATTAATATTTTGCACCTGTTTGTCACCAGCTTTAGTGTAGTGGGATTTTCATCTTCCTATAACTTTTCAGATGTCTACAGCAAGGATCAATGATTCTTCTAAATGTTTTTTATTTCTTCAGGAATTTGCCAGCGGTGTTCTGACCTCCTCATTGCCAGTTAATTTTGTGCTACTTTTAAAGGACAATCTTGCACATCACAAAGTTTTTATGTTTAAGTTTATTTATTAGTGTCACAAGTAGCCTTATATTAACACTGCAATAAAATTACTGTGCAAATCTTCTAGCCACCACATTCCTGTGCCTGTTTGGGTACACCGAGGGAGAATATAGTCTGGCCAATGCACTTAAGCAGCAACTAATCGGACCGTGGCAGGAAACTGAAGCATGCAGAGGAAACCCATGCAGACACAGGGAGAATGCGCAAACTCCACACAGATAGTGACCCAAGCCAGGAATCAAACCAGGTCCCTGGTGCAGTGAGGCAGCAGTGCTAGCCAGTATGGCACTGTGTCACCCACAAACAAAAGCTGTATTGGAAAGGTGTTTACTCTACAGGCTGTAATGATAAACTGCCTGTTTGCCCATGCAAATAGTTGACGATGTTATCAGTGATGTCATGTGATCAGTCTCTTAAAGCAACCTTGTTTCAACTAGGAACAAGCATGAATACACACTTTTCCAAAGCTTTTTTGATTTTTGTCACATGCATTGTATGTAAATGTATTGTTTCTTGCACGTTCTATGGACAAAGCGTACCATTCATAGAGAAGGACACAAGAGAGTGCACAATGTAGTGTTACAGTCATAGCTAGGTTGTAGAGAAAGATTAACTTAGTCCATTCAAAACTCTGACAGCAGCAGAGAAGAAGCTGTTCTTGCGTTGTTTAGTATGTGACCTCAGACTTTTGTATCTTTTTCCCAACAGAAGGTAGAAGTGAGTCTGTCCAGGGTGCATGGGGCCCTTAATTATGCTGGTTGCTTTGCTGAGGTAGTGAGAAGTGCAGACAGGGTCAAAGGATGGGAGGCTGGTTTGCATGATGGATTGGGCTACATTCATGACCTTTTGTAGTTCAAGATCTTTTGCAGATCAGGAGCCATACCAAGCTGTGATACCATCAGAAATAATGCTTTCTATGGTGCGTCTGTAAAAATTGGTGAAAATCATAGCTGATGTCAAATTTTCTTAGTCTTCTGAGAAAGCAGAGGCTTCGCTGGGCTTTCTTCACTATAGTGTCGGCATGGGGGACAAGGACAGTTAACCCTAAATATGATGATGCTGTGACCACTGTTCCTTAAGTGTCCCCTTACTGACATTTGATCCACCCATTCCCAAGAACCAGATGCAGCAATGCTTCCTTCCTGTTTGAACTGAAAGCATACTGATGTACAAAATTATCTTGAGCACAATCTGGAAACTCTTGCCCCTCTCTATGCAACATCTACATTAGGATAATTAAAATTCCCCATTAAAATTAAGTTACTATTTCTTGCTCTTCTCTGTAATTTTCTTGCAAATTTGTTTCTCTATATCTTTCCTTCCAGTCTATAGAATTAACTACAACGCAAAGCAGCCTCTATTATTAGGTCTAGTAGTAGATTCTGTCCTTGGCCCTTGTAGGGCACCCAATCACTCCAGCACCAATGTTCTTTTTTCTCGTTTCCCTTTATCTTTCTTGAATACCTTGTTTCCTGAAGAATTTGTGACCCAAACCTGCCCTCCATCATTGCCATGGCATCATCTGTACCATCTTGCACCCACGCATGCGCCTGTCATCCTCCACCAACCCGGTCTTTCTCTTTTATCCAAATAACTGATTTCTAATACACACTCCTGCTTTCTCTCTTTGTAGAAGACAGAATAGGGCTCCAGAGAGAGGCAAAGAATGGGAGGCGCAGGGTGCTTTGTAATGGGGTAGGAGGAGGTTGCTCTCCATTATAAATACTTTGATAGCTACTGAATGTGTGTGTCCAACTGGCTTGCTGGGAAGAAGATGTCTTGTTCCAGGAAGCTGCAGATGTCAGCAATGACTTGGCCTAAAAGCCTGAGCTTCATGTGGCAGTGCTGCTCACGTATGTAAGACAGGTGATCCACTGCCTATAGACCCTCTTTTGTGGATTCTCACTGACTGGCTGGATCTGGTATTGCTCTTGAAGCTTGCAGTGTTGTTAATGTGCTGTTCCTCTTGACACTTCTCAGAGAAGCAAGGAAGAGCTGCATAGGCTTCTCCCCTGCTGAACTGATAACAGGGATGTGCAGATCAAGGTGAAGGAAGGGCAAGACAGCAAACTGACTTCTAAGAATTTGGCGATCCCCTGTCAAACAGTAAGAGCACATTCTCAGAACTGTATCCAACCCCAGCCTCTCACCACGTATGGCTGGCACTCTTCAGTTTCACTGTTCAATGGATTTCCAGCCTGTTGGTTTCATTGAAAATGCTCTCCAGCTGCTTAAACCTAGTGAGTTGTTGTTGACAGCTTGTGAATTCTTCAGCTGGCTGCTAATACCAGAACGTTGTGTTAAAATACAAGTTAATTACCCACTTGGATATGACAATTAGTTACCTGACAGATCCAAGGAGGTTCACTGCTCATCTGCAAACTTACCCAAGCCAAATCTGAAATTTAACTCCTCACATCCACCTGAAGCACACATGACCCCTTACACATCTTGACAGTTAAGGTTCTGTATTTTTATTCAGAGATATGCTACAACCATGTTGACTGACACTGTTAGATAAAGAAACAATCATTCTGAGAGTGGGATAGAGAGTAACAACTTAGCAGCTGTCATTTGGTAAGTGTTATTTGACAAATCCACTAGACATATAGGCATTTCATAGAAGCTGGAAGAAACCCTAGCCCTCAAGGGAATATAAAGAAGGGCAATCCAGTTGACAGAAAGGACTGGACGACTGTGCCATGATGTTCACAACGAGGGATTTGGGGGGGTGGGGGTGGGGGTGGGTGGGATGGGTTTGGCAGAAAGCAGCAGCGTAGGCAATATTTAAAATCTTCAAGGTTGTAGACAAACTGGAACTCAGAGAGATGTTTAATATTAATATAAACTTTACAAGGAGAAATGGATACAAGTTTAGATCTGAAAGGTAAATACAAAGTTTCAATATAATTTTCAAGAATTTATCTGAGTCATTGTGAATTAAAAAAAACATTTACAGGATGTGGGAATTGCTGGCAAGGCCACATTTGTTGCCAACCTAGCAATAGTGAAGGAATGGCGATATATTTTCAAGCCAGGATAGCGAATGACTTAGGAGCAGAATTTCCAGGAGATGCTGTTCCCATTTGTCTACTGCCCTTGTTCAGTGAATGACGATCCAAGTTTTTTTAAAAAAATTTATTCATCATTAGATAGGCCAGCACTTACTGTCCATCCTTAATTTAAGAGTCAGCCACATTGCTATGGGGGTCTGTTAGATCAGGTAAGGATGACAGGTTTCCTTACCTAAATAGACATTAGTGAACTGGAAGTGTTTTGACAACAATTTTTAATTCTGAATTTTTATTGAATTCAGATTTCACCACCTGTCGTAGGATTTGAACCTGAGTCCCAGAGCATTTCCCTGAGTCTCTGGAGTCTAATTCAGTGGCAATACCACTTGCCACCTCCCCTAGGTTGAGAATGTTGCAAATTTAGAGTACATTATTTCAGATAAACAGGACTATTGCACTGTAGCAGATAAAGTATTTGAAATCTGTGACCTTGCAAACTATTTGACAGCGTAGATGGACATAATGGCCTTATCTCAAAGTTCTTCTCATAAACTCACCTGAAGCAGTTTTCAAAGACATGTTTAAGCACATATCTATTTTGATTTTTCAATGGAAAACTACATTACATGCCTGAAATATTACACAAATGCACCACAATCACTGCAACTTTGTTTTATCAGTATTATACACAAAATAATTCTTCAATGTACAGATATTTTTAAATTGGGATTTTGTCACAGGTGGAAATTTAAAATGGACTCACTTTTTATTGTCTGTTCAGGAAACAGTAAATGTAGAAAATCGTGCTGAAAATTGGAAGAACAGATTTTTGTAGCATGACATACTAAGTACAAGAGAAAGTACGATTATGTGGTAACAATGAATTCTATATTTTAACTTCTCTAAATCTGGTGCTTTTCTGTGTGCTCATGGGATTAAAGATATTATCCTTTGCCTTCTGGATAAAGAATCCAGTAATGATACGTTAACTTCGATTTCAATATGAAATGCAATTTGTACTACTGGCTGTGTTGAGTCGCTCACCGTAATGGAATTATTCAATGCTAAATTCTACATAGATCAATTCTAGGACTTTGGGATTATCTGCATTTTCTTGCCTATCTTCTATTAGCTATACAGTTGAATAATATTGAAGAAAATGGAGGAAGGCCAATCCCACATAGTTTATTCATAACTCTTAATAATATAAAGAATGAAGTCTACAGGATTTTTTTTGGTCTAAGTACACCCAAAGAAATAGACATTTCATCCTATTTTAATTTTGCTGTAGCTAATGAAGAAATTGAAGGTATTCACTAGAATGTTCTATGACACCGCTCATGGTGAACCAGATGTTTTATAAAAGTGGGTGCTATGCTGAGTTCATTATCAGGGTCACTGACTTGAGCAACTGGAGGGCCCCGAACTATTAAAACAATGAGGAGGAGGTTTAGCATTCGACAGTACTGGAATAGAGGTCTGAGGATTTATCAACACTTCCAGGCAGCATGGTGGCATACTGATTAGCACTGCAGTCTCACAATAGCAGTGAATGGGTTTGATTCGTGGCTTGGGTCACTATCAGTGTGGAGTCTGCATATTCTCCCTGTGTCTGCATGGGTTTCCTCCCACAGTCCAAAGACGTGCAGGTTAGGTGCAATAACCATGCTTAATTCTCCCTCAGTGCACCCAAACAGGCGCCGGAGTGTGGCAACTCAGGGTTTTTCACAGTAACTTCATTGTAGTGTTAATGTAAATCTTCTTGTGACATTAATGAATATAATTTTAAAAACAGACCATGAGGAGCTGCAAAGATGCTTCGAAGGAAAGGTTGGATTTGTGAACCCTGGAACTGTATTGTGTTTTTTGTGATCACTCAGAGACAGGTTCTCAGACTTGGACAGAAATGAAAAGGAGGTCTGAGTTTGCTGTTTGTGCTTTTGAGATATTGGGCAGAATTTTCCCAAAAGGTTTTGCATTCATGGGAAAACTGGAGTTCTGCTATTTTTTTTTCAGTAGTTCAGACTAGAATCACCCACACTCTGTGCAATGCAGGGGTCACTAGCGTGAATATCAGTAGATTTCAGGGGGTGAAGCCTATTCCTGCCCAGGAGGCTGAAATCAGGAGGCCTCTGGGCATATGCTGTTTCCCCGAACTGTCAGGCTCCCGTTTGCTGCCAGCTCGAGCATTGGCCAGCCCCCGCACTGCTGCTCCTTGAACCTCCAATCGTGCCCCCCCCCCCCGGTTCTGGACCTCCCGGATCTCCAGCACCCCCTTTCTTGCAGTGCCAAATTCTCCCCCATTCCCCAGCCCGCCCCGATCACTGGCCTCCCTCCTGCCTCCATTGATCTCAATGCAGAGTGGAAGCGGGAACCCCATCTCCACTGATCACCCGTTAGGCTCTGCCTCCAATATGCTCAGTCCCGTAGGCTCCACCCCTTTATATTGGGCATTTTGCCCCTTAGTCAGTACTGGAGCACAGGCCAGCACTGCTAGAGTGCCTCTGCCCAGGGAGCACTCCAATACCTGCTGAACCCCTCGGGGGCCCCAATTGCCGCCTTTCACTCCAACAGAGTCAGGCCGCTAGCTCCCCAAAAGTGGGGAGTTACTCTAAACCCTAGTGGAGTGAAGCAGTCTGGCGGGGGTAGGAGAAGTTAGTGGGCTCAGTATTCAGTCCCTAGCTTGCTAAATTAAATGTAAAATATCATTTAAATACTAACCCTACCTCCCTGCCAATTTCCGGTGCGGAGCAGACCATAGCTGAAATCTAGTGCTGGGTGACACTAGCGTGACGTGAATGCTCATGGGAATCCCATGAGTTGCCCCCCACCTCCACGTGATTCTCCTAACTTGTTGCATTAAAATATTAACGCAACAGGACAATATTAACCCCACCCTCCCCCAGTGATTCTGAGACCAAGTAATAATGATGTAGAAGTTTTTAAGCATAAGTGGGAAGAGTTCCAAGAGTTTGGGAAGGGAGTCTGAAAACAGGAATGTTTCCTACCGCATACTGAGGTTAAAAGAATTTGAAACAAAGGTCAAAGACTGGCACCATTGGGACATATTATTTCCTGTCTCAGATTCCAGTCCAAGGCAACTTTCTCTATTATGAATGCAGAAGTAAAACATTTGTCAGTGGATTACATGCAAGTTTTCTCAGTTTTTTCACACATCTCCATGAGCAAACATTTCCTCATTTTCATTATTTACAGTTTTCAAGATGTACATGAAACATTTTCTTAAACCTGATGGCTCAGATGAAAAATGCTTTGAAATCAAATGTCCTGTGGGGTACTCAGGCAAATGATAAACACTGTTAACTTTTTAATTGTAAATAGTTTCATAGAATACCTACAATGCAGAAGGAGGCCATTCGACCCAGCGAATCCGTTCATGGTGGCTGTTTGCATAATCAGTTCAGAACAGAAAATCACAACATGTAATCAACCAAATGTGAGATGGCATGTTGGCACATTGATTAGCACTGATGCCTCACAATGCCAGGGGCCTGGGTTTAACTCCCGGTTTGGGTCACTGTCTGTGCAATGTTGGTACGTTTTCCCCAGGTCTACATCTGCGTGGGTTTCCTCCAGGTGCTCCAGTTTCATCCCACAGTCATTTGGAATGACATGTTGGCTAGATATATTGGCCATCCTAAATTCTCCCTCAGTGTACCTGAATAGGTGCCAGAGGGTGCAACTAGGCAACTTCACAGTAACTTCATTGCAGTGTTAATGTAAGCTTACCTGTGACACTAATAAATAAACTCTTAAAAAAAAATCATTTGTTTTATTGAAGTAAAATGCAATGAATTCAATCTTGTTTTTGTTTGAAAGTCATTTCGATTAAAAAAAAACTCGCCAAACCACACTGATTCAAAGGAATTCAATTCATATTGATCTACAGATCGTGTGCTGGGAAGTTCTTGCTGAAAATCAAAGGCTGTGCTAAGATGAACATATCACTGTTGATCTCAATCGCTTGAGGCAGGTCAAGATATTGAAACAAAAAAAGTTAAAATTAAAAAACAAAGTCAATTTAGTGTGAAAATGCAATATAATTGAGAAATGTGCATTTTTTTTCTTAATCTTGTTTGAAATCTTTTATAGAACTTCAGAAATTCCAGTTACTTGAGGGGGGAGAGATCAACAACTGATGTTATTTTTCATAATGCTTAGTAAACCTCTATTGTAAATGTGTTCAAATGGATTTCGTCAATATGTACGGCTACAAATTATGACAAAAAAGTATGGTTCTGTGGGCAGGAAGTGTGTCCCATGCAAAATTTTATATGTTTGAATACATACATATGCAGAAATTTGTTTCTATGCATTTGAAAGATAATTAGATTTATTTATAATGCATTATTACATGCAATGTTGTAATCCCATCTGAAGTTGGTTATTATGAATCCCTTACTATGAATATCCAGGAACATTGACCAGAAAATTAACTGAGGCACATATGTAAATCCTGTAACTACAAGAGATGGTCAGAGGCTGAAAATTCTGCAGCATGCAACTCACCTCCTGACACCATCTATAAGACACAAGTCAGTCGGTTAATGGAATACTCTCAACTCGCTTGGATGAGTGCAACTCCAACAATACTCAAGATGTTCAACACCATTCAGGACAAGGCAGCTCACTAGTTTGGCACTCATCCCCAACCTTAAACATTCACTGCCTCCACCACTAATGCATAGTGACAGCAATGAACGCCATGTATAAGATGCACTGCAGCAACTCTCCAGAGCTCTTTAGACAACACCTTCATGCACTCTCGATTATCTAGATGAACAAGGGCAGCAAATTCATGGGACCATTGCCATCACCAAGTTCCCCTCCAAGTCACACACTACTCTGACTTGGAAGTATATCATCGCTTCTTCAATGTTTCTGAGTGAATGTCCTGAAATTTCCTGTCTAACAGCATTGTCAGTGTACCCACAGCAGACAACTTTTATTTACTTACTTTCATGAGATATACATGTCACTGGCAAGGCTAGCATTTGTTGTCCATCTCTAATTGCCCTTGAACTGAGCAGCTTGCTAGGCCATATCAGAAGGGAGTTAAGAATCGACAACATAACTGTGGATCTGGAGTCGTGTCTAGGCAGACAAGGTAGCAGATTTGCATTCCCTGATGAATATTAGTGAGTCTGATGGGTTTTTACAACAATTGATGATACCTGTCATGGTCACAATTACTGAAGCTAGCTTTATATTCCAGGTTTATTAATTAGATTTGAATTCCACTAGCTGCCATGGTGGGATTTGAATCCCACAGCATTATCTTGGGCCTCTGAGATTTTAGTCAGATGACTTTACCACAATCCCACCATTTCCTCTTAGGATGGTTCAAGAGGTGGCTCATCATCACTTTGTCAAAGATAATTTGTGATGGGCACAAAATGTTGGCAGTCGTGAGTTAAAATAAAATGCAAATATAGGAGGCAGAATATGTAAGCATACAAATCAAATATTTCCACATTTGTATTGGAAACAGAGCAGTATTTCCTGTCTGTTTCTTAATTTGGATTATGAGTGACAGAGGGATTTTCACAGCAAGTTTTTAATGAAATCTTCCAGAGCCAGTATTTTATTGCGCCACTAAAATCAGTCAAATAATTCTGAGAGAGCAAGCAGTACAAACTCGGTAGGATTCCCTTTTACACAACCGGTGTAGAAGGGGGAGAAAAGCTGCATGTTGCAGAAGAGATAATCAGAACTCAATTCAACCTCTGAATATACTCAAACCAATGAATATTGTAAGATGAGATCAATAATTAATGTATCTTTCTTGAAAGAATACCCACTGGAAGTATTTTCACTTGTATTGTATGAATGCAATATTACAAGATGATGGCCAGTTATAACCATAGCATTAGACTCACCTTGTTTTAAGAGTACAGTAGGGGGAAGGATCATGCAGGTCTGATTGTGCCTGTGTCAGGTACAATTGTGGGTGCAATTGCAATGTTACAATGCAGTTTGTTGTGAGTAAATGACAACAGCAATATCTTGTGACTGGGATCACAGTTTGATCTAACCTTATCCCCCCTGAGCACAATGGATCTAACATTAAAAGGTTTTAGTTTGCTTTAGTATTATAACCTTGATTCAGCCAGTTCCACTTACTTTCCAACTCAGCCAAAGCAACCAAAATAGTGAACCTGTGCTTCTGTTTCTATACTGTGCATTGCACTGGAAATGGAATCAAAAGAGAAAATGTAATCATACTTTCCACACCCTGTTCCTGAATTAAGTTTCCTTGCCAGTGGCAGCAATTTTACTGTTACCTGATATTTGATACTTCAAAAATTATTAGTTGGATTTTTAGTATTATATTAGTGATTCGATCAGCAACAATTCAAAATTAGAACACTTCACCCATTTACTTCATCATCCTGATATTGCAGATTGAGGTAGAACAGATTCTAAATTGTGTGCTTTACCATACTTCATCTCATTTACATTCATAAGCAAATGAATGTCAGATACAGTACGGGGAAAATAACTATACTTAAAAAAAGACAGAAATAGCAGGATAAATCTAATGAAAAATGATTTATGTTACTCAATTGTTAACCTAATGGTAAAAGCAAAATCTGGAAACCACTGCAGCTCTTTCATATGGCAAAGAGTTGCAAATTATTTAAAACAAAAGCCAAATTTGTTTAATTACATAATAATTCAATTGTTGCTATTCAATATGACAAAAATGCAAAATGTGTATTGCAATAAAGTTTAATGATTTTGTACATTTGCAATCAACAGAGCAAACTCATATTTAATGCAGATTTCCCTTTTTGCAGTAACTATCAAATCTTTCTTGTGCGGTGGAAGTATTTTTGGCACAAGTTAATTTTCACAGATACAACTAAATTGATATTGACAAATGAAGTGTTGCAGCACTCACTACAGAGAAAGGTTACTAGGTATAACCTGACCCCGTGGTTATGAATGTGTCAAGTTTAGCCTTCATGTTACCATGGAAATGAATACCCTCTGCACCCAGTTGATACGGGAATGAATTTTCAATCACAACTTGCCTTTAAATTACCTTATTTACTTTCCCATCATACAGATAGAGCTTTTTTAAAAATATACTTTAAATTCATAACAAAAAAATTGTACTGATTGCGAAGGCATCCATTTTGCCCTGCTGATACGACTGATGAGTTGAGAGCTACATTCAAAATAATTTACACTATACAGAACAAGCTTTTAAATACACCTGTATAAATCACAGGAACTAAATCAAAGTCCCTGCTTTATTAATTATAAAGGAGAAAATAGGTTGGCTTCTTTTTCACCTAAGTAATCATATTAACTGATGTCAGCAGTAAACATAACTTTGTACTTAATGAGTGAATGTCACTTTGATTGAAAGTAAAATTTGCTGAAAAAAATTAAAAGTGCCCAATGACTTTTTGACAATTATAAATGTGTGACCTGCATAAAGTAATATTGAAGGAAGTTATGATTCTTAATGGATAACTTTCAGCTCTTCACCTGGTGGACTATGTAAATATCTGGCTGTAACTTTAATCTAAAATGCAAATTTACATAAGGCCACCAAGCTGCACAGATGAATCATGCTTGAATTCACCTCAGCTGCTATTTGTAATTTCCTTTGAGTCTGAGGTTAGAAGTTGCATCTACTAAGGCAAATATCAAGTAATTTCAGCGTCCCCGACACACCAGCACAATCTGTGCTGTAAGATCTCTGCTCCCAGGTTGTTCAATGCTAAGTCTGTCATGTCATGCCACTGTCAGGTCACTCATGGCATCAGAGACCTCGGTGTTAACCTGAGAGACAATGCTCGCTGGTATCACATCGAAATAAATGTCATACTGTTGGTCCATCCCCAGATAGCTATCGTTCATCAGATAGAGAGTGTAGATACACCTTAAAACAAAAGAAAGACAATACCTTTCTTTAAAACTTTGCCTTCATTCTGAATGACACAAACATTGAAATTGCTAATGCATGAATCCTCTTACTAGAGCAATTAATTTTGAATATAAAGAATTTTAAAACAATCACAATGTTTCATTGAATTTGTATGCTACAGTTGTCCAGGATGGTCATTACAGAATAATCTATTTTCTTACAATAACAACTTCTGTGAAGCGAGTCAAAATACATAAAACTAATTTAAGTGGTTTTGTTTTGCGTGCCTTCCCAATAGTAATCAAAAATGCTTAAAGAAAAATTAAGATTTTGTTTGATTAGAAATCATTTCATATTCCAAAATGTAATAGTATTTTTTATTCTAATTCAGTTTTACCAAGATGCTGATTTACTTTCAGACACTTGTACCAAATTTTTCCTTTGGTTTATTAAGTACACAAGAATTAAGGTATAATGATGAATTCACACAAGGTACCAGTTAGACAAGTTGAAGTTTGCAGCCTTGGATGCCATCTTACAAAGAGGGTATTAAAACCATTCCGGGGTGGATAGATGATTGATCATCATCGAGAATAAGAAACTATCGTTAAGAGGCAATTTTGAGTTAAATGACACCAATTCCACAGGATTAAAAAGAATGCTGGAAAGAAATTTTATAAGTGTTTTAAAATTGTGAAACATTTTGAGCATTTGAAGAGGAAAATATGATTTCCTGTGGCTGGGGAGTTATCAGTTGAAATGAGTGAGGGGCAATATTAGGAGAAATGCCTCTATATAAAGGGCTTCTGGAACATAAAGGACAGCTGTCACATGAACTAATTGAGGGAGAGATCATTGGATTAGTTAAGGGAAACTATATTTTTAAAACTTCATTCTCAGGATGTGCGCACTTCTATAAGGGCTGGAATTAATTGTCCATCCCCCTTGTAGCTTTTAAGAGGGTGGTCCTTCTTGAACCACAGGCAGTTTGATACGCCTGAGTCATTTACGAGGCCATAACAAGGCAGTAAACAATTAGCAATATTGACATGGAATTGGGAGTTGTATATAGTTGTATATATGTGGATAACAAGTTTCTTTCCATTACAAAAACATGAGTAAAACCCAACCCCCAGTTCGATTTTTAACAACAATCTGATAGCTCCATGGTGATCTTTACTGATTCTAGTCTTTTTTTAATTTCAAGATTGCTTAAAATGAATTCAGAAGTGCTACCATTTAAATTATACTTAGGAAAGCCAGCACAGACTTTACGGCCCAAAGAGTCGTCTTCTGTGCTGTAATAATTCTGTGAAACAGTCACATTTTTATGGTTGATTTGAACTTAAATGTCTACTTTACTATTCTAATAACAATCACTAACTACCTACTTGCAACTATAACTGAAGACAGGAAGATCCAGAGATTCAGGATAGGGTGCAGGGCTCTGGCATATTTTGGAATTGCTGCAGTTAAAGCCTCATACAGAAATGACAGACACAATGGCCTCCTGTGTTGTAAGCATTGATATAATATTGGGACAATAACAGCTCTTTACTTATTTCGACTGCAATATTATTATTTGGATGACAAATACATGCAAAGACTCACCTTTTTATTTGTGCTCAGGCCTTGTGAATAAAAAGTTGTGTATAATTCTTATATAAAAATGCATAATAAAAAAGCCTCTACTATTCATCAGTACAAAATGGATACAGTTTCATTCCTTTAATTCTTCACAAGCAGCCTCAGGGTAGATAGAAGAGAAGAATGCTGCAGGGTGCTCTCATATCTCCAAATGGATGCTTGCAAGGCAACTTTGAGAGTCACAGCCAATTAAAAAAAGTAATTTGGAAAGAGCCCCGAGTTATTTTCTTAAGCAAAAGTTTAGTGAACATAAGGAGTTTAAAAAATGAAACCTGCCGTGACTGTCATTCTGGGGCAGACCATGCAGTTTTTCTGCTTTTGTCAAAACGTTCAATTTTTTTTTTACAAGAAAGCATTTTGTTTAATTTAAAAACTGCTCTCTGGCGTCATAGAGGTATGCCTATTTCCTCAAACTATTAGCTACGCTGACCTTGAAATGGGTATGAAGCATTGAGCGTTGTAGTCCTATTTATGCTCGAGGATGGTCAAGCTTGAATTAATTCCTATTCATAGTCTGTGCAGCAGTCAATGTTACAGTGGTTGACTCAGTTGCATCATTATTTCCTTGCTGATATGGAATTTGCATAAAACACACCTTGGTAAAGTGCTGAGAATGCCATAATCAATGATGTACATCACAACAGGGTAGATGTAGGTAGGATGTTTCCCCTGACTGGTGAGTCTAGACACAGTAAGAAATTTCACAACTCCAGTTTAAAGTTCAACAGGTTTATTTGGTAGCAAACACCAGTAGCTTTCGGAGCTTTGCTCATTCATCGGGTGAGTGGAAGTTCTGTTCACAAACAGAGCATATAAAGATACAAACTCAATTTGCAAAATAATGATTGGAATGCGAGTCTGTACAGCTGTTGATTAGCAGTGCTCCGAAAGCTAGTGATGTTTGCTACCAAATAAACCTGTTGGGCTTTAACTTGGTATTGTGAGATTTCTTACTGTGTTCACCCTGGTCAAAAGCTGGCATCTCCAAATGGTGAGTCTAGAACCAGGGCACACAATTTCAGACTAAAGAGTAGGCCATTTAAGACTGTGATGAGGGGGAATGAGAGGGGTCGAGCTTTTGAAATTCTCTACCCCAGAAGACTGTGGAGGCTCAATCACTGAGCATGGTGTTCTGGATTCTAATGGCAGCAAGCAAAATGGGGATGGCATAGGAAACTGATGTTGAAGTAAATAATCAGTAATGATCTAAATGAATGACAGAGTGGGTTCTCTGAGCTGAATGGCCTACTCTTGCTCCTAAACCCAACGCCAGCTCACATCTTTGGACCACCATTGACAGTTGTGCCTTCAGCTACTTAGGCCCCATGATCTAGAATTTGTCCCTTAAACTCTCCAGCTTTCTGTTTGCCACTTGCCTCGATTCTCTTGGAACCCTCCTTAACCCATATTTCATCGACCAGGCTATCGTTCACCCTTCCTAGTACCTACCCCTTTGGCTCAGCACCACTTTCTCCTTATGTCTCTGTGAAATATCTTGGGACACTTTACTCTGTTGGATGTGCCATATAAATGCAAGTCACTGTATTAGTCAGGGATGACAGCATTTTACTTACTTTCCAGTGGTCTCAGGGGTGTAGAAAGCTAGAGGGACTGTGCTTCGACTTCGAATGTATCCAACTCGTTTCAAAGCCACTAATTCCTTCTTGTCCACTTCTCCTAGGATGACAAACCAGCCCTCATCCTTGGCCTTTGGAAAGCGTGGCGTAATGGCTTTGCTGTCATACTTTCCCTGATGATCAACATAAGAAAACAGATCAGAGCAAGTTTGCTGTTTATTAAGTTGAATTTATAAATACTAATGCTTGCATTTATTCAGCACCGTGTTTTTAAATCACATTGAAAGACCTTGAATCATTTCACACAACAAATTGCTTTTGAGTGCGGTAATCATATTTATTTAGAAAAAAACATGGCAGTCATTCTGCATCAGCAATGTTCAACAAGCAGTGAACAGCCGAGTAACTGATTAATGACATTTTTGGTGCTTTTGGCTGTGGGAAGAATGTTGCTCAAGACTTCAGGAAAACCTCTTCATCGTTTCTGAATAGCACCACTGTATCTTTAAGATTCATCCGTACCACTAAGAAACCCGGCAGCCATTTTGCACACATCAATAATTTAAGTAGCCATTCAATCTGTTTTTTTGTGGTGTTAGCAAAGGGAGGTGGATGATCTCCTTCAATAACACAACACTCCTTCAGCAACGCAATGTCTAAATTATTAGCTTGAACCCACAGCCTTCTGACCCTGAGGCAAGAGTTCCACCAAGCTACCACGAGCTTTCTGGTTAAAAGGTCTGTTAGCTATTAGTGGGAAAGGAAGCAAAAGTTAACATGTTGCCAAAAAATCCACAAACTGCTTCAGTGCTGACTTATTGCTTCAACAAGTTTATAATCGTTTCATGTAATGCAGCAGCAGTGAAGAATGTGCTTCCATTTCTGGCAGCTAGCTTGGATGCAGTGCAGCTAGATAAAACTGTCTGTTCGTCACAGAAGGCAAGAAGTGAAATGAACCTTAGTAAATTGGGAAGTCAAATTTGAACATAGCCTAACCAAATGAAAGCATCCTTCTTTAGTACATAATTACTCCAATAACTAATAACTGTCATTTTTTTTAACGAACAAAAATGCAATATTTTTCACATGCCTGACAGAGCATTGATTCTTTGCCTGCCTACCAGTTACAGTTAAATACAGCGCAAAGAAACTG
Source organism: Sphyrna mokarran (assembly GCA_024679065.1). Taxonomy (NCBI): domain Eukaryota; kingdom Metazoa; phylum Chordata; class Chondrichthyes; order Carcharhiniformes; family Carcharhinidae; genus Sphyrna; species Sphyrna mokarran. The sequence goes on along the minus strand of JAGIQG010000005.1, from coordinate 35,587,691 downwards.
CTTTAGAAAGCAATGTATTGCCTTTAGAACATGCTTGCCTCCAGCAAAATAAAGTTCCATGACGGTCCTTGGGACGTTAACAGCAAAAACCATTTATATGTAAATCTGATCAATATAAAACCAGTTTTTGTACTGCTGTTTAATAAAAAAAAAGCACCGTCATCATGAATCAACTTGCAAACTTTATTTACAAAGGGCGAATATCTGTTCAATGCTATTGCGAGTGTGTCAGACAAAAATTTCACAACAATCTGCCTTGGTGGATTCTACATTGATGCTACAGTTTGCAAACAAAATAATGTTTTATCCTTTGCCTTTAATTCCTAATTTTCCTTTTGATTTTTATAGTCAGTTCTGAGTTCTGAAATGTAGCCTGTGTTTTTGTCCCATAGAATTGTTTAAAGAAGGGACAGATAAAGACAATGCAGTGGACATTTCACAATCTGGAATAATACACTGCTAATCCTGGTTCAGTCGCCACCCAATTTCAGTTGTTGGCATTAAGTCATGATATTCTATTTTCAATCTATGATTCTAGATTCCCAATATTATCACTTTGCCACTATCTATTTTTATATGATGTGGAGATGCCAGTGTTGGACTGGGAGGGCAGTTAGTAGTCTCACAACACCAGGTTAAAGTCCAACAGGTTTTTTTGGAATCAACAAGCTTTCAGAGCGCTGCTCCTTCATCAGGTGTACATTTGAGGTTTTCTTTTTATTTGCTTTACCATTTGTTTTACATTTTTGCCTTGTTTAACCACTTTTGACATTTCTACTCTCCACAGCCTATACAGCTAGATCCTTTAAAGCTTATTTGTTAGTGTCACAAGTAGGCTTACATTAACACTGCAATGAAGTCACTCTGAAAATTCCCTAGTCACCATACTCCAACATTTGTTTGGGTAAACTGAGGCAGAATTTGGCATGGCCAATGCACCTAACCAGCATGCCTTTTGGACTGTGGGAGGAAACCAGAGCATCCAGAGGAAACCCAGACATGGAAAGAACGTGAAGACTCTGCGTAGTGACCCAAGTCAGGAATCAAACCTGGTCCCTGGCACTGTGAGGCAGCAGTGTTAACCAGATTCTCCAGCTTTTGCTAGCCTGCAAATTTTGTTTCCAACCCCACAGATCCAGTTAACTGCATTATAGGGATACTGACTTACACTAACTGGTACAGTTCTCATATCTAGAATTGGTCAAGGGTAGGATATTTGCTGTGGGCTTCTGGGACCCCGTCAATAGGTTGATATGTGGGTCAGAATTTGGGAAAGTCACTCTTATTGATTTTCTCCAACATGGCTGATTATTGACCAGAAGGCATGTCCAATTAAGGACATTTAGATGTGCTCTCAATGTTGGTGGGACAATCAGAGACCTTCTAGTTGAAAGGAGCATCTGGCTGTGATGGAGGGCTCGTAAGAACATGGGTGCTTTCTTCAACTTTTAAAAAATTAAACCTGTGGTTGGGGGCCTGTGCCTTAAAGAGAGATCTTCTGCTGCTGCAGCATCCAGGTTGGTTGGGAAGGCCTCTATACTTGCCTGGAGTGTTGGCCCCTCACTGTCTGCCGCTATGAGGTTGCCTCTGGAAAATCATTGCTGGCCCTCCCCAACTGCCCTTAACAGGCCTTAATGAGTCCTGCTGGCTGCCAACTACATCAAGCTGTGGAGCCCTGCTGTGGCACTTTCACTCTCTACGAAATTATTCCAGGCAGTGGAATGGAGCTTGGGAGCCAGCACATAGTCCAACTGTGCTATTAATAGTGCCTGCCCACCTCTGGTTTCTGTACAGTCCACACATTAAGCCTCAAGCCTCCACCACCTGAAAGTGAAGTGCTGGTAAGGTGGTACAGTTGTTAGCACTATAATGCTTCGCAGCGCCAGGGGCTTTGGTTCAATTTCGGCCTCCACTGTCTGCGTGGAGTTTGCACATTCTTCCTGTGTATGTGTGGGTTTCTTCCAGATGCTCTGGTTTCCTTCGATTATCCAAACATGTGCAGATTAAATGGATTGGCCAGGCCAAAATTCCTCTTAGTATTCTAAGAGATGGATTAGCTAATGGTAAATGTTATGGAGTTATGGGGTTAGTGTGAAAGGGAAGACCTAGGTGGGATGTTCTTTTGGAGAGCCGGTGCAGACTCGATAGGCTGGGATGGTGTCTCTCTGCATTGTGGGGATTCTATGGTTCCAGTCATTTTAAGATTAGTGCGACCTGGACTGCTTCTGGACAGCTACTGCTGGTGCAGTCATCACGATCAAGGATGGTGGCATACCAAAAAGAGCAGCCGACCAGAGGATTGACAGCGCATAGCAATCAACAAGTGCCCTCCCAACAGGATAAGTGGGGTCTGTAACAAATCAGTTAGGTCCTTGCGTGGGAGGGCAGGGATTTGGTGAGCAGTTTGCATTTTTTGCCAAAGAGCAACCATTGTTGCTGGGGCCCCATCTGTGAGCCAAAAAGTGCTCAAGAGGAAGGGTAACCACTCCTACCACCAGGGTTTACTTGTCAGTCTCCCTAAATGTCAGTGTGATCCCTTGCTGCTGGTTAAAAGCCACTGGACACAGGAAGCGGCCCTTAATTGCCACTTATGTGGCTTGATTGGGCTTTGGGCAGGAGGCTCATCTGCCACTGTTGCGAGGTAACTGGAAGACTATCATTAAATGACCCTTTGCATTGTCAGACCATTTTTCTGTCTATCCTTGCCTCAAAACTGGCTGCAAATGACCTGGTGAAATTGTAGTCATCCAAACAGCACTGCTTATATATATATATATATATATACATATATATATATATATATATATATATATATACACACAGAGAGCCATCAAACATATCAAATACTAATTTTAAAAATTCCAGTTTTATTCAGTTACAATTTGATGGAAGCACAATGGAAGGGTCAGATGTCAGACTGGGATCCAGATATAATGGGTCCTAGCCATATTTGCTGAACTTTATTTGAGCCTTAAACCTGTTTGCCCCCCACTCCTCATTCTCTGAGTGAGAAACAACTATTGCATTATGCTGGAGTCTGAGGTGTGAACACTAGAAGAGCATATTCTCTCTCTGTACATTGCTCCATTTCAGCCAAGAGGTTCAAGCCTCTACCAATGTTATTCAGGTGCCTGACATCAGGATTATAAAAGAGGTTTGTCTTGAGTCCTGTTCCCTGCAGTGAGCTATCCACTTTCAGTCAGGAACCTTCTCACCATGTCTTGGCTGAGATCAGGAGCTTGTTGATAGATTATAATTGAGCCTGAGGAATATGAATGTTATGTCTCTTTATGTTAAACAGGAAACTTGCGTAAATTCCAGCCAAAGTTTTGAAGAGTATGGAGCTAAGAATGGTAAATGGAGTTTGGAAATATCATGACTGTATAAGTAATTCCAGAGACCCTAGGCAAGATCTGTGGACCTGGTTTCAAATCCCAACCTGACAGATGGTAAAATTTGAATTCAATAAAAATCAATTCAATAGGAATTAAAAGCTAATGATAACCATGAAACTATTGTCAATGCTTGTAAAAACCCATCCTGGTTCACTAATGTCCTTTAGGGAAGGAAATCTGCCGTCCTTACCTGGTTTCATCTACACGTGACTCCAGATCCACAGCAATGTGGTTGACTCTCAAATACCCTCTGAAATGGAGGGCAGTTAGAAATGGGCAACAAATGCTAGTCTAGCCAGTTATGACCACATCCCGTGAATGAATTAAAAAAAAGGATAGAGATTAGCCTTGATCTCACTGAACATTGGAATAGATTTAACTAATGGTACAGGATCAGTTGCTAGTTTTATGCTTCCCTTGGCTTTATCTCTCACTGAAGTCAAAATTTATACCTTGTTGCGCACCAGGCCAAGCCTGCGTAGGTTGATCTGGAGAACATATTCCTGATCCGCATGGAGTGAAGTCCAGTTCTTTTCATCTCGGATGCCAGTATCCACATTAGGCAGAGGCTTTTCACTTTTTCCTTTCGGAGCATTTTCCCACCAGCCCTTGACATTCAGATTAACCTCGATGATTGGCAGATGGGACAGGAAATTCCAAGCCTACCAGGATGACAGAAGTTGGAATAATTACCCAATCCTTAGACAGCTACAGCAATCTCAGAGAATAAAGAATTTCCAATTAAACTGCATTAAGTATATGCACATATTCATATTTAGACATAAACTTCTGCAATGATGCATGCTACAGACTTTGTCAGGAACACAAAGGGTGCTTATTAACGAGGAAAACTGTCCAGAAGCCAGCAGCCCACTGGTTGCCCCAGTCCCAAAGTGTCTTCTACATGAGTCAAACTGTCTTCTGTTTCAGAGAGAGCTCCACCCTCTGGGGTGAATACCAACTATTATCCTAATTGGTCCCTCAATTAAGTCCCTCTTCTGCTGTGTTGTCTTTAAAGGAACAATCCCATATGTATCACAAATGCATACTGTAAAAGATAAAGATTTGAAAACATTATCTAAATTTGAATATCATTGAATAGAATATGTTACTGAAATCATCCATTCATCCAATTTCTCTGCATCTCCTTCTATGTCTAATTTCACCCATGAAATCTACTTCCTGCTTGCTCTAAATTCCTATTTATCTAATTTTCCTTCCTGTTCACCTTTCTAGATGATGCTGGTTCTTTCCTCAGACTGCTCTCCTCACCAACTACTGTTCTTTCTTCCGCGGCCAAATGATTTAATCATATTTCTTCTGCCTTTCCAATTCCTTCCATAATTCCCTGTCTGAAATCCTCCATTAAGGAGTGTTTCCCATTGTATTCCAAAGTCTAACTAAAGTCAGGAACAATATTTTCTGCAGCCATGGTGTAAGATACCTCCTTGTTTTTTCTGACCTCTCTGCAGCTTTCAGCACACTGAACTGCAGGATTACTGTAATGTCTTTCCTCCATTGTCCATAATGGTGTAATCACCTGTGCTTAGTTTCATTATTACTAATTTATTCATAGTTTTTCTTTCTAGCTCCTTATTGTGACTTTGTTAGCCTCATAAGGATTCATCCTTGTCCTTCTCCTTTTACTTAACGACATGTTGCTCTTTGGTGACAACATCTAAATGGGGCACTTTCACAGCTTTATTTCTCTCTCTATCTCAAATATCTTTTGTCACCTAGACTGTCTTCCAGATCCAATCTCCAAACATTGACTACGTTCACTGAAATATCAGAAAGGCCAAAGCCACAGCCTTTGCTCTTGAGATTATATGCAACTTTGTCAGAGTGTATCACCTCCCACCACCCACAACCACCATCTCAGGCTGAACCAGTCTGCAGAATTCTGTTCGATCCATGTTGAGTTTATGGCTGAAATTTACTGTTGGTCATAGGGATCTCACCCACTGTTTCCACTGATGAAGTGCCTGTATAGCACTTAAGTGGCCAGCCAAGGTACTTCTCTGGGATTATGGATCGAGGAAGCAGGATTTCAATCTGAGACGAGCAACTCTCCTTTGCTTCAGCATCACAGGGAGCAATGGCAACTGTTGGCAAGGTACGCGTCAGGAGCCTAGGTTCAACAACGGATTTCCAACCCAAAAGTGAGCGAGGTCAGAATATTGGTAATGCAATGGGGCTGAGGGCAAGGGAACAAAGAGGTGGATGGCAAAAAAGGAGGGGGTCAGCTGAAAGGATGGAAGGTGGCTCTTAGCTGGCTCTCTCCTCTCATATTCTATTCCACTTGATATGTTACTTGTCATTGATTACTATAGCTTCAATACCCTAAGTTAAAATTCTCATCTATGTGTTAAATCCTGCATTACATTGGCCTCATCTTTGCGATTTCCTCTGGTCCAACAATTGCCTTATGTCATCCCTGGCTTTCCATTCCTGACTCCAGTCTGATCTACATCCCTTGCATCTTTGGCTGCATCGTTTGGGGCTTTCATTTGCCTCAGCTCTACTTTTGGAATTCCACCCTATCTTCTCCCAAGCATTCCTGCCTTGACATTTTTTATTTCCTTCTTTAAGGCATTCTGATCAAAATATCTGGTTCCCTTTTCTCATCCTTTTTGATTTGGCGTGACAGCAAATCATCCTTGTTTGTTATGTTTTTCTGTGTTAAAAACTAATACAAATGCAAGTTGTTCTGAAACTATTGGTAACTATTAGGCTTGAATATCTTTGTGAGCATTATGTTTTACTTTACAATGGAAGTAAATGACAGTTGCAGTTTTAGTACAATTTAACCTATATCGAAATTGCAGGGAAATCCAACATTGATTTTTTACTTAGGTGAGACAATATATTTGTGAATAACACAAATATTACTGCTCATCACTTCATGCTTGAGACACACTGTACCGAGATCTTCTAACTAATTTTAATGTTTTTGATACATGTATTGCAGCAATGATTTCTATCTTAACATAACACTTTTGTTTGTAACATAGTCCTGTGCAAAAGATGATACATAATATATTAAGCAATTTTATAGGCATGATCCAATATCTGATAAAGTTGTTAATATTTTCATTTATTTGTGAAGTAAAACATGTTACATTAATTTGAACATTTATTTCTGAAATGCCAATTTATTTTCCCTCTGAAAGTAGAATCTTCTTGCTTCCTCAGGGTAGAATAGGGCAGCTGCTTGTACCCTCTCCTGAGTGCAGCAAAAGCAGCTTCCCTTTGCCCAACCTGCTGGTGTAGAAGATGATTACTGTTTATGACCCCTCCTCATTCAGGACAAAAGATTATGATGTTTGTTGCCACATGTTATAAAAAGATGATGTAAATACTTCAATGCTTTAAAAAAAAAGCACTTCAACAAACTAAGCACTCGAAAAATTTAAATCATTGAGATGATATCTAATTTTCTGAAAAAATATGGTGAGAAAAAAACCACTGCCGTCAAAAGCAACTGGGGAGATTAGGTTATAAGTACAGAGTCTTTAAAAAAAAAACATTTTGAATGTACAGCCAAAACATTTGCCTTTCTGGAAGACTCTTAGCTGCCTGTAATATTAAGGAACAACTGGTGCTATTTGTGTGGAGGACAGTCAAGATAACACCTCATTGTTTACCAGTGCGCGTAAGCGTTATTGTCCTAACGCAGCTACAGAAGATAATTTATTGCTTAAATATACCATAAAGCTCTTAGATAGTAGCTGCCTTTTGATTAAAAAATAAAATCTAGGCTATTGCAGCCGAGGCTGCTAAAACATTTCAATACGGGCAAAACATATTTATCTGAGGATTAATCTTCATCATTTGAATCAGATGAGAACACCTCCCTGCATGCAATTATTTAATTAGCTGCCAAATCTTCTGCTGGTCGCCAGCCGTTCAGAGCATACTGATGGCAGAACAGATGCAAATCTCACAGTGATGACTGCCTTTTCTCATTACGACTGCAATTAGCACTTAAATTGATGCTTTAAACCCACTAATTTCCAGAATAATTTTTTTTATATATTTTAGTTGTGATTGCCATGCCAAACTGGCAGTGGCAGATAGCAGAATAAATTTCAGATCCAAACAACTTTCTCAACGAACAAGCTACAATAACAATTTTAAAAAAAACATTAATCATTTTTTGAAATGATTGCAATCTTATTTCCAGGCAAAATTTATTTTTTCCCTGGCTCTCCTTACAGCACAAAATATCACCGTGCTTGGGGACTTTATCTGTGCGATGCATATTATTAGGTATTTATTGCTGGCACATATTTTTCCACAACAGAATTATCCTTGCCTTGTCTGCCATGTGGTGGCGGGCCAGCCAGAGAGAAGCTTGATGCTCTTGTGTGCTGCTTGTCTGGGTAATAAGTTGTCACTTTGTTTTTGATCCTGAGTTAATTTCGTTGACGAAAGCCATACTTTAAATATTTTACCAACTGGTAGCTTACTTTCAAAATTTTTATGAATCCTGTACTTAACTTCAACACAATAGGTTGTGATAGCACTGTGCGCATTAAAATTACAAAAGAAGTTAAAACAATGTTAAAAAATTCTCCAGAATAGAAATTTAATGCAACAGAAGCTTATTTTTAAGAAGTTTGATAGTCGGCAATAGCACAATTCAGGTGCGTCAGGTTAGTTCAACTGATAATATGTGGCGTTTTTTTTACAGCTACTTTTCTCCTTCCTCCCAAAGTCATATATTTCCCTTATGGTAATGAATTATGGTATATTCAAGCAATATTTAAGCAATAAATTATCTTCCATACCTGCGTTAGGACAATAACGCTTATGCACACTGGTAAATAATGAAGTGTTATCTTGATTGTCCTCCACACAAAATTAAATCTGCACAGCCTGAGTTTTTAACCTCATGTTATTTGTACTGACTACTCACATTGCCAGAAAACTCACAAAGCTCTATGCACAGGTTCTGACTGCCTTGTCACACAAACAGTGATGTCAAATGTATTATGTCTATTCTGATGAACTCTGTACTTCAGGCATATCACAACAATGAAATATCTAATACTTGGATGACTGGAGTGCTTTTCCTCATCATAGTGGTCTTTACCAAACCCACATGCAGTATTTAATGGAGACAACTGGGATTTCTCCTGCCAGCTGGAGAGGCAGTATTGCCTCTTTTAAGGGCTGTATAAGTGCCAGTACTGAACAGTCATTTTTCAGGTCAAAGATTATGTTGGCAGATGTCCAGTCCATTGAGAACTACTGCCCATAGGGCTACCATTGTTGCTGGATTCCACACTACAGGGCAGTGATGGTGAGAGGGGTAGTTGCACGGTTAAAGCGGGAGGGATCCCAGGTCAGGGGGAATGAAAAGCTTGAAATTTGAGGAGCATCTAAGAATTCTGGGTCTACACTCGGTGGAGTTTAGAAGAATGAATGAAAATCTTATTGAAACTATTAAATATTGAAAGGCCTGTATAGAATGGGAAAGATGTTTCCATTAGTAGGATAGACTAAGATCCATGGGGACAGGTTCAGGTTAAAGAGGACAGAGACAAGGAGGAATTTCTCCAGCCAGAGGCTAGTAAATCTGTGGAATTCATTGCTACAGAAGGCTATGGAGGAGAGGTCATTGAGGGTATTTAAGACAGAAACAGATGGGTTCTTGATTCATGATACAAAGATTGGAAGTGGACAGTGAGAAAGGTTTTCAAAGCTTGCAGAGGGATTTGGACCAGCTAGAAAGGTGGATTGAAAAATGGCAGATGGAGTTTAATGCAGACAAGTGTGAGGTATTGCACTTTGGAAGGATAAACCAAAGTAGAATATACAAGGTAAATGATAGGACACTGAAGAGTGCAGAGAGATCTGGGAATACAGATACATAATTCCCTAAAAGTGGTGTCACAGGTAGATAGAGTCATAAAGAATGCTTTTGGAACATTGGCCTTTATAAATCAAAGTATTGAGTATAAGAATTGGAATGTTATGGTGAGGTTGTATAAGACATTGGTGAGGTTGAATTTAGAATATTGTGTGCAGTTTTTGGTCACCTAATTACAGGAAGGGTATAAATAAGGTTGAAAAAGTGCAGAGAAGGTTTACAAGGATGTTGACGGGACTTGAGAAACTGAGTTACAGAGAAAGGTTGAATAGGTTAGGACTTTATTCCTTGGAGCATAGAAGAGTGAGGGGAGATTTGATAGAAGTGTATAAAGTTATGATGTGCATTGATAGAGTGAATGCAAGTGGGCTTTTTCCACTGAGACTAGGTGAGAAAATACTAGAGGACATGGATTAAGGGTGAAGGGGAAAAAGTTAAGGGAATATTGGGCAGGATTCTTCAGAGAATGGTAGGATTGTGGAATGTGCTGCTAAATGAAGTGGTGAAAGCAGGTTCACTTTTAACATTTAAGAAAAACTTGGACAGGTACATGGATGAGAGGGGTGTGGAGGAATATGGCCCAGGTGCAGGTCAGTGGGACTAGGCAGAAAAATGGTTAGGCACAGCCAAGAAGGGCCAAAAGGCCTGTTTCAGTGCTGTAATGTTCTATGGTTCCATGATAAAGGAGATCAAAGGTGACAGAGAAAAACCGGGAGAATGAGGTTGAGAAACTTGTTGGCCATGATTGAATGGTGGAGCACGCTTGTTGGGCCAAATGCCCTTATTTTAATCCTCTATCTTCAGTGGCAGAAGGGGCACTTAGCGAGTCTCAATAGCCTTTCTTTTCTCAATACCGGGTCTGTCGATCAGGCCATGTTGTTGTATTCGGGGGACTGGGTGATGCAAGAGGTGCCACTGTCGCTGGCTACTAAGTTCGAATTTAGTCCAGACAGATGACCTGGAGTATCTCCTTATTTTGATCGAGGTGCAAAAAATCACAGCAGTTCCATGGTACACAACTTCCCACACTGACTAATCTCTTTCAGAGCTGACCAAGAACGGCTGCTGTGGGAGCTGAAATGGGATTTGCTTCTTTGGTTGATGTTGGGTACATTGCTGGAAGAGACCAGTGAAGCCCTACTGTTTAAATCACCTTAAACCCCTCCCTTCTGCCTTTTTGCCTCAAGTGTTCCACCGGAAACTGGGAACAACTTTCAAAAAATAGATTTTGTCTGGCTTAGAACAGCTAGAAGACTGGTTTCCTTAAGCCAGATCCAAATTGATAAGACCAAACCAATACCTAATGCAATTCACACAGCAGAACAGATGTCAAAGAGGGGCATATTTGTCACTGGCCCTTAGAAGCTGCTGAAAATGTTTCTGAGGAGTTTAAATAAAAAGAGAAATCAACAAAACCAATAAAAGAGGAAAATAGAGGTGGTTGAAGTGGTAAATTACTTGAGAAATCTGTGCAGGCTGCAGTTCATCAGCGACAATGGAACGAAATACGTCCTCCCTCCATTCACATGCAGCTATCAATTCAGGAAGACATTCAATGGGACCGTTGTAACCTTTGGAGCTGCTTTTCCTTTTGCCTGCATTCCATTTCCTAACAAAATAAACAGGCACATAAATTTAAGATTAATACAAAATCATACACACACGTAGGCAACTTGGGACTTCTGGCTGACTAAACTCTTGCAATTTAAATAGCAACAATAATCGGCTGGAGCATAGGAACAAAAGTTGGTCCATTCAGTCCCTCAAACCTGTACTAACTTTCAGTGAGATCAAGGCAGACTGGTATCCTAACATCATTCAACCATCCTGGTTCCATATCTCTTTACCCCTTGTTTTGGGTCTAATTTTAAGTTTCTGTTCCCCAGCCTGGAACCACCCACCAGAGGAAGAAGTTTCTCGCTATCCTTACAATTCCCTTCAAAATTCCAAGAACCTCTGTCAAATCTCCAATTATTAGCCTGTGTTCCAGGAAATATAACACTAGTTTATGCAAACTAATTTAGTTTCCTCATAATCTTTGGAGTCCTGGTAACATCTTGGAAAGTCACCACTGCACTGACTCCAAAGCCAACTGTATCAATTACATTTGGCTGAACTAAACACAACAATTACCAGAGAAAATGTACAAAGTTTCTATACTGAAGCACGTATTTGGTGCAAACTTTAGGGAGAGTAGCTTTGTAGACTTTAACAGGGCCCAAACAGTACACCTACTGTGGGTGGCACAGTAGGCAGTACTATTGCCTCACAGTACCAGAGACCCAGTTTGATTCCCAGTTTGAGTCACTGTCTATGTGGAGTTTGTATGTTCTCCCCATGTCTGAAAGACATGCTGGTTAGGTGTATTGGCCATGTTAAATTCTCCCTCAGTATACCCAAACAGGCACCTCAGTGTGGTGACAATGGGGTTTTCACAGTAGCTTCATTGCAGTGTTAATACAAGCCTAATTATGCCACTGATAACTAAATTTTAAATTGGCAGAGCCTCCTGACTAAGAGGTTGAAATGATACCACCTTTGATACACTATGTCACCAAAACTATTTCAGTTTAATTTCTGGAACCTTTGGGATTGAATTTCAGATTTCATTTACCCTTTGTGTTCTGATATAACTCGCAAGTATTCTAATTTAAAAACAAGATTATGCCCCGAGGTTCAGATTCCATAACAGAGGAAACACTTTCTCTATCTTCCTAACCAAATCCTTCCACAACTATATACAATTAAATGATGATTCAAACTTCTAAACTTCAAGGTAAACAAGACAAGTTTGTGAAACTTGATCTTATAATTTAACCCATAATTCTGCTGAATTCATGCTCTACCCTTCCTAAGGCAAAATAGATTTGCTGAGCTAGGGTTCAGTAAAAGGCTGAATGCAGTACTCCAGAGGCTGTCTGCCTAACAGTCTATACAACTGAAGCATCATTCCCTCAATTTTAATTGCAGTCCTTGAGAGAAAAAAAGCCAACATTCCACTACCCTTTTCAATTACTTCTTGCACCCGTACTAGCTTTTTGTAATTGTGTACACTGACACCTAAATCCTTTTGTTTCTCCATGGCTCTGTTATCTCTCACCATTAAGAAAATTTCACAGTAACTTCATTACAGTGTTAGTGTAAACCTTACTGTGACTAATGAATAAATAAATAAACTTTTTCTAAGAAAACATTCTGATTCGTCTTTCTCGGGTCTGAAGTTGATGCCCTCACATTTTCCCCACATTGACCAAATCTATCGCAGATGGAGTTCACTCACTTAGTCTATCTGTATTCCTTTGTATCATTTATGGGGTTTATCCTATAATTACATCATTAATAACATTACAACAAGTTCATTGAAAAACAGAATTTAAGGATTATGAGTGACCTTTGCCAACCTGTTAATTGACAATAGGCATATTAGTATCAAAATCATCAGTATCAAAATCATTACCTACAGAAAAAGACAATCTGTTTACCTTGCCTACAATCTGTACCAGTTTTATATAGCCAGGACGAGACATACACATATGGGAGGTGCAAGTATTTGTTACAAATCACAGTTAATCTCTTCAAAGCTAGATCCCCAGAGAATTTCTAACAGGATTTGTTAAAAAGTTTTCATTATTAACGATCACTAGAAATGTATTCACTTAAGAGTTCTGATGAAACAGACTATATTCCAAAAACATTTGCCAGCACTTCATTTGTGTGTGGAAACAATATTTCCTTATGCCTTTATTATTCAAAAACAATGAATTGAAATGCATAGTTATGCTAACCTTGTTGCTTTTAATTTTCTGCCTCTCCAGTGTATACTGCTGCTTCTCATATAGTTAGAACCCTTGCATATAGAAAACTGGGAACAGGTAGAGGTTTTCTTGCATATCCATTGACCATATCATATTCTTAATATGATTGTGTACTGAATAACGAAGTCAATTTTAAGATGAGACTTATCTCAGAGTAGCTGTAGAGATTACCTGAAGAGGTAGAGTTGTTGTTGCTCAATGTTTGGCAGGGTAAGCAGAGAGGAGTCATGTACCCATCTGCCTTGAATCACCATTTGAATGAGGTTGATAATGTTCAGCGCTGTAACGAGCCAGCCATTGTTCGCTGCCACGTCCAGTATAGCCTACATAAAGGCAATACAAGAGACAGATAGAAATCAATTAACTCAAAATATATGATGGTGTCAAGCACATTATGTTGGATTTGAGAATAACAAGACAACGATAATAAGCCAATGGGTGACCTTTTGATTCCACAATTCCTATTAAAATTGAACTATTAGCTAGAAACACTGAATAATTACAGCAAATATCAATACTACATATGTTATTTGAGCTCGTTCTTTAAATTTTATTGATGTTTTGATTATTTGCCTCTTAGTTGTTTTCTGAATTGTTTGAATGACATCAGCTCAATTGCATGTATTTTGACCTAAACTATTATGGCTATTAGTACTACCCCACCCCATTTCTCCACTAACTTACAATTCAGAGTTAATCTCACTCTTATTAGCTTGACTAGGGTGGAAGCGGATCTTGATAATTTCTCATATTTGATACCCTGAAAGACTACATTTTTAATATGGTATGTAAATGAGTACATATTTTGAGAAGTTCTCCAAATAAGGGTTACTTCAAATACTATCGATATCTTAGCAACGATTAACAAAGTTCAATCTAAAGCAGAAATATTCAATTTTGGACAGCGCCACTAGACATGGATAGATTTTATGGTTCGTCGTGTCTGATTGAGAACATGAGAACTAGGAGCAGAAGTAAGCCATTTGGCTCCTCAAGCTTGCTCTGCCAGTCAATAAGATCATGGCTGATCAGATGGGGTTTTATCCCCACTTTTTTGTATACCCCACAACCATCCACACCCATCCTCAAAGCCTTGATCCATTGCTGATCAAAAATCTATTGAACTTAGCCTTGAATATATTCAATGGCGCAAACACTGTGACGTGAACCCAATCAATTGGAAAAACAAGCGGAGGCTCATTATGCTCAACTTCTTGAACTCTGGTGAAGGGTAATCTAGACTCAAACTGTTGACTCTATTCTCTTTCCACAGATGTTGTCAGACCTGCTGAGATTTTCCAATATCTTTCTGTTTTTGTTCCTGCCAGTTGAGGTGATAGTGTGCAGGTAAAAACTGGTGTCTAGGGTTGCTAATGTGACATATAAAGGGTGGAATTTTCCTATGCCCCTACCAGCGGGATCAATATTGGATGGATGGAGTGGGGGGGTGGTGGTTGGAGGATTTGACCAGAAGCCCAAAAATTGGTTTTACTCCAGTATGAAATTATGGTGGGATCTTGCGATGCTGCCCGCCATGGTGGATCAGGAATCTTGCTCGAGGTCGATGTAAAAGTATTGTACATCCCATTAATGTGATATGGCAAAGGCACGTATGGAATCTTCACCCACACCCAATTCTCTGTGAACACCATGGAAAAACGCACCGGTCCAGAATACTTCTGGACCAATGTGATATTCAGGGCTTATCTGAAGAATGCCTCAGGTTGCTTCTGGAGTTAAGTTAACGCCGCTGATGACCTCAGATCCTGGAACACAACACCACTGCACTGGATGGAGGGAGCATCTATCAGGTGGATCTTCCATCTTCAGTATCTTCACTGCAGTTCATCTTGAGTGTCAGAATATTTCTGGAGATCCATGTTCCTTCTTCAATAGTGGGTCAGTGGGGTTGGGAGCTTTTTAAAAATAACATCTGTATATTGTGAAGGGATGCATGCCATCAAGTCTGCTCCACTTCCATGGCGTAAAACTTCTGGATGCATAATTAATTACACTGGGAATGGAAAATGTGGTGTGATTTCTTATCAACCTCTGCATTAGGAAACAGACTCCAGTACCCATAGCTCTTTTGTTTCTTTCTGGTTTAATTTGGTCAGAGATCACCAATTTGCCCCAAGTCACCCAAGGCTGGAACCTAGGTCTCTAAATCTGTGAGATAGCAATGCTAACCACTATGCTACCCCAATCAATCAGAGTCAAAGAGTGGAATTTTTCCACCCCATGGGAATTGTAATAAGCTTGACATAGACCATAATAACATAAGAAATAGGAGCAGCAGTTGGCTATCTAGCCCTTCCAGCCTGGCCCCCCATTCAATAAAATCATGGCTGATCTGAAGTGGATCAGTTCCACTTATCTGCCTGCTTCCCATAACCTTTAATTCCTTTATTGATCAGAAATCTATCCACCTGTGATTTGACCATGCAAGGGATTTTGACCTTGGGCAGGATTTTCTGGCTTTGGGGTGGTGCGACAGGTGTGAAAATCCCACCCAGAGTGTGTGTCTTTGATTCTTTTGGCAAATAAGGCAAAGAGAATCCAAAGAGCTTCTACAAATACATAAAGAGCAAAAGAGTAATCAGGGAGAGAGTAGGGCCTCTTAAGAATCAACAAGGTCACCTATATGCAGATCCACAAAAGATGAATGAGATCCTAAATGAATATTTCTCATCAGTATTTACTGTTGCAAAAGGCATGGATGTGAGGGAACTGAGGGAAATAGATAGTGATGTCTTGAGAAATGTACATCGCATAGAGGTGGTGGTGCTGGAAGTCTTAAAGCGCATCAAGGTAGATAAATTCCTAGGATTAAATGAAGTGTATCCCAGGACGTTGTGGGAAGACAGGAAACAAATCGCGAGTTTCCTAAGAGAGATATCTGAATCATCAACAGCCTGCTTGAGGCCAGCGTGAAACTGATTTGCATCCCAATAATGTGATGTGGTGAAGATTGGAAAGTGGCCAATGTTGTGCCTTTGTTTAAGAAGGACTGTAAGGAAAACCCTGGTAAGTTCAGGGCAGTGAGCCTAATATCTGTACCAAGTAAGTAGATCGTCAGACATTTAGACAGATGAGGGCTGATTAGGGGCAGTAAGCTTGGCTTTGAGAGTGGAAAATCATGTCTCTCAAATTTGATTGAGTTTTTTGGAGTAACCAAGAAGGTAGATGAGGGCAGTGCAGTTGACATTGTCTACATGGACTTTAGCAAGGTCTTTGACAAGGTACTGCATGGTAGGTTATTGCATAAGGTTAAATCTCACAGGATCCAGTGTGAGGTAGTCAATTGGATACAAGGTTGACTTGATAATAGAAGCTAGAGGGTGGTTGTAAAGGTGTTTTTCAAACTGGAGGCCTGGATTAGTCGTGTGCCTCAGGGATTAGTGCTGGGTCCACTGTTATTTGTTATTTATATTAATTATTTGGATGAAAATAAAGGAGGAATGATTAGTAAGTTGCAGATGACATCAAGATTGGTGGCACAGTGGACAATGAAGATCAATTGGGCCAGTGGGCTGACAAATGACAGATGCAGTTTAATTTAGATAAATGTGAGATGATGCATTTTGGTAGATTGAACCAGGGCAGGATTTACTCAGTTAATGGTAGGGTGTTGGGCAGAGTTACAGAGCAAAGAGATCTAGGCATACATGTTCATAGCTCCTTGAAAGTGGCATTACAGGTGGACAAGGTGGTGAAGAAGGCAATTGGCATGCTTGGTCATTAGTCAGAACATTGAATACAGGAGTAGGGATGTCTTGTTGAAATTGTATAAGAGATTGGTAAGGCCTCACTTGGAATACTGTGGACAGCTCTGGTTACCTATTAGAGAAAGAATATTATTAAACTAGAAAGATTTACTTGGATGCTAGTGGACTTAATGGTTTGAGTTATAAGAGAGGCTAGGCAGACTGGGAGTTTTTCCCTTGGAGCATAGGAGGCTTAAAGGTGAGCTTATAGAGTCTATAAAATAATGAGAAGCATTATTTTAGACCATAGATTAGCTAGGTAGTCAATATATTTTTCCAAAGGTAGGGGAGTCTAAAACTAGATGGCATAAGTTTAAAGTGAGCGGGAAGAGATAGAAAAGGATCCAGAGGGGCAATTCTTTTACAAGAGGGTGGTGAGTGTCTGGAACAAACTGCCAGAGGTAGTAATAGAGGTGGGTACAGTCGTATTTTTAAAAAGATAGTTACATGCGTAATATGGGTATACAGGGATATGGGTCAAATGTAGACAATTGGAAATGGCTTAGTGATAAAACTGGATGGCATAGACAAGTTGGACCGAATGGCCTGTTTCCATGCTGTAAATCTCTATGATTCTATTAGCAGTCTCATCCAATTACTTTCAGCTTCCACATTTAGATGTAACATCAAATGATTAAATGGTGACAAATTTTTATTTACTAGTGAAACAAGCGCATATTTAAAATTAGATTATAACAAACTTTCTGTTTCGATTGTCCTAAGCTTTTGGCCAATCTCCTTCAAGAATCATGAAAACAAATAAAGACAGGATAATTATCTTAGTTTATTTAGGACTACTGAATAAAAGTTGACCTTGTGCATCATCAGTATATGCACGTGAATGAACTGCATGTTACAATTCTAGAAGCAAAACTAAGTTGCCCCTCCCAAAATGCTTCACTGACAACAACATAATATTCTTCAATGTATCTGGCCATGAGCCTTTATGAAGTTTAGCTTCTGGCAAGTAAAGCTTCAAACTGAAAGACAAAACCCAACATGGCTGGTTTTACAGATAAGCAACTAATGATATATCACAACTAATGATATGTCCTATGAATGCTATCTGAATATAATTAACTATAATTAAGTTTGAAAAAAGTATTAGAATATGTTATGATCCAGAAGCTCAGGTGGTTAAGAATTGAACTGGAGCTAATCTTTACACACTTTTTTTTTATATAAGCATTTATTTACAGACCTGCACATTGCAAGCATGCACCTCCTAACTCAACCACATACCACAATTTCAGTGTCTCTTATTATATGCTCAAGTGAAGCCCCATTTAATGCCATCCATCTGTACCAAATTAACCACATTTAGCAGGGACTGTATTCTATACACATACGTGTGTGCTAGTGAATCACCATTGGCACAGCTCATAATAGAGAATGAGCAATGAGAGCACCAATATCACACAATGTAAATACGCATAGAATGTCTTGCTCAAAGATGCAACTGTTTTTATGTTCTTCAATTGGATGGAGGTGTGGGGGGTGGGGGTGGGGTTCTTAATGCATATTAATGCTGCAGTTAAATATTTTTGTTGTTTCAATTAATAGTTAACCAGTTAGAGCAAATGTGGAATTAATGTGTAGTTGGAAAGAGGGCAGTGAAGCATTGTTTTTAGAGTGCTTTGCACATCTCAGGAAAAGAAACAAAGTTCAACTTACCTTAATTGGAATAATCAATACTTAAAAAGGTTGATTTTATTTTACCTTCATAGCTGGTTTGCTCATTTGTGCGCCTGCTTCAATCTACTTGTATGAAATGTGGAAGTTATTCATGTGGGAGAACTGAATCAATTTGATGAAAAGTGCTTGATAAACTATAAAGTCCAAATAAATAGGCTTAAAATTCTGAGTGAGATAAGAAGTTGTCCATTATAGTATATTCGAGAACAGTGAAAGACTTCTAGAGGACATTGATGGTTTAGCATCATGGATAGACAGATGACATCACAAAATCTTTGTGGCCAGCTGACCAAATAGTGAAGAATATGTTTTTTGAGGAAAAATGGATAGAAGTAAACATAAAAACGGAAACATGAAAATCCAGCGACTTAAATACATAATGAGCAGGATTCTCCAATCTTCTCAGTGCCTACAAGTGAGAACTGACAATTTGGTGTTCCAACCAAAACTCCATTCACTTCCTGTGGCAATGGAAAATCCCAGCCGCAAGCGAGGATGAAAGTTTTTGGCCAATTTCTTGAAAATATACGTGTAGGTAAATAAAGTTGGCTGTTACAAGGCCAATGACATTTTTGGATTTGTAAATGAGGACATGGAGTTTGAGAGTAAAGAAATAATGATAAATTTTTTTTTTTAGAGCAACACAGCACGGGAAACAGGCCCTTCGGCCCAACGAGCCCGCGCCGCCGTCATAACTATATAGTAACAATTCCATTATCCTATCCTAATTTTAGGTTATTCCTAATATGGAAGAGTCTCACTGTAGGGACAATTTGTTTACCAATCAGCCTAAGAGCGAATTTTTGGGATGTGGGAGAAAACCGGAGCGCCCGGAGAAAACCCACGCAACCACGGGGAGAACGCGCAAACTCCCGCAGACACCAGCCCAATTCCAAGTGTCTGCGCAGCCACATCAATAGTCTCTGAGCTGTCATGGTGCCCTTCAGATGGTCCACACAAAGCACTCATTTACGACATGAGGTACCAGGCAACCCATGAATCAACATCCAAGAGCTGTACCCGCACCACCTGCCGAATGCATGCTCATTGTTGGTCAAGTATGGACCGAATTACCTGTGGAAAAAAAGCCATAGTTAAACAGTCCTACTATATCCCTCTATCTGCATACCGCTCATGTGGCTGTCCAAGAGACCCTTAAACAGCCCCAGCGTGTCTGCTCCCACCACCTTACTCGGCAGTGCATTCCACACCCCCACTACCCTTTGTGTGAAAACTGCCCTCTAATATTCGTCCTATACATAGCCCCCCTCACCCTATGGCCATGACCCCTCGTCCTATCCATTTCTAAAGTGGAAAAAGTTTACCTCCATTTACTCTATCTATACCCCTTATAATCTTATACACCTCTATGAGATCCCCTCTAAGCCGACGTCTTTCAAGGGAAAACAACCCCAGTCTATCTAATCGTTCCTCATAAGACAGTCCTTCCCTACCAGGCAGCATCCTGGTAAACCTCCTCTGCACTCTCTCCAAGGACTCCACATCCTTCCGATAGTACGGCGACCAGAACTGGACGCAGTATTCCAAGTGAGCCTAACCAACGTTCTATACAATTGCAACATCAAACTCCTACTCTTGTATTCTATACCCTTTTCTATGAAAGCTAACATACTATACGCCTTCTTTATCACCTTCTCCACCTGGGAGGACACCTTCAGAGACTTGTGAACCTGCACCCCCAAGTCTCTCTGCGTCTCTATGTTCCGTATAGTTTTACCTTTTATCCTATAACTCTCTTCTACATTTTTCCGGCCAAAATGCATCACCTCGCATTTATCCGGATTAAATTCCATTTGCCATCTATCTGCCCAGTCTCCCAACCTGTCTATGTCCTGTTGTATTGCCTGACACTGCTCTTCTGTACCCGCCAATCCAAGCATCTTGGTGTCATCAGCAAATTTGCTGATCCCACCACCTACCCCTACTTCCAAGTCGTTTATGTAGACCACAAATAGAAGAGGACCTAGTACTGAGCCTTGTGGCACTCCACTAGTGACAGGCTTCCAGCCGGAAAAAGAGCCTTCCACTTCTACCCTCTGTCTCCTCCTCCCGAGCCAGTTCTCGACCCATCTACATACCTGACCCTGTATCCCATGTGCCTTCACCTTCTCTATCAGTCTACCATGGGGAACCTTGTCAAACGCCTTACTGAAATCCATGTAGACAACATCAACAGCATGTCCTTCATCAACTGTTTTTGTCACTTCTTCAAAAAATTCCACTAGATTTGTAAGACAAGACTTTCCCTTGACGAAGCCATGCTGCATATCCCTGATCAGATCGCAGCGCTCCAGTTGCTCATACATCCTGTCCCTGAGGATCCTCTCCATTAGCTTACCTATAACTGAAGTCAAGCTCACAGGCCTATAGTTCCCTGGGTTATCCCTCTGACCTTTTTTAAACAACGGTACTACATTTGCTATCCCCCAGTCCTCTGGGACCTCACCTGTGTCCAAGGAAGAGACAAAGATTTGCGTCAGAGGCCCAGCTAGGTCTTCCCTCAACTCCCTTAGCAGCCTGGGGTAAATGCCATCAGGCCCCGGAGCTTTATATGTCTTTAAGATGCCTAACAGCCCCAACACCTCTTTCCTCGTAATCCTTATTTCCCTCAACCGATCCTCAACTTTGTCAACATCAGGCACAGACATCTGGCCAGTCTCCTGCGTGAATACCGACGCAAAGTATTCATTCAGGATCTCCCCCATTTCCTCAGGCTCTAAGCATAGATCCCCTCCTCTGTCCCTAAGAGGTCCAATCTTGCCCCTAACCATCCTTTTGCTCCTTACATAGGTGTAAAATGCCTTTGGATTTTCCTTTATCCTACCTGCCAGAGCCACCTCGTGGCCCCTTTTTGCCTTTCTAATACCCCTTTTAAGATCCCGTCTACACTCTCTATAAGCTTCCAGCGCTGTCTCAGTCCCCAGTTGCCTAGATCTAATGTAAGCCTCTCGTTTCTTCCTGATCAAGTCCTCAATATCCCTGGTAAGCCACGGTTCTCTAATCCTACCTTTCCCATCCTTCCTCCTTGCCGGCACATATCTTTCCTGCAGAGAGTTTAGTTTTCCCTTGAAAGACTCCCACATGTACCTCGTCGACCTGCCCTCGAAAAGCTTATCCCAGTCGGTTTCTTTAAGATCTTGCCTAATCTGGCTGTATCTAGCCCTCCCCCAGTTAAATACCTTCCCTTTTGGGCAGGTCTCGTCCTTTTCCATTAATATCCTAAAGCAGACAGAATTGTGATCACTATTTGACACATGCTCTCCTACCTCGACGTCAACCACCTGCCCTGGCTCATTCCCCAGAACCAAATCCAGTATGGCCCCCTCTCTAGTTGGGCCATCCACATACTGCTCCAAGGACCCTTCCAAAACACACTGTACAAATTCCTCCCCATCCACTCCTACAGCTCTGGGCCCTCTCCAATCTACTCCAGGAAAATTGAAATCTCCCACTACTACTACCCTATTTTTCCTACACTTATCTAAAATGTCCCTGCATATCCCTTCTTCCACGGCTCGCGGGCTGTTGGGTGGTCTGTAGTAAACACCCATCAGAGTAACCACTCCCTTCCTATTCCTCAACTCCACCCATAGAGACTCAATTCCTAAATCATCCATACCTCCCTCCCTCTGCACTGCTATGATGTTGTCCTTAACTAATAAAGCCACTCCCCCGCCTCTCCTCCCACCAACTCTGTCACGCCTAAAACACTTATACCCTGGAATATTCAATTGCCAGTCTTGCCCCTCCTTCAACCACATCTCGGTCACCGCCACCACGTCTAAACTCCTCGTGAACATTATTGCCTTCAGTTCATCTGTTTTGCCAGTCACACTCCTCACATTAAAACACATGCACTGAAGACCCTCAGCTCTCGGATATTCCTTTCTACCTTCTGGTGTTACCCTATCATCCCTCTCTCTCCCACTCCCAGTTCCCGCTCTCTCCCCACCCTCCCTCCCTATTAGTTTTAACCCTTCTGAAACACTCCAGCTAACCTCCCAGCTAAAATATGTGTTCCCCTCCCAGTCAACTGCTCCCTATCCCTCTTGAATAGGTGACCCTCCCTCCTGAAGACTTCCCAATGATCAATAAATATGAAGCCTTCTGCCCTACACCAATCCCTCATCCATGCATTTAGTTGTAGTGTCTCATTTGTTTTTACCCAATCGGTCCCGGGCACAGGCAGCAGCCCAGAGAACGCCACCCTGGAGGCCCTACCTTTCAGTTGAGCACCCAACTCCCTAAACTGCCTACGTATGTCCCCCCTATGCTTTCTTCCTACATCTTTCTGTCCTATGTGAACTATTACATTTGCCTTAGACCCTTCTCCCTTCAAAATTCCCTCTACCCTCTCTGATACATCCTGGACCCCTGCTCCAGGGAGGCAGACTACCATCCTGGAGTCTCTCTTTTGCCCACAGAAATGCCTATCGATCCCTTTAACCATCCCATCCCCCACCAATATCTCACTTCCTACTTTCCTGCTGGTCTCTGTGGCATTCTGTTCCCCCTCACCTGCCCTCTCCATCACAGCTTTTGCCCCTCCCTTGGTTTTCTGGGAATCCTCCTTAGAGATGGCCTTTGTGCCTTGATTTTTGTTCTTGTTCCTTGTAACTGTACCCAGCTCATCCCTACTACTAGATCCTGGGGTCCCCGCAGGTCTGCCTTCCCTATTCATTGTATCCTCATTTTCCCTCACTAGACACATGTCCTCCAAGCGCAGCTCCAGCTGTCTCAACTTAGCTCTTAAACGTTGCAATTCTAAACATTTTGCGCATATGTGGGCCTTCGGGAGACGTGATGCCTCCAGGAAGGTCCACATATGGCAGCATACGCAGTGGACGCGTTTGGCCAAGTATCGTGGCATTTTGTATACCCCCTTTAAAGGTGTTGTGAAAAGTGTTGATTAGGTAGGAATCAAGGTACTCACCGCGGTCCAAGCCTGCGCTCGCCCAATCCCAGTGAGCTTAAGCCCTTATTGCTCTCACTCTAATTCCCGTCTCACTCCACTGCCCGCTCCTGACGCTGCCTGCTGTCTACCTTGGCCTTCCTTTTAAACTCCCGCGCTTCCTTCCCTGCAGCCCCCCGCGCCTATCTCCCGCCACGGAGCGCCGAAATAAACACTCTAACAATTAAAGTGAAAGACAGAAATTGCGAATCAGGAGTCTCACCAGCCACTCTCCAAAAACTCTGCTCCGGAGAACAGAGAATTTGTAAAACTGAAATACTTTGTACAGATTTTGGTCTCCTTATTTTGGAAAGGATATTAAAACGATGAAAGACATATCCTGTAGATTTGCAAAGAAAATGCCAAGGATGAAACTGTAGATATCTGGTAACATTTACACTGGAGAAATGAAAATTAAGTGGACATTTGAAAAAGGGCAATACACTGGCAGAGTGGTTAGCACTGCTGTGTCACAGCACCAGGGACCTGGGTATGATTCCTGATTTGGGTTACTGTCTGTATGGAGTTTGCACATTCTCCCCATATCTACGTGGTTTTCCTCAGGGTGCTTCAATTTCCTCCCACAATCCAAAGATGTGCGGGTTAAATTGATTGGCCATTCTAAATTGACCCTGGTGTCAGGGGAATAGCAGAATAAAAATGAGGGGTTATGGCAATTAGGTCTGGGTGGGATTGTGTTCAGACTCAATGATCTCCCATTATACTGTTGGGCTTCTATGGTTGATAAAGTAATATAATTGGAAGGGATTTTTTTTTTTAAACGGGGTGAACAGGAATAGAGCATTTCCTTCAATTGGAAATCAGTTATGAGGGTTTGTCAAGAAAATCCTGAGAGGATTCATGCACAAAATCACTTTATGCAGAGGGTTGAGAGAGTATGGAATGATTTATGATAAGGATTGGATGAGTAGAGGCATTACAACTTTAAAAAAAAGTAAATAAATATTTAAAGCAGTAGATGGTCATGCTATTCAAGCAAGTAGGACAGTAGATTTAGTTTTACATTATTGTACCAAAGTTGTTGATGTAGATGAGTTGCGCATATTGGATTTGTCCTGTTATTCTATCATTAGCAGATCAGCATGATTAGTCTGATGCTAAATTTATAAGCAAAGGAGTGTTTTTCATAAATGCACAATATTTTTAATCTGCTACCGCAAAATCCATTGTTATTTTGTAAACAGAATTTTGGGTCAGGGTTTAATTTGTTGTTGACTGCAGAGCTGAGCAAAGTGAGGTAAATCAGAGTTTAATTGCTAAATAGATTTACAGAAAAAAAGACAAAATACGAAATTTCACTGGCTTCCTGGCGTGTCTGTATGATATAAACTTATAGCAAAGCATTCTGATGAAAAAGGGTTGATAGTTACAACAAAATTACATGGAAGCAGGGTTCTAATATTTGTGTGAATGGCTTGTGGATTTCCCAACCAATATGAACTGGTAAATATCTGGATCACAAAGTCCACAGCACAGAAACACAATAATCAGCTGGTCCATGTTGATATTATTCCTCCACATAAGCCTCCTTCCACCATTCTTCAGCTAACGCAATCAGCATATCCTTCCATGTTAATTGTATAATAATTGATTGCTTGATTATGTTCAGGTGGTGGGTATTAACTCAGGATTCACGGGAGCTCATTTTTAGATATATAGGAGCACACTAAAACTGTGGTAGTTTGGTCTTGGAGAAATATGAATACAATGTGCATTGTTTTAAATAAAAAAGCTTATGAAATGTTGAGATCATTGTTTCCAGCTCTATCCTTCACTATCTGGTTCTTGGGAATAAAACAGTCTACTTCTTTCCCTCATCACATGCTTACTTAACTTCCTATTAAATGCTTTCATTGTACTAAAAGGAAGGTCAATACTTAAATTAGACAAAACACATGTGATGAAAACATGCTGACCGCCAGTGGTATAGCTGAATAAAAGCAAATCACAATGATCCAACACTTGGTGCAGAAAATTAGCCATAACTAGGTCACCATCAAAATAAAGGCCAACCCTGAAACTAAGTTTACAATTATCAGCAGAGATTAAACCCTTGTTGTGAGGTGGATATACAGGAAGACTCTGACACTTTCAGTTCCCATGATAAATATGCAACTATACATATCATATTTGGGAATGGTGGTATTGTGGTTAGCTGTATTAAAGTATTATTGAAAGGTGTTTAAGTACTTCTCAGGATTAATAAATGCAGGATTTATTCCAATAAGTATTCTCTTATATTGTGTTGTTCTGTATCACCAACATATATTTGAAATAAAACTTTTTCCCACAGAATGCTGAAAT
This sequence comes from Sphyrna mokarran, assembly GCA_024679065.1. Classification (NCBI taxonomy): domain Eukaryota; kingdom Metazoa; phylum Chordata; class Chondrichthyes; order Carcharhiniformes; family Carcharhinidae; genus Sphyrna; species Sphyrna mokarran. The sequence goes on along the minus strand of JAGIQG010000005.1, from coordinate 35,561,844 downwards.
AATACTAATATATCATTTTAAAGAAAATACCACACATCATATCACCAGCAATCAGGAACTGATATCACACTGACTTCACAGTTAATAATAAGTTTATTCATCTTTTTGTGTTGAGGCAATGGGAAGGTGCAGGCTCTGACTATATTCTGGCAATGGGACTGAAGACAGTACTAGAGAAGCACTGAGTCCCTAGCCAAACTGCTCCAAGGCAGCTCCAACGCAGGCACCTACCTGACAATGTTGAAAATTATTCAGGTATGTCTTGTCCACAAAAGGCAGGACAAATTCAACTTGGCCAATTACCACCCCATTATCATCAGCAAATTGCTGGAAGGGGTCACTGATAGTGCTATCAAGCGGACTTGCTGAGAAATACCTTGCTCACTGATGTTCAGTTTGGGTTCTGGCCAGGTCACTCAGCTCCTCACTTCGTTATAACCTTACTTCAAAGACGGCCAAAAGAGCAACACTTCAGAGTTGAAGTGAGAGTTACGGCAGCATTTGATCGAGTGTAGTATCAAGGAGCCCTAGGAAAACTTGAATCAGTTGGAATTGAAGAAAAATCTGCACTGATTGGAGTCATAGCTAGCATAAAGGAAGATGGTTGTGATTGCTAGAGGTGTTCCTCAGGGTAGTGTTCTAGCCCAACCATCTGCAATAGTTTCATCAATAACTTTCCCTCCATCAGAAGATCAGAAATGGAGACGTTCGCTGATGATAGCACAATATTCAACAATAATCGGGACTCTTCAGATACTAAAGTAGTTGGTGTCCATCTGCAGGAAGATGTGGACAACATTCAGATTGGGCCAACAACTGGCAAGTTACATTCACCCACAGAAATGCCAGCCAAAGACCATTTCTAACGAGAGAAAATCTGACTAGCTCCTATGACATCCACTGGCATTACCAATGCTGAAACCCACACTATTAACATACTGGTTTTGTTGTGGTTGACTAGAAGCTAAACTGGATATATATAATATTAATACTGTAGCTAAAACAGCAGATCAGAGGCTAGGGATTCTTCAGCTAGTAAGTAGTAAATTTTGACTCCACAAAATTTGTCCACCGTCGACAAGGCACAAGTCTATGGTATCCCATTTGCCTGGATGAGTAGAAGTCCAAAAACACAATCCAAAACATAGTAACATGCTTGATTGACACCCCATTCACCATCTTTAACACTTTCCACCTATAATACATAATGGCAGCAGTGTGTAGAATCTATAAGATAAAGTGCAGGAACTCATAAAGACTTCTTTGACAATAACCTCAAACCCGCAAACTCTACCACCAAGAAGAACAGTGGTGGTTGATACATGGGAAGGCCACTACCTGGAGATTTTACTCGAAGCCATAAGCATCCTAACTTGAAAGTATATAAGAACATAAGAACTTAGGAGTACTTGGCTCCTTGCGCCTGCTCTGCCATTCAATCAGATCGTGGCCGATCTTTTTGTGAACTCAGGTCCACTTACCCACCTGCTCATCATAACCCTCAATTCCTTTACTGTTCAAAGATTTAATCTGTCCTTGCCTTAAAAACATTCAATGAGGTAGCCTCAAGTGCTTCACTGGGCAGGGAATTCCACAGATTCACAATCCTTTGTGTGAAGAAGTTCCTCCTCAACTCAGTCCCAAATCTGCTTCCCCTTATTTTGAGGCTATGCCCCCAGTTCTAGTTTTACCTGTCAGTGGAAACAACTCTCCTGCTTCTACCTTATTTATTCTCTTCATAATAAAACAAAGAACAAAACAGCAAGGGAAACAGGCCCTTTGGCCCAACGAGCCCGCGCCGCCACCCCGATGTTCCCACCTCTACCCATGATCCCTGTCTATGTTTATAGATCTCTGGATTAAAAACCAAATTGGAGACAATTTAGGGAGAATTTGTTTTGCCAATTAGCCTAAGAGCACATCTTTGGGATGTGGAAGAAAACCAGAGCACCCGGAGAAAACCCACGCAAGCACAGGGAGAATGCGCAAACTCCCACAGACCCAGGCCCAAATCCACGTATCTGCACGGCACAGCTATAGTCACTGAGCTGTCGTGTTAATCATCAAATGGTTCAGGTCAAGCGTACACTAATGACGTGAGCACTAGGATACTCTGGAAAAAATCCAAGAGCAGCCCTCTCATGACTCATCGCATGTATGCCCCTTGTTAGACAACATCTTATATGTTTCTATAAGATCTCCCCTCATTCTTCTGAATTTCAATGAGTATAGCCCCAGTCTACTCAGGCACTCCTCATAAGCCAATCCTCTCAACTCCAGAATCAACCTAATCATTCTCTCTGCACTCCCTCCAGTGCTAGTATACCCCTTCTCAAGTAAGGAGACCAAATCTGTACACAGTACTCCAGGTGTGGCCTCACCAGCATCTTATACAGCTACAACATAATCTTGCTGTTTTAAAACTCCATCCCTCTAGTAATGAAGGACAAAATTCTATTTGCCTTCTTAATTACCTGCTACACCTGCAAACCAAGTCCTTGAGATTTCTGCACAAGGACACTCAGGTTCTTTGGCACAGTAGCATGCTACAATTTTTTACTATTTAAACAATAGTCCATCTTGCTGTTATTCCAACCAAAATGGATGACCTCACATTTACCAATATTGTACTCCATCTGCCCAGACTCTCGTCTACTCACTTAGACAATCTGTATCCCTTTGCAGACTTTCAGCATCCTCTGTAGACTTTGCTCTTCCACCCATCTTACTGTCATCTGCGAATTTTGACATACCACGTTTGGTCTCCAACTCCAAAACATCTATGTAAATCGTAAACAATTGCAGTCCCAACATTGATCCCTGAAGCACACCACTAGTCATTGATCTCCAACCACAAAAACATCCATTTAACCCCACTCTTTTCTTTCTGTTAATTAGCCAATCCTCTATCCATGCTAATACATTACCCATAACACATTGCAACTTTATCTTACATAGCAGTCTTTGGTGTGGCATCTTGTCCAGATACACCACATCCACAAGTTCCCCATTGTCCACTGCACATGTAATGTTCTCAAAGAATTCCACCAAATTAATCAAACATGACTGACTGTTCCTTCATTGTTGCTGGGTCAAAATTCTGGAATTGTCTTCCTAATAGCACTGTGGATGTACCTGGACTATATGGACTGCACCAAGAAGGTGGCTCATCATCGCGTTCTTGAGCAATTAGAGATGAACAATAAATACTGGCCTGGCCAGCAAAGCTCACATCCTGTGAATGAATAAAGAAAGGTGGCAGTGGGATTGAGATGGGAGGTTCAATTTTGTGGCTGATTGGAGAGGCTGATAGAATTACTCAATGGTAGTGACAGGTTATATTTAAGTTCTATGCCAACAATGGTTAGGGTGCACCATTCTTGATGGTAGGCCCCATGTTTGAGTCCAAACTTTATGACAATAGTGAGAAGGGAATACATGCAAAACCTCTTGTCATATACGTATTCCATTTTCAGTACTAATATGGATTTACATAATATCTGGGTAATGTGACATAAAATAAATGACTAGTTTGTATTGACCGGTGACTTATTCAATACTATCAATTACCCACATCATCTATAATCTTCTAAAGACACATACTTCTAGCCATTTAAATAAAAATTCTGCAATATCCTGAATGTTCTCCTGTGGTACGTTACTTAATCACTTTAACACAACTCAGTGTCACACTTTGGCAAGTTCACAAACTGGGCAATAGGGGAATTAACATGTTTCTTCGAAATGGCAGCTGGCTGTTGGCATGCATAGATCAGCGGCATGCAAACAGCATATTTGAGCCACTGTGAGCTCCACTCAATGCTGTACGTATTAACATTTCAGTCGCCCAAGCTATTTAATCAGATCTTGGAGCTTTTGTTAAAGGACCTGTCTGCTGGAAGAGTACCTATTTTAAATTTTAATGAAATACTCAGCTGTCCCTTATAAGCCTTTTATTCTGCACCATCCTGTTTATTTGCAAGTCCCAGCTTATAGGTGTAAAGGGTCAGTGATTAGATGAAAGAAGCATTTTTTTTTCTCTGCCTAGTGCACCCAAAAAAATTGGCTATGTTTATACACAGCAGCTCATTCAAAAGACATACAAGGGCTGGTTCAATGTACAGAAGTTTATATTAGACTGTATATGTAATCACAACCTGAAGGAGATGCATGAGAGCTGCATTTACTTAAGGCAAACAAGCCACCAAAATCCTTTTTAAACAGAGGTATTGTTTACACGTGCAAGAGACATTTCAATTAAATTTTGCTGTTCTTTTTCTTTAAAGATACTGACATTACACCTAGCACACACAAGTCATTCTTGTCCATTGCCTGTGTGCTGTGTCACTGATATTTATTTATACTGCAGAACTCTTCAAATGGAAGCAGTTCCGCAATGTGGGGTGAATTTTACAGTCCCTACAGTGGAAGGCGCAGGACTGGAAAATGCAGCGAATCGTTCAAAACTGCATTAATTTCAGCAAAACTGGAAAATTCTGCTGGCGGCAAGGGCTATAAAATTCTGCCCATAGTGTTTCTGTGCTCTGAGTTCACAAGGCTTATCCCTGCATGTGCATTTGTAGCATTCGTATGAAAACTCAAACAAACTTCTTATATACAATAACTCTGACATTTTATCCATGACTTTATTTCCCTTCCTAACTTCCTGGGTGTCCAGGGAAGGTCCTAAAGGCAATCACAAAATAATACAATTCATGGGAACTCCTCTACATTTCACTTCACATCCCTCTTTCCATTCTGGAGTAGCCTCCTCCCACCACTTTCTCCATCAATACTTGCCTTTGTTCCTGTCTTAAAGCATGGAACTTCTGATTGTTTAAATTAATGGATGTAAGTACAGGGGATATTAGGCACAGTTTTGAAGTTTGCAATGACAGGAAAACTGAAAGTGTGATAAACTGTGAGGAAGATAGTAATAGACTTCAAGTGTACATAGACAGTTGAAATGGCCAGACACCTTGCAAATAAAATACAACACAAAAAAAGTGATATATTTTGGTAGTAAAGATGTGAAGAGACATTACGAGCTAAATGTATAAATTTTAAATCAGGTGCAAGAAAACAGGTGGGGGGTGGTGGTGATTGCTGGACAGAATACAGAGTTTTATTTGAGAACAAATCTTTGAGGGTGGCAGGAAAGGTCAATAATAAAACATGCAATCTTGGATTTTATGAATAGTGGCAAAGAATATTAAAAGAACAGAAAGTTATGGCAAACTTTTATGGAACTTTAGTTTGGTCCCAGGTGGAATGTTTAGTTCTGGGCACCAGACTTTAGGAAACATGTAAAGGCTTGGAGAGGGTACGGAAGAGATTTATTGGAATGGTTCCAGGAGCGAGAGATGATAGTTATGTGGACAGACCACAGGAGCTGTGGTTGTTTGCTTCAGAGTAGGGGAAGTTAAGAAGAGATTTGATTGAAATATTTAAAATCAAAAGAGTTTTTATGGAGTAAAGGAAATTATTTTGCAATGACATAAGGGTCTGTTACTAGATTTAGGGTGGCTGGCAAAAGAAGTACAGGTAACATTTTTACATATTGAATGGTAAGGAGTTGGATTGCACTACCGTATAGAGATTCAATATTAGCCTTCAAAAAGGAATTGTGTATATTATTGAAGGATGCAATTTTGCAGCGATGTAGGGTGAGGGTGTGGATTGCTCTTTGGCAGAATTAATATTGACCTTATGGATTGAACAGTCTCCCTGTGTGCTGTGCTCTTTTACTATCTAAGATTGTAGGCTGGGGGCAAACAGTTTCCTAACATATGCTCCTGGGCTGGAATTTTCCAGCTGTTCATACCCTGCCATCTCTGCAAGTGAATTTGGTGCTCAGTCAAATCTATGTTCACTGCAGCAGGACCAGAAAATCCACCGGTGTGAATGATTGGAAAATTCCACCCCTGGTTTGCATTCTCCGCTTCTTCACTCCTTCACGCATAGGCCGGAATACTCCAGTCTTTCATGCCAGATGAATTCTCTGGTCCTTCCCACGGGTTTTCTGGCAGCGTGACTCCAGTGGGAATTCCCCTCGACAGTGGTGGGACCAGAGAATCCTGCCACTAGTGAATAGCATGCTGCCTGTTGTCACTGAGAAAAACATGGAGTGCAGGCTGGAAAACCTGCCCACAATTTTCTTAAGTTTCAAAAATAGTTCAGAACTGTTTTTTAAAAATTCAGTTTTAACCATAAAGAATGACCATGTAATTGCTAAAGAACTCACAATTCACAGGTGCTTTGAGAATTGAATCCCCAGTTTCCATTAGTCTTTTAGAAATAGCAATAGAATAAAGGGGACACACAAGTTTATATTTCAACCTGTAGATGTAGTAAAGGTTTGGAAGGTTGAAGATTTAGGTGACCTTGTACACGAATCATAAAGGTGCGTACAACAAGCAACTAAGGAAACAAGTATGTTGACTTCATTGCTGGGGTTTGAAGTATAAGGTTAAGGAAGATTATATGCAATTTTAGTGAGATCAACCCGGGAGTACTGTAATAAGGATTTTATTTCCTTACTCTAGGAAGGGTATTCTTGTTTTAGGAGATCAACAAAGATTCACTGCATTGATTCTTGGTTATGAGAAGGCTGCCCTATGAAAAGGAATTGAATAGAATAGATCTATATTCTTTGGAGATTGGAAAAATAATCTCATGAAAATGTATACAATTCACTGGGTAAGAAAGACTATTACCCCTGGTTGGAGGGTCTAGAATAAGATTATATACTTAGGATAATCATTGTGTTCTTCATGACTGTGAAAGATGAATTTTCTGGCACCAAGGGCTATGGTGATAGGGCAGGAAGGTGGAGCTGAGGTTACAGCAACCATTTCATAGGAATCCTACAGTGCAGGAGGCGGCTATTTGGCCCATTGGAGTTTCCACTGACAACAATCCCACCTAATGACAGGAAAACTGAACCTAACAGGCCCTATCCCCCTAATCCCACATATTTACCTCACCAATCCTGCTAACCTACACAACCCAGGACACTAAGGAGCAATTTAGTAGGGCCAACGCACCTAACCTGCACATCTTTGAACTGAGGGAGGAAATCAGGGCACCTGAAGAAAATCCAAACAGGCATGGGGAGAATTTCCAAATTCCATACAGACAATGACCCAAGCCAAAAATCGAACCTAGGTTCCTGGAATTGTGAGGCAGCAGTCTGGTTTTACATCAGACAGTCCAGTTTTTAGCTGACCTGTCTTCTGTCCAGTATTGGACACCTTTATGTTCAGTATCTTTGCTTTGAAAAACCATCTCTTGAACACCTTTGTCCCTGCACCTTGTCCATAATGCCTCGAGAGATGAAGCTGTTTTCCAACTTCACCCTGTTTTTATAGCAATGTAAATCTGTGTGCTGTTAGGCTTGGTGCTGAACAGCAATGAACTGATCTCTGTTGTGACATTGCTCTGGAAACGTTTGGGAGTGATCGCTGCTGTGAGTCCAGTTGCTCAGAATTCCACCACAGAGCCTTTCCCCCAGTACAGCTTGCTGGATAGCACTGTGGCACAGTTGTTAGCATTGCTGCCTCACAGTGCCAGGGACTCGGGCTTGATTCACGGCTTAGATCAGTATCTGTGTACAGTTTGCATGTTCTCCCCGTGTTTGTTCTCCCTGTGTCTGTGTATTCCTCTGCATGCTCCTGTTTTCTCCCACAGTCCTAAAGACATGCTGATTAGGCACATTGGCCATGTTAAATTCTTCCTCAGTGTACCTGAACAGGCACTGGAATGTGACAACTAGGGGATTTTCATAGTAGCTTTACTGCAGTGTTGGCGTAAGCCTATTTGTGACACTAAAAAATAAACTAAAACTAAATTAAATTGAAATAGTGCTTGAAACTCCTGGTCAGCAGCGCAGGGACTCAGGCTGGTTGGAGCTTCAGTTCAGTGGCTACATCCTCTTGGACCCTGAGGCTCTCCCAAGCTCTGTAGGGAGTGGCTCCAGAGCTCAAGTCTCTGCCGTACTGGCTGAAGCTGATCCAGCATCAACAGTAGATTAACCTTGCATCCAACTTGGAGGGCAACACTTTCTTGGCACATAGCAGTGGCATTTTCCTAATGGGATTCCCTCTGTTCCTGCCTGCAGTTAAACTGCTGAAAAGTCTGTCTGATGTGTGTGGTGTATGTGAGAGTCTGCATGCCTTGCTAATTCTCCATGCTCTCTTCCTCTCTGTCTGGTTCTACAGCCACTGGCTGTCCATATTGCAGCTTAGCCCTTGTTAAAGTAATCGTTTTTGCATGTGTGCCTGGAGGCTGGCAGGAGAGTATATGACATTCTTGAACTCCAATAGTGGCCAGCTAGTTGAGACAGAAGATCATCTATAATCTAACTGAATGATAGAGCAGGTTCAAGGTGTCATATTGTTTATTTCTGCTTCTATTCTTTGTAGTCCTCTAAGTCCATTAATGCATAGGCTGCACAGTGAGAAACTGCTCATGTTCAGAATACATTTGTATGGTTAAAAGGTATTTGTAACTGAGAGGAGGTAAAAACATATCCAAACAAAGTTCAGGCTTCTGAGAAACAAAGGCTTTGATGACATTTCAGTGGAGTGATGTAATAAATTATGAAATATTAAATTTTTTTTATCCTTATTGCAAACATTAAACTTTTAATTTACCAAGGAAAAAAAATGGCAGCTAATGAATGCTTTTCAAAGCACATTTTGAGTGATTTATTTGATCATCAACAAACTGTGACAAAGACCAGAGAATGGGGGTTGAGAAATATATCAGCTATGGTAGAGCAGACTCGATGGGCTGAATGGCCTAAATTTTGCCCCTACACCTTATGGTCTTATTTATGAAGAATCTGTTTTTTTTTTCTAGATCTATGTAAATCTGGTGTCAAATATGTGACATAAACTTGTTCGTTTCAACAGAAGAATGTCATGTTTGATTCGGGGTTATCTCATTAGAAGCTCAAAGAATTTTGTTGGATGTCAGCATAAGTCCAATTTTGCTGTTATAACCTTGACCATGGCCAAACATTTTTGAACAAGAATAAAAGAAAAAGAGTTAGTGGTTTGAATAGCTGCTGAAAGGGTGACCGCACAATGATTGTGAATGTGTATGCATACTTGAAGTGACTGATGCTGTCTGTTTCATTTGAGCATTGAAGGAGTTTTGGAGCCTGACTGTGTGTCTTGATAGTACAGCATCACCATGAATGCACTCAGATGTAGTGCAAGACTAAGTAACTTCATAATTCAGATCTGCTCTAGCTGCAATATTCCAAACTGTGGTATTATAGATTAAATGCTGCACCAACTTTGCTTCTAAATACCTTTATTTATTTCTTCTTTGATTCCTTTTTCAAAGCCATAAAGATCGATAACACAAGAGCACTTATCATAACCATGCCAAGACAAAGATATGTTGCACATTGCAGCCTGAGATATATGCAGATGAATGGAAAGATGGATTTAAATTTTAGATCTGGCCCATTCTGCATAGTAGATTGTTCCGTAAGGTTAAATCTCTCAGAATTCAGGATGAGGTAGCCAATTGGATACAAAATTGGATTGGTGACAGAAAACAGAGGGTGGTTATACAAGGTTGTTTTTCCAAACTGAAGGATTAGCGGTGTACCTCAGGGATCAGTGCTGAGTCCACTGTTGTCATTTATATTAATGATTTGGATGAGAATTTAGAAGGCATGGTTAGTAAGTTTGCAGACGACATGAAGATTGGTGGCATAGTGACAGTGAAGAAGATTATCAAGGATTACAAAGGGATCTTGATCAATTGAGCCAGTGGGGCCAATGAATGGCAGATGGAGTTTAATTTGGATAAATGTGAGGTGATGCATTTTGGTAGATCAAATTGGAGCAGGGCCTACTCAGATAATAGTATGGTATTGGGGAGAGTTATAAAACAAAGAGATCTAGGAGTACAGGTTCATAAATCCTTGAAAGTGGAGCCACAATTGGACAAGGTAGTGGAGAAGGCATTTGGCATGCTTGATTTCATTGGTCAGAACAATGAACACAGGAGTTGGGATATCTTGTTTAAGTTGTACAAGACATTGGTAAGGCCACACTTGGAATACTGTGTACAGTTGTGGTCATCTAATTATGGAAAGGATATTATTAAATTAGGGAGAGTACAAAAAAGATTTACTAAGATGCTACTGGGACTTAATCATTTGAGTTCTAAGGAGAGGTTGGATAGACTGAGCCTTTTTTTCCTGGAGCGTAGAAGGCACAGGGGTGATCTTATAGAGTTCTATAAAATAATGAGGGGCATAAATGAGATAGATAGTCAACATCTTTTCCCAAAGGTAGGGGAGTCTAAAAATAGAGAGTTTACATTTAAGATGAGAGAAGAGTGATACAAAAGGGTTTAGAGACGCAATTTTTTCACTCAGAAGGTGGTGGGTGTCTGGAACAAGTTGCCAGCGGCAGTAGTAGAGACGAGTACAATTTAGTCTTTTAAAATGTATTTAGATAGTTACATGGGTATGATGGGTATAGAGGGATATGGGCCAAGTGTGAGCAATTGGGATTAGCTTAAGGGTTTTAAAGAAAAGGGCAGCATAGATAAGTTTGGTCGAAGGGCCTGTTTCCATGCTGTAAATCTCTATGACTCTAAAAAGCATTTAGACAGTTACATGGGTAAAATGGATGTAGAGGGATGTGAGCCAAATGTGGGCAATTAGGACTTGCTTAGTGGTTAAAACTGGATGGCATGGACAAGTTGGACTAAGAGGCCTGTTTCAATGCTGTAAACCTCTATGACTGTATATTGATCCGTGGCATATGCCCGAGTAGTTCACAAAGACAAAATCTTGGCACATTTATGTCTTGTTTCACACACAAGGAGTATGTTACCACTAATTCACTAGAATGGCCTGCAACTGAGCAGGTCCTATATAGAGGTAACATAAATGGGCTGAATAGCTTTTTCTATGTCACATTTCCTCAGGTTAATTACTATTTTCATAATTATTTGACTTTTAAAAAGGGTTCTGATGATGACATTTGCTCTTTTACAAAAAAAAGCAGCAGGCAGTGTTCTCTCATATAACAGCATTGTCAGAGGATATGTAGTAATTAATAAATGATTAAAAAGCCATTGGTTGTAACTTGTGCAATTGTCTGTTGTTACTTTATGAACTTACATCCTGAAAGGTTACCAATCAGGAAGCTCAGCTGCTGTCTAACAAACTTAATTAATCAAAAAGTCATTTCCTTGCTGTAACTATGACTAAAAAGCGCTTTAAGTATGCCAGCAAACCTACAAGTTAATCAAAATGCTAATGCTGTACAAATTAAAGTTGTGATTAACATTTCACAGTAGCTGCTTGAGCAAATTGATCACACAAATGGGTTACGCATTACTCATTTCCTCCCAGACTGAAATGGGAAAAGGTTTGTCACATGCTGAAGATGGATTGCTCGCAAGCATTGTATTGTCATTAAATTGTCACAAGGCTCACAGAGCATTTTAGACACTGTTAGAGATTCCACTGCATTTTTTCCTTGGTCTCAACAGCTGTTAGTTTTGATTCTCACAGTAAACAGATCTGCATTCAGCTCTTAATTATGAAAAGCATATTGTGATGCAAAGAATCCTTTGGGCACTTCATAATCATTGCATGATCAAACATGCTTCTTAGCTTTGGATTTACAAGGACTGCATTCTGCAATTATGTTCAACAAAATGGTGATGTCTTCATTAATCAGTCAGCTGAAAGCCTGTATCAAAAATATTGTTTAAACCCTGAAACCAATCTGAATGGTTGGACTAGTGTTAGTAAGTTGATTTGGTAAGCATGTAAAAAGAAAAGCAATGGCACAAAAAGTTGGTACTGGAGTACAAAATACTGCACTGGTAGAATGTGGATTCATCCCTCTCCTGCCAGTCTCCACATGGTAAGTTGAAGGCTAACCCCAGGAAAGCACTGGTCTAAATGAAAGTAGCATCAGCTAAAGCCTGGGAATGGGTCATCTATCTGCCCTCATGATCCATGCTTGGCGTGGGAAGATTCAAGCAGGGAGGAAACAATGTATTAAAAAGAACAAATTTCTAGTTTTCATCGAAAGAGAAAAGTAGGCAACTGGCTCATGTGGGAAATGTAGCATCTTTCATGGAAATAAAACTAACAGGAATTATTTAGTTTTTGCGGTCAGTTTCTTTCTCCACCTAACAAATATCACTTTTAACTCAATGGCAGCATTCTTGCTGGTGTATCAGAAAGTTCTGGATTCCAGAACATAATCTAGAACGACATCTTAGGACTGAGTGTCCGTGCAGCTAATTGCGTCTTCTTTTGGATGAGAGGCTTAATCGATGGCCTCAAATGGATTTAAAAGGCTCATTCATAGAAGGGAGGAGCTTTCTGGTGAACATGCATTTCTCAAATATGTCCACAAACACAGTTGCTACTCACATTTACTGATCATGGAACTTCAAAAGTAATTCATTATCTATGAAGTGTTTTAGTCCAAAATTAAGAAGTAATTCATACTCTAAAAATAATTGGTAATTGGTTATATTTGAAGTACTTTAAGAAATTACATCAACACAAACATAGAATTTATTTTTAAAATGAGTATTTCAGATTTCTCAATCCATTTTCCTCTGTTTTCTTCATTATAGGTTCAAACATCAAACTGTTCAAAACCAGGTTTACAATTTGGTTTCTCAATGAAAATGTACCTACTTCAATTAAGTTGAAACATATTAGGTTTTTACAGTCTAGTATTATGGTGATAGTCACTGAATCACAGAATTGTTACGGTTGCAGAAGGAGGCCATTTGGCCCATTGTGTTTATACCAGCTTTTCAAATGAGCAATTCACCAAGTGCCATTCTCCAGCTTTCTCTCCAAAACGCTGCATATTGTTACGTTCCAAATAACAGTCCAATGATCTTTTGATTATCAATTGAACCTGCCCCCACCACATTGGAGACACAATTGGAAACTGCAGACAACACAAAGATTGACCGAATAGTGGATGGTGTAGAACATAGCTATAACCTCCAAAATGATGTAGATGGGTTGATGGAATGGATGGTTAAGTGGCAGATGGATTTTAACATAGTAAAATGTGAGATCAAGTATTTAGAGAGGTTGAACAGTTATAGGAAGTAGACAATAAACAGGAATATTCTAATAAGGGTAAATGAAGTGGAAGATTTTGACACAGGTTGATAAAGGCAGCAGTTCAAGTGTACAAACTCGCAAAGGCAGCGAATGGAATGCTCTTCTTCATTGGCAAAGGTGTAGAATATAAAAGTAAGGATATAATGTTGGAGTTGTGTAAAACACTGGCTAGGCCACAACAGATGTATTATGTGTAGTTCTGGTCATCACATTACAGAAAAGATGCAATTGCTCTAGAGAGAGTGCAAAAAAGGTTACATGAATGTTGCCAGGGCTAGACAAGTAGAGTTATAAGGAGATATGGGGTAGGTTGGGGTTATTTTTCTTGGAATAAAGGAGGCTGAGGGGTGACTTGATTGAGGTATATAAAATTATGAATGGAAGGAATAGAGTGGACAGGATGAAATTGTTTCCCTTTGTGGAGATTTCTAGAGTCAGGGGAAATAGATTCAAGATAAATGGAAAAAAAAGATGTAGAGGGGAAATGAGGAAGAATTTTTAATGCAGAGAGTAGTAGTGGGTGTCTGGAATTCGATGCCTGAGGAGGAGGCTGAGAACCTAAACTGTTTTAAAAAAAATTCCTGATCTGCATCTTATGTGCTATAAGCTATAGGGCTATGGACCAGGTGCAGGAAGGCAGGATTAGATAGAGCATCTGTTTGTCTTCGAGTAGGCATGGACAAGGTGGGCCAATGGTCTCCTGTGCTGTAAGTTTTCTAGGGTTTCAATTGGTTCAATTATTCATCACATATTGTAATTGGCATCTCCCACTATGCAGATAATGAAGGGATATTTCTGAGATGTGAAATACCATGATAGTGCCATAAATATTTGACGTAATGGTGTACATCCTTGTTTATAGGATAACAGAGACAGAAATATAAGATTAATGGAAAATTTTGTAAGGCTGAATCCAACAACGTGGAGCCTGAATTGGCACTTCCAAACATCCGAATAAAATGATAAAAGTCAGATAAGGTCATGACGTGGCATAACAGTGCATACCTTAGGTTACAGGATAACAGACATGGCCACATTACTCCTGCAAGGTTCTCCATAAGTTATGTAGATAAAGGAGAACTCAAATATTTGAAAAAGGGCCTCCTTAATTACCAGAATATATCTGATATAACCTGGAACATGCAAGTCAAGAGAGCTAATGGGATCCACACCATGACAATTTAATGCCAATTCTAAACTAAAGGAGATTTACTGCTAGACCAAAAGTAAGGGATATTTTCTCGTAATGCAAATCTTCTCATGTCCTTTAAGGATGGCAAATTATTAAGATTTGTTTTTGACATAAGACCATGGAGTAGACCCTATCCCCACCCTGCACCTTTGGCACAACAAGGACAAGTAAGACTGAATCTGTGCATGGTATAATAACATCGGTTAAGTCTCCTTTATACTGCTACGTTAAGAATTGTTGGCATATGCCTAATTAGTCCCTAAATCTCATATTTAGGCTTTGCAGATAACAATCAGTTCACGTACCAATCATCAAACTTTTGAACGGACCTACCACAGATGAAGTTGATTTTTCTATACACCTTAGTGAAGACTGCAACACCACATTCTGCACTCTCCTTTCCTTCTCTACGTACGGTATGCTTTGCTTGTACAGCGTGCAAGAAACAATACTTTTCATTGTAGGCTGATCATGAGTCAAGTCAAATCAAAATCAGTCTACTTGTCATAAAGGCATCTGTCCATGGCTGTATTAATAGGAAGGAACACCATACGTCCTTTGCAGAGTTAAAATCCCATCTTTACACTGAGGTCACCTTCTTTCGTATTGTATGGTAGTACCATTATGTTAAAAGGGATAGATTCAGGACAGATCCTGCAGTTCAAAACTGGACATCCATTAGGCATATTATTCAAACCAAATCTATAACCTCATGGGCTGGCACTTACTGTACCATTGCCATCAAACCAGTAGATTAACTTTGGTTCAATGAGGAGCGCAAGGCAAGCATGCCAGGAGGACTAGTCATATCTGAAAAACAGATGTCAACTTGGTGACGTAAATAGCAGAAGCAGCACATGTTAGATTCTGCTAAGCGATCCCATAACCAAAGAAATAGATCAAAGCTGTGCAGTCCTGCCACATCCATTTGTGAATGGAGGGTGTACAATCAAACAATGAACTTGGGGAACAGGCTCCACAAATACTCTCATGCTCAATGATGGGCTAGCCCAGCTTGTTGGTGTAAAAGATAAGGTATTTGCAACAATCTTCAGCCAGAGGTTCCAAATAGATGATTCATCTCAGTCTCCTCCTGAGGTTCCCAGTCTCATAGATGCCCCTCTTCAGTCAATTAAATTCATTTAATGTGATATCAAATAATACCTGAAGTTTCAGGATACAGTGAAGGCTATGTATCCTGCCAACATCCCAGCTGTAGTATCGAAAGCGTGTGCTCTAAAATTAGCTGTGCCTCTAGTCAAGGTATTCCAGTACAGCTACAACATTGGCATCTATCCAAAAATCTGGAAAATTGTCCAGATGCCATGCTCACAAGCAGGAAAAGTCTAATCTGGTCCATTAGCACCCCATGCATCTATTCTTAATCATCAGTAAAGTAATAGAAGATATTGTTGACAGTGCTTCCAAGTGACACTTGCTCAGCAATAATTTGCTCATCTATAAGTGTTCGGGTTCCACAAGGACCATTCAGCTCCAGCTCTCATTATGGCCTTGACAAAAGAGCTCTGTTTAAGAGGTGAGCTGAGAGTGACTGTCCAAAGTAGCATTTGACCATCTCTGGCATTAAGTAGTCCCTGTAGAACTGAAGTCAATGAGAATGACTTCAATTGGTTATAGTCATACTTTGCACAAAGAAAGATGTTTGTTGGAGGCCAATCATTTTAGCCCCAGAACATTGCTGCAGAAATTCCTCAGAGTCGTGTCCTAGGCCCAATCAGCTTTACTTGATTAATCAGTGACTTCTAGTCTAAGAATGGGTTCAGGGAGGCTGTTGGTGGCTGCATCGAAGTCTTTAGGCAGGATTCTCCCGTGCCCTTGTCAGTAGTTTCAGGGGAGAAGAATTTGGTAGGAGGCCTATGGAATCTCCTGCTGATACTCGCCGTGGTAGATCGGAAAACCATCTGGAGGTGAACCTTATTTGTATTCTGTTAATGGATGGAGATGAAGGCTCGACCACACATGCCCAATTCTTTGTGGCGCCAGCAGGAAAACAAGCTGATGCAAAACATACTTGAAACAATGTGGTGTGCCAATGTTGAGACTCACCTGAACAATGGCTGGTTCTGCTTCTGGAGTTCAGGATGGAAGCCTTTGGCAACCCTGCATGTTGCGTTGTCTGTGGCAGGTGATATGCAGAAATTGGTTCAATTCATAGAATCATAGGACACCTACAGTGCATTTGGCCCATCGAGCCTACACTGACAACAATCTCATCCAGGCCCTATCCCAGTAACCACACATATTTAGCCTGTTAATCCTCCTGACACCAAGGATAACATTGCTAATCCACCTAACCTACACATCTCTGAATGACATTAAGGGACAATTTAGCATGGCCAATCCATCTAAGCTGCACACCTTTGGACTGTGGGAGGAAATCAGAGCACCTGAAGGAAACCCATGGAAACACAGGGAGAATGTACTCCACACAGTCACCTATAATTGGAATTGAACCAAGAATTGATGAGAAGTTTTAATGGAAACAGTAGGTAGGTTTTGTTTTTAGGTGTGCAGTGTACAGACTTCAATCACTAACTGCTAGCGGGCTGTGGAGATCCTGATGATGTTAGAGCGATCGCATGACCATCCTCCTAAAGGGGTCACGTCACACAGAGTAATTCCTCAAATACACAACACTGGTTCACAGAACAGTGAGTGGGATACCTGCCAGATTCAATGACCTGGTGCGGGTCCATTTTCCAGCCTCAAATTTTTTAATTTTGTAGGTGGTTCATCTTCCAGCCTCAAGTGGTCACGGAAATCCATTCTCCTTTTCAGGAAGTCCATCTTTCTTTTTCAATAGTGGGTCAGTGATGTTGGGTGCCTTTTCATTGTATAGGATGGCAGACTACATGTCACCAGGTCTATCTCACCTCAGAATATGGTACAAAACACCTGCTACATAATTAATGTGTTAGATGATTTGGCATGTTTTCTTGCCAGCTTCTGCATTGGGAAACACTCCAGATTCCTGCCCCTTCATTGGACTTAGTCCCTGGATTGGAGAATTCTGCCCTTTGATTTACATTTACCTCTATATGGAGTCAGGTAAAGCACTCCTGATGAATTCAACTTCTACTTGGCTCCCCTTCTGATTGCCGTCTTTCCCCACACTTTATCAGAACTGGGAAGTTACAGAGATGGAACCGTTTTTAAACGAGATGGAAGAGGTGGAGGAAACCAAAGTCAGAGTGGGAATAGTGTGGAATTAAAATGACCACCAACTGAAGCGTGTCTCTTGTCCTCTTACATGATTCTAATGAAGCTCAATATAAACTTGAGGAACAGCATTGTAGCTTTCAACTGGGGATTTTACAGTCTTCCACTCTCAACATTAAGTTCCACAATTTCAGATCATGATCACTGACCTCAATTTTTTATTTTTTTTAATTTTTAGACAGCATTTGTTAGTGATAATTCTGCTTTCTCAATCTTTCTTCTGTTTCTTTATTTATTCCACTTATCTTTTGCCTTGTACTGTTATCCTTTTTTGTCTTTACAGTCTCATGATCCTCACCCTATCACAGACTTTCTTTCTGTACTTTCTTCCCATACAGTTTTTTAATGCCTTGTTTAAAAATGAAATACTCCCAGATCAGACAAAAGAATCATCACAGAATAGAATCTCTACAGTGCAAAAGGAAGCCATTTGGCCCTTACAGTTCACACTGACTCTCTGACAGAGTTCCTTCCCTAGGCCCTTTCCCCAATCCAGTCCCTGTAAAACCACATATTACCATGGCTTATCTATTTAGCCAACACATCTTGGGATACTATGGGGTAATTTAGATTGGCCAATCCACCTAACCTGCACAACTTTGATCTGTGGGAGAAAACGGGAACACCCTGAGGAAACCCACGCAGATACAGGGAGAACGTGCAAACTCCACACATATTGTCACCCAAGGCCGGAATTGGGTCCTTGATGCTATGAGGCAGCAGTGCTAACCACAGTGTCACTGTGCCATCTGACCTGAGATGTCAGAAGTTTGTGTCTTCCTGTCAGACATGCTGAGTATTTTGTTTTTGTAATACATCTGGGGATCTTTTACCACTAAACAAATGCATTTGAAATTAACTATAGTCACTTATCAAACTGACACATAACAGGATCTGGATGCTTAAGATGCTTTTGACAAATGTGAGGCCAGGTGACTATATCAGAGTCCTCGCTGCATGCTGGCAATACTAATTATTATTTTCATCAGACAGGAGATGATGGCTTCTGTTGTAATATGTGCATATACTTAAGAGAAATAGGTAACTGGCAGGACTGGAGGATTGCTAACATTGCCTCATTATTAAAAAAGGGAGATAGGGTCTGAAGTCTGTTTCCAGTGGAGTTCCACAGAGCAAATGAATGGTGGAGTAGACTAATTACATTAATGGTGTAACTAATGATATTGTCTTAAATACACGGGATATGATCAAAAGGTTTGTGGGTGACACAAAAACTGATTAGTGGTAAATAGTGAGGAGGCTAGCCATAGACTGCAAAGGATATCAATGGTCTGGTCAGGTGGACAGAATTGAAATTCAACCTCTAAAAGTGTGAGATAATGCACTTGAGGTGGGCTAACAAGGCAAAGGATTACACTATAAATGCTAGGATCCTGGGAAGTACTAAAGATCAGAGGGACCTTGAACTGCATATCCACAGAACCTTGAAAGTTGCAGGGCAGGTAGATAAGATGATTTAGAAGGTATATGGGATATTTGCCTTTATTAGCCCTTAAGATCATGTAGGTCATGCTGGAAATGTATAAAATATGAATAGGTCACAACTGCAGTACTGCATGCAGTTTTAGACACCATGCAATAGGAAGAATGTGATTGCGCTGGAGAGGGTGCTGGGGAGATTTACCAGGATGCTATGTGAATTATGAAAAAAGAGGAACTACGCTGGGGCTGTTTTCCTTGGAACACTGAAGGTTGAGAGGGGACCTGATGGAGGTATATGACAGTGAGAGGGGCACATAGAGGATGGATAGTAAGGTACCTTTTCCACTAATACAAGGGTCAATAACTGGGGAGCATAGATTTAAGGTTAGAGGTAGAAGGCTAAGAGGGGAGCTGAGGGGAAATGTTTTCACGCAGATAGTCATGGAAATTTGGAGTTCACTGCCTTTGCTGCAAATTGTATACAGTACTGATGAGGTCACACCTGGAGTACTGTGTGCAGTTTTAGTGTCCTTGTCTGAGAAAGGATGTCCTTGCTGTAGAGTGAGTACAGCAAAACTTTACCAGGCTGATTCCCCAGATAGCAGGTCTGTCTTTTGAAGAGAAAATAAGTCGGTTAGAATTATATTAATTGGAGTTCAGAAGAGTGAGAGGGGATCTCATAAAAACTTATAAAATTCTAACAGGATTAGATAGGGTAGATACAGAAAGAATGTTCCCAATGATGGGAGAGTGTAGCACTAAGGGTCTTAGTTTGAGAATAAGGAGTAAACCTGTTAGGACTGAGATGAGAAGAAATTTATTCACTGTGGGAGTGCTGATTCTGTGGAATTCACTACTACAGGAAAGTAACTGAAGTCAAAATATTGTATGATTTCAAGAAGAAATTAGATATAGCTCTTAGTATTAAAGGGATCAAGGGAAGGAGAGGAAGGCAAAATTTGGATATTGAATTTGATGAACAGCCATTATCAAAATGAATAGTAGAGCAGATTCAAAGAGCTGAATGGTCCACTCCTGCTTCTGTTTTCTATGTTCTATGAAAGGGTGATTGAGTCAGAAATTCTTGTAACATTTAAGAAGTATTTATATATTCATTTGCATTGCCATGACCTCCAAGGCAAGAGCTAGAAAACAGGGTTAGTGCAGTTAGACCTTTGTTGACTGGCTGAACATGATGGGTCAAATGGCCTCATTTTGTGCTATAAATGTCTCTGAATCTATAACACTAAGATATCAATATTGTAATATTATCAATATACCATTACAGTACATAAGCACCTACCCCTCAAATGGGGCATCAAATCTGAAAAATATTTCTCAACTAAAATCCTTCATAATTGTCTATTAAGTTCTTCTGACAAATGTTTACTTACGTAATTTCATACATTTATAAAGCTAATTTGGCTAACTTTAAAATGTGAGACTTGCATATGCATTTTTACAAAGGCAAAATGTTTAGATTCTGAGAATAAGAAACACAAATAAATACATATTTTGGCCAAGCATAAGTATTGGAAAAATGAAGGCAAATGATAGGAATGTCATAGGATTTTGTAGGAATAGAGTGTGTTCGGAAGTGAGTTAAAGGCCACATGAAAAACAGTAGCTTGACTTCCACAGTCTGACAAAAAGGAGACATTTATAAGATCAGGACATGCATGGACAATTAGTAGCAGATATGTAAGCTTTCACTTCAGTTTTTCCTATGTGTGATAAACAAGGCAATTCCCTGGACAGCAGTTAAGAAAGCCCTGCGCGCACATCTTTTAGGAGGTAGTTGGTTTCCATGTCAGTGCAGCTGCCTGTAAATTATGCTAAGTATTCTACACCTTTACTCTTTCGGTTTTCAGAATACATCTCTTCCTTAGTTTCCAATATGTCAACTTCTACAGTAACATAGTCCCGCATTCAATGATACACAGTATAACAGATTCCAAAGGAAAACTGATGCATCATTTTCATCAGTTATTAATGCAACAAAAAAGATTTGGAGGTGTAATAAAAAGGGGAAGATGTTTGATACGTACACTGATTTTTATGTTCTTGTATACTGAAGCCATTCATTTGGTTTAGAATCTTCCAAATTAATCCCATTTCTGAATGAGTGCCAGTGAGGGGAATACAATACAAACTAAACTGATTCCCATTTCCCCAGCTACTTACTTCAGTGCAATATGATGTAAAGGCATTCATTATTAAAATGATTTTCCTCATCAGTTTTCATCAGCAGCATAAAAATAATAATTGGGGCTCTAGCCTTAAGCCCGGTGCCATCTTGAGCGGGCACAATTAATTTTTGCTTGTGCCTTATTTAAGTTTTCAACTTATACTTCCATCCTGTTAATAGCAGCATGTGAGGAGTTAACTCCATGTCACCCCCAACAAGACTCACATATAAAGATAGAACTGGAAAGACAAAATCAGAAAGTGGGAGGGAGGGCAAAATGTAAGGAGGTGATTATTTTAATCCCTTGCATTGTGACTTTCTCAGGCAGAAATGCAGTTTACTGAAGAACATCTTCTCCTGTCTGAGAAGACATGGCATTAGAGGGTTAACTAGAATAAAATGTTTAGGTGAATTCTTTTTAAAGTCTCCCTCGCTCACTCCTTCATACATTTTGTCCTCCCTCTGACATACTCATTTCCTCTTTCCCGCCCTTTTTCCCTTTCCAACCCTGCATCATACCACAGTCCTATCTATATTATATTCGCTCAACGTTTTCCATTTTGAACTTGAATGGTTCATATTTGCAATAAACTAACATGCTGTAATTATATCCTATTTTATATGGAAGTGTTGTACTGCCACCATTGGCAGGAGTGTGTCATTACAGATCCAAATCTGTTGTTTCTGCTTTAAATGCTCACTTTGGAAATTTTCAATGGTAATGTAAAATCAATATATGACTTTAAAATGGCCACTGAATTAGACCTAAACATCCTCTTCTAATTAAACTTATTAACACCATGTCTCCTGGGGGTTGTAGCTGGTCTTGGCTCTAGATATGTAATTCCAGCAGGTATCAAACATATATAAATCCAAGTATGTGCAGGATGCACACCACAATCACAAAGGCCATCCACCACTATATCAGTAACATTGACTACTTCCATCTTGGTCTCAGATCTTCTTTCACGCCTTTGATGACCTCTCACACTCAACGCTCCTACACATTGTTAACCCAAAACTCCTCCGCATTCATCGCATCCTGTTGCCCATAACCTCTGATCTCTGTCGCCCAGTCCCTCAAAGACTCAGATTTGAATTTGATGTATGTATTAAAATCTCTCCAGCGCTTGGCTCTCTCCGATGTTAACATCTCTAGTGTTACCATCTTCCTGACACGTTTTGTTCCGCTGATTCTGGTGCCTTGTACGTGTTACAATTCCCATGGGAGATGACCGTAAATCAAAATAATCAAATTTGCCAAATGGCCCACAAGTAAAGAAATGAATAAGGTGTTGCTTTTTGTAACTTATCCTCTAACTTGAATCTGAACAATGGAAGTAACGACTTTGAGCCTGTATTCTCTGTCTGCAGGAATGGCGGCATGTTCTCAAAATCAGGACAGCATGATCTTACCAGCCCCTTGCTTGCACAGGGGCATATAACAGATTGCAGAACTGCAGGGAGCTCAAACTTAAATAAAGCACAAGCAAAAATTACCTTGGCCCGTTCAAGATGACACTTGGCTTAAGGCTAGAGCCCTAATTATTTTTTTATGCCATTGATGAAAATCATTTCAATAGTGACTGCAGAGCAGCATGTCATTAGCAAGCATTTTCTCCAGGATATCCCCCCTCACTGGATATAAAGCGGGTGAAGACTTGTAGTCATGCTGATGCCATTTACAACAGGTTCATCAAGAAGTGAATCTGTCGTAGGGGCCTCTCTGGGGCATAAAGATGAGTACAACCTCTGGGGAACAGGGGCATGGCCGGGAAGTGGTTTGTAAATGCTCCTTGGTACTGCCCTTTGGCACAAGTTGTCAAGTTGGTACCATTAGGGGGATGGATGGAGAGGGGTGAAGTGCCAGTACTGATTGGGGTAGGGTGATGTGTTCCCAAGTTGTGGTTGGTTGGGGCGGATATTTACTCAGGTTCTGATCAGGGTGCCCCTTACAAATGATGCCCCGATCTCTGTGCAGCTGGACTTTGCTGACATGTCTAAGTCCTGCCCTCCCTGTATGATGGCAAGAAACATGCTTTTGGCAGAGTGCCCAGAGATCTGAAAAGAAAACTGACCAGTTTCTCGCAAGAGAAATATGCCGATTTTCACACCAGAAACACTTGCCAGTGTTTTTTGTAAGATTATCCCCCCACTACCCCCAATGTATGTTAAACATGAATTAACATGAATGACTCTTCAAATAAAAAAGGAAATTTCAATTTACAGATCCAACACAACAAACATATGCCTTACACAATCAAAATCACCCAAATCAATCCCCATGAACAAAATGTCATTACAAAATTTCAAGATATGTTGTTCTCAATGTACGGAAGGTCAAAAATGCTATTTGATAATGGCTTTCACCAATATAAGTTTAATTAGCAAAACACATTTCTACAAATCCTATCTTTCTCTTGGATCACGACAGATGGTGTAGGTTTCCAGAGGCCCTTTTCAACCGACCAACTCATAAACTGCAGTTCTTGGTTTGGCCACTTTTTGGGAAACTCCCCCCTACTGCTCTTTAGGGTCTCCAGTTCTTCACAGAGCTTTCCAGGTTTTAGACTCTTTTTTGATCTTGCTCACACATTGCCTCCACAAGTTTCTGTCTCCTTTTCTGAAAAACTCACCTCTTTCTGAGCGCGATTAGCTTCTCCCCCTCAGAAAAATTCCCTATTTTTCTCTTTCTGTTTTCTCTTTGTGTCTGTATCTGTGTGCTGATTGTATGCAGCCTCCGGCTCCTCTACTTGTAACTCTCCTTTGTGTCTGCAGCTCAGCTTCTATCTTAACTTTCTTCCTGTTGAAGCTGCTAGCAGGTTAAGGTCACATGGATCAGTATTTTTTATGCAAAAGAAAAATCCCATTCCACTTGAAGTAAACTCTTAAGAGCCCTTTTCAAACATTCTTGAAAACAAGTATAGATTCCACAGATCTTTAACAAAATTATAAATTTTTCTTCCTGTGCTGGTTCTGGAGCAAGATTGGCATATTTGTATCTTGGAAAAAAGATAGCTCTAACACAGTAAAATGTGTAAAACAGCACTGTAAAGACAACATTCGCTTAGCATACTTTCATGTTCAATCAATGGCTGATTGTTGCTTACTCCATTTATCTAACTTTAATTGAAAGAACATATACATGGCATCCTCTATGGGAAATAAATGAACGGCATCTGTTTTCAGAGTTCTTTAAAAAGTCCAACAGTTCAGTCACCTATTTATGTGACTAACTGCACCTTCACCGTTCTTAACATCCAGCTGCTTTAAATCTTTGCTATGTAGCCTAAAGCAAAGCGACCAGGCGGCAAACCGAACTTTGCTTGCCTTTTTATGCTCTCCTGACAAAATAAACACGTGTTGGTCATAGAAACTCCTGGTTAGCAAATAAGATGACTTGGTCAAACATTGTATGGAAAAATGCAAATAAAATAACATACTACCTTCAAATCTCATGAGTCAAAACAATACCTTAAACATTTGTTGAAGAAATCTGGACTAGCTGTCATTTGCATTTTTTAAAATCTTTTGCTAGGAACATCATCTTGAATAATTTGGCAACGTTTAGTTCAATCTTTTCATACCTGACAGATTCGAATGGCTTGGTCCAGCACTGATTTTGTATCTGTAGCATAATCAGGGCATGGCAAGGCAGCTCGGCAAAAATGTGCTTGGAGCAGCAGGTGGGCTTTCGTGTGTGCACTGTCAAATGAATGTTGATTTACTTCTATGGGAAGACGCTTAGCCAGATCGCTATTCAGCTGGTCTTCATTGTGGCGTACTGGAAGTTCTGCGTATTCTGTAGCATCCTGGGAAGCATGAAAATAAATATGAGATTAGATTTGGAAGACTTAGCGGGTACAAACATCAGCAATGTAGAGGTCAAATGGACAAATAAGTAAAGGCAAACTCATTCAAATTGTTAAACTAAACCAGGATAGTTGAAGGGAAATTCTAGGTTATAATGGTTTAATAACCTTAAGTATTCTACATTTATCTAAACCAAGACTGTGAAATTTAACATAACTATCACTGTTGATAGACATCTTCACCTTGAGTGGACATTGCTCAACAAGAACTATTGTTCCATGATAACATACAGAAAACTAAATTCTTCCATGTTTATTGACACAGTATTTGTTTTTACTGATACATTTTTAAATGTATTTAACATTCACTTAAAAAGACTTAATAGCCTTGTTATGGCTGTTAAAATACATTTTTATTCATTGATCAATATTCTGACCTTTTCTTTTGGGGCTTTTCCATAATTTAAATAATACCGATGGAATAGCTTATTTATCCAGGTGGTAATACACTTGCAGATAGCTATTGTCCACCTTCTATTCCTGCTATTTTTAATATACATTAAAATAACATGGATGTTTCTAACAAAACTCTGAAACGAGCACAGTGATAGTTTCCAAACTGTTCAAAATTGCCCCGAGCGCCAGTTCTAATTAATTTGTGGGAGCAGCTTTCTAAAATCAAAAACAACTTTTTAAAGTTGAATGCAAAGGAGGGAAATCAAAATAAAGATGATTCACTGAAATTCTGCAAGTGACTGTCATAGCAACCTCTGCTTTGGGCTTGACACAAGTCATCAGAAGAAGCATACCAATGGGTTCCACAGCAATTAACAGCGGAGAGATAAGCAAATGAACAAAGGGAGGGCAAATTCTTATTTGGTATGGAGACATCTTTTTAATAGGCCTTGACTGAACATGGAGAAGCTAACCATGGCACCACACACTGGGAGGTCCTTCTTTTAGCATTGGTACACATAACATAGCAAGAAACGAGGTCTGCTTTGGCATCAGTGATATTTCCGTTCTGAAAATTAAAAAGATTATAAGAGGCAAGGAAACCTGCAAATTCCGATTTCTATAGGTATGATCTAATTTACTACTTCACATCAGATAACACAAACTGAGTTTAACATTCCACCTCTTACAAAACATTACAGAGCAAAACATTGCTCTGATCCATGCACTTTTCAATTTAGGATACTATCATATTTGAATGATCATTCAGAAACATGGCATTGAAAAGGTTATTGTTAAAAGCTATAAGAAGACCTCCTGTATGACTAAGTGATCAAACTAATTGCTGAAGGAAAGAAAAAAAATCAGAAGTCCCCTTTTAAACAATTTAATTTTGGCAAACAGTAGTTAAGGATTCTACAACTGGTTTCAGTCACATTACGTTCAAG
This sequence comes from Sphyrna mokarran, assembly GCA_024679065.1. NCBI lineage: Eukaryota > Metazoa > Chordata > Chondrichthyes > Carcharhiniformes > Carcharhinidae > Sphyrna > Sphyrna mokarran. The sequence continues at coordinate 35,535,422 of JAGIQG010000005.1, read as the reverse complement.
CCGAAAGGGAAAAGAATGAGTCAGGATTCCCACAGCTGATTGCGAATGAATGTTACTTAGAGTGGATGCAGTAACAGATTGTTGATGGTAGCAGAGTGGGTTGAGAAACTGGTTAAAAAGGTGCACATTACCCTGGGTTTCATAAATAAAGAGACAGAATTCAATAGTGAGAAAATTATGATGGACCTTTATAAAAACAAGAGTTTGGCCTCAACTGGAACAGGGTGTCTAATTCATGGCACCGCATTTTAGAAAGGATGTGAAGACTTGAGAGAAGATGTAGAAAAACATAATAAGAATGATTCCAGGGACAAGGGGTTGCTGTTCTTTGAAAAGATTGGATTTGCTCTCCTTAGAACAGGGTTGAGAGGAGATTTGGTAGAGGTGTTCAAAATGAGGGGCATAGACAGAATAGAAAGAAAGGGAGTCTAGACTTAAGTTGTGTTGCAAAAGAATAAAAAGTGATACAATTACTTTTTTATGAAGCAAATGGATAGGATTGGGAATGCACTAGTGTGAGGGTGTTGACTTGCAAAACAAAGTGGTTAAGCACCGGAAAGGAAAAACAGTGTGTGGCTATGGTAAAAGGATGGGAGAGCAGAATTAGCTAAACTGCTTTTGCAAAGAGCCAACATGGATTTGATGGTCTGAATGGCCTCCTCCTCTGATGTTACCATTCTATGTTGGAACGTGCTTGAATATATCAACAATGAAATGCAACTTATAGCACAGAAAAATCCCCAAGATCTTTAGAAAGGAAACAAGTGTAAAAGAAATGAACACCACAGTCAGATTTTAGTGGATGCTGGCGAACACAATCCTGCTGATCTTGGGAGCTATGCAGTTATTTGGAGTGTTAGTTGGATGGAGGCAAGACTTTGAACCTTCAATTGGGAGGAATTCCAGCCTCAGAGAGGTCCTTTGTAGTCCCAACAACAGCCACCACGATTATGAGCATTGTAAGTGCTGGAGTCCACTGGACAAGGCAAGTTTGGGGTCTCCAGGTAGGAAGGAAAGGTTGAGGGTGGAGTTGGTAGCTGTTGGAAAGGTCAGGTAGAGACAGTGTACTAGTAGGGAGGAGGGCACAAATTGATAATGGTTGCAGGGGAGTTAGGGGGAGGAATAGATTTTAGAAGGGGCACCGGTTCTGGAAAGGTTGGCCAGAGAGAGGCACCTGCCTTCTACCATCCTGCCCGATGCTTAAGAGGATGGCCTGCCAAAGTTCGCCTCAATCCTGACTGCCTCTCACCAGCCTACAATTTTCAGTCAGGATGGGAGAGGGGGATGGGAAATGGGCATTAACTGGCCACCAACAGTTGGGGTACCCGAGTGGCTTTCACAACCGTGCTCTCTTTTGATGGGGATATGTGAATCGCAGGATAGCCTCTAACCCTTACCCCATAATATTGTAATGTTAGGTTGGAAGAGATTTGGGTTAGTTTGAAATGCCAATGCTCATCTAAGTACAATGGGCAGTTGGGGCAGTTCTTAAGGAAATATCGGTGCCTTAAAGAAAAGGGTGGAAAAGAAAACATTTAAAGACTATCTTCTTCATTTCTTAGAAATTTCTGCTTAAAATTGGAGGACACTAAAACAAAATTTAATTCAGAATATTTAACTGTTAACAAATGTTTGATCTGTGCAGTCTTCTGCAGCTTTTGAAAGGTTTAGACATTCTAGCCTTGCATTCTCGTCTTGGAATGTAGTGTCATATTTACTTTGAACCCTTTGGAGGTTTATTTATACTGATCTCTTTCTTTGGGACCTGTTTCTTTATAAGACTCTTCAGAGTGCATTGGACTTTATTTACTAAGGAACTTCTGACTCTTTCAAGTCTCATCAGTCTTAAGAGAATGCCAAATCTTGGTTATGCTATTGATAGGGATATATTCCTTTTAACTTTCTACAAATGGTAGACTTTATTTACTTCCTAGTCATTTTAAGAACTAATACTTAAGTTCTCATCCATAGTTATAGCTGGAACATAAGTGAGGCTCATTTTCTTATCTGCATCATGCCACTAATTAAAGTAAATTGACAACAGGGACTGAAGCTTTTTGTGTAATAGAGAATGGAATTGAATGGAGTAGCAAAAGGTCGCCATAACCCATTATATTCCTATGTGAAGGGCTGCCTTCAATGTCCTGCCCTTGTTTGTTTTGTGCAGTCCAAGCAAATTGCTTACCACTAGTCTGTATCTCTGGTTTGCCCAGCTGTCTTTGAATAAAGACATCTACCCTCACAAACGTTAAGGGACAGTGATTGACAATCCTATGATGAACACTGGCTGTAACCCAGCTACTGTTCCTGAATTCTGCAACAGAATGGAGTGAATAAGGAAACTATGCTTCATGCTGACATGAGAAGGCCTCCCGTTCCCGCAGTGACTTCCATTTTCCTCTATACCTTCTTGAATGAAAGTCTCAATCTGTGCAGCAAATGGCTTATACCAAGGCACCCTTGGTGCTGCGCAGCATGTCATTTTTAGATTAGTTGTGAACAGAACAGTACAGCCATATTTTATGATTTCAAGCTCATGACCATTGCTCCAAATTATTTTCTAGAGTCGTTATTTAAAATAATGGATAACACAGGGTATACTGAAATCATTTTAAACATGGATAGTATTTCTATTGCTGTCTCTGTAATATGGACAGTCAAAACTTCAGTTCAGTTAATTAATTCTTTAAGAAGCGTAAGGTTCATAATGAATACTTGTGCTGTCGGAGGCACAAACAATTTAATATTCTTTTGGGACAGCTATTACCATATTGATGCCGCTGAGGTTTTGAATCAATAAAACAAAAAAAAAATCAGTAATTAGGATCAGTTTTAGAATCAGCTGAAACAATTAGCAATTTTATGTTAGATATGTATACACTCCAAATATGTGACTGGGAAATGTGTTAATAGAACATGTATCAATGCATGTTATTCTACACGATACTCAGTTTGAAACATTCAACAGCTCCTTGAGTAATTCAGCTACAATACATTCAAAACTGGCCACCATGGACAGGATAAGTGAGCATTATCTAGAAATCCAGAAAGGAAATACAGTGGTTTATTTAGCTAATTTTGAGCCATTCACAATATAACCAGGGTATTCAAATTATAAATGAAGAAACATTGCATTGTACATTGAATGCCTGCTTAATAGTGCTATTTAAAAACGAGCATACCATATTTACTTTAACAATGCTGAATGATACAGTCCAGCCCAGCACGAAGGTAAGAGTTGAGTGGAAATGATTCAAATGTAGATCATTGAATAAACTAAATGAATTGTATTCTGATTCAATCACTTTTTATTATAAAACGTATGTGGCTCAGGATGACAGACATTGCAATAAAATTTATATTACATTCTGATATAAAGTTTAAAACCCTCTTCTTCAGAAACGTAGGAAGATTCATTCTCATGTTAAAGCCACTGTTACTTGTATTTTCAGCACATCATCGATGCACAAGCAGTCAGCTGATGAGATCCCAAGCTTGGAATTTCCTCCTCACACTTTTATTCCTTTTCCTTCTTCTTCCCATTTAACAAATTCCTTAAAACCCACCTCTTTAATCACATTTTAATCATGCCTGCCCGATGTTTCCATTATTCCAGTGTTGAATTTTGTCAGATTGTGCTCCTCTGATGTGCCTTAGGCTGTTTTGCAAAGGTAAAGCTGATTCTTAAAGGGGTAACAACCATTTTATCTATAGCCTCAGTGACATGAAAATAAACAAATCTTCAAACTGGAAAATACTGTAACATTTTTTGGAGACAATATAATTCAATGACAACTTGCAAGTCATTTCAAATTATATATTACTGCTTTGGAGGTGGATCAAGAACAACATTAATACAAACATGTCTTTTAAAATAATCATCAAATAGATTTTTTATTTTACCACCTATTAATAATCTCCTTGCTGGGGAGGCTTGCACACTTCCAAAGTAACCTGATTATATTGTGTCCACTGATCTAAATGGAAGGAAAGTCAGGCAACCTCTGTTACAGCCAATTATTCTCTTTCCTGAATTTCCACTCTGCACTTCAACCAGGTGATTATTTAATGCCTCCCATAAAAATCTGCTGTGACACTTCCTCACAGAAAATAAAGGAGCCCTCTTTAGAAACTATCACAAAGGGTCTCAAGGATGGCAAATCTCTTTACTTCAGTTGATGTAATTAGCAGATCTTGGCGTACTTTCCACTTCTAGATGTTGACGTCATTGCTTAAATGATAAATTTAAAGTGCAGCAGAACAAGTTAAGGGAATCATCTGTTTTCAGTCCCCATCTCTCCATTGGGGAATTAGGAGAGGACCTTGTACAACTAAAATACAGAAGTGAATGTATGTTTTGTTGCTCTGTTTGCAGCGATGCTTTAATAATTAAAACTATCGGTTGGAAATACTGAAGTAGCTATCCAAGTGCCACAGAAGTGTAAACTAAGTGTCTTACTGTTTCATCAATTGCCCGTTGAAAGTGAATAGGACTTAATCTTTAAAGTGTTCCTGGTAAGAGATGAGCCATGAGGTTGTAGTTAATGGATACCAGACTTTAGGGTAACCTTGATTAATTTGTAACTTACAGAGGTGACAACACAGGAATACATTATTTCTTCACATTCCAATATGTACACCAAAGTGGTGTCATTTTATGCTTGTAAAACTTTTTAAAAAATTCAGTTCTATAGTTGGTGGAAAAGATTGTCAAAAGGGTCCCTAGTGAAGGTTTTTAAAAAAAATCAAATAGCTAAGATAAGGCAAATCCTCAACAATACTTTTAAAGCAAGCAAAGTTACTACAAACAGAGGTCATAAGCATAAAGATAAAATTTGGTCCAATATTAATAGGGTTTTGTTCTTGTAAAGAGTGATAAACATCTAGAAATTTGATAAGCAGTATGGACTTTAAGGATATCCAAAATGCAGCTGATTACAAACTAGGAGTGTTCGAAACTGGAAGGACAAGCTTTATTGCAACAAGTAGCCATTCCAATTCTTGACATTTATATTAATTTTAACACTCCAAAGGCAGTAGCAGATTTCTACACTTGGCACTTTAACATTCAAGATTACTTGGAAAGCTATTCTTACAAGATTGTGCTCCTGTCCCTGCCTGAGGTGGGGTGGGGGAGACAAAGGGAAGTCTGGAGTAGATTTTGATATGTTGGGGTTTGGCGCTGCCCAGTGTTCTGCCAATTAAAATTAAGCAATAGTTGAAAAAATGAAAAGAGAATCACTGATATTACTAAATATACATTTAAAATGTGTCAGATTCCCCTATCAGCAATTCTCTTCTACTACCATGTCTTGACCACATGTAATCTTGAATCCCAAAGTTTTATCCACCCATGGAGAGTAACAAATATAGCCCCTGGTGAGTACAACTTTAATTCTAAATGCACTGGGAGTGTTACTGAATTTCCATATGGTGTTGCATGACGAGTACTGCAAGGAAAAGATCCTTGTACTTTAAGGCTCAGAGGAGTTAGTAATCTATAAGGAATGGGGTGGGGCTGAGGGGCAATATGGGAGATAACAGTGATGGGAATTTAGTTGGAAGAGGGAAGATGGTGGTGGTAGGATGAGAAAGGCACCAGCAAGAGAGATTCTCAATTTTGGTACTTTTACTGCAAGTTTTGAATTTACATTCAATGTTCTCTCAGGTACAGTATTGTTTAATGAATGAATACGTACTTCAGGGAGTGCAGATGGCACCACTGCCTGTTACTGTTCTGTGAATTTGGATTCACACCAGTGACATTCGCAAATTCCTAGCAGAAGTATTGCTAAGCTGACATGGAAATGGAAGCCACAAGGGAGAAGAGCTAGTGGTCGATTGAGAGCCCCCCTATGCATCACAATAACTGACTGCTGTTGAATTAAAAACTTGCAACTATGTGAGCTAGAGGAAAAGCTCAAAGCAGAATTGAATGGTGTTGATTAGTTACTGCCTTAATTGTCTCTAAGGAACAGGAAGAATGCTGATGACGACAATGATATTGGTTATTCCTGTCAGCAATCTAAGCAACATTCATTCAGGAGCGTGCCAGTACAACCCAATATCTCATTATATGATAATGTAACCCAGGGTGTAAAAATAGAAACCCTTTGAATTCTGAACTGGATATTATAGGTGCTGAGTTTCCCATGAGCCCTGGCTAAAATGTCAGTTAGAGTCCGAAGGAAATTCTGCCCGCCCCAGAATCATCAAATGGCCAAGTGGCTAAATCCTGACAGCGATGAGGCTCTTCATTGGGATTTAACTGCTGGGCAGAGCATCAAATCCAGTGCGTGGTACTGGTATTTAGTTGGGGGAGTGGTGGAGGAAGCAAGGGTCAAGGTTTTGAAGCAGCTGCGAGAGACCTGGAAATGCGCAAAGCTCTCCCAAAAATTAACAACAGAACCCCATTTTGATATTTCTCCATTTCCTGGCCAACAGTCCACCGAAGAAGCTAACTTGGTATGGATGGGAAGACCTGCATTGAAAGCTACAATTTGGACCAAGGGAGGAATGCGGGCGAGATCTGGGGAAGGTGCGGGAGCGTGCAAAGACAAGGGGAGAGGCAAGTGGGGAAGAAAACATTGGTCAAAGGTTGAATTGACATTGGTGGAGGGTTGGTGTTGGACGGAGGGACCATTGTATTCAGCTGTTTTCTGCCACACTCAGCAAGTAAATAGATGGTGACAGTGAAAACAAATTGAACTCGATCTTATCCCTCATCCTGAAATGTAGGAAAAAAATAATAAAACTGTATGACTTAACAGATCTTTATATTTAGAGAAGTTCTACCTGCCAGAATTAACATTGTTCATCGCAGTTTACAGATCTGGTTCCAGACCATACACATCATTATTGCACAGAAGGACACCATTCAGCCCATCAAATCCATGCCGGTCCTCTGCAGAGCAATCCAGCTTTTCCCTCTTCCTACTCTCCACCTTGCCATCTCAACATGTGTTCTGCTTTTCTCGGTCTTCCCAGCAAGCCAGGGATCCAGCTCTCGGCCTAACGATAAAAAGCAGCTAACTCTTCTTCCTCCAAATGTGGGTATAAAGCATATTTGCTCTGCTGTTTTCAGCATGAGTGATGCTATTCCGACTAACATGCCTGGTGCGATATAACTGATCCCCATTGTATCAGTATTTGGCATTGCACAAATCAGCCTATCTAGCTTCAACATACATTGTCAACGCCTGGAGATTATGGATTTTTAAAAAAAATCTGTGTGTGTTCACTTTGCTTTAAAACACGCCACTGAAATAGAATTCAATCTGCAAGGGCCAAATTGTTGTGTCCCACCTTCCACAGTAATTGTAGCGGGCAGGGAGTGGACCATACAAAGGTCCATTGACCTCAGGTGGGATTCTCCAATTTTGGGGTGAGTGCGGCTGGAGAATCCCATCCCAAATCTTTTCTGCGAAGGAAAATAAACTATCAAAGGCAGCAAATGCCAAGATGGTCAGGACTGTGCGAAACAGTCAAATGCAGTTTGGAAGTCCCAAAGCAATTAGGACATGTTACTTAATGGGAAACATGTGTGTATGCAAGATTTTCAGATGAGAAAATCATCGCAAGCAATGCAACACTTTAGCTGCCGTTTCTTGCAAATTCTGACTCCTTAAAGCCTGTTCACTATTGACAAGGCACAAGTCAGAAGTGTGATCGGATTTCTCCTCACTTGCCTACATAAGTGTGGCTCCAACAACGTTCAACATTATCTAGAACAAAACAGCCCACTTGATCGATATCCCATCTACTAGCTTGAATATTGACATCCTCCACCACACAATGACTGCAGTACGTACCACAAACAAGATTCACTGCAAGATTGTCAAAGGAACTTTTGCACAGCACTTTCCAAACTCACTGTCTTGGCCACCTAGAAAAATAAGGGCAGCAGACACATAGGAACACAACCATCTGCCTGCCAGTTACTGCCGTGCACACCCCCCAAATCCCTGACTCCAGGATTAACTTGGAACTTTATTGGTGGTCCTATACTGTCATTGGGTCAAAATCCTGGAATTCTCTCCTGAACATCATTGAGTATATTGACACACACATGGACTGCAATGGTTCAAAATTGCAGCTAACAACCCTCTTCCCAAGGCAACAAATGCTGGCCCTTCCAGCAACATACACAGCTCATGAAAGAAGTTTTTAAAAACTATATAAGAAAAACAAGAGCCACAAGCTTGAAATAACACAATCCCAAGAATCTATTGAAATTTCCTACCGTAGACTCGAACTGGCCTCAAGTTTTGTTTAGAACATTTTTCCATGGAGAGGGTACAACAGTAGTGGTCACAATGAAGAAGGTTAGGTCAGCACAACATAGCTACAAATATCTGTGAGGAATATCAACATAACTTAGAGCATCTTTAACATAAAAATCTCAAACTGTTTCACTGGAAAATTACAGAACAGAAGAGATAACCAAAGTTTGATCAGAGGTAAGTTTTAATAAGAAGTGTCAAGACCACAGAGAGATTGGAAAACAGGCTTGGGAATTTTAAAATCAAGATATTGCTTGGCCACGATCACAGGAGTGATTGTGAATGGAATTTGGTGTGAGATGAGTTAGAATTTACGGAGGACAGACAGGGAGATCAGCCAGTAGTGTGCTGGAATGATCAAATCTGGAAATAACAAAAGCACAAAAGGGGACTTTGGCAGTAGATGAGCCAAGACAAGAGCAAAGTTAGGTGATGTTATTGAAGTAGAAATAGACATTCTTTGTGACGGCATGAAGATATGAATGGAAAACTGTCAAATGTGATACCGAGATTGTGAATTATCTGGTTTGTCTCAGACTATTGTTTGGGAAAGGCTGGGGGTTGGTGCTTAGGGAGTGGGGATTAAACTGAATGGGGGGAATTCTTCAGCTTCTCAGCCACGAGTTTCCCAGCAAAGGGACGTGGTGTGTTGTTCACTGGTGGTGGAATTCTCAGGTGCCATTATTGTCAATGGGATTTCCCACTGATGTCACTTCGCGCCACTGTGAAACTCATAGGATGGGATGCGCTGCTAGTGGACAGCCATAGAATTTCCCCTGCTAATGGTTTTAGAATCCCTATAGTACAGAAGGTGGCCATTTGGCCCAATCAGTTTGCACCGACCACAATCCCATCCAGGTCCTGTTCCTGTAACCCCATATATTTACCTTGCTGTTCCCAATATTGAATTGGAGGAAATTTCTGCTCATCTAGCACTAGATATTGGGTAGCAGACTGATAATTTAGCATCAGTGGGGAATTTGAGAGTGTAGATGGTTAGATTTTTGAATTTAATTTTGAAAAATGATTTCAGATATATATTTTGCACATATAAAGTGTAAGCAGACAAAAGAATCCAGTTTGGATTCTGGAAAATATGAGCAAATCAGAATCACATTCGTTGATTGTTCCTCACCACATTTTCCAAAAATTTTACTGTAGTTTTTGATTCATATGCAGCAATATCATAGGCGATCCATCTAATGAATGTTCTAACAAAAATTAAACTTCTGAAGTGTTTTTAATTTCTTGAACCACTACAGTCCATATCGACTGTAGAGCTCTGGGGTGGCACAGTGGTTAGCACTGCTGCTTCACAGCATGAGGGTCCAGGTTCAATTCTGGGTCACTGTCTGTGGGGAGTTTGCATGTTCTCCCCATGTCTGCATAGGTTTCCTCCAGGTGGCCTTATTCCCTCCCAATGTTCAAAAGGCATGCTCATTAGGTGCACTGGCCATACTAAATTCACCATCAGTGTACCCGAACAGGCACTGGAGTGTGGTAACAAGAGGATTTTCACAGTAACTTCATTGAGCTGTGAATGTAAGCCTAATTGTGACAAATAAATAAACTTCATTTTTTCATTAAGGAAGGGAGTTCCAGGGTTTTGACTATTTGCTTTTGATAATTCTTTTCCCTCAGAGATGTGATTTTGGAAACTAATGGCAATTTTTTAATTATTCATGGGACACGAGGGTTGTTGGCCAGGCCAGCATTTGTTGCCCAACTCTAATTGTCTTTGAGAAGGTAGTGGTGAGTTGCCTTCTTGAACCATTGCAGTCCATGTGGTGTAGGTACATGACAGTGCTGTTAATGTACACTAACATAATTCGTCACTCAGTATGTCAAGTTGTCAGCTTAAATTGTCTACAGCAAAGGGGCAATTTTCCAGCTTCCCTGCACTCAGTGCACATTGCGCCAATCCTGGAAAATTGCTCATGAGCCTAAAAACTGGTTTTCTGCCCCAGGGGAATCATCAAAGTTGCTTGCTGCTGTCGCAAACTGGATCTCAGCCAGAAAGGTCTCAAGGCTGATTAACATTTTTAAAGTAGTGTTTAAATTTACTTAGCCCTTTCGACACAGGATTTGCCCAGCTCCTGAGATCCTGTGACCTTTGTGTGTGGTGCAGCCTGGTGAGAATCACTACTGGTTTCCACCGGCAGAGACCAGGTGTGATGACCATGCGGGAGGGCTCGGAGACATGGCTGGGCTGTGCCCTTCTGGCACAGTGGGCACTGCCAGTATGCAAAGGGCAGTGGCCAAGAGCAGGGGCCTGAGTAGAGGTCATGATGGGGGTGGGGTCTTGAAGAGGGACCCAATGCCAGCAATCTGTATCAGGGAGTGGGTGGGGAAACATGCTGCCAGTGGATGGATGGGGGGGAGGAGGGAGGAAGATGGGGTGCACTGAGAAATCGAGGAGCACTTTCTAAACGGCGGCCGATCACTTTGCAGCAAAGCTCACTGGCATGTCTGGGCCTACCCCTCCCAGAACCAGCACACAACTCACAAGTCTCGCAAAAAATGATAATGTGGGACGAATGCGGTCCGCACCGTGCCTGACAAATTGGTGCAGATCATTCCTGTTTTCCTGCTTTCATGACACTTGATCATTTTTTTTTGGAAGATTCTGCCCAAAGTCTTTAGAAACTTGAAATAAATGCATGCTATTCAAATATCATCACGCTATTGGAAGCTGTGGCTCATGCCTTATTCAAGCCTTTTCTATTCTGAAAAGTGCACAGCCGAAAGCTCTTGATATTCTTAGTGGAATTCTATGTAAGAACAGCAACTAAAGTTTGACAGATTCCACGCATCGACAACAAGCTCTTGACGTTGCTGGTTTCTTCATAGCTGCAGTAAGCAAAAAAAGTAATAATTATACCTCCACATTAGGTGTGATGATTTTACTTATCCTTCAGATCAGTGCGGAAAACGAGTGAGAAGCGAGGGGCAGGGGTCAGAGTCTAACAGTTCAATGCCTATATTAATTCCTTGGGGAGTTTCAAGTTGCACATTCACTATGCAGTTTGAGGTATAAAGTACAAATTGCTGATAGCTTTACTGGTGACCGGGGTCAGGAGTTTGAATGAGCTAGGCCACTATGCAAAGAGCAGCAAGAGGTCAGTGGAGAGAGGCAATGGTGGGAACAAGTCATATGAATAAACAGACAGCCAAAGAAGTGTAAAATTGGATGCAATCCTTTCTTTAAGTTTAAGATCACAATAGCAAAGATTATAGTATACACCAATTAAAAACGTAAAAAAATGTGGATTATGTTTGCTTTAGTTTTAAAAAAAGGCAAAAATATATATTTGTCAAGAATGTAGTTTTATCAACCAATAAAAATATTGAAGAATTTATAATCTTTTATAACTAAATCAAAATATAATAACAACAAGTTTCTTTTTCAAAGTTCAGTCTAAGGGTACTACAAATTGTGGAACGTTTTATGTCAAGGATATATTAATTCTGTCTTTTAGTGTTCACAGAGTGGGTCGCTTTGTTGGCCTCGCATTTGGAAAATAGCATAGTATGGTACAAAAATGAAAAATAATTGAAATTCTGAACAGTTCAAGCAGCAATGATGGAGAGGGAAACAGAGTTAATGTAGGGAATTTTTGCATCCCACCTGCTATGGGAATCATGGTGGGTGGGATTGGATGGACCATGCAAAGGCTCAATTGACCTTGGGCAAGAGTTTCCAGAAATTAGATGAGCGCATCTGGAAAACATGGTCCAATGTTTCAAGGCAATGGTTTTTCCTCAGAACCGATGAAGACTCTGATGGGAGATAATCCAACTCAAACTTTGGGTTAGATTTTGAGAGCCTGCCTGGCAGGTCTAGAATTACTTAAGTAACAACATTTTGTCACCTTCCAGGCCAGTGTTAAGATGGGAGTTCATGCAAGATGATGGCAATCCGTCCACAAGTGGCAAACAGTTGGTTAAAATAAATGCTTCTTTTAAGGCCAATGATCAGAAGTCAACTGGAATTTGCCAGTTGGCCTTCATGGGGTCCCAGCAGAATGCGAAGGAATTGTCCTCCCAGTGGCAAACTAGCATTCAGGATCAGTTGGAGCATTCTTCCTCACCCTTCCATTCCCTTCCAATAGTGGTCCAGCAACTATGGGCATTTAGTTTTAAGGTCTGCAAAATTAACGAAAGCAATCCTCAATTTCAAGGTTTTTCTTTCCCTTAATTACATTGATAGGCGGCAAATCCTAAAGGTGTACACAAAGATTTGACACTAGGATCTTATTAAAGTTTTCATATAGGCGTTTACCATTGAATGCTTCAAAGTGAAACTGAACAAGGAATGCATTTTTATTTCATGGTATTTTGTAAATTTACTATTGAAATCCAGATATTTAAACAAACAAGTTTTTGCTTTTGGCCTTTGTTCGAGGTTTGTTCACATATGAAGTGCTTGAGGGTCAATAAACATTCATTGGCAGGAACACTCTCTAGCCATCAACTGTCCATTCCTTTGAAAATTATGCTAGATGACTATCTCTGATATAATAAGGGATTGTGACCCTGACATTGGGTGGAGACCTGGATTTGATCCCAAAGTGCAGCCCAAATTAACTCCCGTTTCTCTCTCCATTGATGGTGTCTAGTATTGTTCCAGCATTTTATATGTTTAGTTTTGATTTCCAGCATCTGTAGTATTTTGATTTGGAATGGTGCAATATGGGTTTGACCTATTGGGCTGCACTTTATGAAGATGGTGGGATTCCCATCCCTGTCAGGAAAATCAGGAAAGAGACTGACTGAGTTTGGTTGGATTGCCCCACAGCCATTTAACAGCCGTCTGACACTTAATTAGCTAGAGGCAGTGCTTCAACCCTCATTGAAGAGGAAGTTTAGCCTTCAACACTGTCAGGGCCAATCAAGGGTCAGAAATTCTCAGTTCTCCTGAACCACCAGGAACAGTGGCCACTGCTGAGACTGCAGTGAGACCTTGAAGAAGATGAGCCAGGCACCTGGAACAAGATGAGTCCAGGGTCTCACCAGGGCCAGCTTAGCAGCCTATAAATGGGGATGGGTTTGGGGTGGACAGAGCAGAGGAAGGTAAATACAAGGCTAGAAATGGTGGTTTGGAGAAAGGGACCTCAATGGACACAGGGCCCTAACTGGCAGCTCGACCCCCTTACATAGTACCATAGAATGTCCATAGTGCAGTATGAGGCCATACAGCCCATCATGTCTGCATGAATTTTCTGAATGAATATCTCCCCCCCCTAACTCACCTCTCCACCCTATCTCCACATCCCATGCACCCAGAGAAAATGCACACAGAATCCCTGTCCCCCGACCTGCATTTAGGGCACCATCTTGAGATTTATAGCACCAAGGGAATTTGCTGTATTTTGAGATTTTACACCACAGTTTGGGTTTTTAATAACACAAGGGTATGAAGGGGTACAGGTCAAAGTGAGTTTTGATACAACCAAGATCAGGGTGGAGGAATCAATTATAGAGGGCATAGGTTTTAAATGCAAGAGGCAAGTTTAAAGAAGATGTACGGGGCAGTTTTTTATCGGGAGGGTGGTGGAATTTGGTGCCGGAGAGGTAGTGGAAGCACGTATGATAGTGGCTTTTAAGGGGCATTTTGATAAATACATGAATCGGATGGGTATAGAGGGATATGGTCCCAGGAAAGGTACGAGGTTTTAGTTCAGGTGGACAACATGGTCAGTGCAGGCTTGGCGGGTCAAAGGACCTGTTCCTGTGCTGTAATTTTCTTTGTTCTTTGTTCTAATAGATGGTGGAACAGGCTCAAGGGGCTGAATGACCTCTTCTGATCCAATATTCTGTGCTATGTTCTGGTGGAAGAGCATTACATTTAAATGTTGGGTTTTTAAAACAAAGTGAACTCAGATAGTTTGAAAAGAATTGAGATAAGGATTGGGTAAAATTGTAATAAATGATTTCCTTGAACAGAAAACCGGTAAGCAATTCATTAGCTCGTCTTGAGAATCGACCGCCTTGGGAATCTGCAGATCCAGCTTTTCTAATGATTTGTACTCAATTTTAATAATATTTTTAAGAGTAGGGCCTCTGTTGCCGACTCTGCTAAGTTTACAAATGATCAGGAAAATAGCAGGTACCTGTACCAATAACGTGCTTAGATGGCACTCACCCTCCCTCAGGTCAAATACTGTTCCCAGTCATGTGAAGATTCAAAACATTTGCAGCATTTCAAGCTCCATGCCAAGATCCAGACTCCACAAGTAATCCCTGCATATAGTGTTGAGGATCTGATGCACTTACTCTGATTAGGTGTACAGGCTGATAATGAACGTTTACTTTAGGTTAGAGATATAGGAACTCTGAAGGTTAGCAGTCCCTATCATCAGTCCTGCCCTCCTACTCCCAAGCTTTTGCTTGGAGTTTGGCTCTTCTCCCAGAAGTCCAGAATTAAACTTTGGGACGGATACATTATATTTGGCTCCTGACTAATTTATGATTCTCTGACTGAACTCCTACTGGAGTTATGTCAAGACAGCGCTGGAAGGGGTACTCTTATAAGCCCATTATTTATTTGATTATACTGAAGTATGATAACTTATAATTTTCAATTAAAGACTTATGCAAAGACAACTAATGGGCTTAAAGCTAATTCAGTTAACAAGTCCAATTTTAGCAGTAACTATCACTGGCCCAGAATCTGCTGTTTAACGCGGATGCTGTTTAAGTTTAATGGGTATTTAACCAGCAATTTATGGCGACAAAGAGATATGCTAGAGGCTGCAAATAACCACAAATTGCTGGATGATTTGCACTGTCAGCCTCATGAAAATGGCAACTCACCATGTAGCCCTCTATGAGCTTCAGCAAATTGCTGCATTTGTGCTATTAAAACAAATTAAACTCACTAAGAAAGAAAATGGAAGTTGGCACTTAATGACGTACAGACTGTTTTAATGACAACAGTTATATTCCTGCGCTGCCATCTACACTATCTAGCCCTGACGGAGAACAATTGACACCGCACAACCTGTTTACACGATGCACTAAATTATTTCGAGAAGATTTTTTCAATTTTAAATTTACATTTATTTCTTACTTTTTTTTTTGTCTCTTTTTTTCTCCCTCTCTTAATCCAATCTTTCTTTGCCTTTCTTTATTGCTTTCTCCGTGTCTAATTTGACTGTAATTCACTCTATTTCCTTCTTGGCCCTTCCTTCTTTTTCTGCTACCCTTTTAATCTCCTTGGTTAAGGAAGTTGTCCATTGGCCCCATCATTCACCGAGGTCCCAGATGCTCCTCTGATTTTGTCTTGCCATTACCAATCTCGCATTTCCAGCAATTTGCAATGCAAACTGTTTTTCTAGCTGGTGGGCGAGGAAAAGAAATGCTACAAATAACTCATGCCACGAGATACCCGGCTCCAGCAAGTTCTGGATCATCATGCTTACTTGTGCTACAGTACAGCTCCCCTGCACATTAAAAATTCATAACTTATAAAAATACACAGACTTCACAATTTTTCAAACTTCAGTCTCCTTCATTTAGCAATGCTCAAATCTCATCAGGCTGTTGGTAAAAAAAAACCTGGGTCGTCAAAAGCGTTATCAGATAAGCACAGGTCTATTAAGCAAAATATTTGTGCTTCTTTGAACTTTATATTACCAATTTAACAGACATGGTCTTCATTGTGTTATGAATCAAACTTCAATACCACCACTTCATTTATCAAAAAGTCTGGGCAATCATATGCAGAGGATGAAAAACTCCCTTGGGGAAAAGAGCTCCTTAAATTTGCAATCATGTATTGAGACTTCTAACGCAGTCTCTTGTTTTGCTTAGGACCAGAAAATGAACTAGCTGTGTTGCATCTTTCTTGATCTGCCACCATGCCCCAAGGATTAGAGACTCCACCTGAGCTTGTTTTACAAGCGTAACTGAAAAAAATTAATCTCTCCTGGCAGTGTTCCCACTGGGATACTTATGAATAATGATTTCACTTTCTTGCTTGCCCTCCCTGTCCAGTGGCGAAACCACTCTTCTCCAACACCATGGATAAGGCAGCGGAAGATAAAATTCCAGCTGTGGATTAGCAGGCAGTCAGGGATCCATCTGCTCTTTCTGGCTGAATTCTGAGTGCTGAATTACTGAAGCATGATTAAATGGGATAGTGTTGCTTCTCTGATAACTGGGTACTTTAGCTTATTTTATTCACACAAACGGTGTACAGTAGAAGACATTTCTTTGATCACTGATCAGAAAATACATATTTCAATCAAACTTTTACCATACAACAATACAAGATATTTTATCATTAGAAAGCCCATTTACTGCTGCAAACAATATCCAATCTCTCTCGGTCAACTGCAGCAGGTGTGATTAAAATGATAGGGTTAATTTCAAAAAGCGTAGCAAAATGAAAAATGTTAAAAATTTTTTTAAAAATAAATTCATGCAACAATGTTATTGCGTTACCACAACTGGTTAGCACAGCTGCCTCACAGTGCCAGTAAACCACGTTTGATTGCTGGTTTGCTTCACTGCCTGTGCGGAGTTTGCATGTCCTCACCATGTCCGTGTGGGTTTACGCCAGATGCTCTGCTTTCCAAAAGATACGCTGGTTAGGTGCATCGGCCATGCTAAATTCTCACTCGTTGTAACTGAAGAGGTGCCTGAGTGTGGTGATTCAGGGATTTTTACAGTAACTTCATTGCAGTGTGCATGTAAACCTATTTATGACACTAATAAATAAATAAACTCTAACAACAAATATAATTGGAAAATGCCCACCTCTGAGCCACTGACCTGCTCTGAGTTTCTACAAAAAAACACCTCCTGTCTCAAAAAAGAACAAAAGTCTTTTACTGCTTATTTTGTGGAAATAAGCATGCTCAAATCAAAATCAAATTGGAAAATATCTAGGAGAGATTACAAATTGAAAATCCAACAACAACATTTATGTAGAAAATATTTCAGCGAGATGGGGGGTGATGGAAGGAGAAAGAAAATATATATATATTACATCACATATAGCATATTCTGGGAAAGAATGACCCACGTCAGTGCCCTGATCACGTTTACTGGACCTACAGCAGCCTGCCTTGATTCGTTCCAAATAGGAACCTCTTCTCTGCCTAACTTGCAACAGCGCACTCACAACTGCAGCCAAAAAGTATGAGGCACACAGACATTTATTTTTTGCTAATGAGCTTGTTTGGGCACAGATAAAACAATGCTGATGATTTGATGCCTGGCTCCGTAAGTTGCTGCAGGCTGTTAAATCTTACAGACTGCCTATCCCCTGAGGCCAGTCTGCCAAGCAGAGCCATTCCTAATGTCTGAGGCTTGCCAACAATATTTCAATGAGTTTGACTCTGACAAAAAAAATCAACCAGTTCAACACTCAGCACATTCACAGCCTGTATATTTCACACTGCTCCACTTCTGGCTGCGTCTAGTCCACTCAGAAAATACAAATTCTTCACATTTTGAACAGACTTATGATGAATGAATAAATATATATACAAAAAACTTGTTATCATATAAAACAGTATGGAATTAGGTTGATACAGAACTGATGGAAACCATTGTCTCATTGTGAATGTGTTGAATGCTTTGCAAATCTGATTGTAACTCTTTTCTGCTCAGGGATGAGCTAGTTGTCCTTTAAGGACTATGGCTCTAAAGATACTTCAATGGTACAGCAAGTTTATTTAGAATCATACAGCACAGAAGAGGTTCTTCGGCCTATCGAGTCTGCACTGACACATTAGAACCATCTGAATTTACACCTAATCCCATCTGCTAGCAGTTGGCCCATAGCTTTGAATGTTCTGATGTGCCAAGTGCTCATCCAGATACTTTATAAATGATGTGAGGCAACCCACCTTCTCTACCCTCCCAAGTAATGCATTCCATCACCACCCTCTGGGTAAAAACGTTTTTCCTCACATCCCACTTCAACCTCTTGCCCCTCACCTTGAACCTCTGTCCCCTCGAGACTGAATCTTCAATTAAGGGAAGCAGCTGCTCCAAATCCAGCCTGCCCATGTCTCTTATAATCTTGTACACCTCGAGCAGGTCGGCTTTCAGTTTTCCTTGCTCCACTGAAAAAAAATCCAAGCTTACGAAACCTCTCTTCATAACTTAAATACTCCATCCCAGGAAGCGTCCTGGTGAATCTCCCCTGCATCTCCTCCAGTTCAATCACATCCTTCCGATAATGTGGCAATCCTAACTGCGTACAGTACTCCACCTGTGGCCTTACCAAAGTTCTATACAACTCCATCATGACTTCCCTGCTTTTATAATATATGCCTCAATTAACAAAACGTCCCAAATGCTTTTTCACCACCCAATTAAAATGCCCTTCCGCTTTCAGAGATCTGTGGACAAACATGCCACGGTCCCTTTTTTCCACTGAAGTAGCCAGAGTCCTACCATTCATTGAGTACTTTCTTGTCAAATTACACCTTCCAAGGTATATCACCTCACACTTTTCAGGGTTAAATTCCATCAGCCACTTCTCTGCCCATCTGATCATTCTGTCTATATCTTCTTGAAGCCCAAGACACTGCCCCACTGTTAACGTCCTGTTCAATCTTTGTGAATCTGCAAACTTACTAAGCTGAGTCATCAATGACTCAGGGGGCCTAACATGGATCTCTGTGGTATGCCACTGGACAATGGCTTCCAGTCACGAAAGAAGCCATCTGTTGTCACCCTCTGTCCTCTGAAACCGAGCCAATTTTTAATCCACTTCATCAAATTACCCTATATCCCATGTGAATTTATCTTCTTTACAATCTTCCATGTGGAACTTTGTCAAAGGCTTTGCTGAAATACATATAAACTGTATCAACTGCACTACCCTTGTCTATGTACCTCCTCAAAAAAAAAATCAATCAAATTTGTTAGGCATGGCCACCCTCTGATGAAGCCATGCTGACTTTCCCTGATCAAGCTTTGTTACTCCCAAATAGAGACAGGTGCTCTCCTTCAGAAGTTTCTCAATAGTTTCCCTACCACTGACATGAGACTACTGGTGTGTAATTCTCTGGTTTATCTCTACAACCTTTCTTAAAAAGCAGAACCACATTAGCTGTTCTCCAATTGTCTGGCAACACATCATGACCAGAGGGAATTGAAAATTTGGATCAGTGTCTGCAATCTCCTCCCTTGCCTCCCATAGCAGCCCAGGGCACACTTCATCTGGATCTGGATATTTATCAACTTTTAAAGCTGCTAACACCTCCAACATCTTATCCTTCCCCATGTCAATTTGCTCAAGAACCTCACAGTCTCTCTCCCCGAATTCCATACTATCATCCTCAATCTTTTGGGTGAAGACAGATGTGAAGTATGTTTTCAACACTCTACCAATGTTCTCTGACTGCCCCCACAGATTGCCCCCTTGATCCCTAATGGGCCCTACTTGTTCTTTGATTATCCTCTTCCCATTGATATACTTATAGAATATCTTGGGATTTTCCCTAATTTTATCATCCAGAGCTTTCTCAAATCCCCTCTTTGAATTCCAAATTGCTTTTCACACTGCACTTTCTATACCTCATTAATGCCTCCACTGATTTGCGCCGCCCCCCCCCCCCCCCCCTCCCCGCCACCCTTGTACTTTTTAAAAGCCTTTCTTTTCCTTCTCATTATATCCTTGAATATCTCTGGTCATCCACGGTTCTCTGGGCTTGTTATTCCTACCTATCACTGTGGAAGGAACATGTTGGGCTTTCACTCTCCCTATTTCTTTTATGAATGACCCCCCCCACAACTGCTCTTCAGTAGATTTCCCATTAGTAGCCGTTCCCAGTCTACCTTGGCAGACCCTGACTTACTCAGTTTACTGAAATCCTGTCCCTCCCAATTCAAAATGTTTTTTTTTTGCAGCTTGTCTATTTCCTTGTCCAAAAGAAGCTTAAATTGTACCGTGGCACAATTAATTTAGAATCTGACAGCTGTACAGATCGGGAAGGTATTAGGTTCAACATCCAATCAATACAACCTTAGTGAAATCAGCCTGAATGATGGGTTCTGTAAATTACTTTAGTGTTTCTGGGTTAGGAATGGGGAAAAAGGGCCAAACTTCTTGCTTCATATTATTGAAAGATTCAGTTTGCAGGTCACATCTGGGGAGGATCAGGGCCAGCAGTGGTCCTCCGTGGTATGTTGTCTGTCAAAATCTGGTGCCTAGGCTTCGAAATGAACCACAACCTAGAGGGCAAGGTAGAAGATGTCGCCCACAACTTATGGATTTGTGCTAACCAAAAAGTCAACGGCAAGAAACAAAATAAATGACATGTTTCAAAAATTACTACAAAATAAGCTAAACATGATTGGAAATCACTTAACATGTCAAGGATGATACAGGTAGCAATTGGAAGAGAAAAACAAAATGGATATGCAGCTAAGCATATGTGATCACTGTGTTCCACTGCTACTGAGACTGTTTCTGTGTAAAGTACACAATGTGAAGATAGGATTATTAAATTTAACTCTAGCATATGTGGTACAGAGACATCAAGGAGGCAACTGAAGTTTAGGCGGGTCAAATGACTTTACTGTTTTCTGCACTGGCCCACAACAGCAATCAGAGAACAATTTGGTGCTGTTTATGAAGGTCAGCGCAGCATGGAGGCAGAGGCAGGAACTAGTCTGCCCTGGTAGAGTGGGAAATAGTGCATCAGGAGCAGGTAGCACAAAGGCAGATACCTGTCACAATCATCCTGAAGTCTCTGGCAAACAGAGGACTGCCTTGTGGACATCACTCATTTGCAACCAGCTTTGATGCTGATGTTATTTCTTACTGGAGTGATACAAGATCGAATGGCCTGATAGGATGCCAACAGGCAGCTGTTTTAACAATATAAATGGTGTTTGTGCCACTTACCACCACTGGGAGAATTGCAATGGGATTTTATCCCAACGGGTTTTTCACTTTTGTTTCCAACAGATTCATGGCACCCACCTGTTACCAAACCTGCTGCAGGATAACTGGGAGAATTCCGCCTGACAGTACAACCACTGAACCACAACTGAAAAAAGGTATACTTTTTATTTCTTTTTTATTTTTTATTTCTTTTTAAGCCTCTAATTATAAAATAAATTGCAATTAAAACAATTAGTGACCAAAGCAGCCTCCTGCTCAGTCAGAGCCCTTAACTAATTAAGTAGGAAGCATACATAACTCCAATGAAGTGAACTGTGCCATTATAATATATCCATTATGCCAAAATTGCAAATATACAAATTTTAAGGTTCTCATGTCAATACAACATCCATTTCTCAACACATATTTTATATACAATTTCTACATTTGGCCAAGACATTGCTGCAATGGATTTGAGATTCCAACAAATGGAGAACATGTTGGAAATCCTCAGCATCTTGTACTCACCGTTAGAATGGACAGCAGGTCCTCCAAGCAACAATCTGCTTTCATCTGACTCCTGAACATTCTCATGGTTTGGTGCTTCAGGTAATAATAAGAGGCTATACGGCCTAAATCCAGTGACTGGAGGCTGCGACTGTCCTATGAGCCAGAAATATGCACAATTAGAGAATAATTTATTTTTAAAAACACATTCAGAATGAAAAGTCCAAAACATTCTTTTAGAACTTGAGGTTTTTTTTTGTTTCCTATTGGGCAGTAGCTTAAATGGGAACATTATCTGCCTGTTATAAACTATTCTGATTTTCAGCAGATTATTTTTTTGGTAAGTGAGTTGGTCTACCAGGTTGCCATCCAGATTATAGACAGAAATTTACTCCTTGATGTCAACAAATAACTGAAATTATATAACATTTTATAACCTTAGCTAGTTAAAAACTTAATTGAGTATGGGGAAATTACAATGGGTAGAGTTTTACAGGCCATTCCTCTGGCGGGATCTTTTGGCCCCGCCGAAATCAGTGGGCTTTGAAATGACTTGCTGCATTTTCCAACCCTGCTCCCATTGCGACAGGGCCATAAAATTGCACCCCACATTTTCTAAATTCACTTTCAAAGATGGATAAGATTTCATGGATAAAGAAAGGCCAAAGAAAATATTCTTGAGACTGACACACAAAAAGCTGTTGATATACTTTACATAAAGAATGAAGTGTGGTACTCCATTAAAAAAAAGAATGAACACTGCTTCTCCTATCCTTCTTTAGAAATGAATCTCTGCTCATATCATAGCCTCTGGATGAGGTGATTGAATGTATATATTCTGGAAAACATTCACATGTACAAGTGGGACATACTGAACATCCAAAATACATTTTGCTCTTGGGACATCTTCCACCAAATCAGGCCATGCTAAAGAACTTTGCAGCCAATTTACACACAGTAAGGTCCCATAAGCAGCACTGTGATAACAATCAATAGCATGTTTTCTTTCCGTGATGCTAGATGAGGGATAAATATTAGCTAGAACTCAAGTCTCAGTGCTCAGCTTCCTGGACAGGACTGGTATCCACAACGTTCTGACTCAGAGGAGAGCAAGAGCACTGCCACTGAGTTACAGCTGATACTTAGAAAAGTTAAGTGAATATTGATTTACTTTTGAAGTGAATATTCACTTATTAGGACTGAATATGCAACCCTGCCACTAGGCAATTAATTCCTCCTGAACTGGTAACAATAAAAATAGATATTCAATAAGGAAACTTATGATGCATGTCAGGCTCATAGCAAAGAAGCAAAACATACAGAACTCAAAAAGTTCAGGGGGAATTGAAAATAAACAATAGGACAAAGAGAATGTATGAAATAGATGTGAGAATATTACAAAAGATGTTCCCTTTTGTTAAAATATAAATAGCAAAAGAAGGGTGAGGCTGACTGGGAACCAAAAAGACTATCCTGTTGTGGATGCAGGGGGCATAGCTAAGGTCCTAAATTTGCACCAGCCTTTAGTAAAGAGGAGGAGGCTGCCAACATCATATAATAGTACAGACTTGAATAGGACGAAATTGAAATTAAAGAATTCAAAAGGCTGATAGTGTTCAAAGTTTAAATGTATCATAGCACAGCCTGCATCAGAAACATTCAGGCAGGTGAATCCTACTTTGCGATGCCGAGTCTGAGTTTTAAGGCAACTTAATTTTGATTCCCTAGGGTTGTACAGAATAGGAGGAGGTCACCGTGTTTGTACAGGGTCACAAGTCATCCCACTCATATGCCCCTTCCCCACACACCCGTAAATATTTTCTCTTCCAACTATTTTATCCAGCCTCCTTTGGATAGATGCTAAGGTAGGACTGAAGGTTGGCTGCCAGTAGCCTAAACTCATCACCCATGGGGTTGAGATGAGCAAACCAGCACCTCTCAGCTCCATGTTCATCAAGGGTCCATATTTTCTTTGTTGTAAATCTCCAATTGCACCCTACAATGGCACTGACATTGGTGATAGTGATGGCAACAACCTCAGAGCGAACCAACCTTGGAGAGAAGAAATCTCAAAAGATGCTTCTTAATTGCAAATGCAAACATTTAACCCCTATTTCAGTTTGTGGACATTGGATGCAGGTGGGAGACAAGGGAACAGAGATGTCAGAGAGTCACAGATGTTTACAAAAAGGTCCTTGTACCTTTTTGTACTATGAAGCTAGTCTCAATTGCCTGTGTTTGCTACATATCCATTATATACCCATCTTACCCAAGTAACTGTCTAAATGCTTTTTAAAAGACAAAATTGTACCTGCCTCTACTGCTACTTCTGGCAGCTCATTCCAGATATTTACCACCCTGTGTGTGGAAAAATTGCCCTTCTGGACCTTTTTGTATCTCTCTCCTCTCAACTTAAACCGATGCTCTCCAGTTTTAGGCTTCACTACCTTTGGGAAAAGATGTTGAAGTATCTATACCTCATCTAAGCCTCTCACTAATTCATAGATCTCGATACAAATCACCCCTAAGTCTCATACACTCTAGGGAAAAAAGTCCCATGATATCCAGCCTCTCCTTATAACTCAAACCATCAAGTTCCAGTAGCATCCAAGTAAATCTTTTCTGCACTCTTTCTAGTTAAATAATATCCTTTCTATAATAGGGTGACCAGAACTTTACACATTATTCCAAGTGTGGCTTTTAGCCATCTCTTATACAACTTCAACAAGATGTCCCAACTCCTGTATTTATTATTCTGACCAATGAAACCAGGCATGCAAATGTTTTCTTCACCATCCTGTCCACCTGTGACTCCACTTTCAAGGAACTATGAACCTAACCTGTACTCTAGATCTCTTTGTTCTACAACTCCTGACAAAGCCCTACCATTAACTGAATAAGTCCTGCCCTAGTTTAATCTACCAAAATGCATCACCTCACACTTACCTAAATTAAGGTCCATCTGCCATTCATCAGCGCGCTGGCCCAATTAATCAAGATCTCATTGCAATCCTAAGTAACTTCCTTCTCCATTCACTATGCCATCAATCTTGGTATCATCTGCAAACTTACTGATCCTGCCCCCTAAATTCTCATTCAAATCACTGATATAAATGACAAACAACAGTGGACCCAGCGTAGATCCCTGAGGCACACCACTGGTCACAGGCTTCCAGTTTGAAAAACAACCCTCTAAATGTTTTTTTTCTGTTTCTCTTGTTTGCCCTTAATTTTTTTTTCATGTTTGCCCTTAGTTAAAAGGCTGGCAGGAAGCATATGTGCACACTTCCAGCTGAATCTCTCTATCTCTAAACTAGGAAATGCAGTTTTTAAAAAATATCTATTAACATTAAGCACAAGAGAAAAAAAATGTGAGAAAAAGACATTAGTTTTATAATGACAGTTTTACCTCCCCTACTGAAATACAGTAGGAACATTCCAATTCTGCAAGAGACTTCTCCACAAGGTTGCTAAGATATCTGTTCATGGTGTCATGGTTAATATCATCTAGGTTGTAATAACTGTAGGAAAGATTATATCATAAAAAAGTATTAGAAATCAAAATGCACTGTTGAATTACGCTTCACCATGTTCAATGCAATCCTGACATACAATTTCTTTAATGACTTCAAATTTAAATCAATCCCATTAAAACATTAACCAATGTTTAAGAACATGTTTACCTAATCTGTTACTGTACTTGCATGTACACTAACTGCATCCTTAGAGAGACGAAGGATGAGAGGTGACCTGATAGAGGTGTAAAAGATGTTGAGAGATATTGATCAAGCGGATTCTCAAAGGCTATTTCCCACGGCTGAAATGGCTGCCACAAGAGGACACAGGGTTAGGGTGCCACGGAGTAGATACAGAAGAGATGTCAGGGGTAAGTTTTTCACTCAGAGATGGTGGGTGTGTGGAATCAGGTGCCAGCAGTGGTGGTGGGGGCAGATTCGATAGGGTCTTTTCAGAGACTTTTGCATTAGTACATGGGACTTTGTAAGATAGAGGGTTATAGGTAAGCCTAGGAGGTAGGGACATATTTGGTGCAACTTGTGGGCTGAAGGGCCTGTTTGTGCTGTCGTTTTCTATGTTCTATTAAAACATTAACCAACCTTTAAGAATATGTTTACCTAATCTGTTACTGTACTTATATGTACACTAGTTAAAATGGTGGAAATTGACAACACATGTCCCAAGACAGCACAGCATGTGCTTCTAATATCTCAGTGGAATAACAAGCAGTTACATATTATCTTTGATATCAAATTATATTACTTTAAAGGGAAATACTATGTTATGCACTTCTAAACGAGGGCCAAAACATTAACTTTATGATAAAGGAGGACAGCTTCCTTCATTTCTTCAATTTTTTAAAAGTACTTTATATCTTGGTTGCATTATCAGGGATACCTCATGGTATTGGCAGCAGATTATATCCCCCCACCCAGTACCACAGAGTCAATGAATTTGCTTTGCTGGGAAGACTCACAAACGCATTTTTGTTGCAAAGTATGCCATTCGGTTTAAGCATGAGCAATTGATTGTCTACACTGTATTCTCCAAGAAGTGATAAATGAATGATATGGTCAACAATCTCCCCAATACTAATGAAAATCAGTGATGTGCAAGAGACCAGAATTGCAAGAATGTCAACATCTCGGTGGGTCTCTACAATAAAGATGACATATTACATTAGAATCATAACAGAAAAAAAAACACACCTCTAATCAACATATCCAAAAGACAGACAATTGATGTGAGAGGAGCAGTATACGGTAACTAATCACTTTAAGTTTCAATATCCTCTGGATTCATAACTCAAGGGTTCACAACAGAATTAGGAATATGAGCAGCATATTGAGTGGTGGCTGTTTTATTACACATGGGTACAGGCAAAACACCTGAAATTTCCTGTGGAGTGATAACAGTTACTGCCTGAGCATTAATCATTAACTCCTAAACCATCTTTATTAACCACTGAAGCATCAATGATACAAGCTGGTTGAGGACGCTTCCCTTTCTTTGGAATAGTTCCTGTGATTTTACTATTGCAGGATGATTAGGAACTCCTTCATCACTGATGGTGAAAAGTTTGAATCCATCAACAGTCCAGTATTTATGAGGAGACTGAATTTCCCGATTAAACAGTTTGGTCTGGTTAATCTAGTCAAAGAACAACATTGCTGTTTGCTAACAAGCCATCTAGGCTTGAATATTTTATCGTAGGCTTTAATGGTTTGCCCAGTTGCTATGGTCAATCTTCTTAATAGTCTCACACTCCATTTGCAGATGACAGAAAGTTGGGTGGGAGGCTAAGCTCTCCTTTGGGTGAGTACGATGCAAATATCCTTCAGTCTGATTTGGACAAACTGAATGAGTGGACAAATGATTGGCACATGCAATATCATTTGGATAAATGTGAGGTTATCTACTTCAATAGCAAAAATGGAAAGGCAGATTATTATCTGAATGGCCATAAATTAGGAGATGGGAATGTGCAATGAGACCTGGATGTCCTTGTACACCAGTCACTGAAGGTAAGCATGCAGGTGCAGCAGGCAGTAAAAAAGAAAAGTGATACTTCGGTTTTCATAGAGAGAGGATTCAAGTATAGGAACAGGGATGTCAAGATGCAATTGGAGGGTCTACACCTGGAATATTGTGTGCAGTTTTGGTCTCCTTACCTGAGGAAGGATGTTCTTGCTCTAGCGAGTGTGTGCAGAAAGTTTATCTTTACTGATTCCTGGGATGGCATGACTGACATACAAGGAGAGGTTAAGTCGGTTAGAATTGTATTCGCTGGAGTTCAGAAGAATGATGGGGTATCTCATAGAAACCTACAAAATTCGAACAGGGCTAGAGACGGTAGATGCAAGAAGGATGTTCCTGATGATGGAGATGTCCAGAACTAGGGGTCACAGTATGAGAATACAGGACAGACCATTTAGGACAGAGCTAAGGAGAAATTTCTTCACCTGGAAAGTGGTCAGCCTCTGGAATTTGCTTTCACAGAAAGTAGTTGAGAACAAAACATTGAATGTTTTCAAGAAGCAGTTAGATATAGGACTTGAGGCAAAGGGGATCAAAGGATATGGGGAGAGCGGGGGGGAAGCAATGCCCAGATTCCATAAACAAATAAAAAAAATCCTTCCCAACCATTAGTTTTGACTCATTGAAGCAGTCTCTTTTATCATTGTCTCCAAAGTTTTAATAACCAAGGAACAAATGTGAAGAAAATATTTTAAAAATGCAGTTATGATGATAATTTTTCCACTGTGTGGTTCACAGAAATATTCTTTAATTCCTGGAGACTCTAGAACAATATGGAGCATTGACAGCCTCACAAGTTGTATAATCTTACATTTAGGCCTAACACCACATTATGCCTTATGCCTAGAGTCTAAGTTATCAGTAGGGATCCCAAAATAAAATAGATTCCATGCTTTAGGAGAACCTAAATGCTTTTTAGCACTGGCCGATAGAACATCAAAGATTCCCGACGAAGATTGGTTAGAGATGGTGTAAACTAAGATCAAGCAAAAAAAAATTCTAGAGAGAAATGAAAATGGTGAGATTAGATTGCGAGATTGCAAGAAGTTATATTTTTGGTAAACTATAAATGCAAGATAATGTATTTACTAAATCGAACTAGGGCAGAATCATAGCATCCTATATTTAGCCCCTCAAGTCTGCATCAACCACAATTCTACCCAGGCCTTTTCCCCAAAATCTTATGCATTTATCCTAGCTAATCCCCCTGACACTCTGGGGCAATTTAGCATGGCTATTCTGTCTAACACGCAGATTTTTAGAATGTGGGAGGAAACTTGAGCACCCAGAGGAAACTCACATAAACACAGAGAGAATGCGCAAACACCACATAGACAGTGACCTAAACCGGGAATTGAACCTGGATCCCTGGTACAGTGAGGCAGCAATGCTAAGCACTATACCACTGTGCTGCCTGTAAGTACTCAGTTAATGGATAGGGCACTAACGGGATTTACAGAACAATGAGATCTAGGAGTACAGGTTCATAGCTCCTTAAAAGTGGAGTCGCAGGTGAACAGAGTAGTGAAGAAGGTATTCAGAATGTTTTGTTTCACTAGTCAGAACACTGAATACAAGAGTTGGGAGATCTTGCTGAAGTTGTACAAGGCATTGGTAAGGCCACACTTGGAATACAATTCTGGTCACCTTATTGTAGAAAAGATATTATTAAACCAGAATGAATACAGAAAAGATTTCTTAGGATGTCACCAGGACTTAATGGTTTGAGTTGTTAGGAGGGGCTGGATAGATTGGGACATTTTTCCTTGGAGTGTAGAGGAAGCTTAGAGGTGATCTTATGGAGGTCTAAAAAAATAATGAGGGGCATAGTTAGTCAACATCTTTTCCCAAAGGTAGGGGAGTTAAAAATAGAAGGCATAGGTTTAAGGTGAGAGGGAATAGATACAAAAGGGTCCACAGGGACAGTTTTTTCAGAAAAAGGGTGGTGAATGTCTGGAGCGAGTTACCAAAGGTAGTCATAGAGATGGGTCTAAATGTTTTTAAAAAACATTTAGACACTTACATGGTTAACACTGGTATTGAGGGATATGGGCCGAATGCAGGCAATTGGGACTAGCTTAATGGTACAAACTGGGCATCATGAACAAGTTTAAAGTTTATTTATTTCAAAGTTTACTTCTTAATCACAAGTAGGCTTACATTAACACTGCAATGAAGCTACTGTGAAAATCCCCCAGTTGCCGCACTCTTGCGCCTGTTTGGCTACAGTGAGGGAGAATTTAGCATGGCCAATGCACCTAACCAGCACCTCTTTCAGACTTTGGGCCAAATAGTCTGTTTCCATGCTGTAAACTCTATGAATCTCTGACTCTATCCTCGGGAATGGAGATAAAGAAGTTGAGGAAGGGAAGATTTAGAGTTGGTCCATATGAAGTTGAGAGAAGGATGTAGACATGTGAATGCTGGCAGGGAAAATGCAAATAATGTTTTTTTTAAATCTGTTAAGTAGTTAAATTATTGCCTGCTGGGTGATATAAAAACATTTTTCTGTTACATGCTGCTTTTCTTTGAATGGTTGAACTTCACACTTGTTTTAGGGAAGTGTGGAACTAGGGACACTCTAATAGGGAATTATCTGCAGGCTCAGCCTGTGAAGATCATTTACCTGTTGTTCTCCAGTTAGCAATAATCTGCCCAGTCCCTTTGGACAGCTGTTTCATTGTACACCCCAGCAACAGACTAATTGACTTGTCTTATCATTTCCTTTAAATAGACATTTTATTATACACCCTAGTAACAGGAGTAATTGAGTTGTCAGAAGCTTCAATTTAAAAGGCTAGCCTCACAGGGTTCCTCAGCATACGGCTCATAACCTGCATGCAAGCAGGGCTGAATATTTACACTGCTGTTAACAGGTGCTGAGATGTTAAATGATTCTAATAGCTAGGGGCGTACTGAGAGAGCCAGCAGGATAAGAATTATAGCCCTGTTTGAACACAACAATTACTTGTCCCAAGAGACAAGTCAAAATCAGAGGCAGTTTTGTACTAATAGCTGCTAGCACATGGGGTAGACTGGCTGACTTCCATTAGTAGTCTTCTGAGAAACACAGGAACAACTCCCCCCGGTATAATAAACATGTATAATCAAAATTTCAAACATACCTATAAAACCATCAACAGAGTGGTGCCGAGATGACATTATTCTTTTAGATTTAATAGATAAACTTGTAACACATTCAGCGATTGCAAAATCTATTATTTGAAGAATAACTGCAATGGGAGGCATGATGACAGCTAAAACAGGCAAAAGCAAACTAAACTACAGAATAAACTCTAGCCTTGATGTTTTCCATCGATACAATGTGAAACACTCAAAATATTCTTCATGAAGGTAATGAAAGAAAATCAGAGATGCCTGAGAGAGGGAAGAAAAAGGGATAATGTGTCAAAGCTTCAAGGCAGTGCAGCACAGATTAGGAAACAGGTCTGTGAGCCTTCATGGTTCCCCCCCCCACACCTTCTCAGTGAGTTCCAGATGTCAACTAAGGCACCGTAGAAAACAGGGTATGGACGCCAGGCACACTCTTACAGTTTCAGTTAAGTCTTTAAACATGACGTCACTGACAAGGGTCAAAGCAAGATCAAACTGTGCTACGGCAAGGCAAGAGGACAGCAACAAAAGGGAAACAAAACAAAAATGAAAACTTTGAATCTTTCATTTTATCAGGATTTTAGTGTTCAACACAAGCATTTCATTCCAAATAGAATGGCCATTTTGTGGATAAGTGTCTGACATGGTGCTGGACTAACACAGACCAGGGTCTGGATTGTCAATTTGGTATTGGGAAACAGATGCCTGGATTATTTCTCAGTCCTGATCCCTTGTTGCATCAGTGTTGGTGATAAAGTGCAATTTTCAAATGCAAAAGGCCGAATTAGCTTGGGTCGAATTTGTACCCAGATTGTAGCATCGAGAACAGCCTGGAGGCAGAACACAAATTAAGGCGGTTCTTTGAAAAGACAGATGGCTGGGTTTGCTGTCTACTAAGGACATGTTACAGGAAGTTGTGTGGACAAGTGTCCACTGGCAATGTCAAGGTTTACCAATACCTCCCCTGAGGCTTTGAGTTGACAGAAGAGGTCATAGCAAGACAAGAAATTCTTTTCCTGGTGTCTGACAGATGAAAGTCACTTCAAGAGACCAAAACAGCCTGGATGGATATGACTACAGAAAACATCAGTAGCAGCGTAACACAGCTTTAATGACCTGCCAATGTGGGTGACAAGTGGGATCTGAGTGATAGGCCTGTAACTCTCTGCAGCAGTACGCACACAAACTGAACAGAGTCTCCATAGTTCACCCTAAAATTGTCAGAATAAGTGCCTAGTTGCATCACTGAGACGTCAACCATGCTCACATAAGGGGAGATAATTGGGAGGGGAACACCACGGGAGTGCAGTAGATCATATCAATATTATGCTAGAATAGACAAGAGACTCCTGGACAAGGATATATGTGCAAATGTTGGGTGGGACATGATTTAGTACATCGATTATGCATCCTGGACTCAAATTGCATGTAGATTATGTTGCAGGGTGGGTGATAGTGCAGGGGATGAGGTAACAGAGGCAGTTGGAGAGAGTGAAGAAAAATCTGTAACAATTGTGTGAAAGTGGGATCTGCAAAGTAACCTTTGACTTGAAACAGATTTTGAGATTACAGTTAGGTATTGGCTGCACCCAGGAGCACAGATCTTTTGTTAGGGGGACAAAGGAAAAACTGTCCACGGAAAACAAAGAAAAATTATGTGTTCATAGGCTTAAGTCAGGCCAGTGGGAGTACAAGTTCAAAGATAAAGTTCTTCATTAAAAATTGAATAACAAGGAAATGGGAAATAGATACAAAGGATAAGAAAGTGGAAGAAATCACATGATCTAGCTTATTAGCGTTTTACAATGTCTACATTTGACAGGTCTGTGAAATATTTCAAAATAACAGTCAAAACATACTACTTTAATTAGCAAGTCTGTTATACATACAATGAAGTGATGAGATGAATAATTAGGCAATCTCGTTAGAATTAGCACATAATTGGTCATAAAACTGTAACACAATATTACAGATGGGCTTAACACATCTGCACCTGGTTTACAAGTGTAAGCATGGGGCTTTTAATAGAACAATAATAAATGGCCCATATGGTGTAGACATCTTCTCCTTTCTATCCTTAATTCATTGTGTGAAACACTTCAAGACATTTTATTAATGCCAGTGTTATGAGTACCAGTGAGGATATAGAAGAATTACAATTTAGCCTTAAAGTTGAATAAAATTAATGCAATTGACAAATTCTAAGAGTTGAATTTTAGTCAGTGAAGTAGGGAACATTTTAGAAGTTGGGTGAAAGACTTCCAAAAGACTGGAATTTAGCATTTCAAAGATACTTGAAGAAAAACAGCTTTGATCAAATAACTGTCATTTTGCGTTCTCAATTCAGGGTGGCACGGTTGCACAGTGGTTAGCATGGCTGCTTCACAGCACGAGGAACTCAGGTTCGATTCCTAGCTTGGGTTCCTGTCTATGTGGAGTTCGTGCATTCTCCCCATGTCTGCATGGCTTTCCTCTGGGTGCTTCGGTTTCCTTCCACTGTCCAAAATTGTGCTAGTTAGGTTGATTGGCCATGATAAATTGCTTCTTAGGGGGATTAGGAGGGCAAATATGTGATGTTACGGGGATGGGATCTGGGTGGGATTGTTGTTGGTGCGGGCTCAATGGGCTAAACGGCCTCCTTCAGCACGAAAGATTCTATGATTAACAGATTACTCAAGTTGTTTTCACCAGGTCCAGATGAATCGTGAACGGAGGCCAGTATCAATACCACAGAATTCTGTGCTGGCTGCCCATTGTTCTTCATTTATATAAATTACATAGATAACTATGTTGGGCGTAGGATCAATAAATTTACTGATGACACAAAGATCGGCTAGGTGGTTAACAGTGAGATTGTGCGTCTTGAGTTGCAGGAAGATATGGGACAAGATGGTCAAATGGGTGGATAAGTGGCAGAAGGAATTTAACCTGGAAAAGTGAGAGGTGATACACCTCTTTGGAGGAGTAATTTGACAAGGAAGTATTAGTATGAAAGTTGGACATGGGAATTCCGCAAAACAAAGAGATCATAGCATGTTGTCCATAGATCTCTGAAGGTGGAGAAGCAGGTTAATGGGGTGGTGAAAAAGGCAGATGATACACTCGTCTTTATTGATTGGGGTATAGACTACAAAAACAAAGAGGTCATGATGGAATTGTATCAAACTTTGGCGAGGCCACAGCAGGAGTAATGTATGCAGTTCTGGTCACACATTATAGGAAGGATGTGATCGCATGAAAGGAGTGTAAAGATATTCACCAGGATGTTGCCTGGGATGGAACATTTAAGTCATAAAGAGAGGTTGGATAGGCTTGGGTTATTTTCTCTGGATGTGGAGATGCCAGCGTTGGACTGGGGTAAACACAGTGAGAAGTCTGGCAATACCAGGTTTAAGTTCAACTGATTTATTTGATAGTAAACTCACAAGCTTTCGGGGTTTGTCCCTTCGTCAGTTGAATAGAGAGTTCTGGCCTCAGACAGAGCATATAACAGCACAGAGAGTTTACAGATTACTGATTAGAATGCGAGTCTTTATAACTAACATGCTATTCAAGTCTTAAAAATGCTGACAACGTGAGTGGAAAGACCATTAAGCACAGGTTAAAGAAATGTGTATTATCTCCAGACAGTACAGTAAGTGAGGTTTTGCAAACCCAGGCAAGTCATGGAGGTTACAGATAGTGCAACATGAACCCCAAGATCCCTGTTGAGACCATCCTCATGTGCAGAACTTGGCTATCAGT
The DNA here is from genome assembly GCA_024679065.1 of Sphyrna mokarran. Taxonomy (NCBI): domain Eukaryota; kingdom Metazoa; phylum Chordata; class Chondrichthyes; order Carcharhiniformes; family Carcharhinidae; genus Sphyrna; species Sphyrna mokarran. Next base: position 35,501,369 of record JAGIQG010000005.1, on the reverse strand, counting down.
CCCTGCTCAGTGATTCTGCGCTGTCGTGGGGTTACATTCAATCTGTAGGAACTGTTCAGAGTCTTGGAAGAATTTTTTAGCATTTTGGAAGGTGACGTTGCTTCTACTATTTTCAGTGCCACTTCCTTAAATACTCTGGATATAGATTATCTGTTTACTCTGTGCTTCTACACTCTCAGGCCATCATTTCTGCTCTCTTTCCCTCTTTCTGTTTCTGAGTTTATGTTTGAAGATTTCAATGATGATGAGTGGGCTTTAGGGATTCAGGAGTTGAGTTGCTGGTCAATGATATCCCCTAGACTGTTGATAGTGGGGATTCAATGATGGTAGTAATGCCATTGAATGTCAAGGGGAGATGGTTAGATTCTCTCTTGTCAGAGGCAGTCATTGCCCAGCACGTGTGATAAATGTTACTTGCCACTGATCAGCCCAAGCCTGTATGCTGAAACACAGTGTTGTCAGACTTCTTACTGCTGTTCAGGTCAGGTTGATTATGGACATGGAATATTTCAATATCTGAAGAGTCGTGAATTGTGTTGAATGTGGTAGAAACATAGTGAATATCCCACTTCTGATCTTATGTTGGGGGAAGATCACTAATGAAGCAATTGAAGTTAACATAGAATCCCTACAGTGCAGGAGGAGGACATTCATCCTAGTAAGCCTGCATTGACAACACCTAGGCCCTGTCGCCATAACTTCACATATTTACCCTTCTAGTCCCCATGACACTAAGGGGCAATTTAGCAAGGCCAATGCACCTAACCTGCACATCTTTGGAATGTGGGAGGAAATCGGAGCACCTGGAGGAAACTCATGCAGGCACAGGAGAACGTGCAACCTCCACACAGACAGTGACCCGAGACTGGAATTGAACTGGGTCCCTGAAGCTGAGAGATAGCAGTGCTAACCACTATGCCACCATATCATCCAATATTTACATACAGATAGATTAAACTGTGCTTTTGTGTTAGAGGATGTACGTTTGTAATGCATAATTCTGAAAATAAATATAAAATTAAGTAAAGAACGATTCTACTTCCATCCTTCACCAACTGACTTTTTGGAACAGGGCAATGCATCTATGGTTGGAAGCTCAGCTCGGGGTCACCAAGATTGCGAACAGTTTGGTTTGGCCTCAGACAATTGCCAGGCAAAGGGACAGAATCAATGAAAAGGGCATGGAATTTGTGATATGAAAGGAAGACAATGGCTTCTGCCTTCCCAAAATTTAATTGACAGAAATTCCTCCTCATCCAATACTGGATGATAGGCAAGCAGTTGAGAGAATTTAGAGGCAGAGAGGTCAAGGAAGGTGGAAGGAAGGTCGAGTGATTATTATCAGTGTACATGTGGAAACTGATGCCATGATTCTGGATGATGTTTCATAGAACATAGAACAATACAGCACAGAACAGGCCCTTCGGCCTTCGATGTTGTGCTGACCAAAATAAAAAGCAATGCCCCTCCAAACTAAACCATTCCCTTCTCTTCCATGTACTTATCAACTAACCTCTTAAATGCCACCAAACTTGGCGCATCTACAACAGCTGCAGGCAGGGCATTCCACTCCCTAATCCCTCTTTGAGTAAAGAACCTACCTCTGATATCCTTCCTATAACTCATACCCCTTAATTTAAAGCTGTGTCCCCTCGTGCTAGCTTTCTCCATCCTAGGAAAAAGGCTATCACTGTCCACCCTATCTAAACCTCTATCATCTTATATGCTTCAATAAGATCCCCTCTTAGCCGCCTCCTTTCTAACGAAAACAACCTCAAATCCTTCAACCTCTCTTCATAGGACATGCCCTCCATACCAGGCAACATCCTAGTAAACCTCCTCTGTACCCTCTCCAATGCCTCCACATCTTTCTTATAATGTGGGGACCAGAACTGCACACAATACTCCAAGTGGGGGCCGCACTAGAGTTTTGTACAGTTGCAACATGACGTTGCGGCTCCGAAATTCAATCCCCCTACAATAAAAGCTAAGACTCCATATGCCTTCTTAACAACCTTCTCGACTTGACTGCCTACTTTCAGGGATCTATGCACATACACACCAAGATCCCTCTGTTCATCAAGACTACTAAGAATCCTACCATTAGCCCTATACTCTCCACATTTATTATTTCTGCCATAGTGCATTACCTCACACTTTTCCACATTAAACTCCATTTGCCACCTCGCGGCCCAGCTCTGCAACTTGTCTAAGTCCCTCTGCAAACTATAACACCCCTCTTCACTATCTACCACTCCACCGACTTTAGTGTCATCTGCAAATTTACTAATCCATCCTTCAATACCCTCATCCAGATCATTTATAAAAATTACAAACAGCAGGGGCCCCAAAACAGACCCATGAGGCACACCACTCGTCACCGAACTCCACGATGAATATCTCCCATCAACCACCACCCTCTGTCTTCTATCTGCCAGCCAATTCCTAATCAATTAGCTAAATCACCCTCTATTCCACACATCTGCATTTTCTGTAGAAGTCTTCCATGGGCCACCTTATCAAACGCCTTACTAAAGTCCATATATACTACATCAACCGCCTTACCCCCATCCACCTCTTTGGTCACTTTCTCAAAAAAACTCAATGAGGTTAGTAAGGCATGACCTACCCTTCACGAAACCATGCTGACTATCCCCAATCAATTCATTTCTCTCTAAATAACTATAAATCCTATCCCTAATAATTCTCTCCAATACCTTGCCCACAACAGAAGTAAGACTCCCTGGCCTATAATTCCCTGGAAGGTCTCTCTTCCCCTTCTTAAACAATGGGACCACATTCGCTATCCTCCAGTCCTCCGGAACCACACCCTAACCAACGAGGACCTGAAGATCAGAGCCAGAGGCTCTGCAATCTCCTCTCTTGCCTCCCAGAGAATCCTAGGGTAAATCCCGTCCGCCCCAGGGGACTTATCCAACTTCAAACCCTCGAGAATTTCTAACACATCCTCCCTATCTACTACAATACTCCCCAATTTGCAACCCTGTACCTCAGTGCTCTCCACAGCTACATTTCCAGCACTCTGCGTGAATACCGAAGAGAAATAGTTATTCAGTGCCTCACCAATCTCTTCAGGCTCCACGCACAACTTCCCACTGCTGTCTATGACTGGCCCTAATCTTGCCCTAACCAATCTTCTATTCTTAATAGAATCTTCTATTCTTAATAGTTTCTGGGGGGCTATAAGTAGAGGACAAAAATAAAGAGCCAAAGAGAGATTTTTGGGGGATACCAAAACACCAGAATCAGAAGAGAATCCAGTTTAGGAGGTTCTCCAGTTATCACAGGATCAATAAGAATGGAATAGTTGGATGATCCTGAATGGTGTTAGAACAGAATTTTGAGATAACTGTGTCAAACGTTGCAGACAAGTTGAGGATAAAGAGAAGGGATAGGCTATCTTTATCACAATTAACTTGGATGTAATTTGTGACATTGGTCAGACCATCTTGATAGCCTGATGGAGACAGAAACTTGATTGGAGCAATTGAGAAAAATTGGTTCAGATTTGGAAGATGACAACTTGTTCAGGATTTTGAAGAAAGGGAAGTTTGAGATTGGGCAAATATGAAGAGGAGACAAAGGTTGGTTTAATGAGGCAAGAGAGAGAGATGATGACAGATTAGCAGTTCTCTCTCCTCAGGCAAGATACACTTCTCCTTCTAATGTCAGCTAACATAGGAGCTGGGAAGAAAAGTTGAGTGGAGAATAGCTTAGCAGAAATTTATTCCACAGAACGAAAGGTAGAAGATAAACTGGAGAAAGATGCAACTTCTGTGAACTATTATTGTATGATAGGAATAACATGCCAGAGATAGGACATCATGAACTAATTTTCTTCAGCTGAAATATAAAAACTACATGTCAAGCCCTGTTAATGGAACAGAAGCACCAATATAAAGGTTCAAATACAATCATCTTAAGAATAAACTTCTGAAAATTACGTTGCTCAGGCCTATAAAAAATAAAAAATGTCAATCCTTATCGACAATTAAGCAAAAAATTACAAGAAATGCAACTTCACAGCATAGGGTGGCATGGTGACACAGTGCTGCCTCACAGCACCAAGAGCCCAGATTTGATTCCCAGTTTGGGTCACTGTCTATATGGAGTCTGCACATTCTCCCTGTGTCTGCATGGGTTTCCTCCAGGAGCTCCGGTTTCCTCTCTAAATCCGAAAGACATGCTGGTTAAGTGCACTGGCCATGTTAAATTCTCCCTCAGTGTATCTGAACAGGCGGCGAAGTGTGGCGACTGGGGGGATTTTCACAGTAATTTCCTTGTAGTGTTAATGTAAGCTTACTTATGACACTAACAAATAGACTTTAAACTTCTGGAATATTTTATAAATTAAGGTAAGTTTTTCTTGTTTCTTTGTCATTTTTCTTCTTTTTCTTGTAATCTTTGAATACTATAGTAGTATTTGGCCAGGTCAAGTTAATCTACAGGAGATCTGTTTATAAACCAATTTAAACATGAAATTAGAAAACAGTTGTAACACACAAAGAACAAAGAACAAAACAGCACGGGAAACAGGCCCTTCAGCCAAATGAGCCCGCGCCACCACCTCAATGTTCCCACTTCTACCCATGATCCCTGTCATCCCTGTCTATGTTTATAGATCTACGCATTAGAACCAAATTTGAGACAATTTAGAGAGAATTTGTTCTGCCAATCAGCCTAAGAGCACATCTTTGGGATGTGGGAGGAAACCGGAGCACCCGGAGGAAACCCACGCAAACTCCCACAGACACTGGCCCAAATCCATGTATCTGCATAGCATGGCGATAGTCACTGAGCTGTCGTGTTGCCCATCAAATGGTCCAGGTCAAGCATACACTAACGACATGAAGCACTAGGCTACTCTTGAAAAATCCAAGAGCAGCTCTCTCATGACCCATCGCATGTATGCCCCTTGTTAGACAAGGTGGACTGAAGTACCTGTAGGATAAAATGTTCTGCTGCTAGATCAATTGTTAACTTGAAATTTGATGTTGACATATTTTTGTTAACCAAAGCTTTAAAGAATATGGGGAAAGGCAAGTAATATGCAATTAGGCTACAGTCATTCATTGAATAGTGAAGACGGGTCTAAGGCTAAATTGTCTACTCAAGTTCCTATGTTTCTAACACAACACTGCCCACATTTTATAGCACTTGTTCTCAAAACAATGCAATTAAAAGATTATGTGTACAAGAGAAACCCTAGTCAATAGGAATTTCCTTTAAAATAATGTGTAGGATTTTGCTTACAGCAGGTAATATTCTTCCAGCATCTCCCATCTGGAATCCATTCATTGTGCAACTGCAAACCATATGTAGAAGTACTTTATTCCCTCCCCCACAAAATACCATGTATTTTTCTGGTTAGCGTTTATATTGTGCTTTGGCTGCCTGGATCTCTCACAGTTAAGGTCACTGGCAATCAGGAGGACAGATGAAGTGAAAACCATAAGTTTTAAAAACAGCAACAAAGAAGACTGGTTTTCCTCTGGGTCTTAGCCTGTTCGCTGCTACTGCTCTTATTGTGACTTCTAAAAACACGTGTTTAAATGAACAACAACTTGCAGTCATAGGAGGGTGAGCAGAAAACAAGACTGATGCACAGCCAAAGAAAGAGACATGAGGAAAAGTGACCAGAAGCTTGGTCCCGGGTAGATTTTAACGAATGTTTTAACAGAGAAGAGAGTTGGAGAGGCTTAGGGAGGGAAAAGTTTAGTGCCAAGATAACTGAGGAATGTAGAGTTCTTTGGGCATTGCAGGGCTGAAGAAAGTTGTTGAGATAGGGGGTGAGATGCGGGGGAGACCATACAGGGCAGTGATATGTAGGTATATGTTTCTTGATTACATCATATAGTCAGTGACTTCACCAATATCCATCATTACAATTATATGCTTAGTGCAAAATTTGTCATGTCAGTCAATGTCTGTGCTTCCCTTCCGCCACCAGTTCATGGGGAAATCGGGGAAAACTTGAAACTAAATCTAGAGACAGCATTATGTAAAAGCAAAGCAGATGCCGGAATCTGAAACAAAAAGAGAAAATGCTGGGAAATCTCAGCAGGTCTGACAGCATCTGTAAGGAGAGAAAAGAGCTGATGTTTTGACGACCCTTTGTCAAACTGATCCTGCAACCTGAGAAGAGACTGGCTTTGACAGATGCTCAGTAAGAATTTAGCAACACCAATTTTAAATTCAACCGATTTATTTGATAGTAAATTTGCGAGCTTTCGACACTCTGTGTCTTTGTCAGGCAAATGCCTGATTTGACAGATGCTGCCAGACCTGCTGAGATTTTCCAGCATTTTCTCCTTTGGCTAGAGACAGCATTCTTGGATTGCTCAACTTAAAGTTGGCCTAGTCCATAAAAGCTCCTTTGTTTTTGGAAATCTCCTGTGTCTTTTGTCTTGCTGTGAAAGAAGTTCTATTAACAACACTCCAGGTTAATCTGAAAACTGAATCATGGCCAAGTCAGTCCTGAGTTTACATTCTACATAATACCACTGGCTCTCTTTTACAGTGGGTTGTAAATGAACCTATTCTGGGAGATTGGAATCAAAGATTACAGACAGAATAGAAACAGGACAATGGGCTGCCTTTAAAGAGGAGGTGAGGAGGAGGTGATTAGGTTAGAAACATTGTACATTCTTCTGATGGGGAAAAATAGTCACCAAAGCCAGAGCTTCCTAGACAACAAAATGGAGACAGCAAGGTGAAGCAGAAAAACAGTGTGTAGGATTAACATTAGGTTGATAATGCACATGTGATGCAGGCTCAGTTCATAGGGAAAGTAAAAACAGAAATATAAGAGGCAAAAAATATGAGAAGGAACATGAGAAGAGACTGGCAGCTAATACTAAATGTATTCCAAAGTCTTCTACAGGCATATAAATAATAAAATGGTAATACAAAGATGGATGGGGCCAGAAACCAAAAAGAGTATTTATGGTTAGAGCTTAAGCATGTTGTTGACATGCTAATTAAGTATTTTGCATCTACCTTTACCAAGGGAAATGAAGCTGCCAACATTATGGTGAAAGTTAAGGTAGTTGAGACACTGGATGGGCTAAAAATGAATCAAGTTAAGACATTAGAAAGAATATTCAAGCAGTGGTTGATTGCAGAAATGTTTGGCAACAGTGACATTTTTGGGGTAGAGGTGGGAGGAGAAGAAAAAGTGACTGTTTTCTTCTAGTGATGTGCACCAACAGGTATGAATCAATGCGGGCAGCCAGGATAAATTTCCCACGGGTAGCACGGTGGCACAGTAATTAGCATTGCTGCCAGGGACCAGGTTCAATTCCAGTTTTGGGTGACTGTGTGCAGTTTGCACATTCTCCTTGTGTCTGCATGGGTTTCCTCTGGCACTTCAGTTTCTTTTCATAGCCCAAAGATGTGCAGGTTAGGTGGATAGGCCATGCTAAATTGCCCCTTACTGCCCCAAAATGTGTAGGTTAGGTGGAAGGCCATGGTAAATTGCCTCCAAGTGTCCCAAGATATGTAGGTTAGGTGGGTTGTGAGGTGAATACTAGTAGTTATGGGGACAAGGCCTGGGTGTGATGCCCTGTCAGAGAGTCAGTGCAGATTTGATGGGCCTTTCGCACCGTAGGGATTTTATGATTCACTCTCCTGCTCTTCTTTCACTCTAAATTGCCCGAAGAAGATCTGAGCTCTTTGTCTGGTTCCTTCTACAGGTCCTAGCTCTGCTATTGTAAAATGTTGTGCAGAAGACAGGAACTGCAACTACCCAGGTGATCCTGACTAGTACTCTGGGAAGCCTCTAGATCTATCCAGGCACCTGAAATGCACCATCAGCATATTGATATCCTGTTAAAGCACAAATCTGGGATGAATTGGAATTCACTGCAGCACTGTTGGGGTTTCTCATAGATGTAATGAACTAAGTTGTCTACTGGCCATTCCTTAAATCCGTTTCCAGGGGGTGTGAAGCACTCAGAGACTGCTGCAGCAATAGTTGTCTGTACAGATCTGGTTACTGCATTATACAAAGGTTGTGCTTGCATAACAGAGGTTCCAATGGAGATTCATGAGGATGATGGAATGGAGAATTCAAGTTATGAGGAAAGATTGGATAGATCAGGATTATTTTCTTTGGAACAGAAGTTGAGGAAATAGTTAACTGCTATATAAAATTATAAGGGACTTTGATAAAGTGAATTGGAAATGGCTCGATTCCTTAGCCAAAAAGACAATAACCAGGCTCATATATTTGAAATAATTGATAAAAGGATTAGAGTCAAAATGATTTTATTTCACTCAGAGATTGGTAGGGATCTGAAACTTATTGCCTGAAAGAATGATAGAAGCATGCTCATTGTATTTAAAAAGTATTTGGGTACGAACTCAATGTGCAGTAAGTTACTAGGCCATTGGCCCTGGAAGGCGTGATGAGGCTGGATAGCTATTTTCTACTGATGAAGCGGGGACCTCCTCCCCTCCACCATGAGTGCCACTAGGAAAAAACATTATGGCTGCTGTCTGGGAATCTTGTGCACATTTACAAAAATATCTTTCTGTGATTGTACACCAGTTGCACATTAATGGAGTGGGAGCCCTTCAGCTGACAGATAATCCGGGTCATTCTATAAGGTCCTGGATTGTCATGTGTGTGCAGACAATAATGGCCGCTACCTGTGGAAACCAACTAGATACACAAAGTCAGGTGCCTACTCACTATGGCTGGCATCAGCAGTAAAGGTGACTTAATCACCGGCTGTAGCAAACAACCTATCAATCACTTGTCTTAATCATTTGCACCCTGCCCTCTGGGAGATCCTACTTATAAAGAACAAAGAACAAAGAAAATTACAGCACAGGGACAGGCTCTTCGGCCTTCCAAGCCTGCACCGACCATGCTGTCCAACTGAACTACGACCCCCTACCTTTCCGGGGACCATATCCCTCTGTTCCTATCCTATTCTTGTATTTGTCCAGACACCCCTTAAAACTCACTATCGTATCTCCTTCCACTACCTCCCCCCCGGCAACAAGTTCCAGACACCTATCACTCTCTGTAAAAAAACTTGCCTCATACCTGTGGCAAAACCCAGAGATGACTTTGACACAAATTGCTGAAGTGTGGCCTCCAGGTTTGGGAGACTGAAGGTACGTGACACTATTTGACATAACATCCTGAGCTGCCTGAGACAACAGTGCGCAGACTATTCTGCAGCTGATCTTTTACCTATAGAAAAGCTACAGACCTCCACTTTCCTCCACAGATGTTGCCTAACCCACTCAGTATTTTCAGCATTTTCTGGTTTTATCTTTACCTACAGATCCTGCTTTATAAGTAGTGCCCCCAGTGAGTTGCATATCTGTGTGGTTCCCCTTGTTCCTCCAGCAATACTGTTGTTAGCTAACTTGATGCTTACCTTAGGTCCGTTCTAAGGTGGCATGTGACAGAACAAACACCCAAAGTGTAGAATGTAGCCGATTGTACAACGTAACCTCTTAAATTTTTTCCGCCATCAGTGAGAAAGCTGCTATGAATACTTACTGGAATAAATTGTTTCAGTCCTTTCAATTGCCACTGCATATTTGTTTTGGTTTCACATGCAAGTTTTATGAAAACTGAAAAAAACCTTTGGCATTCATGTTAATGTGAAAACAATCAGCCTGATCTTACCATTTTCAATCTAAGTGCTGAATCTGAGTGTTATTCAGAACTGACCTGGAAATCTGTTTACAGGTGCCCCCATATGTACTCAGGCTGAAAAAAAATTGCGAGTCCCATTTGCGCTGTGGGCAAGGCTTAGCATGCCTAAAACGATCGAAGTTCTGAAATTAGCAGTTGGAAAAAAATTTGAAAAAACTCATCCATGTCAGATTGTTCCCGGGCTGCAGAATGCAACCCAAGCCAGATGAAGCGGGAGCAATGGCCCCCACAGACATTACTGTCACCCTTATCAACTCCCCCATAGAACATAGAACATTACAGCACAGAACAGGCCCTTCGGCCTTCGATGTTGCGCCGACCAATATAAAAAGCAATGCCCTCCAAACTAAACCATTCCCTTCTCTTCCATATACTTATCAACTAACCTCTTAAACGCCACCAAACTTGGCGCATCTACAACCGCTGCAGGCAGGGCATTCCACTCCGAACCACCCTTTGGGTAAAGAACCTGCCTCTGATATCCGTCCTATAACTATCACCCCTTCATTTAAAGCTGTGTCCCCTCGTGCTAGCTTTTTCCATCCTAGGAAAAAGGCTATCACTGTCCACCCTATCTAAACCTCGAATCATCTTATATGTTTCGATCAGGTCCCCTCTTAGCCTCCTCCTTTCTAACGAAAACAACCTCAAATCCCTCAGCCTCTCCTCATAAGACAATCCCTCAGCCTCTCCTCATAAGACCATATCCTGACTGATGGCGACTCGCTGTCCCCCTGCCCCCTCCTCCCCACCAGACATCCATTTGCAACTCCGCCCCCACCAGAGAGTGATCAGGCCTCCTTACTTGCCTCCCTCCCCGTCCCACAGAAAATGATTTGACTTCACTCCTCCCCCACCTCCTCCCCCCCCCACATGGTCTGACCTCATCATCTACCCCTGCACTCCCCAGAGGAATATCCAACCTGCCTCCCCCGTCCACCACCAGACAATGATCAGCCCTTCTCCCCACTGAACAACGATCAGTCCTCCTCCCACCAGACAATGATTGACCTCCTCCCCACACCACCAATGATCATCCGTCCTTCCCACAACTAGACAACGATCATCTCTCCCCCCCCCCCGACAACCAGACAACAATCATCCCTCCCCCCCAGCAACTAGAAAACAATGAGCCAAACCTCCCCACAAGTAGACAACAATCAGCCCTCCCCCCACCACCACAGAACGATTGGCCCCAGCCCACTTCACAGAGATACACGTGACCTGCTTCTTCCTTCTCCCGCCCAAAACCAGACAACCAGACAAAACCAGATCTGGCCCACCTCCCTCCTCCCCTCCACCATTGATCTGAGTCAGAGAAACATTGGAGGCTCTTCAGCAGCTGGAGCACCCGAGTCAGACTTTTATTTTGGCACAATTCTGGATCGGACAACGTGCGGTAAAGGGGGAAATGTTGATAAAGTTGGACAGTTCATTAATTCAATTTAAATACATGCAAATGTATTTAAATCACCAGTGCGCCTGTTTTAGGCGTGAATTGGATCGCCGCCATTCCTGGGTTTTGGTAAAGTGGCCAACTGCGTGGACACGGATTGCATTAATGACCTCACACCGACATTTACATGCCTGCATAGGGCTCAATGTGTCACAATGATTGATTAAGCAGTTAGAAATTGAGAGCACAACTCTCTTGAAGGGACTGCGTGCAGAAGTCCACATGTGCTGGTGTCAAACTTGAAAGTCAACAAGTTAGAGGTGGCTTGCCGACAGTGGTCATTTTACAGGTTTTAAAAACTCATGCTCATCTATATGAAAATTCAGCCCAAAGTCTTTTGGATATACCATCAGACATGATATTTCCTCAATGAACTGTGAAAGGCTTCATTTTCTTCAACACTTTTTTAGTAGCTAGCCAACCCTGATCTGATCTTGTTTTGTATGTGGATAGAAACGTGTTCATTCTCACCCCAAAGTTTGCAGTTTTCTGACAGACAGTATAGAACATAGAACATTACAGTGCAGAACAGGCCCTTCGGCCTTCGATGTTGCGCCGACCAATTAACAAAAAGCAATGACCCTCTAACCTAAACCATTCCCTTTTCATCCATAAACTTATCTACTAACCTGGAGAGACGAAGGTTGAGAGGCGACCTGATAGAGGTTTACAAGATGTTGAGAGGAATAGATAGGGTGGACTCTCAGAGACTATTTCCCAGGGCTGAAATGGTCGCGACGAGAGGGCACAGATTTAAGGTGCAGGGAAGCAAGTACAGAGGGGATGCTAGGGGAAAGTTTTTCACTCAGAGGGTGGTGAGTGAATGGAATCGGCTGCCGTCGGTGGTGGTCGAGGCGAACTCGCTGGGGTCTTTTAAAAGACTTCTGGATGAGTATATGGGATCCAATGGGATTGGGGGTTATAGATAGGTCTATGGCTGGGTAGGTTTTGATGTGTTCGGCACAACTTGTGGGCCGAAGGGCCTGTTTGTGCTGTAGTGTTCTATGTTCTAACCTCTTAAACGCCACCAAACTTGGCGCATCTACAACTGCCGCAGGCAGGGCATTCCATACCCTTACCACCCTCTGGGTAAAGAACCTACCTCTGACATCCGTCCTATAACTACCACCCTTAAAGCTATGTCCCCTCGTGTTAGCTTTCTCCATTCTAGGAAAAAGGCTACACTGTCCACCCTATCTAAACCTCTAATCATCTTATATGTTTCAATAAGGTCTCCTCTTAGCCGCCTTCTTTCTAACGAAGACAACCTCAAATCCCTCAGCCTCTCTTCATAAGACCTGCCCTCCATACCAGGCAACATCCTGGTAAACCTCCTCTGTACCCTTCCAATGCCTCCACATCTTTCTTATAATGCGGGACCAGAACTATACACAATGCTCCAAGTGCGGCCGCACTAGAGTTTTGTACAGTTGCAACATGACGTTGCGCTCCGAAATTCAATCCCCCTACCAATAAAAGCTAAGACTCCGTATGCCTTCTTAACAACCTTATCGACTTGATACCAACTTTCAGGGATCTATGCACATATACACCAAGATCCCTCTGTTCATTAACAATATTAAGAGTCCTACCATTAGCCCTATACTCTACACATTTGTTATTCCTGCCAAAGTGAATTACCTCACACTTTTCCGCATTAAACTCCATTTGCCACCTCTCGGCCCAGCTCTGCAACTTGTCTAAGTCTCTCTGCAAACTATAACACCCCTCTTCACTATGTACCACTCCTCCGACTTTGGTGTCATCCGCAAATTTACTAATACATCCTTCAATACCCTCATCCAGATCATTTATAAAAATTACAAACAGCAGGGGCCCCAAAACAGATCCCTGAGGTACACCACTTGGAACCGAACTCCATGATGAATATTTTCCATCAACCACCACCCTCTGTCTTCTATCTGCTAGCCAATTCCTAATCCAATTAGCTAAATCACCCTCAATCCCATACATCTGCATTTTCTGCAGAAGCCTTCCATGGGCCACCTTATCGAACGCCTTACTAAAGTCCATATATACCACATCAACCGCCTTACCCCCATCCACCTCTTTGGTCACTTTTTCAAAAAACTCAATAAGGTTAGTAAGGCACGACCTACCCTTCACAAAACCATGCTGACTATCCCCAATCAATTCATTTCTCTCTAAATAACTATAAATCCTATCCCTAATAATTCTCTCCAATACTTTGCCCACAACAGAAGTAAGACTCACTGGCCTATAATTCCCAGGAAAGTCTCTCTTCCCCTTCTTGAACAATGGGACCACATTCGCTATCCTCCAGTCTTCCGGCACTATACCCGTAACCAACGACGACCTGAAGATCAGAGCCAGAGGCTCTGCAATCGCCTCTCTCGCCTCCCAGAGAATCCTAGGGTAAATACCGTCCGGCCCAGGGGACTTATCTAACTTCAAACCCTCAAGAATATCTAGCACATCCTCCTTATCTACTTCAATACTTTCCAGTTTGCAACCCTGTATCCCAGTGTTCTCCACAACTACATTTACATCTCCCTGCGTGAATACCGAAGAGAAATATTTGTTCAGTGCCTCTCCAATCTCTTCAGGCTCCACGCACAACTTCCCACTGCTGTCTATGACTGGCCCTAATCTTGCCCTAACCAATCTTCTATTCTTAACATATCTAAAGAAAGCTTTAGGATTCTCCTTGATCCTATCAGCTAAAGTCTTCTCGTGTCCTCTTTTAGCTCTCCTCAACTCACTCTTTAGCTCCCTCCTGGCTGATCTATAGCTATCCAGTGCACTAACTGAGCCTTCAAGCCTCTTCCTGACATAAGCCTCCTTTTTCCTTTTAACCAGCGAATTAACTTTTTTAGTACACCATGGTTCCCTTACTCGACAATTTCCTCCTTGCCTGACAGGAACATACTTATCAAGGACTCGCAGTAGCTGCTCCTTGAATAAGCTCCACATTTCAGATGTTCCCAGTCCCTGTAGTTTACTAGTCCAACCTATGCACCCTAATTCCCTCCTTATGGCCTCATAATTACCATTCCCCCAGCTATAATTACTGCCCCCAGCTTCATGCCTATCCCTATCCATCACTAAGGTGAACGTAACCGAATTGTGGTCACTATCACCAAAATGTTCACTAACTTCCAAGCCTAACACCTGGTCCGGCTCATTGCCCAGCACCAAATCCAATGTAGCCTCACCTCTAGTTGGCCTATCTACATACTGAGTCAAAAATCCTTCCTGCACACTTTGTATAAAAACTGACCCCTCTAATGAGCTAGAGCTATAGCTATTCGAATCAATATTAGTAAAGTTAAAGTCCCCCATAACAATTACCCTATTACTTTCACTCCTGTCCAGGATCGACTTTGCAATCCTTTCCTCTACCTCTCTAGAACTTTTAGGAGGTCTATAAAACACTCCCAACAGGGTGACCTCTCCTCTCCTGTTTCTAATCTCAGCCCATATTACCTCAACAGACAAGTGCTCATCAAACTTCCTTTCTGTCACTGTGATACAGTCTTTGACTAATAATGCCACTCCTCCCCTCCTTCTACCTCCTTCTCTACTCTGACTGAAGCATTTGAACCCTGGAACCTGCAACAACCATTCCTGTCCCTGCTCTATCCATGTCTCTGAAATGGCCACAACATCGAAGTTCCAGGTACTGATCCAAGCTGCAAGTTCCTCCACCTTAGTGCGAATACTTCTTGCATTAAAGTATACACATTTCAAACCATGCCCTACTCCACCCGTACGCTGCTGTGCTTTACAGTTCTCGTCTATGACCCCCCTATTCTCGTCCCTCTTAACATCCAAGCTACTCAGGATCCCACCCACCCCCCTCTGAATCAGTTTAAACCCCCCTGCATAGCCTTTGCAAATTTTTCCCCCAAGATATTGGTTCCTCTCTGGTTCAGGTGTAGACCATCTCTCTTGTAGAGGTCCCACCTACCCCAGAATAAGCCCCAATTGTTCAAGAACCTGAACCCCTCCCTCCTGCACCATCCCCGCAGCCATGAGTTCAAACATTCCCTCTCTCTGTTCTTCTCTAAACTATCCCGTGGCATAGGCAAGAGTCCAGAGATAACCACTCTGTCTGTTTTGGCCCTAAGCTTCCACTCCAACTCCATAAATTTCTGTTTAATATCCCCTTCCCTTGTCCTACCTACATCATGTGTCCCTACATGAACTATGACTTGGGGCTGACTCCCCTCTCCCTTAAGAATCTTGAAAACCCGCTCTGAGACGTCCTGGACCCCGGCCCCTGGGAGGCAACACACCAGCCCTGAGTCCTGTTCATTACTATTTACTCTCCTATCTGTCCCCCTAACTATGGAGTCTCCAATTACCAGGCCCAATCTCTTATTTCGTCTATCCACCTGAGCATTCCCAGCAGGCTCACCCCCAGAGACTTGCTCCTTTTGGCTATCTCCAGTTGATTCTTCCTCAACTGTAGCCTCCAGGACAGAAAACTTATTTTGGAGGGGAACAGCCCTGGGGGATTGTCTCCCCGATTGCTTCTTACCCCTCTTCCTAATAGTTACCCAAGAATCTCTTTTAGGAGTGACTATCTCTTTGTAACTCTTGTCAATATCTGCCTCAACCTCCCGAATTATCCGGAGTTCCTCTAATTCCAGCTCCAGCTCCTTAACACGATCCTCAAGGAGCTGCAAATAGGCACACCTTCTGCAGGTATAATCAGCAGGAACACTACTGGTGTCCCTCACCTCGTACATACCGCAGGATGTGCAACGTACTGCCTGCACTGCCATCCCTGATACTTTATTTCTAGGAGAGAGAAAAAAAAACTTCCCACACACTTTTAGTATCATCTAACAGAATTCAGAGTGCAGCTCAAGGAACTAAATTTAGAATGCATCATCTTGCTAAAATGTTGTAGGATACAATACTGATACCAAGTTAGAAATGGTGATTTAAAAACTAAGCAAATTGGTAAATAAATGCAGCAATCAAATTTGCCCAATCTGAACTAGTTATGCAACAAGACATCACCACTGACCTGGGATTCATGATAAGACGTCGAAAAAAGTAGGTCCAGGTAATGTAATCCATGGCATCTTGCTTGGATGAGATAGTTCCAGCAGAAATCTCAGCGTTCATGTGGTCAGAAAGCACTTCCAATAAACTGCAATGTGTGAAATACAAATGAGCAATGTCACCCTTAAACATTTTATAATGTCGAGCAGTTTTATGTTCTCAACTGATTCATTTAGTTTGGTGAAAGAGAATGCCCTGGATTGGATGAACACTGTGCTGTATTCTGCCTGGTGACAAGTCCATGTGACCTTGTTGCTATAGAGACAAGCACTCAAGACTCATTCAAAGTTAGGTGTAAGACTTTGACACCTAGCCACGAAGGGAAAGCAGCTAGTCTTACTGCTGCAGACTCACAGCCTCTCAGAGTCAGAGAAACCAAGAGGATTTGGTGAGACAGAGTGCACTTACGCCAAGCAGAAAAGGATACTTTGAGCAAACAACCCAGTGAATAGATGGTGAGGTTGGAAGATTATGATGTAGAGATGCTGGCATTGAACTTAATGGGCTGCACACCTAACCTTACCAGCACTTCTTCCTTTACCACCGCACTCACCCATCCAGGATCAATGCGAAACAGGCGTGCTCTACAAAAGTCTGATGAGGGCGCTCCTGTTAGTGAGGAGGTAAATGACTGCTCTTGGATTGAGATTCAGTGGGGGAAAAGAGGAATCTGCTGCCTCTCTGCCTGAGATCAGCAAGAGAGAAGGGGGGGGGTCTGATGCTACTCTGCCTGGGATCAGTGAGGGGGAAGGGTCCACTGCCACTCTGCTTGCGAACAGTGAGGGAGAAAGTGGGTCCATTGCCATTCTAGCTGAGATCCGTGACGGGGACGGGAGGGTGGTCTGCTGCCACTCTGCTTGAGATCAGTGGAGGGAAGGAAAGTGGGAGCTGCTACCTCTCTGCTTGAGATTGTTGGGGGGTGGGGGGGGAAGAGAAAGGGGACCAAGATCTGTCTGGGTGGTGGAGAGGGTTGGGGCTAAGGAATTCAGCTATGTTGGGGATTGGGGCAATGTCTGTGGGATCAGGAGGCAGCATTGTCTGGCCCGGAAGCAATGTGGCAGGGGAGCTGCATTTGATCACTTCCTTTGTGCATGTGCAGTTGGAAGTGTCAATCAGAGCTGCAGGATTTTGGATGCGTCCACAGGCTTCTGCAACACAATTCAGGATTACTGGTATTTGTTCAGGCAGAATGTGTATGGGGCATCTCAGAACGGGTCTAAAAGTCGGATCTGAAATATTCCCAGTTTCAAGTCTGCCCAGCACTTAGAATCAAAATGGTAAAATAATGCTCATAACATTCTGCAAGGGCTTGAAAAGGTAAATGCTTCTTTTCTCCATATAAAAGAAACTATAACTGTGAGATACAGCTTAGAAGTATGTCCACTGTGACCCATTTAAGGAGATCAGGAGAATTCCTTCCTCTCAGTCATGAATCTGTGGAATGCCTTCCCTGGAGAGCGATGGAGGCAAGGTCATTGAATGTTTTTGAGGCTGAGTTAGGTAGATTTTTGACTGAAGATGGAATCAAAGAGTGAAGTAGATAGAAAGGAAAATGGAGTTGAGGCCACAATCAGATCAGCCATGACGATATTGAATGGTAGAGCAGGTTAACTAGTCTGAACGACCTACTCCTAATTTAGGTGGGGAGATGGTGGTGCAGTGGTAATGTCATATGACATGTAATTCAGATGCACAGGCACAATGACTGATGGAATTTAAATCAACTAATAAAGTTTGGAATTGAAAACTAGTCTTAGTAATAATGACTAAGCAACCTTCACTGATTTTCATAAAACCTCATCTGGTTCACCACTGTGTTTTAGGGAAGGAAATCTGCTATCTTTACCTGGTTGGCGTACATGCAGATCAACAATAATGCGGTTGAATCTTAATTGTCCTTTAGGGAGGAAACCTGCTATTCTTATCTGGCTTAGCATAACATGATTTTCAACCCATAATAATATGTTTAACTCTTAACTGTCCTCTCAAATGGAGCAGCATGCTGGCATAGTGGCACTGCTGCCTCACAGCATCAGAGATCTGGGTTCGATTCCTAGCTTGGGTCACTGACTATGCGGAATCTGCATGTTCTCCCCGTGAATGCTTAAGTTTCCTTCCAGTGTGCTGGTTTTCTCCCACGGTCCGACAGACATGCTGGTTAGGTGCATTGGCTATGCTAAATTCTCCCTCAGTGTACCTGAACAGGTGCTAGAGTTTGACGACTATGGGATTTTCACTGTAACTTCATTGCAATGTTAATGTAAGCCTACTTCTGACTAATAAATAAACATAAATCTTGTAATTCACTCAGTTCAAGGGCAATTAGGGATGGACAACAAAAGTCAGCCATGCTACATCCTATAAAATAATAAGTACATTCACATTACTATAAGTATGTTTGTATTACTTCACACGTTTATAATTGTAGCTTTGATGATTGCTTATTCTGGTTATAAGAGCCAATTTGATTTTGAAGGAAGAAGGTGACCACAGTCCTTTAATCCCAGGACGTAGCTTTTAAATTAAAAACAAGCTGATGCGACAGAAAGCTCTTTGCTAAATGTAACTGGCCTGCATGAACGCAGCTTTGCTAATATCAACCCAGTTTTTGTTGCCAATCTTCATAAATTGACAATCTCTCTCAGAGACGCCATAGGGAATGGCTGGTGTAGAAAATAAAATACAAGTATGCCCTTTTTAGTTGGGTTCACAGCATATTGTTTGGTCAGGTTGAGAGAGCTTTCATCTTCATCTGGTCTGTTTTACTTCAACTGTTCATACAGCCGCAGAGACAGATGGCGGGATTTTCTGGCAACACTCGCCCAAAAAATTAGAAATCCCTGCACAAGGTCAATGGACCTTTGTATGGCCCACCTTCCGCCCACTACAATTCCCATGGCGGTGGCATGGGAAAATTCTGCACAGAGTGGGAAAGAATTCCATTCTGTAGCACTGACATCTTTCAGGGAAACAAGTGTAAAAAGGCTGATCAAACAATGGAAAATAAAAAAAATCCTATGTTCATATGCACACTATAATTATCTTAATAAAACTCACCTTGATTCAACAGGGAAAGGTTCATATAGAAACTTCTTGTAGAAGTCTTTTTTAATATCATGGACCAATATTACAGCTTTGCCCTGGTCATCAAACTGAGGCCTGCCTGCACGTCCCATCATCTGTAGAACATCTGAAGATTTAAACAAAAATTAAAGAAATTAAATTTGAAAACTATTTATAATTTTTAAAATATTTTTACATGTGGCTGGGTACAAGATTGCCAAATAATTTTAGAAGACGAAACTGATTTATCCATCCTGAGTCCTCCATTTAGAAAGATTCTAACATTTGTCAACTGTAAAGCTGAATTGTTTCTTATATTGTTGTAGTACTTATTTCTTGGCTTATTGCTCAAGTCAAAGATTTATGGATTAAAGCTAATTTCTTAGCTAATTGGATTAGAAATTGGCTGGCAGATAGAAGACAGAGGGTGGTGGTTGATGGGAGATATTCAGCGTGGAGTTCGGTGACGAGGGGTGTGCCTCAGGGGTCTGTTTTGGGGCCCCTGCTGTTTGTAATTTTTATAAATGATCTGGATGAGGGTATTGAGGGATGGATCAGTAAATTTGCAGATGATACTAAAGTTGGTGGGGTGGTAGATAGTGAAGAGGGGTGTTTTAGTTTACAGAGTGACTTGGACAAGTTGCAGAGCTGGGCCGAGAGGTGGCAAATGGAGTTTAATGTGGAAAAGTGTGAGGTAATGCACTTTGGCAGGAACAATAAATGTGTAGAGTATAGGGCTAATGGTAGGGCTCTTAATAGTGTTGAGGAACAGAAGGATCTTGGTGTATGTGTCAATAGATCCCTGAAAGTAGGCAGTCAAGTGGATAAAGTTGTTAAGAAGGCTTATGGAGTCTTAGCTTTTATTGGTAGGGGGATTGAATTTAGGAGCCGCAGCATCATGTTGCAGCTGTACAAAACTCTAGTGCGGCCGCACTTGGAGTATTGTGTGCAGTTCTGGTCGCCACATTATAAGAAAGATGTGGAGGCATTGGAGAGGGTACAGAGGAGGTTTACCAGGATGTTGCCTGGTATGGAGGGCAGGTCCTATGAAGAGAGGTTGAAGGATTTGAGGTTGTTTTCGTTAGAAAGGAGGCGGCTAAGGGGGGATCTTATTGAAGCATATAAGATAATTAGAGGTTTGGATAGGGTGGACAGTGATAGCCTTTTTCCTAGGATGGAGAAAGCTAGCACGAGGGGACACAACTTTAAATTAAGGGGTATGAGTTATAGGACGGATATCAGAGGTAGGTTCTTTACTCAAAGAGTGATTAGGGAGTGGAATGCCCTGCCTGCAGCTGTTGTAGATGCGCCAAGTTTGGTGGCGTTTAAGAGGTTAGTTGATAAGTATATGGATGAGAAGGGAATGGTTTAGTTAGGAGGGGCATTGCTTTTTATTTTGGTCGGCACAACATCGAAGGCCGAAGGGCCTGTTCTGTGCTGTATTGTTCTATGTTCTTAAGGAATTTAGCACGAATCCCAGGTTGACAAGAGTGATGTATTTAGGGGATGCTGCAATGCTGGAGATGCTGTCTTTCAGACGAGATGTTAACCCAGAAAGGCCATCTTCCATCTCAAATGGGTATAAAAAACTTAACATTGCAATGAAGAGGAGCAGACAAGTTTTCTGGATAACATTTACTGTGGATTCAACACCATTATAAATAATTTAACCAGTCATTTATCTTACTTTTCCTTGATTGCCAAGCTACACTGTCTCCAGTTTAAATAGACTCATAGGGCATGATATAAGAATAATAGAACATAAGAAATAGGAGCAGGAGTAAGCCATCTAGCTCTTCGAGCCTGCCGCACCATTCAATAGGATCATGGCTGATCTGAAGTGGATCAGTTCCACTTTTCCGCTTTCTTCCTATAACCCTTAATTCCCTTGTCTATCAGGAATCTATCTACCTGTGACTTAAATTATACTGGCAGTTCATTCCAAGCTCCTGCTGTAGCAAGGTCAGAGAATTTGGTGCCCAGCCAAATCTTTGTTCACTGCAACGAGATGGGAAAATCCCACTGGTGTGAATGGCTGTAACATTCTGGCCATAAAGTTTTGTAGCACAAAAAAAGTTCTTTGGCCAATTGTGTCTGTGCTGGCCATCAAACACCTATCTATTCTAATCCCATTTTTCAGTATTTGGTCTATAAGCTTTGTATGCTCATCTAAATGTTTCTTAAATATTCTGAGGGTTGCTGCCCCTACCACTCTTTGAGGCAGTGAGTTCGAGAGTCCCACTACCCTCAATTCCCCTCTAAATCTCTGACCTGTTATCTTAACTCTATGCCTCCTGGTTACTGATCCCTCTACTAAGGGGAAAAATTTCTTCCTTTTCACCCTATCTTTGTCTCTCATAAGTCTATACACTTCAATCAGATCCCCCAACCCCCAGGCTTCTCTGCTCTAAAGAAAACAACCCCAGCCTAACCAGCCTCTCTTAATAGCTGAAATGCTGCAGCTCTGGCAACATCCTGGTCAATTTCCTCTTTCCAGTGCAATGCCTGATTGTAAAATTCTCATTGTCTTCCATCTGTCCAGATTCTTTCATGATCTTATCATTTCCCCACCTCTGTAATCCCCTGTACTTTCCAAGACATCTGCATTCTATAGCAATCCTGATTTCAATCTCTTCACTATTGGCATGAATGCCTTCAGCTGTAAAGACCCCCAAACCCTGGAATTCCCTCCCTAAATATCTCTTCCCATGTTCTTATCTTTGAAATGCACAGTAAAACCTAACTCTTTGACCAAATGTTTTGATTATCTTTCCCATTCCCTTATGTATTTTGATGTTAAAATTCATTTATTAATGCCCTTGCTAGCAGCCTTGGTTTTGGTATCATTGTAGAAATATAGGTTCCTGTTGTTTGTGAGACATTGTTGAGTGCAAATTAACTTCTCTGTTTACCTACTTGGATGGGGAATTTAGCACACTGGGATCAGCCAGTTCGGACTGAGAAGTTTAATGCAAAATGATTCAAGAAGCAGCTAAACTGTTCCTGGAGAGAAAAGGGCTTCAGGGATATGGTAAGTAGTGTTGGCACAAGAAAAAGAGAAAAGCTTGTTCGGCCTACGAATTTTCTGCTGCTCACTGATTTACATTTCTTCAAATTAAACCATAATACAAATTGGAACAAACATGCACCAGATTCAGCAATAATAAGAAAGTAGTACTGGAAGGATATAAACAGAAATACATCATATTTATGCTTCCTACCTGTAATTGCAAAGTCCACATAACGTCTTGTTTTTCCATCATAGTATTCAGTACCTTTAACAATGACTAAATGAGCAGGGAAGTTCACTCCCCAAGCTAAAGTGCTCGTGGCAATAAGAATCTACAACAACAGTGTGGACAAACAAAATCAAATGCATTAGAAATTTACAAATACAAAGCATGATCAAATAAAGGACTTCCAAAATTTTCTTCTGGAGATCTTGAGAAGTGGGCACTCACCTGGATTTTGCAGTTGACAAAAAGTTCTTCCACATGCTTCCGGTCACGTTCGTGGAGTCCAGCATGATGTAAACCAATACCGAAGGCTAAGGTCAGTTTCAGATTGGAATCTCTCACCATCTCAATTATATCACTCATCTGTCAAGACGTAGTAACAGTCAAAGAAGTTATTTGTTTAAAAATCATCTCTCAATGATCATGGCTTCTCATGTCCACCAAGAATTTCCAAATGCATTAATTGTAATAGGATTTATGTAGAATAACAAGTTATTTGCCCAATTTAGTCTATGCCAATGTTTATGTTTGAGCATCAGTGCATTAGTGACAATCCTAAAATTGTATGAACTTTCTTTCTATTCATTCATGGGACATGGGTGTCACTGGATGGCCCATCCCTAATCGCCTTTGTTCAGAGGGCTGTTAAGAGTCAACTGCCCTCTGAACAAAGGCAACTGTGGTTCTGAAGTCATATGTTGGCCAGACTGGGTAAGGACAGCAGATTTTCTTCTCTAAAGGACATTAGTGAGCCAGATGGGTTCTTCTGACAATCAACAATGGTTTTAGGGTCATCAGTAGATTCTTAATTCCAGATATTTTTTATTGAACTCAAATTCCTCCAGCTATTATTTTTTTCAAATTATTTTGTGACAATTATCACATACAACAAACAGTAGGTTCATTAAAATCCTTAGGTATTCTTTGCTAACTTTTCTTTAAAAGGATATGTTGTGACCATGTTCAAGATTATTGATTGCTATACTGCATAAGATCTTCAACGTAAGAGACATTAGTCTACACGTGTGATGATTCTTGAAAGGATTTTATGAATGTAGATGGACTTACAGTTCATGCACTTATGCAATCATACACAGGCTGACAGTTAGTGCATGTGTCCAAAAGTAAACTAAACTGTAGGGGAAGCAATGTCCTAATGGTCTTAGGATTCAAACCAACCCCAACAACAAAAAAGTTTAGCAATAAGACCATTAGGACATTGCAATGTCCTAATGGTCTTAGGATTCAAACCTAGGACCCCGGAACATTAGCTGAGTTTTTGGATTAAAAGTTTAGCAATAAGACCATTAGGACATTGCTTCCCCTACAGTTTAGTTTACTTTTGGACACATGCACTAACTGTCAGCCTGTGTATGATTGCATAAGTGCATGAACTGTAAGTCCATCTACATTCATAAAATCCTTTCAAGAATCATCACACGTGTAGACTAATGTCTCTTACGTTGAAGATCTTATGCAGTATAGCAATCAATAATCTTGAACATGGTCACAACATATCCTTTTAAAAAATCAAATTATGTGGGTGGCATGGTGGCACAGTGGTTAGTGCTATTGCCTCAGTGACCTGGCTTCGATTCCAGCTGTAGATAACTGTGTGGAATTTACATTTCTCCCGTGTTTGTGTGGGTTTTCGCCAGGTGTTCCAGTTTCCTCCCAGTCCAAAGGTGTGTAAGTTAGGTGGATTGGCCATGCTAAATTGCCTCTTAGTATCTCAAGACGTGTAGATTAGATGGCTTGGCCATTGAGATGTATTGAGGTACACCGATAGGATGGAATGAGAGACTGGATAAGAAACACTGTCAGAGAGTCAGTGCAGGCTCGATGGGCCAAATGGCCTCTTCTGCACTTTAGGGATTTTGTGATTCTATGAAAACAGGGAGACTCCTCTTCATTAAAATGAGAAATATAACTAGTTTAGAATAGGGAATTAGGAGGTGATGGACTAATGGTATTATTGCTAGACTATTCAGAAACTCAGCTAATGTTCTGGAGACCCACGTTCAAATCCCACCATGGCAGATGGTGGAATCTGCATTCAATAAAAAAAATCAGGAATTAAGAATCTATTGATGACCATGAAACCATTGTCAATTAACAGAAAAATCCATCTGGTTCACTAATGTCCTTTAGCGAAGGAAATCTGATGTCCCCACCTGGTGACCTACATGTGCCCCCCGAGCCACAGCAATGTGGTTGACTCTCAGCTGCCCTCCTAGGACAACTAGGGATAGGCAATAAATGCTGACCAGCCAGTGACACCTATGTCCACGAATGAATTAAAAAAAGGCATGAATTGGATAAATTCCTTCAATTACCAATCTTGAAAAATTCTTCTGGCTATCAATATGACAATGTAAATCTACAGTATTAATTACAAACAGCAGTTCTGATCTAGAGGTGATGAACACGCAATACTGAAGCTAACTTAGCTCGCAGCAATTTCTGGGTATTGAAAGGGTATGGCAAACTGTGGCTAAATAGTTTGCTGTCAACAGTTTGTATTAAAACAGTATAATACAGTTTGTATTATACTTCAGACAGTGAAAGAGTGCAACTTAAATTTAAGTTTTGTAGCATTGTGCTATCCATTATTCATTTAATGCATATTTCTGTAGTTTGCATCAGACCAGTGAAATAACTTCAAATGAATTAAATTCAATAATGATAATCAAAAATGATTTTTTTCAAATTATTTTGTGACAATTATCACATACAACAAACAGTAGGTTCATTAAAATCCTTAGGTATTCTTTGCTAACTTTTCTTTATAGCACTTGAAAAAAATAAGCATTGAGTAAATAATAAAATCATATAGAATGCTAAATTTTCAGTGGAGGTGATCTTATTTTCATTTAGAGATATTTTTGGATTGCTTGCATTGATTTCAGCAAGCATGTGGCCCTTATTTTCTGTCTTTAATGCTGAGAAGACGATGTAATGTAAATTGGAAAAGTAAAGGCCTCTGGCAGGGAGGGCTGATACTTGCTTAACAAACCTGCTGGATTGTTAACAGCAGGGAATCTGGGCCAATGTTCGAAGATTGTCACGTGTTTGCATAAATCATCACAACATATGCTTCCAGTCCTACCTAAACTTGACTAACCTGTGCTTCACTGTAATTATAAAAAAATTTTGTGCTGCAAAGATGCTTTCACAAATAACACAGTTTTGATAAAAAAAAATGGTTATCTGGAGAGAAGTATAATTATTTAGTAAAGCAGAAGAGGCATATGAATAATCACTGTATTATCAAGGTTAGTTTAGGCATAAGAAAGTGAGACAAACTTATAAAGTGCATTAGTCATCAATTACTGCACAACTTCGGTTCTGTTTCATTAACTAAATTAATGAATGTTATGATGAACATGAAGACAATGGATATAAATTGGGATACGTTAAAAGTAAAAAATATTCCTTCAAAAATGACAGCGCTGCTCCAAGCTGGTAAGCATACTAAGAAAGAAAGAACTTGTACTTTCAAATATCTTTCATGAACTCTGGGTATCTCAAAGTGCTTCAGAACCAATGACCTGCTTTTTAAATTTAGTAAGAAATCTCAACACCAGGTTGAAGTCCAACAGGTTTATTTGGAATCACAAGCTTTTGGAATGCTGCCCCTTCATTTGATATATTCTTGCTACATGTATTAGCACACACTGAAAAGTATTCTTTCTTGCATGCTACAGAGAGCATACCATTCATAAAGAAGGAAACGAGAGAGTACAGAATAGAGTGTTAAAGTCATAGCTAGGGTGTAAAGAAAGATCAACTTCATACAAGGTAGGTCCATTCAAAACCGTGATGGCATCAGGGAAGAAACTGTTCTTGAGTTGGCTGGTACGTGACCTTAGACTTTGTATCTTTTTCCCGATGAAAGAAGGTAAAGAGAGAATGTCAGGGGTGTGTGGGATCCTTAATTATGCTGGCTGTTTTGTCGAGGCAGCGTGAAGTGTTGACAGAATCAACGGATGGGAGACTGGTTTGTGTGATGGATTGGGATATACTAATGCAGTCTTGGACAGTGCAGGAGCCATACCAACTTGTGATATAACCAGAAAGAGTGCTTTCTATGGTGCATCTGTAAAAGTTGGTGAGTCAAGTGAGTGATCACTTCATCACCTGATGAGAAACCAATGCTTCAAAACCTCGTGACTCCAAATAAATCTGTTTTACTTTAAGCTGGTGTTGTGCCCATTCCCAGTCCAATTCCAGCAACTCCACATCATGCCTTTATAAATTTAGTCATTGTAAATATAGAGTATACGGCACCCAATTTCAGCCAGTGACAACAGATATAGCTTTGTTGACTGACTGAGGAGTACATAACTCCTTTTTTACTTCTTCCAATAATTTCATGTATCTGCAACAGCTGACAGAATCTCAGTTTCTTATCTTCTCTGAAAGTTGACACCTCTGATAGTGCAACATATATTTAGTCCAACCTAGATTAAACACTCAAGTCTTGAGAGTCAGTCTGGACCTGATGGGCTTCTGATTCAAGACTACGCTTGGGTCAAGGCACATTTAATGCTGTGGTACTGCAATGTTATTTATGCAGCAAAAATTTAAGGATTGCAGAATTGTTACAGTGCAGAAGACCATTTGGCCCATTGTGCCTACACTGGTTCTCCAAAACAGCATTGTGACTTAATGCCATCCTCCTGTCTTTTCCCCATAACCCTGCACATTGCTTCTATTCAACTAATCATCTACTGCCTCAATTAAACCTGCTTCTACACCTGCTTCAAGGCAGTGCATCCCAGACCCAAACTACTTGCTTTGTGAAAGACATTTTTCTCACATTGCATTTGCTTCTTTCACAAATCATGTTAAATGTGTTCTCACTCTTAATCTTTTTATGAGGGGAACAGTTTTGCCCTCTTTTCTCTGCCCCACATTCATGATTTTGAACACCTCTATCAAAACTCCTCTAATCCTCCTCCGTTTCAAGGACAATAATCCCAATATTTCCATTCTATCTTCATGAATGAAGTTTCTCATTCTTGGAACCATTTTTAAACCCAGTTCTGCATTTTCCCCAGTGTCTTCACACCATTCTTAAACTGTGGTGTCCAGAACCGTATATAATGCATTGCCTGCAAGTGTGTGGAAGCAGATTACTGGAGGCATTCAGAAAAGCATTAGATGATGATAATATATGAAGTGAGGTCTAATTAGTGTCTTGTAAATTCAGCATAACCTCCTCATCCTTGTGCTCAATGCCACTATTAACAAAGCCCAGGATATTATATGCTTTATTAATGGCTTTCTCCACCTGTCCTACCACCTTTAATGACGTACATACATTTACATTCAGGTTCCTCTGCTCCTAGGGTTGCATCTTTAATGTTATATTGTCTCTCCATGTTCTTCATACCAAAATGAATTATCCCACACTTCTCAGAATTGAACTTCATCATCTGCCAGCTATCAGCTCCCTCCATCAAACTATTCATCTTTGTCTGAAGTTCGACAGTGAACTCCTCACAGTTTACAATACTTACAATTTTGTATCAATTGCAGTTATACAGGGTATTGGTGAGACCACATCTTGAACACCTGGTTTCATCTCATTATTTAAGGAAGGTGTAAACATGTTAGAGGCAGCTTGCCAGATTATTTTCTGGAATGAACGGGTTGTCTTATGAGGATAGGTTAAACAGACTGGGATTATTCCCATTGGAGTTTAGAGAGTGAGGGGTGATAAGTTTTAAGATTTAAGATCCTGAATGGTCTCAAAAAGGTGGGCGTAGAAAAGATGGTTCCTCTTGTGGATGAGTCCAGAATTAGAGGACACTGTTTTAAAATTAGGGATTATTCAAGAAATCTATTCTCTTAGAGCTTGTGCAACTTTGGGACTTTGCTTCAGAAGGTGATGGAAATGGGTTCCCTGAATATTTTTAAGGCAGAGGTAACTAGACTCTTCTTAGGCAAGGGAAGCAAAGGATATCGACAGTAGATGGAAATGTGAAACTCAAAACACAAACAGATCAGCCATGATCATATTGAATGGCAGAGCACTCATAATTCATAACTCATAATTCTTCCCAGTTTTGTGCCATAAACAAACTTGGAAAAGTTACATTTGGTTCCTTCATTCAGGTAATTTACATATAGCATGAACATCTGCTGCCCAAGCACTGATCCCCGTGGTACCCCATTAGTCATTGCCTGGAACTTGGAAAAAAAGTGCCATATTAATAATCCCAATGTTTCCTGTCTATCAAACAATTCTCAATCCATGCTAATATATTATCCCTCATCCCACGTGATTTAACTTTGCCCACTAACATCATATGAAGGATCTTATCAAAAGCCTTCTCAAAATCCAAACACACCACATCCACTGGTTCTCCCACATCTCCTCTACTAGTTGCATCTTCAAAAACCCCCTCTCGATTTGTTAAACATGATTTGTCTTTCATAACCCCATGTTGGCTTTGTCCAATCCCATATTTACAAATATTGTGTGATCACATCTTTTATAATAGACACTAGCATCTTCTTCACGATTGATATCAGGCCAACTGGTTTGTAATCTTCCCTTTTTTCTCCCTTCCTTTTTAAATAGTGAGGCTACATTTGCTACCTTGCAATCTGCCGGAACTGCTCCAGTGTCTACAGAATTCTGGAAGGTGACCATCAATAGTTCCAGGGCCACTTCATTTAATACTCTTGGATAGAGATTATCAGGCCCTGATGATTTGTCAATTAAACCTCATTGATTTTCCCAGCACCATTTTCTTACTAATACACTTTTCCCATAATTCCAGTCTCTGAGACTCTTTGTTAATTTGAGAAATTATTTGTTCCCTGTTTTTCGGAGACAGAACCAATGCGTGTGTTCAATTCTTCTGCCATTTCTTTGTTGCTGTTCTTTGGTTGGTTCCTCAAAGTATTGGTCTAAAAACCCATCATGTCAACACTCAAGGAATATCTCCTCCATTTCTGGACCACAGTTTGTTTGGTTTGTCCAATCTATGTGTAAATTAAAATCACCCATATTGTACCTTTATTGCACACATCTCTGATTTCTTATTTAGTACCTCCCCTTATGTCTTCACTACTGCTTGGGCACCTATGGACAACCCCCAACAATGTTTTCTGTCCCTTGGCGTTTCTTATCTCCACTAAATACTATGGCTATAACAGCAGGTCAGAGACTGGGAATCCTGTGGCAAGTAACTCAGTTCCTGACTCCCAAAACCTGTCCACTATCTGCAAGACATCACTCAAGAGTGTGATGGAATACTCTCTACTTGCCTCGATGAGTACAGCTACGACAACACTGAAGAAGCTTAACACTATCCAGAAGGTGCAGCCAGCTTGGTCAGCACCTTATCCCCAACATTCGCTCCTTCCATCATAAATTTAATATGCACTCCTTATAAGATGCACTACATTAACTCAGTGTAATTCCTTTGAAGAAATAGGGGTGATAGTAGACCATATGACCCCTCTCGCCAATTCTGTCATTCAACATGATGACGGCAGATTATTAGCCTTAATATCACTTTACTTCCTGGTCCATAATGTTTGATTTCCTGAGCCAGCAAAAAAAAAAATCTGCCTATCTCTACCTTGATCATGTTCCAAAGATTCAAACTCTGAGTGAAACCTCAGTCTTAAGTAAGACCTCAGTCTTAAATGATCATCTCTTTACTCTGAGATTGGGCTCCTGTGTTCTGGATTCCTCAGCCCCAGGAAACAACTTTTCAGTGTCTTATAGAACACTACAGCACAATACAGTGTTAAACTTCTCCAGAATCTTATACATTACAATGAAATCAGCACTTATTCTTCTGATTTGCAGTGAATATAGATCTATAATAGACAATGCTCTCATTGCAGGAGCCAATCTTCACTGCCCTCTTCCAATGCAGTTATATCCTCCTTTAAACATGGAGGAAAACTACAGAAGTATTCCCGATGTAACCTCAACAAAGCCCTGTACAATTGTACGAAGATTTCTTCATTCTTGTACTCCAGTCTATTAGCAATAAAGGCCAGCAAGCCAGCTACCTTCCTAATTGCTTGCTGTATCTGCATCTAACTTTGTGTTCCTTGTACTCATACCCCAGGTTCCTTAGAAAATCAACATTTACAAGTTTTACATCTTCTAAGAAATATTCTTACTGTCAAGGTGAATAACCTCACACTTCCCAACATTATAATTCATCTGCTACCTGGTTCCCTACTCATTTAACTTGTCTATATCTCTTTGCAACTTCTTTGTGCCTTTCTCATTCTTGCATTCTCATCTAGCTTTGTATTGTCAGCAAACTTGGTCTTTTCATCTAAGTGATTATTAGAATGTAAGTAGCTAAAGCTCCAGCATCGATCCTTGTAACACTTCACTAGTTACCAGCTGCCAACCTTAAAATGTTATTTATCCCTACTCTGTATCCTGTCTGTTAACCAATCCTCTATCCAGGCTAATATATTACTCTCAAAATCCATGAGCACTGATCTTTCATATTAACCTATTCTGTGATATTTTACCAAATAATTTTTGGAACTTCAAATGCACTCCATCTACAAGTCCCCCTTTATTCATAGTACTAATTTCATATTCAAAAAGCTTAAATTTATCTTTTGTTGAAATGTGTTGACTTTTACTGATCCTGTTATAATTTTTGAAGTATATTATTAAGACTTGAGATTCCAGAACTTTTCCAATGACTGATGTTAACTAACTCCCACTTTTTTTGTTCCGCCTTTCTTGAACATTGGAGTTACATTTGCTAACTTTCAATCTGCTGGAATCATTCTAGAATTTAGGAAATTTTGGAAAATTATAATCAGTGCATTTGCTACCTCTGCAGTTGTCACTGTTAGAACCTTGGTACGTAGGCCGTTAGATCTTGAACACTTGTCAGATTTTAACCCTTTAAGTTTTACTAATATCTTAACTCTACTTCTTTTAACTACCTTACCTTTCTCATTTATTTAACCCCTTTACTCCTGGTATGTAATTTATGTCATTTGAGAAAGCATGCATTAAATATTTGTTTAACGTCTGTCATTTCCTCATTCCCTATGATAATTTCTACTTTTAAGGAATCAACATTTATCTTTGAAAGTCTTCTTTGTTTTAAATATAAATTTCATGTCCCAAAAATGTGACCCTCACCACCTAGAAGGACAAAAGCACCAGGTGCTGAGGAATACCCCATTTCCTGGTTTCTTTCCAAGCCAAATATTTTTTTGGCACTTATCATCATTCTGGGTCTGAATCCTGGAACTTTCAACCCAACAGAACTGTGGAGTGCTTTTATCGCATGGGCCGCAGCAATTCTCAAAGGCAATAAGTGCTAGCCTGGCCAGGAATGACTATGTCGAGAAAATAAATTAAAGATGTAACATACCATCATAACAAATTGACAAATAACAGTCTGAGCTTTTGGTTGGGCATTAAAGTACTCCAGCATTTCCTAAAGGTGCATGAACATAATCAATTTCAAATACTTACTGTATCATCAGCTAAACAGACCATATTACATTTAAATCATTCTCCATACACATTACACAATTTTCTTTCATTCACAACAGACTCAACAGAAGCACTGAAGACACCGAAGTGTCATTTTTGGAAACTTTTCAAAAGGAATGCACTATTTTGTCCAACAGACACTGTTTATTATCGATTTCCGTCTGAAATGAATTGAGACCTTTTGGACAACACCATTTACCTTAAGATTATGGAATATTACAGCTGACACATGGTTACTCTATTTTCCAATGATATTCCAAATAAATCAGATATGTGGTTGCTATTCTGTGAGTAACATATGGATGCGTCCTGTTGAGGGCTTGACAGCATTCCAGCTTGTGTGTATAATTTAGGTCCCGCTGGCTCTGGTGCTCGATGTGGGCCGTGAAAGGGGAAGTGGGGGGGAAGGGGGTAGGGGGCAGCAGGAGGAAAGATGGAACCAGAGGGTGTTTATCAAAAAGGGAGGTTGGGGGCAGAGGGAGGGTCATGGTCAGGCTGGATACAATGATCCGGCTGACACCAGAAATCTCCAGCATGTTCAGTTCTTTTGTCCAGCATCATTTATTTTTAGAGGCTGATGCCTAATGTTTTATTCCCTTCATATTTAACTGTCCAGCGTATGCTCGGTGTGCTGACGCTTACATCACATTAATTAATTGGATTCTGATTTCAAAGCATTTGAGATGAGGAAGCAGATGTCTGGAAATAATGCTAATTTGGCTTCTTACCAACAAGATGTCAAATGGGTAATGAAAATGGTTTAGTTTTACACAAAATTAAAAGTTGTGTATATTCAAAATAAATGACAGTTCACATACAACAGAACATTATCTGTTCAGAATAAAAATGACTGTCACCCTATTATCCCATTGAGAATTAAATACCCTATGATACTGTTAATTTACATATATAATTTCTAGTAATACAACACTGAAAACAGAAATAATACATTGTGCTACAAATTTGTAAGTTACTGGCACATTTGTATTATAAGCACAATCATATTTGAACATTTAAAATTTCTCTAAATGCAAAGATTCAGACTTTAGTTTTGGGTTACCCTACTAATAGGTATGCCATTGATGCACCACCATTTCACATATAATTGCATCTAATGAGTGGTTTTAAGCATATTTTGGGGATGAACTGACAAATTCAACTTGCTGTACATTGATGTGTTCTCGAAACTACCTGAAACAATCTATTGTCATAGAGTCATATAGGTTTATTGCATGGAAACCAGTCTTCTGACCCAACTTGTCCATGCTGCCCAGTTGCCCATGTTTGGCCCATATCTCTCTACACCTATCTTACCCATGTAACTGTCTAAATGCTTTTTAAAGACAAAATTGTATCCGTCTCTACTACTACCTCTGGCAGCTTGTTCTAGACGCTCATTACTGTCTGTGTGAAAAACTTACAACTCTGGATACTTTTGTATCTCTCCCCTCTCATCTGACACCAATATCCTCGGATTTTGAACTCCCCTAAAATTTTTTAAAGTTTATTTATTAGTCCCAAGTATGGTTTACATTAACACTGCAATGAAGTTACTGTTAAATTCCCCTAGTTGCCACAGTCTGGCTCCTGTTTGGGTCAATACATCTAACCAGTATGTCTTTCAGAATGTGGAAGGAAACCAGAGCATCCGGAGGAAACTCATGCAGTTATGGAGAGAATGTGCAAACTCCACACAGACAGTGATTCAAGCAAGGAATTGAACCCAGGTCCCTGGTACTGTGAGGCAGCAGTGCTAACCTCTGTGCTATTTTGCTGCTCCCTTTTGAAAAAGATGTTGACTATCTACCTCATCTATATCCCTTATTATTTCATAGGCCTCTATAATATCATCGTAAGCCTCCTAAGCCCAGGGAAAAAAGTCCCAGTCTACCCAGCCTCTCCATATAACTCAAACCATTAAGTACCAATATCATAAATTTTTTCTGCACTCTTTCTGGTTTAATAATATCCTTTTCTATAATAGGGTGACCAGAACTGTACATTCCGAGCATTCCAAGCGTGGCCTCACCAATGGCATGTACAATTCAACAAGATGTCCCATCTCCTGTATTCAATGTTCTGACCAATGAAACCAAGCGTGCCAAATGCCTTCTTCACCACTCTGTCCACCTGTGACTCCACTTCCAAGAAGCTATAAACTTGTACCTCTAGATCTCTTTGTTCTGTAACTCTCCCCAGTGCCCTATCATTAACTGAGTAAGTCCTAACAATATTAGACAGGAGCTGAAGAATGTAGATTGGGGGCAGATGTTTGAGGGCAAATCAACATCTGGCATATGGGACGCTTTCAAGTGTAAGTTGATAGGGATTCAGGTCTGGCACATTCCTGTCAGGATGAAGGATAAGTATAGCAAGTTTTGGGAATCTTGGATAATGAGAGATATTGTGAGCCTAGTATCAATGTTAGGAGACTGTGAACACAAGAAGCAAGTGTGGAATACAAGGAAAGTAGAAAGAAACTTCAGCAAGGAGTAAGGAGAGCTAAAAGGGGTAATGAAAAAGCATAGGCCAGCAGGATTAAGGAAAATCTCGAGGCTTTGCAGGGTTGGCCCACTCAAGGACAGGGGAGGGGATCTATGCATGAAGCCAAAGGAAATGGATGAGATATTAAATGAGTACTTCGTGTCAGTAATCACCTGAGAGGAGGACTTGCTGGATGGTGAATCTGGGAAAGGGTGTGTAGATAATTTGAGTCATGTTGAGATCAAAAAGGAGATATTGGGGTTCTTAAGAAACATTAAGGTAGGCAAGTCCCCAGGGCCTGATGGGATAGATCCAAAATACTGAGAGAGCCAAGGGAGGAAATTGCTGTGGCCTTGAGATAAATCTTTGTATCCTCAATAGGTACAGGGGAGGTCCCAGAGGACAGGAGAATAGCCAACATTGTTCCTTTATTTAAGAGTGGTAGCAAGAATAATCCAGGTAATTATAGGTTGGTGAGCCTTACATCAGTGATAGGGAAATTATTGGAGAGGATTCTTTGAGACAGGATTTACTCCCACTTGGAAATAAGTGGATGTATTAGTGAGAGGCAACACGATTTTGTGAAGGGGAGGTCTGGTTTCACTAACTTGATCAAGTTTTTTGAGGAAGTGATGAAGATAATTGATGAGGGTAGAGCAGTGGATGTTGTCTACGTGGACTTCAGCAAGGCTTTTGACAAGGTCCCTCACGGGGGATGGTTAGTTGCATGGGGTCAGAAGTGAGCTGGCAAGGTGGATACAGGATTGGTTTGGTCATAAAAGACAATGGATAGCAGTGGAAGAGTGCATTGGACAGCAGTGGAAGGGTGTGTTTCTGAATGGAGGGCTGTGATGAATGGGATTCATCAAGGATCAGTGCTGGGGCCTAAGCTGTTTGTAATATATACAAATGATTTGGAGGAAAATGTAACTGGTTTGATTAGTAAGTTTGCAGATGACACAAAGGTTGGTGGATTTGCAGATAGCGACGAGGATCATCAATGGATACAGCAGGATATAGATTGGCTGGAGGCTTGGGCAGAGAGATGGCAGATGGAGTTTAAT
This sequence comes from Sphyrna mokarran, assembly GCA_024679065.1. Classification (NCBI taxonomy): domain Eukaryota; kingdom Metazoa; phylum Chordata; class Chondrichthyes; order Carcharhiniformes; family Carcharhinidae; genus Sphyrna; species Sphyrna mokarran. Next base: position 35,465,794 of record JAGIQG010000005.1, on the reverse strand, counting down.
CTGGACAAATGTGAGGTAATGCATTTTGGAAGTTCTAGTACAGATAGGAAATGTACAGTAAATAGCAGAACGCTTAAGAGTATTGATAGGCAGAGGGATCTGGGTGTATAGGTACATAGGTCACTGAAAGTGACAATGCAGGTAGTCAAGGCAGCATGTGGCATGCTTGTCTTCATTGGCCAGGGCATTGAGTTTAAAATTTGGCAAATTGTGTTGCAGGTTTATAGAACCTTAGTTAGGCAGCATTTAGAATATTGTGTTCAATTTTGGTCGCCACATTATCAGAAAGATGTGGAGAGCTTGGAGAGGGTACAGAAAAGATATTGCCTGGTATGGAGGGCATTAGCTATGAGGAGAGGTTGGAGAAATGTGGTTTGTTCTCAGTGGAACGACAGAGGTTGAGGAACAAACTGATAGAAGTCTACAAGATTATGAATGGCATGGACAGAGTGGATGTTCAGAAACATTTTCCCAGGATGAAAGAGTCAATTCTTGGGGGCATTGGTTTAAGGTGCCAGCAGCAAGATTTAAAGAAGATGTAAGAGACAAGTTTTTTTTTTACACAGAGGGTGATGGGCACCTGGAACTCGCTGGGGGACGGTAGCGGAAGCAGATACGATAGTGATGTCTGGACAAATACTTGAATACGATAGGAATAGAGGGACATGGTTGTTGGAAGGGTAGGAGGTTTTAGTAAAGTTGGGCAGCATGGTTAGTGCAAGCTTGGACGGCCAAAGGGCCTGTTCCTGTGTTGTAATTTTCTTTGAACTACAGCAGGCCAAACAAAAAAAAATCAAAATGCATTACCTCTCATTTATTTAGATTAAACTCCATCTGCTATTCATCAGCTCACTGGCCTAATTGATCAAGATCCTGTTGCAATTCCAGATAACCTTCTTCATTGCCCATTCTGCCATCAAACTTGGTGTCATCTGCAAACTTACTAAATATGCCTCCTAATTTCTCATCTGTTTAAAGTGTAACCATGAGACTTAAAGACACAGTTAAATCATGGAGAAAAACACTTTGACAATAGCTTTTCAAACCTTCGTTAAGTGAAAAAAAAACATTGAAAAATTGTGCTCTCCAAGCCCTTCTTTCTGTAAGGTTTGGTGGCCTAGTGATTATAGTTATGGGACCTGCAAGTCAGGCACCGAGCTCAAATCCCACAATGACAATTCATGATATTGAGTACAATATATCAGTGATGGGATAACATTAGAAAAATAACCACAAAAGTTCTGTGGTCATTCTAAAAACCCAACTGGTTTATCGATGTCCTGCAGGAAAAGGAATCTGTGCTGCCTCATAGCGCCAGGAACCCACATTCGATTCCCAGCTTGGGTCACTGTTGGGAGTTTGCATATTCTTCCTGTGTCTGCTGCATTTCCTCTGGGTACTCTGGTTTCCTCCCACGTTCTGAAAGACGTGCTGGTTAGGTGCATTGATCAAATAGGCACTGGTCTGAGGCGGCTAGGAGAATTTCACAGTATTTCACTGCAGTGTTAATGTAAGTTTTCTCGTGACTAATAAACTTTAAACTGTACCTGCCACTAATCTGCCAAACTGTCTATGTAAATCAAATGTGCTGAATCTAATTGTTACTGACCAATGCTCCACTGAATATTACATTGAGTTGTCATTCTGATGTCATGGAGGGTGCTTGAATCTTGGATTTACTGATTCTCAGGTGAGAATGCTATCAACTGAGTCAACCTGACCTTAGATTCTTCCAGTAATCCGAGCAATGTGGCCCATCAAAGTGGGGGCAGTATAAATTAGCATTTTATTATGCGATGCCACTCGTTCTCCTGCAAACATTTATTATACATTTTTCCTTAAACTGTTCTGGTGTGATTGTAAATCATTCCGCTGCAATATCTTATCTCTGGTCAAATATACAATGCTGTATTTACTGACAAGGAATGACGGATGGCAAATCCTAGAAACGGTTCAATTAAAACAATTGAACAAGAATTTCCACGATGATTTCAATATGTACTTTAATTACTTTTAAAGAAAATATTGTTTTCAGCAGTTAGAGATTTGTCCTCAGTCAACCAACCAGTTTGTAGATGACTGAAATTAAATGTCAATAAACATCAGTAAGCTTTATGAAGATTGACACCTGTGCTTTGTCCCCAGCATCAAAATTGTGAAATACAGCATTCCAAAACAAAGCTCTTATTGATCAGGACAGGCTGCTTGCATTTGAAGCCATGAAAGCTTTAACTGAATGCTGTTAAAGTAGCAGGGTGTGATAACACAATGACCTCTGAAATTCAATATGACAAGATTGTCCTTAAATAAACCATTCGTAGTAAATGTGTGCATGTCTTTGAACATCAAACAGTGGAAATCTAATTAGCACTGCACCTCTGTTTCAGTGAGAAAATCTTTGCCTCATGACTATTTAGTAAGAAGTCTCACAACACTAGGTTAAAATCCAACAGGTTTATTTGACAGCAAATGCCTCTAGTTTTCAGAATGCATGCCCCTTCATCAGGTGAGTGGAGTTCTATTCACAAACAGGGCATTTAAAGAAACAAACTCAATTTAAAGAATAATGATTGGAATGCGAGTCTGTACAGCTAATCAAGTCTTAAAGGTACAGACAATGGGAGTGGAGAGAGCATTAAACATAGGTTAAAGAGATGTGTATTGTCTCCAAACAGGGACAGTGAGTGAGAGTTTGCAAGTCCAGGCATGTTGTAGGGGTTACAGATAGTGTACATGAACCCAAGATCCCAGTTGAGGCCATCCTCATGGGGAACTCGGCTATCAGTCTCTGCTTAGCAACTCTATGCTATCGTGTGTTGTGAAGGCCACCTTGGAGAACGCTTACCTGAAGATCAGAGGCTGAAAGCCCGGGACCGCTGAAGTGTTCCCCAACAGGAAGAGAACAATCAAGACTGTTGCAATCACCAGATAAGACTGTTCTCTTCCTGTTGGGGAACACTTCAGCGGTCACAGGCATTTCGTCCTCTGATCTTCAGGTAAGCGTTCTCCAAAACGGCTTTCATGACACGTGACAACGCAGAGTTGCTGAACGGAGACCAATAGCCAAGTTCCGCACACGTGAGGATGACCTCAACAGGAATCTTGGGTTCAAGACACACTATCTGTTACCCCATGACTTGCCTGACTTGCAAAATCTCACTAACTATCCTGTCTGGAAACAATACACATCTCTTTAACCTGTACTCTCCACTCACATCGTCTCTATCATTAAGACTTGATTAGCTGTAAAGACTTGCATTCCAATCATTATTTTGTAAATTGAGTTTGTATCTTTATATGCCCTCTTCGTGAGCAGAACTCCCACTCACCTGACGAATGAGCAGTGCTCCGAAAGCTAGTAGCGTTTGCTACCAAATAAATCTGTTGGACTTTAATCTGGTGCTGTGAGGCTTCTTACTGTCTGTTTAACCCAGTCCAACGCCGTCATCTCCACATCATGACTATTTACATAGATAGCAGCTCTATGTCATTAGCTGCAAAAGTCCTTCATAAAACCCACATCAAAAGCCTTTTCCCAGAGAAAATTTTATATATGGTGTGCCGAATAATCAAAGAAAGCTGCAACGAAGTACTTTTTCCTCTCTCAAGTCCATCAGTTTTTACAATGTTAACTTGACTGACAGAAGAATCTGGGGCCCAATTTTCTTTTGGATGTTGAAGTTTATCTTAAAAGTAAATATGAGCAATTGTGGGAGAATGACTGGGGAAAAAAATAGCAACCAATCATTCTTTCCTTTGTACCAGCACGTTGAATAAAATGAGTTCATGAAGCTAAGCCCAAATATTGCTTGTTAGGTTTTTTCAAGCCTGAAAGAGAAACTTTCGCACAAAGTTTTGAATTCAAGGTTGAAACTGGAGTTTGTTAATCTATATCTGTTGAAGGACAACAATGCAATTGATAATTTAGATGTACCTTAGGTAATAATAATAATTATAACTTAATAGTAGTATTTTAATAAGCATGTAATGCAGCTTTTGTTCATCTGAAAGATTCTAATTATCATTTCTATTTGAAGAAAACATATAAATAAATTAACTGCACTAATGTGTCACATCATGATAAAACGTGGTATTAATATTTAGTAATTGTTGATTGCACCAGATGTGAAGCATTTCTGAATATTTCAAAGTCATTATTTCTTATAAACAAATGTTACATGTCAAACACTACCAAACATTTTAGGAAGTGTTGTAGCTGAATCTTTGGAGCATCTGTGAAGTTATTCCCTTCTTATTTTCCTGGAATAAACAGCCATCTGGAGTTCGCTTCAAGCTTTCTTGATTAATCACAACCAGAACAACCTTGAAAATCACTCATTGTTACCCAGTTTAGCGTTTCTTTTAAATTTGGCTTTCAAACAAACCCCGAGATATTGCTGCAGGAATTCACAGCAGGTCCACATTTTGATATTTAATTGGGCTGTTGCGATACTCCATTGCTATGAAGGTCCTTTATCATAGTCCTGACGTCTGTGCTATGAACAGACAGGTAGGTGCAATTACTTTGGTGATCTGCCCTTTGATCAGTAATTTTCACCAAGCATTTGAAGGACCTTTATAATTGCACCAATAATATTGTGAGGCTGTGCCTATTAAGTTAAACGAATATCAACTTAGACTGCTAGATTTGATCTGAAAATTATACAGATGATTCTCAATTAGTTCCAAAGTTTGGAATCTGCAAGGCCAAAAGATTGAATGTTAATTTTAGACTAAGAGCTTCCATTAGATTGCTAGAGATTCATTCCTATAAACAACAGGAAAATCCTCTAAAATCATAAAAAAAATCTGGACATAAAGAAATATGCCACTGATATTTAAGAATTTAATAATTAAAATGTTTATCTTGTGACCAATCCAGCCCATATTGCAAACTGTTTGTAGAGAAACTTTTTTTTAATTTTTCATAGGATGGGTTTATGCTCATCCTTAACTGCCTTTGAACTGAGAGGCTTGCTAGGCCATTTCAGGAGGGCATTTTAAGAATCAAGCACATTGTTATGGTCTGGAGTCACACGTATGCCAAATTGATGAAAGATTTGCAGATTTCCTATTCTAAAAGGCATGAGTGAACCAGACGGGCTTTTTTTTCAACTATAGGCAATGCTTTCATAGTCATTATTAGGCTTTCAATTCCAGATTCAAATTTGCAGCCAATGAGGGATGACAAGTGGATTCTGGTGCAGTGACCTTCTGCAAGCGAAGTTGGTAGTCCTAGCTGTCTCACTAGTGAGGTGCTGCTGAAAGCTAAAATACAGGAACAGCCAGGAAGACTGGGGGCACCGTCAATATGAGGGGAGTGGTTTCATTGCATTAGCCCCCTGATGATTAGAGACATGCATCTTCAGGAAATCCTCATGCAATAGCAAGGCTGTGACATGGGAAGACTGCTATTTTAAAACTTCAATTCTCTTGGAGCTCTGATTGCCTGCTGTGAAGCCACCTCCTATTCGTTGCTGGGATGTCGATACAGCATGAAGCTGGCAGAAACCCGCAGGACCATGGCATAGTGGTTAGCACTGTTGCCTCACAGCACCAAGGAGTCAGGTTCAATTCTGGCTTGGGTTACTATCTGTGTGGAATCTGCACTTTCTCTCCCTGTCTGCATGCTCTGATTTCCTCCCACAGCCTGAAAGGCATGCTGGTTAGGTGCATTGGCCATGCTAAATTTTCCCTCAGTGTACCCATACAGGTGCTGGAGTGTGGTGACTAGGGGAATTTCACACAGTGAAGTGTCAAAGTAAGCCTACTTGTAACACGAGTAAACCTAAACTTAAAACTTAAATAGCCCGTGGAATGGAAGTTGTCACTAATTAGTCACTCGACAACCTTAATTGGCATCCCACCACAAATGCATATGTTCCTTCCATCAGATCCAATCCGTGTAAAAATAGGCTGGAGCATGCGACAGTGCAGAGGGACCTGGGGGTCCTTGTGCATGAATCGCAAAAACACAGTATGCAGTATGCATAACACAGTCTGCAGGCGCAGCAGGTGATTAAGAAGGCGAATGCAATGTTGGCCTTTATAGCTAGGGGGATAGAATATAAAAGTAGGGAGGTTCTGTTGCAGTTGTATAAGATATTGGTGAGGCTGCAGCTGGAGTACTGTGTACAGTTTTGGTCGCCGCATTCGAGAAAGGATATATTGGCCTTGGAGGGGGTGCAGAGAAGGTTTACTAGGCTGATACCGGAGATGAGAGCGTTGGATTATGAGGAGAGACTGAATAGGCCAGGTTTGTACTCTTTGGAGTTTAGAAGCTGAGAGGAGATCTTATAGAAACGTATAAGATAATGAAGGGGATGGATAGGGTAGAGGTTGAGACACTCTTCCCGCTTAGCAAAGATAGCAGGACTTTCACGCAAAGGGTGGTGAATCTTTGGAATTCTCTGCCTGATGAGGTGGTGGAGACTTCCTTGCTGAATATATTCAAGTCAAAAGTGGATAGGTTTTTGATTGACAAGGGAATTAAGGTTATGGAGAGAAAGCCGGAAAGTGGAACTGAACCGCTACAGATCAGCCATGATCTTATTGAATGGCGGGGCAGGCTCAAAGGGCTGTATGGCCTACTCCTGCTCCTATTTCTTATGTTCTTATAGAGGTGAGAACAAATTGACCCATTCATTTTCTTTCCCATACAAATCTCCCACAGTTGCTGCAAATATCTCACTCTTCTATCTCTATAAAAAGTTTATCTGAAATTTTAATTACTTTCTGTAGGAAGAATTTTCCGGCATGTGTCCCAAGCTTACCTTGTGTTCTTGTTCTACTGTTTCACCTGACGAAGGAAGAAACCCCGAAAGCTTGAGTTTACGATCATATAAATCGGTTGGACTTAAACCTGGTGTTGTCAGACTTCTTACTGTGTTTACCCCAGTCCAATGCCGACATCTCCACATCATTCTTCTACTGCCAGATTAATTTGAAGTGAAGTTCCAGATTTGCCTTTTTAATGCCACTTACTATACCTCAGCAAGACCCTCTTCTACTTTTTGTTTTCAAGTTTCATGAGCTCATATTTCTTCTGATTTTTTTTTCTCTTATGACTCAGTCCTCTAACATTAGGGATCAGTCTCATGGCCCTTCCATGCAGAGCATCCCTCGAGTCAGTGATCAGAACTAATGCATTATATAGTTTAAGCACATTCTCTTCTGATGTATACTGAACATTTTTTGGCTGCAGAGTTCACTGTTCAGTTTAACTTATTGACTAATGAATGAGATGATGCAATATGTTAAATAGCAATAACATTCATCCTCAGATATGTCAGTTGTATGTTATCTGATCTTTTTGACTTGGTCAATTAATGCAGCAATAGTGTTGATTGATCTTTTGACATATATTTATATTCACATTGTGCAGCTGCTGTAATCAATCAACCATTGAACTTTAAAACAACAGTATCCCAGTAAATTTACAAGTAGACGAAATGAAGGAAATTCAAAAGTTACCACTATAGAATGTTAACCATCAATCCCCATCACACTTTAATTCTTGCTGCGTGAGCTCGTGTGTGTACACAATTTCTTAATCCTAAGGTTTTTTCAGAATAACATAATAGTTATAATAATGTTGCTGATGCTTTAGAATAAATAATTCTTGTCACTTCGTTTTTAAGTAACCCATTCAACTCACTTGCAGAGGCCGACTCTCTTTTACTGCTATAGGCGTGACACTAGAAGATTGCTGAAATTTACCATTGCTTAAAAAGAAAGCAAAGGATCGCTAAAGTAATTATGTGCCATTATTACTTATCTTATTACATTACTTTCTCAGAGGATGAAGGAAGTTTTGCAGGTTTGCTATGACTCTCACCAACTTTTACTGATGCGCCACAGAAAATATTTTTTCTTATTGTATCACAGTTTGACGCGGCTCCTGCTCTGCCCAAAACTGCAAGAAACTATAAAAGGTCATGAATAAAGCCCAGTGCATCACTCAAAGCAGTCTCCCACCCATTGATATTATCTACTCTTCCCACTGCCTTGGAAAAGCAGCAAGCATAATTAAGTACCTCACACATCTTAAGTCATCAACAAACCTGGAAACATTATATTTGATTCCCTCATCCAAATCATTGATATATATTGTGAATAGCTATGGTCCAAGCATTGCATCCTATGGGACTATGCTAGTCACTGTCTGCCACTCAGGTAAAGACCAATTTACTTCTACTCACTGTTTCCTGTCTGCTAACCAACTCTCAATCCATGTCAAAATATTACCCCCAATCCTATGTGTTTTAATCTTATACACTGTTTAAAAAGGGACTTATGTGGGATTTTATCAAAAGCTTGCTGAAAATCCAAATTCATTTTACCCACTGGTTCTCCCTTATCGATTCTGCTGGTTACATCCTTGAAAAAATTCAGTAGGTTTGTCAAAGATGATTTCCCTTTCATAAATCCATGTTGACTTTCTCTAATCCCATTCATATTTTATAAGTGTCCTGTTATCACATCCTTTATGATAGACACTTTATAGGTAAACTGGAATCAAAGGTGGCAGGCAGAAATGTAACTAACAACTGGCTATTTTTAAAGAAGAGATAGTTCTGGCACTATCAAGTTATATTCCCATGATGGAACAAGGTGGACAAATCCATAGCTGCCTAGATGTAAAAGGGATAGAGATCAAGATAAAGAAAAGAAAGTACGTTCATAACAGATATCAGGTAGATAATCCAATTAAAAATCAGGCTGCATATAGAAGGTTTAGAGAGGAATTGAAAATAAAAACAAATAAGAGAAATAAATAGAGTCATAAAAGAGAGTCCAGAAATCTTCTGTAGACATATAAATAGTAAAAGGGTGGCAAAAGGAGGAGAGGGGCTAATTAGGGACCAAAAAGAGGATTTAAAAAATAATCTCACAGGACGTAGGCATTTCTGGTTAGGCAAGCATTTATTTATTGCCTACCCATAAGTGATATTTGAGAAGGTGAAGGTGAACTGCTTTGTCTAACCACTAGAAAACATGTAGGCACACTTAAACTGCTGTCAGTAAAGGAGTTCTAAGTTTTTGATCCAGTGACAATTAAGAAATGATGTATTCCCCGTCAGGATGGTATGTGACTTGAAGATGAACTTGCACACAGTGGTCTTCTCATGCATTTGTTGACCTTGTCCTTCTAGTTGGTGGAGGTTACAGATCTGAAAGATGCTACTGAAGGAGCACTGGTGAGTTGCTGTAATGTATCGTGTAGATGATACACACAGCTGGTAAAAGAAGTGAATGTTTAAAGTGGAGGATGGGCAGGGGTGATGGTAATGTCATTATATGCCAAGGACTGATGGTTTGATTCTTTCTAGTTGGAAACGGTTATTGCTTTTGCCTTTGACTTAGGTGACATGAATGTTAGTTGCCACTTATCAGCGCAATCCTAAATATTGTCCAGGTCTTGTTGCATATGGATACGGATTGCTTCAACATCTAGGAACGTGAATTGTGCTGAACATCCCCTCTTCTGAACTGATGGAAAGAAGGTCATTGATGAAAGAAAATAAAACAAGCAAGAATGGAGCTATGATTTTAAACAGTATCAAATTCGAATTGTTAAAATTATTAACCTTTGATTTATTATTAAGCAAAATCCCCCATCTGTAAATTTATGTGTTTGGTAATAGAAACATGTAATGGGTACACTCAATACCCCAAAAGAGTGCTGACACAAATGCAGATGGAGAAAAACAGCTAGAACAGTGATTTTAACTACAATCATGGCAAAATTAGTTTTAAAAAAGCAATGATGTAACTGAGAGTTAAGCATGCTTGGATTTTTGATCAAGATGTAATTAAAAACAGATGCAGAGTTACTGTGATCTCTGGCCTGGGAGCTGTGGGTCTGAAGCTTCCTGTGTTGACCAAATATTTAGAGTTAGACTTGATGGCACTGAGGTTTATTGGTTCTATGTGAGCTGCATGATATCTGACTAAGCATAGTGAGTCATTAATCAGTAACTTAATTGGCTGTTCGAGCAATGTGATTGGTTATGCCATCAGCTGGGTGTCAGAGAACGTTGTGGAAGAATGTGAGAATTTTGAGATAAAGAAATGTGTTTGAGCCTGAGAGGTCAACCATCACTAGAAGAAGTGTCCTGAAGAACAGCATCACAAAAGACCATGTGGATGAATTCTACTTGGGAATGGACCTGGCCAAATGTTTCTAAGTAAGAAGTCGCACAACACCAGGTTAAAGTCCAACAGCGAGCGCTCTGAAAGCTAGCGGCTTTTGCTACCAAATAAACCTGTTGGACTTTAACCTGGTATCGTGAGACTTCTTACTGTGTTTACCCCAGTCCAACACCGGCATCTCCACATCAAATCATTCTAAACCATTTAGTATCTACTTTCATTGAAAGAATTAAAGTTAATGTTCAGTTAAAAGTTAAAGTTCAGTAAGAGTTAACATTCAGTTAGGAGTAAAACAGTTAAACAGTTGCACCTGTTTTAAATTTGAGTTGGTACCAAAACTTTTAGATAAAGAAAGATTGTTGAGAGAATTAAGAGTTGAGTCTTGTCTTATTTATCACATTAAACTGGAATGCTTGAAAGATTTGAATTAGTTGCTGAATAATACAAGAAAGATATTTATAGGGAAAATCTGTGTATCCACTCTGCTCACTCTGAAAACACTGATACTAATAACTCCAACTTTTTGAAAAAACGAAATAGCGGGTAAAACAATTCATTTTATTTGATTAGGCACTGTACCTCTCGTTCATCCATGTGCAGCCATTGTTTGGGATCATCCTCTGCTGCTAGAAAGGCTATCAAATCCAAAGCTGTGAGACGGGTTTGACGTCTGGATGACACAAAGATCAGCACAGGCTTGGATGGGGAATGGCTCCGAATCGCTGTTTAAAAAAAAATAAACTATCAGAACAATTTGTCCAAGTCAACATCTAATGGTTTGTTGGTGATTTAGGAACAGGTGTGGTTGAATAGGCTGGGACAGATTTATTGTTCATTAATGTTTAGTACTTTGCAACTGTCAGGTTGTAATTAATCTGAGCAGACATGACTGGCCTTCTTCTCGCAATCAATACACACATTTATGTCATACAACTAATTAGCTCAGTCATACAGCTGTAATTAGCCTGACCCAAAATGATCTGCAACTGTCAGCTTGATAACACAATTGTTACAACCTTTGAGAATTTATTTTTACAGCTATTACCTAATCAATACAAAATGTATTCTCAACGGAATTATTAAATTCTTGTTAGCGAAATATTACGGGCACTGTCACATCTCAGTATTAACGCTTCAGTTCCTTTACAACCTAACATTGTCCTCCTTTATTAAACCAATTCATTCCAGACAACATTTGTTTTAAGAAAAGGCAACAGGATTGAACATTGCAATGATATGCTAAATTCACAAGTGGCAAAGACCCCTGTCATTGCAACTAATTCTTTGTGCTGTGACTGATGACAAGCAGAGGTGAAAATTGGGGGTTTTCATTGGTTTGGCTTGAATTTGATTTAAATTATGATATTGGCAAGTGTTACATGTTGATCTTAAAGTTTAGGTTGCATTACTCATTGGATTGGTGAGTGGTGATTCTTGCTGCCACATGGCATTCACTAGCGTTAATTTGTTTTTGATTCAAAATACACATCCAAAGGAAATATTCGGCCCGATTTTACCATCAAGTTGCACTCATTTTTGGGTGTGAAAAATTGGTAAAGTTGGGCATGAGGCAAGTAGCGCGATTTGCCCCACCTCTGCTTCGCTTCCCCTTTACCAAGGCCTGAAAATGACCGTGATTGGGACCATACTTGAAATGGGCACGACAGTCATTTAAATGCATTTGCATGCATTTAGATTGCCTTAAAGGGCTGCATCTCCAACCTTACTGGCACTTCCTCCTTTACAAGCACATTCACCCATCCAAAATTGGTGCGAAACAGACATGCTTTATACAAGTCCGACTTGGGCTCTCTAGTTAGTGAAGAGATAGATGTTGAGTGTCCGACAATTCTCTGCTTGAGATCGGTGGGTTGGGGGTGGGAATGGGGGAGAGGTGATTGTGGTGGAGGGAATGTGGGTCTGACAGCTCTCTGCTTGATATTGGTGAGGGAGGTCTAAAGGGAATCTGCTTCCATTCTGCCTGAGATCAGTGGGGAGGAAGAGAGGGTCCACTGCCACTCTGCTTGAGATCGGTGGAGGGGAAGGGGAAGAGGCCTGCGATTGGTCTGGGTGGTAGGGGAGTTGGGGGGGGGGGGGGGGTTAAGCGAGTTAGTAATGTTGAGGGGGGTGGGGTAGGGTAATGTCTGTGGCAGATATGATGTGGCAAGGGAGCCACATTCTATCATTTTTTTTTTCCTGAGCATGTGCAGTTGAAGACACTGATTGGAGTTGCAGGGTTTCAGCTATGTTAAGCCCTGTCCACGTGCTTCTGCAGCGCGATTTGGAATTGCTGATATTTTTTCAGGCAGAATGGTCTTTTTAATATCTGATGGTTGAAACAATTGCATGGAGTGTCTCAAGTTTGGTGGGTGCTTTTGGACCATATTTTCCTTCTTTTAATAGGAACTCATTCATGGACTGAAAGCTATCAACATCATCTATAAAAATTGAAATCCAATTACAACAATATCACCTATGTTGATTTGTTCAAGCTTAGATTACAAACTCACCAGATATCAATGAATTCATGCTAGTCAAATGATAGAACAGTGCGACATAGCACTTATCAGATCACACTGCTATCTAAAATAGTCCGTGTGTAACAGATGATTTCAAGAATATAAAGGGCCAAATAGGTAAGGTGGAACAACTTAAAGGTTGTTTTTCTATCTTTCAAATCCTAAAACTCACCTTGGAATGTTGGCTTGTTCATACTGGCCATGCGAGGGCAGTAATGCTGTCCTGGGAAGCCATGAATGTGAACTTCAAGAGGAACTGGGCGTACTGATGGTCTAAAGTTAAACAATCCATTCTGTATTAAACAGGAAAAGAAGTACAGCATATTAATACATATTTTAAATATGCTCTAAAGTACAGTCATTTGATTTGAAAGATGAACACTTTGCCATTCAATCTAAAATGCATAGGACTATAAATTCAATAAACAGAAAAGTCTTCTTTCCTTTGAAGGTGATTCAAAAAATAGAAAATATTAAAATAACCACACTCCTATCAGATCAGACCATTGTACAGAGTTACTTGATTTCGATTGGTGCAGCATGCGATGAGCTACTATTGTGCTTCAAGTCCTTGGGTTAGAATTGGAAACGCTGCAGGGGGGTCATTTTGTAAAGTCTGCAAGAGGGGAAATGTGTCACGCAAAGTTAATTAGTCAGGGTGCAAAACTTCGATTTCTCAATGGTAGCTTAAGATGTAGAGATAAAGTCAACAGCCTATCGAACTTCAGTCCGGCTTGTGGTAGTTCGTGCTTGTAATACATTTAAGTGCCTTGAATACTCATTTACATAAAACTTAAAGTTAGCAGGGCATGAGAACTTCATGGCATCTGGTTCACAATCATTTGAAGGTCGCATATAACAATTAGTTTTGTACAATTGTATATAAGGTTAACAGTTTGCCTTGTTTAAATCTACCAGAAAGGCAGGAGAATTGCAGCTTACATGGAAGCTCAGGGTGAATAAGGATGAACCAGTAATGAAGGCAGATGTGGAGATTATTTGGGATGGAGGTCATGGAGGCATGGAAGGAGGGTCCTGGGAAGGACAAAGGGTGAAGTCGGGGGAAGGACTGGGAGGGGTCTTTGAGATCAGACAGCAAAAATGATATGTTTCCTTTATTTCTTGCTCTGCCACTTTTTGTTCGGCTCATGTCCAACCCTTACTGCCTCATATGATGCCTTGCCTTCATGTTGTGGCTTGCTGACTTCTTGTCCCTGGAGCTTTTGCATTTTTTATTCATGTTAGTCTTTCTTTTGTGAGGAATGGTGGATGAGGGTGGATTTGTGTGGTGGAGGAATAAAGAAAAATGGAAGTTCTTTTGTTTGTGGGCAATATGGAGGGAAAGGAAAAACTTTAGGAGATAAAGAAGGGGCCTGAGGGAGGGTGCTTGTGTTAAATCCCAAAATATTCTATAAATGCCTAGAGTGGTAGTGGTTAACAAGGGAGATGCTCAAGTCGGTCGGGCAGGGACAGTTTTTCAAGGTAAAAAAAATTAGGATCCTAAAGGATGATTACAGTACTATGCAAATGCATATTTCACTTCAAGGTGTTGGCTGACAGGGTCCTCACAGGGCCTTGAGTTCATCTATAACATTTCAATTACCCCTGCTGAGCGTGATCTTGGATAACGTTATTCGCAATGCATAAAAGAAAGGGCCACCTCAGCCTGCAAGTTCAGTCACATTGCCCACAGAGTTATGAGGGCAATACTGGATATTAACATGAATATTCATTAAAGGTTGAATGATAAAATGACACTATTTTTCCCACAAAGTAGAAAATTGTAGCCATTATCGTGAGTCAAACATTAGATGTGCTAGTACACTCAGCTCTCTGACTTGAGTGGGGGAAGCTGGTTGGGGTCCAACTTGCAAAGGTGACAATGTTGGAAGTCTGTGCCTTCCCCTGTTTGAGACATCTCCCTTCTCACCTCTCTTGCTTTTTACTTCCTTCTAGACTGAGCTGGAAAGGGGTACTGAGTGACCATTATGGCTATTTGCATGAAAGAATGAAAAACTACATGCCAAGATGAGAGATCTGCAAGAGGTTACAAAGACAGGGTGCAATGAAATGACAGAGGAATGAGAATTCTAAGCATGATACACTGGGGGAAAAGGGAATCAATGTAAGTCAACAAGAACAGACATGATGGATGAGTAGGACAAAATGTTAATCAGAAAATTGGAATTTATGGGAAGTAAAAGTTGGGAGAGATTAAATATAGTGATGCTGAGAAGCTGGGGAAGGATTTTAGCAGATGTAGGCGTGAGTTGGGACAGAGGCCACAATCTACATGTTATTGTTGCAAAAATGAGATTTGTATATAATCTTAACTTTACATCAGTCCAATAATGACATTCATATAAGTATTGATTGTAAAAACTGCACCCATTCACAGTTAATGGAATACACTGTAAGCAGCAAGAGGCTAATGTTTTCAGTATTTACGCTCTCAGCTTTCTTTGAAGTGATAAAATCAATGCCACAGAAGCTTTAAAATGACAGAAGGCAGTTTAACATTAAATGTGAAGTGAATTATAGAAATTTGGTTTAAGGATATATGTGCTTAGTCAAAAAAATGCATCTTTACTGTTCACCGAAATGCACCATCAGTGATATAGATGACAGGCACATCATTCCATCACTGTCAGTTGAAGCTTGCAAATCGCAGATTGGATTCTGTAAAGTACCATTAAATGATATGTGCTCCCAAAGTGCACAAGCACACATAATCCATTTGGCATTGAGCCCATGATCTGTAATTGCTCCCCGTGGTCTAATATTTGTTCTTACCTGTCGGATGCCTAACCAGTCAGCCAAGTCCTTGGCATTTGCCAGTGCAGTGGACAGCCCCACTATCCTTACAGGGCTATCTGTGTGAGATGAGATAAAACTAGTTCTGGAGACGATTACTTCCAGCACAGGACCTCTTTCATCCCCTGCAAATAAACACATTTTAAGTTGTTGCATTATTTTTAAGTCCTAATCTGTTCAACAGAAGTCTGAGATAGAAAAATGCCCTATTTTAAACAAAAGCCAAAGCAATGTTATAATTCATACTGTTTACAAAATAACATGCTGAGTTGAAATTGGATTCCCATAATCTTGGGACTGTGGGGGTTGGAAAATTATTGTAATTTTATGAATTGAAATGCGAATGCTTTCTAGGCCACTTCAAATGGGTGGAATTAATAAACTTCAAATGGGAAGAAATATTGGGCTACAAGTGACAATTGAGCGGGGAAATGCCATTCCATTCGTAATTCCTTAATGTCAAATCTAGGCGTTTGCAATTTGCCTGACCTTTTGACTGAGGGGATCAGGTGGGGTGGTTCAGCCAATCCAGCTGGGGTGGGGTGGGGTGAGGGTGACAGTCGGGAGTGAGGATGTCAGTCTGGATTCCCACGTGGGTTGGTGTTCAGGGCATACCTTTCAGAACTGAAATGAGGAGAAATGACTTCATCCAGGAAGCAGTGAGCTTGTGGAATTTGCGGCCACAGAAAGTAGTAGGGGCTGAAATGTTCAATGCTTTCAAGGAGTCAGTTATAGCTTTTGGGACAAAAAGGATCTAAAGATATAGAGGAGAGGTTGGATCAGGATACTAAATTGAATAATTAGCTATTAACATAATGAATGGCAGAGCAGTCTTGAAGGGCTCAATGGCCTGCTCTGCTCCTATTTTCTATATTTCTAAGTTGGCACCCGAAATGTTTCTGTTCATCACTTTGGACAGTGACTTGGTTCCAGTCATTCAAAGCAGTTAACAGGAAGAGTTCAAAATACCATTCATCCTTAGTTCCTTGGTATTTTCTCTCAAATTTGCATTGAAATACAATTTTAATTTACTATAATTAGCAAAGATCTGATTTATCTCAAATTCCAACTACCTGATGCAATGAAAGATAAATCAGGCAATCATTAAAAACATTTTGTATAAACTCGAGACAGGCAAAATGAATTTCTGCAAAGTTGTTCATATCTCATTTGGCATTGTCTCCACAGTCACTGCCACCACAACTTTATTTACTTTAAAGTAGCAGTCAGGATTCCAAAAGCCCAGCAACCTAT
This sequence comes from Sphyrna mokarran, assembly GCA_024679065.1. Lineage (NCBI taxonomy): Eukaryota > Metazoa > Chordata > Chondrichthyes > Carcharhiniformes > Carcharhinidae > Sphyrna > Sphyrna mokarran. The sequence continues at coordinate 35,449,052 of JAGIQG010000005.1, read as the reverse complement.
TTACTGGGCACACAAGTCAGGAAGCTCCCACGTTTAACTGATAATCTCTCCTGCACTGACTGACAGTGAGTGATTCAGTAGAACTATGCTGCAACCATGAATCAATACATTCGAGTGTCAGTCTGAGTACTATTGTGGATAACCATATTCCCTAATAGTATATCATCCCTCACTTAGAAGTTAAATCCCCTTAAACAGAGAGAAGGGTCCGCAGGTGTTGCAATAACAATCCTGGGCTGGATTTCCAATCTGAAATATAGAATGCTTTGCTCCATTCAGAGCAATTGCTAGCTGGTACAGAACACCCACATACACCCTGGTACAGATCCCTACCCTAGCTTCCACTCTGGCACAGATCTCGACCTTAGTCCTCACTTTCGGTTTCTTGCCTCTTTTTGATCCCTAATTCAGCTTCTTGTCTTCAAAGTCATAGAGGATGTTGAACAGATCAGACTGATTGTTGAGCATCAGGTCGAAAACCGATTGGTAATAACAGAGCCTAAAGTCTCTTGACACAAAACAGCAGGATAGAGCACAATAACTTCTCCAGATCCTCCCGGAACAGCTTCCCTTCTTCCTGCATTTGTTGCTCCTCTATACATAGATTCTGGTGAGATTTTCCAGCCCAATGACAGAAAATCTTGCCCAAGGTCTGCATCCCGCTCGCTATGATTCCCATGGCAGGCATGATGGAAAAATTCACCCCTGTGTCTGGAGGAACAGCAAGGACAGGAGGGAGGGAACCAGTGATTGAAATAACTACAGCAGAAATAACATGAGAGAGATAGAATCAGTAATTGGGGAAGCAGCTCTTTGTCTCCTATGCTCATTATTCCTCCAATTATAACACTGCATAGTTCTCACTCTGAGTGACTGAGAGCAGAGCTGCGTTTTGTTTAAAACCTCTTACATTGAACTAGCCCTTAACATTTATTTACAATGGAAGATTTCCACCATTGGTGCCTCGGAAATGGTTGAAGTTTTGCATCCTTGCTTTTTTGGAAAGAAGGGGCTAGATTAAAATTGGGAGGAAAAAGAAGGAAAAGAAATACTAAATTATGTTCAATGCTTACCTAATAAGTGGATTTCATCTATAATGATGATTGACACCTTTTGGACATAGCTCCTGTTCTGCCAACTTCTGCTGATTCCATCCCATTTCTCAGGGGTTGTGACAATGAGGTCGGCCTGTGCAATTGCTTTCATATCTGGAGTCACATCACCAGTCAATTCCACTACACTAGAAATAGACGTACAATTATTTAGAAAGCAAAATATGAAGGACAGAGTTTATATTTCAAACACGCACTTCCCACCTCAGAGTCACTTCCAGTCTGTTCCTATTTAAATTAAATGAGGTAAATACCCACTAATTGGACTCAATTAACATAATAAATATACAAGCAATAGATTCTTTTCTCTCTCTTTAAATAAAGATGCGACTTATCAACCTAAAAATCCACGTAACATATGCCAATAGCAGAATGCAAGAGCGGGAGAGCTTCCTGGTCAGTCATGTGATGGAAGGAAAATTGAAGCCCCCTAACATCATTATGTATGCTCCAGATGGCAACATACATGGGAAAGTGTACTTTGCCAAACTGATTCTATGGCCAGTTGGCTGTGTCAAGTACTTGGGTATAAACACCCTAGGCGCTGTAGTCTAACTTGGGTACATACAATAGGTATTGTGAGTACTCAAACTTACAAGCTTTAGTTACTTGCTAGCAAGGAAAACACAGATTCAAAGCAATACACTGCAAGATGATTTCCCGATTCATACAGAATGTAGCAGTTACAATTCACTGTATAGTATCTTGCTCTTTGGAATTTTGTTATTGAAAGGATTTTATTTTCATCCTGTAGCTAAGGCTGGGAACACAATAAGCTTGATTCTACCATCAAGGTACCTTGGTACAGTGGGGTGTGAGATGAGTAGTGTGATCCAAACCTGCCTCTGTGCCAGTTCTCCCTTTAGCAAGGCCCGAAAATGGCCACGAATGGAATCGCGCTCAAAATGGGCATGATGGCTATTTAAATGCATTTGCGTGCATTTACATTGACTTAATAAACTGCACACCCAACCTTTACAGCACTTCCCCCTTTACTAGCATTTTTGCCCATCCAGAATCGGCGTGAAACAAACATGCTCCACAAAAGTCCAACTTGGGCACTCCAGTGAGTGAGGAGGAGGTAAGTGCCGAGTGTCCAATGGCTCTCTGCTTGAAGTGGGAAGGGGGAAGGTGGATCGATGGCTCTCTGTTCAAGATCGGTTGGGGGAGAAGCAGGTGTGAAGGAGGGGTCTGCTGCCACTCTACTTGTGATTAGTGAGGGGGAGAGGGGGGGACCTCCACTGCCACTCTGCTGGAGAACAGTGAGGGGGAAAGGGAGGGGTCCACTGCCACTCTGCCTGTGATCACTGAGGAGGGAATGTGGGAGGGGCCTGCAATCAGTCTGGGTGGCAGAGGGGGTGGGGAAATAAAGGGGTCAGTTGTGTTGTGGGGTGGGGCAATATCTGTGGGGACCGGGAGAGGCATTATCTGGCTTGGGGGGACATATGTATGACACATTCTTTTTTTTCGCATATGTGCAGTTGGAGGCACCAATTGGAGCTGCAGGGTTTCTGGTGCATTACAGACTTCTGCAATGCAATTTGGAATCACTGATTTTTTTTCAGGCAGAGACCATATGGGGGTATCTGAGAACAGGTCTAAAAGTTGTATCTGAACCACTCCCAGTTTCAAGTCCGCCCAGCACTTAGAATCAAAATGTAAAATAGGGCCCCAATATTTATGAAACTGACACAAGGCTTAGATTCGGCATTTATCCTGAAGATACAAGCACTAGCTTCATTGAAGGCCTTGTTGATAATTTTTTTTCTGTTCTTGCTGACAAAGTTGCCTTGTTGTTGTTTTAACTTAATTTTCCACACCAACATCTGCAGTTTTTAACTGCTGTAACTATAATATCATAGCAACCCCATGGTGCTTTATTTGAAGTGAGCATCTTTAATCTTGCAGAACAAAGTGAATTAAATATTTGGCCATAGCTGGAATTACAACTTAATTTCCACAGCTGGATCACCAGTATGGGTTAGGTAGGTGCCAACTGCATGGAGTTTGATTCCTGTTCTAGCTGAGATGGATTTGGAACCTCCCTTCTTGCTCTACCTGTGGTGCTGGTTGTGATGCTGTGGATATGACTTGGCTTCAATCATGATTCTTTACATTGTGGAATGCCACTAATAATTTTTTTGTACATACAGACAGTTAGTGGTTTGCATCTGTCCATTTAATTCTGGAGAATGGGACATGAGTGGTCTGCCCATTCCTGCAATCTCAATTTATCAAACCAAAGCACGGATAGCCAATTAGTGGTTATCTGGTGGCAAGGCGACAAATAGCAACACAAAGGAAGCGCTCTGTGCCCAATCAGGAGTTTAGGCTGGGATGTAATGTGGCATTGAGGTTACACCTTTATGGGAACTCAGCCTTGGCTACAAATCCAAAGAGCTACAAATCCAAAGATTGCTTTTTCAATCTTTTACGGCAGGCTGTAAGAAGTAAAAAAAATAATTAAACACACAGAGACACTACTACCTTCACTTAAAGAATTTGCTGCTATATTCAGCTATGGACCCAACAACAAGCTTTCTTTTCAGTCTTTGTATCACCTTGTTATAGCTGCTACAAACTACTCCCAAATCATTTCATGTTTGACTCAAAAAATGCACCCAGTAATGAAAAACTGCAATTAGGTTGTTAACATGCTAAGTAGTTTCAAAGTGATAGCTTCTCATCTCAGTGTCTGCATGCCTTTTGTCTTTTTGGAGACTGGTATGATGACATTGCATTGTCGATCTGAGGTTATCACACCCTGTCTTATATTTGCAGGAAAGGGACAGGGGGTGGCTGCCTGATTTGTAGCTATCAAATCCAGTCCCATGTTATATTAAATGTGTACGATAGTGTCCTCAGTGAATAAACTGCAAATTCACTTACTTTCCACAAATAATTATCTTACTTTGCTCCATTACAAAATTAATTTGTGTCTTTCTCATAGAATGCTTACTCAACAGCATAGAGTTTTTAACTAAAGATTACATCAGAATTTAAATAGTGCATTATTCCAGGTATCTCCAGTAGTTATAACTTCCTTTAGTGACCTCAAAGTGTTGTCGTCGTCAAATTGAAAGCAAATAGCACTGTTACGAACCTTAATTTAGCATCAATCCTCATTGCTTTTTAACTACAAAGTAACATTTGATTCAATCTGATCCACATACTCCTCAAGTATTATCTAGCATTATCTAGAACAAACTCCAACTCGTATTCCAAATTTAAAGAAATCTATGAAAGCCCATTGAGCAAGGACTAAAAGCCTTTGTGATTAATATAACTTGCTCGTTTTTATCAGTATTTTCATCCTCTTCTTCAATATTCTCTGTATAATGTGTCATTTCGAGGACCAGACTCTTCATTTTGGAAAGTTAATCGACACTTCAAACTGACCTGGAACATCTCTTGACTGATCCTTGGGATTCATTTTGCCCTTTATTTTGTCTTCTGCAATAACTGCCAGGTTTACTAAAGGTGTTTTTATCCTCATTCTGTCTTGAATTGTTGCACCCAGTATCTATACTGTTTTGTGGCAATCATTTAGTCCTCTATTCTTTATGTCACTGTTGAATGTCTCATTTGTTTCATGAAAGCTAAATTAAATGACTATTCTCACAGGAATTCTCTACTGAAGGCAGCAGACCTCTGGTCTAGCAGGGTCTCTTTCCCAGACATGGAATACCAGTTAGAATCAGTTTCTGGTCCATATCATAGAATCATAGAACAGTGCACAAAGAGGCCCTTTGGCCTATCAAGTCTGCACTGAACACAATCCCACCAGGCCATATCTGCATATTGCTACATATTATACCCACTAATCCCTCTAACGCATGCATCCCTGGACACCAAGAGACAATTTCTTAGCATGGCCAATCAACCTAATCCGCACATCTTTGGACTGTGGGACACACCCGGAGGAAACCCACAGAGACACGAAGAGAACATGCAAACTCCACACAGACAATGACTTGAGCTGAGAATTGAACTCAGGGCCCTGGAACTGTGAAGCAGCAGTGCTTACATGCCACCCAACCATCTCTCTCTCTCAAAAACTGCACTGATACAAAAGGTTATACTAACTATTTGAAGAGAACTGACATGAAGTTTGCACATGTGGTAACACATGTTCAGAAGGAGCAACATCTGTTCGAGAAGCAAACATATCCCCACACACACTCAACTATTGTAATAAATTGTTTCTGGAAATTTTTCCATCTAAACCAAACACTTTCTAATTCATTGAATTAGAATTCAATGAATTCTAATAACATTGAATTCTAATAATTCAATGTTATTAGAATGTCATTTCTAATAACATTAGAAATGTTATTAGAACATTTCTAATAAAAAAATTATTAAAAAGTATGACAAGAACAAAGGCTACACTGTATTTGCAACTTATCCATATCCCTAAACATATACTTAGAGCCAAACAAAAGCAGACCATCATTGAATATTCTATAAATGAATGACTAAGAAAATTGTGGAAGCTAATAAAAACAAAAATCTAATATCAATTTAAAGTTTATTTATTAGTCAAAAGTAGGCTTACATTAACACTGCAATGAAGTTATTGCAAAAATCCCCTAGTTGCCACACCCTGGTGCCTGTTTGGGGACACTGAGGGAAAATTTAGCATGGCCAATACACATAAGCAGCATGATTTTTGGACTGATTGGTGGAAGGAAACTCATGCAGACACAGGGAGAATGTGCAAACTCCACAGAGACAGTGACTAAAGCCAGGAATCAAATCCAGGTCCCTGGCATTGTGAGGCAGCAGTGCTAAGATTCAGGTGGAAGGGAGTTAAAAAGTCGAAGAATTTACCAATTGAAGAAATATTGGAGTAAAGCTTTATCTTCAATGAATGGTTACCAATCTTGTAGATAATACTCTGTCTGATTTAATTCCACTTAAACCAATATAAAAGGAACAGCAGAGGTTTCAATAATTAGGTGATTTTCTTTTCACCCAGTTAATCATCTATTTGATGAATTTACCCCATTTAGAGTGGTGCTTACTTTTTACCCAGCTTCTCTGTAATCCTGATTTTCCAATCATCAATTCGCTCACGGACGAGGGCTTTCAGAGGAGCAATGTAAACAGCCTAGAAAGCATACAAGAGTTCAAAGGTCACTTCAGGAGTCAAAGAATAAACAATAGGTAGGATGGGCAAAAAATACTTCGAATTAGAATTTTAAAAAGGACCAAGCATATCAGTATGGACTTAGGAAATGAAGATTTTGCTATACAGTTTACGAAGGCTTAACATTTAACTTCAGTAATTCAACCAAAAATGTTACATACACAAGAGAGAATATGAAACCAAAAATAACCTTTGATGTCGGGTATTTGTTGAAAACACGAAATATTGCCAGCTCAGCTGCGACCGTCTTTCCAGACCCCGTGGGCGCTCCAAGTAGTACATTACAGTCAGTGTGATAGAGGGTATGAAATATCTGAGTCTGGATTGGGTTGAAGTGCGTGAACTTATACAATGCTTCATATTCGCGATTTCCCAGAGCACTGATAGGCAACGGCTGCAGGTCCAGCAATTCTGCAAAGTACAAAGAACACAAACGTGTAATATATATGAACACACACACAACTAGCAAACAAATGGAGAGTGCCAATAAACTGAAAGGCCTCTTTGGGCCACAAAAACAAGATTTTAACAATAATGTGCTTTATTGAAGACAGACAGGTTGAAAAGGATATGATTCATCTTCGCCAAATTAGTTGCATCTTAAGGGTAGTCAGTATTGTTTTGGGGCGTAAATGTAGCAGCCAAGACGTGGATAGCAACTTGTCACAAAGAGTGAATAAATGACCAAATATTTCTCTATCAATGCCACAAGGAAAGATATCTGGTATTTATTTATGGGTGATATGGTGACACAGTGGTTAGCACTGCTGCCTCATAGTGCCAGGGAACCAGATTAAATTCTGGCCTTAGATAACTGTTTATGTGCATGTTCTCCCCTTATCTGTGTAGGTTTCTTCTGGGTACTCTGGTTTCTTCCCACAGTCCAAAAACGTGCAGCTTAGATTTAGATTTAGAGCAACACAGCACGGGAAACAGGCCCTTCGGCCCAACGAGCCCGCGCCGCCGTCATAACATAAATATAGTAACAGTTCCATTATCCTATCCTAATTTTAGGTTATTCCTAATATAGAAGAGTCTAAATGTAGGGACAATTTATTTCCCAATCAGCCTAAGAGCAAATTTTTGGGATGTGGGAGGAAACCGGAGCGCCCGGAGAAAACCCACGCAACCACGGGGAGAACGCGCAAACTCCCGCAGACACCGGCCCAATTCCAAGTGTCTGCACAGCTACAGCGATAGTCACTGAGCTGTCATGGTGCCCTTCAGATGGTCCAGATAAAGCACTCATTTACGACATGAAGCACCAGGCAACCCATGAATCAACATCCAAGAGCTGTCCTCGCACCACCTGCAGAATGCATGCTCCTTGATGGTCAAGTATGGACCGAATTACCTGTGGAAAAAAAAGCCATAGTTAAACAGTAAGCCACAGTTAAACAGTTAGGTGAACTATTAGTAAATGTGTGAGGTTATGGGTACAGGGTGGAGGGGAGGGCCTGGTTTAGATGCTCTTTTGGAGAGTCGATGCTGGCCTGATGAGTTGAATGAACCCCCTTCTGCACCAAAGGGATTCTATGATTCTAACCAGATAATGCTAGGCAGGGTAGTATGCTCTCCCTACCTTCTTCAAATAACACGTTGGAGTATTTTACATCAAACTGCGTGAATAGAGACAGCCTCTGTTTACAGACTTATCTGGAAGATGGCATCTTTAGCAATGCATTCTGTCTCTACTATAGTGAAATGTCAGCTTAGGTCATGTGCTCGTGACAAAGCACGAACCACAACCTTCTCACTCAGAAGTCTTGCTGCTATCACTAAGTCTTGCACTGATAATGGCTGCTATTCATGTGTGAACCTGGACAGAGTGCATGATAGCCTGATCTGTCATGGGAAATGACGCAACCTATTTTGACCCAGTGTCTTTATAAACATTTAAACTCCCAGTTGGAATCATTGGAAAATGATGACAGGCTAGAATCTAGCTGGTCTTCCCTTCCCTGAGGACTACTGAGGCCAATTGTAAGGCTCCCATCGTGACTCTAAATGAGATCAGTACAGTTTGGATTGAACTTGGGACCTTCTTTGTAAAATTCAATTATACATTGAGTATACTACTAAGTCACCTAGGATGGTGAGTGCTAGTGATAATTACCTCCAAACTACCCGTGATACATAAATAGATATTTCATTGCTACGTTACCAGTGTGTGGGGGATGTTTCTCCGGCAAAATCAGATGTTGAAAGTTTATTATGCACACGGCCTCAGCTCCCAGCCACCGATCAGACACAGCCCGGATATAGTATTGAGATGGCAACGGTTCAAAAATAGGAATGGTAAATACTAGTAACTGCGGATCTTTGGACAAAACCTACAATCAATATAAAAGAAAACAGAAGATTTTCTCTGTCAAAATGTCTTTCCATTTCCAAATTGCCTACTATGCAACCTTCCAAAACAAAATAAAACAATAACGATATCTATGTGAACAGTATGTAAAGACTCTCATTGAGAACAAAAATCATTCTTTCAACTTAACACTGGTCCAGGCAATTCATCCATGTTCCAATTGGGAATCCTACAGTGTAGACTCTGATGGGTTATTTTAGATAAACGGATGAAAACAGGTATGGAATGGATGTTGTTCGAAATTCTGGATATTTTGCACAATTTTGAAGATAATTGATGATTACCAAACTTGACTGCAGCTCCTAGACTAGATGAGGGTGCTCAAGCATCGATCAGGAGCAATTCTCATGAAGTGGTGTACCCACTTCCAGTAAAGGTGTGGAGTGCTCTGTCTGGCATACAATCATATATTGTAGGATGGCTCAAGGACTGAGAGCAAAGGCACACATGGGCTGGAATACACTGGCAGTTCACATTGGTGGGATTTTCTGGTTCTGCCAGCAGCACACCCTTGCCACAGGTTTCCTGGTGGCATGGTGTGGCCTCAATAGGGTTTCCCACTGACAGCGGCAGGACCAGAGGATCCTGTCTCCATGTAGGCAAAAACGTGAGGTTGAAGTTATAATCAGATCAGTCAAGGTGAATACATGACAGATCAGACTCCAGAGACCTACCCTTAGTCGTAATTTCTATGTTCTTATGCTCTGGTGCTGCTCATATCTGACAATCAGAAAGGGTATATTGTAATTCCTTAAAGAGTATAGCCATTTTTCAGAGACTATACTATTCCTCAAAGAATGTAATTTCTTAGTGACCTCCATTATATACCAAGGATTACAATGTGACTGATATTTCCCATGACAATGGATAACAAATAATTATTGTAATAAAAACAGAAAATCCTGGAAAAACTCAGCCAGCTTTCCAGCATTTTCTATTTTTATTTCAGATTTCCAGCATCCGCAGTATTATATGCCTATAATCTTCAGTGATGAGTTATTTTATTCCTGTTTAGCTAGTCATTGTTAGGAGAGGATGTTAACTTAAGTATTAACATCAATAGGATATACCACAAAAACTACACTATTTATTTAAAGTCTGGTGTATGGAAAGTTCAAGGTTCTTAATGAGCTAGCAGGTATTTTAATCATCAACCTATTTAAGATTCTCTAGGAGGAGAATTTAAATTATTTAAATTATCACCATGCCATAAACAATGTAATCATGGTTTCACGGCTGTGCTGTGGTGTTTGAGTCTTCCTTCTATGAGTCTGCTCACCTTCTCATGCACTGGTCTAGGGCTGTGAATGTGGGACTAGTGCTTTCTAAACATTTTGGATGGATAAAGCCTCTTACTCAAAGGACTTGTCCTTTCCTTTCTCTCTCTCTGTCTCTCCTCTAGCATTTGGTGTTGGTTCCATCTAGCCTTAGCAAATCCTCCTATTTTTCAAGCAGAGTAAGGAGTGCTGTTAATAAGATGTCCAGCTCTATCTTCCACATGATGTCTCCTACAAGGTTTCCATAAGGTAGAAAGGCACAGCATTGTATTTTTTAGGAAAATTGCTGCTAATATATCCAGCAAAATTGTTATCAAGTATTGGTCAAATTTTGACAAAATGTCTTTGAAAGTCTCCCAATATGTATCAAAAGTCCTCATCAAAAATTGTTTGGCAGCAAATGAAGAACGAAAGCTGAGCATGGATTGAAATTATGCCTATAATCTTCAGTGATGAGTTATTTTATTCCTGTTTAGCTAGTCATTGTTAGGAGAGGATGTTAACTTAAGTATTAACATCAATAGGATATACCACAAAAACTACACTATTTATTTAAAGTCTGGTGTATGGAAAGTTCAAGGTTCTTAATGAGCTAGCAGGTATTTTAATCATCAACCTATTTAAGATTCTCCAGGAGGCTATTCCTAGTTTGCTTCAACTCCTTTATCAACACGGCACTCTTATGGTGACCTGTTGCACTTAACACACCAGCTGGCTCATCTCAGAGGCTCTTTAGCACATAAGGCATCCAGAGAAAACTACTATCTAGGAATTTAATTGTTATTTTCCTTTTCATCACAATTGTTGCTTTTAGATTACCTTCTTGTACACTTTGTTAGCAGCATTCTTACTTAAGTATACTTTTTGATTAAAGCAGTTAGGGTCAGATAGGAAAAGTAGCAAATTTATTTTGACATCTAGAATGCACTTTTCTCATTGAAGTCAACCAGCAAAGGACTAATCAACCTTAAGACTGAGAAACAAACAATGAATCCACACGATTATTTCAACATTACACATTTCTAACAAAGTTCTAAAGGGTTATTCAACACTGATTAAATATTGCTGTAAAGAGCAATGGTAAATTGCAGATAATAGCAGGCATGAATGAAGATACATTTAAAGTTAAAATTTATTTATTAGTTACAAGTAGGCTGATATTAACACCACAATGAAGTTACTGTGAAAATCCCCTAATCCCCAGCACCTGTTCAGATACATTGAGGGAGAATTCAACATCACCAATCCACCTAACCTGCACGTCTTTGGACTGTGGGGGGAAACCAGAGCACCCAGGGAACACCACGTAGATACAGGGAGAATGAGCAAACTCCAATCACACAGTGACCCAAACCAGGAATTAAACCCAGATCCCTGGCAACGAGAGGCAGCAGTGCTAACCACTGTGCCACCCGGATTGACCTCACATATTTATTGTGGTCTTAAAATTATGTCACCAGCTTTTAGTCATACCTTCTATGTCATGCAAATAAAGCTAATTTCAATTGTCTTCCTAATATGGTAAATAAAAAGGGGCTTCCTGCAGGAAATGTTCTCCAGTGAATTCAACAATATATCAATTCTACTTCACTGTGGTAACAACCACAGACCACAGACTTGGGAACTAATGGTGAAAATATTATGACTGTATATTAGCTATGTGGTTACATCTCACCTGCTTCTTCTGGAGGAGGAAGTATTCTGAGTGATATATGTGGTCATTCACAGGATCTTCTACCCAAATCCACCAAGGTTCACCTACAGATCCATGAGTCTGTGGGAATAAATGCAATCAATTAATTCCGGTACTGCAAAACTCTTTAAAGCAAGTTTAAGAAAATGAAGCCAGTCTTTTGAAGCAAAGGATAGTGTAGCACAGAAGATAGCTTTCCTCAGCTTTCCCAAAAGCCATGAGTTAGTCCAAAACCTTGGCTCTATCCTCACATCTCTACAGCTTATGAACTTATCTAACCCTTTTTTGATAGCTATTATTGGTAGTATCAGGCAGTGCAATCCAAATTCTAATCACTCTGTGCAAATAACATTCTTCCCCTCATGTCACTTCTGGTTCTTTTGCCATCATATTAAAGCTATGCCTTCTGCTCACTGATTCCATATCCACCGGGACAATTGCTCTTTATTTACTCTAATGAAACACCAAATCTCTCACTTCTCTGCTCAAAGGGAAAATTTCTAAAATTCCTCAGTCTCTCCACATTACTTTAATTCCTCATCCTGGAGCCATTCTCATAAATGTCTGCTTTGCTGTGGCTTTTTTTAAAATGTGCTGTTCAGAACTGGACACAATAATTAGCTGGTGCCAAATTTGTGTTTTATAGGGGTTTAGGATAACTTCCTCGCTTTTGTATTCTATGACTTTGAGTCAAGAACTCCATCTTTTTTTTTTTACATAAACAGCCTCCTCAACTTATCCTAGCATCATCAAAGATTTGCGTACAGACAACAAAACACATCTCTGCTCTTTCATCCCTTTTAAAATTGTACCATTTTGCTGGTATTGTCTTTCATCCTCTTCTTACCAAAATGCAGTACCTCATATTTTCCTGTGTTGATCTGCCACACACCTAGCTATGCCATCAAGCTCTTCATGTTCTCTTGAAGTCTATTACTATCTTCCACACTGTTGTATAAACTCCTAAGTCTCAGTCCATCTGTAAATTTTCATATTTGCGCCCTGTACCTCCAAATTGACATATATAACATGCATTCAAACGAGCAGTGCGCATCAACAGGGAACATTACTGGCTATTTTCATACACCCAAAAAATTACCATTCACCACAAATTTGTTTTTTATCCCTCAGATAACTTTGCTTTTATGTTACTGCCCTTCTTACAATATGGGCTTCAATTTTACTAATAAGTTTATTACATGATATTTTATCTGATATCTTTTGGAAGTTTATATACTGAGCCCTTATTTACCATCTGTTATTTTAGCAAAATAATCAAGTTAAGTCAATCATGACTTGTTCTTAAGCTGGATCTCCTTCAGTAGTCCATACTTTCCAAGTAATTGATAATTAGAGCTCCTCCACTATCAATGTTACAAACTAACATGTGAAGCTTTTTATACCCTGTGACTACTTAGAGAACAAAAAAAAGGGGTTAAATAGTGCATTACAGTGCAAAGATGTTTAGTAGATACGACTTTGAAAAGTCATGTAAACTCTGATGATATAATGTTGTAATGGTAGGAGCGGAGATTATAAGTGAAAGCAGTCAGTTAGTTGCAGTAACAGCACGCCACACACTGGTTGTTACTGTGTAGTGAGGCTTTTACTAAGATTTATTCTTTCACAGGATGTGGTCTAGACTAGCATTTGTTATCCACCCCAAATTGCTCTTGAGAAGGTGGTGGTGAGCCATCTTCTTTGTGAATAAAGTCTCCAGAAATGTTGCATCATAAAATGCCGCAGCTTGGTCTGAATAAACATTGCTTTATAATAACTAACATCCTGAAAAGAACTCAAACGGACTTGTCAAAACAATTTCCCTTTCTGAAAACTATGTTGACACTGCCTAATCATATCATCCTTTTCTTAGTACCATTTCCTCAGTAATGGGTCCCATCATTTTCTTGATGACTTATTTCAGGATATTTGGTCTCTAGTTCCCTCTTTTCCTTCTTTCTTGAATAGCAATGTTACATTTGCTGTCCTCTGGGACAGTTCCTGAATCTACAGAATTTTTAAGATCACAATTGCTGCGTCCACTTTCTCTGCAGCATCTGCTTTTAGCACACTGGGGAATCTGGTCCAGGGGATTTGCTATCTTCAATCTAATTAAATTGATTGTTACCTTTTCATTGCAAGTTAATTATTAAATTCCTAACCCTCACTAGGAATCTGGTTCCCCTCACTTCGTTCCTCTCACTTCCTATCTGTTTTTTGCGATGTTGCCAGGATTGGAAAATTTCAGCTATGAGGAAAGACTGGAGAGCTGGGTGGGATAAGTCCATTAAGTGCTTTATAGATGAATGCAAGAGTTCCTTTCTCGAGACCCTGCCTGCTCAAGTGTGAAACAATGTCTGGAGTTGGACAGGCAAGAATCCCATCTATTCAATTTCACCCTATCCCTGCCTCAGAACCTAAAGTTGAGAAACATAAAATTTTATCCTATGACGCTTTGAACAGATGGGTTAGGTTATCCTTTGGTCAACTTACTCAAAGGCAATGCTTATGCATGGATCAGAGTGAAGAGTTGATAACCCAATTTAAGCCCCTTAAATAAGTTAATTGTGAGGTTTCTTAAATTGCTAAAAATGTTGTTGATGGTAATCTGCAGTCCTGCCATATCCAATTATGAATGATGGTGAATGGTAGCTTTCTCCCACAGTCCAAAAGCCATGTTGTTTAGATACATTAGCCATGCTAAGTCATCCCTCAGTGTACCCAAACAGGTGCCAGAATGTGGCCACTGGGAGATTTTCACAGTAACTTCATTGCAGTGTTAACATAAACCTACATGTGACAATAAATAAATAAAACAACTAACTAGAGAGGGAACATCCACAAATATTCCCATCCTCAATACTGGGGGAATACACCTCATCAATGTATAAGACAAGGCTGAAACATTTGCAGCCATCTTGAGCTGAGTGGGTGATTCACCATGGGATTCCCAGCATCACAGATGCCTGACTTCAACCAATTCTATTGACTCCATGTGATATCAAGGCCACATGACAACCCTGACAACAGTTCAGCGATAGTACTGAAGACATGTGTTCTTGAACAAGACATGCCCTCATACTGCCTCAACAGTCTATTCTTGATGATCAGCAAAGTGATGGAAAATGCCATCACAGTGCTATCAAGTGCTTAGTCAGTAATAACTCCTCATTGATACTCAGTTTGGATTCCATCAGATTCACTTAGTTCCTGGCTTCAATACAGCCTTGTTCCACAAATGGAGTAAACAGCTGAACTCAAGAGGTGAGAGTGACCGTCCTTGACATCAAGGCAGCATTTGACCAAATGTGGTCAACGGAAATCAGTGGGAAAATTCTCCACTCTTTGGAGTCAAATATGCATAAAGGAAGATGGCTGTGGTTGTTGGAGTCAATCATCTCAGTTCCAGGACATTGCTGCAGGAATTCCAAAGATGTGCAGGTTTGGTCGATTGGCCACGCTAAATTGTTCCTTAGTATTGGGGGATTAGTTAGGGTAAATGCTTGTGGTTATGGGGATCGGGCCTGTGTGAGAGTGGTTGGTGCAGACTCAATACGCTAAAGGGCCTCCTTCTGCACTTTGGATTCTATGATGATTCTAAGAATTCCTCAGGGTAGTGTCCTAGGCTCAACCATCTTTGGCTGCTTCAACAATAACCAGAAAATGAGTAACTACATAAATACTGGGGTGACAGGGGAAGTTCAGAAGCTGGGAATTCCACAAAGAGTAACACACCTCCTGACTCCTCAAAACCTGTTTACAACCTACAAGGTACAACGTGATGGAATACTCTCCACTTGCCATGATGAGTGCAGCACCAAAAACACCGAGGAAGCTTAACACCATCCAAGACAAAAACAGACGGAATGATTAGCCCACTGTCCACTGCAATGAACAGGCAGTCTTTCAACCACCGATGCACAATCTGCCTTGGAGAACTTAGGATCTGAGGGTAAAGCCTCAGAGGAAAGGGATGATCCTTTATAACTGAGATCAAGAGGAATTTCTTCAGCCAGAGTGTGGTGGATTCATTGCCATAGAAGGGTGTGACTGTGTATTTAACACAGAAATAGATAGGTTCTTGATTGGTAAGGAGATCAAAGGTTATGGGCAAAAGGCAGGAGAATAGGGTTGAGAAACATAGCAGCTATGATTGAATGTTGGAGCAAACTCAATGGGCTGAATGACCAAACTCTGCTTCTATATTTTATGGTCTTATGATGTATAATGCCAGCTGTGTGTACCATCTATAAGACGCACTGCGACAACTCACCAAGTCTCCTTTGACAGCATCTTCCAAACTTGTAACCTTCACCATGTAGAAAGACAAGCAGATGCATGGGAAAACTATCACCTGCAAGATCCCCTCCAAATAATTCACCATCTTGACTTGAAAATGTATTGTTGTTCTTTGCTGTTGCTGGATCACAGTCCTGGACCTACCTTCCTAACAACACTGTGGGTGTTCCTACAACACATGATCTGCAGCTGGTCAGTGAGGAAAACATTACCACCTTCTCAAGGACAATTAGGGATCGCCTTGCCAGGACAAAAAAAATCACTGTTCTACACAAGAATAGCTAGGAATTTCTGACTTGCAAACTGGAAAATCTTGCCAGGCATTTCCTCTTAAATATTACTTTTAATGACTTGCTTTAACTCCAGTAACTAAAATCCTCAAGTCATCAATATGGTTGCATCTGTTTCTTTCAACATGCGCACAATATATAAATGTGTCCTTCCAGGGTGAAGTTCAGAAAGTTAATGATGTATGTATCTTTAATTTAAATAAATCTGAGATGATAACACAGCATACTAACTCGTATAGTAGTCATTTACATTCAGAGCATCAAGAAAGTTAACCTCAAAGTTGACATTGTGACAGGAAGCAACTTTGTAATCTTCAACGACTTTAGACAATCCAGGAGATGTCAGAAAGTAGAAGTGAGCTTAACAGTTAACATTTTTTTTCCAGTTCTGAAATCTCAATTGTATTTTGAACCACTTAGTGTATGAAAATGAAGGCATGAGGAAAAGTAAACTATTTTAAAGTTAAATTGCATTGGTTAGTATTGAGGTGTTAATAGCACCACTGTAACTGATCTACAGAATGTCATAAGGTCTATCACGAGGTTAATGATTAGACTCTGCTTCAGTTTTAACTGTTGCCTGAGCTCAAGAGAAATAACCTTAGTTTTGCATCTACAAAAACTAAACACATTTTAAAAAAGCGTTCAAACTTTAAATTTGTTTTAGTTTTAACAGTCTATTAAACTATTAAAAATGTTGCAACATATTATAAAATATTGACATTCTTAATTTCAAAGAAAAATAAGCATACAACCTACTTGTAATTATTTATGCCTCAGTACATCTAGAAAGGAGGGAAATAGAAAACAGGGAACTATAGGCTAATTTGCCTGACATCGGTTGTTAATAAAATGCTAGGAACTATTTTGAAGGAAGTCTTCACAATCATAGAATCCCTACTGTGCAGAAAGATGTGTTTCAGCCCACTGAGTACGCACCGACTTTCTGACAGAGTATCATATCCAGGCCCTCTCCTCCATTACCCCACACATTTCCCATGGCAAATCCATGTAGCTTAGGCACCTTGAAGGTTATGGGACAATCTATCATGCAAATCCATCTAACCTGTACATTTTTCTTGGACTTTGGGAGGGAACCAGAAAAGCTGGAGGAAAATGCAGACATGGGAAGAATGTGCAAACTTCACACAGACAGCCACCCAAGACCGGAAATGAACCCAGCATCCTGGCGCTGTGAGACAGCAGTGCACAACCAGCTTCCCTCACTGCACTGAGAAATCACAGTAAAATCATATGCGAGCAACATGATTTTATAAAAGAGAAAACATACTTGACAAATCAGAGTTCACTGAATATGTGACTAGCAAGTAGATAACAGGGAACCAGGAGATGGGTTTCCAAAAGGCATTTGATAAGGTGCCACATTAAAGTTAATTAACAAGATAAGAACTTAAGGAGTTGAGAGTGGATAGAGAATAAAAGAGGACACCAGCATGGATAGGGGATTGGTAAATGGATAAGGAAAAGACAATAGGTATTAAATTTGGCTTTTTCAAGTTGGCAAGCTGTGACAAGTGGAGTGCAGCAAGGATCAATGCTGGGGCTCCAACTATTTTCAATTTATATTAATGACATGGGCAAAGAGACTCAGTAATATAGTCAAAGTTTCAGACGGTACAAAACTAGGTGGTAATTTAAGCTGTGAAGAGGACACAAAAACGCTGCAAACGTGTTAAAAGGGGTGAATGGGTAAAAGTAGCAAATGGACAATCATGTGGGGAAACGTGAAGCTATTCAATTTCTCGGAAGGAAAGAAAAGCAGAATTTTTTTTAAAACATGTAAACGTTGATGTTCAGAGAGACTTGGGTACACTAATACAAGGAACGTAGAATGTTAGCATGCAAGTGAAGCAAGCAATTAGGAATTAGACAAGTTAATGTTTAATGTGAGGTGGGCTGGAGTGCAAGAAAAAAGAAATGTTCTTATAGTTGTAGAGGGCTTTGGAGAGACCACAACTGCATCAGTGTGTAAAGTTTAGGTCTCCATATACTTGGACTGCAGGCAGAACAACAAAGGTTCACTCAATTGGTTCTTAGAATATGGGAGTTGTCCTATGATGAGAGGTTGAGTATTTGGGCTCATATCCCTCTGGAACTCAGAAGAATCAGAAGTGATCACATTGAAACATACAAGATTCTTAAGAGGCTTGACAGGGTGGACACTGAGAAGTTCGATGATCTAGGACTGAGATCATGAGAAATTACTTCAGTCAGGAGGTTATGATTCTTCTTATCCAGAATTGTCGACTGCAGAGTGGTGTGGATGCTCATCATTAATTATATTTAAGGCTGAAGGAATTCCAAGAAATTGAGGATTAATGTGAATCATGGCACTGAGGCAGAAAATCATTTGTGATTGTACTGATTGTAGGTTCGAAGTAACTGTGCATTTTGTTTTTGTTGTTATATTCTACATACATTTATCATAAGGCATAAGAAATAGGAACCGGAGTAGGTTATTTGACCCGTCAAGCCTGGTCCACCAATCATTAGGGTCATGGCTGATCGAACATGCCTCATGTTTACTTTCCTGCCCTTTCACATAATCCTTGATTTCTTTATTGATCAAAAATCTACCTACCTCAGCCTTAAATATGGACAAGAACTCTGTCTCCACAGCTCTCTGTGGCAAGGAGTTCCAAAGACTCAAATCTCTTAATCTTAAATTTGGCAACCCTTTATTCTGAAGCAATGCATCCCCTCAGCACTTACCCTGTCAAGTCCCTAAAGAAAACTATATGTTTCAATGAGATCACCTCTCATTCTAAATTTCAGTAAGTAGAATCCCAACCTGTTTAGCCATTCCTCATAGGACAATCCTTCTATGCCAGAGATCATCCTGTGACCCATGAAAGTCATCTATTGAGCGTAGGTTGGCCTGAGTTTCTCTGGATTTATCCAAAAACTAAAACCCACTGTAATCAGCTGAAATTAGACAGGATGATTGTGCTAGTTCATGCACACTAATTTTGCCTATCCACTGCTACTGTCATTATGACAATGGTGTCCAACCAAACTGTGATGAGCCTATTTCTTTTGTGGTTCAATACTGTTAAGCTCAGAATACTCTCAAAAGAGCTAATTTTCCAGCCTTAAGCCTTGCTTGCTCAAGTTCAGGCCAACCCTCTACTTTTTTGGCAGTCAGTGTGACTCTTAACTAAACTTGAAACATAATGTAATTCAACTTTACCATCTATTTTCACCATTAACATTATCTAGCTGAACCTTATTTCCACCAAAATCCTCCAATTACCACCTCCAGATTTTGCTTTTCTAAGGCCACCTTCTTTGGCCTTGCAAATTCCGACCAACTAACAAAATATCATTGAAACATGATCATTCTCAACATATATCCATGTATAATTTCATAGCTACCACCCTGATTCTTGTTGGTTTAATTGGCAGCCCTATTTCCTGTGTACTAACCCTAATATCTTCACTTCATATCCTTCAATAGCGTGACTCCACTTGACTGTTACCATCTCGTCTAGTTGCACATCTCTGACCTCTTTCTTTATTCTTCTAACTTTGGTTTCCTAATCATTGTCCATCTCCATTTCCATTAGTGGAGCAGATATCAGCATTGTGCTCCTGCTCTACATGGTCTGTTTTGCTGTATTGCTCACTCTCTTCAAAGTCCTTCTTAAAACTTAATGCGTCAATGATACCTTTGTTTACTCTTAATTCTACAATTTGCTAACTCTGATCCCCTTGGGTGTTTTTCTGCCTTATATGTACTAAATATAAGCTGTTGTTATCAAGACAAGATTGACTTTTCATTCAGAGACTGAATGTGACTTTTGTATCTAGTTATGTGATTAATTAAATTAATCTGACTGAGCAACTTGCAATTGTGTCACACTTTCAAAAATTCATCCTGATCACTCAAAAGAAGCCATATCAAATCAGCAATCAGTACTTCAATAATTGAGAAATATGAATGAAAGTATTTTATAGCAGAAGTTTATATTTTATACAGTATTGTCTTAATAGTAAATTAAAATTTCTGCTTAAAAAATAAAGTTAAAAATTTATTTATTATCACAAGTAGGCTTATATTAACACTGCAACTAAGTTACTGTGAAAATCTCCTGGTCGCCAGAGTCTGATGCCTGTTCAGGTGCACTGAGGGGAAAATTTAGTGGGGCCAATGCACCTAACCAGCACATCTTTCAGACTATGGGAGGACTCTGGAGCATTCCTGCACCCACAGAGACACATGGGAGAACATGCAGACTCTGCACGGACAGTCATCCAAGCCAGAAGTCGAATCCAGGTCCCTGGCACTATGAGGTGACAGTGCTAACCACTGTACCGCCTATCATAGTATTGAAACATTTTTTGCAACTTCTTTTTAAACAAATTCCTTTTTTATACCTTCATCTTTATTTTGAGTTAATGCAATGCTGCAGCTCATTACCATTGAATTTTAGTTGTTGGTTAAAAATGTTTTGGAAATTACAAAAAAGCAGATATTACTTCTCCAAGTGAATCTTTGCATGTTTTCTATCATTCTGTTTTTTTTACCTGATCATGCCATTTGAAGTCTGGAGTGATGGTCAGTCGGACTCGAAGGACAGTGCGTGTGATAGGCTGTATGCTTGCTTCCAAAGCTACGGAAGGAATTTCATGGACGCATTGTTTCACCTTTAACCCAATGTTCACATGATGTAACATGTGGCCTACACAACAAAATAAGATTTCATTCAACAAATACGTACATCTTGACAAAAAAAAGACAGGTTTGTACTAGCAAATAACCAAACTGAAATAGTTCTTTAAGGTTTTCCAAAGTAAATTATATTTCCCTGTGGTCTACCTTCTAATATTACTAGATCTTTAAATGCAGCCTATCCTGGTCAGATATAAAAATAGTAAGTTTGGCTTCTCCATATAGAGAGATTTTTTTATTAAAAGGACAAGATTTCTTTCCTATCCAAGAAAGCTCTTATTCTGAAATTGTCAAATAAATTCTTATACCATAAAATATTTGCTTAGCTGGAGGATTGGAGACAAATAAATCCAGCCTCAATGTACTTCCATTAAAAATAAACAAACTACTGCTTGTAAAATCTCAGGCAAATAGACTCATGCCACTACAAAAATAAACTCAACCATGAAGCTACAAGCATCTGGTATCTACTGAAACATTATTGTTTTGAAGCTTCTAGGTATTTTGCAAATCATATTAGGCACATTCACATAACCTGACATTGTCTGCAAGTATTTAAACTTTCAGCTTGCACATGTGGCTCTGGAGCAAACATTGACATAAGGGCTGGAGTTTTCCCAAACAAAAAACTTGGGGTGGAATTTTATGAAAAAAATTCTAAGTGCTGAATGAGTGAGAAAGTGGGAGAATTTCAGGCTGCTTTTTTTGGGCAACTTTGAAAATGTAATCTTGTGGCATTTAACTCAAAATGAAAGTATTAGAATGCAATTTTTGCCAGCAGGGTGCGAGTGTAGTGATGGTTCAGCTCACTGGGGAAGTCAGCTGCTGAGCTCTAGGGGCGCCATTCTGCAGACACCCCAATCTGCTGGGAGATCTCCTGCTGTCCCCCCTGCCCCCATTCAGCCCATGAACATCATCACCACCATCTGTTGATGGTGTCCACATGTGATTTTTGTTGGGGAGAACCTCAGTCTCTTGATGGTAACAGTAAGTGAGCCCAGACGATGGTTTCGAGGACTCAATAATGACATTCAAATGATGTTAATATTTAAATTGGCTTTGTGCCCTTTCTGACAAAACAGTGTCGGTATGATTGGTGGGGTGGGGGCAAAGAAAGCGGAAAGAACCTGATTTTACACCATCCGCCTGGCTGAAAGCTGGGCAGGATGAGGTTGCAAGATTGCGCCCTTAGTGTTATAAACATGAGAATACTAGGGCGATATGCACTAGTCTGTAAGTAGTGGTCCTGACCACAATCGTCCCACGTTCAAGTAACTTTTTTGGAGAATTGTGAGCCTGGCTGCAAAGTGCTCAGGTACCATTTTGGGACATCAGGAACTTCCACCCTTATTGGTGCCATGATTCCCACCTACTCTCCAACACAGTTCATTGGTGTCAGGGCTGTCCCAATGGACCCCTGACATGCGCCCATTATGCTCCACCCCTGCATGAATCCCCCACTCTTCCCTGCTCAGATTCCACTCCCACTCAGGACCCACTACCTTGACATTGCCCCCAACACACTGATGGTGTCCATTGACAGTGCCCGACTAGAACATCCGATCACTTGAGGCTTCAATCACTTCTGAGCCCCCTAGCGTGACCATCAGGCCTGGTCTCTGATTGTGGAGACCAGTAGTAATTCTTCCTGTTATTGCACTGCCCCCCAAAGGTCGAAGGGTGCCGGGAGCTGGGAGAATACATCATTCTATGGGCTAAGAACATTTATATGCTATTTTAAATATGTTAATAGGCCTCTTGCCCTGTGATTTGCTCCCATTTGGTTTGTGCCATTGGAAAGGAACCAGGATGATTGGTGTTGGGCACAGGACTGATTCATAGGCCCGCACGACATTCTCCAGGATCGGCACGATCTGCACCAGGCTTGGAGCGGTTGGAAAATCACCCCCAATAGACTTAATACTTGCAATTAACACTCAGTTATAACAAAAATAAAGTTCATGTTCTGTGTCCTTCTTTCTCCATTCTTATTATGAATAGCATGTTTAATATATTCTAACCATATTTCAAATTTAAAATTAGTTATTTATTTTTATCTACCTTTTTCCTCTCTTTAGCTCCTATCATTTACTTTGAAGATAGATGCAACTGCCAGAAAATTAATTGTTGAAGATCTTTAATTGCGAAGATTACTATTTTGAGAATAAAAATGGGGGGGGGGGGGGTTTTACCAAATACCAAAACAAGGAAGTCAAGTTTAATCTTTACAAATCATTTGTTAGACCTTAGCTGAAGTATTGGCCTGGATTTTTATTGAGTTGGCAGGAGTCCTGATTCTGGGATTCCTGCCTCCATTTCTGGAGCTGCCTGATTTTTGGAATGCCTTGAAAGGGTGTGAGCTGGTTCCTGTCAAAAAGTATTCCTGATCTAGTCAGCTCCACTATGGGGACAGGCATCTTTTGCAGTTGTCATGGAGTTAGGCCAGCTTTTTAAGAAGTTGTGATTCATAACCCCTCAAAGGATTTGTGAACACTAGTCTGCACGAGTATCCTTTTAAAAGGCAACTTCAAAAAGTGCTCCTTATATATCCTATGTGAAGTTCTGTCCTTATACCCACCCCAATGGCTCTTCACGTCCCTGTGCCAAGCTGTGCCTTTTCACTCACCCACTATGGCTTCTCAAACCTTCTATGCCAAGTCCTGCCCTTCTATCCACCCTAGTCCCTCATACCCCAAGCCTAGGTATTGCATAGCCATGCTCATTGAGCCACATTCACTTTCTGTAACTAATAAACCTTGTAGTACATATTGATCTGTGTAAATAAAATTCTTAAAAGAAGTCATTAATTTGGAACTTTCTCCTAAGTTGTAAAACAAGTAATTTCTGTACCAGTAAATAAAGGTATTGTCTAGACTCTTTCAAGCATCAACAACAACAATACTATAAACCCTGAACCACTTAGTGTAAACAAACACTGCAATTGACAGCAGGGATAGAACAAAAGAACAAAGAACAATACAGTACAGGAACAGGCCCTTTGGCCTTCTAAGTCTGCACCAATCATGTGTTCCTAACTAGACTCTCTGTTTGTATCCCTCTATTCCCAGTCTGTTCATGTGGCTATCTAGCTAATTCTTAAATGATCCTAGCGTGTCTGCCTCAACCACCTTGCTCGGTAGTGCATTCCAGGCCCCCACCACCCTCTGTGTGTATTCTCTCCAAAACTTCCATGCCTTTCTGGTAGTGTGGCAACCAGAACTGGATGCAGTATTCCAAATGTGGCTTAACGTTCTATATAACTGCAACATCATATGCCAACTTTATACTTTATGCTCCATCCAATAAAGGCAAGCATGCTACATGCCTTCTTCACCACCTTTTCTATCTGTGCTGCCACTTTAAGGATCTGTGACCTTGCACACTCAGATCTCTCCCTGTGTCCTGATGGTTCTGCCATTTATTGTGTAGCTCCCCTGTGCATTAGGTCTATCAAAATGCATCACTTCGCATTTATCTAGATTAAATTCCATCTGCCATTTTCTGGCCTATCCATGTCCTGCTGTAATGTCTGACAATGTCATTATCCGCAACTCCAGCAATCTTTGTGTTGTCTGCAAACTTACTAATCAAACCAGCTACATCTTTCAAATCATTTATATATTTCACAAACAGCAGAGATCCAAGTACAGACCCTTACGGAACATGACTAGTCACAGATCAAGAAGTCTGGGCTGTCTTCCAAACTGCTGCTTCTGGGGGGTGGGGGTGGGAGGGAGGCGCAAGTGTTTTAGAAATCGAATGGTTGCTGCAACTGTCAGCTAAGCCTCATTATGTATGGTTGGCTGAGAGCCGAGATAACCATTCGAGTTCTGAAACACCAGCACCCCAGAGAAAACATTGTGAGATTCACAGCTCAGGCTGTCTGATCTCTGCTGATAATTTCACAATGCTTGTGAAAAATTTCCTGTGAGATTAAATTGGGCAGACCTTTCAGAGATGCACCACGAGCCAAATGCCTCTACCTAACTTCCATTTGCCAGTCACAGTTCTGCATATAAAGAAAATTATATCCTTTGACTGCCTATTTGCAGTTTAGGTCACACACAGATCAATGTTTTAGTCAAAGATAATCAAAACTAACAAAAAGACTGCTGTCAAGTGAATATTCCATCTGCCTTGCCTTTTCGTTATTACAGAATGTGCATACAAATTTAATAAAACCTAACTCCAATAACAAAACTGAGTGATTCAATGCATCTTATTACACTTCTCAAATCAACGAGGTACAATTGCTTCATCTTGCGACAAAATTGAAATTTTACATAGACTTGTGCTTGACATGAAAGATTGTATTTTAAATGTAGGGCTTTAAATTATATCATATGCAGCAGTGAACTCAGTTAACTCAGAAAGGTACGAAAGCTCAGAGAACCTGAAACTGCTCAACTTAACAGTAATTTTAAAAAAACCTAATTCTGCAAGGAGACAAAACTAACAACTGATGTACAGTTGAAGGCATGGACAGGTATGTGTTAAAAAGATCATAACCCAACCAAGGACACTGGGTTTCAATAGATCATGTCAACCATACAAGTAGAATGCTTATGAGTATATCTAGTGATCTAATCTTTGGGTTCTTACGTAGTAAGTTGATCTGTCTCTATAATTCAGCTATGATTGGAACACTACATTCTGCACACTCTCCTTTCCTTCTCTCTGATGTACTCTATATACAGTATGCTTTGTCTACAGCAAGCAGGAAATAATACATTTCACTGTAATCCAATACATGCAACAATAATAAATCAAATCAAATAAATAAATACAAGTGCAAGAGTAAAAAGGACATCTTTAATTTCTGATTTGACCTGTTCAAAGTTTGCATTTAAATCTCGCAGTTGCAATGACAGCTAATAAGTTCTGTGCTTTAACAATACCATTTATTTAATTTTACAGTTGCAGACTTATCAATTGTTGTGAAGATATCAGTTTGTTAAACACGGAAATCACATAATCTGCAACAATAGCAATGCCACTTGTGAAAACAACATTCCCAGTGATGCAGCGTCATATGCTAGGAAAATAAAATATCACCGAGAACATTAATTTTGCTGTAGTCTGCTGCCATGTTCAATGCCATGTTATACAACACTAAAGGTGGAATCTAATCTTGGTGATGCGCGTCTCATCTGCAAGCAAGTTCCACATCATCTCTGTTGGGGATGGCCTGACACAATTAAACGTTTGCCAGGTAGTTAACTGACTAGCATCAGAGCTTCCCCAGGTTTCAGTACCTATCAGAGGTTGGAAGCTCACCTTTGTCAGTGGTAGCTGCTGTCGGTACTGTGCCCAGGGAGAGACCAAGGATCACTGAGGAACTTAGATCATAGGTGGATGAGGTGGGAGGGGGGTGGGGTCTGGGGAATGGGACGTTGGAACGGGGTGCACGCGCAGTGGGTCACTGGCTGGGGTAATCAAAAAGAAGGGCAACCTCCTGATGTTGAGTCTTTCGCTCAGGCACTGGGATAAAACGCTTAAGCTGGTATTAATTGCTTTCCCATTTCAAACTACATACTCCATACCTTCCTACCTGATCAAATACCATCCTCTGTGTCCAGGGAGTATTAAGTTCTGCCCAATACTCTTAGATATTAGAAGTCCGTTTAGTATTAATTTTACCTATTTCATCCTTGCGCATGTCCTTCAGCTTATCTATGGTGAGTTTCTTTTCTTCCAGTTTTGTAAGCACATGACCAGGCAAGACTGAAAATTGGCGAAGTGGATTGCACCATCCCCACAATCTCCTGTCAATTATTTTGCACAAATTCAAGAGGCGGTATGTCATTGCAGGCCATCGCCTCCTTAGGGCAACTTCGAAAAGGGCTCGTATAATACGAGCTGCGTTCTGCAAACAGAATAAGAGAAGAGTTTAGTTAAAAGACTGGAATTATGAAATAAACTTTACCTGTAGAAAATAAGTTATTTTTTACATTTCTAATTTGACTTGTAATACTGCTGGAAAAAATACCAAGTGACTGTGCAATGATTTGCAGAATCTGTGCAAGATTCTGCAAACATATATCAATGTAGATAAGTATAAATAAAAACCTTAATGTGATGATAATCCCTAATAATTACATTTATACATTACATTACATTTAATAAAGCTACAATATGGCTTTCAGAGATTCAGGGAAGTCTCTGGGCCATATTTTCCTTTCTGTCCTGTGGTATGTTTTCCGGCTTGTCATTGGCCGCTGGCAGGATCTTCCGGTCTTGCTGATATATGTGGTGTTTTGCGTGATCACTCGACTGCCGCCATGCAACCCACTATAAGAGGTCATCTTTGGTGGGAAGGGTCAGAAAATCCCGCCCTATGAATCTGAACAAATCTCTGCACACTACTGCATTTTTGCTTTCTCCCAGAAAAAAAGCAGCTCAGCAATTGATGCGGTTGAATAGTTTCCAAAGAACCTCCACTGAATTTCCAGTCAACATTAATGTTTCAAAGTTGAATACCCTCTAGCAAAAGTTCCATTATAACAGGGTTTGGAAATAAACCAGTCCCATCTTTTAGGTCATTACATCACTGACTTGCTAAACTTTCACTAGCTCACTGGAAAGGATAGAAATGACAAAAAGCTGTTTTAAAGCAAAAATATTGAAATAGGAAACAAGGTTTCACTTGGATACCCCCTAGAGATCTGCAATAGGATCTCTACGTATATAAGGAATGAATAAATTTATATACATAGTTCCTTTCATTACTGACTGTTAACCATTAACCCAATGATGTACTTTTGTCTGATGTTACTGTTATAAATGTTGAGAAACGTAGCAGCCAATTTGTACACAGCCAAGTCATAGAATCATACGATCCCACAATGCAAAGGCAGCCATTTGGCCCATCAAGTCTGCAGTGATAACAATCCCATCCAGACCATTTTCCTGTAACACCATATATTTACCCTAGTTAGTCCCCCTAACACTAAGGGGCAATTTAGTATGGCCAATCCACCTAACCCACACATCTTTGGACTATGGGAGGAAACCAGAGCACCCGGAGGAAATCCACACAGACACAGGGAGAATGTGCAAACTACAGAGACAGTGACCCAAATGGGAATTGAATCCAGGTCCTTGGCACTGTGATACAGCAGCGCTAACCACTGTGCCGCCCCTACAAAGAACAATGAAACAAATGGTAAAAGAATCTAATTTTTTAATACAGTGGGCTGGACTTTACATCCCCCAAACCAGGAGTTTTTTTGGCAGAGAGAGCATGTAAAATGCAATGGGTCCCAAGCGCACCGACTGCCCACGTCAACAAGGCAGGTGGTGGGTGCCAAAATCAGCAGGTCCCCGTCATTTAAAAAAAATGTAATTTAAGGATCAAGTGAGCCTTTGTCTTGGAATATACAGTTGGCATGGAATATAATGGACATGGTTTTTTAAAGGGCAGGAAAGAAGAAGGGGGCACACAACATTTGCAAGGTGCCCCATGAGCTCAGAGAACAACCCCCAGCTCAATTTGTTCCCACTTGCTTGACTCCAAAACACAGACCATCATGTGCCTGGCCCTACTCTTTAGGCTATCTAATCTTTCTCTCTCTCTGTGCCCAAAAAATCCAAGTTACCTGGCTCCAGTATCCATCCTCTCTTCTTCCTGAGCTTGCTTGCAATCCCAGCAGTGCCTTACACTGAGGTCTGGCACTGCTAGCTTGGCTGAGCTGCTGGCTGATAAAACTGGCTGGCAGCTCCTGTGGGCAGAAGTTTCTCCCACCGAGGGGCAGACATCCTACCATCACTTTGCTTAGCTGGCCTGCAGTGTGTTATGGCTGTGGGGCAGGTTTATTTTGGGTGCATCGGTTGCAGGGCAACGTTTTTCATGTAAAATCAAGCCTATTGTTGGATGAGGCACACATGCTGGTTTGTAGATTAAGAAAACTTCTCTCATGTTCTTTGGATAACAGCACTTTGAATTCTGGAGCATAAGGCTTTGGTAGCTGAAAAGACATGGCCACTAATGGTGCAGTGATTAAAATCAGGATGCAGAAGAGGTCGGAGTTGAACCACTGCAAATCTCATGGAGGGTTGTGAAGTTTGGGGAGTAGACAGGGATAGTGAGAGGTGAGCTTACAAGGTCAAGGAAGATTTGAAAACAGATGGCACAGAGGTTAGCACTGCTGTCTCAGTGCCAGAGACCCAGTTCAATTCCAGCCGTGTCACTGACCGTGTGGAGTTTGCACATTCTCCCCAAGTCTGAGTGGATTTCCTTCAGGTGCTTCAGTTTCTACGTACAGTCCAAAGATGTGTAGGATAATTGGATTGGCCATGCTAAATTGCCCCTTAGTGTGCTAAGATGTCTAAATTAGATGAATTAGCCATGGGAAATGTGCAGGGTTATGGGGATAGGGTAGGGGAGAGGGCTTGGGTAACATACTTTATCTAAGTGCAGACTCGATAGGCTGACTGGCTTCCTTCTGCACTGTAAGGATTCTATAATTCTAGGTAAGAATTTTTTCAGCATTGCATAAGCAGAAACCAGGCAAGGCCAATGAGCATAGAGGTGATGGTAATGAACAGGACTTAGCACGAGTTAGGAAATAGACAATAGATTTTTTTGGATGGCCTCAAGTTTATGGAGGATAGAACATGAGTGACTGGCCAGGAGTGTGTTGAACAGTATACTATATGTAAGAAAGACATGAGTGAAAATTTCAGCAGCAGATCAACTGAGGTGGGGTGAAGTTACACAAATAGAAGTCGATAAATAGTCTTAGTAATCATCTGTAGGTTCACAAATCCTGGCTTGATACGTGTGGTTAAAATATAGCTGTAACTTAAATTGTTGTTACATTTCATGCTAAATGAACATATCTGTTCATTACATATCAATTCAGTTCTTGGTCACTATGAACACTGGTAACTGTGCCCAGCTAATCCCTTGATATTATTACTATTTTTTAGATTAAAATAAATCAAAAAGTTCAAATTTAAAACATTTTTGAGAAATAGACTATAGATTCTGACTGTGTCATGAAACAAACTTTGAACTTTTGAGAAAAGAACATATCTAAGCATAATATAATAATCTTACACAAGTGTTCTTTTGCAAGGTGAAATAATTAGTTATTTGGGCAAGTGCTTACCTTAAGCATATTTCAAATTACCATTACAAAGGATCTTATAGAGACATATAAGATACTGAAGGGGATGGATATAGAGGTTGAGACACTCTTCCCGCTTAGCAAAGACAGCAGGTTGAGAGGGCACAGCCTCAAGATTAGGGGGGCAGAGGGGGCAGGTGTTCAGATCAGAGTTGAGGAGGAATTTCTTGATGCAATGGGTGGTGGATCTTTGGAATTCTCTGCCTGATGAAATGGTGGAGGCTTCCTCGCTGAATATGTTCAAGTCAAGAGTGGGTAGGTTTTTGATTGATAAGGGAATTAAAGGTTACAGGGAGAAAGCGGGAAAGTGGTATTATAGAACATAGAACATAGAACATTACAGCACAGAACAGGCCCTTCGGCCTTCGATGTTGTGCCGACCAAAATAAAAAGCAATGCCCCTCCAAAC
The DNA here is from genome assembly GCA_024679065.1 of Sphyrna mokarran. Classification (NCBI taxonomy): domain Eukaryota; kingdom Metazoa; phylum Chordata; class Chondrichthyes; order Carcharhiniformes; family Carcharhinidae; genus Sphyrna; species Sphyrna mokarran. The sequence goes on along the minus strand of JAGIQG010000005.1, from coordinate 35,418,625 downwards.
TAAACCATTCCCTTCTCTTCCATATACTTATCAATTAACCTCTTAAACGCCACCAAACTTGGCGCATCTACAACAGCTGCAGGCAGGGCATTCCACTCCCTAATCACTCTTTGAGTAAAGAACCTACCTCTGATATCCGTCCTATAACTCATACCCCTTAATTTAAAGCTGTGTCCCCTCGTGCTAGCTTTCTCCATCCTAGGAAAAAGGCTATCACTGTCCACCCTATCTAAACCTCTAATCATCTTATATGCTTCAATAAGATCCCCTCTTAGCCGCCTCCTTTCTAACGAAAACAACCTCAAATCCTTCAACCTCTCTTCATAGGACCTGCCCTCCATACCAGGCAACATCCTGGTAAACCTCCTCTGTACCCTCTCCAATGCCTCCACATCTTTCTTATAATGTGGGGACCAGAACTGCACACAATACTCCAAGTGCGGCCGCACTAGAGTTTTGTACAGTGCAACATGATGCTGCGGCTCCTAAATTCAATCCCCCTACCAATAAAAGCTAAGACTCCATATGCCTTCTTAACAACTTTATCCACTTGACTGCCTACTTTCAGGGATCTATTGACACATACACCAAGATCCTTCTGTTCCTCAACACTATTAAGAGCCCTACCATTAGTCCTATACTCTACAGATTGAACCACTACAGATCAGCCATGATCTTATTGAATGGCAGGGCAGGCTCGAAGGGCTGGATGGCCTACTCCTGCTCCTATTTCTTATGTTCTTAAATCAATCCTCTAAAAATCAGGATCTGGCTAAGAATTGAGCGGTAACACTGCAACTTCAACACTTGCATTATGGTCTATTGGTGTCCAATGATACTGGCAAACCTAACCCTGTCCATCCTGTAAAGTCCTTCTTACTAACATTATAGAATCCCTACAGTATAGGAGGAGGTCATTCAACCCATTGAATCTGTACTGACTGCAAAGGCCGTGGGCCCTGACAATATTCTAACAATTGTACTGAAGCCTTGCATTTCAGAACTTGATGTGTTCCAAGCAAGCCTTTCCAGCAAAGCTACAACATGGCATCTACCCAACAATGTGGAGAATTGTCCAGTTAGGTCCTGTATACAAGCAACAAGACAAACCCAACCCAGCCAACTACTGCCCCATCAGTCTACTCTCGATCATCAATAAAATGAAAGAAGAGGTCATCAACAGTGTTATGAAGCAGCACTTCCTCAACAATAATCTCCTCACAGGCTTTCAATTTGGTTTTTACCAGGGTCACTCAGCTCCTGAACTCATTGCAGCCTTGGTTCCAACAAGGGCATGTGCCAGAAATGAGGTGAGAGTGATTGTTCTTGACATCAAGGAAGCATTTGACCCAGTGGCCACCAAGCAGCCCTAACAAAACTGAAGTCAATGGGAATCAGTGGTAAAAATTTTCAACTCTTTGGAGTCATACATTTCACAAAGGAAGATGGTTATGCTTGTTAGAGGCCAATCATCTCACTCTCGGGACACTGCTGCAGGAGTTCTTCTGGTTGGTGTCCTAGGCCCAACCATCCTCAACTGTTTCATCAATGACCTGGACAATATCTATGCTTGGGTTGACCAGTGGCAAGTAACATTTCTGCCACACAACTGCCAGGTAATGCCATCTCCAACAAGAAAAGATCTAACCAGTACTCCATGATATTCAATAGCATTATTATCGCCGAATCCTCCACTATCAACATCCTGGGGGTTATCATTGACTAGAAGGTGAACTGGACTTCCCACATAAATACTGTGGTGACCAGAGTATGCTAAAGGCTAGGAATCCTGCAGCGAGTAATTCGTCTCTTGACTCCCCAAAACTTTTCCACTACCTATAAGGCACAAGTCAGGAGTGTAGAGAAATACTCTGTCTGACCATTCAAGACCATTCATTTCCTCCACCACTGACAAACAGTGGCAGCAGTATGTACATTAAAAAGATGCATTGCAGAAACTCAAAAGGTTCCTTTGGCAGCATCTTCCAAATCTATATCCACTATCATCTATAAGAACAAGGGCAGTAGATACCGGGAACACCATCCTATGGAAGTTCCCCTCCAAGGTGTTCACCATCTTGATTTGGAAATATATTGCCATTCCTTCCCTACAATTCTTCCCTCCCTTATTTTTTTTTTTTTAGCATTAAGCAACACAGCACGGGAAACAGGCCCTTCGGCCCAACGAGCCCGCGCCACCGTAATACCAAATCATTATCCTATTTTAATAGTCCTATATAATAATATATATATTAATCCTAATTTGGAAAATTTTCACCATAGGGACAATTTGTTACCCAATCAGCCTAAGAGCGAATTTTTGGGTTGTGGGAGGAAACCGGAGTGCCCGGAGAAAACCCACGCAACCACGGGGAGAACGCGCAAACTCCCGCAGACACTGGCCCAATTCCAAGTGTCTGCACAGCCACATCGATAGTCTCTGAGCTGTCATGGTGCCCTTCAGGTGGTCCACATAAAGCACTCATATACGACATGAGGTACCAGGCAACCCATGAATCAACATCCAAGAGCTGTACCCGCACCACCTGCCGAATGCGTGCTCAAATTATGGACCGAATTACCTGTGGAAAAAAGCCGTAGTTAAACAGTCCTAATATATCCCTCTATCTGCATACCGCTCATGTGGCTGTCCAAGAGACCCTTAAACAGCCCCAGCGTGCCTGCTCCCACCACCTTACTCGGCAGTGCATTCCACACCCCCACTACCCTTTGTGTGAAAAACTGCCCTCTAATATTCGTCCTATACATAGCCCCCCTCACCCTATGGCCATGACCCCTCGTCCTATCCATTTCTAAAGGTGGAAAAAGTTTACCTCCATTTACTCTATCTATACCCCTTATAATCTTATACACCTCTATGAGATCCCCTCTAAGCCGACGTCTTTCAAGGGAAAACAACCCCAGTCTATCTAATCGTTCCTCATAGGACAGTCCTTCCATACCAGGCAGCATCCTGGTAAACCTCCTCTGCACTCTCTCCAAGGACTCCACATCCTTCCGATAGTACGGAGACCAGAACTGGGCGCAGTATTCCAAGTGAGGCCTAACCAAAGTTGTATACAACTGCAACATCAAACTCCTACTCTTATATTCTATACCCTTTTCTATGAAAGCTAACATACTATACGCCTTCTTTGTCACCTTCTCCACCTGTGAGGACACCTTCAGAGACTTGTGAACCTGCACCCCCAAGTCTCTCTGCGTCTCTATGCTCTTTATAGTTTTACCTTTTATCCTATAATTCTCTTCTACATTTTTCCGGCCAAAATGCATCACCTCGCATTTTTCCGGATTAAATTCCATTTGCCATCTATCTGCCCAATCTACCAACCTGTCTATGTCCTGTTGTATTGCCTGACACTGCTCTTCTGTACCCGCCAATCCAAGCATCTTGGTGTCATCAGCAAATTTGCTGATCTCACCACCTACCCCTACTTCCAAGTCGTTTATGTAAACCACAAATAGAAGAGGACCTAGTACTGAGCCTTGTGGCACTCCACTAGTGACAGGCTTCCAGCCGGAAAAAGAGCCTTCCACTACTACCCTCTGTCTCCTCCTTCCGAGCCAGTTTTCGACCCATCTACATATTATTGTGGATGTACCTACAGCTTAGGAAGTGCACTGATTCCAGAAGGCAGCTCACCACCAACTTCTAAGACTACTATGGATGAACAATAAAAATGCTGACCTAGCCAGTGATGCCCACATCCTGTAAAATGATTTTTTAAAAAATTGAGCACTCAGCGTAAAACCTGCAACTACAGTTCTAGAGAAATCATCTTACTTACACAGCATCACTTCTATTTCAGTCCCAAATTCGTCAAACTAATTCTCAAAATGATAGGAAGAAATAAAATCTAGTCTGCCACCCAGAAAGTTGAATATACTTAACATTCTCTGGATATATGAGATGGTGATCTTGCACTATACAAACCATATCGTACTTGTATTACTGGCTCTTTTAAGACGAGAAAGAATCTAAAAGAGCTCAACTTCCTTCCCATACGTGAATAAAGTGCTGTATTCTCTAGGAAGAAACTAAACAACAGTATAAAACAGAGGAAGTAATAAAGGAATGTGGTTTGACGAGATTCCCACAGTGAAAAGAAAACAAAATTATACCATGCTTAATTAAAGTAAGAACAAAATTTTAAAAAAATCCAATGTTTTAGTTATTTGAAGGTATCCAGTGTAGTTAGAATGTGCCAATTGTCAGCTTGTGGACTCCACTAATTACCATAATAGCAATTTGCTCAGATCACAGACATACTAAATTTGTCGATCTGAATTTGATATATCGGTGTGCATGTTTCACAAGGACCATACAAAATTTATTCTTTTACTAGGTAGCTATCCAGATGTTCAGGGCTGGATTCAATTACTTCTGACTTTTATAGCTTGCAACAAGTTTCCAATCCTTTTTTTAAATTTCAGGTACATTTGATATGCTATCCTGTGTAAAAGAAAATCACTTCTACAATTTCACATTTATTTCACCTTAATTAAATGCCTCTAACTTACGTTGTAAAAACCTTGTTCAAAGTACTTTCTCATACAGCAGTTTAAACTTCTCAAAGAATTGCACAGCGCAGTAGGTTACTGCAATGGTTCATCACATCTGTGCCACTTCTCTGCAAGAGGTATTATCCTCCAAGACCTAGTCCTCTGCTCTTTTCCCATATTTATCTATTTTTCTATTAAAACTATTGCAGATTCTATTTCTTGTATGACATTACTTGTTATAATATTAAAAACATTGTCCAATTGTTCTATTTGTTCTTTGGGGGATTTATCAAATTTATGCCCTTCAGTTCCTGATTTACAATGGAATACTTTTCTCCAATTATCCAAATGAAAACAGTCCTAGTTTTTCAGGGATCCCCTCACCCTGATATCATTTGTGGATCATCTCTGCATCAACCTATTAGCTTTGGCATCCTTTTTAAAATAACTGGACAGTATTCTAACTTTGGCTGAACCAATTATTTGCGTGTTACCTGTTTCATGGACATGATAGCTAAGCTTAAAATTTCTTTCCATGGGCTTTGAAAATAATTATTGAAACAAAGAGGGCCCTAACTTTCAATTTGCTCAGCGTTTGAGATTAGGGAACACCCCAAGGTGCACAGGGGAATCCCTTCTGGATGTTGACAGGTAAAGGTTGGCATAGCAATTGCCCAGATGTGCAAACATCCCTTGGGCAATTGCTCTGCACAGGAAGCCATCCAGAAAAACAACAAAAACTGCAAACATTGGATAGCTCCAACATGGTTACACCAATAGTTATTCAGAAAAAGTTAGAAGCATTTAAACCGTTTTTGGATAACTATTGTACAGGTGAAGACTGACCCCCACTGAGAGTCCCCCCCAAAACCCTCAACTTCCCAGTGCACTTGTCTCAACCACATACCAACCCCACCCCCCTGAATAATCCCGCCCCAAATCACCCAGGGATCTTTCTCCAACTCTCCGACTTCCTCACTCATGGGATTACACCAGTCCCCCCCAAAACCCTCAACTTCCCAGTGCACTTGTCTCAACCACATACCAACCCCACCCCCCTGAATAATCCCGCCCCAAATCACCCAGGGATCTTTCTCCAACTCTCCGACTTCCTCACTCATGGGATTACACCAGCACCACCAACAGCAACCCCGTACACGCGTACACACACACCACACACACACACACACACACACACACACTTCCACTGGACAGTGTTCTCATTTGTGTGGTTTGTTCCCATCACAAGGAAAACATTTCAAAATGGCAAGTGCTTTTCCCCATTTTGGTCGGGTGTTTACAGCCTATCAACAATAGAAATCCACGTTTTTACCAGGTCTTTGCTTCCTCTTATTAAATTTTGCCTTTTCTATCATCATAATCTGACAGAGACTAAAATAAGACATCTTCTTAGAAATCTCGTCAACCCCATGCCTTGCTATCACATTGTAAGAAGTCTCTCAATTCCAGGTTAAAGTCCAACAGGTTCATTTGGTAGCAAAAGCAATTAGTTTTCGGAGCGCTGCCCCTTCGTCAGGTAAGTGGGAGTTCTGATCACAAACACAGCATATAAAGACATAAACTCAGTTTATAAAATAATAGTTGGAGTTTGAGTCTTTACAGGTAATCAAGTCTTAGAAGTACAGAGAATGTGAGTGGAGAGAATGTGAGTGGAGAGAAGGTTAAGACAGGTAAAAGTTTCGTGTACTGTCTCCAACCAGGACAGTTAGTAAGATTTTGCAAGCCCAAAGCAAGTCATGTGTGGACGGCCTCAACCTCAACTGGGATCCTGGGTTCATGTCACACTATCTGTAACCTCCACAACTTGCTTGTGGCTTACAAGATCTCATTAACTGTCCTGGCTGGAGACAATACACATCTCTTCAACCTATGTTTAACCCTCTCGCCACTCACATCGTCTGTATCTTTAAGACTTGATTATCTGTAAAGACTCACATTCCAACCATTATTTTGTAAATTGAGTTTGTGTCTTTATATGCCCTGTTTGTGAACAGAATTCCCATCTACTTGACAAGGGAGCAGCACTCCAAAAGCTAGTACTACCAAATGAACCTGTTGAACTTTAACCTGGTGTTGAGAGACTTCTTACTGTGTTCATCCCAGTCCAATGCCAGCATCTCCACATCACGATTGCCATCACATTGTCAGCGATTGTTCCGATGGCACAAAGCAGTGTACTGACCTGGTCTTTTTCACCTTGTTTGCATAACCCGGAAGCTCTCCTATACCTTGCAAATGTTTTTCTCTACCTGTCCTGGTCCTGGGTCTGTTACAAGCCTTCTAATAAGGTTCTGAAGATAGAAGTGTGTATGTATTCTTGTGCTGAGCAGTGGAATTAACCCTACTTCTATGCTGCTACTTACAGCTTTGGATTTGTGCTCACCGCTATCCAATCTCTGGGTCTGTATCTTATCTTGTTCCTGCTGCTCCCAAGATGTTCTGACATTTTGCTGAATCATATTTTTTTGTTTCTTGTGTCCTTCCTTAGAGGATATGATTCCTTGTGGGCTCCATATATTATTTTTAAGCAAGTCTGGGTCTTTTTATTGCTACCATGTTGCATTGGGTGGACAGCTTCTAGGCTGGGGTTTTGAGGATTGTCTATTCTCTTAAGGTACGCTACTTGAGACTGTAGTTCGTCCAAACCATTACACCTTATCTACAGCAAGTAGTTACATGTTTGGGCCTCTACATAAGGATGGAACTTCTCCCCATTCCAAATCTCTCGTCTCAGTCATTTTTACATCAGTGTCATGTGTAGTTCTGATGTTAACCCTTTACTCTCTTAGTTCCAACTAAAGATTATCAACAGCATTTCAATTTGATTGATCTCTCATTTTTAAATAGGATGCATCGTAGTAACAAAGTGTGAAGGCACGAAAGAGTTATTAAATCCAACATGGAGCATGCAGAGACTATTTGGTCCTTCGAGCCAGTTTCACCATTCATTATGATCATAGCTGATCAACCAACTTAAAAGTCTGATTAAGCCTTCTCCCCATTGCCTTTGGTTCCTTCACCCCGTCCCCAAGTGCTATATGTATCTCTTGATGGCAAAGCTCTTGAACTTAAGCAAGTTCCTGTGATCACTATTCACTAAATCAAAGAAGTTGTAAAATTGATGGGTGGGATGAGCAAATGAAATTCCACCCCTTTTATTAAAGTTCATTCAGTTCAGCTGCAACTTGACATCCCAGTTCCAAGTCCTAAAGACGTCACAGGCTGATTGGTGGAAAATACCATCCAAAGAGAAATCTGAAACCTCAGTACATATAACAGCTGACCAATGTCATCGATCTGCATGAGCCCTCAGGTTGAGAAAATCTTTGTAATTAACTATGTGCCGATAACAACACACTGAGCACATTCGCCAGCTCTTTATCTGATGATTTGATCACTTTTGTGGAGATGCAGGAATGTATGGATTACTGAGACTGTGGGTGCAATTCTCCCATTCTGCTGCCATGGGGTCATTGCAAGCAGGTGATGGACCATACAAAGATGCATTGAGCTCGGGCAGGATTTTCCCATCATGGGGCAAAAATGGCTGGATGTTCCCATCCATTATTTCTGTTCCTAGTTATGCACAGTAATTAATTTTTGAAGTCACAGCATGCCCAGGGCAGAGAGCTTGAATCAGCTGGCTGGTTAAATACATTGCACTGAAAACTGCCACTGCTAGAAATGTGAAATATTCATGTATTTACATTCCTTTACATTTCTTGGTGCAATAAGACAACAGAAAAGTTTGAGAATTTTTGTACATTTCCTTCCTTCACCTAACTTGGGGCATGATGGAGGAATGTGGGTTATTATAACTTCCACAAAGGTTTGTTTTGAGATATTTATTCTTACCACTTCCCAACAAGTTGGCAAATTCTATGTAGGAAATCCCAATGTCTTTCTTTCCTACTGACTTCTGCAATATGTCAGAATTGGAAAAAAAGCACATAGGTCTCAACTCTTCTAAGGATGTGATGATTCAGCATGTTTCAAATATGATTACATCTAGAAAATTAATGAGATGGAAGATCTTACCTGTGCAACATATGCAGTGTCAGAAATTAATGAGAAGCTATCCAACTCTCCATGACCAATATAGGTTTGAAGAAGAATATTCACTTTCCCATAGGTGTTTTCCACTCCACCTGCCACAGGCAGCTCACAGTAATTACATAACAGCTGATCCATCTCCTCCATTTCTTCCTCTCTCACCTGTGACAATACAAACACACTACATTTAACACCAAATGATTTATGGCAAGCATCCTTCACAATACGCAGACCTGACCATTCAAAACACAAATAACATGTTCATTCAATTAAAAAAAATCCTCTTTTTGACCTAATACACTAAAACAATATATTTGGATTTTTACAAAATATTTGACAAAGTTCCATTAATATGATTCATGGTCAACTTAAGAAGCCGAGTTAATGCCCTCCCCAGTGTCAAGTTTGACAGCATATAATCATGTGAAAGGATGGTAGATGGAGACCCACCGACATTTCCACCATCTCCCCATCAATTTAGTCTCTTGTGTAAAGGTATTAACCCAGTGGCCAGCGTGGGCTCAACATCCAGAGAGCTCGACAAGCAAACCTGTGCAGGGTTACCTGTGGGCTACCATGGTAGGTGGGTGGGGGCTCCTTTATTCAAAGATACTCAACGCCTGACTTAGGGACCTGGCTGTGGGAAGGGAGAAGCAGCTGTGCACCATTTCCTACCCTGCTGAACCCCTCTCCCATGACTTCCTGTTTCTTTTATTCATTCACTCATGGGACACAGACATCATTGGCTGGCCAGCATTTATTGCCCATTTCTAGATGCCCTGGAGAAAAGTGGTTAACTGCCTTATTGAAACACAGATTGAGCTGATTGGTTTGCTAGGCCGTTTCAGAGGGCAGTTGAGAATCAACCACACTGCTGTGCCTCTGGACTCAAATCTAGGCCAGACCAGGTAAGGATGGCAGATTTTCTTCCCTAAAGGGCATTAGTGAATAAGATGGGTTTTGACAATCCATAATGATTTCATGGTCATCAGTAGATACTTAATTCCAGATATTTTTAATTGAATTCAAATTCCACTATCTGCCATAGCAGGATTTGAACCCGGGTCCCCAGAACATTAGCTGAATTTATGGCTTAATAGTATCATGATAAAACTACTAAGTAATCGCTTCCTCCTGTCTTCATTCATCTGTCAACTGGGATCTAGTGACAATTCCAGGCTTTGGATAGATGTTGTACCTGGAGAAGCCATTAGAACATAGAACATAGAACATTACAGCACAGAACAGGCCCTTCGGCCTTCGATGTTGCGCCGACCAATATAAAAAGCAATGCCCCTCCAAACTAAACCATTCCCTTCTCTTCCATATACTTATCAACTAACCTCTTAAACGCCACCAAACTTGGCGCATCTACAACTGCTGCAGGCAGGGCATTCCACTCCCGAACCACCCTTTGGGTAAAGAACCTACCTCTGATATCCGTCCTATAACTATCACCCCTTAATTTAAAGCTGTGTCCCCTCGTGCTAGCTTTCTCCATCCTAGGAAAAAGGCTATCACTGTCCACCCTATCTAAACCTCTAATCATCTTATATGTTTCGATCAGGTCCCCTCTTAGCCGCCTCCTTTCTAACGAAAACAACCTCAAATCCCTCAGCCTCTCTTCATAAGACCTGCCCTCCATACCAGGCAACATCCTGGTAAACCTCCTCTGTACCCTCTCCAATGCCTCCACATCTTTCTTATAATGTGGGGACCAGAACTGCACACAATACTCCAAGTGCGGCCGCACTAGAGTTTTGTACAGTTGCAACATGACGTTGCGGCTCCGAAATTCAATCCCTCTACCAATAAAAGCCAAGACTCCATATGCCTTCTTAACAACCTTCTCGACCTGACTGCCTACTTTCAGGGATCTATGCACATACACACCAAGATCCCTCTGTTCATCTAGACTACTAAGAATCCTACCATTTGCCCTATACTCTACACATTTATTATTTCTGCCATAGTGCATTACCTCACACTTTTCCACATTAAACTCCATTTGCCACCTCTCGGCCCAGCTCTGCAATTGGCACTGCTAGTCTAAAAAGTTGTCATCCTTTGACTAGCTAGTAGTTCTCAGCAGTCGGATTTCCACCCTCGAGGTCTTTGATCGAATCCATAGAATTCCTACACTTCAGAAGGAGATCATTTAACCCATTGAGTCTGTACAGATACTCCTTTGTTAGGAGAGCTGTTAGTACTCTGCTGAATTGTCAAACCAAGGTTCGTCTACCTTCCCAAGTGGATATTAATAATCCTATGGCATGATCTTGAAAAAGTTATCCCTACTATGTTAATATTTATTTTTCAATCAGCTTCATTAAAACAGATTATCTGGTCATTATTATTTGCTGTTTATGTGAGAGCTCACTACGAACATAATGGTTGCTGCATTTCCTATGATGTAACAACTAACTACACTTCAAAAGCACTTCATTGGTTGTAAAGCAATTTGGAATATCTGGTAATCATGGAAAACATTATATAAATTAAACTTTTCCTTTGCGTTAGGGAGCTAATCCTAGCCTCAGTTCTCCATTTTTAACAGAAGCAGTTATCATTGCTACAACAACAAAATGGTTGATGCATGAAAACAGTTGCAATTTTCCTTTTTGTCTTTGCTGGGAGGTGTCAGACCTCTGCTTGGCACTCCCTCCTGAAAGCACAAACTAAACTCAAACTCCTAAGCAATTTGACTTATAACATGCATTCGATCAATCAATATTAGAATGCTGGAGGACCATTCGTCCGTGTCTCCCTGAATTAGCTATTGATCTTGTAACAAAATTCTTGTATTAGCATTCAAATAAAATCTATTTTGAAAAGTCTAATGATTGACAATACAGAGGAAGGAATGAAGTTTGTTCATAGTTTATAATAGATCTCATCACTATCACACTGCCTGAAAAATGTAATCCACAGTTTTCAAATGGCAAATGGAAGACCTAAATCCACTGGATTTTGCAACCAATGACAGTTTGAAAATAGGCATGAGGCAATAACTGGTTCTACTCAAACGTCACAAAGACTGAATTTTTACCATTTGTTTTAAAAATACTCAGAGATTGAGCCACTGATCTTTCGAATCCAACTCTGAAATGACAATGTATTGGTTCTCTTGAGAGATGCTGAAAGATTTGCCCCATATTGCTAGCATTTTCTGCTTTTGTTTGAAATGTCCAGCATCTTCCTTTGCTTTAACTTCTTTTCTTTTTGTTTTGGAATACATTTTAAAGGGTGATATAGAAATACATACTATCGCAGAACAACAAAACTGACAGCTTTGAGAAACACTGAACTGGCTCTAGGATTTATTTTTCTAACATTTTCCACATGCAGTTTAGAAACTTCCTGGTACAATTATGCTACAAAGCAGCAACTTCATTCACATCGTCTGATATTGAGCTAAAATCTCCTCTTGACTAATGGGAGATTTCAGCTCAGATAATCTTGCTGTTAATTTGAGAGCTCTAGGAAATGAAAGCCTATTAAAAAATATTCTAAGTTAAAGGGGAGAACCTTCTGCACTACTGCTCAGGCGAGGTGAACTTTTGGTCTCTGCTTTACCATTTTAATTTATTTGTCACTTATTGTGAGAAAAGAGAAAGACGCTGTCGACCAGGTTCCTCTGTGTGAAAAATAAAAGTTCTTCATTTACAAAATCGAGCAATGATCTTCCAATGATTTCATAATTTATCTGGCAGAGGCTTTTAGTTCTTGACTGCCTTTGTAAATTTAACATAAAACTTTACTAATGTTTCAAGAAGTGTTGAAAGTGTTTGTGCCATTTGCTCCTTTAAATTACCCAACTGCCACCACTCCAACACCTGATTACCCTCTACAGACCCCAGACCGCTCCGAGCCTGACTATCCCTCTGACTTGACCAGCCCTCCTGGCCCTACTTACCTCCCTTCCTGACAGCCCAAAATTTCAACCCCTCCAGACTACCAAACGTCCAACTATCTCCCTGACTAACCTGCCAACTACCCATCAGCTGCCTGACACCACTATCCATTCACCATTTACCTCTACACATTTACGCACTTCACCCAGCTATCTGGTTACACATCTCACCCGTCAATTCAATGACATTCAAACTGAACCTTTACATATATCATATGGTAGCTAGTGCCACAAAAAAGCTATGGGATCTGTCTTCCCTCAACTGTAATTCACTCTGATGGAGTTCCCCGGGGGACACCATGCACTTCTGAGATGTCTGAGCTTAGAAGCCACCAGTAGGAATGTGCAGCAGCATTGAATCGGGGAATTTGTGAACATCACAGCAATCCGATGATCACTGATGCTGCTCAGAAGATCGAGCCATTATACCATGTTTGGATGTTGCTCTGATTTCTATTTAAAAGATGGCTACAGTCTGTTGCTCATATCCAAATTGAAATGTTTATTATATGAACTAATCTTGTAAGGAATCAACTGACAATTCAATGCTGTATTAAATTACAACAGACGTTACTTTCTGACTGATTGGGAACCATTGTAAAATTTGCAAAGATGTGCAATTTCTCTAAGCATTAGGGCTGCTCAGCGTTGTATGTGGAGTAGCTGTGAAATCGAAAAAAAATCATCAAGACAGGACTAAAACATTGTCCAGAAAATTAAGCCAAACAACTTCTCCCTCTGCTGTTAATCATGATTCTACAATAATGAATTTGGACACCTTTGACCCAATTTTTGATTGTCACAAAACACACAGGTAGAACCATAGAACCGTAGAAAATTACAGCTCAGAAACAGGGCTTTTGGTTCTTTTTCTCTGTGCTGAACCATTTTTTGCCTAGTCCCACTGACCTGCACTTGGACCATATCCCTCCACACCCCTCTCATCCTTGTACCTGTCCAAGTTTTCCTTAAATGTTAAGTGACCCCGCACTTACCACTTTATCTGGCAGCTCATTCCATTCTCCCACCACTCTCTGTGTGAAGAACCCCCCCAATATTCCGTTTAAACTTTTTGCCTTCCACCCTTAACCCATGCCCTCTAGTATTTTTCTCTCTAAGCCTCAATGGAAAAAGCCTGCTTGCATTTACTCTATCTATACCCATTAAAATTTTATACACTTCTATCAAATCTCCCCTCATTCTTCTACGCTCCAGAGAATAAGGTCCGAACCTATTCAATCTCTCTCTGTAACTCAGCTTCTCAAGGCCTGGCAACACCTTTGTGAACCTTCTCTGCACTCTTTCAACTTCACTTACATCTTTCTTGAACTTACTGCCCTTCCCAGAGGTAGGTTTGGCAGTGACGGAGCATTTAATTGGGCTGCTAGGTACTGAATGCCTACACAACTCTGCTAAGATTCTGTACATGTGGGCAGCCTTCCCAAAGTTGAAAGCACTATGTGGGCAATTAATGCCCACTTAAGAGCCTCATCCCACTCAACAGTGGCAATCAATGAGGGGCAGGCAGAGCAGTTGCCAAGCAGAAGATGCAAAAAGCAAACCCTATTGTGCCTGGTTGTGGGATCAGTGAGTTACCTCATTGTCAGGTGCAGTGTCTACTTGATGGAATCAGCATTGTGGTGGGGCACATTCACTATCAATCACTCCCAGCCCTTTCATCTGGTCTGCCTTCACTATCCCTCCCCCCGAGCCACTGACGCCCATTATGACCTCATTCATCCGTGGCCTAGGATTCTTGCTGATCCTCGGCCTCTGCTGGGAGCTATCACTGTTCTCACTGGTTCAGTGTGCAAGGGATAGCTGCCAACTCTGAATGGCCAGCAGGTCTCTTGTTGCTACTTACAATGGGTCTCCCAAAAGGAGGTAACGTGCAGTTCTTTCCCACTCTCCAGCTAGCTGGGAGACCCTTGTTGTCTGCATTAAATATCACACGCGTAAATGGTTTACCAATTGCCAGTACTTGCCTATCTACCTTGGTAAAGCTGTAAAGAAGGTTGGGGTAATAAACGCAAGTGTCAAGACTGGAGCAATGAATGGTGCTTTTCTAAGACAAGGGTCAAAATATATTGTTGGCCAAAGTAAAGGATCCCCTTGTCTGCACCTGAGAACATTGTACCTGTTGAGAGAGTCCATTATGATGATAATGGAATAGAATTGGAAAATTCTCAGAATTACTATCCAAATTGAAAAGAACAAAAAAAACTGTTTAAAATATACATTAAAAGCACATAAATTTGGACCCTATTAATGAAAAAAGGCTAAGTGTGCAATTATTGAGCTTAAAATGCTTTAATCAGAGTTTCTTGTATCTGTTTTTGCCTGATATCAAAATGATCCTCAGTGCACTTGAGACTGTGATGAATGGGCAATTTTTCAATCATTAGAATCATGGGGGCCCTATTTTACCATTTTGATTCGAAGTGTTGGAATCAATTGAAGTTGGGAGTGTTTCAGATCTGACTTTTAGACCCCATATGCATGAAAAAAAATATAAGCAATTCTGCATTGCGCTGCAGAAGCGTGTGGGCCAGGCTTATCACCCCCTCACCCTCACTGATCACAGGCAGAGTGACAGTGTACCCCCTCCTTCCCACTCACTGATCTCAGGCGGAGTGGCAGTGGAGCACTCTGCCACCACCTGCCCCCCACTGATCTTAAGTGGACAGCCTTGGACTCACCTTCCTCCTCCCCCCATCTACCAATTTCAAGCAGAGAGCTATCGAATACTCGGCACTAACCTTCTCACCAACTGGAGTGCCTGAATCGGACTTTTGTGGAGCACGTCTGTTTTACGCCATTCTGGATGGATGGACACAGTGCAAAAGAAGGAAGAGCTGGTATGTTTGGGCATGTAAACCATTAAGTCAATGTAAATGCGTGCAAATGACGTAATCTGACGTGGTGCTGATTACGGCCACTTTCCAGCCTTGATAAAGGAGACACCGACACAGAGGTGAGCTCGGATTGTGTTACTTGTCTCATGCCCTACTTTACCAAGTTTTCCTTGATGGCAAAATCAGACCCATAGAATCCCCACTGTACAGAACTACAATTTGACCCATCGAGTCTGTATCGACCACAATCCCACCCAGATCCTATTCCTGTGACTTTTTACATTTACCCTGCCAATCCTAATTTAGCAAGGCCAATCCACTTAACCCGTACATCTTTGGACATTGCTGAATGAATGTTTTAAATATGCAAATCTATAGTTGTAACTTCATAAACGCTCATCCCATTAACCATTTCAATGACACAACTACTAAAGAACAAAGTATTTCCCTGCAATTCATCTAAGAAGCAGCTTCAACTGGTTTCAGTCACCTCCATCAGCTACTTAGTGCTTGAACAACTGCTTCATTGTGAAGCACCAGGCACTTCAATTCCTAAGTCATTTTTACCTTGATCTGCTCAAATTCTTCAGCTTTAGATATAAGAGCAAAAATGTCTGCTTCAGTTTTGTGAGCGCTGAACAGTTCATTGAAAGTCTGGAAATAAAAGGTAAAAAAATTATACATAAACTCATCAAGCTCAGATGATTCATTTACGTCACAACTTACTTAAATTTTGGGATGATTTTAAAGACTTTGCCATCACAAGAAAGCATGAAAATTATTGAAAAAAAAATGTTCTGAAGTAGCCAATAATATAGTAGTTGCAGGTTGGTACCAAATTATCCTTAAAAAAAATGCTAAAAGTTGGCAGAATTCACAAATGCCTCTACTATCTCAGGAGGCTAAGGAAATTTGGTACGCCCGCTATGACTCTCATCGATTTCTAAGATGCACATTCTTGTTACATTATAGGTTGGTATGGCTCCTGCTCTGACCAAGACTGCAAAAAAACAACAAAGGGTTCTGAACATAATCCAGTCCAACATGCAAACCAGCCTCCCATCCATTAACTGTCAACAATTCCCACTGCCTGGGAAAAGCAGCCATCATAATCAAGGACATCATGCATCCCGGACATACTCTCTTCCACCGGGAAAAACTATAAAAGTCTGAGATGATGTACCAAACGATTCAACAACAGCTTCTTCCCTGCTGCCATCAGACGTTTGAATAGATCTATCATATTTTAAGCTGATATTTGTCTTGTTATGACTGTAGACAAATTTCAGCCTAATATATGGTAGGTCCATTCAAACATTTGATGGCAGCAGGAAGGAAGCTGTTCTTGAGTCGCTTGGTTCGCGTTCTCAGACTTTTATATTCTGCATCCTCTCCTCTCCTTCTCCCCCGTGAACTCTACAAGTGGAATGTTTTTGCATGTAAAGCACACAAGAAACAATACTTTTCACTGTATCCCAATACATGGGTCAATAATAAATCAAAGCAAATCAAATAATGGGCTGGGTTTTTAGCCATTGCAGGGAGTAGGTCGTGGATTTTCACATCACTGGCTTGCATACCAGGTCACTGACATGACATTCCCGGGGCAGCAACACTGGGGAGTGCAGCAACACGGTTACCCATCAATAAGGGTCAAGTGATAATGTCCTAAGGTGGGTTGTCTTCACTTGAAATTCGGTGCAGACTCCAGATAACATTGTGTTTTAGTTTTGAGCTCAGACCTATTAAGCTAATTGAAAACCTATTGTCAGAGGTCAGCTGGGATTTTCTAGCTTCCAGGATCTGCGAGGCAGCCTCGATGTACAAAACAGGAAGCCCTCCCTGACTGCATTCAACTGCAGGCTACCCTCTGGAGGGGTTTCCCTGCCACCACTCTGGTACCCTTATTTAAAAGCCCTTTTTTTAGTTTAAAATGTAAAATGTGGAAGAGCTCACTAACCTAGCATTCCAGAATTCCAGAATTCTGAGATCCAGAGATCCAGGAATTCCAGAAGACTTCAAATTGAAGAATCCCATAATTAAAACTTTTCATATGAATTTTTGGCTGGATCAAGTAGTATAATTTTAGCACTGCTGAAAATACAAACATATAGTTCTGTATTCTGAAAATACAGACATATAGTGCGTGGGTTAGGTTGATTGGCCATGGTAAATTGCCTCACAGTGTCAAGGGGTCTAGTAGGGTAAATACATGGGATTAAGGGGACGCTAGCTGGGTAAAATTGTGTTTCATGCAGATTTGATGGGCCAAATGGGCTCCTTCTACACTGTAGGGTTCTATGGTTCTATTGAAGCTTTTCATCTTGCAATCATCAGGATAGAATCGCAAGAATACCAGTTCTAGGATTTTTAGGATGGAGAGGTTTCCTGCCAACATTACCTGTCCCACAGACGCTTTATGCTTCATTAAGCATTATATTGGCTGCAGGCGAGACTTCCACCCTCACTCAGAAATCCTGCATTAGAGAGCTCCAGCCAGGGACTGCAGTGGATAGGACTGGGTCTGCATACAGTCTCGGAAGCCTAACTCCCACGATTCCAGGAAAAGTTGGTTTTGGCTGTCTCAGGGCAGGGAACATAGAGGTGATGGGGTAGGTAGGAGAGGGGGTGGGATCTCCTGCAGATAAAAGGGGGATTCTGATGGAATCGTAGGGCCAAAGACCAAAACCTAATTATTATCGGGCCTCCCACCAAAGTAAGACTGGGTGGGAAACAGCTCTTAAGTGATTCATGTGAGTGGGCAGACCGCCCCGAGGCCTCACCCGCACTAATGTAAAATTGCTGAGAGAACAGGAACCCAGTGCGAAGCCATTTACACTATTACACGCTCAACTCTATCTGCAAACCCGCCACAGGGAAGCATAAGATTCAGGTCCAACTTTCAAAGGAAGTAAGAAAGAAACAAAAGGGTGCTGACTGGTTAACAACTGGACTTCGATTGATAGTTTCGACCCACCACTTGCCAATCAACCTACAACCTTTCCTCACACAGCATAAATGTCTCATTCCCTTTGAAATTGGCATTCTTATGATTGTCCTGATGAGTGCAAGATGGAAAGCTTTAACAGTATGTCTTTTTTTCAGCAATATTCTAGTTCTGTACTACCAAGTGGCTATTTATTATAATTTTAAAATGGAACATTGTTGCAACACTCCAAAAGGAACTATTTTGTCCTGGAGGGTTGGGGCTCCAGAGAAAAAAAAGTTATTTGGAGTCAGCAATAATTTTAAGGGAAGACAACCATCTGAATTTGTGATATTATCTCAACCAGGTTAGGTTTTTCAGGTTACAAGCTCATGAGTGGAATTTTCCCATCCTGCCCACCATGTGAATCTGTGAAAAAACAAGATATGAAAGCTTGGCACTGCCTGTTGAAGTGGAGCTGTTATCTGCATGATAAATATTTACCGGAGTTGTTATGTCAGATAGAACTTCCAAAAGCTTTTACTTTCAGGACAAGTGCAGTAAACATCTTCTGAGTAGAGGTTTGTTTTCCTATTCCCCAACCCTTTAGATGATGGAGAAGATTTCCTGTTGTTCAGAAAGAGCTAGAACATCTTCAAATGATACCTCAATTGGTAAATATCTGATATGATGGATAGCTCTGAGGCTCAAAGGATTCTTGGGAGATATTCTGAAGACTGTTGACCATTTCTTCAGCTTTGACCATTTCAGGTTATGCTGAAGGTCAAATTGGACTTGTTATGAAATGTAGATGAAAAATTGTCTCCACGTACAAACATTGTATCAGAAAGTCTCTCAGTTTATTATACCTTGTGAGAAAAGTTCTCAAAGTGATGCTTTCACATTCTGGGGCAGTATTCTAATATATAATTATTTTCACAAATTTTACATTTCTTACAGTTTCTACATATTTTAAATGATTGTCATAGATTTTCATAGTTTTACCCTGAATGCAATAGTACTGAGTTTCTATTTCTATCAAGTTAGGGCTTGGGGTCCATTCATGTATTTTCAATTGTGAAATATCTCAGTAACAGGATGACTGCTGATCTTGGGGTAACTAATTCTATTCACCTCTTCAAGGGCACAAGTTTTAGGTAACTGATGCTGTGTGCACATGGAATAAAGGCATAAAGGTATCAATTACTCATAAGGGTTGTACAATAACATTACGGGTTCATTTATTTCAACTAGGCACATGACAACATATATGGATAGGAAAAATTTGAGGACATCAGTAGCAGAACTATGTGCTCCGATAACTAACAGACCCTTACGAAATATATTACATGGAATTCTCAGAACAAAGAACAAAGAAAATTACAGCACAGGAACAGGCCCTTTGGCTCTCCAAATCTGCACCGACCATCCCATCCTATTCATGTACTTGTCAAGATGCCCCTTAAAAGTCCGCTTGCACTACCTCCCCTGGTAATAGGTTCTAGACAACCACTACTCTGTGTAAAAAATCTGTCTCATACATCTCCTTTAAACCTTGCCCCTCACACCATAAACCGATGCTACCTAGTAATTGACTCTTCCACTTTGGGAAAAAGCTTCTGACTATCCATTCTGTCCATGCCTCTCAGAATCTGGTAGACTTCTATCAGGCCTTCCATCAACCTCCGTTGCTCTAGTGAGAACAAACCAAGTTTCTCCAACCTCTCCTTATAGGTAACGCCCTCCACTCCAGGCAACATCCTGGTAAATCCTTTCCGTATCCTCTCCAAAGCCTCCATATCCTTCTGGGTAGTGTGGCAACCAGATTTAACACTATATTCTAAGTGCGGCCTAACTAGAAAGCTGCAATATAACTTGCCAATTTTTAAACTCAATGCCCTGGCCAATGAAGGCAAGTATACCATATGCCTTCTTGACTGCCTTCTCTGCCTGCACTGTAATATATATAAATGCCTTCTCTGCCTGCACTGCCACTTTCACTGACCTGTGTACCTGTATACCCCAGACTCCTTTGCCTATCAATACTCTTAAGGGTTCTGCCATTTACTGTATATTTCCTATCTGTATTTAACCTTCCAAAATGCATTACCTCACATTTGTCTGGATTAAACTCCATCTGCCATCTTGCCGCTCAAGTTTCCAACTGATCTATACCCTGCTGTATCCTCTGATAGTCCTCATTGCTATCTGCAAATCCACCAATCTTTGTGTCACCTGCAAACTTACTAATCAATTCAGTTATATTTTCCTCCAAATCATTTATATATATTAGAAACAGCAAAAGTCCCAGCACTGATTCCTGAGGAATACCACCTGTCACAGCCCTCCATTCAGAAACACACCCTTCCACTGCTACCCTCTATTTTCTTTGATCGAGTCAGTTTTGTATCCACCTTGCCAGTCCATCTCTGATCCCATGCGACTTCACTTCCGCACCAGTCTGCCATGAGGGGCCTTGACAAAGATCTTACTGAAGTCCATGTAGACAACATTCACTGCCCTAATCTCTTCAATCATCTTTATCATTTCCACAAAAAACTCGATTAAGTTCGTGAGACACAACCTCCCCTTCACAAAACCATGTTGCCCCCCACTAATATGTCCACTTATTTCCAAGTGGGAGTAAATCCTATCTCGAAGAATATTCTCCAATAATTTCCCTATCACTAATATAAGGCTCAGCAGCGTGTAATTTTCTGGATTATTCTTGCTACCCTTCTTAAACAAGGGAACAACATGGGCTATTCCCCAATCTTTTGGAACCTCGCCTGTAGCCAGTGAGAATACAAAGATACAAAACAACTCCAGATTCATGGTTTTAAAATTGTTGACAGAGATATTTTAATGTCAGGAAAGGTGGGACAGATTAGTTACAGAGAAACTGATCCTGCTCAAAAAAGATGGGGAATGAGAGGACACAGACTTACCAAGTTATTTGCAAAAGAGCCAAATGTGACGTGAGAAAGAAACATTTTCACACAAGTTGTTTGGGTTTGGGATGTATTGTCCGGAAGTGTGGTGAAGGCAGGTTCAATTGAAGCATTCAAGAGGGCATTAGATGATTACTTGAATACAAACAATATGCAGGGATGGAGAACAGGCAGAGAAATGACACTAAGTCATGATGTTCATTTGAAAAGCCGATGCAGGCATGATGGGCAAATGGCGTCCTTCTGTACCCTAACAATTCTGTGATCTGTGACGTAGGCATGTACATGGAAAGCTTGAAAAGTTTGTTAAATCCGTACCTCAATAGTATTATATTGAATATAGTAGTGGCTGGCAGTTCTACCAAGATCTGTTATTGAAAAATAACCAGTCCGTGCTTCAAAGCGAACCATCTTGGCTTTGTCTAGTTTCTGGCCAGCTTGGATGATTAGTTCTCGCCTGTATTTTTCCAATCCAGGGTCCATCTGGATAGGGGATACAAGTGAACACAATTAGGACAAAAGGGTGAGGTCAGATAAAATAAATGGTCCTCAGTAGACAATAAATAAAATTTACATTGTACTTCTATTCTTGCAATTTAAACCAAAGACAAGTTTTTTTTTTCCCTGTACCTACATTGAGGATTAATGACTCTTTCCATTACCATGAAATAGGTTGGGATTTCATGTCAACTGAAGCGTGGTTGCTGTTTTGATGAGAAACTGAGCACTGAACCACTAAATGCTAATTCACAGTATTTCCAATACCCTTATTGCCAAACAAACAGAATAAATGCACTGGGTTCAGTCACAATGACAGTACACATACTTGCTTACGTGAGTCTATAATAACAAAAGAGGAACTTAGAGAACTCAAATGAATGCCTGATTTGTAAAGCAATTCCACAAATATTTGTTTTCAGGTTGTAATTTGTACTAGATGAAGGAGGAGAAAACACAAGTACACTCTAATTTTATCTGCTTTCTACCTGGTGAGCTTTGTAATTGATCCCATAGGCTAATGGATTTGCTCTCGTCCGCACATAAAGGTAGGTGTAGCTCAACCATTTCACTGCTTCTTCGACATTAGTTACCGTTCCCAAGGCTATCTAGAAAGGCAAATCATAAAAGACAATGATTATTGGGACAAGACAGCAAAAAGTACAGGTAATGATTCTGATGACTTTTCAAGCACAAATTTGTCAGCAATTTCCCTTATGCGACAAGAAGCATTTAATTTCAATAACCTGAACTGCTTTTAGATGTTTTGAATCCAGGAAGCTTGATATTGTGGCAATCTAATTTACAGGCCAATGTTAAGCTTCTATTAAAATCTGACCCTTCATACCACATGCCACCATGAGTTCAACCCATAAGATCTGTATTTTCTGGTACCTTTAATTGTCTTCTACTTGAAGTTCTCACACCTTGCAGCTTTGTCCCTTACTGTCCAATCATGTGACACTGACTAGTTTGCATCTAGTTATGCTACAAAGATTGTAGCATATCTAGATTAAAAGTCCATGCCATTTGAATGTAGGGTAATAGTTTTGAATATATATCCTATGGAGATTGACATTTGACTCATATAATACAGATGACACCACGATTGGTGGCGTAGTGGACAGTGAAGAAAGTTATCTAGGATTCAACAGGATCTTGATCAATTGGGCCTGTGGGCTGACGAATGGCAGGTGGTGTTTGATTTTTGATAAATGTGAGGTGATGGACTTTAGTAGACTGAAGAGCAGGACTTTCTCAGTCAATAATAAGGTACTGGAGAGAGTTATAGAATAAAGAGATCTAAGGGTACAGGTTCATAGCTCTTTAAAAGTGGAGTCACAGGTAAACAGGGTAGTGAAGAAGGCATTTAGCAAGCTTGGTTTCATTGGTCAGAATGTTGAATACAGGAGTTGGGACATCTTGTTGAAGTTGTACAAGATGTGGTTAAGACCACACTTGGAATACTATGTACAGTTTTGGTTACCTTATTATAGAAAAGATATTATTAAACTAGAAAGAATGCAGAAAATATTTACTGAGATGCTACTGGAACTTGATGGTTTGAGTTAAATGGAGATACTGAATAGAATGGAACTTCTTTCCCTGGAGCATAGGAGGCTTAGGTGTAATCTTGTAGTGATCTATAAAATAATGAGGGCCATAGATAAGAGAGTCAACATCTTTTCCCAAAGGTAAGAGCATTTATCAGCAGCAGTCAAAAGTTGGCCAAGGCTATCATGTAGTCCTTCTGGTTCCAAAGGAATGTTTCTTAAAAATTATAAAAACTTAAAATTGGAGCATGAATCGGCCATTCAGCCTTTAAGTCAGCTCCGTTATTCAATACAATCATGCTGGATATGATCGTGGCTTCAACTTCACTTTCCTGCCTACACAGCATAACCTTCACTCCTCTGTCAATCAAAAATCAGCCTAATTGAGCCCTGAATATATTTAGAACATAGAAGCCCTTCAGCCCTCCATATTGCACTGACCTGTGAAACCAATCTAAAGCCCATCTATCATCCATATGTTTATCCAATGACCATTTAAATGCCCTTAATGTTGGCGAGTCCACTACTCTTGCAGGCAGGGCATTCCATGCCCTTACTATTCTCCGAGTAAAGAACCTACATCTGATGTCTGTCCTATATCTGTCGCCTCTCAACTTAAAGCTACGTCCCTCATGCTAGCCATCTCCATCCGAGGAAAAAGGCTCTCACTGTCCACCCTATTTAATCCCAAGCTCTTCTGAAGAGGGAATTCCAAAGATTACAAGATAAAATTCTCCTCATCACCATCTTAAATGGAAGATTTCTTATATTGAAACTGTGCTCCCTTTGTTCAAGGTTTTCCAATGAGAAGGAACATTCTTCCGGCATCGACCATGCCTAGTCCTCTATGGTTACTCTGCTCACATGACCTCTTCCCCTGTAGTAAGTTGGGTATTTCACAAAAGATAATTAATAATCTCTCATTTTTTTCAACTTAATGAGTATCAGCCCACCTCCTCAACCTTTTCTCATAAGACAACCCCTTAATCCTAGGCATCAACCTCGTGAACTTCCTCCAATTGCCTCGAATGCAAGAAAATCCTCCTTAAATAACAACAGAATTGTACACAGTGCTCCAGATGTGGTTTCACTGATGCCTTATATACATCTAGCAAGATTTCATTACTTTTATACTTCATTCCCTTTGCAATAAAGGTCAACAGCCCATTTGCCTTCCTATGATGTCATGACTTTTTTAAAAATTTATTTATGGGACATGGACATTGCTGGCTGACCAGAATTTATTGTCCATTCCTAGATGCCCTTGGAGGGCAAATTAGAGTCAACCACATTGCTGTGGCTCTGGAGTCACAAGTATGTCAGACTGGCTAAACACAGCAGATTTTCTTCCCCAAGGGACATTAATAAACCAGATACGTTTTTCCAACAATCAACAATGGTTTCATGGTCATCAGTAGATTCTTAATTCCAGATTTTTTTTTAACTGAATTCAAATTCCATTTGCTGTGGCAGGACTTGAACCTTGGTCCCCAGAACATTAGCTGATTTCTGGATTAATAGTCTAATGATAATACCACTAGACCATCACCTCCCCTACACGTGCATGTGATATTAATTTTATATTCACCAGTTGGTCAAAATATAAATTAACTTTTTTAAAATGGCTTTTCAAAACAAACAAAGGCACTGACTTAAGGTGGGTGCCACTGGTCACCTTACGCATCTGTTATTACAAATTGGCTAGCTTCTGAAAGTTTCCAATGCAGCTTATAATTAAGACAGGCTAGGTTGACCTCCTATAAAAGTTCACACCTGCTGATGGCAAGAATTGCATCAAAGGTGAAGTGCAACTCTACTGACTATCACCACTTGCATTTATATAAAGCTCTGAAGCAGAGACAAAGTCTACTAGGACAATGGCTTTATAGGTGCCCTTCCTAGCCCACCACAGGGAAGAAAACTCCATTCATTTGTAGAATACGCATCTCACTTCAGAGAAAGAGATCATGTGAGCAGAATAACCATTTTGAAATGTCTTTTATTATGACACCCAAGTTACTGAAAGGCAGTCTCGGAGAAATTTGTCAGTAGAACAGTAATACCAAGTTTCAAGCTCTATTTCACAGTTTAAAATTCATCATGGGGAATTTCAATCAAAAAGGGACCTCAGCGGCAATATCATCGACTTTTGGATAGATGATATATTTAAAAAAAGACTTTCTCTGGAGATTGCAGCAGCCTCACCCCCACTGGTATTTCAAGGTCTCTGAGAAAAATCTGCCTCAGCTACGAATACCAGTGAAGGACTTAAATTGTAATTCTTTTTTATCACCGAATCTTAAGTTTGGCTAAAAAGTTACCTCCTACCATATAAGTTCTAATTTTGCATGTGTGCGTGTGTGTGATGCAAAGGTCAGGATGTGGGTTTACCTTTTCAAATATCTTTATGTCTTTACCTGGGTGGGTTTTTAGTTGAATAAAACTAACCACTGTGCTTAACCTTAAGAAAGCTTGTTGTACTGAGTTACTTGCAGTCAGCACATAAATGATGAACTCCAGTCACTGCATTATACCTTCATCATTACAAACCCCAAAAACCTTGTTATGAACAATTGAGGAGTGGAAAAAAAAGACTAAGACCTAATACGTTTGCTTGAATTTAGATGTCAGTGTCTTGCCAGTTATTGAAACTGAATATATCTTGACTAAGTATTTGTGGTTCAAGTTCGATGACCCCAGATCGCTCTGTATGTCAGCATTTTGTAGTCTCTCCACTTAAATAATATTTTGCTTTTCTCTTCTTCCAACCAAAGTAAAGAACCTCACATTTTCTCATATTATACTCCACATATTAATTGTTTGCCCACTCACTATCTTTATCTCTTTGCATACTCTTTATGTCCTCACAATTTGTTTTCACATTATTATTATTGTATCGTCAGTAAGTTTGCCAACAATAGACTGTGCCCCTTCATTTAAGTCCTTAATATAGATTATAACTAGTTGAGAACCCAGTACTGATTCATGTGGTACAACACTAGTTATTGTTTCACTTACTGGATCCAATCTTTGTGAGGGGACGTAAAACAGAGACAAAATGCTTACTTAAAGCAGCTGCCCTACAGATGAATAATGGCCCAATCTCATTTTTGGATATCCTTGGGTGTTGGTTCCCAAATTTGTGTCCGTTTAACATCCCTAAAAGAGGTACCTTGAAGTTTTAAAGATTTTTAACTGTGAAAAGTAAAAGATTTGACTTTCTCCTTTGCTTTACTCATCATAGTAACATTGAAAGTACTGGAGAAATAAGTGTGAATTGTTACATGTTGCTGGAAATTCCTAATTATATGAAATAGAGCTATTGAATTGTACTGAATTTAGATTCCATGATGTACTTCTATATTGTGAATTGTTGGGTGCTATAGAAAGAGTGTTAGCAGTTTTTACAAAGGGTGTTTAATTTAAAATGTTGACTTCCTTTTGCTTGACTGATTCTGATAATGTATTCCTGATATCTTTTGCTTTTACTTTAGATTTACAGCGTGTGCAGTTTTATTTGTGTTTGTAAGCTATCTTGGTACAGAAATGCAACTCTAAAGATTTTATTCTGTAATTTAAAACCAAATTTATGCCCCATTTTCCACCTCATAAAATACTGTTACTTTGTTTGGTTCATCTCAAGCCCAGCACAGATACTTAATTAGCTCAATGGCTCTTAACAATTTTAATGGGGTAAGTTAAGTTTTATGACAGTAACAAAAACAAATGTGTACACTCCTTTGGATACAGACTTGAATTAAAAACTTTGACCTTGTCACTTAATACTAGAGGTTTGTTGTTCAATACAGGGCAAATAGCATATAATTCTCCAATAGCAAAGAAGTGATTACACTACAGCTACAGAATTCATAAATAAAGCATACCCATTACTTTTATACTTCTTCAATGTCAGAACCAACTTTGAAAACATGCTGTGCCTTAACCATACATGTATAGCAAATGTTGTATTGGGAAGATAAGCTTGTAGTGTGAGTGTATGCTAATTTAGACCAGTAGGATAACAGGATATTGTGAGATTATTGAATAATTAAAGTGGCCTTGATTTAATAAAATAGAATTTTCAGATTGTTTTTCACACTCTTAAGTGCCTCTGATATGGAATACAATGTTTCTAGCTTGTTACTGGTGCAGAAAATATAACACTGGGTTGTGAAGTCTGTATGTTTTAACATAGCTAATATTGTAACATACTGCATTTCAAAATTAATTTAAGACTGTCTGAATATATTGTACAGCTTTTTAACTCAGTAAAGTATTACTTGAACTCTCAAATTAAACACAAATTAAAATTAAATAATGTGGATACATAACACCTTCACCTCTCGTGACACAATTTTGTGAAACTCATGACAGTATTAGAAAGAGTTGAATTACATCAAAAACAAGTATTTTCCCTTGCAATGAAAATACAATGTAACTCAAGAGTCAAAAACTAAAATGCATGTGTTGGCAAGTTATTTGATCAATTGTGTTGAGCATTTGATGGAACAATCATTATTGTGTGATACCTACTGGAACCCAAGGAACTGATCATTAAATATTTTTTGGCATAAAGTAAGCAACAACACTCTCCTATCTTACTTTAATACAGTTTTGGTGCCACCTTGTGGTTTTTCACAGTTATGTGTAGACTATAAATGCTGCAACGTGTGATGCTTAAAGATATATTTTCCAGTTTTGCGCTGTTTGACCTTGCGCTGCAATAAATAAGATGCATTACCAAAAAGATATTCTAAAACATCTTCAGTTAAGATCTGCAGATTCATTTCAGAACAGTGACTGAATTTGGGGTTTGCTATTCTGTCATTAATATACATCATTAAAACTCTTCTACTTGGGGCATGATGCACAAATAGACCTTCTGAGTTAAGAGAGATAATTTGTTCTAATAAGAGTGTTGCATTAAACTGAATACCTGCTATTATATTCGGTTTCAATAACTGGCAAGACACTGACATCTAAATTCAGGCAAACATCGCTTTCTATCTCCGGAAGGAAAGATTAGCTATTCATAAAGAAAGCATTTTGTTGGAAATTGTCGAAAATAACACGTAACATTGATACAACTATCAAACTAACACAGTATAATAAGTTAATTATCCAGAATATTTCACTATTTGGGTTCTCTTAAAGCAGATTTGTTACTTAGTGGGATTTTTAAAAAATATATAGGGGTAGGAGGAGGGTTCGAGTTGAAATGGAGGGTATGTGAGAGCTGACGGTTAGACGACCTAACAATTTGTAAAAATAACTGGGACCTAGAGAAAAGAAGTGGGTCCTCTAATCAGCTCATCTCAACATTCACCCGTCCTCTAGCTTTTTACGCTCTGCTTATGGAGTGGGCAGGCCCTGACACTATCCTACACCTGCTCCAACCCAACCTCCGAATGAAAATTAAACAGTTAAGGAGTTATGGTGAGTTGGAAAATTTCCTAACTCAAGCTATACTGTCTCGGTGTCAAAACCAGCCTTCTATCTGCTTACTTATCTGAGCTTGAACATTCTATGACACAGTTTGAGAGCTAGAAGTTCTACAAAACTTCGACCAATATTCATTTCCATTAAAGCCAGCACAAAGCAGATTCGCTGGTCTTTCACTCACTTACAGTTTGTAGAAGTTATAATGCACAAATTAACTGTAACATTTACCCAAATAACAACAACATTATACAGTGTTTTTAATCTAGCAAAATGTTCCAACCACAGTGACTCCAATTTAAAAGGAATCAGCCGTGAAGTGTTTGGGGGAATCTTGAAGTGAAAGAGTCAAGATAAATTCATATTTGCAATAAGTGAGTAGGACAAAGCCAGAATGTTCATTGATTTCAGTGTTTACATTTGAGATAACATGATTTGTTTTTTAAAAAAATGGTTTAAATAATAGGCAATTTGATGAGGGTACATCAGAGTATATCCTCTAAGAATTCGGGTGGCATGATGGCACAGTGGTTAGCACAACTGCCTTACAATGCGAGGGAGCCAGGTTTGATTCCCGGCTTGGGTCAATGTCTGCGTGGAGTTTGCACATTCTCCGCCTTGTGTACATGGGTGCTCTGGTTTCCCCCCCACAGTCCGAAGATGGTGGGTTAGGTTGATTGGCCATGATAAATTGACCATAGTATCAGGGGGTTTGTAGGATAAATAAGTATGGTTATGGGAATAGGGCATGTGTGGGAATCTGGTCAGTGCACACTCAATGAGCCAAATGGCCTTCTTCTGCACTATGTCTACGATACTACGAAGTTATTCAGCATCCTGGATGTCGGACTCTTTAGTTTATTTAATTTAATAATTGTATTAATACTATATTAGTACTGGTTTTAGCAGCTGGCAAAGTATGGTCATCATTGCTAGAATCCTTAACTCTCCTTGTTGCAATAAAATCTTTTTTTGGTCAGTTTCCTAGCAATTTATTCTGATCAGCCGATATTGCCCAGATTCACTCCATATCTAATAGTTTTTTACTTAACTTTTATTTTATAAAATTTTATTTTATATGCCCAACATAATTTTCCATCCAACTGCTGAATGATAGCTGGTTATGTACTCCAACAGTGACCCAGCTTGCTTGACTTTGAAGATATTAATAAAATTTTCCATGCTTGAAAGATCCTTGATTCAATTTTGAAGAAATATATATTAAAACAAACACATTGAAACTCTGTTGATACCAACACAGTGAAAGGGGTTCCCTTCAAATGTAGCCCTGAAAGACTGCTCCTTTCAACGAAAGAATTATGAAGTGGCAGATGTGTTACTTCAGAAACTAGGATACTCCTGGAGACAGAGATAATCACACAACGGAAAATTGGTTTAAATTTATAGAAAATTTAAAGTTTATTTACCAGTGTCACGAGTAGGTTTACATTAACAATCCAATGAAGTTACTGTGAAAATCCCTGAGTTACTACATTCTGGCACCAGTTCGGTACACTGAGGGAGAATTTAGCATGGCCAATGCACTTAATCAGCCCATCTTTCAGACCATGAGAGGAAACCGTAGCACCTGGAGGAAACCTACACAGATGTGGGGAGAACATGCAGACCTCACACAGACAGTGATCCAAGCCAGGAACCAAGTTCGGGTCGCTGGTGTCGAGAGGCAGCAGTGCTAACCACTGTGCCACCATACCACCCATAATGCAATTCTCAAGGACTGGAACTACTGATATTGCCGTTATTGTTGGATACTTGCCTTGAGAACGAAGCATAGATATACGTTGTAAAACAAAAGCAGAAAATGCTGATCATGTGAAATTTGTTAAGGGAGTAGGGTTGAAGATTTAGTTCAGTGAACTGTCGTCCAAACCTGATATCACAGGTATATTGCTGTAAGAAGAAACGTAGCCAGGGAAAAAGGATCAGGAACAGAAAAGGAAAATTAAAAAGATTGTAAAGCTGCACAGTGGATGATTAAATGGCAGAATTGTCACAGAAACAAAAGCTAGAGAGAAATTTGAGAAATAAAAGGCATATCTAAACCCAAAAGATGTTTGAATGCTTACAGCCAAATAGTAATGCAGATTGGGAAGCATGAAAAATCTCAGGGTTCCAGTGGCCTTTGAGTGTGGTGGAAGTAAAGAGAAGATGACAGTCGACATGTAGACTGACCCAACAGTTCCTTGCACCAGGATAGATAGGAAAATGGAGGGGAAACAAGGAGAAGCCATAGAAAGAAGTAGAAATAAAGCTGATGGACAAACAATTGACAAGAGGGTGAAAGGTTATTCTACTAAACGTTTGTTAAATTTGTCAGCCAGGCTGATCGCTGCTTGGAAAATCATGTAATAACTCAGCAGCTACACAACAGAGAAAGTCTCCTCATAATCAAAATATCAGAACACCTGAAGTGGAAAATTCCAGCGATGTACTCTATAATGATGTACAGAAGCAGGCGTGAAGCATGGATGGGGCCATTACCAGATGGAAAATGTTCATATACAGTGCACATAAGTACTATGACCCTTTGTAAGGAGTACACATCATATTTTTTCAGAAACAAATGCAATACAGCTAACATAATTAAATAGGTTTTGCATAATCTCCTACTTTTGCAATACGGCACAGCCAGTCCTAAACAGCTCATACGTTCTCACAATCTTCTGCAAACATGTAAAAGATGGGTTCAAGACTTCAGTTCCTGAGCATCAACACGTGAGTGTACACTTTTTAAGGTAAGGAGCATTTTCTGAAAGTTGGAAGTTTTAAAATTGTAGTCCATAAAGGCATTAATTATATCCCAACAACAATTTGCATTTATTCAAGGCCATTAAGGCATAACACATCCAAGGCAGTAAAATCAAATCAAAGTCAGAAAATATGTATATATACTTGATACAATATTTCTTTCAAAATTTAGTTCAAAAACAATCAGTTGAGAAACGGAGTTACCCACCAGAGGTTGTTTACATTACCCTCAAGTATCATGGATGAGTTTGCTCATACGTGGCATTCTTATATAAGTCGCCAGGTTTATTCTGCAGATCTCTTTCAGATAAAACCATTACTCAATTAACTTTCATCTGACTGAAAAATTAGTATGATGGATCAAGGTTCATAGGGTTATACATCTTACACAGGACAAAGGCAACCTAAAAACTGGGGAACAGAGAAGCAATTGATTGATGTACCAAGTGAAACGGCAGACAAAAAGGTCAAAAATGTGGGCAACATTTGCACAGAGGCAGAATGACCAAGTGTTGGCAGATATATTCAAAGATTGTAGTTGTGATTTTCAGCAGCACCAAAACTGGAAAATCCTGCTCAAGGTCAATGGATCTTTGCTTGGTTTGCTGCCTCCCACCTCCCGGCCGCTATGATTCCCATGGCGGCAGGACTGGAAAATGCCTCCCTTCATGTCAAATGGTATTTCCATGTGGGCAGGATGAAATAGGAATAGATATTAAAATATCATGATGCACTTAGTGGTGCAAGTCAATCTCTAATGTTGTGGGGCATTTGTTACCAGCGGGTATATTGCAGATGAAGGTGTTAATTCACAGCATTCACAGAGAAAAATTTAAGTATCTTCAATAAAAGTAAGCTTCGAGAATAGCTTGAAGATGGGGATAAGTAGTGGGAGGGCATGGTTGAAACTCTACCAGTTGCAGGTATTTAATTCATTCTCAGGAATGATATAGCAGCATCACAGATGGTAACAATGCAGACTGTGGTTGAGCAGCTAATAGAAAATCCAGCAAATCATCCTGGGTTTTTTTCAGATTGTTCAGTAATGCAATCACAGGCTCATCAGGTAGGGCAGCACAGTGGCACACAGGTTAGCACAGCTGCTTCACGATGCCAGGGACTTGGGTTCGATTCCGGCTTTGGGTCACTGTCTGTGTGGAGTTTGTATGTTCTCCCCATATCTGCGTGGGTTTCCTCCGGGTGCAAAGATGTGTGGGTTAGGTGGACTGGTCACACTAAATTGACTCGAGTGTCAGGAGGATTAACAGGGTAAATATGTAGGAATATGGAGGTGGGTGGGATTGTGGTCAGTGCAGACTTGATGAGCCGAATGGTCTCCTTCTACACTGTAGGGATTCTATGAAAAGAGGAAGGAGCTGCAAACCCAGATTGAGGCTATTGAGATCAGGTTATTTGATGCCATCTTTAGTGGGTTAGCTGAGAACGGGAGAGACGTAGAGAGTAAGACTGATAGGTTCAATTCAAAGTGGTTAATTGAATTACAGCAGGGTGACTCAAGATTAAAACAATCCTATCAGGACACTGGCTCAGTACTAGAAACTCAATACGTTCCCAAGTGTGACTACGTACAGCATGAGTTCTTGAGACTTCATTTTGAAGGTCGAATACAAATAGGAAATATACAATAAATAGCAAAACCCTTAAGAGTATTGATAGGCAAAGGAATCTAGGTACACAGGTCACTGAAAGTGGCAATGCAGGTGGGGAAGGTAGTCAACAAGGCATATGGCATCGCATGTTTGCCTTCATCAGCCGAGGAATTGAGTTTAAAACTTAGCAAGTCATGTTGCAGCTTTATAGAATCTTAGTTCAGCCATATTTGGCATATAGTGTTCAATTCTGGTCGCCACACTACCAGAAGGATGTGGAGGCTTTGGGAGAGGGTACAGAAAAGAGGGCATTAGCTATGAGGAGAGGTTGGAGAAACTTGGCTGTCCTCACTGGAATGACAGAAGTTGAGGGGAGACCTGGTAGAAGTCTACAAGATTATTAGAGGCATGGGCAACATGGATAGTCAGAAACTTTTTCACAGGGTGGAAGAATCAATTACTAGGGAGCATTGGTTTAAGGTGCGAGGGGCAATATTTAAAGGGGATATACAAGGCAGATCTTTTAGAGGATGGTGAGTTCCTGGAACTCGCTGTCAGGGGCGATGGTGGTGGCAGATATGGTAGCAACTTTTAAGGGGCGTATTGACAAATACGTGAATAGGATGGGAATAGAGCGATATGGTTCCCAGAATGGTAGAGGATTAGTTAAGTTGGGCAGCATGACCAGTGCAGGTTTGGAGGGCCAAAGGACCTGTTCCTTTCTGTAATTTTCTTTGTTTGTGCTTTGTTAGTCACAAAGCAGAGAAAAGACGAAGTGAACATTGTGACAGTGGCTTCCAGAAAATTTGGCTATTTGGAGTTTTCTAGAACCACCAATTGAAAAGATTTCTCAGTATGAGTGGATTCTATTGCAAGCTTGTTCTAAATTTAGCAGTATAGTAGCACACTCACACAGATCTTCAAGGAGAACAAGCATTTCATTTGGATGCAGGACTGCCAAATGGTTTTCAATGATTTAGAAACTGTGCTGACGACAAGCCTAGTCTTTGCAGCATCCAGCTATGACAAGCAGTTTAAACTCACAGTGGATGCTAGCGACATTGGCGTAGGAGATGTGTTATTGCAGGAAGACGAACTTGGCCTTGAGAACCTGGTACATTTCTCAAGAAAATTGGCAGCAACAGGTGGTGCTACAACATTATGAGATGTGAACAGAAAATACTGGAAAATCTCAGCAGGTCAGACAGCATCCGTGGGGAGAGAACAGAGCCAACATTTTGAGTCTAGATTTCGTCAAAGCCCTAGATTGAAATGTTGGCTCTATTTTCTCTCAGTAAGAATTTAGCAACACCAATTTTAAATCCAACCGATTTATTTGATAGTAAATTTACTATCAAATAAATCGGTTGGATTTAAAATTGGTGTTGCTAAATTCTTACTGAGTTCTTACTACCCCAGTCCAACGCTGGCATCTCTACATCATGTCTATTTTCTCTCCACAGATAGTATTAGACATACTGAGATTTTCCAGCATTTTCTGTTTTCATTTCAGATTCCAGCATCTGTAGTTTTATTTTGAGACTCATGTTGCTAACAATCCAGCAGAGACAATTGTATATATGAGTGGGGTAATGGCCCGGTGGTGTTATTGCTCAATTATTAATCCAGAAACTCAGCTAAATGTTCCCTGTTAATAATCCACCATAATAGATGATAGAGTTTGAACTTAATAAAAAAAAAATCTATAACTAAGAACCTACTGATGACGATGAGAAAAACATGTCCATTGTTGGAAAAATGCATCTGGTTCACTAATGTCCTTTCAAGAAGGAAATCTATTCTTCTTGCCCCAAGTGAATTACATGTGACTTCGGAGCCACAACAATGTGGCTGACTCTTAACTGCTCTCAGGCAATTAGGGATGGGCAATAAATGCTGGCCAGCCAGCAATGCTCATGTCCCATGAATAAATATTTAAAAAAATACAGGAGTTTCTCTATTTCTGGAAAAGGTTTCTGGAAAAATTCCAAAACTGGAACCTCAAATTATTCTGATGGAGATTGAAATTGCAACCATTCAACTTAAAATTCTTCCATATGGTCAGGAGAGGAAATATTATTGCAGACACATTATCCCAAATATAAATTCGCCTTTTGGGAACAGTGAGTGTACATTTATGGGTTATCTTCAATGTTAATGCATGTTTTTGGATGATGTAATGTTTAATAAGATTGCACAAGTAAGAAAAAGGTTGAGAAATGAAATCTCTTTCAAATTAAGATATTTCATTTTTAAAGAGGGGAGGAGGAACGTGTCATGAATGTGCCAGCAGATTAAAAGCCACCAGCATTTCAAAAGATTTTTCATAGAATATGAATCCCAATAATGAGATTAGCAGCTATCGACAGACCAGAAGAATATATCGTTCTGTTAATAGGGAATACTTTGGGCAGACCATTGCACCATCCAGAGAAGACAAACATGTATTAATCTTTTCCAACTACAGAAGCTGAGAGGGCAGGCAGCCAGTACACAGGAAGAACCATCAAAGGGAAACAATAGTATAACTGACAATCTTTTCAAGGAAGCAGGGAGGCAGTTTCCATCTGGCAGCCTGAGGAGCAGATTTCACTTTCAGCCCATTAGTCAGTTCTATCTAGCAGACCAGATGCATGAGTGCATGAGGTTTTATGATGCCAGTTAAAACCATATCTTCACTGAACCAAGAAGAGACGTTTCCCAGCAATACTACTCAATCATACACCGTGTGGCAACTACAAACTGGTGTTTATTTATGGACATATTGGGCCGGATTTTACCACTGTGTCATGCCTGTTTTTGGCGCAAAAATGTAATAAAGTCAGGCGTAAGACCGTTAATGTGATCCGTGCCCGTGTGTGTGCAGATGCCCACTTTACTGAGGCCTGAAAATGGCCGGGATCCAATTTGTGTCTGAAACAGGCACAACAGCAATTTAAATGCATTTGCATTTAAATAGGAAGCAGGTCAGATCATTCTCTGGTTGCGGGTGTTGGGGGTAGGGTAGGGGGGAAGTGTTATTTCACTTGCCATGAATGTTGGTTCTTTCCCCTACACCAGCAAATTCAGAAGTAGAAACTTCTTATTACCATTTCCCAAATTATCTTCTAAACTTGGAAATGCACCTCTGAGAATTTACTACAAGTTGGCAGTTGCTAAACGCAATTGCAAACATTGATGTATCAAGCAACAGTTATTTGCACACACAACTACATGTTTCATTACACACTTCAACAAAGGCCTGGATAGGTACCTTGGTGTATTTTGCAAGGACAGGCAGCAGAGAGAAGGGATTCCACTGCTATAGTAATGCATATGCACTTAATTAATGAAACTGTCAAAGTGCTCGGCTGTGAGTATGTGAAATATACTGAAAGGGAGGCCAGATGGATCTCTGGCGGTGTGTGTGTGTGTGTGTGTGTGTGGATAAGTTACATTGTAGGAGTGGGGGTGATGCCTGTAGGGATCTTTATTCCCGGGATGCTTTATCTGCTTTTTGTGGCTTGCGGATCATGTGACAGCAGCACGATTTTCACATTTTTTTCCTCACTGTGGTTCAGAGCTTCGATCATTTCCTGCATGCTAAGCCCCACACACAGCGCAAATTAGACACGTGATTTTTTTTTCCCAGGCTAAGTGCGTATGGGGTTGCACGAAAGCAGTTTTCCAATTCGGATCTGAACTGTGCCCAAAGTCAGCACTTAGAATAAAAATGGTAAAATCAGGCCCATTGAATTGGATGCTGTTTGGAAAGAGGTAAGTCCTGAAAGAGTTCAGATCTTGCAATTGTACTTTAGGGTAATTAATATCTAAACTGTGTGGGTGTGTTTAGTAACTGTGCTAAATCATGATGGTCCTGATTGTGTATATATGTCTTTTCCTTATAATAAGGAGTCTTTAATAAGTGTTATGCCATGACTGGGCTGGTTACTCTTCTCATTAGGTCTTGTCCTTAGCTCCTCACAACATTCCTGTAATTAAACTATACATATACATAAAACTGTTGGACCTTCCATTGAGCTCGTCCTCTCAATCCACTGGAGTCTGTCTTCACATGCTGGGATAGAACATAGAACAGTCAAGATGGCAGTCTCTGCAAGCGAAGAGCAGGACAAGATACAGAAGATGTCCTGGTCATCCACTTGCCTAGTCCCATCTCCAGCCATCTTGACTTTTGTCTTGCCACTGGATCAGATGGGAATTGGGAAGACAAAATGAGGCTGATGCTGCGCAATTCTCCCTCATTTTAATCCAAATCAAGCACTAATCTTGACACCATCATCATCATTGTCCTGTTCAATCTTTGAAGTCCTGTGGCGATGGGAGAGTGATGGAGCAGCAGGTGCGGATACACTAGGAACTGTAGTCACGGGCCTGCACACAGGCGGCTCAGGCTAATGGTCGTTTTTCACTGACCGAAGCAGCAGTGAAACGCAGTGTCAACCTGGGCGAATGAGCAGTCCTCTTCAGGAACACACTGCTCATCTT
Source organism: Sphyrna mokarran (assembly GCA_024679065.1). Taxonomy (NCBI): domain Eukaryota; kingdom Metazoa; phylum Chordata; class Chondrichthyes; order Carcharhiniformes; family Carcharhinidae; genus Sphyrna; species Sphyrna mokarran. The sequence goes on along the minus strand of JAGIQG010000005.1, from coordinate 35,381,025 downwards.
TGTAGAACGAGGAAGGGTCTAGAAAAGATGCCCTAAACATTATCTGCTTCACTACACTCTGGCCAGTTTATCACACCTGGTGGAGATCCCATCTTGCCGTCGAACAAACAAAATAAAACACAAGTTGACACTACTTACCATTGGCACTTGGAATGTGCACATGCTTTTGGACAACCCTACAGCAGACAGACCAGAGAGAAGAACAGCCTTAGTTGCCAGCTTACAAGATACAACATTGGCATTGCAGCCCTGAGTAAAACTCGTCGTGCCAATATAGATCGGTTGAGTGAAACTGGAGGTGGATACACTTTTTTCTGGGGCAGTCGAAGCAGCAATGAGCATCATGATGCTGGAGTTGGATTCGCCATCAGGAGTCAACTTGTTCGGAAACTTGCTAATCTACCCAAAGGTGTGAATGACCAGCTTATGACATTACAGCTTCCGCTGTAAGTCAAGTCTCCCTGATCAGCGCCTATGCTCCCACAATGAACAATCTGGATGAGATGAAAGACAAGCTCGACGAAGAACTAGATGCCATACTATCAGCAGTGAGCAGTATCGACAAGCTGATCTTGCTTGGTGATTTCAATGCAAGAGTAGGGTATGACTCAGTAATCTAGCAGGGGTCATTGGGAGGCATGGAGTGGGCAAGTGTAAAAGTAACAGCCTATTCATAATGAAGACTTGTGCCGCACACAACCTCCTCATCATCAATACAATCTTCTGTCTGCCTATCCGTAACAAGACCTCCTGGATGCACTTTCGCTCTAAGCATTGGTATCTTATCAACTATGTCATTGTCAGGAGAAGACAGGCAGGATGTCACAATGACCAAGGCCCTGTGTGGTGATGACTGCTGGACAGATCACTGGTTCATTGTCTCCAAAATGAGGGTCTGTATCAGACTCAAGAGGCGACCACAAGGAAGCAAGGTTATGAAAAGAATCAACGCAGCCAAGCTAAAGTACCCCAGCATAGCTTCAGCACTGGCTGAAGTCTTAGAAATCAAGCTTGCTAACCTATGCTTCACAGGCAGCACTGAGAACGCCCGGGAGTGCTTTAAGGATGCTGTCCATTCATCTGCACTGAAGATGCTCGGGCCCTCCACTCACTAGCAGCATGACTGATTCGATGAGAATGATGAGGAAATGCAGACTCTACTTGTCGAAAAGCACTGTCTTATCAGGCTTGTCAGAACGACCCATTATCAGCTGCCAAGAAAAGTCCAGAATAAACTGTAAAATGCAGGATGCCTGGCTGAGCGCCAAGGCAGATGAAATATATGGTTACGCTGACAGAAACGTCTTGAAATGGTTCTATGAAGCCCTCAACACTCTGTATGGATCTCAATCTCTCAGGAGATCCCCCGAACTGAGTACAGATGATATAACTCTCATTAGAGTAGGTTCAGATCCTACAGAGATGGGCTAGACACTTTGAAACCGTCCTCAACCAACCGTGACCTATTAACAATGACATAATAGACAGGTCGATATCAACGGCGTCATGGGTGGCCCACTAGTAATAGCCGAAGTCACGAAAGTTGTCAACCAGTCATCCAGTGACAATGCCCTAGGGGCAGATGCCATATTCATAGAGATCTATAAAGCTGCTGGTCCTATACGTATTGAGAAGCTCACCAAGTTGTTCCAGTCCTTTTGGAAGCAAGGATCCTTAAAGATGTTTTCATCGTACACTTCAACAAGAGGAAGGTTAATCAGTATGTTTGCGACAACCACTGAGGAATCTTGCTGCTCTCCATCACATGAAAAACTCCTGCAAGAGTCCTGCTAAATTGTCTGGTCACTCATCTGGAGCTGGGCCTGCTTCCAGAGTCACAGTGTGGCTTCTGCAAAGGTCGCAGGACTTCTGACATGATGTTTGCTGCGTGCCGACTTCAGGAGCAGAATCGCGAGCTCTACACAACCTTTGTTGACCTCACAAAAGCCTTCGACGCTGTCAGCCAGCAAGGCATGTGAAGGATCATGTCAAAGTTCGGCTGCCCCCCAAATTCATTCAGATGGTACGCCAGTTCTATGATGGCATAATCGCCAGAATACTGGATGGCGGCGAATCCTCTAAGGCATTCCCAGTCACCAATAACGTCAAAAACAGGGCTGTGTGCTCGCACCCACACTGTTCAGCACCATGTTTACTGCCATGTTGAATGATGCCTTCCAGGACAGTGTTACTGGGATCAGCCTCAAGTATAGAGTGGATGGGAAACTTTTCAACCTGTGGAAACTTTCAAGCTATTACCAAAGTGAAAGAGACTGTTCTCAGAGGTTTCCTCTTTGCTGTTGACTGTGCCCTGTATACTGGCTCAAAGCCAGAGATGCAAGTCAATATGGACAAATTTTCCACGGCTTGTGACAACTTTGGACTCACCATCAACATTAAAAAGACCCATACATAAGACACATAACCCATAATCACAATCAAAGGGCAGAAACTACAGGCAGTGGACCAATTCACTTATCTTGGTAGCACCCTGTCCTAAGCAGTGACTATTGATGCAGAAGTTAACTGCAGAATAGCAAAGGCAAGTTCTGCTTTCGGTAGACTGCATTCCACTGTATGGGAAGGTCGAGGCATCAGCCCAGCAACATAACGGAAGGCTACAGCACCGTGGCTCTCACTATCCTCCTGTATGCCTGTAAAATGTGGACTGTCTATCAAAGGCATGCAAGACAGCTCAATCATTTTCACATGACTTGTCTTCACAGAATATTACCCATCAGATGGCAAGTCAAAGTAACAGACACTGAAATTCTCTCTAGTCTACCATCAGTGGACTGGAGCACAGATCTGGTAGGCAGGTCACGTCATCCGTATGCCAGATGAGCGCATACCCAAGCAGCTCCTTTTTGGGGAACTCTCTGCTGAAAAACGCTCGCATGGAGGGCATAAGAAACATTACAAGATGCATTCAAGGCCTCCCTGAAGTTGCATGACATAAACACGACCACCTGGGAAACGCTGGCACAAAATCGTCCTATCTGGCACTGCCTCATCCACAAGGGCTGTCAAGCTCACGAAACAAGGTGCACTGCTGAAGCACAACCTAAGCGCGAGCTGCACAAGTCCACAGCCACCAACACAACAACTACAGTGTCGACACAAGTCTGTCCAATATGTACCAGGACACTCCATGCATGAATTGGCCTGATCAATCATCTTTGGACTCATGCATCCAGCCTCAAAATGATTAAGGGTGTCGAGGGCCTTATCAACTACAATGGACGAACAACAACATATATAATATATGTGTATTTGTACGCACACTATACATATATCCCAGATGACATCAGCCAGCTTTGTGACAGACTACAAGAGTAAGTCAGAGATTATGAATTCTGTAGTGAATAACTCATATTCTGACTTTCCAAAGCATTTCCACCATCTGCACTGCACAGGTCAGGGGTGTGACGGAATGTTCTCCATTTTCCTGGAGGAGTATAGTTCCAACACCACTAAAGAAGGTCAATAATAATGTACAAGTAGATCTTCAAAAGATGAAACAAACAAGTTCTAACAAAATGTACTTCCATAGCCTTGGCAATTATTTAAAAATCATTAGAAGCTTTTTGAGAAGTGATCCTATATAGATTAACAGTATATAGCATGGAATTTTGCAAACATTTTTCTCACTGGAATGTATTCCCAGAAGTTCCTGGGACAGAATTGGCACTTCAACACATGCATGATGGTTGCAGTTTTGTCACTGGTCTGACAACAAAATCAAATATCTGGGTTTGATTTCTGGCTTAGGTCAGTGTCTGTGTGGAGTTTGCATATTAGCGTGTTTGTACGGGTTTCCTCCGAGCGCTCCGGTTTCCTCCCACAGTCCAAAGATATGTAGGTTAGATCGATTGACCATGCTAAAACTGCCCCTTAGTATCCTGAGATGCGCAGATTAGAAGGAATAGTGGGTAAAATATGAACGGATATGAGAGTAGGGCCTGGATGGGATTGTGGTCGGTGCAAACTCGATGGGCCGAATGCCTCTTTCTGCACTGTAGGGTTTCTATGATTCTATGAAGTATTTGACAAATTTATGTGTAATTGTAATTTATGGGACTAAGCAGCAATAGATTAGAGAAAGGAGATAAGGATTGCATGATACATTCTCATTTCAGGAACTACAATAACCCCCATTAGTTAAAAAAACTACAGGCAGCTGTGAGCTACCCATTTATCAGTGGGAAAAGCGCAACTGTTGTGCTATAATAGGCAAGGTAAATGCAGAGCAATGTTAAATAACTTTTAAAAGGTGGAGGTTATGTTAGCTGACAGATAACATAGATCATAACTCTATAATCGCCTTACAAATATGAACTCAAACCTAGTTTATTGGAACAAAGAATGTGGTAATGAATGAAAATCTGAGAAAAAAGCACTTTACTGAATAACCAAAGAACTAACCAAGTGTCAGAGCTCTTACCTCTGCATTTAGATTGTCCTCCAAACGATCCAGAAACTGGCTTTCAATTGGGTTCTGCTGTGTCAGTAGAGTTAAGTAATGACTCAGTTTATCATGAGTAGTGATGATTGTGCCTTCACCAAATTTGTCAAACTGTGGTCGTCCAGCTCTGCCAAAAATCTGCATCACATCTAAAATTCCTAGATCAACAAAGGAACCCCTCTTGGCATCATAAATTTGAGTGCCCTGTAGAAGAACCAATCAAAGGCATTAGAAACAACAAGATAAATGTGCACAACTGACATTTCCTCAAATGTTTGTTTTCATAAAAGAACAGAGTTTCTATCAAAATATCATAAATAATTAAGTCTATTTCAAAAGATTATGTTATGGCTTATAACAGCCTTTTGTTTTTGCTTTCTGCTCATTTCTGTTTTATTGAATCTTTGCTGTTAGATAGCAAGTGCTCATGGCAATTTATTGAGGTCAATGGCATTGGGTGAATTAAAATTAGCGGACACTTGATTATCAAGTGTCTCAATTGTCCTTTCAACTTCTGGTCCATTTCGCACCAGACCACCATCAATATCTCTTCGAATCATATTAAGAAGTCTCACAACACCAGCTTAAAGTCCAACAGATTCATTTGGAAACACAACCTTTTGGAGTGCTGTTCCTTCATCACCTGATCTGATTCCAAATAAACCTCATGGACTTTAACCTGGTGTTGTGAGGCTTCCTATTGTACCCAGCTCAGTCCAACGCCAAAAGTGACTGAAACACAAAGCTTAAAACTGATTATAATTCAAGTATTTGTTTTGTAAAAGATACTTAATGGTTGGACTCCCTCTATAAAATCTGATCATGCAGAAGATTTTGGGGGCGATTCTCCCAGCTCTAGCAACGTAATGTGCTGGGAGACATCAGCGAACTTCCTGTTGGGTGCCATGGCCTCCACTCGTCCCTACGACTGAAGTCTCTGGGTCTGCTAGAGAATGCACCCCCCCTCTCCCCACTCCCCCTCACCAGGAGTGGTTCCCTCCCATGGGGTTTACAACAGCTCTCCACTAATGACCCTGTTGGAGGGAACAGAGGCCATGGAGGCATCCCCCAGGAGATCAGGGGTAAGGGGGAGGATACCCCTTGGATAGTGCCAGATCCTCTGGCACTGCCCAAGGGACAAAGTGGCAATGCCCAAGGAACATCTTGGTATTGCCCACGGGGCAGGGCCACAGAGGGTAGGTGATCTGAGGAGGTGGGGGTACCACTGCCATTCTACCAGAGGATCACTGGTGGGGTGGAGGACATTGGAGCTGGTCCACAGAGATCTGGGAGGTCAGCAATTGGGAGACTGGAGGTAGAGGCTGGAGGATCAATGATTCAGAGGTGCGGAGCTGGCCAGCGATTGGGAGGGTGGCAATGAGTTATCACTGCGCGTGCACCAACTTCCACTCTGACAGAATGGCCCGCTCAGCAGGGATAGGCTCTAGCCCCTGATTTTCAGAGTTGATTTTGGATTCCATGATGGAAACAAATTTGAAAGAACAAAAAAGGCCAACAAAAAAGTCATTCAATAAATCAGAATTTGAGGAGCTTATGAAAAAACTAATTGAATAAAGAATTGCAAGTATGGACTATTAACTAGTGATATCCGCTGCCTAAATTTTCTAATTTCGTACACTCCACATTTTATATATATTCATTCAGTGTCATACACTGCTAAGATGCAATGAAATGTAATTATAATTGCAGCTGTGTTAGTCTACTGGTGGTGCACACAAATTCTATAATAAACTCTGTGGCCTTAAGATACTTGTGCAGTCTACAATTGCCATTAGAGTTTTATCAAGACTAAAAAAAATTGTAAGAACATATCCCACATTATGATGGGAATGGTTTAGTTTGGAGGGGCATTGCTTTTTATTTTGGTCGGCACAACATCGAAGGCCGAAGGGCCTGTTCTGTGCTGTAATGTTCTATGTTCTATGTTCTATTACTTTCAGAGACACAATGAGACAAAATATACTGCAAGCCAAAGAAGAAGCTATTCAGAGGGATGATTAAAAGTTTGGTTAAAAATGTAGCCTTTAAGGAGCAGTCAGAGGCTCTCAGCTTGGGTGACTGTCCACATGGAGTGTGCATGTTTTCACCGTGTCCGTGTGGGTTTCCTTCAGATGCTCCAGTTCTTCCTACAGTCTGAAAGGTGTATTGATCAAGTGAATTGGCCATGCTAAATTCTCCCTCAGTGTACCCGAACAGATGCCGGAGTGTGGTGACTAGGGGATTTTCACAGTGACATCACTGCAGTGTTAATATAACCTACTTTGTGACTAATAAATAAAGAATGAAATTTAGACAGATGAAGTTATACTCGTGAATGGTGTAGTGGAGGTGCAACACCAGAAGAAGAGTATGTTCTGGAAAGGGTGCACTGATGGATAAGGCTATGGAGAGATAGCTGCACAGTCATTTAAAGGAATTAAACATGAGGATGACAATTATTCATTGGAAGACCACAAGGCATGGAACAAATGTAGCAAAAGACAGGAATAACAAACAGATGAACAGGAACTGATCTGGAAATGGGTATGGGTAACAGAGTTTTACATGAACTGAATTTTACAAAGCATAGAGTTCAAAGGCCAGATAACAGAACGTGGATAGGTGGTGCTGCAGTGACCAAGACATGATGAATGTTTCAGCAGCTGATGTGATAAATGCCATGTCTAACAATGAAAGGGACTGATTACAAAAACAGAACTGAATCCAATTTCTATTCAAGAAAGTTGCAGCGTGACATAGATAGGATGCAAGACCGGATGGAAAAGTGGCAGACGGACTTCAACGTGGATAAATGTGTAGTGGGCCATTTTGGCAGGACCAATGTGATAAAGGAGTATAATATCAAGGGTAGGATCTTAGCTGTGTTGAGGAGCAGAAGGATCTTGAGATCCGGATCCATAGGATTTTTAAATTGGCCTTGCAGGTGGAGGATGTGGTCAAGAAGGCATACAGTGTACTGGCCTTCATTAATTGAGGGATTGAGTTTAGAAGTCAGGAGGTAATGCTGCGACTTTATAAGATCCTTGTCAATTCCCACTTGGAGTACTATGCGCAGTTCTGGTCGCCTCACTCTAAGGAGGACGTGGAAGCTATTGAGAAGGTGCAGAGGGGATTTACAAAGATGATGCCTGGATTGGGAGGCATGCCTTATGAAGATAGATTGAGGGAGCTAGGTCTCTTCTCCCTGGAGAGTTGAAGGTTGAGAGGCGACCTGATAGAGGTTTATAAAATGTTGAGAAGAATAGATAGGATTCTCGAGGCTATTTCCCAGGGCTGAAATGGTCGTTATGAGAGGACACAGGTTTAAGGCGCTGGGGAGCAAGTACAGAGGAGATGTTACGGGTAAGTTTTTCACTCAGAGGGTGCTGAGTGAGTGGAATCAGCTGCCGGTAGTGGTAGAAGTGATCTCGCTGGGGTCTTTTAAAGACTTCTGGATGAGTACATGGGATTTAATGGGATTGGGAGTTATAGATAGTTCTATGGCCTGGTAGGTATGGATATAATCGGAGCAACTTGTGGGCCGAAGGGCCTGTTTGTGTTGTAGTGTTTTATGTTCTATTTCTATATTAAAAGCACAGTCTTTTATTTTTATTTCAGCTTAATCAAAATGTCCAAATTTTATGAGGTTCTTAAGGTCTCTGAGCTATAACTTCCTTGGAGTGGAAGTCAGCAGCAGATTGGCATTTTGTATTGACTTAACTGCGCTTAAATTCTCAAGCGCCTGCCTCGCTCAACCAACTCAGGCTGGGTGAGATTTAAGCAGCACAGCTGGACTCTGGTGTCACAGTGTAAAAGAAGTGGCATGAAGGAGGACTGTACACCTCCCACCCCACTCTCACTACCCCCTTTCAATGGCATTAGTTGCAGTAAATTGAAAATAATAGGCCGGGGGGAAGGTAAGTATCCAAGCTCAGTGTATGGGATGTCAGAGAGATGGTGATGCTTGACATCCTAGTTGGGTGGTGGGAAAGAGAGTCAAACATTTGTAAGGCATTGGGGGGGAGGGAAGAAGTTATGCATTGCAAGAGGGAGAGGGATTTGAGCTTAGGGGCTGGTGGGGAATCCTGTGCAGGAGGAGAATACCATGGGATACTTAGAGGAGAGTTAGAGGAGAGGCAGTGTGGTGAGTCCCCCGGGCAGTCAACAGCGTAGAGATGCCGGCATTGGACTGGGGTAAACACAATAAGAAGTCTCACAACACTAGGTTAGAGTCCAACCAGTTTATTTGATAGTAATCTCAAGCTTTCAGAAACGGAATGCCCAATTTGAACAAAAAATTATATTGGTATTTTCTATGGTATTTTCCATACCGTAGAAAAGATGTGGAAACGGTGTAGAAACTATTCATTAAAATATCATGGATGAGAGTCTTTAATTTCATCAAATAATTAGGTAAATCAGGACTCTTTTAATCAAAATTGATATGAAGATGACATCCGTTTAGGTAAATTTGGAAAAAAATAATTCTATTGGCAAGCATAATATCAACTAGAAAGCATAAATTTAAGAAAAAAAAATTCTTACAATTTTAACAATAACAAATAGAAGATGGATTCATTGTTTTCAAACAACTGGATTCCAAATCGCATTACAATTTTGTTCCAAATATGGATAGAAGAGCCAAGTTAAAGAGATGAGGTGACAGAGTGACTACCCTTGACATCAGTGCAACATTTGGTTCAGTGTGGCATCAAGGAATCATTAATGGGGGAAATCTCTCCAGTAACTGAGTCCTATCGAGCACAAGAAAAGATGGTTGTGATGTTGAGGTCTATCAACGCAACACTAGAACAGGGATGCCTCAGAGTATTGTCCAAGCTGCTTCATCACTGACATTTTGTTCATCAATACAAACTTGGGGCTGTTTGTTAGTAATATCACAATATTCAGTACTATTGGTAACTCCTCAGATATTGATCCCATCCATGTTCATAGGCAACAAGAACTGGACAACAGTCAGATTTGGACAGCTAAATGGTGCTGGACAATGGGAAAATCCAACCATCAGCCTTTGACATTTAATGGCATCAATGTCATTGAATCCCCCCCCATTCCCATTAAAGTCCTCAGGCTTGCCATTGACCAGAAACCTAATTGAACCAGCTACATAAATATTGTGGCAACAAAGGCAGCATAGTGGCAGTGGTTAGCCTGCTGCTTCAAAGCACTGGGGATTCCAGCCTTGGGTGACTGTGTGGAGTTTATACATTCTCCCCACGTCTGCTTGGTTTTCTTCTCCGTGCTCCAGTTTCCTCCCCCAAGACGTGCGGATTAGGAAATTACCCCTTAGCATTGGGGGATTAAGGGGGTAAATATGTGGGGTTATGGGAATAAGGCCTGGGTGCAACTGTTGTTGGTGCAGGCTTGACGTGCCAAACAGCCTCCTTCTGCACTGTAATGATTCTGATCTTTTCTAAGAGCAGGTTGGAATTTCTAAGGTGAGTAACTCATTTCCTAACTCAAAGCCATCAGCAGAGAATAAATCAGAACTGTGATAGAATACTTCTAATTGCCTGGATAATTGCTCAACAAAACTTTGGAAGCTTGATACCATCTGGAATAAAGCAGCCTGCTTGACTAGAACCCCATCCACCAGCTTTATCATTCACTCATTCTGCAAAAGGCAGCAGAGTGTACCATCAGCAAAATGCACTGCAACAACTTGCCAAGCCTGCTTCACGACCTCTACTACCTAGACTGAGAAAGGCAGCAGATGCATGGGAACACCACAGTTCCAAGCTCCCCTCCAAGCTTTATATCATCTTGACCATTCCTTCATTGCGATTGAGTCAGAATTCCGGAACTCCATCCCTAACATCACATGGACTGGAGCATTTTAAAAACATGGCTCACCACCACCTTCTAAAGGGCAATCAGTGAAAGACAAAAGTACTGGCCTGGCTAGCAATGTCCAAGAGTTACAATATGGAATGTACTACCAGAAACTGTGGAATATCTGTTACTTTTCCACAGGAATGTAATAAATGGTTGAAAAAAAATTGCAAAAATGTATAGAAAAAAAAGGACAGATGAATGAAATTAAGTATTTCTCTCGCTGAGAACAGGTACAGGATGATTGTGCTGCGAAATTCGATGATTCTGACAGGTCAAGTTGGGAGTTACTACTTTCTCTCTTTATTCCAGCTGCTGGGTTATCTATAACATCATAGTAAAGCAGATCTTGTCTCCACAACTATAGGCAGCCAAGACCAGAGCACAATCTGTTCAGATCACTGGTGTCTGTGCAGCCACAGGGGTACCATAATCAAGTAACCTGAATCCTTCAGCATTCTCTGACCATTGGCAGCCAGACTATGCTAGATTATCACCAGCCTTCAGCACCATTAACAAGACCAAGCAGGTATGAATGTCTGGCTTTTTTACCTGTGCAAGTTCCAACCTGAAAACACAATCATCAGGCAGGCCACATCTCCCCTGTTACCTTCGCTGGCACACCTTTCTCAATCTTCCAATCATAATGCAAGCTCAGACTTGAAATAATCAGGTATTTCTTTAAAGTTGTCAAAATGGCTTCTGGATTTTTAATAGTTCCACTAATCTCCTTCCTAAGTTATGTTTTTGAACCAAAGGTCTAAAGTTGGTGGTGTGGTAGATAGTGAAGAGGGGTGTTTTAGTTTACAGAGTGACTTGGACAAGTTGCAGAGCTGGGCCGAGAGGTGGCAAATGGAGTTTAATGTGGAAAAGTGTGAGGTACTGCACTTTGGCAGGAACAATAAATGTGTAGAGTATAGGGCTAATGGTAGGGCTCTTAATAGTGTTGAGGAACAGAAGGATCTTGGTGTATGTGTCAATAGATCCCTGAAAGTAGGCAGTCAAGTGGATAAATTTGTTAAGAAGGCTTATGGAGTCTTAGCTTTTATTGGTAGGGGGATTGAATTTAGGAGCCGCAGCACCATGTTGCAGCTGTACAAAACTCTAGTGCGGCCGCACTTGGAGTATTGTGTGCAGTTCTGGTCGCCACATTATAAGAAAGATGTGGAGGCATTGGAGAGGGTACAAGAGGAGGTTTACCAGGATGTTGCCTGGTATGGAGGGCAGGTCCTATGAAGAGAGGTTGAAGGATTTGAGGTTGTTTTCGTTAGAAAGGAGGCGGCTAAGAGGGGATCTTATTGAAGCATATAAGATGATTAGATGTTTGGATAGGGTGGACAGTGATAGCCTTTTTCCTAGGATGGAGAAAGCTAGCACGAGGGGACACAGCTTTAAATTAAGGGGTATGAGTTATAGGACGGATATCAGAGGTAGTTCTTTACTCAAAGAGTGATTAGGGAGTGGAATGCCCTGCCTGCAGCTGTTGTAGATGCGCCAAGTTTTGTGGCGTTTAAGAGGTTAGTTGATAAGTATATGGATGAGAAGGGAATGGTTTAGTTAGGAGGGGCATTGCTTTTTATTTTGGTCGGCACAACATCGAAGGCCGAAGGGCCTGTTCTGTGCTGTATTGTTCTATGTTCTATGTTCTATGTTCTATGTCTGAATATTTAAAACCTAAATTTACTTCAACTTGGAGTTTCTATATGATTTACACCCAGGTCAAAACACAGAAGTATAGAAATTTGAAGCCTAAGTAATGAATTAGTAATTTATCCAGGAGCGTTTACCATGTGAAGTTTTTTAAACTTTGCAGGAGAGAGGCATAACAGCAGCTAAGCATGTGATTATCACAAAGGGATTTATTTATACAGTATATTGCATTTGCACCTTGAAGATGCATTGGCTGTATTCATAGAATCATACAATCCCTGCAGAGCCACTTTACCTATCAAGTCTGCACCAGCTCTCTCCCCACTCTATCCCCCTAACTCGATATATTTACCATGGCTAATCCATCTAACCTATACATCTTGGGACACTAAGGGACAATTTAGTATGGCTTAACCCGCTTATCCTTGGATTTCCTATTCCTACAACAAAATTGATTGATATCTTGCAAGCTTGATTGCAATAATTCATTAAAGATTTCACGTGCAGAGTTATGCTAATGGATGATGATATCCATGTTCATGATACCCACCTTTATTACTGTGCCAATATACTCTATTCCATAATTAGTGCTGCATTGTCTATTTTCCAGTTCATCACTAGGCTGAGGATGAACATAAACTTTCAGCAAATATTCTATCTGGCTGTACCAAAACTTCTGTACCTTTACCTCCTTGTCTGACATCATTAAGAATTTTCCACTAAACAATGGAAAGAGACTGTAACATTTGAGATAAAAAAAAATAAAAATTTGGCTTGGTCAATGTGAATTAAAACATTTCAATAAAATCAGACAGAGATTGGGGTTTACATTGACTGTACCTTGATGATGACAGCGTGTGCAGGAAGATTGACACCCCAGGCCAAGGTAGCTGTGCAGACCAACACCTTTATATGTCCACGTGAAAAGCAGTTTTCAACCAAATTCCGGTCCTGACGTAACATTCCTGCATGGTGAATACCAAATCCATCTGGGAACAACTCGCGTAGCTGTTTGTTCCGGGATTTCTGAACCTGAGGATTTACCAAAAAGAATTGGTTCAGTACTTTTTCAGTTTTAGCCTTGAATACAACTGACTTTTAACCATTAATCATTTGAAAAACACACATTAGATTCAAAATGCTAATTCTATTTCTCTTTCTATGTGCTGCCTGCCAGACCCTCTGAATATTTTCAACACTTTGCTTTTTTATTTCAGATTTCTATCATCCACAGTGATTTGCTTTTATTTGAAGAACTTTGTTGTAAGCAGTATATAATTAGTGAAGTCTTGTTAAAGCTGTGCAGGGCATTGGGGGAGTTTACACTCAGAGTACTGAGTGGTTTGTTCTCCTTAGGTTCTCCAGGCTGATTCCTGGGATGAAGGAGATGCCTTATAAGGAAAGGCTGAGCAAATTATACTGAAAGTTTAGGAGAGTTATTGGAGTTCAGAAGAACGAGATGTGATCTTATTGAAACATGTATGATTCTGAGGGGGCTTGATGCTGAGAGGACATTTCAATCATGGGGAATCTAAAACTAAAAACATAGAAAATAGAAGAAAATTGGTCCTTCAAGATGTCGATTTTAATCATGGCTGAACATTGAACTCAGTAACCTATTCCTGCTTTCTCCTGCAACCTTTGATCCTTTTAACCTGAGAGCTATATTTAACTCCTCATTGAAAGCATACAATGTTTTGACCTCAACAGCTTTTTATAGTTATGAATGCCATAGATTCATCCTCTCTGGGTGAAGAAATTTCTCCTTGTCTCAGTCCTAAGAGATTTACCCCATATCCTTAAGACAGTAACCCCTGATTTTGGATCCTGTGTCATCGGGAACATCCTTCCTGAATTTACCTGACTTAGTCATGTTAGAATTTTATTTGTTTCTATGAGATCCACTCTGTGTTCTAAACTTCAGTAAATATAATCCTAAATGACTCAATCTCTTCTCATATGACAGTCCCACCATCCCAAGAACCACAGTTCCAAGCTCCCCTCCAAGCTTTATATCATCTTGACCGTTCCTTCACTGCGATTGGGTCAGAATTCTGGAACTCCATCTGTAACATCACATGGACTGGAGCATTTTAAAAACATGGCTCACCACCACCTTCTAAAGGGAAACAGATCTTTGCTGCACTCCTTTGTAGGAGGAACATCCTTCCTCAAATGAGGAGTCCAAAACTGCACCCAATATTTCAGGTGTGGTCTCACCAAAGCCCTGTATAATTCCACTGAGGCATATCTGCTCCTGCCCTTGAATCCAATCACTATGAAGGCTAACACACCATTTGCCTTTGTTAACTGTCTGCTGCAGCCACATACTTATCTTCAGTGACTAGTGTACAAGGACCCCCCAGGTGTCATTGCACACCCCCACTCTCAATTTATAAGCTTTCAGATCATAGTATCCCTTCCGGTTTTGCTACCAAAGTGAATAACCTCACATTTATCCAAGTTCTGCTGCTTCTGCCTATTCACTCATCTTGTCAAAGGGACACAGTCTAAAAATATAATGGAGATGAGGAGGAATTTCTTTTCTCACAGGATCTTCTATTTAATACTTTCATGGGATTTGGATGTAACTGGCATGTGTTATCAATCCTCATATGCCCTTGAGAAAGTGGTGGTAAGGTGCCTTCTTGAACCACTGATGTCCATGTGGTGTACTCACTGTGCTATTAGGCAGGAAATTACATAATTTTGACCCATCATCCATGAAGGAATGAAAATTTATTTCTAAGTCAGGGTGGCTTGTGGGTTATAGGGGAATTTGTAAATGGTGGCGTTCCCATGTGTCTACTGTCCTTGTCCATCTCGGTGGTAGAGATCATGGGTTTGCAAAGAACTGCTGAAGGAGCCATGGCAAGTGGCTAATGTGCACCTTGGAGATAGTATACATTGCTGCCATTAAGTGTTGGTCATGGAGGTAATGAATGTTGAATGTGATGGATAGGATGCCAATCAAATGGATTGCTCTGTCCTCGGTGGTGTCAAGCTTCTTTCGCATTCGGGAGTCACACTCTTCCAGGCAAATGGAGAGTATTTCATCATATTCCTGACTTGATTTGTAGATGATGACTGGCTTTGGGTGTCAGGAGATGAGTCACTTGCCTCAGTATTTCCAGCATCTGACCTGCCCTTGCAGCCACAGTATTTCAGTATTTGTAAGGCTGGTCCAGTTCATTCTTGTTCAATGGTGTATCCCCATCATTTATAATGGGGTGAGGATGGGGGATTCAGCTTTGAATGTCAAGGAAGAGATGATTGGATTCTCTCATGTTGGAGATGGTAATTGTTACAATTGTAATTGTAACATTCACAAATGTTACTTGCCGACCATTGGTCTTTGGAAGTCACTTGCACAGAAAGTGCGGAAGGTGAATCATTGATTATATTCATAATTGACACAGATTTTTGACCTTTATGAGAATCACGGGTTATGGGAGAAAGGCAGAAAAGTAGAGGTAAGAACCACAATCAGATCAGCCATGACTTATTAAATGGTGGAACAGGCTGGATGGGCCAAAGGACTATCTACTGCTCTTGTTTATTATTTATGATCTTATTAAGTAGTTTACTGCCATGGTAATATTTCTTACTGAAAACAAAAATAATACATTGCAATGTTCAATGTTACAAGCTACAGGCAATGCATTAACAGACCTTGGTTCATAAAATAGATTATACATTTTAGTCCAGATGCTATGCATCATTATTCTCATTAGCAAACATGGCACCAAAATTATTTTAGTAAAGGGAGGGGGGTATGAACATTCATATGAAAAGAAGTAGAAAATATCATAGAGCCAATTAAATTTAAAATTTATATCTTGCAAAATTAAACTAAGCACATCAATGTACAAGTTTCAAATATCATTTCAAAAATTATACATGTTCAAAGATATCCCAGTGCAGTCTACTTTTTTATACAGTGTATTTACATGCACTTATCACAATGGATGACTTACTCCACTGTTTCCATTTATTACTCAGACACAAATATCCATCAAATACTTATTTCAGGTGTCCATTTTGAAAGAAACAGATATGCGATAAATGCTGATAATGGAGTATCAGGCTACGTCTGTGCATTTATTGTCAAATATTTAGCACAGCAAATTTTAGGTAATATTCTGATTTAGAGGCATTCTGTCATAATCCCACAAGTGGCAGCTTCGCACCATTGGCTCCTCAGCCAAGCACATCCATCACAATACAATCATTTACTGATAGTGTCTCATATATCCTTTAATTTAGTAACTAACATGACAGATCACTGTGACAGATATTTGTGGAAAGTAACAGGTGCAAAAACTGGTGGACATCTTGACACCATAACTATTTTCATAGTGATCACCTTCCAACTGTACTTGACTTTTCTAGGCAGCAGTTGAGTTGGACTGAATGTAAAACTATAATAACGTCTCAGAATTGAGGTGGCTAAACATTCACTGTTCACTAAACACAGTTGAATTATCAATTATAGTAACTTATAGTAATTGTAGTAACATGTTGCAGGTCAATTGTTACTGTATGTGATTGTATGTTCAAAAAAACCCCTAAGATTCAAATAAAAATATAACTTGAATGATATGCAAGGGTCAAGCACAAAAATGCAAGCTGACCTGTTTTGCATTTGTTTTAATAGCTTATTGCATAACAAGTTTGCTTTTAGCAGAAACATAACTGATCAGCTCACATGCCAATGTTTACCCTTTTTATATATATGTTCTCACTTTAAATCTGGCTGTACATTCGCTGTAGGAACAGATAACTTTTGGCAATTTAATTAACATATGAAAGACTGGCATGCAAGTATTTTGACAATCTAATCATGTGCTCAACATATAGCATTAGCAATTTTTCAACTATTTACAACTATTATATGAATAATGCATATCCACAACCAATCTCATGGCAACATTTTCTTCAGCATTATTTTAGTGACTTATAAAAATCAATGAGATTATATTATATTATATTTGTTGCTTTGTGTTGGGCACCACAATTTGGTGGGGTGCTGGTAGGGGGGAATAATAAACAGCCTGTTTAAAAATATACTCTTTCAAGAATCAAACCTTTTTCTTTATCCTTTATGGAGTTACAATTTAGTGAAAAAAAAACAGAATACACGAATAATCACCTAGACTTGAAACGCTGGCTCTATTCTCTCTCCATAGGTGCTGTTAGACCTGCTGAGATTTTGCAATATTTTCTCGATTTTTTTCCATGCTATTTTATGTTATACTGGGGATCTGTTGGCTAAGTTGGCTATACAGCTGGTTCGCAATGTAAAGCGACACCAACAATGGAGGTTCATTCCTGTGCTGGCTGAGGTTACCCTTCTCAACCTTTCTCTTACCTGAGGTGAGGTGACCCTCAGGTTAAATCACCAGCAGTCAGTTCTCTCTCTCAAAAAGGGAGAAAGAGCAGCTGATGGTCCTTTGGGACTTTATCAACTTTAACCTTCTATGTTATGTTACCAAAGTTCCACAGATGTTTCAGTAATTAAAACACTAGCACTGCAAACTGCAAGTATCTGTATTGGTGTACATCTGCAAAGGAACGTCACATGAGAGAAAACTTCATATGATTTGGTAGTGCCTTGCTAGATTCCCAGACACCTTAAAACACATCACATAAAATGAACCATTGAATCGCAAGTAGTCTTGGTGGAATTTTGCACTACAGGGCTATGTCCCTTGATGGGTGGGAAGTTGGAAAGATTCCTGGTTAAAGGGTGTAGTGGATAAACCTACCAAACATTCAGCTAAGTATACATAAACAGACGAATTAGGACCAGGAGTAGATCATTCAGTGCTTCAAGCCTGCTCGGCCATTCAATGGTCTGATTGTAACCTCAATTCCACCCTTACAATTACCCCAATAACCTTTCAACCCTTTATCAAGGATCTATCGAGCTCTGCCTTAAAAACATTCAAAAATATTCAAAGACTCTGCCTCCACTGCCTTTTGAGGAAGAGAATTCTGAAGACTCACAACCCTGAGAAGAAAATATGTCTCCACATCCTTGTCCTTAATAGGCGACCCTCATATTTAAATAGTGGCCCCTAGCACCACATTTTCCCACATGATGAAACATCTGCTCCATATTGATTTTATCATGACCCCCTCAGGATCCCATTTGTTTCAATTCAGCTGCCTCTTACTTCTCTAAATTCCAATGGATCCAAGTTTTCAGCCTATCCAACTTTTTCTCATAAGACAACCTGCCCAGTCCAGATATGAGAGCCAAGTAAACTTTCTCTAATCTGCTTCCAATGCATATACATCAATCCTTAAATAAGATGACTAGTACTGTACACAGTATTCCAGATATGCTCTCATCAATGCCCTATATAATTGAAGCATAACATCTGTACTTTTGTTTTCAATTCTCCTTAAAATAGACAATAACATTCTATTAGCTTTTCAAATTGCTTGCTGTACCAGCAAACTAGCCTGTTGTGATTAATGTATAAGGACACCCAGGTCCCTCCTCATTCTTTTCTAGTTATGTAACCACTAGATCCATGTTGAATCCCATGGCATCTCAGGCAGCAGGTCAGCCAGTTTGCCAATGTGCCATATTTAAGACACCTGCACCCTCTCCCTTTTTGAAGTTTATCTTGTCCAGAATTCAATTTCCATCTTTGAGTCGCCCTTCGCCAGATCACTCCCTCCTCAATTGGACCTTGCGTCCCAACAACCAACTGCTGTGTATTCCAATCTCCCTGCTTCCTTTGCGTGCGTGCTAAGTGCTGTGTGATATACGGCCAGCGCCTATGAGACAGTACTGCAAATGATGAAATCAGGGTCTGGGGCAGGTATGTGAAAATGGGTGCATGCTACACTTGCAACTAGCACAAAAAGGTCTGATTCCCTGTTGATGGGGCAGAAGATTGTACAGTGGAACAAGGTTCCTGTCTGTAGCCCTACTAATGAGCATCCATGACTGACAAATGGTGATTCTGGCATTCACCAGTGGGAAAGGTGACCCTACCATGGAAGTGCTGAAGGTGATTGCAACTTGTTTTCCTGCTAACGGATATTTGACTTTTGGCCTTATTACAAAATTTGTGGCCCCAATCAACACAATTCCCATTGTTGGCAGGGCCTGACATTTCCACCATGGAACATGATGCAGCAATTCTTTTCATAACAAGAGAAAAAAATAAAGACATAATTCATACAATGCTTTTCATGACCACCGGACATTTCAAATTGCTTTGCAGCAAATAAAGTACATCTTGAACTGCTGCTTCTTAAAACAAATATGGCAGCTAATCTGCACACAACAAGCCCCCACAAACAGCACTGTGATAATAACAGACAATTCGCCTCTGTGATTTTGACAGAGGAATATATACTGGTCAGGATTCTAAGAATAGCTACCTTGCTCTTTTTTGATGTAGTACAATGGATACTTTACATCCACCTGAGGGGGCAGACAGAGTTTAAATAGCATCCTCTGACAGTGTAGTTAGAAGAAACATGTGGAGGGCACTATTAGCCTTATGCTTGCCTGTGGAACTATATGTGGAAATATTTGAGACAACTAAGGTAACTTGTATTCCCAATCAGTTGTGAAAATGGAGCTACTTACCCACGTTTAGACATTGTGGCTTTACTCTGATGATCCAATGATGCAAGTAGCAATATATTTGTTCTTAGTACAACTGCACTTAAAATTATCAATGAAAGGAAAGTAACTTGCTCTTCAAAAACAATAAACAAAACAAATTATGTTGGTATCCCTTCTATGCATTTTCTTCTTCAGGTGTACTCACAGGGCAATCCAGATGACATAATCGATTTCAAAATGATGTCCTTCAATATATCTCTGGCACATTTTGCAAAATGTTGAAAAGTTGGCTTTTCTCATGTGTGTTCAAAGAGCAGCCATTTACAATATTCTTTAGTGAAACCTCCATGCATATCCAATGAAACATTAGCACAAGTCAAAGCGAAGCTTCTGCTGTACATTTCTATACTGCAAATACACATGCACCCAATAAAGTGGCAGATATGTTCCTTGCATTCTGGTTAAATCATTTTGGTATCAGCTGCTTGAAAGGCATATTGGAAATCAACAGAGAGATTGTTAACAGTACTGAAGAAAGGACATTAAAAAAATGCTGATCCATGACAATTTTGGTGTCCTTCAATCATAATCATTCTCTGTCATATGTCAAAGTCTGTCACCTTTGATGGGGTTCATGCATCAGTTGTAAAAATTAACCCTACTTCACCAGAAATGTTCTAACATTCTGGTTTGGAATTAACAACACTTCATATCAAACATTGTGTTTCTTAATTCCAGCACCTTGCATTTCAGTCACAAGAACCACATTATACACTGCCCACCAGTATTTTCATTACTATATGTATGGCACTTGGTCCATATGAATTGATGATCTTGGATACATTACATATAAATAAATATATGGCTGGTAACAGAATCTTCTTTCTTATTTTTCTTATCACATTTATTTTAACCTTTTTATCCTCGATTACTGCTATGTTTGCACATAGTTCAGCTCAGATGTTCTCTGCTACTATCAAATGGAAAGAATGAAAACACTAAAGAAAACAACTCCAGAAATAAGTAGATGAAATAGCAAACACTATTTGTGTTTGTTGACTGCCCCTGAAATGTCATAAAGTCATTTATGTCATTGAAGAAAGCCATTCAACCCATGTAACTGAATAAAGCACACAATTTATTCTGCACATAGACATTTAAGAGCTAAAAAGGTTGAAAAAGACTTTCAGGTAGTACTTCATGATTTTTACAAAGTACAAGTTGTCTCAATTACTTTTAATTGTAGATAATAATAGATGGGAAGGTGAATGGTGAGGATGATACACGTACTAAAAACCTCCATCCTTGTTTGCAGCCGGGATTCTTCGGTGCTGCTGAAAGTGAACAGAATTTTGGCTGGAATGCCAAATTCTCACTTGCAGCTGGGTGGGTATGGGTGAGATCGGAGAATCCCACCCAAAGAATCTACAGAGGGATATACACAGGATAAATGAGTGGGCAAAAACATGGCAGGTGGCATATAATGTAGGAAAATGTAAATGTAAATGTAAGATTATACACTTTGATAGGAAGAAAAAAGACTACTTCATTTAAATTGAGAAAGACGGTAGAAAACTGTAGCACAAAGCAATTTGGGGTTCCTCATGCATAAATCACAAATTTAGCAACAGGGAATGCAAATGACCTTCATTTCAGAGAAAATAGGGAAGTCTTGCTAAAACAATACTGGTTAGAGCACACCTGGTTCTCTTATTAAAGGAATTGTATACTGGCATTGGAATTGGTCTGAAAAAGTTCATTAGTTGCTTCCAGATATGGAGAGTTTCTTTTTATGAGTATGGGTTGCAATGACTGGGTCTGTACTGAACAGAATTTAGAAGAATGACAGGTGATCTTATTGAAATACCAAAATCTAAATGATGCAATTTTAAAGGCCTTCAAGAACAGCAATCTCTCTAAGTGTTGATGCACAAGTCTTCAAAGTTAGCAAAATAAATTAGCAAAGCAATTAATAAAACATGTGGATTCCTGGACTTTATACAGAGGTACTGAGTGCAGAAGTCAAGACATTACGTTGATCCAATATAAAACACTAGTTTCTGAGGTAGATGGTGACACAGGGAAGAACGATGATACAGTGGTTAGCAATACAGCCTCACAGCGCCAGGGACCTGGGCTCGATTCCTAGTTTGAGTCACGGTTTGTGTGATGTCTGCATGTTCTCCACATGTCTTTGTGGGTTTCCTCTGGTTTTCTCCCTCTGTCCAAAAGACATTCTGGTTAAGTGCTTTGACCATGTTAAATTCTCCCTCAGTGTACCCGAATAGATGCTGGAGTGTGCAGTGTTAATATAAGAATACTTGTGACACCAATAAATAAACTTTGAAACACACTTTACAGATGACACAAAGATTCTAGAGAAAAGTATAGAAGAGACTTAATAGAATGGTTTCCTGGATGAGGGATTGTAAATCTCAATAGACTGGAGGGGCTGGGATTGCTCTCCTTAGGGAATGAAAGCTTGGAGGAAGAGATGCTTAATATCATGAAGGATTTAATCTGAGCAAATAAAGACAACTTGTTTTCAATGGTTGAAGTATTGGTAGGCAAAGGACGTTTTCTGCCAAAGAACTGGGGGTGACAATTACATAAATCAAAACTTAAAGTGGACGGCTGGAAAGGATGGTGGAAACAGATTCAATATTGTATTTTGAAAGGGAACTGAGTAAATATTCGAAATTTATCAAAAGCAGGCATATGGGGAAAAGTTAGGCAATAGAACTAGGCCAGACTTGATGAGCTGAATGATCTCCTTCTGTGCAATACTATTCTATGATTCTAATATATATGATTTTGAGAAATTTTAAATTCTGAGTTCAAATTACTTTGCTGTGTGGGAAGACTAGATATCTTTTAAAATTATGCTAAGTCTGGTATGATGTGTATATTCATAGAAACCCTACAGTTCAGAAAGAAGCCATTCAGCCCCTTTCAGTCTGCAATAACTCTCCGAAAGCACATTCAACCTAGACCATCCCCTCCGCCTATAACGCTGTGCATTCACAATGGCTAATCCACCTAACCTACACATCTTTGGAATTATGGATGTTTGAGTGAATTTTTTTTTAATAAAACTCCTACGACTATTTACCGCAGGAAGCAGTATACCAGTATAATATTCAGGTAATGCATAAACTTGAGAATTATGCAATATTTGCCCTCATGCTTGCAAAACTTTCTACTGTACACAAAAGTTCCATGGCACCATCTTGTGGTGCATTTACATTACTTCAATTATAAGTGACATATTTTTATTTCTCATGACTTGTGGAATTTTAGTTTTTAGTTGATGGATTAATAAATGCAATATATTTTTTCTCTCTTCCTAGATGCTGCCAGGTCTGCTGACTTTATCCAGTGTTTTCTGTTCTAATTACATATTATATTATGATATCTTGCAAAACTTGGCTTTTAATGACATGAAATCATGGAACTGAGGAAAAAAATTGATGGAAGCACTAAGTTCCGATTTAAGTTACTAGGAAATGATGTAGTAATATAGTTTAGAATATTGGGAGGAAAACAGACATGTAGAATGGAGCTTAGCAGGAATCTAGGAGGAAAAGTCTTGATGGGCCAGAGTCTCATTCTGTGTTGTATAATTCCATAAAAGCAAAGATTATCGCTTAGGGACAAAACTGGTATAAATTCCTTGCAACATTGTAACAACTTCTATCATCTATCAGGATCTTGAATCTAACTGGAAGCCACTATTTTTATTTCAATGTTACTTACCTGAAAATCACAATAGCAATTGACTTAGTTACCAATCATCTGGCACTTTGAAGGGAGCTTTGTCACGCAGGAGCAGGAACACATTCAATCAATAAACAAATTACTGAAAAGCACAAATTGGGTCTACTACTTTGCAAAGCTTAATAGGTCCTGCTTTTAGAAAAGTGAGAAAAGGTACACTTTCGCAGATATGTTTTTGTGTTTGCACTCCTGATACAAAGCTTCATCGTTAGTGTACGCTTGACCTCGACCATTTGATGGGCAACACAACAGCTCAGTGACTATCGCTGTGCTGTGCAGATACATGGATTTGGTCTGTGGGAGTTTGCACATTCTCCCCATGCTTGCATGGGTTTTCTCCGGGTGCTCCGGTTTCCTCCCACATCCCAAAGGTGTGCTCTTAGGCTAACTGGCAAAACAAATTCTCCCTAAATTGTCTCAAATTTGGTTTTTAATCCATAGATCTATAAACATGGACAGGGATCACGGGTAGAGGTGGTGGTGCGGGCTCGTTGGGCCAAAGGGCCTATTTCCCGTGCTGGTTTGTTCTTTGAATTTGAAGATAGAGATCAGAAAACCTTGCATAAAATCCTGATACACTTTCTGAGCTCCGTGTCCAAATTCCTGAGATGCCTTCTTGGCAACAGAAGGATGCATATCAGGAACATGAATTCATCACATTTGCCACTCAGAATGACTGTTAAGTCTGTTGAAATGCAGGATGGCATCAAACAACCAAAACTGTTATAGCAAGTTTCAAATTACTTTCAACAGAGAATGATAATTCCACGTAAGGCTGAACTCAAAGTTCATCGTAATTTAGTACAGATAGCACATTTCCATTTATTAAAAACAATTTTGCAAAGTATCAATATAACAGCACAAATTACTTCAGCAATCTATGCCAACAAGTCTCAGCTATTCAATTACTTTGCCCTTATATAACTGAATATGAAATGCATTAAGGTTGCAGTTTGGAACCCTTTCATATAGAATCCATTTGCATTTTGAAAAGGGAAATGGGTCATGCTGCCTTTTCATCTGAAATATTACCATTTGATAACCATTACACTCAGTTCCCATGCCACCTCAAACTTTAATCAAAAAAGAGATTCATGGTTTTACCTGGTACATTTTGAAACACATTTACCAGGGCACATGATGCATTTGTGAAATATATTATCCTCTTTTTGTGAATGATTTTGCCTATCAGAATGTCAACAAAATCAAGGTCTAGTGCAAGAACTTCTTATGAATGTCTGAAACTAAATAGTTTTCCAGCAAGAATATTAAAACGGCATGAATATTGAGCCTTTCAAACATTCCAAAGATTTTAAATTATATTTATTCATGGGATGTGGCCATTTCTGCCTAGACTGATTAAGTGCCCATCCCTAATTTCACAAATGTTGGCAGGGTGGTTAATTGTGAAGGAGGAAGGAAGGAAGGAAGAGATAATAAGATGGACAGATCACTGGCAGATGGAATTTAACCGTGAAAAACATGAGGTGATGTACTTGAAAGGATGCTAAGAAGCTCAGAGGAACAGAGAGATCTTGGGATGCTCCTCCACAAATCCCTGAAGGTGGCAGGGCAAGTTAATAGGGTGGTTAAGAATGTATCTGGGAGACCTGCATTTATTAACTATGCCATAGATTATAAATTATGGAGATATTATAAAAGCAGGGAAGTTATGTTGGAACTTTAATTGGGCCACAGCTGGAGCACTGTATGCAGTTCTGGGTGCTTCACTATAGGAAGGATGTGATTGCACTGGAGAGAGTGCAGAGGAAGTTCACCAGAATGTTGCCTGGGAAGGAGCATTTGAGCTATGATGAGAGGTTGGATGGTTTTTGGGTTGTTTTCTATAGAAGACTGAGGGAATCTGAGCCAGATGTATAAGATAATGAAAGATATGGACAGAGTGCATAGGAATCTGCTGTTCACCTTAGCTGAAGGGTCAATAATGAGGGGGGCAAGAGGTTTAGAGCGGATCTGAGAACATTTTATTTTCATCCAAAGGGTGGTGGGAGTCTGGAATGCACTGCCTGAAAAGATAGAAGAGGCAGGAAATCTCATAACCTTTAAAATGTAAGTGGATGAGCACTTGAAATGTATTACCATTCAAGGCCAAGTGCTGGAAAGTGGTATTAACATAGATTAATTAGTGCTGACTCACTGGACCAAATGACCTCTTCTGTACTGTCAGAGTCAATAACTCTAATAAGGATTTGATTTAGCAGTATGAGGGAAAAACCAATCCCAAGAAGACCAGAGTTTGTTAGAAACATGATAGAAATTTATGGGTCAATACTAGCATTCAAAAGACTTCAACAGAGAGATATTTGGAGACTCCGTCTATAGGTATTAGAATCATAGAGATTTACAGCATGAAATAAGCTCTTCAGCCCGATTTGTCCATGCCTCTCCTTTTCTTAACCCCTAAGCTAGACCCAATTGCCCATATCCCTCTATACCCATCTTACCCATGTAGCTTCTAAATGCTTTTTAAAAGACAAAATTGTAACCACCTCTCCTACTACCTTTGACAGCATGTTTCAGACACTCACCACCATTTGTGTGTAAAAATTTCCTCTCTGGACACTTTTGTATCTCTGCACTCTTGGTTTAAACCTACATCCTCTAGTTTTAGGTTTACCTACCTTTGGTAAAAGATATTGACTATCTAAGGCTGAAATGTGCCCCTCATTATTTTATAGATCTCTATAAGATCACCCCTTAGCCTTCTACGCTCCAGAGAAAAGAGTCTCAGTCTATCCAGTATCTCCTTATGACTCAATCCATCAAGTCCCGGTAGCATCCTAGTAAATCTTTTCTGCACTCTTTCTAGTTTAATAATATCCTTTCTATAATAGGGTGACTAAAACTGTAGACAGTATTCCAAGTGTGGCCTTATCAATGTCTTGTAAAACTTCAACAAGATGTCCCAACTCCTGTATTCAATGTTCTGACCAATGAAACCAAGCATACTGAATGCTTTTTTTTAACCACTCTGTCCACCTGTGATTCCACTTTCAAGGAGTTATGAACTTATGCTCCTAGATGTCTTTGTTCTATAACTCTCTCCAAATCCCTACCATGAACTGTCATGCCCTGGTTTGATCAACCAAAATGCATCACCTCACATTTATCTAAATTAAATTTTATCTGCCATTCGTCAGCCTGCTGGCCCAATTGATCATGATCCTGTTGCAATCTTAGATAACCTTCTTCACTGTCCACTATGCCACCAATCTTTATGTCATCTACAAACTTACTAATTATTCCTACTAAAATCTCATCCAAATCATTAATATGAATGACAAATAACAGTGGACCCAGCACCAATCCCTGAGGCACATCACTGGTCACAGGCTCCAGTTTGAAAAACAATCCTTTACAATCACCCTAACTTCTGTCATCAAGCCAATTTTGTATCCATTTGGCTACCTCACCCTGGGTCCTGGGAAATTTAACCTATCATGTGATATCTTGTCAAAGGCCTTGCTAAAGTCTACGTAGACAACATTATCTGCACTGCCCTCATCTACTTCTTCATCACCCCTTCAAAAAAGTCAATTAAATTTGTGAGACATGATTTTCACTCACAAAGCCATGCTGATTGCCTCTAATAAGTCCTTGCCTCTCTAGATGCCTGTAGATCCTATGTCTCAAAATATCTTCTAACAACTTACCCACTACAGATGTGAGGTTCATTCGTCTGTAGTTCCCAGGCTTTTCTCTGCAGCCCTTCTTAAGCAAAGGCACAATATTTGCTACCCTTCAATCTTCAGGTACCTCACCTGTGATTATCGATAATTCAAATATCTCTGCTAGGGGACCCTCAATTTTCTCTCCAGCCTCCCACAGTGCCCTAGGGTACACTTCATCAGGTATAATGGATAACATTCAATATCTGGAATTTGATTCAATAAAAAGTTAATATACAAGTCATGCCACAACTTTTGTCCCTTCCTTTCTTAAGCTTCTGCTTTCAAATTCTCCATCTCCATAACTCCATGCGCTTTTAATTTCCTCTCTTGCATTCTTTTTGTATCTTTATGCCACTTTTATTAAACATGACTTCATAAAATAAACTCCTTGAGAATATATATTATGTTTCTCTCAAAAGAGATTAGATATAGTTCTTGTGGCTAAAGGGATGTGGGGAGAAGGGGATCAGAAAATTGAACTTAATGATAAGCTATGATGATAATGAACGGCTAAGCAGGCTCAAAGGGCCAAATGGCCTACTCCTGTTTCCATGAAAGATATTATGACTTCTGTTAAGTTGCACAAGCCTCATCTGAGTTTGGTAACAATGTACTGTTCAGATATGTAATAGATTGTTTTTAATGTAATCCAGTACTGTATTATCTAAGGCCAGGATGCAGGAGTCTTTGTGGCATTCTCCGCACAATCATGCTAAAGTTTCAAGTATTCCACCTGCATATCCCTGGAGTTTATTCACTTGCTAATAAGCAATTAAGAATTAAACTAACATGAAGTGACATAATAGCACTCGTTCAGAACTGAGTCCGACCTTTAGCAAAGCTGAAAATAAAACTTTTACTTGACTAGACTGCAACACTTCAGCTTCAATTTCTGATTTTGTAACAGACTTTTCTCATTAACTTCTTAAGTATGACCACTATGCTGTGCTGGCAAACTTTATTTCTCTAACCTTATTTATGCTTTTATACCTCAGATGAACTAGTGCGGTATCTAAGGAATAGAAATCACTTTCAATCTTTCTGGAACTCATTTGATAGAGCAAGAACACTCATGCATCAACAGTGAATAAAGCAAAACCAAATGAGACTTGACCTGAATAATATTGCAAGTGCTGGCAGAGCTCATAATAAGATATTAGATTGCATATCGCTGATGATGCTGGCTTGAATAGGGGCACCTTACAGCGCTACTTCAGTAAATCACAATATCTTAAGGAAAATCACAAGTAGGTACAGCATAGCCCACTCACTTTTGCTGCAAAAGAAAAGACAGGCATGATTGAATCTATTTATTTCCAAATTGGTAGTGCTGAATTCTCATCAGATTTGAAATAATTTACAATCTAATTCCTCAGACAATAAAGATGGGCTTTATCTTCATTAATTTAATAATGTTCAGCACAAAAGATCTAGAAGCACATGAGAGTCTTGATTTATCTTCCTGCATTACTTCCTTACTTCAAGTGTAAGTCAGTAAAATAATTATTGTTCACCTCTGTCCTTTTAAACAACAACGCATTGTCACAGATAAACCATTGTCACAGATACTTATAAGAATTGAATTTCATCAATTCTTATAAATCATATAATATTAATAAAATGTTGTACAGTCAGGTGGAAACATAGGAACAGAAGAATATAATTTACCCCCTCAAGCATGTTCCTCCAATCACTGAGATCATGGCTAATCTGTGGCCCAACTTCCTACAGGGGTGTCCTTTTCCACTAGATAATTCATACATTTAGCTAATAAAAAATAATAAAATTTCAGTCTCAGATTTAAATTTATCAATTAGTGTGGCACTAAGAATGGTCCAAACTTCTAAACACCCCTTCCTGTGGGGAAGTACTTCCCAATATCACTCCCAGTTCCATCTTTCAGACGTTATTTCCTAGTCCTAGATTTGCGACCCACAGTAATAATTTCTCTCTATCTATCCCATCAGTTCTCTTTATTACCATGAAAATTTAAATCAAGTCATTCCTATTCTTTTAAATTTCAGAGAATACAATCCCAGTTTGTGTCTTCACTCCTCGTCATTCAACCCTTTGAGTCTAGTTGTCATTCTGATAAATCTACATCGGACTCCCAACCAAACCAATAAATAAATTCCTTTATAGTGGGCCGCATAGTGACACAGTGGTTAGCTTTGCTGCTTCACAGTACCAGGGACCCAGATTAAATCCTAGCATCAGATGACTGTGTGGAGTTTGCATGTTCTCACAACGCCTGCATGGGTTTCCACCAAGTGCTCCAGTTTCCTGCCACAGTCCAAAGATATGCAGGTTAGGTGGATTTGTCATGCTAAATTGCTCCTTAATGTCAAAAGATGAGCAGGTTAGGTGGATGAAATTTGGAGCTGAAGTTTTCTGTAGTCTCACCGAAGTCATTAATAAATAAAATGTATTGTTAAGCACCCAACACAGGTTCTTGAGGGCCACCACTGATTATATTCTATCAGAGTCCCCTAGCCATTATTTCTATTCTCCATCTCCTGTTATTTTGCATCCATCCTAATTAGGTCAATAACTTTTCTTTACAGTGAAGATCTATAAATGAATATCACAGCATATTGTACAACCGATTGACAGCTTGTGAGGCAGATAATCAGTGCCAGATTACATTCTTCTTAGAGTAGAGTCAATGAATTATAGCAAAGAACAGGCATCTAATTTCACCAGCTGAAAAGACCCAATTTGATCTAATATAAGTGAAATCTTCAAAACACAGTCTAACAATAATATCAATGACAGTCATGTGATAAGGGTATCAATGAAGTAGCAAATTCAAATCATTACAATAATGCTGTGTCTTCCAGCAGAAAATCTAGCACATTTATTTCAGTAAACATATGGCTTTTGACCATCAGATTTGGTGGAAATTATTTGAAAAATTGAGACCAGAAGCAATAATGTTGATCATATCTTTGAAAGGATTCCTCTAATAAAGCTGCAAATTGAATGGATACTCTGGATGGGATTTTACTACCTGAAACTGTAAAATCTTGCCCCAGGTCAATGGACCTTTCCAAGGTCCGCCCTTTGTCCACTCCGATTGCCATGGCAGATGGTACAGTAAAATTCCAGTCTCTGTGTCAGCCTTAACTCAGCTGGTAGTACTCTGCGTCACAAGGTTCCAGATTCAAGTCCCACTCCAGGAATGAGCATAAAAGTCAAATCCAACACCAGTGCAGCACAGAAGGATTGCAGCATTGCTCGAAGTGCCTTATTTCAGATGAGATGTTGACCAATGAAGGTTAAGTTTTATATTCCAGCTGTTTGCTTCGATGTAAAAGATCCCATGGCACTATTTTATTAGTTAAGTATATTTAATTTACAAGGGAGTCAAGGATTATGGGGGCAGGCAGGAAAGTAAAATTAAAGCCAGTATCAGATCTTATTGAATAATGCAGTAGGCACGAGGAGCAAAATAATCTACTCCAGCTCCTATTCCTTATGTTCTTATTATGTCGGGATTCCAAAGGCCTATTCAAATAGATGAGATTAAGAGGAGATTGATAGAGACATTTAAAGTTGTGAAGGAATAGAGTAAAGTAGTTAGAACAGGACTTTGGGGTGTCTAGAATAAGTGAATATAGAGATAAGTGATTTAGGACAGAGAGGAGGAAAAGCTTTACTTTGACATATTGGGTTGTGTGGTACAAACTGGCCGGGCTGAATATCCAATTCCCATGTTATAATTTCAATGTAATTGCAAAAACATCAGTTGCTCCCTTCCCTATTTTACTTGGAACTGTCAACTGGTATTAATTTATTGGAATGAAGGGAGAGCCACAATACACTTAATCACGAGATCAGGATCAAAGTGGGATTGAGATGACTAAAAGCTCATCACGTCAAAGCTTGTGGAAATTATAGATTTAAAGTAAATGAGAAGCATTTGCAACATCTCAGTTATATTATCTTGCCATTTACTTGTCAATTTACTGGAATTAAATAATATCAGTTGATCTTTTAACGATTTTACTTCAGAAAGACTGATTCTCTTGATGGCTAGCATTTAGTTAGAATAACCTATCTTAATATTCCAAAGCCACTAATGCAGCATTCTAAGCCGCCAGTGTTAATGCCTTATGATTTGATAAGTTAAACAAACACATTCTATAATGCATAGCCTGAATTATGGCAAATTGAACTCATCCAGCATTAAAATTATTCTGTACTCAGATGCAAAACTGCTACTACTCCAGCCTATAAACCATTAGGCTAACTTGCATTCCTGTCACTGCTGTAGCCCTCTTCATTTTATGTTTCCTGTATTATATATATTCAGAGGTGAACGAATTAGATGTATTGTAATAAAAAAAAACCTTTCATTTCTCACTTTTTTTTCCCTCATAATGGTGAAATGCATCGGGAGGTAATGTATCACAGTACATTATTTCTAACCAATTTGCCCTTTGCAGCAAATATTCTCAGGACATGAATGTTGCCAAACAGAAAGGCAATAAAAGGAGGCAGCATTTAAAAATACAGTATTGCCCAGTAATCGAAAAGCCACATAGGTCCATCAATAGAATACATGCACAGAGGAGAGTTCAAAAGTTTCAAAACAACTTAAGTTATTTTACAGAAATCCCTTAAGGACCAAAGGACAAAGGTCTTTCATATCCTTTCCTCAATTGCAACGAACTTCACAACACACTATTATCCCTTTCCATTTTGAAACCAAATACATAACAGACAACTATCAAGAAGGACAGAAAATGTTTCTTCAAGTACATTCTTCCTAATTCTCAATATTGCTTAATTACTTTTGCTCAACTGATCCCGTGATAGCTTTTCTTTATTGGAATGTTTACTGAATAGTGGAAGAGTTAGGAGGGCAGCAATTGGATTGTGTTTAACAAACATAATAACAGAGGTTTTTTAATTATATTTTCAACCCTTCAAATATATGGCATAATCTAATTTTGAAGGGGAACTGTTTTTGAAGGGAAGCACTTTTCTGATATTTAAACGCAGAAGTGATTCAAATTTGAGCATTTATGTAAGCAAAACCTCTTGCAATTTGAGTGAATAACTGCAACCAAAATTTTGCTGTGGTGCCAATTAATGTACCTACAGATACTTTACTTACAAGATTGAAAATGTCAATCAAATATCTTTGTGGAATAAAGAGATTAATCAATTAACATTTGTTTCAAAAATACATGGATTGAATTTTAAATCGAGGTTCTTCATATGAAGGTCATTCTAAAATGGTATGCAATTTTGTGCTTGTGATTTTGCCAGAATGTGAATTTCTGAACCTTAGTCATATGTAGCAGGCATGTAGGACATGCAAAGAGAAAGAAAAACCATACACTTTTTTCTCTTTAAACACCAGTCACTCCTGTAATCTGTGACAGATAAAAGTTTGTTTTCTGTTTCTTTGTCAGATTATATTATAGGCAAGATTACATCAACTCTTGTAACAAACTATATATCAGAGACAATATAACCATTGCTAGAAAACCAATCTTCTGGTTACAGACTACAATTGGATGCAGAATTTATATTAAAAAGGCAAACTCAGTTGTCAAATTCCATATACAATGAAGTGAAATAAATCAGTTCACTGGTTTGCAATTTTTGTAATCCAAAGCTGGTATCAGGCATTGCAAAAGTTTTCCTCAAATTTCTTTTTACAGTAAATGAACTGCCTTGGCAGAGTTTTCCTGTTCCTTTGTGTTTAGAACTGGCCCCATAAGCAATGGAGACTAAATAATTCACAAGCGTAATTGTTTCAATGACAAAATACTAAACATAGGCCTCTAGAATATCTTTACAAATTCTCTAAATTGGCTGGTGTACCACTGGCAGAAAGCCATTTACGTGGTTTAAATACTGTTTTCATTGATCTTCTGCCATAGGGAGGTGATCAGATGGACCCTCAAACACCTGTACTTCAGAGAAGTTTGCTTAAACAGCAATCTTATCAACAACATTTTTCAAATTAATAGGATTATTAGTATCCATTTTATTACTTTCAGTATAAACAATATTGACTAGTGACAAAATAAAGAGAACTCAATATCTGCAATGTTTTAATCATCTGCGGAAATATGAAAAAAGGCCATTCATTATATTAAACCTGCTCATTGGATGTCAACGTACAACTACAGCACAAATAGAATGAATCACAGCTTTCTTTTCTGACATGCAATGAGAATGTGAAACATTCAATTATCTCAAAAAAGAGAAATATTTGCATTCATATAGCACCTTTCAACTTCAGGATGAACAATTGCACTTTACAGTCAATGAGGCATTTTTTGAAGTGTAATTACTACAGTATGTAGGAAATGTTATTTGGTAAATAGCAGATTTAGCAAATATTCTTCCAACCTTTTATAAAGAATTAGCAGACAATGATAAACAAAATTTCAACCATGATCACTTTGGGTAAAGAGAGAAGATAGAAACTCTGGGTATGATTTATATAATATGTTTTACTTTGATTTTGAAAGATTACTGTGCAAATCATAAAAAAAAGTTCATTCTCTTTGGAAAATATATAGTATATTGTCACATTTAATTGAATGGTTGGAGCAGAGCAGGAGCCTATCTGAACTGTGTTTGTGCCAACTTTCTGCAAGGGCACCTCAACTAATGCCATTCCCATACCTTTCCCTGGGTTCCCTGCATAATTTTCTCTTCAGGTAATTATCCGATCTCTTTTGAAATTGATTCTGTCTCCACCATGCCCTCAGGTACTGCATTCCAGATCCTAACCCACTCACTGTATTTAAAAAAAATCCACACTACCTTTGGTTCTTTTGTCATTCCCCTTAAATTGATGTCTTCTGGTCCATGACTAAAATAGGATGCCTGTCAGATTCCTTAATACGAGGTTCTTCATATAGATGGCATGCGATTTTGTCAAAATATGAATTTCTGAACCCCATTCTGGAGATTTTACTTGGAATGGCAAATGTAGGAATATGTCACCCATAACTAGCTTTACAAATAGAGTCAAATGATTTTTGAAATAACATTAGAAGCAAAGAATTTCTTCTTTTTTCTGAAATACTTCTCTTTCATTCAACAACTCAAAACTCAAAGGCTTGAAAACAATTTCCATTTCTAACGAGACTCAAAGCCCTTTCTTACTTCCTCAGGGAAGATGCAAGAAAAAGCACCAAGTCTTACTGGTGGCCTCTTAATTAACCTCTTAACCTTTACTACCTTTCCCCATTTAGTCAATTCTGTAATGAGTCACCGGTTTAATCCTTCTAAGTTCCAAATGACATCCTTCTTTCCTACCTCACCAATGATGTTGAAATCTAGATTACACTATCAATCTCCTATCCTAATTTCTTTTCCAAAATTCTCATAACTCTGTGGACATCCTCACCATCTAAATTCTATCCTTGTCACTATGGTTTTTAAAACTCAAGTTCAGCATTCACTGATCATTAGTTCTTCTCCGATGTTACTTTTTCTCTTATTCTTTTTACATTGGTAAAATTCTGCAAGATGGATCTCAGCCCTGCATCTGAATTTTTCAAAAGTAAAGCGGACATTACTAATAACCTGACTGTAAGTAATCATAAAAAGTGTCAGTACCATGATAAATATTGAGAGTTAAAACCCATCAATATCCAAGAGGCAAAGTTATATTATTCAATGGACTTATTTTGTTTACCTCCTTAAGAAGAAAAATGCACCCAAAAACTTGACAGTTAAAATGGTTTCAACTTTGTGGTATTCTACAAATGCAGCTACTGGACACAAGACTGCACCCAACAGATATTGTAACTGATTTATGATATAACTGTTAATTGAAAAATGCCAGAGAAACAGGTTCTTTTCACTGCAGTCTGCATTGGCATAACCTGTTATTTTACAATCTAATTTAAATGTAAGCAGCAAAGTACTTCAAAATTCATCATCCTTCTGATATTTGCACCTCACTTTAAGCCTTATCAGGCTGAGTGGCAGAAAGATTATTACTCATTGTGTTCCTGGCCTGCTAATGAAATCAGATGTAGCTTCTGTTTCTTCAGATAAGTCAACTGTTTCCAGCTTTCTGCCAGGGATAACTAATTTTGACAAAGATCGCTCGGTGCTTCTCCACAAATGTAAATAAATTGATTTTCTGTATACAACTTTTAGTAGAAAACAGCCAGCACCTGATTCAAAAATGTGAGTTTGTTTGAAAAACTGTACTTTGAAAATTGAAAGCTATATCGGTCTGAGGGTGTGATGGAGAAAACAAGGGA
This sequence comes from Sphyrna mokarran, assembly GCA_024679065.1. Classification (NCBI taxonomy): domain Eukaryota; kingdom Metazoa; phylum Chordata; class Chondrichthyes; order Carcharhiniformes; family Carcharhinidae; genus Sphyrna; species Sphyrna mokarran. The sequence continues at coordinate 35,345,745 of JAGIQG010000005.1, read as the reverse complement.
TGAAACAAATATATATGTTTCTTCTGAATAGAGGCAATACTGTATGTGATTCCATATCATTTGCATATCAACAATTATCTTCTTGAGAGTGTTGCAAAATGGGTATTTGTACATTGTTTACACATTATTTGAATCCTGGAGATAGCTCCGAAAATGAGATGATGATTCACATGCGTTGCTCGTTTTACTTGTTTTCTCTGGTCTGAACCATCTTCTCAATTTGAACAACTTAGCAATGGAGGGATAAATATGAGAAAATATAATTAAACTATCCGCAGAAATATACATAAGAATTATGACTTAATTGTCAAAAAGTCATGTCTAATTTTCCAGAATTTAACAGGAAATTTATCTCTCATTAAAAACAACGTGAACACTACTTATAAAAACATAGAAATAATTGCAGAAGTGGTTTCCAATCAAAATATTCATTGCAACTCAGGCAAAAAAATGAAAATATCATTGCAGACTGAAGGAGCACAAGGTCTGCAGAAATTTATGCTGACATCAGATGCAAGTCAATATTATTCTGAACATGCTACTTTCCTCCCTGTTCTATTCCTTTTCTTCTTAACATCTTAAAGTCATGCTGCAATATGTCTCAATGTATTTTCATTAAGAAGTCTTACAACACTAGGCTAAAATTGATGTGGTAGAAACAAGCCACAAGCTTTCGGAGCACTGCCCCTTCATCAGGCGAGCAGGAGTTCTGTTCACAAACAAGGCATATATAGATGTAAATTCAATTTATAAGATAATGGTTGGCATGTGAGTCCTTACAGGTAAAGAAGTCTTGCCAGCATTTCCACAGTGTATTTTGACAGCCCTCAAAATACTTAACCTAGCGTCCATTCTTCGTGTGTGTCTGGACATTAGCCTGGATTCAGTTCACAGTTTAAAGTTGTTGAATTCAATGCTGAGCCCAGAAGGCTGTAATGTGCCTTAGAAAAAGAGTGTTGTTTTTCCAGTTTGCACTGCACATCATTGGAGCATTGTAGCAGGCTGAGGACAGACACATTGGCATGAGAGCAAGATGAGGAGTTGAAATGGCAAGTAATTGGAAGGTTGGAGTCATGCACAAATGACTTGTGCCATTTGTCTCAGGAAAAACTTACTTGAGTTTTGGGATCCTTTCTCATGTGTGTTCAGTTCTGGGATGAAGATTAGCCTGATGTACCCAGAGGAAGATCACAGGTGGCCACAGGAGGTTGACGTAGAGGTTGCAGAGTACCAAACTGGGTTGTTTAGAGGTTCAGCTTAGTTCTCTGGGACTTCATCCCAGCTATCTTGTTAAATATTAGCCCCTTTAGCACTTACTCCTTATACCACCTACCACTTCCCCTATCCCATCCATATATGTTAGCTAATGTTTCCCCAGCCCCAATGGTCCATTATCGCCTCCATGCCAACCTAACTTTTCCACCCATCATGGCCTCTTAAAGCTCCCTGCTGCTTGAGGCCAACTCATGCTAACTCTCAATAGTCCCAATTAGACAAATCTTAGGAGTCATGTTGAGGTGAAAGAAATAAATATGTAAATATCTCCTAGTCTTCACAAGAATAAAAAAAACTTCCATTCATGAAAGCCCATTCAAAACATTTAAATCTTCTCAAGTAATCCCATGTAAGAACAAATATTTGCTGATCATTAAATAACTGATTTGAGCTGCAAATCAAACTGTGAATTTAGGATCCCCTGCTGAAATTAAAAATAGCTTGAGAAACCAATCAAGCAGATTACTAATGACATAATGATAGTTCTTTGAGCAATGCCAACAAACAGCTCTTGTAACTGTTAAAAAAGATTTATTTCAACCTTTTTTGACTCAGATAACCTACTGAAAAAAAGAGTCAGGGTGCAATAATGTCCACATCATGGCAGTTCTACACATATTATTTGCCTTCAAAAACATCAAAAGTTACTCTAAAAATTCATAATTCCCACATATTATGGATTCAAGCCCTCTTCCTGTTGCGTAAAATTTAAAAAAAACTGTTAGAAGAAAAATACAAACATTTCTCAGGTAGTAGCAACAGGGCCTTTTAAAAAGAAAACAATGTAGAGGCTCACCATATGGTGAGTGGTATGATGGAAAATTAGCAATCCGGGCTCCACCTTATACCACAATAACAGTATTAAAACAGGGTTTCCTTTAAAAAGAGAAATAGTCTTGAATTTAGAAAATGACAGTGAAAAAGAATAATTTATTAACTATTTTAAAAATAGGCTCAAATTAACATTGCTGATATTTACATAGTTTGAAATAAAAAACTTCAGCATATCACATTTTGGAAGAGGTACTGTAAACCAGATACCACTTAATAAGTTTTTTTTTCATATTTTAATAGTAAGTATTACCCATCATTTTAGTAAGTACTAAGCCATCAGCATAGTGGAGACACTGATTTGATTTTGCTGCCCAGACTACAGCCTAAAGAATTTCCCTGGATGCAAAAATCACACTTGAACACTTGTAGAAAACATATAAACACTGGTGCACATTTTTTTTAAAGAAATGTATTAGTGTCACAAGTAGGTTTACATTAACACTGCAATGAAGTCACTGTGAAAATCTTTTAGTCACCACACTCCAGTGCCTGTTCGGGCACACGGAAGGGTAATTCAGCATGGCTAATACACCTAACCAGCATGTCTTTCAGATTGTGGGAAGAAACTGGAGCACCTGGAGGAAATCCAAGCATACACTGGGAGAATGTGCAGACTCACATCGACAGTGACCCAAATCGAGAATTGAACCTGGGTCTCTGGTGCTGTGAGGCAGCAGTGCTAACCACTGTGCCACCATTCTGCCATTTTAAGCCTAATCTACAAAGAAAAGCCCAATGAATTCTCATAATACATAGACACTGATCAAACTTGGTGCACGGCCACATATAACAATGTCCACAGGCATAAATGGCAATGATGCATTAGAGAGAAGACATCAGTTCCGCATCATTATCCAAATACAAGTAAAACGATGCCACAAATATTGACAGGGCAGCTACCAGCAATATTGAGATGCTCAAAGCCATTTTTAAAAGACTGGATTCTGGGCATGAGGTCTATTATCACCATTGTCCAAAAATGCATTAACTCTTCAGCAAGGCTTACATTTTCGGTGTTGAGATAAATTCTATAAACCTATGGCATATTTTCAGACTCTATATAAATGAATGAAGTTTCTCGTTTCAGCTATCCATTTTATAATAAAATTTTGATTTGCCTTCTTTTAACTCTATAAAAGTACCTAAACAACTCTGTAGGTATCAGTATATCTGCAGTAATAACTTGGTTAATTAACAGTGCATTTAATATCTAATTTGACAAAAGAAAATGTTCTGTAGTTCAAGGATATCTATGTGCTTACGTTTGTAGGAATAGGAATCCTTTAAAATCTGTTGGAATTAATATTTGAAGGACTATAATTCGCTGGAACTGCTAAATTGAGACAAACATTCAGCCAGTTTGTATATATCAAAACTGTTATGGCAGAATTAAATTTGGTAGAATTACATTTTCCCTCACCTTTGACAAAAATGTAGCTTAAGGCTAAGTTCATACCTTTCAGATGCATTTTAACTATCATTTACATTTTATGAGAGATCTATTGATCCAGTGCAGTACAGTGGTGTAACATATTGTACCAAAAGATGGTGAGGCATGAATTTACACCCACAACTTTTAACATGCTGAGCTCCTAATCTTGTTTGATCTGCCTTTAGCGAGAAATTGGAGGAGGCTTATGTTACCAACTGGCTGTAAGAGAAACTGACAAAAAGCCACTCAGGACTGCTCCAAAACACACACAATCGATTTAAAAGCTACATTTCGCAAAGTAATTGGATGAAAATAATCAACTTTCCTCCCTCACTTATAGTATTGAGCAATTTTATTTTTTAAAAAGGGAGAAGCCGTCAAAACCGCGAGTCAGATTTTAATGAATATTCATTTGCAGTTTACTTGATATTCTTAATCATGGAAAAATTGGCCTAATTCTCCTCCCAAAACATCTTGAATAAGCTTGCTCTCGCGGCCAGTACAATCTAACTAGTGTGCTTGTTCTGACTACAAATTAAGTTAATAAAAGAATGTTGATAACAAAATGTGTCAGTGATATACGTAAAATAGTAAATGAAACCTGTACAACATGAAAAATTGTTGCTGTCGTAGTAATAAAATTTCAAAAGTAAACTTTCCTTTGTACCTAGCTTTTTGCACCATAAGTCTAATGGGGTAGGGAAACCATGTTTTGGGAAAATAAATTATGAAAGAAAAAGGATGGTCACATAATGGCACCTATGTAAGCCAAAGTGAAAAATTATACATGGCTTTCACTCATAAATTAAAAGCAACTTCAGAATATGCCAATTAGCATGAGATTGTAGAAGGACATACTGCATCTTCAAAAACAATAATGATACTATGTAGTTTGTGACAAGCTGAAAATTGTGTTAAACATATCTCCAGCACAAGACACTAAACTTTACCATATTCTATTATGGAAGCCTCATTAGTAAATCCATTCACCTCTTCTTGCGTAAAATCCTGAATAGCTCAACAAAGCTATCAAAATGAATTTCATGTTGATTATACAAGTAGCATGATGTGATTCATCTTCAGAAAGTTCAGTTTAGTCAATAACTGACAGTAACACAGGGTGGTGGTGCAATCACTCTTCTTTGTATAGTTAAAATAGAATTAATTTTACAGGGGAAAAAAAAAATCCATCTCTGGTATTTTGAAGATACTAAACATTCCTATCCAAAATATGAACCTAATAGCTCTCTTCACAGATGCTGAACAACCAAAGTGCTTCCAGTTTTTTCTGTATGCTTGCACATTTTGCAATTAATAGTCTTGCTTTGTTAATGAAAAACAAAACAAAGTCTTGAAACTATTGTCTTTTAAATTTTAGAAGAGTTGCATTTCTATAGCACCTTCCATGATGGTCACAAAGTGATTTCTAACTACTTAAGTACTCGTGAAGTGTAGTTATTCTTGTCACTTAGGAAATGTGCAAGTACTTACATTCAGTAAACTCCCACAGATCAGTAGTATGATAATGATCAGGTCATTCTTTTTATTGATTTTCGTTGAATAATAAATACTGAGGAGAAAGTCAAAAGAACTTGCCTACTCTTTGAAGGCTGTTATGGAATCCTTCATGCTCATCTGAGAGAGTAGATGGAGCCTTGGTTTAACATCATATCCAAAGGAATGCAGTTCTGATAGTGCAGCCCCTCAGTAATCAATTGCAGCGCCAATTTAAAATTTGTGCTCGAATCTTGAATGACAACATCTGACTGTGTTTAAGCTTTCTCAATCTTAAATCTTCCATTTAACTTACGATCCAGCCACAATCCTTTCTGTTATGCCAGGATATATTCCATAAACGCAGGTCACAAGCGATGTCTTAAAACTACTGCTGTTACCTCCAAGCTTATGCCAAATTATTTTTAAAAATCAATGATATTTGCAACCACAGGAGCAACCCTTCGAAACGCTTAGCAGTAATTTAATGTGCAAATACCAATTATGTAGAATGCAGTACAAAGATACTAGCAGGATTTGCATCACGTTCAACGTGTTAGACAGTGCAGCAAATTACGAAACAGATTATGTCATACAACACAGTCTGACCTTTTAACAGATATATAAACCATTAGTGCTCAGAAACATCTGACCTTCAACTGCAAAACAGCTACAAATGTTTATGATTTTGAACTCCTGACACATAACCATACTAAACTTAATGCTCAAAACCTTTAATTATTATCTCTTTATGACCTTTACAGAATCAAACTGATTTCATAACAAAGATGTTTGTCTTTCTTGTTACAATTATTACTTCAGAATTGGACAGTATTTCTAAGTCATTTCTAAACCCTGCCACAGAGGCATTTACAAAAAATTGTTACCAAGCAAAATCAACATACCCCACTACATTTCTACTGCGTCAATCACAGCTTATTTGCAAGTAGGAAACTGAAAAATTTGAATAAGTTTGAAGTGAAAATGAAAAAGAAAATTATTCCAATGAATACCAAATACATTAACTAAGAAATCTGCCACTTGTAAGAAGAAATACTTCTCTAAACAAAATATGGGATTTAATTAGGAAATACATTTTACAATTTTGTACATAAGTTCTAAATTCAATTGTGACATAGTACACATAGGTTTCTTTCTCAAATTTGGTTTTCATTAGGTGAAGTATAAACTATAGTTGATGTGGTATGGCGTGAATGGCTGTTTTTTCTGCACAATGTGTGGGACAGATTTAATGATATGGGTGGGCTAAGGTTAATTTTTGGTTCAGGGAAAAACTTAAAGTTTAGTCATTCTCATACGTCACCTGGTTTAGGTTTCCAAATCTGAAAATTTTACAGGACATAAGATACACTGTTTGACCTATTATGCCTGGGTTGCACTCTGAGGGTTATCTACATATTCCCCTTCATTCCCTCTTTCCCAGTACCTTTTTGTTAATTTTTCCAAATATTTATGCACCTTCTTCTGCAAACTATGATGATTCTCCTTCTACACTTACTGATATAAGCTCAGCTAATGTTTTGGGGACCTGGGTTTGAATCCCATCACAGCAGATGGTGGAATTTGAATTCAATAAAAAATATCTGAAATTAAAAATCTACTGATGACCATGAAACCATTGTCGATTGTCAGAAAAAACCCAACTGATTCACTAATGTCATTTAGGGAAGAAAATTTGCCCCCTTTGCCTGGTTAGGCTTTTATGTTACTTCAGAGTTACAGCAATGTGGTTGACTCTTAACTTTCGTCTGAATTGGCCTAGCAAGCCATTTAGTTGTCAAGAAGGCAGCTCACCATCTGTTTCTCGTGGGCAATTAGGGATGGGCAAAATATGCTGGCAAGCCATCTACACCAATATCCTGCGAGTGAACAAAATCCATAATTGTTATATCTAATTGCACCATTTTCTTTCACAATCTTCAATTCCTTAACTGTTTAAAAAAAACACAATGAAAAGATCTTATCCAGTATCCATGATATTTCTTAATCTTCCAAAAGATTCCCTGTCTCATCTCTAATCAACTATACCCTTTCTTTAATAACAACATTGGCACTGCACCTTCAGAGAAATATGTCCTAATGCACTTCATAGGAGCATAAAAGAGAATCTAATACTGAGGAAATATCAGGGCACATGACCAAAAGCTTGGCCAAAGAGTTAGGTTTTAAGGATGTGTAAAAGGAATTAAAAAAGACAGAGGCAGAGGGAGCAAGTTCTGGAACATCGGGCTTCAGCAGCTGAAGACATAGCTGCCAATGGTGCAATTAAAATTGGAAATGTTCAAGGGGACAAAATTGGCACAGAAGATTGTACAGATTAGAGCAGGTTACAAACATAGAGAAGGACAACTTGTAAACAAAGATGAGAATTTTAAAATTGAAGCATTTTATTGCCTTGCAATACTGCATTGCAGCACTGCGAGCACAAGGGTGATGAACAAAAGGGGGCAGCAGAGTTTTAGTTGAACTTAAGATCTTGGCAGGTGGTGAATGGGAAACTGACTAAGATTATCTGGAAGAATCAAAACAGAAGGCAAAAAGATATGAATAAGAATTCCAGCAGCAGATGATCTTAGGCAGGGACAAACACAGGCAATGTTATAGAGATAAAAGTGAAGAATATCTAGTTAGAAACTCATCTTGGGGTCCCGTAAAATACCTTGGTTGTGAATAGTTAGATTCAACCTCAAATGATTACCAGACAGAGAGAGTTGGGTAGCTAGGAAATGGAGTTTGTAATGGAGACTGAAAACAGTGGCTTTGGTCTGAACAAAGTTTAATCTGAGGAAATTGCTTGCCTGGTATTCAGTACAAAATGAACAGAAATCAGACAACTTAGGCACAGTGGAAGACTATTCTTTCACTTCTGTTTCTAAAATTCTTTACTCTTTTCCTGAATGTTACTGCTAATCTTAACACTGTTTACTTTTTGCGCTCTTCTCTTACTTCCCTCTTATATTTTCTTTTTTTTTCATTTCGTTTGTATTTGGCATACATGTTTTAAAAGCTGATAGATTAAAAGAGAGAAAGAATGTTATGAATGAAAAGGAATGAATTATAAATTGGAAGTTATGTATGTTATTGATGAGAAAATCTGCAAACTGCCATTGCTTTGGAACATTGTTCACATATGGTACAGATTACTTTTTAAAGCTATTTAAATCATTGTGAAGCTATGGGTCCTCTATGTCGTGACATGTTTTTACACAACTTACCATGTAATATTTCAGATTGTCAGGTCTCCTTCATGCGAAGGAAACAAATATGAAGTGACTTCCAGCTTACCCTTTTCAGTGCATTTCACGTTTCAATATTCCAGTTGCCATGTGCCATTTCTGCGCAATGTCTGTACTGATTTCTTCTACTGCGTGAGTGCATCAATGCCAGATGCTGAGTTCAGCTCTGATCTCTGATGACATTTTGTGTTTTTTCATGTTTAGTGGCCTCCCGGCAGGTGTTTTTTTAAAGACATTTCACAGGATGCTAAGTTTCCAAAATTAATTCACAAGATTAAAAAGCCAAAGAGGATCACACGCTGAGGCCACAATGCTGTTGGAACGAAACTCTTTCACGTTAATTAGCACTGAAGTCAAGGAAAGCTGTACCTAACAGTCAGCAAAGATGCATTGATGCCCAGCAAAAGAACACAGTATCATAGTAACAAAGATCTTTATGATTGATATAGCTGTGAGAATGTAAACTAAATATCCTATAAAAGACAGATAAAATTAAATTGTACATGCTTACAACTAGTAATACTGGAAAAAGTTCAACTGTTGTTTTCAGCTACTTTATTGCAATACTCCTTTAAACAGATATCCTACCTTGTTTGTCTCAAGTGCTATGTTTAAACAGATGTGCACGACCATCATCTAATTGAATGCAATAACTAATTTTATTAGCCAATTTGAGATAAATTTTTGGATACTTCAGAATTTTTGCATATTTATAATTGATTCTGCGCAACTAATTAAACATAATTGAGGATTAATAAGTGACAGAATTTGAAAAACAACATAGCCGGGAAGAAATTGAACTTCCGCCAATTTCTGGTGTGAAACGTTCAGCATAAAGCAAAACTTTAAGCTTAACAGCAATAACTTGTCTGTGCCCTGTTCAAAATCAGGCCTCACCTTCATGAAACTGGCTAGCTTAAACTTAATTTAAAGTTGCATACGTTCTTATAGACGGCCTCTATAGTGACTTTCAAGGCTTGCTGGTTAGACCACAGAACACCCGGGACAACTGGGATGCAGCATGCATGGCATGTGCTTCGCCTGTTTGCTTCGCCAGTTTTGCACTGTTAGGACCTTGATTTGCATATTCAAAGCAGCAAAAGTCTTGCATAGTTGCAATTTGGCTGCTGACACATTTCATGGGATGGTCAGGCATGAAAGGTAAATCAATTGGTTACCCAAAAAATTAGACTGAATTTCCTTTACAAAAGCTGATCTCAGAATAATTCTCCTTCACAACAAGAATAAATGTATTGAAATCGAGAAAGCAGCAATGTTCAAGTTGTGAAGCAAGGAAATTCTAACAGTGAAAGCTAAAATGTAGTTTTACAATGAGTGCCTGTCATTAAATACCTCAGTCCAAAGCTACTGGTCTGGACTTTCCATTAATAACTGAGGGTGTCAGTGTTCACTGGTATTAAGGAATAAATCAAACAGCAACCTCTGAAATACACACATTGTTATGATGATGGAGAAAAAAAACAAGGAATTATACACAAAAATATCCAACTTTAAAAAAAAATCCAAATTTTATATTTTAAAGTGGACACTGATCCTAAAGACGGTTGAGGGTATACAACTAGCCACTGACAGGAGTAGCTGCAGGGATTTTGCTAAGGCACAATGGAAACTCTCCTCGCACTTCTAGACAAAATACTAGTAAAACCATCGAAAGACTGATTAACATCCCTAGCAAAGACACACAATGACGATTCCATCTCAAGGCCTTGGGTATAATTGCCTAGATAAAACTAATGAACCCTGGGTCTCCAGTTCAAGTATGTATAAGAGGAAGTTAAAAGCTTGATTGCTACTGGCCTGCTGGGGCATGTCTACTATTTGAAACATCAGCTGGAAGTTTACCAACTAAAGGTGTAACAGTCCTGCAAAATAACCATTTTTTGCAGGAACATCTAAAATTTTCAAAAGCCAGCAGAAACATCACAGCTATAAAAAGAATCAAACCACAGAAGGCACTATTCACCAGCAGAAGAAGCCACAATGCTCATCATCTACTCCTCACAACTCAAGGACTGTTCTATTTGTTTATCTTTACTTACTATCGAACTCAATAGGTTGATATGCATTGTGGCTGACATAGATTGATTCCAATAGTTGATTTCTGCTGGTGGATAGTTGATTCTTTGGTTCAGATCTTGTGTGGTTTGGAAGGAGGGTTTTGATTCTTTCTGCAGCTCTGGTGTTTTTGCTAGTTGGTCAGCTTCTATTGTCTGAAAGGGAGAGTTTTAAATGTTTCTGCAAAAGATGGCAATTGGACTCAATGCTGACTTCTAGTCTGCATGAATATTGATACATGTATTTTACCATATCTCCCTACTTTTTTGGAGTTAATAAAATTACCCTCTTTGGTCCAGAACCTGATCACGACCAGCAAAGCAGACAAGGAGACTTGCAATGGATTTGACACCCATCAACAATCCCATTTTGGCTCTCACACCCAATTCAAAAGGCCATCAGGAATCCTGCCAGCTGCTAGCAGCCCTGAAAATCAATCCCTTTTCTTAGGTATTGGACAGGTCGAGCAGGTTGTAATGAGTGCATCTGTGGAAGCTAACCACATTAATGCCAAGGCAGATCACAAGCAACAGTGAAGGTAGGGTGAAAAGCCTTTGCTGGAGATGTTCTGGTTATGATTGCACAAATGCAAGTGGAACCAAACAGAGACACTCCTACTCAGCTGGTCAGTGGTGAAGATGCACTGGAGGAATTTGAAGATGCAGGTAATACTGATTCAAGTAATGAAAACATCACACAAATCTGAATAGATTTGCAAACAGGTAGAAACTTTGAAAGCACTTTCAGCACAAAGCATTGCTCCATTTGTATACTTGCTAACTATACCTTAGACTTTCCATTACTCTCCCAAACATGTCACTTCAAATTGGCATTCATACGAAAAACATTCTGGAATGATTCAACTTGTTTGCTAGCAAGCTGGATAAAGTTAATGCTGGTTAGCTGCAAAAGACATAGGCAAGAGTGCCGCTGTTTAAAAAAAGGTAACAGGCAGAAGGCAGGGAATTATAGGCAGGTTAGTTTAACGTCTGTAGTAGGAAAAATGCTCGAGTCTGTCGTCAAAGTAGAAATAACGAGGCACCTGGATACTAATTGTTTGATCAAGCAAACGCAGCACGGATTCGTTAAGGGGAAGTCATGCTTGATGAATTTATTGGAGTTCTATGAGGAAATGACTAATGCGGTAGATAGAGGGGAACCGGTGGGTGTGGTGTTTTTGGATTTCCAAAAAGCGTTTGATAAGATGCCTCACAAAAGATTGCTGCAGAAGGTTAAGGTACAGGGAGTCGGGGGTAGGCTGTTAGACTGGATAGAGGATTGGTTGTCTAATAGGAAGCAGAGGGAAGGTATTAATGGGTGCTATTCTGATTGGCAGCTGGTGACTAGTGGAGTGCCCCAGGGTTCGATGCTGGGGCCTCAACTATTTACCATTTACATAGATGATCTGGAGGAAGAGGCTGAGTACAGGGTGATGAAATTTGCTGATGACACAAAGATGAGTGGAAAAGCAAATTGCGTGGAAGGTGTGGGAAGCCTGCAGAGGGATTTGGATAGGTTGTGAGTGGGCAAGCACCTGGCTGATGGAGTATAATGTTAGCAAGTGTGAGGTTATCCACTTTGGTAAGAATAATGGTAGGAAGGATTACTATTTAAATGGCGAAAAGCTGCTGCATGCGACGATGCAGCGGGACCTGGGGGTCCTTGTGCACGAATCGCAAAAACACAGTATGTAGACGCAGCAGGTGATTAAAGAAGGCGAATGCAATGTTGGCCTTTATAGCTAGGGGGATAGGATATAAAAGTAGGGAGGTTCTGTTGCAGCTGTATAGGGTGCTCGTGAGGCTGCAGCTGGGGTACTGTGTGCAGTTTTGATCACCGTATTCGAGGAAGGATATATTGGCCTTGGAGGGGATGCAGAGAAAGTTTACTAGGCTAGATTTATACTCTTTGGAGTTTAGAAGGCTGAGAGGGGATCTTATAGAGAAGTATAAGATAATGAAGGGGATGGATAGGGTAGAGGTTGAAAGATTCTTCCCGTTTAGCAAAGATAGCAGGACTGGAGGGCACAGCCTCAAGATTGGGGTGGGGGGGGTGGTTTCAGATCGGACTTGCGGAGGGGTTTCTTCATGCAAAGGATGGTGAATCTTTGGAATTCTCTGCCTGATGAGATGGTGGAGGCTTCCTCACTGAATATGTTCAAGTCAAGAGTGGATAGGTTTTTAATTGACAAGGGAATTAAGAGTTATGGGGAAAAAGTGGGAAAGTGGTACTGAACCACTACAGATCAGCCATGATCTTATTGAATGGCAGGGCAGGGGCTGGATGGCCTACTCCTGCTCCTATTTCTTATGTTAGTAACTTTTCCAGCTCAGACAATTTTGAAGGCAATCTCTCAAAATGAATGTAGAATATTTCATTAAGTATTTTGTAATTTGAAAAATTTGCACTGAAATATACATAGCTAAAATCACTGGGAATCAGTGTTTCTTTATACATTAATAAGGTTAGCTTCACAATTTTTTTACTTTAAAGAATATGCTCATATCCTACTAAAAATGCAGCTGGCAAATGCTAACAACAGAATCTATTATGCTTTATTTTAAAGTGAAATTAAGTTAATCAAAAATCACATCATTGCACTTTCCTATACGAAACTAAAACTCTTTAAAGGAAAACTATTTCACCCAGTACAGTGCTATCAAAATAATAAAGAATCCTTTGAATTGAAGTTCCCATGCAATCAAATGAATATTGTTTCCATTAGTAGCAGTTATTGGAGTGCAAGTTCTTTTCAACCAACAACTGCTTCTTTTGGATTTTAAATGATGAAAAGGCCCATGTCAAATTTTATGAACTGAACTGCTGTGGTGTCATTTGTTCATAGTTCAATAACCTTCAATTTTTTTAACCTTTTATATAACTAATCAATTGGAAATGCAGAAACACAATTATACTACCCTATTTTTGGAATTGACTTTCATGAAAATGCATGTAATGGAACAAGCAAAAAAACATTTTTTAAATGAAAACATTTAGGTTATTTTGAATTAATGTAGTGCCATGAAGCAAACAAAATAACTTGTTCTTTTTCATTTCAACCATGGTTGCTGTGATTGGATAGTCAAATGTACTGGAACAACATGCTTGCACACTTAATTCTTCTGCTAAACTTTGCAATGGCATGAAATGTTTCTTTAAAAATCAATCCTTTCTGCAATAAAAGCATTTTCTCTCCTTCCTCAACTCCATAACGCTATGGCAGTCACAATCCTCAGAAGGCTGGCAGGCAACATGTTCTCACTTATGGAAACCCACCCTGAGGTGCACAAAGGCACTCTTTTCGCTCACATTAAAGTTCATCTTTTTGCAGGATGCATAACTTTGACATAGCTGCAAACCTCAACTCAGGTTTGCAATTCACCTAATGGGGAGAATGGGTGCCACGCCGCATATTGAGACACTCTCAGTCTGCCATATTGTTGATCATCAAAAGCAATGTATTTATCCTAAATATTGCAGACATTCTTTAGCCCCACTTTCTCATGGTTCCTGAACAATGCTCTGTAATTTAAAATGGAAATGAGAATCTATGTAATGGCATGTGAATTTTTTTGTGGAAATTTTTGAACACATCATCTCTTGGGAAATGACATGTTGTGAAATTGATGAGGATATCAACTAGCTGAGCCAAGCAACACCAATTAACTTGAACTTTTTGCTTTGTATATGTCAACCTTTATTCATACTGCTGAATAGATATAATGTATACACTGAGATCACTTGCTTAATGGTATATATTATTCATTCTTTACATATTAACCCAGAATTATAATTAGCCATTTCATGTCTAGTAGTTGACAAACTGGACAATATTGGTCCAAACAAAAACTGGGACACTAACTTTTAGCACAATTTGCAATTTTCTTATACCTGACATTTAAGTCACTGAGACCGTTTTAAATCTTGCATTGTTGTGCAAAACCAGATAGACATCCGTGAACAGAATTGGGTCCTCAATTCAATGAAATGTTTCTGCACAGTGAACTGGCATCGCTCATAGTTCAAGTGATCCGAACATTCCTCTCTCATGGTAACATATTTTGAGAGAACTTTGAAGATGATGTTTTTCCAATGTATCTTTAAAAAAAACACACTTTTAAAAACTACTCCACCACTTTGACAACTATCATTTAAATGTTAAATTCTGGCAACATTTCAGAAGTCAGACTAAAAATTAGAAAATAAAATCTCCCACGAATGTACAAAATAATGAAGATATGCGGCGAGATTTTCTGCTTCTATCATTGCTAACATGTAATTTTAGATTTATGAAAATGTACACATGGAAAATAAGGGAAAGTGTGCATCACAGGGAATTCTGGGGATGGTATAGATTCCTAAAAAAATGTAGTTCACACTGTAGCAAAAAGAACTGAACAAATATTTCAGAATACAATTGAAGGCATTGATACAGGCCTGCAGGATTTCAGGATAATTATATCATTCAAACCTCAGATGTATGTTTGTTGAATACAATTGATCAAACTTGTGGGACTCCAAACTGAACATAAATATTAGAAGCGGGACTCAGCCCCATTGAGTTTGCTCTCCATTCAGTAAGATCAGACCTGATCTGAGAATATAACTTCTTGCATACCCCCCCAAAATTTTTCACTCCCTTGTTTATCAGGATTTATCTACCTCATCAAAGACTTGGCTTCCACTGCTTTTTGAGAAAAAGAGATTCAAAGGCACATTACCCTCTGAGAGAAAACATTTCATCTCATTACTGTCTTAAATGGAAAACCTTTTTTTTTTAAACGGATGTACTGTTGTTTTGCTAATTTAATATCAGGGACTAAGAAGAAATTCCACAAAGCTTTATCATCAAGTTTTTAACAACAATTAGATGCCTCCATTAAGGCACTACATGCCCAAAGGACCCCACACATTCCGGACATACTCTCTTCCACCTTCTTTCATTGGGAAAAAGATACAAAAGTCTGAAGACACTACCTCGTGTTAAGTTGGTGACTTCGGTCTTGCACCCTTGAATAATTTGAGACATCATGAACAGTTAAGGCAAAAAAAGGAAGAGAAAAAGAACTGTTTGGTATGCCCCACCTAGCCTGGTACTTTCTCCTTGTCACAGTTTATCTATTTTTGCTGTATAAGTAGTGTGTTATAAAAATCTAAATTTTGACTAAATTAAATATGCCCACAACACGTTTTTGCACTTGATTTTGATTGATTGAGTACATTCATTAAAAATACTATACTGTGCTTAAAGTAAAGTACTGACATCATTAGGAAACAAACATTCCAATATAAAACAGAAAATGGTGAAAATACTCAATAGATCTTAAAGCATCTGTAGAGAGAGAAACAGAATTAACACTTCAAATTGAATATGAATTCTTCAGAACTGAAAGAAGGTAGAAATGTGACGTGCTTTATGCTGTTGAAAGGAGGGTCGGGGGAGCAAGGGGAAAAGGGTACATAGAATAATGTAGAGGCCAAGTGAGATTAAACCAGAAAGATATCGTGCAACAAAAGATACAACCATGGTTGTAACAAAGAACCAAAACATTTGTCCCAGAGTGAATGTGAATTATAGAATAACGAGCAGATCTGTCTGACAGCAAAAACACGAACAACGAGATTCTGACAAGCACATGGGAAAAAAAAGAATCAAAATGAGACAGATTTCATGGTCTAAATTGTTTTTGTTTTTCTTCTGAAGAGACTACCAAAAATTGCTAATGTTGAATTTATTTATTCACCACAGCATAGTATTGGGAAAAGTTTTTAAGGACCAATGACCGTGCCTCAATTAAATCTCACTGGCTATAATGCTGCACAAAGCTATGACTGAAATTGCTGAATGCCATGTTCAACCTACAAGCTGACAGATGTCTGAGCAGAAGGTGAAAGCTGTTCCTCCAACTCATCTTGAACTTCCATGGAACAGTGCAGCAGGCAAGAATAGGAATGTGAAGTTGAGAGCAAGATAATGAATTAGAGAGCAAGATGATGAATTAAATAGCAAGCAACTAAATTCACAAGATCATGCTTGCAGACTGAAAGGGTGATCCATAAAATGGAAGCAATGGGACATGGTGTTGTTGGCTGGCCAGTATTTATTGCCCATTCCTAGTTCCGCTTGGAGGGCATTTCAGAGTCAACTACATTGCTTGGCTCTGGAGGCCAGACCAGGTAAAGGTAGCAGATTTCCTTCCCTATAGGACATTAGTGAACCAAATGGGTTTTTCTGAAATCAACTATGGTCATCAGTAGATTCTTAATTCAGATATCTTTTATTGAATTCAAATTCTACCATTTACTGTGGTGGGATTCGAACCCGGGTCTCCAGAACATTAGCTGAGCTTCTGGATTAATAGCCTCGTGATCATGTCACAAGGCCATCATCTCCCCTATTCCAATCAAAATATTTCTTATTTGGTGGAGTATTTAACAGTTGAACTAACATGGAAATGTTAACTGCCCCAAATTGAAACTTACAATTTGCTAAGTGATGTTCAATAGGTCAGCAGATTGCTATCCATTCTTTTATCGGTTAGGCAAGACTTTTACTTTTGGCCATGTTCTGAAAGCTTGCTGTCAAAACATAGCGATGTAATGCTGGGCCTAATCTCTCATCGACATTTAAATATTTTCTGCTCATCAAATTAAAGGTTATCATCCCTTGCAGATGAAAAAGGTTTCCAGTTTTTCCCCATTCAATATCAGCACTAAACCACTTCAAGAACAGCATATTAGATCAAATGCAGAAAAAAAAATCACTTCTGTTCCAATAATGTGTCTTAATCCTAAAAGTGAACATCAATTCCTGCCACATTGTTGAGATATATTTACATCAACCGTTCCTACGGTTCCTTTGAGTAGGACTCACTTAACTCTGAATTGATACCATTGAAAACTTGCATCCCAACTTTCTCTTGCCAACTTCAAGCAAATTCTACTTGAACTTCTTCTGAATTTAACAGCTGCTATTTTATTGCATCAGTGATGCCTAAATGTCAATTTCAGCATTTGGATATGCTGGCGAGAACCAAATTTGAAGGACTTAAATTTACAGATTTAAAAACATTGTGATTAAACATTTTGATGACTTTATCTATAATTACTACATTCACTGATGGAACATTTTTATAGATACCACAGCACTCATGAACTCCACATCTTTTATTTAATCATCATCTTGAGGATTTTTAAAAATTAATGTATGGGAAATGAGCGTCAATGGCTAGGCCATTGTCCATTTTTATTGCCCTTGAGAAGTTGGTGGTGGATTGACTACTTGAATTGCTGCTGTCCCTGTGGTGGAGGTACTCGATGGTATTGGTACGGAGGGCATTCCAGAATCTTGACTCAGTGACAGTGAAAGAATGGCAATATATCTCCAAGTCAGGAGGGTGATTTCGAGTGAAACCTCCAAGTGGTGGTGCTCTCATGTATCTACTACCCTTGTCCATCCAGATGATAGCAGCATGGGCTTGGAAGTTGAAAGTAAAAGTTTATTAATTAGTCACAAGTAAGGCTTACATTAACACTCAATGAAGTTACTGTGAAGGTGCTGCCTCATAAGTCTTGGTGAGTTCCTGTCGTGCATCTTGTACATGGTACACACAGCGGCCATTATTCACTGGTGGGCAGTCTTTGTAAAGTTAGGAGGTGAGTTACTCACTGCAGGATTCCTTGCCTCTGAAAACTCTTGCCACCACAATATATTTATATGGCTAGTTCAGTTTCTGGTCAATTGTAATCTCTATGGGATAGTAGGATATTCAGTGATAGTAATGCTATTCAATATCAAGGGATAATGGGTAAATTAATTCTTATTGGAGTTAATCATTGCCCTGGCATTTATGTGGTGTGAATGTTACCTGGCACATTGTCAGGACAAAACTGAATATTGTTTAGAACTGGCTGCATTTGGATATGGATTGCTTCATTATCTGAGGACTCATAAATAGTTCGGAACATTGTGGAATCATCACCAAACATCCCCACTTCTGACCTTATAATGGAAGGTAGGTCATTAATGAAGCAGCTGAAGATGGTTGGGCCTGGGACACTACCCTGAGGAACTCTTGCAGTGATGTCCTGAATTGAGATGATTAACCTCCAACCACTACAACCATCATTCATTTTGCCATATATCACTCCAACCAAAGAAGAGTTTTCCATTTGATTACTATTGATTCCAGTTTTACTAGGACTGCTTGATGTCACTGTTAGTTAAATGATGCCTTGATGTCAACAGCAGTTACTATAACATCACCTTTGGAATTCAACACTTTTGTCTATCTTAGAACCAAGGCTGTAATTAGGTCAAGTGCCAAGTGACCCTGACAGAACTCAAAGTGCACATCAATAAGTAGGTTATTGCAAAGCAAGTGCCACCTGATAGCATTGTTGATGACTCCTTCTATCACTTTACCAATGATTGAGGGTTGGCTGATGGGATGGTAATTGGAATTGACCGGGTTGAATTTGTATTTTTTTTTGTAACATATTGCAATGTCAAATTCAGACTGCATTGTGTTCTCACCCAATATCCACACATGCACAATTTCTAGCAGGTGTCACTGGGAAGAAAGATACAAAAATACTGGATGGTTTCCCTCTTCCTATACAGAGACAATAAGAAATCTCACAATGATATACATAAAGAGCAAGAGGGTAGCCAGGGAGAGGGTTGGCCCACCCAAGGACAGAGGACGGACTCTATGCGTGGAACCAGAGGAAATAGGCGAGGTTTTAAATGAGCACTTTGCATCAGTATTCACCAAAGAGAAGGATTTGGTAGATGATAAGTCTGGGAAAGGTTGTGTAGATAGTTTGAGTCATGCTGAGGTCAAAAAGGAGGAGATAATGGGATTCTTGAGAAATACTAAGGTAGACAAGTCCCCAGAACCTGACGGGATATACTGCAGAATACAGAAAGCAAGGAAGGAAATTGCTGGGGCCTTGAGAGAATTTTTGTATTCTCACTGGCTACAGGAGAGGTCACACTAAGAAGTCTCACAACAGCAGGTTAAAGTCCAACAGGTTTATCTGGTAGCAAAAGCCACTAGCTTTTGCTACCAAATAAACCTGTTGGATTTTAACCTGGTATTGTGAGACTTCTTACTGCGTTTACCCCAGTCCAACGCCGGCATCTCCACATCATGACTACAGCGGAGGTCCCAAAGGATTGGAAAATAGCCAATGTTGTTTGTTTGTTTAAGAAGGATTGCAAGAATAATCCAGGAAATTACCAGGAGCCTGATATTGGTGGTAGGGAAATTATTGGAGAAAATTCTTCAAGACATGATTTACTCCCACTTGGAAATAACTGGATGTATAGCGAAAGGCAACATGGTTTTGTGAAGGGGAGGTCGTGTCTCACTAACTTGATTGAAGTTTTTGAGGAAGTGACTAAGATGATTGATGAGGATAGGGCAGTGAATGTTGTCTGCATGGACTTCAGTAAGGCCTTTGACAAGGTCCGTCATGGCAGACTGGTGCAGAAGGTGAAACCGAATGGGATCAGAGGTGATACACAACTGGCTCAATCATAGAAGACAGAGGGAGCAGTGGAAGGGTGTGTTTCTGAATGGTGAGCTGTGACTAGTGGCTTTCCTCAGGGATCTTTGCTGTTTGTAATACATATAAATGATTTGGAAGAAAATGTAACTGGTTTTATTAGCAAGTTTGCAGTCAACACAAAGGTTGGTGGATTTGCAGATAGTGATGAGGACCATCAGAGGATACAGCAGGATTTAGATCAGTTGGAGACTTGGGTGGAGAGATGGCAGATGGAGTTTAATCTGCACAAATGTGAGCTAATGCATTTTGGAAGGTCTAAAAAAGATAGGAAGTGGACAGTAAATGACAGAACACTTAAAGGTATTAAAAGGCAAAAGGATATGGGTATACAGGTACACAGTGATAGTCAGTGGAAGCGGCAACGCAGGTGGAGAAGGTAGTCAAGAAGGTATACGGCATTCTTGCATTCATCAGCCAGGGCACTGAGTTGAAAAACTGACAACTTATGTTGCAGCTTTATAGAACCTAGTTTAGACCACACTTGGCTGGGCCGAGAGGTGGCAAATGGAGTTTAATGTGGAAAAGTGTGAGGTAATTCACTTTGGCAGGAATAACAAATGTGTAGAGTATAGGGCTAATGGTAGGACTCTTAATAGTGTTGATGAACAGAGGGATCTTGGTGTATGTGTGCATAGATCCCTGAAAGTTGGCAATCAAGTCGATAAGGTTGTTAAGAAGGCATACGGAGTCTTAGCTTTTATTGGTAGGGGGATTGAATTTCGGAGCCGCAACGTCATGTTGCAACTGTACAAAACTCTAGTGCGGCCGCACTTGGAGTATTGTGTGCAGTTCTGGTCCCCGCATTATAAGAAAGATGTGGAGGCATTGGAGAGGGTACAGAGGAGGTTTACCAGGATGTTGCCTGGTATGGAGGGCAGGTCTTATGAAGAGAGGCTGAGGGATTTGAGGTTGTTTTCGTTAGAAAGAAGGCGGCTAAGAGGAGACCTTATTGAAACATATAAGATGATTAGAGGTTTAGATAGGGTGGACAGTGATAGCCTTTTTCCTAGGATGGAGAAAGCTAGCACGAGGGGACATAGCTTTAAATTAAAGGGTGGTGGTTTTAGGACAGATGTCAGAGGTAGGTTCTTTACCTAGAGGGTGGTAAGGGTATGGAATGCCTTGCCTGCGTCAGTTGTAGATGCGCCAAGTTTGGTGGCGTTTAAGAGGTTAGTAGATAAGTTTGTGGATGAAAAGGAAATGGTTTAGGTTAGAGGGTCACTGCTTGTTCCTAATTGGTCGGCGCAACATCGAGGGCCGAAGGATCTGTTCTGCGCTGTAATGTTCTATGTTCTATAGTGCTCAATTCTGGTCGCCAAACTACCAGAAAAATGTTGAGGCTTTGGAGAGAGTACAGAAAAGATTTACCAGGATGTTACCTGGCATGGAGGGCATTAGCTATGAGGAGAGGTTGGAGGAACTTGATTTGTTCTTACTGGAATGACGGAGGTTGAGGATTGACCTGATAGAAGTCTACAACGTTATGAGGGGTATGGACTGAGTGGATAGTCAGAAGATTTTTTTTCCAGGGTGGAAGGGTCAATTACTAGGGGACGTAGGTTTAAGGGACAAGGTTAAAAGGTGTATGAAGCAAGTTTTTTTTTACACAGATGGTGGGTGAGTGGAACTCGCTGCTAGTGGAAACAGATATGATGTGACTTTTAAGAAGTGTCAGAACAAATACATTAATAGGATGGGAACAGAGAGATGTGATCCCCGGAAGAGTAGGGAGTTTTAGTTCACATGGACAGTCAGTGGAGGCTTGGAGGGCCAAAGGGTCTGTTCCTGTGCAATAATTTTCTTTGTTCTTTTTTCTCATCTATTGAAGGTGGCTCCACTCACTTGATGAAGGAGCAGCGCTCCAAAACTCATGATTTCAAATAAATTTGCTGGACTTTAACCTGCTGTTGTGAGACTTCTTACTGTGCTTGCCCCAATTCAACGCTAGCATCTCCTCATCATATACAGAAATATGAAGAAAAACAACAGCCCCACCAGCACAGTGACAGAGTCCAATTAATTCCATCAGTACCACAGCATGTCATTTGTTATTCCACTGAGCATCAAGGAAACTGCAAATAGGAGAACGATGCACAGATCATTACTGTAGCAGTACAGCACACAATATATCTAGCTAATTTCCACATGTGAGAAACCGAAGAACGTAGAATGTCAAATAAATTAAACTAAAAAAATTAAACTGTCTACTTTAGATTGAAGCAATGAACTGATTAACAAAGGAGGGAATATAGAAACTTAAAGAGTTTCTGCATTTGATAGAGATCTTATGAGCAGTCCCAAAATTATTCCAACTCGTGATACTTTTCAGATGAGAAATTTTCTTTGATTAGGAGCTATTCAATTTCCTCTGTTTTAACAAGGTGAATGTGTTCATGAGGGACAGCGATATTTAGCTATAAACGAAGCAGAGGCATTTTCACAAAATTAGCAAGGTTCAAACTTAACACAAAGGATTTTGAAGAAAAAACTCAAATGCTTCTGAAACAGTATGAGGTCAAAGTATGTTAAAATTGTTTGTATATATTTGAAGGCTGGTCAAATTTGACCCATGTGCTGTCATTAAAGGATTTTGTTTATGCTTGAATTATTGGAAATAAAAATTATATAAAAAATTAAATACATTATCACAACACAAATTCCTTACACTTAGTGAAATGCACATGTTTGCAGCCTTTATGGAGTGGTTCAAGGATTTGTTTTATGTTCATTCACATCATGTCTGGATGAAGGAAAAAACATTACGAATTATCATCACTTTAAAATAATTAATTTTAGTTTGAGATTTGTAATTGTATCAGTAGGTTTTAACGTAGGACATCTGTTCTCAAATTGTCTGATAATATTAGTTCAAGCAAATGAGGTGGATTCCAAAGTTGACAATTGCATTCAAGAGTTGCAGATCAAGAATATATCAAAGCACATGAGGTAACAAAACCTCATCCAGACAACTTTTATCTTATAACAGTAAGGAGCTATTCATGACACTGCTTCAAGTACCGTCTATCACAGAAAGCTCAATGACATCACTACAGAAATAAGGCTCGCACACACATCTTGCCAATTTTCTATGTAAATGTGTGGTTTATCACCCAGATTCAAACTTAAATCATATGAGTAAATTATTGTAATCGGGCAATTTGAGGAAGATGTCCCCTGTTAAAACGTAATGATGCAATTATAAATTTCAAAGTGATAGTAATTGTTAGCAGCAATAAACTATTTTACAGTGATGATCATTTGTAATGTTGCTCGTTCAGACATGCTGGAACTTAAAATAAATCCTGGCAGCACTTCATAAAGGTCTTAAATATGTACATTTCACTGAGCAAATTCCATCCAGATTTCAAATAAGCAAACAGATGTACTTTTGTGAAATGTCTTTTTTATGTGCATATAAAATGAATATCAAGCATATCTATCCGGAATCCTGTGAATTAGAGCTGTATAGGAATAATCCACTGGGTGGTGCAAGTCATTCATTCTAAGCTGTCTACTTTAGATTGAAGCAATGAACTGATTAACGAAGATGACTAATTTTTCTTTAAATCTCTGTATCCTCATGTGAATTCTGCAGTACTGTCAATAATTAATAAAACATTGCTTTCACTTAACAGTGCAATTTACCAGTAGCAAGTATTCTTTCATTTGCTAGTCTGTGCATACTGTAATATTATGAACAATTAATTGATTTGCTTTTGACACATAATTGAGCAACTATGCATGACTCTGTATTTTGTTGCAAAACTATGCAAACATAGCACAGCACAAAGAAAAATTAATCTGTTGGATAGTATAGTTCTTTTCATAAATCTATAGATCTAAGGAGATTTTAACCCACCATAGCCAAGTGCTTTCTTCGCAGTGTGGAAGTAGAAATGAACACTCCCAGAGCAATTTTAACAATGAACAATCCAGTATATCAGTCATTGGGCAGAAAGAAATAAACTTAAAGTTAAGTTTATTTATTATTTTGTTTATTAGTGTCACAAGTAGGCTTAAATTAACACTGCAACAAAGTTACTATGAAAATGCCCTAGTTGTCACACTCCGGCGCCTGTTCGGGTACACTGCTGGAGAATTTAGCATGGTCAATGTACCCTAACCTGGTTATCTTTTGGACTGTGGGAAGAAACCAGAGGAAACCCACCCAAAAGACATGAGGTAAACATGCAAACTCTATGCAGACTGTAACCCAAGTTGGGAACTGAACCTGGATCCCAGGCATGGTGAGGCAGCAGTGTTAACCACTGTGCCACAGAACCTTCATTCATTACTACCCACAGAAAACTGTCACTTCCAAAAGGCAAAGATAATCACTTCCATTTTGTCTCTCCACACCTTAATATCATTGCTCTTATGAAATTTTATTTTTATAGAATTGAAATTTTGAACAGTGTATGATCTCACTTTGGTTTGCATTAACACAGGTTCCACTGTGCTTTTGCAGTGTACATTCACAGGAATTATCTAGATACTATAAAAAACAGCAAATATCAATGGGTGCTCAAACACCAAAGACCTGCAAGGCAAAACAACAGAGCATTTCCATTCCTGTTTTACATCAAAATACTTGAATAAAAAAAGGATTTTTAGGGGTCTGTTGATATTGTCCTTCTGCAGTTAATTTGATTATATCTTGTTTCAGTGGAAGTGATGGCAATATCAAATGAACTGGTCAGCAACAGCGACTGAGCTCCACAGCACTAGGGAACTGAATTAACCAGCAGTGCCAAGATGACAAAACTATTTAATGATTTTATCTATTGATGTTAATTTATTTCTCTCATGCTGTCAGATTGAGTAACTTTTCGACACCAGTTCTCTATGAGAAGTCTGCAGCAAATCAATGGAGAACAATAAATCAATGGTTAGACATGTCAGGTCCACAAGCCTTCCTCAAAACAGAAAGATCTCAGATCTGAAACATCTGGAATAATCTGAAACCCCAAAGATTGATGGGCGTGGGTTTGGATGAGAAGTTAAATTGACAAAAATTCTATATTAAACCCAAGTTCACTCAAACCAGTGGACCAGTCAATGAATCATTTTAAAGAGATCGAGTGCCTTAGTTGTTTTGATTGCATTTACCTAACTTCGAGAAACCCAGCAGGTTAAAAAAATGGGGAGAATGGCAAGAATCATAACATAATTCAGATGGGCCAGGAAGAAACAAGCTTTCTCCTGAAGCTAACCCTGTAAAATATCACATACCACCGCCCACAATATCTCTCTGCAATCAGCAACACTCCCCTGCACATCCCATTCACGTAACATCTCAGGATCTGCCAATGTCCCTGACCCCACCATGCCAAATACCCACTCCTCTCTAAAGCACACTCCGAAAAACAATGGGCCATCTACTCGCTGAACTCTGCTTCTCTGCAAGTAAGAATTAATAATGGAATTTGGAGATATTTCCATTTTTGTTTTCTGGTTTCCACCATCTGCAGTATTTTGCTTTTTCTGTAGTACTATTTAATTCACTGCCACTTCCTACAATGCCTTTCGTAAAGGAGCTCAGTTTCATACTTTGATGTAATTTTTGCTTTTTTCTTTTGTCCAGTCCACAGTCATTGATATATCTTCCTTATCTTCTGTTTGATCATCGGAACAGAAATGGGCCATTTAGTTCCTGCAATCTGTTCCACTATTTATCTAGATGATAGGTGATCTGTATCTTAACTCTTTTTGCATACTTTGCTTCTGTAAACTTTTACTCTTGCCTAACATAATTCTGTCTGTATTGAAATTTCAGTTGGCCCCAATTCCTGACAGCTTCTTGAGTGTCAGTTCTAGATCTCCATTTCCATTATTGTATGAAGAAGTACGTCCTTGCGTTATGTCAGAGGAGCCTTGCTCAAATTTTAAGATTGCGTCCTTTTTCTTAGACTCCCCGGCACAAATAATGACCTTCTCCCTATGTAACAACAGAGGAAATGGTTTCTTTCCATTTATCCAGATCAACATTTTTATCATTATCTTAACATTTCAATTACGTCACCCCTTAAAAATCCTCTACTCAAGGAAGTATAAATATCAGGTGAGATTTTGCAACCTTCAAGCCACATTTTTCCTGTTAGTGGGGGGTTGTGCATTGTTCATTAGCAGTGCGATTCTCTGGTCCTGTCACTGTCAATGGAAATTCCTACTGAGTTTATCCCATGTCGTGGGCAACCTCTAGGTGGGTGTGCACTGCTGATGGGACCACAGAATCCCGTGACATGAATGGCTGGAGAATTTCGGCCATCATCTTTTCAGCCTGTCCTCATAACTTAACTCTTTTAGCTCAGTATAAGCAATGGTGAATCTGCGCTGTGCCAACTGCTTTCTCTTTCAGCTTTCCCTACTTTACTTGGAGTCACCACAATGTTGGTCAATTGCTCTTAGCCATTTCCTCCTGAGAGTCACCTATTGGTCTTCCAATCACGCTGGGTTTAAGCCTCCCACCACCACATCTTTCCATCTCACTTGATGAAGGGGCAAATAAACCTGTTGGACTTTAACCTAGTGTTGTGAGACTTCTTACTGTGCCCACACCAGTCCAACACCAGCATCTTCAATTCATCTTTCCATTTGGTCTTAGGTCTTCCTCTTTTTCTTCTTTTTGACAGCTCAATCTACATCATTCTCCTCACCACTTTTCCTCACTCTCCTCTCAGAGTACTATAACATTTCAGTCTCTTCTCACCTATTTTGATTATCCCACAATCTTCACTGAACCCGGTTTCTGATTTTGTCTTTTCTCATTCCTCCACAAAGCTATCACATAATCAGCATCTTGTTATTGTTGTTTCTCTCGGTTTTTTTTGTACTGTGTAACAAGGCCAATCTCAATTGTTTTGCAGATTCTTCCAGTTTTAGCAGCATTCCTCTATAATATGACATTCCGCTGCACTTTTCCCAATTGCTCCAACCCGAGCTGATCCATTGCTTAATTTACATTATCCATGCTTTTATCTTCTGCTGTCATTGACCCCAGCTGCTTGAAACTATGCACTTTCTCCAACTCTTTGTCCATAATCTTTGCACTGTCTGGCCGGCCAATGCCCCATTCCTGAGCAGCAGTGCCTAGAACCAAACACAATACTCCTGATGGGAGCTAACCTATGTTTTATGTGCCAAATCTCTCTCATCATGTCATTGCCAATGCTCACTTTCACAGTCAAACCTGGTGGATCTGCATCCAACTCCACCTCATTCCATCCAATCTTATTTCAGGTCTGTTGAGCATTTCCAGCTTTTTATGTTTTACTTTTCAGATTTTCAGCATGTGTAGCATGTTTTCTTCATAAATAAAAATGTTCATATCCAAATAAATGGAGAAAGTAAGATGATGATATAAAACTATTATCCTTAGCAGCACCAAGTTTTGAACAGTAAAGTTTCTTCTCCAACTTGACCATTTGTAATGCATCTTGACTGAAATCTTGTACTGTACAAAATATATCCAATAATGCAAACATACCATACTCATACACATTGCCTGTTTCAACTTTAGATCTATCTAGGTTTATCTAACACAAATATGCAATATATTTGTTTCCTTGCCTCAATATTAATAACATAGTGGCCCAAAAAAACATTTTACATAACACTGTAAATGAATGACATGGCAGCAGACACATGGGAACACCACTACCTGGAGATTGCCCTCCAAGTCTCTAAACATCCTGACTTGGAAATATATCATTCCTTTACTGTCACAGGGCCTGAAACCTGGAATGCTCTTCCTAACAACACCTACACCGAGGGATGGTTCAAGAAGGCAGTTCACCACCACCTTGTCATGAGCAACTAGGGATGGGCAATAAATGCTATCCAAGTCAGCAACACCCATATCCCATAAATATTTTTTTAAAAACATATAAAACATCAAGTTTTCTATTGTCCCACCTCTAGTACAATTCGTCCTTGGTGCATTATTAACATATGCTCTCAAGTTAGCTGTGGCTTAGTGAGTAACACTTCCACTTCTGAATCAGCTGAGAGTTAAGAGTTCAGGTTCCAATGCAGAGAATTTAAGCAATAAAATTTAAGCTGTCAGTCCAGTATATTATTGAGGAGATGTTACATGATTGGAGGAGGCATCTTTTACAAGAGATGGTAAATTGAGAGATACTATCTGCTCTCTTGGGTGGATGTAAACGATTCTATGACACTACTGTGGAGAAGTGGAATTATCTCCTGTGCACTGACTAATATTTGTCCCTCAATCAACATAGATTATCTGGTCATTATCACATTGTTCTTCTGGGAGCTTGCTCTGCACACACTGGCTGCCATTTTTCCTACATTAAAATATTGAATATTCTTCAAAACTAGTCTGGTTGGTTTTGAAAGGCACTATATGAATTAAATTATTATTCATCTAACAGATAAATCGGGCTTATAATTTGAAATGTGAAAAAAAATGCTCCAACTCACTGTTGGCTATAATACTCTTGTTAAATTAAACTATCCATACATTCTAATGGATGCCTGGCTGATATCCAATAAATAAATTACTGAGAGTATTAATGAAATGTTCTCTTAACATTTTCAGATACTGTTTAGGCTTTCTGATCATTTCTATTGTTGATTAAACAGGGTACTTGAGGAATTTATTTTTTATTTTATAATTTTATTCCTGTAGAAAAATACAGCAAGAATGTATTAAACAAAGCTAAGAAGTACTGCCTTTACAGGCATAAATGATAGTGACATTAGTGGTTCTTTCTCTCCCAGACAGTTGAGCACAGTCTATGATTGAGGGGGATGGCAAAGAAGCTAATCACACACCTGTCTAATGCAATTCCTTAACAACTTAGCTGCTTTAGACTGGCAGAGAGTGATTCAACTACAATAACTTGCATTTATAAAATGTCTTTCAACTGGAGAAGATCGCAACATGAAGTGTAACAATTAGTTAGGATGGACACTGAGTCTCCGAAAGAAATGCTAGGCTGGCCAGAAGCTTGGTAAAAGGTACTAATTCTAAGAAAAGCCTAAAAGGATATGAGAGAGCTGGAAACTTAGAGCTATTTAGGAACAGGATTCTAGTCTGTGTGGCCCATCCAATCAAAAATATATCAGCTTACAATGGGGCAATGCAGGGTGAGGGCTGAGGGGATTCAAAGAAAATGTACACAAACTGGACTCAGAAAAGTTAGTTATTTATTAGTCACAAGTAGACTTACAATAATACTTCAATGAAGTTACTGTGAAAATCCCCAAGTCTCCACATTCTGTACATTGAGGGAGAATTTAGCATGGCCAATGCACTTAACCAACATGTCTTTTGGACCATGGGAGAAAACTGGAGTACATGAAGGAAACCAACAGTTTGGGGGACTGGGTGAAGATATTATTATTCAGCAACACAGAACTAATAGTTTGTACTCTGATCCTCTGCAAAGCAGCCAAGAATGAGAAAAAAATAATTTGGATATTATTTGGAATTCATCATGTTGCATTGTTAATTACACACATCCCAAACACTATTTATGGAACATAGAAACACATCTCATCAAAATAAAACAAAGACAATAATGCACAAAGAATAACAGTCAATAGGGATATGATAAAAAAATTGTTATATCAACAGAGTTTGGATTAAAATAAGACCAACAAAAAAGCTTCAATGATCTACAACAGCAACCCAAAGCATCTTCAAGTACCTGAGGCTTACATAATGCATGACCTCATGTACCCTCAATCAAGGGCAGTTGTAGCAGAAGTCTATGATGCAAAAGGACCCGCAATTAAAATGAAATCGTAATATTACATAGATGAAAAACAGTAACACTGCAGAAAAAACACCCACCTGAGAAACTGACATTTGTAATGCTTTAACCTCATTAACCCAGTAAAAATAGAATGGTTACAGCACAGGAGGCCATTCAGCCCATGATAGATGTTCATGATAGATATTTTCAACTGCAACTCAGCCTGTCCAGCTGCTCAAAATGTTCACTGTAGCTCTGCAAGCTTTTTCTCTTTGGATGGGTCTCCAATTTTCTTTTAAAATCCTCGCTTGAATTTGCCCCAGAAACACACTCAGACCGTGCATTCCGGATCCGAACTGCCTGCTGTGTACAAATAGTTTTTCCTCATGTCACCATTGGTTCTTTTGCCATTCACTGCATATCAGTATCCTCTTGTTCTTGACTTTTGCATCAATGTGAGCAGTTTTTCCCAATCTGTTCAGTCTAGAGTGCTCATGACTTAGAACACCTTTTATCAAATTTTCTCTTAATCTTCTCTTTTCCAGGGACATCAGTTCCAGTTTCTCCAATTTATCCACATAACTGAAGTTCTGCAATAGCAGAATCATTCACCCTCTTTGATGTCTTCACACTCTTCCCTAAAGTGTGGGAATCAATATTGGACTTACTAATCCAATTTCACAGTAACTTCATTGTAATGCTAATGTAAGCATTACTTGTGACTAATAAATAAACTTTATTTTTAATCGAATTGAGGCTGAACCAGTGATTTATAAATTTTCATCATCACTTTTGTGTGCTTATTAATTGTTTTTTCAACCTGCCATGCCATCATCAATAATTTGTGTACATGTTACACCAAGACTCTTTAGTTTTGCACCTTTATATTAACTCTTCTCACTTTTTAATCAAAAATGTACCACTTCATACTTCTCTGCTTTAAGTTTCATCTGTCATGTGTCTATGTCATCAATTTATGCCTTCTTGAGTCCATCACTATTTTCCTCAGTTCACAATAATGCCAAACAAGACAAACTCCAGACTTCATTACAGCTTTTGTCCAAACATGAGAACAAATGCTGAATTTGGAGGTGAAATGAGAGTAATTGCTCTTAGCATTAAGGCAACATTTGGCTGAGTGTGGCATATGTAGCCTCAGCAATGGAAGTTAATGGAAACTGAGAAAACACTATACTGCATGTAGTCATTCGTAGATCAAAGGACAATGGTTGTAGTCATTGGATATTATTCAATTTAGCCCCAGGACATCGTTCCAGGAATTCCTCATGGTAGTGCCCTATGATCAAACACCTTCAGCAGCTTCATCAATTACCTTTTCACCAATATCAAGTCAGAAGTCCATTGATGATTGCACAGTGTTCAGTTTCTACAATTTTATTCTTACTTCCCTTGATCTGTTCTTGAGGACATAATCAAATTTAAGTATAGCCAGCCTGTCTAACATCTCCTTATAATTAATATTAAGTCCATCCAGTATCCCATCTACCACCTCTTTCATTATGACTTTGGAAACAGTGTTTTCTTTGATAAAAACAGATACAGCGTATTCAGTTGGTACTTCAGCAATACGCTCTGCCGTTGTGCATAGATCTTCTTTTTGGTGCCTCATCAGCCCCATTCCTTCTTTTACCAGTCCTTTACCAATTATATGCTTATGGAAGATTTATGAATTCACTAAATCTGCCCATATCTTTCCTGAACACCTGTAATTGTTGTGCCAACAATTGTCTGCATTGCATGTAATAGCTAAATATACTGTGATACACACACGACAGTACTGAATCTTTCTCCCGGATATATATAACATGACCGACAATGCATCGAAAAACTTCAAAATTTATCTTGGTTATAAGCTGCTTGGAATTTGTTACTCATTTTGCTGTCATATGAAGCTTTGCATTCATTTATAAAATGAAAGCTTTAAAGGGACAGTTGCACCAAAAATGGAGTGCACATGCCTTTCTCAGTATTGTAAATTATGAGTGTTTCACTTCTTACTTTCTTCCACCCAAAAATGCTTCACTTTACATATTTTGTCTTTCTTTACTGGTAGTGTTTGACATTTCGACTAACATAATACAAAATAAATGCTGAGCTGAGCACTGTGCTAATAAACATTGTGGTTAAAGTAAGAAATAATATTACACTGCATGACTGACATTTGAGGGGTTCTGTATCAGTGTATATCAGACTCATGTTATCTATATGAAAATAAAATGGGGTTTTAAATGTTTTTAATTTAGATGCAAATTTAATTAATTTCTCTGCAATGTGATAACAAGGCTTTGAGCCCTTTAAATTACTTGTTACAATGAATGCTGACCAAGGTAGTGAGCTCTTGGGGAAGCCAGCTATCACAAACTGCATGATATCAGAAAATGGTTCAGGGTTGAATTACTGTTCGAAAGTGAACTGAGAAGTATTTGAATCAATGAAGACTAGATACGAGTGACAATACGCTGAAATGTTACTTTTGTAAAATGGCAATCACAAGTGCTTGAACAGGTCAAAATAAAAAAGGCAGCTCAGCTAATGAAATTATGCCACTTTTACAGAAGTCGATTTTTGACTCAGTTTCAAGAGTCAACTGTGTATAATAACATAATAAAATAAACAATAATTTTTAAAAAGAAAATACAGCATTTTATAACCTGCATGAATAAAAGCTTCTCCAACCAAGTGGACAAAACAAAATCAATATTAAAAGAGGAATGATGGTTGCACAGAGAGCTTATTCAATCTTGAACTTTTTCTGCCATAAGGTTTTACCCAGGGAAGTACTCAACAGTGACAGCTGTATGAAGCTTTTGTGGTTTAGCATCTCTTTTTCCAGTCAGAACATTAGCCAGGCTTAATGAAATTGCTCACAAGTAGAAGTCCTATTTACCTATAAATTAATGTTCAGGATATAAGGGACAAGCAAGGCCAGCCTTATTTCCCAGCTTAACAATAGAGTGGTTCATTAGGGCATGTCAGAAGGAAGTTTAGAGTCAACTGCATTGAATTGAGACTAGATACATCAGCTGAAATAAGGCAAGGATGCAAGTTTCCTCCCCCAAAAGATATCAATGAACCAATTGGGTTATTACAACAATCTGCCAATTCTGGTACTTTTACTTAAACAATTCAAATTCTCAAGTAGCCATGACAGGATCTGAGTTTATAATATCATCACTGTTTACACTGATGCAAATTATTATAACCCTATGCTGTTGCAAAATTGAAAGGGTAGCTTAAAGGGTCAATCTACAGTCTAGAGACGTTAGAACACTTAGTGGTCTTGAGCTTCGCATGGATTAAGTATACTGGACGTTGATTTTGTTATCTGCCAAAGCAAATTGCTGCAGTGCATCTTGAGGATAGAATATATAGCAGGCTTGGTGCACCAGTTGATGGAATGAGTGAATATGTAAGATGCAAAGAGTTACTAATCAAGTGGACTGTTTTGTTTTGGATAGTGTTCAGATTTGTGAGCATTATTGGGAGTTAGCATCATAAAATCCCTACAGTGCAGAAGGAGGCTATTTGGTCCATCGAGTCTGCACCAATCACAAATCCCACCCAGACTCTATCCCCATATTCTCACATATTTACCCTGCTCATCTCTCTGGCACTGAAGGTCAATGTAGCATGGCCAATCCACCTAACCTGCACATCTTTGAATTGTGGGAGGAAACTGGAGCATCCAAAGGAAACTCATGCAGACATGGGGCGAATGTGCAATTCCACATAGATAGTGACCCAAGCCAGGAATCAAACCCGGGTCCTTGGCGCTGTGAGGCAGCGATGCTAACCCCTGTGCCAAATCCAGGAAAATGGTTGAATTCCATCACCTGATTTGCGATTTATAGATGACTAATGCACCAAGGAAGAGCCTCTGACCTTGATTTTATCCAGTTAGGTTTTTTTTTGTCGAAAGTGACTCATTCAAGATGCTGATAGGGGAGGATTATTTATTTATGTTTATTTAGCATGCGCATACTTCCAGAGCCAAGCAATGGTCTTGTCAGTACTTAAATGGAGTTCTTTAGGGCTGTCTTCAAGTTGAGTCAGTGGATGTTCCTCATCAATGCAAGTCATTGTGTGCGCTACAGTTGCAACTTGGATGGTCTTGGCAACTCCACTGTTTTTGGATGGCTGCACAGAGGCCTTGGCCAGTCTGAAAACAGTTTAAAAGGGCCCATTATCATTGAAGGAGTTTAATGCCAGGTGGACTCACAGTAGTTCCATTATCATTGCCCTATCGAATGGTAATGGAACCTTTAAAATATGCCAGGATCCATAACGTCACCAAAAATAGTTCTTCCTCGAGCCATCGGTGCACCAAGTTTCATTGGAATCTACGTACTGTTCACAAACAGACTAACAAATAAGTAAAAACGTTGGCTCTGCCATCTTTAGTAGCAAGGGTAATTATCAGCCCCTTTTACTGAGACTATTCTAGATTCCTCAGCTAGGGGAAATAATCTCAGTGTTTGGCCCCTTTAGAAAACTGTTTCAGTTAAATCACCTCTTAGTTGTCTAAACCCCAGAGATTATAGGCCTGATTTACTCAACCTATTAGAGGACAACTTTCTCATCCCAGGACCCAAATTAGTGAACTTTTGCCGTACTGCCTTAAAGGCAAGTATCGCATTGTTAAATACGGAGACAAAAAGTGTGCACAGTTCTTACAGTGTGGCCTCACAAAAACCCTATATAATTATAGCAAGACAGAATTATTGAGTAACTTAGTTAGGAGACAAACAATCCAGAATTACTTTAATTAGTTTAACAGCAAGCATTTCCAGAAGACAAATATACATTTATTCACACAATCGTGCTGTTTTTTCAGTCAAACTAATCAAAGCATTTAATTCATATAAATACACACTAGACAGTAATAACAAAATGTTCCAATGAACTGATGAAATACTGAAACTGCTAATAATAGTGTCTATATGCAATATTAGAATATGTCATCAGCATTCATATATCTTACTGTCTAATTTATGATCTTCTGTAAAATCACATAACATGCCTATTATCACATTACTGAA
This sequence comes from Sphyrna mokarran, assembly GCA_024679065.1. Taxonomy (NCBI): domain Eukaryota; kingdom Metazoa; phylum Chordata; class Chondrichthyes; order Carcharhiniformes; family Carcharhinidae; genus Sphyrna; species Sphyrna mokarran. Next base: position 35,311,016 of record JAGIQG010000005.1, on the reverse strand, counting down.
AAGTATGGTAAATCCAAAGGATGTTTCAGGTCACTCAAAAATAATAAATGTTTCCTTCGCTTTGTAATAACAATGATAAACTAAAGTCTACAGTAATGATTAAGGGACTGAATCTTCTTATGCAGAGAAAGATTGTGCAGAGTGCCACAATGATTTAAACTGATGCTCTTTCAAATCTAACTCAGACAGATAGCTTGGTAATCAACTCTTTTTTCAACTTGTAAAGATCCCACGTAAAACTCATTTGGACAACATAAATCCAGCAATGTGGTTGACAGCACACAACTATTGAAACATATAATGGAGCAGGAATCCTTCGCTTCTGCCAATTAAGAAGATGATGGTGAATCTGTATTTCAACTTCATTTAGTCTTTGCTACATATCTCTTGATAGCTTTGACTTAATGAAAATCTATTCATCTTAGTCTTGAAAATCTCCAACTAGCCCAGTATCCAGAGGTCTTTGGCAGAATAAAGTTCCAGATTTTCACTAGCTTATGTATGAAAAATTACTTCCCGACTTCAAGTCCAAATGGGCTAGCTCTAAATAAATATTTTTAACTGAACATAGTCCACTATTGTAAGCAGAGGATTGGATTATGTGAGCAAAGCAAACCAATTATAAAGAACGAGTTGGGTATCTATGTAATGCAAAACTTAGGTTGAAATTATCAAAATTGTTAGAAAAGATAGGGGATGAGAATGTATTACAACCTCTGTAGAGACTGACATTTAAACAGAAATTTAAACTTACAGATCATAGCTGAAAGAATGGTAAGCATAATTTCATATTTTGAAACTTTTCCTGTAATAAATAACTAAAAGATTAATACGTGTACTTTAAAATAGAGAAAGAAAAACAATCTCCTTTTATTCTTATCATACATTACACTCCCCAAAGAATGATATTCTTCATAGCAAGCAGTTCACAGTTGCTCCTGGCTTCCAACGGATTCCTCTATCCCTGCTTCATCGAGTGATAACTTTAAGTGATCATTTCCAGATGCTTTCATTAGTTTTTCGTGACTTCTTTAAATCCATCATCAGCAGTAAAGCTTGTTCCAATGATTCTTCTTCCACTGGGCAATGCCAGGATGAGTCTCCAGGAATCCCTGGATAACTGCAGGATTCTTCTCTTCGTCGAAACACTTTCTTCCTCCATGTCCTGCTGTATAAGTCAAGCAGAGCTTCATTCTGCTGACCACATATAACAATGGCTGTCTATGATATTGATAGATAGGTGGGAAAGCCTGTAACCTGAACTCATAAAATGGCTTCCACTGCCCCCTTCCCTTTGGCAATGTGAAACATATTAACTTTACATCCAGGTAGAAACGAAAATTACTACTGATCCCAAATACCATTCATCTTCTAAGTAAATGGACAGATTACAGCACAACCATTTACAATACTTCAACACCTTTCTGGGACTTCTTTTTATCTCTAACAATCAAAACACCCAGGCTTACTATCAGGCAGACTTCAGTGTAGGTCATTACTTCCTTCATTCACCCTAAATTTAAAGCCACAGTTCCAGAGTATATGATAATCTTACAAACCTCAAATAATACGAGGTAAGCTAAACAAGGACATGCATTTATTTTGATAGCACCATGTTCACTTTGCAATGATAAAGTTGTATTTGATAGCTCGGAGGTTTAATTGCTGTTATAATTAGCATTTGTTTTAGTATTAGGAATTGCAGTATGTAAAATACAGAATTTGCACCTGGAACATAAAATACTTTGGAAGCGCTGGTAGTCTGAAGATTCAAATATTCTCAGAAGTATCAGCTTCTGCTTTTCTTGCAGTAGAAAATGTATAATGCTTGGGAGACTCTTTCAAGCTGTCAATTCAAGTCTCAAGTTGAAATGATGCCCCAGTAACTTCCATCAGTGAGAAGTGCCGAGTGAATCATCTCAGCCTCCTCCTGAGATTTCCCCCATCGCAGCTGCCAATGCTCAGCCAATTCAACTCACTCTATTATATCTCAGAAATCCAGGTGAAGGATGGACTGAAGCCAATCTTTACACAAAGTTATATGTATTCATTTACACAGATACTTGTACCTCCTAACAAACCACCATATTTCAGACTGCTCCTGCTATTTGGAGTAAGCACTAATGAATCCTCAATTAATGACCATAACCTACATACACAATTAAATACAATTAATATACAATTGCACTCTACATGATGTCAAGGACCAGCTGAACAAACTGGATGCAAAAAGATCAATACTCTGGCTGGAATGCTGAAGACATGTGGTACAGAATTAGCCATGCTTCTAACCAAACTGTCCTTATGGCTACAACATTGGCATCCACTCAGTAAAGTGGAAAAATGCTCTGTATGTTCTTTCGCAAAAATGCAAGACAAATCTAAAACAGCCAACTACTGTCCTATCAGTGTACCCTAAATCACCAGCAAAGTCATGGGAAGTCTAATCTATAGTACTAACAAGTGTCATTTAATCACCAATAACCTGCTCATTGTTGCTCAATTTGACTTCAACTATAACCAGTCAGCTCCAGGCCTAATACAGCCATAGTCCAAGCATTGACAAAAGAACTGAATTCCAGAATTTGAGGTGAGTACTTGCCCTTGACATCAAGATACTATTTCACCTAGTGAAGCATCAAGCAGCTTTAGTAAAGCGAAAGTCAATGGGAATGGGGAGAAAATTTTCCAAGGCTGAAGTCATACTCTACACAAAGGAAGATGATCGTAGTTGCTGAACCCAAATGACCAGTTCCAGAACACTTCTACATGAAATCATCATGGCAGTGTCTTATGTCCAATCATCTGTAACTGTTTCATCACTGACATTCTGGGTGTTATAAGTTCAGAAATGGGAATGTTCACTGATGATTGCAGCATTGAGTTCCATTTACAACTCCTAAGATTAGGAAGCAGTCCATTCAACAGGACCTGGCCAACATTCAGACTTAAAGTAGGCAAATAACAATCACAACACGTAAGTGCAAACAATTATGATCACCAAGAGCAAGTTTAACTACCTCCCCTTGATATGAAGTAGCATTGACACCATTAATCTGTGAGATTACTATTGACCTGAAACCTAATTAGATCAGCTATGTAAATACTGTGATTACACAAAAAGGTTAGAAAGTGGGAATTATTTGGTGAGTAACTCACTTCTGGACTCCTGAAAGCCTTTCCACACCTTCAAGGCACAAGTCAAGAATGTGTTGGAATACTCTCCATTTGCCTATGAATGCAATTCCATCAAGACGCTCAACACCATTCAAGATGAAGCAGTCAGCTTGGTCAGCACTCCTCCCCTTCAACATTTACTATCTCTACCATCAATGTGCAGTGATAGCAGTTCACACCACCAACACTTAACTCATTTCCAGGTTCTCAAATGTCTTTCCACCATAAATCACGAGTGTAATGGATAGCTCATCAGTTGCCTAGATGAACACAATTTAAGCAGTACTCGAAATTCAAAATCATCAGAACAAAGTATCTCACTTGATTGATTCAAGCAACAACATTTATGAACAATTTTATTCTGGGTCAGTTTCACATCAGGCAGGAGGTTTCACGTCTTCTTTTCTAACTGCAATGTTAATAAATATCGTGGTTAAGAACAAAGCAAGTTCTTGAGATGTATTCAATCGTAAAGGGAAAAAAATAAACAAAAATCCTGTCTGGTGTGTAATTGACTCACACTGTCAATCATAGGCTAGTTAAGGGTGCGAGAGCATGAAACTGAATGAACACAAAGCTTTTTGAGGCATTTGAGATTTCCAGGAAGGCTCAGAGACCAGGAAATAAGGCTGTTTTAAAAAAAGGGCCTGCGTGTGCAGATCAAGGTTCTTGAGGCTTACTGGATTGTACTGATAAATGAATTGTCCAATCTGCTCTGGAGCAGTCAATAGATATCTAAAGTCTGAGATCACATACCAACCGACTCAAGAACAGCTTCTTCTCTGCTGCTGTCAGACTTTTAAATGGACTTACTTCACATTAAGTTGATCTTTCTCTACATCCTGTCTACAACTATAACACTACAAACTGCATCCTCTCATTTCCTTCTTGTACGAATGATGTGTTTTGTCTATATAGTGTGTAAGAAATAATACTTCTCACTGTCTGTTAATACATGTGACAATAATAAATCAAATCAAATCATGTAGTCCAAAGTGGCCAGATTGCACTTGTTGTTCTTTCAGACTATGAAAGGGAAACCCTCTAGTGAAAGTGACATCTCCTGTCAGAAAACTTCAAAGAGATCTTCTTATACTTGGAGTTTGTGCGTGAGATAAAATGAAATACTCTCTGAGGTACCCGTGCTTCTCTACTTCTGGTGTCTTCTGCATCCCTAATTTTAATTGCTCCATCACCGTTGCCTTCTGATGTAAAGATCTCAAACTCAATATCTAAAGGCTCAAGTTTAAGTGATTAGTATTTGCAAGCGAGCAGTTATCAGGAGTTGAATTACTTTAATTAATTATTTATAGATTGATACAGCTGGATGAAAAGAAAAGGAATCTAATGATAGTTGTAGATTTTGAAAAGAAAGAATCATTGAATCTGACCACTGATCTTATGATCTATTCTGAAGAAACCTCAGTATTTAAAATTAATTCATCCGAACAAAGAAAAGTATAGCACAAGAACAGGCCCTTCAGCCGTCCAAGCCTGTACCAATCATGATGCCTTAATTAAACCAAAAAGAAAACCATCTGCCTTTGCCTAGTTCATATCCATGTATTCTCTCCCTACCTATGGACCCATCCAGATGTCTCTTAAAAGTTGCGAATGTGCCTGCTTCCATCATGTCCTCTGGAGTGCATTCCAGACACCCACCATTCTCTGTCAGAAAAAATTGTTTTGCACATCTCCCTTAATCTTTCCCCCTCTCACATTGAACCTGTGCCTCCTGATAATTAACACCTCCACCCTGAGAAAAAGCCTCTAACCAACCAGCCTATGTACACCTCTCATAATTCTGTAGATCTTGAGAAAGTTTTCCCCAATCTCTCTTTCCAGTGAAAACAAATCTAGTTTATTCAACCTCTCCTCATAGCCAACACTCTTGAGATCAGGCAACAAACTTCGCTGCATTCTCACCTTCTGGTAGTGTGGTGACCAGAATGGCACACAATGTTCTAAATGCAGCCTAACCAAGGTTTTATATAGCTGCAACATGATTTCCCAACTCTTGTACTCAATGCCCTGGCTGATGAAGGCAAACATGCCATATGTTTCTTAATCATCTTGGCCGCCTATATTGCCACTTTTAGGGATCAGTGTGCCCAGATCTCTCTGTTATGCTAATGTTCATAAGAATTCAGCAATTTATACTATAATTCATACATAAATTTGATCCAAAATGCATCTGGCTTGCAAGTAAAAAACTGAAATGGGAGAATCTGTCAAAGAGAACTGTGCAATGTTGATCTGAGGAATTGGATTATCTCCTATTGGATTGATTAGAATCAGTATACTGTCAGTATTTAAAAACTCCGCAGCCAGCCTTAGTGAGTATGACACTACAATAACTGACTTCATTAGTAAGTGTGTAGAAAGCTGTGTACCAAAGAAGCAAATCCGCATGTTTCCCAACCAGAAACCAGGGATTAACAGGGATATCCACTGCTTGCTGAAGTCCAGGTGTGAGGCATTCAAATCAGGCGACACTGATCTACACAAGAAAACTAGATATGATCTAAGGAGATCTATCAAAGATGTCAAAAGACAACACCAGATCAAGCTAAAGTCCCAGGCTAGCCACACAGATCCCTATGACAATGGGGAGGTCTGCAAGACACAACAGACTACACAATGTAGACATGTAAAATCCAACACACTTTGCTGAGTTCATTCTATTCTATTCCCGTTTTGAGTAAGAGGTCAATGACAGCATGCCCCTCCATTCCAACCACTCGAAGCCTCAGATGAATATGTATCACCGTTGCATGTGTCACAGCAGCCTTCTAAAACATCAACGCATGGAAAGCAATTGGCCCAGATGGAGTACAGAGATGAGCATTCAGATCTTGCGCGCATCAGCTGGCGGGGGTATTCACAGACATCGTCAATCTTCTTTACAACAGTCCGAGGTCCCTATCTGCTTTATTAAGACGACCATCATCCCAATACCAAAGAAAAGCTAGGCAACATGCCTTAATGACTACCATCTGGTGGTTCTGACATCCATCATTATGAAGTGATTCAAAAGGTGAGTCATGGCATGAATCAATTCCGGTGTTCCAGATTGCCTGATCCACTACAGTCTGCCTACTGCTGCAACAGGTCCACAGCAAATGCTATCTCTTGGCCTTTCATTCATTCCTGGAACAGCCAGATAATAAAAACACTTATGTCAGACTCCTATTTATAAACTACAGCTCAGCCCAACACCATTATTCCTATAAAACTCACCTCCAAACTCCATGGCTTGGGGCTCGGCTCCTCTATCTGTGACTGGATCCTGAATTTCCTAATGCACAGATTGCAATCAATAAGGATAAACAACAACATTACATCCATGATATCCTCAACATGGGTGCCCCATAAGGCTATATCCTCAGCCCCTTACTAAACTCCTTATACAACAATTGCTGTGTGACCAAATTCCCCTCAATTCAATTTTCAAATTTGCTAATGACACCTCTGTGGTGTGTCAGATCTCAAACAGTGACGAGTCGGAGTACAGGAAAGAGATAGTGAATCTGGTAAACTGGTGCAATGACAATAATCTCTCCCTCAATGTCAATAAAACAAAGAAGATAATCATTCACTTTAGGAAGTGCAGTGGAGAACATGCCACTGTCCATATCAATGGGGGTGAATTAGAAATAGTCAAGAGCATCAAGTTTTTAGATGTCCAGACCACTAACAACCTAGCCTGATTCCTCCATGCCAATGCTATAAGTTAAGAAAGCTCACTAACACCTCTACTTTCTCTGATGGCTAAGGAAATTTGGCATGCCAGCTATGACTCTCACAAAGCTTTACAGATGCACCACAGAAAGCATTCTTTTGGATTGTATCACAGCTTGGTATGGCTCCTGCTCTGACCAACACCTCAAGAAATTACAAAAGGTCGTGAATGAAGCCCAGTAGACCACTCAAATCACCAACTCATCTAAAGACTCGGTCTACATTTCCCATTACCTTGGAAAAGCAGCCAGCATAATTAAGGACCTCACGTCCCCAGATGCATTCTCCTCCATATTCTTCTATCAGAAAAAAGAGATAGAAGTCTGAGGAAATGTACCAACTGACTCAAGAACAGCTTCTTCCCTGTTGGCATCAGATTTTTCAATGGACCTACCTTGCATTAAGTTGATCTTTCTCTACACTAATAATGTCTGTAACACTACATTCTGCACTCTCTCCTTCTCTATTGTCTATGTATAGCATGCAAGAAACAATACTTTTCATTGTGTACTAATTCATGTGACAATAAGAAATCAAATCAAATCATCTCACATTTACCTGGATTAAACTCTGTTTGCCATTTCTGTATGCAGATCTCCAATCCAGCTTTATCCTGTTGTATCGTCTGACTATCCCCAGCACTATCAACTATTCCATCAATCTTTATGTCATCTACAAACTTACTAGTCACCTACATTTTCCTCCAGATCATTTATACGTACTACAAACAATATGGGACCCAACACTGATCCTTGTGGAACACCACTATCTACAGATCTCCATTCTGAAAAATACTATTCCAACACTCGTCTCTGTTTTCTCTACCCAAACCAGTTCTGTATCCATCCAGCCTGCCTGCTCCGAATCCCATATGATTTAGTTTTTGTGCTAGTCTACCAATGTGGAACCTTGTCAAACACCTTACTAAAGTCCAGGAAACTACAATCACAGCCCTTTGCTCATCATTTATCTTTGTCACCTCTTCAAAAACATCAATCAAAATAATGCTGCCTGTCACTTACTAGTCCATTTTCTTCCAAATGTGCATATATTCTGTCCCTCAGTACCTTCCCCTTAGTATCTTCTCCAAAAGCTTTCCCACCACTAATTTTCTGGATTATCCCTGCTTCCTTTCTTAAACAACAGAACATTGGCTATTCTCCAGTCCTCTTGAACCTTTTAAGGCCCAGTTATTTCTTCTCTTGCCTCCCACAGTAACATGGGATAGATCCCATTAGCCTCAGGTATTTGTCTACCTTAATGCAATTTAAGACACTCAGCGCCTTCTCCTTCAATACATTGACATTTGCTGGAGCATTCAAACATCTATCCCTGACCTCAACATTTGTCACGTCCTTCTCCTTGGTGAATACTGAAACAAAATACTCATTAAGGAATATTTGGCCGGGGGGTGGGGGTGGCTTCTTCACGTAGAGAGTGGTGGGAGTGTGGAATGAGCTGCCGGATAAAGTGGTAAATGCAGGGTCACTTTTAACATTTAAGAAATACTTAGACTGGTTCATGGATGCGAGGGATGTGGAGAGATAAGGTCCAAGTGCAAGTCAGTGGGACTAGGCAAAAAATGGTTTGGCACAGACAAGAACGGCCAAAAGGCCTGTTTCTGAGCTGTAATTTTCTATAGTTCTATTTCCTATGGATCTCACCCACTTTATGGCTCCACACATAACTTCCTTCCATTGTCCTTGAGTGCACGTACTCTTTATCTTGCTACCTTCTTGCTCCTAATATATGCATAAAAAGTCTTGGGACTCACTTTGGGCCTGTTTATTTCATGGCCTTTTTTAGCCCTCCAAATTCCATATTTATGTTCCTTCCTATTTTCACTATATTCTTTAAAGCCTTCGAATGTTTTTAGATGCCTGGACCTATCATATGCTTCCTTTTTCCTTTTAACCAAACTTCTCATCCATGTTGCGAATCCTGCCATTTTTATCCTTCATTTTTGTGGGGACATATTTGAGCTGCACTGCAATCAACTGGTCTTTAAAAGTCTCCCATATGCCAGGCATGATATGCCCTCAAAAAGCTGCTCTCAATTCACATTCCCCAGTTCCTGTCTAATTTGGGTATAATTAGCTTTTTCATCTTTATCAATGAAATCTTATGGAATTATGGTCACTAAGCCCACTCAAACATTAATCACTTGGCCTGGCTCATTCCTCAATACCAAGTCTAGTAAGGCCCACTCTCCCTGGTTAGATCAAAAAACCATCCTGGGCACATCTAATAAACTGCTCTCCATCCAAGCCCTGGCTGTAAAGGAATCCCGGTCAGTATGATGGAAGCTAAAGTCACTCATCACAACAACATTGCTTTTTTCACATCTTTTCAGTATCGGACTACACAACTGCTCCTCTGTCAGATGCGGGCTATTGGGAAGTCTACAGTATTCTCCCAACATTGTGATTTCTTTCTTCTAATTCCTGAGTTCCATCCATAATGCCTCACTACAAGATCCCTCCAATGTCTCCTCCCTCAACACAGCTGTAATTTGCTCCTTAATCAGCAATGCAACTTCTCCACATCTTTTTCTCCCCTTCTGAATCATTTAAAATAAAGATATCCTGGAATGTTTAGCTGCCAGTTCTGTCTCTCCTTTAAACATGTCTCCGTAATTGCAATATCATAATTCCATGCCATAATTCAGGATCCCAGTTCATCTGTTTTACCTGTTATGCTTCTTGCATTGAAGCAAATGCACTCCAGATCTACAGTTCCGCCGGATCTCCCTCTGCCTGCTTATATCCTGTACTGTGTTTATCTTAGTCTCACATTTTTCCCCAGTTCCTACACTTACAGGGCTGTTGTTCTGGTTCCCACTTTACTGCCACACTAGTTTGAAACCTCCTGAACAGCACTAGTAAACCTCCCACCCCAGATATTGGTGCCTTTTCAGTTCAGGTGCAACCTGTCCTCCTTATACAGACCCCACCTTCCCAGAAAGCATTCCAGTGATCCATATATCGAAAGGCCTCCTTCCCACACCAACTCTTCAGTCATGTGTTCAACTGTACTATCTCCCTGTCACACATGGCATGAGGAGCAATCCTGAGATTACTGTCGTAATTTTTTGTGGTAGACTGTCATTGATGGAGGTTGTTCAATTTGAAGAATGAGGCTGCAAATAATATTGATTTTAAATACATTTGAAAAGACAGAAGCCCACTTATGTAATATAAATCTTGATCAGTTTGCTCAGTGGTAAGTTTACTCTATATCAATTTCAATTAATGATGAATATCTATGATTAGAAAACTCAAGACTGTCAGTGAATCAAACTATTATAACATGAATACGGATGAATGTTGATCAAAGTTGTAAAATTTCAAATTATTCTTTCAGACCCCCCTCAACCCACAGAAATACATTGCTTTATATTTATCTACATTACATCCTTAAGGACATAGCAGAGTATTGCTATGTATTGCAGTCATGGACAGCAGTGGAAAGTTGTGCGTGGAGCCTGAAGAGATTGGAGAGGCACTGAACAAATATTTCTCTTCGGTATTCACGTAGGGAGATGTAAATGTAGTTGTGGAGAACACTGGGATACAGGATTGCAAACTGGAAAGTATTGAAGTAGATAAGGAGGATGTGCTAGATATTCTTGAGGGTTTGAAGTTAGATAAGTTCCCTGGGCTGGACGGGATTTACCCTAGGATTCTCTGGGAGGCAAGAGAGGAGATTGCAGAGCCTCTGGCTCTGATCTTCAGGTCGTCGTTGGTTACGGGTGTGGTTCCGGAGGACTGGAGGATAGCGAATGTGGTCCCATTGTTCAAGAGGGGGAAGAGAGACCTTCCAGGGAATTATAGGCCAGTGAGTCTTACTTCTGTTGTGGGCAAAGTATTGGAGAGAATTATTAGGGATAAGATTTATAGTTATTTAGAGAGAAATGAATTGATTGGGGATAGTCAGCATGGTTTTGTGAAGGGTAGGTCATGCCTTACTAACCTTATTGAGTTTTTTGAAAAAGTGACCAAAGAGGTGGATGGGGGTAGGGCAGTTGATGTGGTATATATGGACTTTGGTAAGGCGTTTGATAAGGTGGCCCATGGAAGATTTCTGCAGAAAATGCAGATGTATGGGATTGAGGGTGATTTAGCTAATTGGATTAGGAATTGGCTAGCAAATAGAAGACAGAGGGTGGTGGTTGATGGAAGTTATTCATCGTGGAGTTCGGTTATAAGTGGTGTACCTCAGGGATCTGTTTTGGGGCCCCTGCTGTTTGTAATTTTTATAAATGATCTGGATGAGGGTATTGAAGGATGGATTAGTAAATTTGCGCATGACACCAAAGTCGGAGGAGTGGTAGATAGTGAAGAGGGGTGTTATAGTTTGCAGAGAGACTTGGACAAGTTGCAGAGCTGGACTGAGAGGTGGCAAATGGAGTTTAATGCAGAAAAGTGTGAGGTAATTCACTTTGGCAGGATAACAAATGTGTAGAGTATAGGGCTAATGGTAGGACTCTTAATAGTGTTGAAGAACAGAGGGATCTTGGTGTATATGTGCATAGATCCCTGAAAGTTGGCAATCAAGTCGATAAGGTTAAGAAGGCATACGGAGTCTTAGCTTTTATTGGTAGGGGGATTGAATTTCGGAGCTACAACGTCATGTTGCAACTGTACAAAACTCTAGTGCGGCCGCACTTGGAGTATTGTGTGCAGTTCTGTTCCCCGCATTATAAGAAAGATGTGGAGGCATTGGAGAGGGTACAGAGGAGGTTTACCAGGATGTTGCCTGGTATGGAGGGCAGGTCTTATGAGGAGAGGCTTAGGGATTTGAGGTTGTTTTCGTTAGAAAGGAGGCGGCTAAGAGGAGACCTTATCGAAACATATAAGATGATTAGAGGTTTAGATAGGGTGGACAGTGATAGCCTTTTTCCTAGGATGGAGAAAGCTAGCACGAAGGGACATAGCTTTAAATTAAGGGGTGGTGGTTTTAGGACAGATGTCAGAGGTAGGTTCTTTACCCATAGGGTGGTAAGGGTATGGAATGCCCTGCCTGCTGCAGTTGTAGATGCGCCAAGTTTGGTGGCGTTTAAGAGGTTAGTAGATAAGTTTATGGATGAAAAGGGAATGGTCTAGGTTAGAGGGTCACTGCTTATTCCTAATTGGTCAGCGCAACATCGAAGGCCAAAGGACCTGTTCTGCGCTGTAATGTTCTATGTTCTATGTTCTATTGTAACCTCAATTTTGTTTTGTGAGATGGTTCGAAATAAGTCACTGCAATATCAGTATTGGTAACAAATGCCATAGGTTACACAACTGTGATTCCCAATCATCCAGTAGCAAGTTTCTACTATAATGTTCTGATAAATAATTAGAAAACAGCAAAATAGCACAGCAGGGTTCAGAAGTACACCCAAAAGTCAAAGAAAGAGCTCATCAAGATGAAATTCTAGTTGGGCCCATAAGTGTTTAAAGTTTAAAAAGATTAACTTGACAAGCAGAAACTAGCACTAAATAAAGGAGAACTGATTCACCTCAAGCATATTATTACACCAGTCTTGTTAGATTAGATGAACAGTGGTAAATCTATGCCCAATAAGCACATTTTACGTATCCTTTATTTCTACTATATCCAATTTCTCTACCACAAACTAACATACTGAGCTGATGGCAACATCTTTAGTAAAGACAGATGAAAAAATGTGAAGTTACTACTTCAGCCATGCCTGCTATCTCCACAAGTTTCTTTTAGTCATTTACCAACTCACCCCATCTATGATCATCCTTTAGCTCTTCATAGGTTTACAAAATACATTAGTATTCTCCTTTGTGCTATCAGCTAACTTTTATTGTGCAGGTTTTTTTGTCATTTCTCAATACTTTCGGAATTCTGTTTGATTCTCTACTATATTATGAACCTGTCTTTCTTTTAAAAAAAAGCTTCTCTTTTCTGCTTCATTTTTATGCCAGTATCTTTAGTCAACCAAAGCGCTTTAGTTTTAGTTACCTCCTGATGCCCCCTTCCTTTGCCCAAGTCCCCTAGGATGTCTTAAGGTCATGAACAAGCAGTAGGGATAATATGATATAAAATAATAATTATACACTTCATTTTGTTCATGCTCAGTGATTCGCATCTTGCTTATAGTTTTGTTATAGTAGTAATAGAAAAGCCAAAAAAACTAAAAAAACTTACAATTTGAGTGGTTAGAGAATATTAGCACTGGAGTGTGAAAGAATTTTACCATCTTAAATTTCTAAATGCTTTATACAATATATGTAATTGATGATAGCTGGTAACTTCATTATTAACAACATGTGATTCATCATCAAGGAAGGCTGAGGAAAAGAGAACAAATTATATTCTCAAATGACAAGATGATAAAGTCTTAGGATTTTTAGGTTTTGACATTTCAGAAAAAATATAAATTACACATGCCATTTTGGGGGATATCTTTTCAATATTTAGAAAATAAAATTCAGAATAACTTGTGTTTCACAGCTCAACTTCCATCAGCATCTCAACCTCCATTACCTTGTTCTCACCACTGTCTCTTTACTCATCAGTGATCTTTACTGGCAGGTTTTATTTTTTATTCCTGTAGAACTTGTGGAAAATTTGCAGAACGCTATGTCCTTCACCAAATTGAAATGTTCTTCATTTCCATTTATTGTACCCCAGAAATGAATTAAAGCAAAACTATTGCACAGGAGTCACCTTGTACAGGTTCCTGACATTATAATTTTGATAGTTATCAGCCTAATATGTTAACTATTTTCTCTCCCCACAGATGACATCTGACCTGTTGAGTATTAGCTACCTTTTCTCTTTTTTAGTTTTAAAACAACATTTTTGCTTTCATAAAGTAATTTCCTTTTAATAAAATGCATCTTACTGCAATACAATAAACAGTTCTAAACAAAGGATCAATTTTTATTCAGTACTGTTGAAAATATTGTCCTCAGGCAGTTCTGGCAGACATGTTTTACCGCAGCACATTTATCAAATTTGGGTGTTTTTTTAAAATCCACGACAGAAGCAATCATTTTACGTAAATTTAACCTCATATATATTTTCTTAGTGTCATACTATACATCACTCTTCCAATTTTAATTCCAAAGTATTTATCAAAACTACTTCTATCGTCCAGTGGCAATTTTTAAAAATTAATGAGATGGACAAGCAAAGCTTCATACTAAAAGGTCTGAAGGTGAAAAATTATCTAATTAGTTGCCTTAATGTCTAACTCTCTCATGCTGGAAGTACACACCAAAATATACTTTGAAGCTGGCAGTTAAGGAAACATTGAGAAAGGGAGACTTTCTTTCACTGATGATGAATGAGAAAAATCAGACGGTGCTTCCAGTAACTACAGACATTAATGCACTCTTTTCATATTCATATTGCCAGAAAATAACAGTCATATTGCCAGAAATAAAGTCATTCTACTTTCAGAGCAAGTTACTGAAACGTATGCTAGAGGGTGACTGCTAAGTGATGCTGCAAATATTGCATGAATAGTTATATACAGATGTAGGACTGAACAACGCCTGAAAAATTGTGCAAAGTTTTTCATACTTTTATGCCACATTAGGGTGGCACAGTGGCACAATGGTTCGCACTACTGTCTCACAGCACCGGGGGACCAAGTTCAATTCCAGCCTTGGGTCACTGTCTGTAGTTTGCACATTCTCCCCATACCTGCGAGGGTTTCCTCTGGATGCTCCGGTTTCCTCCCACACTCTGAAGATGTGCGGGGTAGGTGCCAAATTGACCTTAGTGTCAAGGGGATCATTAAAGTAAATACATGGATTATGAAGGTAAATATATGAGGTCATGGGGATAGGGCCTGGGTGGGATTGTGTTGGTGCAGGCTTAATGGGCCAAATGGCCTCTTCCTGCACTGTGAGAATTCTATGCGACGGTCTCTGCACAGATTTCTATTTGTGCTTCTGTAGCAGCTATATTTAAAATTGTTTCCAACTTCTCTGCTATTACTTTCAAATTAACCTGTTAACTGTTATAAGGCACACAAAGTTAAATCCTCCCATTCGAGGAAAGATTCAGCAACAAATTATAGCCATATTTGAGTTTCCAATAAATACAGCAAAAGTCACTGTGAAATCCAGTTTGTGTAAACTTTGGCTTCTGTACACGCTCAGGCTGTCGGTTCAAAATCCCAAAAAGAGGCCACAGTTCTTTGTTGAGACTGATAACATTCAGAGATATTCGAAATTCGAATTTCTCGCTGAAAGAATGACACAGAGAGGCCTCAAGTTTTACAACTTTCATTGTAACCAATGATTAATTACAAACATTGCTGACAAAATGAGAAGGCAGATTACTATCTGAATGGCCATTAATTAGGAGAGATGAATGTGCGCTGAGATGTGGCCTCATATACCATCAAAAAAGATAAGCATACAAGTGTAGCAGGTAGTTAAAGAAAAAGCAAATGGTATGTTGATTTTTATAGTAAAAGGATTGAGGATAGGAGCAGGGATGTCTTGCTACAATTATGAGTGGCCTTGGTGAGGCCACACTAGGAGTATGTGTACAGTTTTGATCTCCTTATCTGAGGAAGGATACTCTTGTTCTAGAGGCAGCGAAGGTTTACCAGACTGATTCCTCGAAAGGCAGGACTGACATAAGAGCAGAAATTGAGTCAGTTAGAATTATATTTGCTGGAGTTCAGAAGAATGAGCAGAGATCTCATAGAAACCTATAAAATTCTAACAGGACTTAGTCAGAGTAGATGCAAGAAGGATGTTCCTGATGGTGGAGTCCCATGAACTAGGGGTCACAGTCTGAGGATATAGGGTAGATAAATGAGAAATATCTTCACCCAGAGACTGGTCAGCCTGTGGAATTCATTACTACAGAAAGTAGTTGATGCCAAATCATTGTAAGTTTTCAAGATGCAGTTAAAAATGGCACTTGATGTAAATGGAAACAAAGAATATGTGGGAAGATCAGATCAGGCCATTCTGTGGGATAATCAGCCATGATTATAATGAATAGCAGAGCAAGCTTTGGGGCTGAATGGCCTCTCCCTGCTCCTATTTTCTATGTTTCTACAAAATACTTTTCTTTTTGTATGCAACTTTTACTTTAAAACTGCAGAAGGTGATATAAAGGTGATCTTTATATACTAATTACCATCACACACTTCATGGAATTAGTCCTCATAGCAAACAGCTGCACCTGGCTTCCTGGTTTTGCTAAGTAATAACTTTGATCTCCAAACATTTTCCTCAGTTTTCAGAATTTCTTAAATCCATCACCAGATGTAAAGCCTATTTTGATTATTCTTCTTGCCTCTGGATATGCTAGAACACATCACCCAGAATCTGTCAAAGCCTATGGGATTCATCTCTTCAACTAGAGACCATTATCCTCTCACAAAGTTAAGCCATCTTTTCTCTCTACTAATTATACAAAACTGCTGTCTGCTGCATTCACTGATTTGTACAGAAGCCAATAACCTGATCTCAAGACTGGTTTCCTCGATCTTCTTCTGCACAGTAATATGAAACACTTTAATCTTGAGGGAGATCTTGGGTCCATTAGTGCTGATCTCCAGAATGTCAGCAGGGCTCAAGATCTGGAAATGGCAGATCTCACCACTTCCAGATCTTGTAATTTTTGATCCCCCCTCCTCTCCCTCACCAGTGATGTCATCTGCATCACACCCATTTTGGACATGAACCTGACTTACATACACTTCAATGTATTTTAATATAATTGGCACACTCTGAAGGAACTTTAGTCAGTTTTTTTTGTGCATTTTGTAGACACTAACATGCTGCCACTGTGCATCACCAGGGGAGAAAGTGGATGTTGAAAGTGGTGGATGGGGTGCCTACTGAGTGGCTGCTTTGTCCTCTCTATCAAGCTTCCTGAGTGTTGTTGGAGTTGAATTCATCCAAGCAAATGGAGAATATTACCATCACACTCCTGATTTGGGCCTTTTAGATAGTAGATAGGTTTTGGAGAATCAGGAGTTGAGTTCCTCTCTGCAAAATTCCCAGTCTCTGACCTTCTCTTGTAACCACAGAATTTACATAGCTGGTCCAGTTCCGTTTCTCCAGGATGCTGATAATGGGGGATTCAGCAATGGTAACTCAAATGAATGTCAAGAAAAGATGGCCATTGCTGGCAGTTTTGTGGCACTGTGTTATTTGCTATTTATCAGCCCAACCTGGATGCTGTCCCGGTTTTGCTGCATACAGTATAGGCTGCTCTGTTATCGGCTGAGTCACAAATGATGCTGAACGTTGTACAAAGATCAGTGAACATCCCCTCTTCTAATGTTAAGATGGAAGGAAGATCATTGATGAATCAGCTAGGACACTATCCTAAGGAACTCTATAGTGATGTCCAGGGACTAAAGTGATTGATTTCCAATGACCACAACCATCCTCCTTTGTGGTAGTTATGACTCCAACCAGTGGAAGGTTTTCCTCCTGATTACATTGACTCAGTTTTTTTATGGCTCCTTGATACCACACTGGGATAAACGTTGATGTCAAAGGCAGTCATTCTCACGTCATCTCTTGAGTTCAACTATTCCAGCTATGTTTAACCCAAGGTAGTAATGAGGTCAGCAGCAGAGTGGCTCTGGCAGAACCCGAACTGGGCACAATGAGCAGGTTATTGCTGAGTAAATACCACTTGATATCACGGTTGATGTCCATTTACATTACTGATGATCCAGAGTAGACTGATAAGGACGTAGTTTGCCAAGTTGAATTTGTCCTGCTTTTTGTGGACAGGACATTCCAAGGTAAATTTCCACAATGCTGTGTTGACGTTAGTGTTTGTATCTGTACTGGAACAGCTTGGCTAGGCTAAGCAGGAGCCAAGTTATGGAGCACAAGTCTTCAGTATTGTTGTCAGAATGCCAAAGGGATGCAAGTAGGAAAAGTAACAAAAGGGAAAACATCTGTGATAGGTTGAACAGATTAAATTACAAAAGGGATAATGGTATAAAGCCAAAGGAAATGGTAGTGGGATAAGTAAAGCAGTATAAGATGTATCTATAGAAGGTGTGAATGGCAGAATGATAAACAATTGCTGCCTGAAAGCAAAAACAAGAGGAAACAAAAAGTAAAATAGAAACCTACATTGTAAAAGGATCCTTTTCCCGTATCTCCTTCAAAATTGTACAATTTGTTTATATTGCTTTTCATAATCTTTCCTTCCTAAATGCATCACTTCATACTTGGCTGCATTAAGTTTCATCTGCCATTTGTGTTACCATTTCATTCGTCGTTCCCCTCAGATCTGCTATCGTTTTCACTGTTTATTACATTTCTAAGTTTATGTCATCTGCTGGCTCTGAAATTATGCCTTTTACACCAAGTCCAGGTCATTAACCGATGTTGAAAAGAACAAAGTCCCGACACCAATTCCTGGAAGAGACCATTATTTACTGGTCAGTAAGAAATAACCATTTACTACTTATAACTGCTTTCTCACCATAGTTAGTTTCACATCCATGCTGCTGCTGCAATTCCACATGCTTTTAATTTGCTTACCAGTTTACTATGTAAATCTTTATTAAATGTCTTCAGAAAGTCCAGATACAAAGCATCACCTCTACTACCTCAAATAACCTTCTTCGTTGTTTCAACAAAAAATTCAATCAAATCAGTACATTTATCTGCAAATGAATTATGTCTTCTGAGGTTTACTGTGTGCCATGTGATGCACCATGTGAGCGGAGGCATAAGAATCTGCCCAGCATTGTAAGTGGGCTCCAGTATTGGGACCTAGGCCAGGCAAGTATCTGTATCAGAGGATAAACGGAAGGCCAAAACTGATCTGGATAAGGGCAAGAATCAGAGTTAGGGTTAATGGTGACTGTACCTGCCTGCCTGGTTCCAGTAAAGCTTCCCCGCCGCTAGCATTATGATGTGAGGAATTTTACGGATAAATACATGCACACATTTCTTCAACTGAATGTTGAATATTCCGGAGGACTGGAGGATAGCGAATGTGGTCCCATTGTTTAAGAAGGGAAAGAGAGACATTCCAGGGAATTATAGGCCAGTGAGTCTTACTTCTGTTGTGGGCAAGGTATTGGAGAGAATTATTAGGGATAGGATTTATAGTTATTTAGAGAGAAATGAATTGATTGGGGATAGTCAGCATGGTTTCGTTAAGGGTAGGTCATGCCTTACTAACCTCATTGAGTTTTTTGAGAAAGTGACCAGAGAGGTGGATGGGGGTAAGGCGGTTGATGTAGTATATATGGACTTTAGTAAGGCTTTTGATAAGGTGGCCCATGGAAGACTTCTACAGAAAATGCAGATGTGTGGAATAGAAGGTGATTTAGCTAATTGGATTAGGAATTGGCTGGCAGATAGAAGACAGAGGGTGGTGGTTGATGGGAGATATTCATCGTGGAGTTCGGTGACGAGTGTTGTGCCTCAGGGGTCTGTTTTGGGGCCCCTGCTGTTTGT
This sequence comes from Sphyrna mokarran, assembly GCA_024679065.1. Classification (NCBI taxonomy): domain Eukaryota; kingdom Metazoa; phylum Chordata; class Chondrichthyes; order Carcharhiniformes; family Carcharhinidae; genus Sphyrna; species Sphyrna mokarran. The sequence goes on along the minus strand of JAGIQG010000005.1, from coordinate 35,291,664 downwards.
AATTTTTATAAATGATCTGGATGAGGGTATTGAGGGATGGATCAGTAAATTTGCAGATGATACTAAAGTTGGTGGTGTGGTAGATAGTGAAGAGGGGTGTTTTAGTTTACAGAGTGACTTGGACAAATTGCAGAGCTGGGCCGAGAGGTGGCAAATGGAGTTTAATGTGGAAAAGTGTGAGGTAATGCACTTTGGCAGTAACAATAAATGTGTAGAGTATAGGGCTAATGGTAGGGCTCTTAATAGTGTTGAGGAACAGAAGGATCTTTGTGTATGTGTCAATAGATCCCTGAAAGTAGGCAGTCAAGTGGATAAAGTTGTTAAGAAGGCATATGGAGTCTTAGCTTTTATTGGCAGGGGAATTGAATTTAGGAGCCGCAGCATCATGTTGCAACTGTACAAAACTCTAGTGCGGCCGCACTTGGAGTATTGTGTGCAGTTCTGGCCCCCACATTATAAGAAAGATGTGGAGGCATTGGAGAGGGTACAGAGGAGGTTTACCAGGATGTTGCCTGGTATGGAGGGCAGGTCCTATGAAGAGAGGTTGAAGGATTTGAGGTTGTTTTCGTTAAAAAGGAGGCGGCTAAGAGGGGATCTTATTGAAGCATATAAGATGATTAGAGTTTTAGATAGGGTGGACAGTGATAGCCTTTTTCCTAGGATGGAGAAAGCTAGCACGAGGGGACACAGCTTTAAATTAAGGGGTATGAGTTATAGGACGGATATCAGAGGTAGGTTCTTTACTCAAAGAGTGATTAGGGAGTGGAATGCCCTGCCTGCAGCTGTTGTAGATGCGCCAAGTTTGGTAGCGTTTAAGAGGTTAATTGATAAGTATATGGAAGAGAAGGGAATGGTTTAGTTTGGAGGGGCATTGCTTTTTTATTCTGGTCGGCACAACATCGAAGGCCGAAGGGCCTGTTCTGTGCTGTAATGTTCTATGTTGTCTTGACAGTGTACCTGTTTTTCAGCAGAGCCGTAGTCCGGGCTTTGATTTGGCGTAAAGTATATGATGTCACCCTGGTTTTTTGCCATCTCTTGGAGAGCCATGGCTGTTCGTACAGTTGAATTTCTTGCATGCACAAATACCATCACCTAGGAAGAGGCGACAGAATGGTTAAATTCAACAAAAACATGAGCTATGTCAGGAAAATTAGAGTTTTTTATAATATCACTATCATACTCTCATATACTAGAAAACAAGCTTGTGGGGTGCAATTGTTTTAATTGGATGAAAGACTGAAAGACTGCAAAGGAGAACCAATGTGCTGTCACCCTCAGAGCAGCAGGACATTGTATGATAAAGTTATTGGAAATTTATAGTTTAGGAAATCTATCAAGACTGCTGCCATCAGAAACGAGTTCAGTTCAGCCAATATCTATTCAGAAAGGTTTAAAAAATACTGTTAACTGTGCAAAGGTGTTCATGTGTTGAGAGTTTTAAAATTTCCTTTATTTCAATAAATATTTCAGTTTCATACAAAATCATCGCAATTGATCTGAGAGTTACTTCCTGATTTTCAGAAAACTTCCTCATAATACACAAAATTGCAAAACCATTCTAGCAATTGTTTCAAGTCCTTTGGGATTTGGGCAGTTTGACATTTACCATCTGCCGTGCCATAACAACTGTGAGAAGAAACATGTTAGCATTCTATTTTGCATAATGTCAACTGACTTTCCACTTACTGATGCACTAAGGCAAACCTAAATCTAGGTTTGTTTGTGCGATGCTTCTGGCAGAATGCATAGGTAAATCCTCAAATACTTAGTTAGTCAAGGCCTGGCACAATGAACAAAGGGGTTTAGTCATCATCCATTCATCTTTGGTGTAAATCGTAATCATCAAACTGTTGCTGGTGGAATTCCCTCAGACCTAAGATTGATTGAATTTTTATGCTAACTTCACCAAAGTAAAAAAATGTTCAAACTGGGAGTGTTTGTAACATAAATGAGGAAAGACAAGAATCCACATTCTTTTCACCTGATGAACAAGCAAAGCTGAACAAAACTTCTGGCATTATGCACAGCAATATGGTCATACCCAACAGAAAAGTATGGATCGCTTTGAACTTTCAGATCATAAAATGATAATTAATGATCATTGCATGGTGCGCAAAACAAATTTCACGAGTAAATTTCAGATGGCAGTGATAAGATTAGATGGCAGTAATAACTACCTTGTGACACTACAATACGTGGTTAACTGAAACTTGACCAAAGATCTATCATGAGATTTTCCTTAATGTGGATTATCTTTTTGCTAGTTATTATAATCAAGTCATATTACATTTAATTTGATTTATTATTGTCACATATATTAGTACACAGTAAACAGCATTGTCTGTATAGCATGCAAAAAAAAACAAAGTATACTGTTCATAGAGAAAGAAAAGGAGATTGTGCAAAATATAGTGCTATAATCCATAGCTAGGGTGTCAAGAAAGAGCACCTTAATGTAAGGTTGGCCTATTCAGAAATTTGATGGCAGTAGAGAAGAAGGTGTTTTCGACTCAGTTGGTACATGACTGCAGACTTTTGTACCTTTTTTCGAAGAAAGGTGGTGGAAGAGAGAATGCTTAGGGTGCACGGGGTCCTTAATTATGCTGGATGCTTTTCTGAGGCAGCAGGAAATGGAAACAGAGTCAACGGATGGGAGACAGGATTGGGCTTCATTCATGACTCTTTGTAGTCTTGTGGTCTTGGACAGAGCAGGATCTATACCAAGCTGTGATACAACCAGAAAGATTGCTTCCTCTGGTGCACCTGTAAAGGTTGGAGAGAGTCATGGCTGACATGCCAAAATCCAATGCACTTCCTGAAGCTGGTGACTATCTCCTTTATTTTGTTGACATTGAGAGAAAGATTATTGTCATTGCACCAGTTCTCCAGATTATCTCATTCCTGTACTCTGTCTCGCCATTGTTTGAGATCTAACCCACTACGGTGGTGTCATCGCAAACTTGAAAATTAAATTTGGCGGGGGGAGGGGGGAATTTGACCACATAATCATAGGTGTATAAGTGTATGTTAGGGGGCTGAGGACACATCCTTGTGGGGCATCAGTGTTGAGGATGGTCATGGAGGAGGTCTTGTTGCCTATCCTTACTGATTGTGCAGTCTGTGGGTTAGGAAGTTCAGGGCAGTTGTTTAAAAAAAACACGAAGTGTTCAAGAAATTCAACCTGATGCTCACATTATTTATTCAATATAAATATATCAAAGTAAAATTGCCATAGTCCAAGGTGACTACATTTGAGGGGGAGAGCGGATGGGTAGTGCTTTTAACCCGAGGTTCACCACATCTCAGGTAAGAGGCAAGGTTGACAAGGTGAGCCTTCATGATAACCTCAGCCAGCATAGGAATTGAACCCATTGTTGGCATTATTCTACATCACAAAACAGTCGTCCAGCCAATGTGCAGATATAAAACCAAGCTGCTAAGAATAGTATTTGAATATACATGTTCTACTCAACATTCATATTTTCAAAGTAATGGAAAATAACACATTATTTTAGCCAATCTCAAACATATGTAATTAGATAGAATATCCATAAATGTTCTGTTAAAAATAATTCAATATTCTAACTTAGCCTTGTAAGGTTTTTATTTAAATGTTTTAATTCATAACACATTTTGTTAATAAAATGCCTTGTTTTCAAGCTGTTATATTTTCTGAGCAGCACAGGATGACATTTTCCAGTCCTTTCTACTAGTGGAATCTAACAGTCCTTTTGAACGCGAGCTCCTGCGACAAGTTCTCTGGATGAATCATGTAGAATGCTGTAGACTTTGACGAAACTGGAAAACCTTTGACAGTGGAAAAAACACTGCATGGAGTGTGAGCTAGAAAATCCCAGTCACAGTTTCATCTGGCATTACAATTGAAAACTGTTAATTTTTAATAAAACAACAGTTCCAATAAACATCAGGGGTGATTCTCCCAAAAAAATTCTAAGTATTGAATTTGCATAAAAACTGGAGTAAATCATTTTTTTAGCTGGAGTTTCAAAATGAATCTCCCACACTGTGCACTGCAGAATGCAAGGGCATAATTTCCACTGAAAATCTGGAGGAAGGGCCTATTCTTGCTGGAGACGGCAGTGGATCACTGTGCATGCATCAATCTGTCAACGCTAAGATCCAATCCCCACAACCAGCAGCCCCGATGTGGCAATGTCCCCAACCCAATGGCCAGCCCCGATTGCTGGTCTCTCTCCCTGTCACTCAGAGATGGCAGCAGACTCCCCACTCCCATTGCTCATCCCTCTTTCCAGCCATCTTGCCCACAACCCCCATCAAGACCCTCCCCATTGGTACTCCCCAGGCCTGATGGGCATTGCCTAAATGTCTCTTCCTTTCACTCCAGCGGGGTCAGGCCGTCTGTTCCCCGCAAGTGGCTAACTATGCTAAACCCACAGTGGAGTGAAATACTGAAGATTTTAGTACCCGGGCCTGCTAATGACATTTGCAGTATCTTAAAATTCCTGACAGTGCTGGAAATCCGGCTGCCAGAGACTTGCAGAGGCCAGGGCGCCCAGCAGGAAATCCACAAAACAGCCTACACTAGAATCTCCCAACCCATTGCATTACAAAAGCAGTGCACTGGGATGGAAGGATCGCCCCTATCATTTTTCCACTGCGGCCTTTCTTGAAACAAATTTAAAGTGATGAGTAACAATATGCAGCTGTTTCTGATTTTTGGCAGAGTCTTCTGATGGAAGCCAGGACTTGCTCATACACTAAAAATTAAACTCCTAGGAGTTTTGTGTGAGCTTTGTTGCTTTTGTGATCATTCTTGGTATTTTCCATAGATAACTATTTTTGAGTTGTTAGATAAAACTTAAAGGTGTTACTGCCTACCTCCAGCCTATCTGCCATAGAATGGGTAGACCACACATTTCAGACAGAATGCTGGGGCAGGCGGGTGGGGGTGTCAAATTTCCCAGTTACAATATGTACATATCTGCACACTAAAAAACGCATTGTCCACTGATACATCCTTAATAGATGTATTTAGGTTTCTACTTAGTTAGATCTCCAAAGATATTGCTCAAATCAGATATGAGGATAATAAGTCTGCCTCCAAATGATAGAACTCAACTATTATCTAATATATAATGCGTTGCATGGAACAGGATAACCCATGTCTTGCATGCCCTTTCCTACTGGGATAAAGAATAGCCTCAAGAAAAGCTGTCAGTTGAACAGCTGGTAAAAGAACACGCTAACTTAAGGCCACAAAGAAAAGCTGCAGCAAAGCCGCTCTGATCTTCACCTGCACAATTGCTTTTTGCCCATACTCTTAGATTAATGGAAGGCTAACTGTGTCGAGGAAGGTTTGCTTTCTGAAAAATATAACTTGAGATTTAGCAGAAGGGAATTGTTTCAATAATCGGAAGCTCGAGATTGTATTTTAAAAAAAGACTTTGTTTTTCCTCTGGGAGGTTCAGCAGGAATTAGTTTGGGAGAAATAGGTTCGAGGAGGAAGCTGGTACTACTCTTGTATGTCATCTTTGTTAGGTTATGAAAGAAATAGGTTGTTTGAGTGCATTGTACTTGGCTTTCAAGGCAAGTATCAGAGCAATTGCACAAGAGATGCACGAGTAAAAGTAACTGAGCTACACTGAGACAACACAATTATTTAACAAATCTCCCCGTTCCTTATTTTCATTTGTGCTATTATTCATGTTGGTTCTTCAAAAACAGACATTACCCTATTGATGCCTTTCCTAATATAATTGGAAAAATTTTATTATTCTTGATATTCCTTTCAAGTTTTTTTGCATACCTTGTCAATTTTTGCTGTCCTTTATATTCCTCTCTGTACTGTGATTCAATCTTAGTTTTACCAGATAATAATTTTAAATATTGTTTCCACTGCAGAACAATCAGTAACTAGGAACCAACATTTTCAAGTCAAAAGAACTGGAAGTGACATGAGAAAGATTTTTTTTTAACCATTAAGTTGCTGTGACCTGGAACACACTGCCTGAAAGACTGAGTTCCAAAAAGTAATTGGATAAATATCTGAAGGGAAAATACTTCCAGGAGTTTCCTTCTTTCCCTCCCAAAGAGCACAGTGAGTGTACCTACATCACAGAAACGATAATAGTTCAAGAAGGTGGCTCATCACCACCTTCTCAAGGTCACTTAGGAGTGGGTAATAAATGTTGAACTAGCCAGCAACATCAAAAAGAGAGGAAAGAACTGGCTAGTTCTATCAAAGAGCCAGCACTAGTACAATGGGCTGAATGGCTTCTCTGCTTGATTTATGACTCTAAATGGCATCAAGTTACTTGTTCTATATTTAAAAAGTGGCCCTGAGTGTGGTTAGGAACATGGAATCCAAAGAACCATAGAATCCCTGCAGTGCAGAAGGAAGCCATTCAGCCCATCAAGTGTGCACTGACTTTCTGGAACAGCATCTTACACAGGCCCTCTACCCCATTATTAGAGCCCAGCTTAGATGAAGTGGACATATAATATGTAAGACTGATGATAAAAATCTTAAGGCCATATTCATAATTTAAACTTGGACACTACCAAGAAGTAAGCCAAGACCAAGGTTGAAGGATTCCTCGAAAATGAATCTCAGGAAATGTGACATGTCCTCCACAGGATGGGAAAAAAATGTGCTCGAAATGTCCCTGGGGAGCAGTCTCAAACAGAGAGATTTTCTTGCAGCGATATTGACGATGCACACCATTACTTTAGCTGTCAGTCACAAGTAATAACTTGCTCTATATTTTCCTGCGTTCCTGCATAGCAGAAGTGGCACAGCTAATAGCCAATGTTTGTCAGCTAATGGCAACCGAGATACTCCCTGATACCCATCACAGCTCCCTCTCTGTTTACAATAACTGCATGAGGGCCAATTGAACAGGTCACAAACTGACTGGATTTCAGCGATATCTTGCTGATGTAATTAAATGATCTCCCGGCTCCTCTCATTAAGTCACGGAATAACCATTACATTCATTAAGTTTGTAATGTTATAGATTCCTCTGTGGTTGAGAGATTTCAGAAGGAAAATTTGATGAGGCAAATGCAATTTCAGTGCACATATACTTCTGACTATTTTGGTTGAAAATAAAATATTTCTGTGAAATTTCTTATTACAGGGGCAGAGTGGCCTGCTCCTGCTTTTTATGATATTTTGGCCATTGGTAAAATACATCAGTACTTAACAAGTTAAATGGCTATTTAAATCTTAGCTGAGCTGGTTTAATTATAGAATCATTTAATGAATGTGTAAAATCAATGCTTGGAAATGAATCAGACTCTTCCCAACGGCTCAGCAAACACACTCATCAATTTGTAAAGAAAGACTTGCATTACACATGCATACAAACACGAGGGACAAAATTCTCCCCCCAAAAAAACTAAGTGTCAGAACGGTGAGAATAATGGAGTGACTCGCGCTGTCTCTCTCTGGTGTGCTCTGCACCACACTCCATTACTCTTTTTAGAGTTGGGAGTTTCGTGCTGATACTGGGGGATGGGAGCATAGTGGCAGAAGAGGGAGGAGCTTACTCACGCCAATGAGCCCAGCTCCAGAGCACTTGGGCACCATTTTGCAAGGACGCCCTGATCTCAGAGTGTTCTGGAAGACCCTCTCACTCCCCCCATGGACACTGGGATACCCCACTCCCCACCTCATTGGCAGCACGTTACCTCACCGACATGGTCACCTGCATTAGGGCTCTCACAATGGGTCCGCCTGCCTGATCCCTGATATGCCTCCCCCCCCCATCCTCCCAACATATGATCCATCCCTGCATGACCACCCCCCCCCCCCCCTCATCATAACCATCACTCAGGCCCCATCCTTTTGGCATTGCCCAGCACATAGGCAGTGCCCAAGTGGAATGCCCAGGGTCCTGATGACCACAGCTAGACTATCTGGTGGCCACAGCCAGTGTGCCTGGTGGCTGCCCAAAGGGCACTGCCTGGCCATACCCCTGATTATCAGGGGCTTCAATTGCCTCTGAGCCCCTCGGGCGTGACCATCGCTCCAGATCTCTGCTAGTGGAGACCAGTGGTGATTCTTGCTGTTATCACGCCACATCCAAAGGCCAGAGAACTTTGTGTGCTGGGATTCGAATGGGCAATCCATTTTTAAATACTACTTTAAAAATGCTAATCAGGTTCATGTACTTTCTTGGTGCAATCCAGTTCTCACCATTAGAAAGGAGCCAGGAGACTTACAGTTTGATGACAGCACAACACTGATTTTTAGGCCCACACTATTCTCTGGGATCGGAACAATCTGTGCTAGATGTGGCATGGTCAGAGAACTGCCCCAAAAGTTAGGCCCAGGTCACTGAGTGCTTCAAGCCACTTCCATCATTCAATAAAATCATGACTGGTCTGACCGTAACCTCAATTTCATATTTCCACCTCCCCTGACAATGTTTAACTTCTTTGCTCGTCAAGAATCTATCTCTACCTTAAAATTATCCAAAAACTCTGCTTTCACTGTCTTTTGAGGAAAAGAGTCCTAAAAGTTTTCAACTCACTGAAAGAATATATAATTTGTCCAAAATGCATAACCCCTTATTTTTAAATAATTGCTCATAGCACAGCTTCTTGCACAAGAGGAAAATCCTCTCCATATCAACACTGCCAAAATGAGATTAGGATCTCATATGTTTCAATCAAGTCACTTCCTGCTTTTCTGAACATCATTGCATGCAATTCAAGCCTGTCCAGCCTTTCCTCACTGGACAATCCGACCATTCCAGATACTAGTTCAGTAAATTTTCTTTGAATTGTTTCCAATGCATTCACATCCTTCCATAAATAAGGAAACAAACACTATACACAGTCCTCCATAATTCACTGGATTCAGGGAAAGTTTAATTTGATTAGAAAGTAGTGAAGGTAACCCCATCATTCAAAAAAGGGAGAGAGAGAGAGACAGAAAGCGGAAAATTATAAGCCAGTTAACTTAACATCTGTCATAAAGAAAATAATAGAAGCTATTATCAAGGGTGTTATGGCAGGGCACTTGGAAAATTTCAGGGTAATTGGGCAGTCAACATGGTTTTGAAAAATTAAAATTAACATAACTGACTCACTAGTCATTTAAGATCCTAGGATATCAGGACCTTGGAATTTGTCAGCCTGCAGTTCCAAAGATTTTCTCAGTACACTTGTTAGGTAAGAGTTCCTTCCTCCCTTCCATTTCCTAGATTACTACTTCTGGGGATGTTACTTGTACTCTTCATATTGAAGACTGATGCAAAATACTGGTTCAATTCAACTGCTATCTCCTTATTTTTCATTCTTAATTCCCCCGATTCACTTTCCACAGGACCAACACTCACTTCATTAACTATTTTTTTTATAATCTATAAAAATTCTTATTTTCTGTCCTTATATTTCCAGCTATTTTTTCTCATAAACTCTAATTTTCCCTCCCTTATCAATCTTTACATTATTCTTTACTCTTTGACCAATGGATGCCTCAAAGTGCTTTGCAAACAAAGAAGCACTTTTTGAAAAGTAATTACCGTTGTAACGTTGAGGACATAGCTGCTAATCTGTGCAAAGAAATTTCCCACAAAGAGCAATATGATGATGGCCAGATAATCTATTTTTGTCATGTGTTTGAAGGCTAAATAATGGCTAGGACATCAGGGATGATGTTCCTCCTTCCTTTCTTCAAAATAGTGAATTGGCATTTTTTGTGTCCATCCAAGAGGGTAGATGGCAACTACAATAATGCAGCACAACACTGGGGTGTTGGCTTTGAATTTTGAGCTCAAATCCTGGAACAGGATTTGAAGCAAGAACTGTGCGGCTCAGCGGAGAGAGTCTACTAATGGAACTACAGCTGACATTAGGATATGCAAAGGTCTTAAATGGCCTTGGAACAATAAATCATGAGCTGCCAAATCTCAAAAAGCCTTTTTTTTCATTCCATGTGTGGGAAGTGATGTGTAAACCATCTGAGAAACAGGAAAATTGTAACCTCAGCAATAATAATAAATTGCAGATGCTGGAAATCTGAAATAAAAACAAAAATGATGGAAATACTCAGCAAGTCTGACAGCATCTGTGCACAGGGAAACAAGGTTAACATTTCAACTCAAAGACTTTATATCAGGATTATGACCTTCACTGTGGAGGAGTTATGATAATTAATTGCTGTGTATGTGAAGGCTAATGACAGGGTGGTATTAAGGTCCCAGCAAAGTATGGAGTGGTATAACTAATGGTACACACTTATTCAATAATTTACTCTTTTTTTTGTACACCTCAGAAGTCCAAATTATGAAACCGCGCAAGTTACCAGAAAAAATTGGATCTGATGTAAATGGGCCTCTGGTAAATGATCTGATGGGCCTCTGATGCAAATCTTTGTCTCTTCTTTGGACACAGGTGAGGTCCTAGAGGACTGGAGGAGAGCGAATGTAGTATTGTTGTTTAAAAAGGGTAGTCGGGAAAACCCGAGTAATTATAGGCCGGTGAATTTGACATCAGTGGTAGGGAAGTTGTTGGAAAGGATTCTTAGGGATAGGATGTATCAGCATTTACAGTGTGGCAATTTGATTAGTGATAAGCAGCATGGCTTTGTAAAGGGAAAGTCATGCCTTATGAATCTGGTAGAATTTTTTGAGGGGGTGACAAAAACGGTTGAAGAAGAATGAGCTGTGGATGTCATCTATATGGATTTCAGTAAGGCGTCTGACAAAGTATCTCATGGTAAGTTGGTGGAAAAGGTTAAGGCTCATGGGATACAAGAACAGGTGTCTAGATGGATTGAGAACCGTCTTGGTAATAGGAGACAGAGTAGTAGTGGAAGGGTCCTTTTTTAGCTGGAGGTCTATGACTAGTGGCGTGCCCATAATGCTCAGTACTTGGACCTTTGTTATTTGTAATATACATAAATGACTTGGAAGAGAGAGTAAGTGGGGTGATCAGCAAGTTTGCAGATGATACGAAGATGGCTGGACTTGCTGATAGTGAGGAGCAGTGTCAGGCAATGCAGTGGGATATAGATAGGCTGGTATATTGGGCAGTGAAATGGCAGATAGAATTTAATCCAGGTAAATGCAAGGTGATGCATTTTGGGAGAAGTAATATAGGGGGGAGTTGCACGATAAATGGTAAGCCTATTAAGAGTATAGAAACGCAGAGGGACCTGGGGGTGCAAATACACAAATCCTTGAAGGTGGCAGTACAGGTGGAGAGGGCGACAAAGAAGGCCTATGGTATGCTTGCCTTTACAGGGAGGGGTATAGAGTATAAAAGCTGGTCCTAATGTTGCAGTTGTATAGAATATTGGTTTGCCCGCATTTGGAGTACTGCATCCAATTCTGGTTGCCATACTACCAGAAGGACGTGGAGACTCTGGAGGAAGTGCGCAGAAGGTTGACTAGGATGTTGCCTGGTATGGAAGGGCTGAGCTACAAGGAAAGATTGGGCAAATTAGGGCTGTTCTCCTTAGAAAGGCAGAGAATGAGGAGAGATCTAATACAGGTGTATAAGATTATGAAGGGTATAGATAAAGTGAACAGTGGTAAGATTTTTCCTAGGTTGGATACAATAATTACGAGGGGTCACAGGTTTGGGGGGGTGGGGGGGGGGGGGGGGGGGGGAGCGCAAGGTATAACTTGGATGTCACACAGAGGTGGTGGGAGCTTGGAATGCAGTGCCAAGTAAGGTGGGGGAGACAGGCATGCTAGGGTTGTTTAAGGCTTACTTAGACAGGCACATGAGTGGACTAGAGATGGAGGGATACAGGAGACTTTTCTAAATAAAGATCATGAGCCTTGGGACGTCCTTGGGAATCAATTGATTCTTGTGGACCTTCCAACACATTTCATGGCTAACTTACTTTATTTCTGCGCTTCTTGGGATTCTGGAAATGTCTAAATTTTTTCATGTCTATTGATGTCTTTTCTTTTACTTCACAGGTGATTCGGTCCGCCTTGTTGACCAACAAGGGGCATACACGCGGTGGGTCATGCGAAGGCTGCTCTTGGATGTTGCTTCGAGAGTTGTCTAGTCCTTCAGTCGTTAGTGTGCGCTTAAACTGGACCATCTGACAGGCAACATGACAACTTAGTGGCTATCACTACTTGCTGTGCAGATACATGGATTTGGGCCGGTGTCTGCGGGAGTTTGCACATTCTCCACGTGATTATGTGGGTTTTCTCCGTGTGCTCCAGTTTTCTCCCACATCCCAATAACATGTTCTTTGGCTGACTGGGTGTAACAAATTGTCCCTAAATTAGACTTCCATCAATCTTTCCTAATAGGTATAGACAAACAGGTGAAGGGCCTGTTTCCCGTGCTGTATTGTTCTTGTAAATCACAAAAATCATATCAACTCTATAATCTATAAATTAAGGCAAATGTTAGCACTTTTAAGAATTCAGCCACCTCCTTAATTTTCTGGAAGGAACGGTCAAGGAACTATCTTTTCAAATAAATCACAAAATGGTTACAGAAATGGAGGCCGCTATTCGGCCTGTCATGTTTTTGTGGGCTCTATGAAGGAACAATTTATTTAGTGCCATTCTCGACCTTCTCCCTGTGTCTTGCATATTCTTCCTTTTTGGACAATGATCTAATCCATTCTTGAATGCCTCGATTGAACCTGCTATCATCACACACATAATCCTAATGTTTCAATGCACTGCTGTGGCTTCCTTTGACAATTACGATAAATCTGTGCCCTCTCATTCTCATGAGTGGGAGTAGTTTCAGTTTCTCCCTATATCAGCCTACTGAAACTGTATAAATCATTATTTAGGCCACAACTTGAGGAAGTTCTCATCAACTCATTACAGAAAGAATGCAATTATACTATAGAGGGTACAGAGAGATTTACAAGAATGTTGCCAGGACTGGAAAATTGCAGCTATGATAAAAATGGGATTCGCTGGGGATGTGCTCCTTAGAAGAGATGAGGCTGAGGGAAGATTTGTTTCAGATGCACAAAATTGAGAGAGACCTGGATACAGTAATTAGGAAGGGTCTAGTTACCTTAGCAGAAAGTTCAAGGAATATCGTAGAAGGTGCAACACCTACCCCCTTTACTTCCGCCCTGGTCACCATCCCAGGTCTTAAATACCCCTTCACATGTACTTCCTTCAGTCTAGTCTACTGCATATGCTGCTTCCAATACAGTCTACTCTATATCGAAGACATCAAATGCAGACTGGGTTACTGCTTTGCTAAAGACCACCAACCCAGACTGATTTCCCGTTGAATCCATCCCAGGCCACCAGGAAACATGCAGAGGGGGTGTACCATCAGCGGGACCTGAAGATCCCCGATGTGAAGAGCTGGAAGATTGCATCCATATCTCTGACATTTGTTACGTTATTACTCCTGAAATTTCCAAATTCCCAATCACTCATTAATTGCTCAAAAGAATTTAATCTACAAAATTATTATTTATAACTATAAGTAGCTCTTTGTGATTTTGCTATTACACTAAGTTTACCTGTTACTTTCATCTCCATTTGTATAGCAGTGCCAGTAGGGAAGGCTAGAATATTTCTTTCATCAGTGCTTTCTGAACATTGATTTCTTTGGATTATAATTTAAATGTTTCTTTGGAGTTTTTTTTTCAAAAATAACGGCTGCAATATTCAATAATGAATTTGCGGTCATCCTTAGAGTAACATCAATTGCAGGAAAAAAATCAGCAGTGCTTTAAACTACAATCTATACTTAGTACTTAAACTACGATTAAGACAATTTTGTGGGACATATCAATAGCAGTAACTTCAGTCCACTGCAATTAAAAGAGTAAAATCATTCATTCAATTGTGCTATTACAGACTTACATTGCTGCAGATTGACTTTAATTGTGTGGATACTGTGATTTTATTGTGCATTACATGTCTTGTTTTATCCTCAAACTAAATCTGTACTTGAATTGGAACCATCATTCCACACTCTTTTGCAACAAATTGGTAAAATTTTATAGAATTAATGGTGATTTCGAAAGAGTAAGAGGTATGCCACAAATTGCAAATTTCTTGAACCTGCTGGTCAATTTAATCTACTCTAATTTGCCTCCCGAAAACATATTGTGTCATTAGCATTCCTATTCTAAGATTGTTAGATTCACAGAATAATTATTCATTAAATTTACTACAGGAATTTAGGGCAGTGGTAAAGAGTGTCTTTTAACATGATAATTGTTAATGCAATGTCAATCAACCCCTTCCCAGAAAGGAAACAATTTAAACTGTTCAACCTCATTCCTGCAGATAATAAATTCTTCTTGGAGATTCAAAAAAATTCAACATTTTTCGCTCACTTTTCTTTTCTATATCTTTCCCTCCATTAATCAATTTTTCTTTTTCTCCATTTATTTATGTATTTGATTTGGTACAATTGTAGAGTGATTACAGGGGGTTATTCGGCTGATCATGCACATGCTGGCTTCTCCTCAAAAGCAATTTAACTAATCTCATTAGTGCCATTTCCCTTTATCCCTCCAAATGTTTCCCCTTTAGGTGTTTAACCCATTCTCTTTCAAAGGCTACGACTGAATCTGCCTCCTCCACCTTTTAAGACAGTATATTCCAGATTAGAATCACTCATAGGCTGGAATTTTACCACCTGCCCACCATAGGAATCAGAGCGGGTGAAGGGCAGAAAACAAAAGATCTGTTGACTTCAGGCAGGATTTTACAGTTTTGGGTTAAGCGAGAACCTAAAATCCCACCTGTTATGTCAAAATGATTTTTCTCATGTCGCCTTTAGTTCTTTTGTCAATCACCTTGAGTTGTTGATCCTTCAACTCATGATATCAATTCTGCTGTATTGATCCTGTTTAGGCACCTCATGATTTTAAACACCCCGACAGGATGAAACTCCAGTTTATCCTCCTCTGACTTTCCAGTTTCTCTCCCCATCTTTAAAACCTCATTGGTTAAGGGGATGCATCACAGGCATCTTCATTCACTAAAGTTCTCAATGGCCCATTACCCTCAGTATGTCTTTACTATTATGCATGCACAGTGTAATAATCCCAGAGCTTAACACACAGATTTTGGAATAACCCAGTTAGGAATTTGTAACATTTTGTTTAAAGTAGACAGAGTTGAGATCTTAAGTAATTATCAAGAGAAAGAAGCCATAAGATTCTGTGGTTTTGAATAAACAAGACAAATCAAGTCAACATGAGGTATACGTGAACTAATAGGCAAACTGTTGTCAAACACACCACACTGCACAATAAAGGGCAGATGCAATCATACAGATCCCACAAATTTGTCAGCAACCCATGAAGGCATCAGCATCCATTATGAGATGCACAATCTCATTAAAATTCTGTCTCCCTCAAAGGATTTCCAGACTTCACTTTTAAAAGTCTAAACTCCGGACTCATTCCAAAATACCTGGACTGCTTTCACGACTGCTCACTTCCTAATGGTTTAATCCTTTTTCATGAGACTCCTTTCACTGGCTTCCCAAGGCTGCACTCCAGCAACAATTGCTGGCATCATTCACAAACATATAAACATAGGAATTAAGAGCAGGAGTGGCTCACTCGGCCCCACGTGCCTGCTCCACCATTCAATAGGATCATAGCATATCTGATTTCAAGGTCGTGATTTTCTGGTCCCGTTTGCTGTGGGCAAAAATCCCGTTTTGGCCACCAATTCTCGTGAGAATTCCATAATGGATTGTGACAGTGAGATCTTCCCCATCAGCAACGTAATTAGGTTCAGATCCAGCGAGGATATGATTCTGATTACCATCAATTTGAATACATTCAAATATTCTTAAATGATTCAAAGTTGTTGCTTCTGGGGTCATCAGATATTCCCTCCCCTGGCCAGTGTGACATCTTGCCAGCAGGAATCACTACTGGTTGCAAAAACAGAAACCAGTCATGATAACCATGCCATGGGCTCGGAGGTGAGGCCAGGTTGGCACTGCCAATGGCAGGGTCTCTAAGGACCCCCACTAGGGTTAAAAGTTCCCATTAATTGATGGAGGGGGGATATCAATAATATGGGTGTGCCTGCATTGTGAAGGAGTGGGGGGAGGGGGGGGGAGGCGCGACTGATGCCTTTATGGTGAGGGTGACAGTCAGGTCACCCTGATGCCTGCATGGTTTAAGGGGGGTTGAGTTGGTGATGACACAAACATTGAATAATGGGGAGATTGCTCTTCTGTCTTCAAGGGTTGGGGGTGTTCCCCTCATCTGTTGAGATTCCCGATAGAGTGGGACTTTACTTTGACTTTGAGAGTGCGCCCTGATCTCCATGGAGCTGGCTTTGCCAGCATTATCAGATCCCGCCCCACCACAATGACAGTCAATGCAAATCTTCCCGTCTTTTTTTTTAGAAAAAGTGTCAGAAGATCTAGAGTGGAAACCTAGCACTGTTTCTGTGCTTCTTGGTTAGCTCAGTTGGTTGGATGACTGATTTGTGATGCAGAGCAACACCAACAGTGCAGATTCAATTCCCATAGCAGCTGAGATTACTTACGAAGGCCCACCTTCTCATCTTTGACCCTCACCTGAGATGTGGTGATCCTCAGGTTAAATTACCACCAGTCAGCCCTCCCCCTCAAAAGGGATAGCACCCTATGGTCATCTGGTACTATGACGACATTAGTGTCTTGTTCTATTTTGCTGCTGTTTTCAATATTAACTGTATCCCTAATTAGGTATCATCGGCAGATTTTGAAATTCAACTTCCAAGTTGAAATCAACGAAGAACAAAGAACAAAACAGCACAAGAAACAGGCCCTTCGGCCCAACGAGCCCGCGCCGCCACCCCGATGTTCCCACCTCTACCTGCAATCCCAGTCCATGTTTATAGATCTATGGATTAAAAACCAAATTTGAGACAATTTAGGGAGAATTTGTTTTGCCAATTAGCCTAAGAGTACATCTTTGGGATGTGGGAGGAAACCGGAGCGCCCGGAGAAAACCCACACAAAATCATTAGGGTAAATAACTACAATTAATGATGTAGTCTAAATGGCCTGTTTTTATGCTCTAAAATTCTATTTGCTTTAAAACTGCTTCAAATCCTTATTGTCACATGGCCAGTTATTTCAAGGAAATGTTTGTCTAACCTGATCAGTGAGTATAATGAACAGCAAGATATAATACGTCAGTATTTTACATGGAAAAAAGTCACCAACGTGAGCATAATTCACAAGGCGCAGCATGGTGGCACAATGGCTAGCATTACTGCCTTACAGTGCCAGGGACCCAAGTTCGATTTCCAGCTTGGGTCACTGTCTGTGTGGAGTTTGCATGTTCGCCCAGTGTCTGCATGGTTTCCTCTGGGTTCTCTGGTTTCTTCCCACAGTCCAATGACATGCTGGTTAGATGAACTGGTCATGCTTAATTCTCTCTTGCTGGGGTGTGGTGACGAGGGGTTTTCACAGTAACTTCATTGCAATAAGACTACTTGTGACACTAATAAATAAACTTTAAAACTTCTTGATAATGAAGAACAAAGCACAAGTGTCAAAACTCTGAAACAAAGCAGGATATTCTTGGTGTTTCAACCTGTTGGTTTATGTTTCAACAATTGTGTTTCTCTTTAATTTGATGAGTCAAGATGTGAACTAAGCAGCATGGACCAATACTTTCAAACACATTTAATTAATTACAATCCACGGTATCCTTCTTGCTGCTATTTTAACAAAGGCCTAATACATTTAATCAACTAACAATTTCCCACATATTGCTGACCCAGTGATGAAGAAGACCAGATGACACTTGGAGAGGAACTTGCAAGCGGTAGTGTTCCCATCTGCCTTTTGCCTTGTTCTTTCAGGTAGAAGTTGTGGCTTTGACAGAATTGTCACAACCGCCTTGGCAAGATCTGCATTACATCTTGTAGATGGCTCATACTGCAAACAGATTGTACTAGTGGTGGCAGGAGTAAATGTATAACATGCTGGCTGAGGTGCAAATCAAGCAGTTTGCTTTGTCCTGAATGGTGACAATATTTTTGAGCGTTATTGGAGTTGCATTCATTCAGCAAAGTGAAGAGCATTCCATTACATTCCTATCTTGTGTACTGTAGATGGAGGAAAGGCTTTGGGGATTCAACAAGCAAATTACTTAGCCTCTGACATACTCTTTTGTAGTCACAGAATTTACATGGCCAGTCCTATTAAGTTTCTGGACAATAAAAATGCCCAAGGATAGATGGTGGAGGATTTGATAATGCTGTTGATAGTGTCCAATGAAATTTGATAAATTCTCTCATGTTGGGGATGTGTGGCACACATGTTGCTTGCCACCTATCAACACAAGCCTTAGTGTTGCCTAGGTTTTGTGCATGTCAGCATGAACTGCTTCATTATCTGGGGACTTATGAATAGAATGTGCAATCATCAACAATCAATTTTTGAATTGATTTTGTATTTTTGCTTTGCAATAGTGCAGAGGTCAGGGTTACAGATGATTTAATGTGGGGTTATTGTGGAGAATGCTAAGGTTTTTGTAAAACTTGTAATACTCAACTTGCTTCTTTTCTCGAAACGTCAGGTCAGAGGATCCTGGCACTCTGTCCAATGTCAGACTTGTGGACATCAATTGCTTTGGACCGCCACCCCTCACTCATGCTCATGTTGGTCAAGAGGAGGGAGGTGCAAAGTAATAGACATCAAACAGTATGGGAACAGGAATATTTGGTGAAAAATTGCTCCCCCAATAAAACTTATATCTAATTACATTTTACCAAAGGACAAAGCTTGCTTGCAAGCATAACACGGTCAACTCCCTGTCACAAGCAAAATACGGTGGCTGCTGGAATTTGAAACAAAAACAGAAAATGCAGGAAAATCTCAGTAGGTCTGACAGCATCTGTGAAGAGAGAGTAAAGCCAATATTTCGAGTGTGGTTGACTCTTCCTCAGAATTCAGAGTAAAGAAAATCAGAAATGATTTAGACTATGGGTGGGTAGAAGGTGGCGGGGAAGCGCTGTAATAAGACAAAGGGAATGTAAATGAGGATGAAGGCAGCTGAGAGGAGTGCAAAAAGTTCAAGTCGAGAGTGGATAGGTTTTTAATTGACAAGGGAATTAAGGGTTACGGGGAGAAAGCGGGAAAGTGGTACTGAACCACTACAGATCAGCCATGATCTTATTGAACGGCGGGGCAAGCTTGAGGGACTGTACGGCCTACTCCTGCTCCTATTTCTTATGTTCTTAAGTGTCCATTCAATGATCAGAATGTGTGAATGGCAGAACAGAGATATAGGTGGTTATAACGTAGCTATGCTGAAACAGCTTGACTCAGGACATAGCATGGCTCAGGAGCAGAAATCTTCAGCACCATAGTGCTGAAGACAGTGGGAATGCTGTCAGAGCCTTTATTTTTATTCAGTGCCCTCAGCCACTTTATATCACATGGAATGAATTGAAGTGGCTGAAGTCTGATATTGGTGATGCTGTAGATTTCAGAAGTTGCTGCTGTTAGCAAAGAAGGCTAAAAAAAAAACCCAAAGCAAAAAATTCGGGCTGCAGAGTGCAGAAAGAATTCATCTGTTCAGCACATATTACTGCACAATGAAATAGCAGGAAAATAGTTAAAGGTGATGGACGACTGTAAGACTTCCTTTTCCGAGGGTTAATTTGATCTAGCCCAGCAATTTGTCATCAATTGTCATATTTCAGTGACCAAGTTCCTCACATAAAATTATGCAAATAAGTAAGTAGTAGCGATTTAGAATTCAGAAAAGTGGTTCCACAGTCACAAGCTGTGTAATTAGATCTCTTATCATTTCAAAGCTCAATCCAGCCTGGAGCAGAGGGACATATAAATTGTTCCAATTCAACCAGGAATTCCAGATTCTTACATTTTAGAAACACAAGGCTATCAAAAGCATTTTCTGATCATGGGTTTGATTTTTTTAAAAACATATATAAAACAATATGCATTTAGAGAGCTCTTCCATTTAGAGAAATTAAAAATTCCTCGCAAGGTGTCAATAGGAAAAGTTTGATCCTAAACAAAACCCAGAGATATTAGGGCAGGTGATTAAAAGTTTGGTTAAACAAATAGGTTTCGAGGAGATCGGGAAGGAGAAAGAAATTGACTAAGGATTCAAGAGGCTGGAAGTTCTTAAGTGACCTCAGCAAATGCGAAAAATAAAACATATACAGGTTTCAGAACTGAATCATGCATAAACATTATTTGTCTCATCAAAGGGTTCTTCAAAATAAATTATGTTTTATGACCTTCATGGAGCATAGTTTCACATTTATAGAACAACATACTATGGATAATTCTTCTTAAAAAGTGTCTAGTCTTAACGGACTACAGATATAATTGTATGTTTATAAATTTATACATAAAGCGAACCACATTGTGGATAACTTCAGAATTAGAGATTTAATAGTATATGTTGAATTTCATTCATATCAAATGGGATTAAGATCCACAGCTTTGCGTAATATTCAGAAAAACACATAAATTAATGACATATACACATACACACTTTTTTATTTATAGAATTCTTAACATTGCCATTCAAAGCGAACAATCAAGGTTGTATAAAAGATACACCAAGCAGAGCTAGAAATCTCATATTTCACAGGGTATTTCAGTTAGGGGAATATTCTTGCACTTTATTAGCATTGATAAATACGGCCAGGATTTTTAATTACACTTAAAAAACGGCTAAGGCTTTGGTAGAACTAATTGGAGACCTGGAAATCTGCTAGAGGACAGCAGTAAACGGAATGGAAAGGGTATCATTTGACTTAAATATGGAAAGATCAGTTGTAATGTAGCGAAACTGTAAATGGGAACCTGAAATTTGATTGGAAGAGGAAATGGAAAGCCTGACAGCATGACATAGGGACGCTGTTTTTTTGTTGCACCTCTTTATAGTTGTACCAGTAAGTTTGTAGAAAATTTGTAACTTACTTCACAAAACATTCACAAAATGAACAATTCATTTTGGAATTGAGAAGTCAGGTAATCTTAAAATGCAAACAATCTTTGGGACATTTCATTCACAATACATTAAAACACAACAGATCTTTCCTGTGGATTTATTGGC
Source organism: Sphyrna mokarran (assembly GCA_024679065.1). NCBI lineage: Eukaryota > Metazoa > Chordata > Chondrichthyes > Carcharhiniformes > Carcharhinidae > Sphyrna > Sphyrna mokarran. The sequence goes on along the minus strand of JAGIQG010000005.1, from coordinate 35,270,645 downwards.
TACTATTGTCCAAATGTCTTCCAAAACCACAGTACAACAACCCAGCAGACTTTTTGGCTATAGAATGAACATCCAGAGGGTGGTGGTGTAGAGAAACCTGCTCTACCACAAAGGGAGACAAATGGCTGACTCAAACCACATTGTATGTCAGCACTCAATTGCGATCGTTGTACAGACAACGGAGAAGCAGACATTATGATCACCTAACAGAAATCAGGTTGTGAGAAGCAATGTTTATTAACCTAACTTTGTATATTCAGTCAGTCAGTCAGTCAGGAAGACAAGGGGCAGAAATTCTACATGCCAAATTCATGTGAAAACTGGAGTAATTCACACTGTTTTTCTCTGTGGTAGTTCAGAGGAGAATCTCCCATACTTTGCACTGCAGAAGCCAGCCGCATGAATACCATTAAATTTGAGGGCAGGCCTACTGCCACTAGAAAGGCTGAAATCAGCGTGCTAAGCGGGCTATTCTGCATGCATCAATCTGTCAGTATCGAGATCATATGCAGTGGCCCCTTACTGCCAGCCTCCCAACTGCCAGACAGCTTAATCACTGGCTAACCCCATTGCTAGCCAGCCACACGGCCCCACACTGCCAGCTCTCCACTCCCCCCCCCAGCCCGATCACTGGCCCCAGGACCATTCCTGGGTCCAATAGCCCGCAGTCCCGATATCTCCACCTCTACGGGTCTAAGCTGGCACTGCCAGAGTGCCAATGCCCAGGTATCATCACCCCACCCCTTCTCTCCAGCGGGGTTGGATCCCTAAATCCCCAAACATTCAGAGCTCGTGTAATCTCCAATGGAGTGAAGTACTCTGACAGAGTGGGAGATGCTAGCAAGCCTGGAGACTTCAGTCCCAAACCTGCTAAAGATATTCACATGATATTAAAATTATTATTTACATGATTGTGTGTCTCCCCATCGATTTCCAGTGTGGAGCAGACGTTGCTGGAAATCTGGCGCTGGGAGATGCAAGTGAACAGTCACGCAAATCCTGGAAATTGGCCGCCGTGGGATTTTTCCAGCCCACTACACTAAAAAATTGGCACAGTGGGATGGGAGATTTGCGGCCAAGGAGACAGAGGGGGAAGAGATCTGGCCCAGCAAAGAAGGAATCCATTAGACTTTTAGCTACTGATATGAAGAACTGAGCCAGATCATCACTACAGGGGCTTAACGACACTTCGACTGAAGCAAAGCCAAAAACCTGCTGCTGCAAGTAATCAGCCACTACAAATTTATCATCTAAAATCTCCAATCATTTCTATCATGAACCAAAAAGGAAGCATCAGCCTTCAATATTTCAAGTTTCCAATTCAAACAGCAGACATTCATGTATATGAAGTTTTGGATGTTTTAAAAATATAAGTGCATGCTACCCCTTTTTGTAATCACCTTTGTTTCTGTGTACATATATCTGTATGCGTGTCCGTCAGTGCTGTTGTGAAAACATTCTGAATAGCAGTTGTTGAGAAATAAACGTTTATTTTTATTTCTATGAAAAACCGACAAGAAAATCTGTCTTTTATTTGTACTTGAGAGTTCTTTAGAACACATCTATCTGCAGTCAGTCAAGAGGTGAAAAGGGGGAACTCATCATTCTCTCTCTTCTCTATCCATAGCATATCCAAAAACTGGCAGAATGATTGGTAACTTTGACATCTCTGCAAACATTAAATTTTATGTTTTGTAATCGGTTCCTGGCAGCGTACTTCTGTATCTGACTATGACAGAGTTTTGATTTACAAGAGAGTTAAGGGCTGTGGGGGTTGCAAGGAAAATGTAGGCATTAAAAGGAACTTGACACAATTTTGACATTACCAAATAATTCAACAGAATGGCTACCTCATAGAAGGAGACTGCAAGAACAATTCAGCACGTTCCACTTCCCTGCATTTTGCCTGCAGTACTGCCCTGAAGTCCTGCTTTGGGAGAGGCCAGGCTGCAAGGATAGTGTGGGAATATTAGTGATGGGGAACTACCTTGTCTCATGATGCATGAAGATCCTCTTACTGAGGGCAGGCAGGAAGTGGGGTGGGGGTGGGGGGGGGTGCGTGTGCGTGTGCGCAAATGCACTGAAACCATCAACCCTCACACCGTCAAAGCGCTGACCTTGCTAAATTGCCCTTAGTGCCACAAGGTGTGTAAGTCGAGGGAGAGGGGGGGGGGGGGGGGGGGGGGTTTTGGTGCATTGGGCCTGGACGAGATGCTCTGAGGGAGAGCTGGTGTAAACCTAAAGGCCGAATGACCTCCGTCTGCACTGTAGGGATTCTATACTTAGATCTTATAGATTGATAACTTTGTGGTTCCTCAGGATTCGGCGCCGAATCAAACGAGAGATCTTGCTGCTTGAATTATCTTTCTTCTGGAAACGGCAACTGCTGCATCTCTGCCTGAGGCACTTGAACAGTCTGACATCAGACAAGATGCAGAATAGAGGAATAGATAGAGATGACTCAGAATCTTTGTCTGTGCAGTTAGTTTCCAAACTCTAATTCCTGACGCAGAACCACCCCAAACCATCTTAGGCATGACCTTCCTGTGGCCTGAATGCCCATCCTTTGGCAGACCCACCCAACCCCAGATCCAGAAGCTTGATATTGCAAAGGCTCCACAGCATCCAAGGACTGACTCTTCCACCCTCAATGAAGCTCGATCCTTCAAAGCCCTACAAAGTCCCCAAGGTTCAATACCCCTCTAGCATGTCTGATGTCCGACTTCCATATTCACCCCAAGCCTGCATCCCCACCTCCGTTCCACCTTCCCCTAACACCCACCATCCTAACTCCCATTCCCTTCTGAGCCACTGAATTCTCTATCCAACACCAATTGCCATTCTGAGAAAGTTCAGGCCCAGAGTCATTTTTCACAAAGAATGTCATCATAACAATATTGGAAACAGCCAAATAAATTTTGAGAATGTCAGACATTATTTCACTTGTATAACTTGCTGATGCAAGCAATTGTGCAATCTGGTTAGAATGCTGGATCTGCTTTTAACCAATAACATAATTACCAAATTCAAGCTTTTAGAAAGGGTTCATATACCAAGAAAAATATAGGCATTAAAGGGAATGAGACAATTTTGACATTACCAAATAGTTCACCAGAATGGCTACCTCACAGGAGGAGACTGCAAAAGCAACTCAGCGGGTTCCACTTCCCTGCATTTTGCCTGCAGCACTGCAATTTATTTCTCATTTTAGTTAATTACCCGATTTTCTTTTAAAATTTAATAGTATTGTTGCACAATGTGTATTTTTCATCATAAATATTGGAAATTTTAGTTAAATCAATTGGTTCATCAACAAACTGTATTGATAATACACATAGCTGCATCAGACTTTGCTATCAATGTCAAAATGTTTTAATTCTACTTTTCCACTATAAGCATTTGTGTATGATTCAAAATGAGAGTTATAGTCATGACTTATGGATAGAAAGTGCAAGCTGTATGTAAAACTTTTAATAACGTACATCTATGCACTTTTTTGTTCATTATAACTGAAAACACGAGGCTCTTTTGAGAAACTGAAGCACGTGTCGACTCTATAGAGTGCAGTAAAGAGCAGAGGACGTGCCCTTCAGCCCATCATCACTGACTATGCACAGCACATCAATAAACTATTTCAATATCAATGGCCTTGTCCACAAGGAGTCAAAATCAAGCATTGTTTTTTTTAGTTAATTTTTACTAATTTGTATTAATAGACAAAAAGTTATAAAATGTACACTTATTTAATCACTATTTTAAACTTTATGAGGGTATCCATATTTTGATATACTTTTATATTGTACGTTATTTATAATCTAATGTCAATAGTTAATGCAATTTGACGAAACAAAAAGTAAAGTTCATTAAAGCATTAGAATTTCTCTATTACAGACTAAAAGCCCTGGAAGACACTTTAAAGTGGTATTGCAATAGCAAAATGCAGGAGAGTGTAAAATATTTAAAAAGGCTGTTTCCATTACAAATATAGAGCTGCAAATTTAGAAACATAGCCTGGTGAGGAGGTTGTATGATTTAATCTACTGAGTTGTGCCTCACAAATGGATCCCTGAAACTCATGTGAAATAAAGCAATTGCAATCAAACTGCTATTAATGTGATCTTTAAAAGTACATTGAGGAATTCATAAGTTTTCAGGCTTTTTTTTTTAACTTGCCTGAGTAAAAATATTTTGCTCATTCAGACAGTATTTAAGAAACTTCAAGTCTTTTTTTTCTACAAGAGAACTCTTGCATGCTCTCCAGATAGAATAAATTCCATTCATTATGAAGTTGAATGCTACTTAAATTATTACTTTCCAATCAAACCACACATCAGAAATGCATCACTCGTCCAAATGAGTGAGATATTAATCTGCTTATTATTTTGCAACAACAATTGAGTTTGAATACACAGAAATTATCGTACTTAAATTTGGAAAATGGTTACACATACAGGTTGCTAGCTATTATGGGTAACTAAGACTCTGCACACTAACAGGAACACAGCTCCATCAACCTCTTCAGTAACTTAACAAATTAGTGCTTAAAAGTGCCTTTCTAGACACTTGCAAATTAATGAGGATAGCCAAACCAAAGCCACCTTTGCATTTTCAGCTCATAATTTATTCTCCAGCCATAATAATGTCTTATGTATATATTTTCTTTTCTTTTAATTGCTGATCAATAACTCGTGGAGCCTACCTTGATATATCAGATACCTCCTACTCAATACTACAGTTAATACATTTCAGTCCCATTTTAATTTTTTTGATAAATTACAATTAGTGTCTGGCTGCCAAATGCACTGAGTAGCTAGAAATACCTGCTGCACATCACTGATGATTTAAGAAACACTGGGCCGACAGTTGGGAAAGTACATCTGCCTTAAGTGGAAAATCTGATAAATTCTGCCAATAATTACACACATACAATCAATATTTGTACATTATCCCAATGAGTACTTTTTAGAGTTTACTTGATGGTTGTCCAATGAGTTGCAGTTTAAAATATATAACTCTAGATCTTACATTAAAAAACAAAGTTTTGCTCTCTCCACAAGGTAATGTTATAGGCACATGAAGTAAAACTGAAGGAGAAATCCAGATCAAATACTTTTTACTGAAATCCAGCAAAACAACATCATGACTAAAAATCTAAACAGCAATGGTTTGGATTTTGTGATAAAAACATACAATATACAGCACTTACAGCATCAGAACTCAGTTTCTCTCCCACAGACACTACCATATCTGAGTATTTCTAACATTTTCTATTTTGAAATGAGTTACCAACCCTGTCAGATCCTATTCTTCACCTCCAACATCTTTTGCTCATTTAAGCATTCACAATATGTGGGTGTTACTGGCTTTGCAACATTTACTGTTGATCCCTAACTGCCCTTAAATACAATTTAACTGCCATTCTGATTTTCAGGGAGCGTAGGTGGTGGAAAATTCTGCAGGAGTCCCAAAATGCATCTTCTGCTGGGAAAATTCCTGTTGCGATTGTCCAACCAATGTTATATTGGATGTTCTCACATTAAATATATTCAATGGAGATCCTGACATTCAAAGATAATTATCCATGATAATCATTCCCCCCGAATCTCCCCATCCCCCCACTCCAGTTAAAATGTCCATTCCCCTCATTGTTTCTGATTCTATGACGTCCTCAATGGATAACATCTCACGGTACTTACAGCCATTTATATTAATTGTAATAGTAAGACAGAAGATGCTGCCCTCACAAACTCCCTCAATCACACAGCTTAACAAGTATGTAGATAAAACACTCAGACCAAAAAAATACTACATTTCATCAATGAGCTGATCCAAATTGGCCCACTTAGTTCACTCTTCCATTTAAACCAAAGATTTCTAATCCACTATCACAGCATTCAACTGTCACCACCACCTTGCATAGGAGATCACTGGAGGTATTAATCTTTTTTCTTTAGATGAATTTCTTGACAATATTCCTGACTTTGCCTTTTACCAATTTAAGTTTACAAAAGAGAAAGATATTGAACAGGATGTAAATCCTGAGCTGGTTGAACAGGAGATGACATCTATGATAATAAATAAAAGAAAATCAATGAAATGAAAATGAGGCTAGTCCTTCAAACAGGGCTCTCCCAGTCTACTAAACAGGCAGCAAAGTTTAGAATTATTTCCCTAGCATCTTTTTTTTAAATTTAACACACATTTAGAAAACCTAATCTGTAAAATTCTCATAAGTGATTTACAGAGAAGAAATGTCATTTTTCATCCTAGTTCTATAATTATTCTAGTCTTCCGACTGAAGTATTCTACAATGGTTCTTTGATTGTATCAGAGCTTTCACCTCTATTTCTATATCTGGGAGCCAGTCCTATGTGTCAATCATTGTGTGAAAAAGAAACATTTCCTGAGATTAGTCCTAAATTTTGTATCTCTGGTTTGATCCTATGATCACAACCTAATTTCAAAAAATGTTGTGGACTTTCTCTTTCCATACTTTGGGATCCTCTGTATGGGTCTGCATTAGTTAAAAGGCTTCACTTTAAGGTATTTCTGCCTTGTAACTAATTGTGCTATGCTTTGAAGCTAACTTGGCCATATTTCAAAACTCAGCTTGGAATTCTGGGTTGAGCCTAGAAAATTGACCACATTTGAAAGTGCAATGTTAACAGAAATGGGCTTAGGGTGAGGGGGGTAAAGTATAATTTGGATGCTAGAAGGAGTTTTTTCCACACAGAGGGAGGTGGGGGTATGGAATCACTGCCAAGTGAAGTGGTGGAGGCAGGCACTCTGGAGTTATTAATGAGATACTTAGATGGGCACATGAACAGAATGGTAATGAAGGTATATAGAAAACTGAGTTAAAATAGGGATCATGAGCCTTGGGAGTTCTCTGGGAACTATGTAAATTGTCGATAATATTGATGTATACGTTTTATCCTACAGGTACTTTGGTCTGTCTTGTTGTCTAATAAGAGGCATACACACAATGGATCGTGAGAGGGCTGCTCTTGGATTTTTTGAGAGTATCCTGGTGCTTCACGTCGTCAGTGTACGCTTGACCTGGACCATTTGATGGGCAACATGACAGCTCAGTGACTGTCGCTGTGCTGTGCAGATACATGGATTTGGGCCTGTGTCTGTGGGAGTTTGCACATTCTCCCCATGCTTGCATGGGTTTTCTCCGGGTGCTCTGGTTTCCTCCCACATCCAAAAGATGTGCTCTTAGGCTGACTGGCAGAACAAATTCTCCCTTAATTTCTCAAATTTGGTTTCAATGCATAGATCTATAAACATAGATAGGGATCATGGATAGAAGTGGGAACATCGAAGCGGCGGCACGGGCTCGTTAGGCCGAAGGGCTTGTTTCCCGTGCTGTTTTGTTCTTTGTTCTAAATGGTTTTTCTCATAAACGAGTTTTCATGGTCACAGAACTGTAAATTGTTTTAGAAAATTGGAGACTGCTGGTGCCTGGTGACTTAATGACAAAAGATAACCAAATAGCTACATTGTTGCAACAGCTAAGTGCAGTTCAATTATTCTTCAGTCGAATGCTGCAGAGATTTGAATTCAGGTCTGTGATCAGGACCAACTGTTTGGGCTCTCTCTCTCTTTTTCACTTTCTGTAATTATTTTAATTTCAAGTTATATTCAATAAATCATTTTTAAAATCAGGCCAAGTGTCCTCAATCTATTCAGAGGAATGACTGGACTCTGCACTTATCATTTAATATCCTTTAACAAAGGTTCGGCTCACATCCTTTCAAAGTAGCCTCTCAGTCTCAAACCTCTAACACCAGCAATCCTTTTTTTTAAATCTTCGTTCAAGCGGATGTGGATGTCACTGGCTTTATTGCCCATCCTTGAGGGCATTTAAGAATTGACCACACTGCTTATACTTGGAGTCACATATAGGTTTGATTTGATTTATTATTGTCACATGTATTAACACACAAATGAAAAGTATTGTTTCTTTCATGCTATACAGACAAAACATACCATTCATAGAGAAGGAAACAAGAGGGTGCAGAATGTAGTGTTATAATCGTAGCTAGGGTATAGAGAAAGATCAACTTAATGCAAGGTAAGATTGTTCAAAAGTCTGACAGCAGCAGGGAAAAAGCTGCTCTTGAGTCAGTTGTTACATGACCTCAGACTTTTGTACCTTCTTCCCCGAAGAAAGAAGGTGGAACACAGAATGCTCGGGGTGCGTGGGGTCCTTAATTATGCTGGCTGCTTTACTGAGGCAGTGGGAAGTATAGACAGAGTCAATGGATGGCAGGCTGGTTTAAGTAAGAAAGATTTCCTAAAGGACATTAATGAACCAGATGAGTTTTTACAACAATCAACAGTGGTTTCATGATCATCATTCAATGTTTAATTCCAGAATTTTATTGGATTCAAATTTCACCATTCATCATAATGGGATTGAACCCAGTCCCTAAAGCATCATCCTGGCTCTCTGGATTACTAGTTCAGTGGCAATATCACTACTCCATTGCTTCCTCTTCTCCACACAACCTCCCAACACTTGAAATCTAATGTTTCCAAGAAAAGCATTTAAGGTACAGATGATTAGAGCACTCCAAAGTTTGCTTATGATTCTTTTGACTTATAATGTACTATTTTGACTTGATTCAAAATTTGGATTGATGTGAAGCCTGTCTGTGAGATAGCTCATCATACTATTTACAATGTAGCTGACAGTGGCTATTCACCTCAAAGATCAACTGTTCTCTGGTGTGAATATACTGCCTAGATGGAACTCTAACCTCAGTTGCCTGTGTCAAAACTAAACTGACCACTATAGATATACGTGAACTATGGCTTGTGGATGACTGCAATGTCATTGCCATTCTGCAGCAAATTTGCAAGCTACTCCTGATCTCTCGAATTCTGCATACAAAAAACATAATCTATCCTTGAATACTGCGAAAACAAAACTCATACAGCAATCCAAATCTAGTCAATTAAATGTTATATCTCCCATAGAAGTTGAAGAAGTGACTATGGAATATGTTGAGCATGTTCCACATCTTGGCAGCCACCTCTCTCAAAAGGCCACAATTGATGAGGAGATCCAGCACCAGAACAGCTATATCAGCTCAGCCTTCTACAATTTACAGAAGTGAGCTTTTGACAATAAAAACCTTAACAAGTCAACAAATGGCTGAGTATAAAGAACAGATGTCATCACATGCCTGTAATGCAGTGAGATGTGAATTGTGTATCAGCAACACACGAGAGTTCTAGAGAAATTCCATCAGCAATGCCTCTGCCACATCCTCTGGATTCAATGGGAGAGCTGCCAAAAAATTGTTCTTGCCCTTGATGCCAACTCCACAAGCATTCAGGCAAGACTCCTGCAAAATCAATATCAGTGGAATGGACAATGTGTCCAGATGATTTAAAATCATCTCTCCACTCAGCTCATTTCTCAAAATGGCCAGTGTCTGAGGGAAGACCAAGAAACTAATTCAAAGACATTCCAAAGCTCTCCTTGAAATGCAGCAGCATTTGGTGGAAGGCATTTGCTATTGTTCAAAATAGCAAAAACATGTCCATCAAGTTGCACCACGTTTTGAGTCACAATACCTTAATGGCGAGGCAGTACAGAGGTGTGGTGATGACAATTTTTCTTTACACTCAGACTTTTGTCGACTGGTGGAGGATTTTCTCTCCACAAACACTGCTTAATGATGAGGCAGAGTAACAACATTAAAACAAAAGAAAAGGAAGCAAATCTGGTGCTCTAGACCCTATACCTTGTGGAATATCATACACTATGCACTCAAAAATGTATGGGCTAAGAACTGGCTTGTCAGCCACATGAAAACCCATCACAACAAAAACAGAAATTGCTGGAAAATCTCAGCAGTCTGATAGTATCTGTGGGGAGAGAGCAGAGCCAATGTTTCAATGCTGGATGACTCCTCATCAGAGCGCTGACAAAGGGTCATCTAGACTTGGAATGTTAGTTCTATTCTCTCCCCATAGATACTGTCGGACCTGTTGAGATTTTCCAGCATTTTCTATTTTTGTTTCCGATTCCATCATCTGCAGTACGTTGATTTTATTTAACATGAAAACCGATAGCTGAATCACTTGACCCTGATCAGACTTCATTCTTGAAGCCAACAATGATGACTACTTTCACTAGATAGTTCAATAAACTATTCTGTATTGGTTGAGCATATTACCAATTCCATAACTGGATTATCTACACAGTAGGGTAGAAGGAAAATTGGAAAAGCAATAATGAAAGGGGATTATAAAACATAGAACATAGAACACTACAGCACAAACAGGCCCTTCGGCCCACAAGTTGTGCTGAACACATCAAAACCTACCCAGCCATAGATCTATCTATAACCCCCAATCCCATTGGATCCCATATACTCATCCAGAAGTCTTTTAAAAGACCCCAGCGAGTTTGCCTCAACCACCACCAACGGCAGCCGATTCCATTCACTCACCACCCTCTGAGTGAAAAACTTTCCCCTAGCATCCCCTCTGTACTTGCTTCCCTGCACCTTAAATGGTCGCGACCATTTCAGCCCTGGGAAATAGTCTCTGAGAGTCCACCCTATCTATTCCTCTCAACATCTTGTAAACCTCTATCCGGTCGCCTCTCAACCTTCGACTCTCCAGGGAGAACAGTCCCAGCTCCCTCAACCTGTCTTCATAAGGCATGCCTCCCAATCCAGGCAACATCCTTGTAAATCTCCTCTGCACCTTTTCAATAGCTTCCACGTCCTTCCTATAGTGAGGCGATCAGAACTGCGCACAGTACTCCAAGTGTGGTCTGACAAGGGTCCTATAAAGCTGCAGCATTACCTCCTGACTCCTGAACTCAATCCCTCGATGAATGAAGGCCAGGACACCGTAAGCTTCCTTAACCACATCCTCCACCTGGGAGGCCGATTTGAGAGTCTTATGGACCCGGACCCCAAGATCCCTCTGCTCTTCCACACAGCTAAGACTCCTCCCTTTGATAGTGTACTCATTCATCCCATTGGATCTGCCAAAATGGACCACAACACATTTATCCGCGTTGAAGTCCATCTGCCACTTTTCCGCCCAGTCTTGCATCCTGTCGATGTCATGCTGCAACTTCTGACATCCCTTCAGACCATCCACAACACTACCGACCTTCGTGTCATCGGCGAACTTACTCACCCATCCCTCCACTTCCTCATCCAGGTCATTTATGAAAATGACAAACAGCAAGGTCCTAGAACAGATCCCTGGGGCACTCCACTGGTGACCGACCTCCATGCAGAAAAAGAGCCATCCACAACCACCCTCTGCCTTCTGCAGGCAAGCCAGTTCTGGATCCACAAGGCCAAAGCCCTTGGATCCCATGGCCTCTCACCTTCTCAAGAAGTCTTGCATGTGGGACCTTGTCAAATGCCTTGCTGAAGTCCATGTATACCACGTCCACTGCTCTTCCTTCATCAATGTGTTCAGTCACATTTTCGAAGAACTCAATTAAGCTTGTAAGGCATGACCTGCCTTTTACAAAACCATTCTGACTATTTCTAATCAACCTAAACTTCTCCAAATGCTCGTAAATCTTGTCCCTCAGAAGCCTCTCCATCAGCTTACCAACCACTGAGATCAGACTCACTGGTCGGTAATTTCCAGGACTATCCCTGTTCCCTTTCTTGAAAATAGGGACCACATCCGCAATCCTCCGAACCTCTCCCGTCTCCATCGACGACTCAAAGATCATCGCCAGGGGCTCTGCAATGACATCCCTCACCTCCCACAATAACCTGGGGTACATCCCATCTGGTCCCCGAGACTTGTCTATCTTGATAGCATTTAGAAGTTCTAACACATCTGCTTCCTTAATATCTACATACTCAATCTTTTTAGTCTGCCGCAAACTTGTAGTGCATCCTCCCAGATCACTTTCCACCGTGAATACTGAGGCAAAGTACTCATTAAGCACCATTTCTTCTGGTTCCATACACACTTTTCCCCCTTCACCTTTTATAGGTCCTATCCCTTCTCTTCTCATCCTTTTACTTTTCACATATTTGTAGAAGGCCTTGGGATTCTCCTCAATCCTACCAGCCAAGGCCTTCTCATGACCCCTTCTGGCTCTAATTTCCTTTTTAAGCTCTCTTCTATAAGCCTTATACTTCTCTAGATCCCCAACATCTCCTAGCTCTTTGAACCTTTTATACACCTTTCTTTTCTTCCTGACTACGTTCACCACAGCCTTCGTGCACCACGGTTCCCGCGTCCTACCAAAACCTAAATAAAAACTGAAGAAGTGGCATTTTTGACTTGAAACCTTGTTTCTCTCTCTACAGATGCTGCTACACTAGTTGAGTTTTTCTAGCACTTTTTTTTATTTCTGATCTTCAGCATCTGCAGTATTTCAATTTTATTTCAGTGATAGAAGATTCTACAGTTACAGAAACAGACAGCTATTTCTGCACTACAAACCTGAATCCAAGAAGATATTTTGCCTTCCTGAAGCTGTGTTCAAAGACAGCATTATACGGCTAATGGGGAAGGAGGAACAGCCAATTGTCAGAGTCCATATCAGTGCCAATGACCACTAGTGGAAAGAGGTAAAAGACTTAGAAAGCTGGAAAAGAAACTAGCCAGAAATCTCAAAATTATTCTTGGAGATGTGCAAGGGATGACTTTAGATTCCCAGGACAGTAGTACCAGTTCTAGGGAAGACAGGACGTTAAAAGGCTGAATAAGATGTTCTTGGTGAGAGTCTCAGCTTCAATGTCATTGCAGGACAGGACAGTGCTATTGGGAAGGTTTACATGCACTTGGCAGGGGGAATAGGAACCTGGAGATAATAATGGAGAGAAAAAACAATGAACTTGGAAAATCAGTTGGCACTAGACTAAGAATAAGTAAGAAGGTATTAGATGAGATCTGTGAAGGAGGGAATACAATTAGGTTTAAATCAGATTTACTGTGTATGCACATGAATGTGCAGCACATGATGAATAAGGTTATTGAGTTGTGGCACAGAAAGCAAAGTATGAATATAAAGCTGTGGAATTAATGGAGTCCTGACCAAAAAACGGCAAAACTGGTTACTAAACATTCCTGGATGCAAGTTGTTCAGAGGAGGCAGGGAAGGATAAAAAGGAGGAAGAGCAGCAGTGTTGATTAAAAATAATATTACTATGCAATTGCCGGGAAAAATTATTTTGCTTTTGATAATATCACAGTCATATCATCATCATATACTGGGAAAGAAACTTGAGAGGTTGTGACTAGTTTAATTGAATAGGAGGCAGATTGACTGCTCAAGATCAAATGTCAATAAAGGAGGTGTGAAGGCAAGAATTTTGACTCAGTGATGAACAGCAACCCAGAAAAGCTTGAATAGTAGTTTAGATAAGGCAAAGATAAGAAATGTTTGAATAAAAGCAAAATACTGCAGATGCTGGAATCTGAAACAAAAACATGTAGGAGGCAGTTATTGTAGTATCACAAAGCTTAGGTTTTAGAACAAAGAACAGGACAGCACAGGAACAGGCCCTTAGGCCTACCAAGCCTGCGCTGGTCATGCTGTCCTATCTAGGCCAACCGCCTGTATCCCTCTATTACTCATCTGTTCTTGTACCTATCCTCCCTGTGGGAAAAGGCAAGTAACAATCCAGACAAAGGATAATTAATTGGATGAGAGCCAACTTCTGTGAATAAGAACAGAATGTCCACAAATAAACCAAAATTAAAGATTAACAAGCAAAGTAAGTAATGGATTAATAGGCTACCTTTGAAAAACAGATAGTTCAGGTGCCGTAGAGCTGTATTTCTACTTGAGGGGAAAGGTAGCACAAACAAAGTCAGAGCTCCTCGGATAAGGCAGATAAAGAGTAAGATGAAGCAGAAAAAACGTGTATGACAGATGCCAACTTGATAATGAAAGTGAAAAATAGGCTTAATATGGCAAGTTCAGAGGGGAAGTAAAAAAAAGAGAAAAGTAAAGAGAAAATATGAGATAACGCTGGCAGCTAACACAAAAGTGAATCCAAAAGTTTACACAGGCATATAAATAGGAAAAGATATTAAATGAAGGATGAGAACCATTTGTGGACCAAAAAAGAGATTCTCGTAAGGAGGCAGAGGGCATGGCTGACATTAAGTACTCACACTTAGAACATAGAACATAGAACATTACAGCGCAGTACAAGCCCTTTGGCCCTCGATGTTGCGCCGACCAATGTAACCAATTTTATGACCCTCTATCCTAAACTATTCCAATGCTATCCATATGCCTATCCACTGCCCATTTGAATGCCCCTAAACTTGACGAGTCCACAATTGCTACAGACAGGGCATTCCATGCCCTTACTACCCTCTGACTAAAGAACCCACCTCTAGCATCTGTCCCATAACCACTACCCCTTAATTTAAAGTTATGTCCCCTCATGCTATCCATCTCCATCCGAGGAAAAACGCTCTCACTATCCACCCTATCTAACCCTCTGATCATCTTATATGTCTCAATTAAGTCACCTCTTAGCCTTCTTCTCTCTAATGAAAATAACTAGCCTTTCCTCATAAGACCTACCCATCATACCAGGCAACATCTTGGTAAACCTCCTCTGCACCCTTCCCAATGCCTCTACATCTTTCTTATAATGTGGCAACCAAAACTGTACACAATACTCCAAGTGCAGCCGCACCAGAGTTTTGTACAGTTGCAACATAACATCTCGTCTCCGAAATTCAATCTCTCTACCAATAAATGCTAACACACTATATGCTTTCTTAACAACCTTATCAACTTGAGTACCAACTTTCAGAGATCTATGCACCCGTACACCGAGACCCCTCTGCTCATCTACACTACTAAGAGTCCTACCATTAGCCCTATATTCTGTACACATATTACTCTTACCAAAGTGAATCACCTCACACTTTTCCACATTAAACTCCATTTGCCACTTCTCGGCCCAGCTCTGCAACTTATCTATGTCCCTCTGCAAACTGTAATGTCCATCCTCACTGTCTACAACTCCTCTGACTTTGGTGTCGTCAGCAAATTTACTAATCCATCCCTCTACACCCTCATCCAGGTCATTTATAAAAACAACAAACAACAGTGGCCTCAAAACAGATCCCTGAGGTACACCACCAGTAACTAAACTCCAGGTTGAATACATCCCATCAACCACCATCCTCTGTCTTCTGTCAGCTAGCCAATTCCTAATCCAAATTGCTAAATCTCCCTCAATCCCATGTATCTGCATTTTCTGCAGTAGTCTTCCATAGGGAACCTTATCAAATGCCTTGCTAAAATCCATGTACACCACATCAACTGCCTTACCCTTATCCATCTCTTTAGTCACCTTTTCAAAAAACTCAATAAGGTTTGTGAGGCACGACCTTCCCTTCACAAATCCATGCTGACTATACCTAATCAATTCATTTCTTTCTAAATGACTATAAATCCTATCCCTTATAATTCTTTCCAGAACTTTCCCCACTACAGATGTAAGGCTCACTAGTCTATAATTTGCAGGATGGTCTCTGCTCCCCTGGACATTTGCCATCCTCCAGTCTTTCGGCACTACACCTGTAGTCAACGATGACATGAAGATCAAAGTCAAAGGCTCCGTAATCTGCTCTCTAGCCTCCCAGAGTAACCTGGGATAAATCCCATCCGGCCCAGGGGATTTATCTATTTTCATACTCTCTTTACCAAGGAAGAAGATGCTTCCAAAGTAATAATGAAACTGGGTGAGATAAAAGCGATAAATGTATCAGAAAGGCTGACCAAACTTAAAATTTCAAGTCACTAGGGTTGGATCAGATGCATCCCAAAATACTGAGGAAAGTAAGGCTGAAAATTGCAGAGGGAGTGGTCATAATCTTCCAATTCTTCTTAGATGTAGAGATGGTACCGGGAGATTAGATTGCAAATACTACATCCTTGTTAATAAAAGGACACAAGGATAAACTCAGCAACTACCAGTTCAACTTTGGTGGTGTGAAAAGTTTTAGAAATGATCATTGAGGGAAAATCATCACTTGGATGAATGTGGGTTAATTAAGGAAAGCAAGATTGGTTAATTGTGTCTATCCAACTTTTGATTGTATTTGCTCTTGAAGCAACAGGAAGTGCTGATGACAGTAATGCGGTCAATATGATATGCATGGACTTCCAAAAAAAAAAATGTCATGTAACAGGCTTGTTAGCAAAATTGTAGAAGGGATAATTGAGATTATATTCTACTATATTTAAACAAATTTGAGTGAATAATAAAATATGTTCCAATATCTGTGCACACACGTATGTGAAATCCACAAACATAAATACAGATCACAGTAGGGGAACACTGGCCAAATTAGAGTGCATAAAAGAAAAGAGATAAAGAAGTTTTATAGTTTTGTGACTTGGCTGGTTTCAGACTAAATCCAATCCTTCTGATTTAAAGGTGTAGACAACTGAGTTGATTGTTCACTGCGAGACATGGCTCAGGAGTTCAGTTCTTTGTTTAAAATATCTGAGCATAGAGGGAAATTCAACAGCAGAGAGAGTTCAAAACTGCAAACTATGGAAAGAGAGCTGTAGGGACCGCTGCTCAGCTTCTCAACAGCTTGCACAGTTCTGCTTAGAAAACCACATGCTTAAGCTGTACAAAGCACTTGAGGTAGTCATGTGATCTCTCTCCAATTGCCAGTAATTGTCATAGTTTGATTAAATTCACCTAGGGAGCTATCTTAAAAATCAAGGTCTTTTTGTGCAAGCAATTGAACAGTTCGTTTTTACTTGTCAATTACTATAGGTAACTTCAAAAGATCTTATTGACAGGGCAGGAAGGTAAATCATTCACAAATCCCCAAGAGGTGATGGCTTTCACACTCTTACTGTTTCCTATCCATTGGGTTGGAATATGAAATATACAGTAACATAAATTTATGTCAGCCATCTTGATGTAGATTGAATTCACTTTTGTCTGTTTTAAATATCTTCCTTTTCAGAATCCAATTCCTGTTTCCAGCTTTGAATGAAAACTGAAAATAAGCACATCATTGTGTCAGCCATCATGCACATGATAGGACAAATGGTCTCCTTCTATGTTATAACCATTCTATGATCTCGTACTAGTAGTTGATTCTCTCGAAACTCTTGCAAATTTGTTGCCTATATCCTTTCCAATGTGTACTACTAATAAATGTACTCTTGAACCTTTTCATAAAGTCAATTTTTTGAATGAATAGAGGAAGTTGAATGAAATAGAACAAATTGCTGAAAAATGTAAGATCACATTCCAAGATGAAGGTGAGAAATAAACAATTCATCCTCGGGCGAATATGAAGAGAGACATATTCCCTACAATCCAGATACCCATCAAAACTCCTAACTGTCCAAGGGAAATAGGTTAGAAATGCAAAGTGGTGGATAGTCAAACAATGGCCACCACAGAGAAAGAGAGAGACAGACAGACATCCAAAACCCCTTGGAAATACACAGTGAAGTATTTCAAGGCAAGGCTGCACAGCCGCTTAAGACACTGCAAATACACAGGCGGTGGCAAGAAAGTCTTGAATAGCAAAGACAATTAGGGCGTTTTCACTCCCTCTCTTTTGGAATAGGTGGTTCCAGAAACCACCTGTATCAAAAACCTACCAGCGAATAGAGATCTCATAATAACTGCAACATCTTCTTCGCCTGACCGCAAAGAAACCAGTTAACTTCCATTGGCTGCAGCATTTAAATTCTACATCTCAATGACACTTAACTATATCTTGTTTTGTGTGTATGTTGTGGTGTGAGGCATGAGCATGTGGGGATGTATATGCCTGTATGTGTATTGACTGTGTGTGGTAGGATGTGAGGCATGTGTGTCATGTTGCATTTTTATTAATTATCATATTTAGTGATTAATAAATTTTCTCTTTCTTTGACTCAAGAAAACCTTATTTCATTGGCTCATTATTGCTCACACTTAGTGAAATAAATTCTGATTTGGAAAAAGCACATTCTCGTGAAGAAGAAAATTAAACCTTTCATAGAGCCATAGAATCCTACAGTACAGACGGAGCTATTCGGCTCATTGAGTCTGCACCAACCACAATCCAACACAGGCCCTGTCCTCATAATGCCATGCATTTACCCTAGATGGCCCCCCGACACTCAGGAGCAATTTAGCATGGCCAATCCTCCTAACCTGCACACATCTTTGGACTGTGGAAGAAACCAGAGCACTCGGAGGAAACTCATGCAGACATATGAGAAAACTCCACAAAGGCAGTGGCCCAACCTGGGAATTGAACCTGGGTGTCTGGCACTGAGAGGCAGCAGTGCTAACCACTGTGCCTTTCTTGTGATCAACCAAGGAGGTTGAACACAGGGCAGTGTCAGTTCATCTTTTTTCACCCTGTCTTAAGAGTCTGCACTGGATCTTTCTTTGTCCAGTCCCTGCAATCTTTTCTTTTACAAGTGTTTGTCTAATGCTCTTTGAAGGCTATTGTTGAATCAGCATGCACTAAGTTTAAAAAAGCTTGCATTAATTTTGTAAATGGTAATCAGGTTCAATGGACCACCAACGTCTTCCGAAAGCTGGCTTTCCACTATACTGGACTTAACACCACACATAGGCCCAAATTTTCATGCCTCTGTCATATCAGAATGAGGTGGGTATGAGCGTAAGATTAAAAATGGAAGACAGGCTTTGATTCCAGGATTGCCACTCTCATTCCTTACGTATAGGATTTTTATCAGCCTGCAATACGATGTGAGTAGTCAGCCCACATTAAGCAATCCCATTTTTGACTTCTCAGCATAGTAGTAGCACAGTGGTCAGCACTGCCGCTTCACAACTCCAGGGACTTGGGTTCAATTCCCAGCTTGGGTCACTGTCTCTGTGGAGTCTGCACATTCTCCTCGTTTCTGCGTGGATTTCCTCTGGGTGCTCTGGTTTCCTCCCACAGTCCAAAGATGTGCGGGTTAGGTTGATTGGCCATGCTAAAATTGTCCCTTAGTGTCTTGAGATCTGTAGATTAGACGGAATAGTGGGTAAAATCACGTAGGGATGGGGCCTGGGTGGGATTATGGTCAGTGCAGACTTGATGGCTGAATGGTCTCTTTCTGCACTGTAAGGTTTTTACAATTTCTATGATTTACTCCTCAATTGCACTGTTGAACATTCCAGACTCTCTGCTTTCTTTCATGCAATCCAACAGACTTTATCAGGAGATTTGATACTCAGTTCCTCACAGTACTTATGAGGCCCTCATCTGGAATCAGAATCAATTCCTTATCAACTTTTAACTTTCACAATTAAATGTTGTTTAAAAAAGTGAACTAAATGAACGGGGCACTGTCCTTAAAATGTTGATATCTGTTCAGCTTTGAAGCACTTGTCCAATATCCACAATGTAAGAACCAATGAGCCATATACCAGCAAGTCTTTGAAATGCTCATGAAACTTTCAAAAAACAAGTATACATTCAAAATCCCCTTTGGAAAGAATTGCATCTCTCACAAGACAAAATTGTCTAACATATCCATTCATAGATCCAAACAAAGAGCTTTAATCCTCTTAATCCTCTCTAAATACTCAAAGCAGATATGGAAAAATCATTTCAAAGAAACATAAACTTATCTGATGGTTCAGAGGTTCTGTACATCATAGATACTGGAAGTGTGGGGATGGAGCATTAACATGGAAAGGGACAGGAGGCTATCGACATGTCATGGAGTGGAGCATAGAGTTGGACAGCTGGGAGGGTGGGGGTAGGGAAGAGGAGGTGAGGAGTAGGGATAGGGGGGCTATTGTCTGTCAATAGAACAGAGCCTCCTCCTCTGGCTAACAAAAGACAGAAGACGGGATTGCTGAGTTGGGAAATTACCTGACTCCCTATTCCTGCCTACTAGACAAAAATCTATGTCACAATATCTAGCACTCGTTTTGTATAACGATCTCCCAAGCCACCTATTGTTTAGTACATTTCAGAAACAAATCAGGATCAGGCTTCAAGTTGTACTTGCACTTTTGCGTGAGCACGCAGAAACCACTTCACAGTGACAGAGCATAGCTATGCTACCACATTTAAAAGTCGGAGACACTACTACATCTCAGAAGCCACATAACAGATTGCAATGATTGATTCTCTGATGGATTTGCTGCCAAATCTATTCTAGTAGATAACAGTCATTGGCTGAATAAGTCAGAACTTATTAAGATGGTCTATCAAAATGTGAAATTAGTTGAAGAAACACCATTAAAAATTCTCTTCTGGATGGCTTATTTTTGAAGGATTTTGATCAAATCCATAAAGTAAGAAAATGATCATTCTCATCAACCATATTTAATGGCATGAGAGATGGCTCAAAAAAAAAATGACAGAATTTTTCCATTTCAGCAATTGCCTCATAAGAAGTGAACAAGCCTCTACAATTCTGTCACTTTGATTAAAGGCATTTGGGAAAAAATAAAATGTTTGTATTTCAGTTTTTCCCTATGGCAACCTTAATAGCTCTCTACTAGATACAATTCTCTGATGCATCATTTAAAAGAGCTCCAAACAAAAGAAAGCCACTTTTCCTTCTTTTCTGTCACATATTGCAGGAAAATAAACCAGAAAAGTTCAATTCCTTTTTGATTAAAAATATTCTGCACATTTTCACAACCATCATATCATCAGAGAGAGGTTCCAGTACAAAAGGAAGCCATTTGGTCCATGATATCTGCAGTGGCTCACCATTCTCCCATCTTCTCCCTTTAACCCAGCACATTCTCTCTTTTCAGTTAAAAGTCCAATTCCTTCATGAATCCTTCAACTGAAATTGGAATCTCTCAACTACAAACTCATGCAATGCAATGAAAACGTTAACCACTCGCTATGCAAAAAAAAAAATTCCCATCATGTACTTTTGCTTCTCTCATCAACTACCTTAAATCTGTGCCTTCTCATTCTCAACTCTTTCACAGATGGGAATAGTATACCTGAACTTCCAAAAGGCATTTGATACAGTGCACAAAACAGACTTGTCAGCAAAGAAATAGCTCACAGGATAAAACGATAGTAGCAACAAGGACATGGAATTGACAGAGTGACAGGAAATACCAGCAGTTATTGGTTGTTTTTCAGGCTGGAAAACGACTACTCGGCCCAGACACGTCGATTTTAAATACTTCTATCTAATCTCCACTTGGCTTTCCTGAAAGGAAAATAGTCCTAACTTTCCCAGAACTGATATTCCTCATCCACTTAATCATTCTTGTCAACCTTTCCTGCACTTTCTCCAATATCTTCACTTTCTTTCTTAAGAGTGTGATGCCCACTGGGCACAATACTCCATCAAGTGACTTGTGCAAATTCAATAAAACTTCTTTGCTCCTGTGTTCTGTGCCCCTATTAATAAACCTAGGATATTGTACACTTTATTAACTATTCCCTCCCAACCCATCCTGCCACGTTCAATGATTTATGCACATATGCAGTCATCCCTCTGCTTCTGCACCCCATTTTGCATATTACTCTTTATTTCACATGATTTCTCCATGTTCTTCATACCAAAATGAATCACTTCACATTTCTCTGCATTGAACTTCAACTGTAAGAAGTCTCATAACACCAGGTTTAAGTCCAACCAGTTTACTTGATTGTAATCCCACAAGCTTTCGAAAACAGTGTTCATCAGATGCGTGAAAGGTTCTGATCAGAGAAAGGCACATAAAGACACACACAGTTTACAGTCCAATGCCGGCATCTCTAAGTCGTGAACTTCATCTGCCAGCTATCCATCCATTCCACCAACTTGTCTATGTCCTTTCGAAGTTCTTCACGACCTCCTCATGCTCACAATGCTTCGAAGTTCCATATCATTGGTAAACTTTGAAGTTGTCTTAACACTGACCCTGGGGAACTGCACTACAAATCTTCTTCCAGCCTGAAAAACAACTTTTAACCACTACTTTCTGTTTCCACTTTTTATTTTATTCTGTGAGCTATATCTTTGCTCACAAGTCTGTTTTAATGCACCATATCAAAAGCCTTTTGGAAGGTCGTGGGCACCATTGCCTTCATCAATTTTCTCTGTTCATTAAAATTCCATCAAGTTAGTTAAGCACAATTTGCCTTTAAGAAATCCATGCTGCCTTTATTTAATTAACTCATGTTTGTCTGTGTAACACATCTGTCTATCAATGAAAGCGATTCCCTACCCATTGGGCCTATTTGGTATTTTAAAATCCGGAGATGAGGGCGTTGGATTATGAGGAGAGACTAAATAGGCTTGGTTAGTAGTCTTTGGAGTTTAGAAGGCTGAGAGGGGATCTTATAGAGACATATAAAATAATGAAGGGGATGGATAGGGTAGAGGTTGAGAGGCTCTTCCCGCTTAATGAAGATAGCGGGACTAGAGGGCACAGCCTCAAGATTGGAGGGGGGGTTGGTTCAGATCGGAGTTGAGGGGGAATTTCTTCACGCAAGGGGTGGTGAATCGTTGGAATTCTCTGCCTGTTGAAGTGGTGGAGGCTTCCTCGCTGAATATATTTAAGTCAAGAGTGGATAGGTTTTTGATTGACAAGGGGATTAAGGGTTATGGGGAGAAAACGGGAAAGTGGTACTGAACCACTACAGATCAGCCATGATCTTACTGAACGGCAGGGCAGGCTCGAAGGGCCGGATGGCCTACTCCTGCTCCTATTTCTCATATTCTTATGTAAAAGATCTATGAAGATTTGCGAAATGGGAAACTAGACAATACTTCAAAGTGCCCAATTCCCAACTATGTTCTACAAATCTGTTTCACATTACATCAATGACCAGATAAAACAGCAGCATTCCATCCAAAATGGCAATTTATAATTTTACACATTTTAAGTCATTCATCCAGTTGTGATTTTGGTTTACAGAAATAGAGTACATTCAGAGAGCACTGTTTCTGTTGATTTTTTTTGACAAAATTAACAAGTTGAATTTGGAAAATGGAACCATCTTCAACCCAACTGCGGCTGACAATGGTTTCAGCAACTTCAGAAAAGTTCTGGAGTTTATGAAATTGTGGCTTGACAATGATCCTCTTCATTTTCAGTTTACATAAGGCAGGACAAGAAAAGATATTACCTGATAATTTATTACAATCTTTCAAATTATATCATGATAATGCATACATTCTAATGTGAAACTGCACCGTGCTTTTAATACCAATAGGAAACTATGAAAGGGCAGGACTGAAGAAAAATATTTTTGTCCACCTGCCCGTGTATAAAAGTTCAACGAGCACTATAGTGTATCACTTACATTCTGTTACACATCTCTTTCACAAAAAAATGCAAACCCAATTTACAATCAAGGTAGTATGCTGTATAAATTATCAATGTAGCTTTGAGTAACTAAAAACCATGTTGATTTTATGTAAAACCTTAAACTGCAGTTTGTGAAGTACAAAGTGATAGAATTTATAGGCTTTTTTAGTTTTTTTTAATCTAAGACTTCTGTAATATGTCATGTCAATCAAAGGCATGTCATATTCATAACTTTTAAAACAGGAATTTCATTCAGTGTAGAATCATTTAGAATTGACTTTTCATTTAAAATTGAGAATATATGTTGCAAAAGAAGATCACTGTGAAGGTTATCGGACTTGATCTGTGAATTCACAAGGATGAAAGGCTACATTCCAAATGAACAAGAGTCAACCACCCATATCTTGAGATTACCAAACAGCAATCCTGAATTGAAAGGGTTCTTCTGAAACAAAGATGGAGATTTTCTCCTGAGACTTCAAACAAAGCCAACATATTTGGAAAACAGAAGTTTGAGAATCCACATGGAAGTGTAGCCATGTTGATTGCCCTTTAGTGCTGAAATTCACAGCAACAGCAGAAAGCACAGTAAACCTGTGCCTTTACAACTGTCGGTTGTAAAATCACAAGGTCTCCAAGCCTGTTTATTTTTGGGTCTAAGATGGCAAATGACCTTCTGATAATGAGATTACAAGCAGCTTGTCCATGATAAATAATTAAGAAGTGTATCATAAAAGCATGTTGCATTGCTTACATCTCTCTTGTTCCTGTAGAGAGAAATTCTGAGACGAAGCCACAGAAATCTATAGATGCAAATCTATAGGATACAAGAGATGATGCCTATTCATTCATTAATTTTTACCATGGCCTTAGTAGGGCCATTGGTATCATCTTGCTTCTTCTCTGGCTTTCTTCAAGTCTCCCTCAGCCTGCATCTCAATGTTATCCACCTATCCAAGTTTTCTTCTTCCTACTTAGTTTTTATCTTCCGTTTCTCCTTCATTTGTTGCCAGGAAAAGACTACTGAGTCCTCATCTCCAGTGTCTATACTTAGCTATACAGCAACACTTCTAATGTCCAAATTTCTACTCGATTTGTCTTTTTGTCATCCAATGGATTCCAAGCATTCTTTGCCATACAAATGCTGCTTTGCCCCTCTAATCCTCTTTCTTCAGAGTTGAATTCTCATTTCCATAGAGTGCAACAGTCCACATAAGTATCTCTAACAAATATATTTTCAGCTTCACATTGACATTTTTTGGCTTCTTGACTCTACTTTAGTCAATGGTCATTCCTAACTTGGATTTCATTCTTGGATGTAACCCAAGTTTATCTTTCAAAACATTTGAACTTGCCAAAGTCAAATTCTAATTCACTTCTAAATTTTACAGATGGCTAATCTAAGGACCTTAAATAAAAATAGTCATTCAGATTGTTCATCACATCTTAGTCATATTGTGTCATCCCTGAAAACCATAAGCACTCTACTATTTTCCAAGCATCTGTTATCAAATACAATCCATCACACAAACCAGCCTCCTGTCCATTGACTCTGTCTACGTTTCGTGCTGCTTCGGCAAAGCAGCCAGCATAGTTAAGACCCCAACATCTCGGACATTCTCTCTTCCATCTTCTTCCGTCAGAAAAAAAGATACAAAAATCTCTTGTTTTCCTTTCTATGAACAGTATGCTTGGCCTGTATAGCGCACAAGAAACAATACTTTTTACAATATGTGACAATAATAAATCAAATCAAAACTATTTTTCCAAATAGTTATATTGTATAATATATAATCTTGTTCTCTGTTTTAACTTTTCAAATAAATTTTTTAAACATCATTCTTCTACTCATTTTTGTCCTCTAATCCAATTTTAGATTGTTTTGAACGTATATAATCTCTATTATTTGGAGCTTGGGAGAGCATAAGCAGATCTAAACAGAAACTTACAAAATTCCACTAGAGTTAGACAGGATAGATTCAAAAAGAATGTTCCAGATTGTAAGGGAACCCAGAACTAAGGATCAGAGAACAAGGATAAGGAGTAAACCTTTTAGGACTGAGGTGAGGAGAAATTTCTTTACCCAGAGAGCAGTGAATTTGTGAATTCACTGCTACAGAAAGTAGTGGAGGCCAAAAGTGTTGTGTGATTTCAAGAAGTAATTAGGTATTGCGCTTAGGACTAAAGGGATCAGGGATATGGTGAAAGAGAAAATCAGGGTGCTATATTTGATGATCAGCCATGATCATAATGAATGATGGAGCATCAAAGGATTGAATGGTCTACTCCTACTTCCGGTTTGTGTGTATTTATAACAATATAAACTCCTTCCTTTAAGTCTTGCAACCTTGCTCAAGTCATTCTTAAAATCTATCTTCAAATGTTGAAAATCTGTCCCCCATTTTTTCATCATAAGCAATCAGTATTTCTAAGATGGCAAGTGTGATTTCCTCTATGTCATTTGGTTTACTTAATATCAGGTCTACAATTGCTTATTTTCATTAGAAATGTATAATTAAATGACTAACTTTATACTTTGTTTAATTATTTCCCTTGAAACCAAGAGATTCAATTAATTGACGAGGTTAGGTAATGAATGCATAGAGCAAATATTGCAATCTTAAAACCATTTTAATTCAACACAGTAGAAGATAAATATAGTATTAACCATAAACATAGTATGTTGGAAGCAAATTGTACATTTTGTATGGTGTATTTGTTGCAGAGTGTTGAAATTCTATAAAACCAAAGACATCCATGAAATGAATCAGTGTGTCCCAAGATCTACAGTAAACGTCAACAGTAAATATTGCATAGGAGTTTGAGAAACTTGATATGAAAAAATGCATAGCCCTGGTTAGAAGGCAACAACACTGCTAGTGGGGAGCTGCATGCCGATTTCTGGAACAGAGCTGACTGCACTGGAAATCCGGTGCCTGGAGACAGCTTCCGCTTAAGTCTCCAGCCCACTATGCTGCCAATACCTTCTTTTTATGGGAATGGGCCCATCACCTTGCTTTTTTACAGCCTCCTTGTATGGAAGCTTTTGTGCTATAGCCCAAGTGGCATTGTTTCCCACTGAGTAAGCTATCAGAACAGAAGTCATAGCAATAGCCCCTCAAGTTCCCCCGCTTCATTTAATCCTATCATGGTTGATCTTCTGCCTCAACTCTACCATTCTATTTCTGTTTGTGGCACAATGGTAGAACCTAGAGCCAAAAGATCTTGCATTAAACCCAATTTCAGAGATTTCAAGCACTTAATCTGAGATCTCAGTACAGTATTATAAAATATCACTGGTGTTTTCTTTTAGGTCACATTAAAACAAGTAACTGTTTCCTTTAAGTAACTCCAAATTACCAAGCAGAAAATTTTTTTTGATGTCACGACGACAAGATAGAATCATAGAATTTACAGTGCAGAAAGAGGCCCTTCGGCTCATAAAGTCTGCACTGAACACAACCCCGCCCAGGCCCTACCCCCACATCCCTACATATTTCTCAGCGTCTTGCAATCTTCCTTCTGAGGTGTACGTCTCTCCAGTCCAGCTTGTTTTTCAAATCTTGGATACTGGAGTCGTAGAGGCTGACAGCATAGAAACAGGCCCTTCGGCCCAACTTGTCCACGCCACTCCTTATTATCCCCACTAATCCCTCTAACCTATGCATCCCTGGACATTAAGGGGCAATTTCTTAGCATGGCCAATTAACCTAACCCGCACATCTTTGGACTATCTTTGGACTAAATAATTCAGAATAACAAGGCAACAATTACTCATGAACATTAAAACTATTAACTTATCCACCTACTTGTCCCTGCTCCTCTTTTACCTAAGTCTAGGACAGAAAGAAATTCAATCTGTCACAGCCAGGTAAAATTAACATGGCAAATAGAGCTTGACAATTTAATGGCACGGATTTTGCAATTGTAATCATGGCAAAACGATTAGGATTCACCATCATTAGTCTGTGAAATTGACAACATCCTCTGGAGTTCGCATGTGTATAGTTCAATCGAGAAATCCAGAGTGCAATGTGCATTTACCTTCTGTGTGAGGATGTGCTTTGAAGTTCTTGCAGATGGAAATTTTAAAAATCACTTGAATCAACATGAAAGTCCACTTTTCACTTTAACCTTGTTGTTGTCACCCCACAAAAAAATTAAACCTTGATGAATGAAATTAAGTGGGTTTTTAACATGGCAATAATTACTGTTGAGCAATCTCTCCAGCTACAAAATACCAATTGTACTGTTGTTAAATGTCTAATCGCCCCTTAAAATTTCATAGATTTTTAAAATCATAAAACGCATTCCTTAAAAGCTTGTTTATGATATTTGAACTTCTACTCTAATCCCACATGAATGCCCCAATCTGTACTCTGTTTCCTTTAAAATGCATAAAAACTGAAAGATTATGAATGCATTGCTGGCCTGAGATTTCTATAGTGTGATTGGCAGCCTGGTGACATCAACATTGCTGGTTGCCAGAGATTCCCTATAACCAGTGCCAGGATGAAATTAACATCGGCAGTGGTGAAATTCACACCACAAAAATTGCAAGATCTTTGTGGACTGCATTCTTCAAGGCCAGCAGCGAGAGCAATCAGTTCTCTGCTGGTTATAAAATGCAGGACAGAATTGTAGCATCTTAAGAAGGTCAACCTGTATTATGCTTTTTTAAACAAAAATACATCATAAGGGAAGTATTACTTCCTCAATTTATTAGCCATGGATTAAAGCATTCTTAAGTAGGATGCTTAAAAAAAATAACAAAACCAGGTTATCACAAACTCCAAGTAATAACAGAAACAACCCATCTGTCTTTCTATCCATATTTGGTGAAAGATCTAACCTACTACAATGGTTGGCTAAACAAAAATGTGTTGCAAGTCAGCTCAAAATTCTAGCATGCAAAAAGCTATTGAAATGAGTAAATCATGCCATTAAATGAGCTGCAAATATAATTCGATCAACACCTTTAATAAATTCATTTATAAGAGCTAATTTGCATCAATTCACTTATTCAATGTCACTGAGCCACGTGGAGTGCAGATTCACGAATCCCCAATGAGCCACCTGCAGCAAACTTGCTGGATTTTAATTAAGTGTGCAAACTCTAGTCAAATGGCACAGCAGTGCCACAACCTGTAGAGGTAAGTGATTCAACAGAATTTGGAGAACAAGTAAAACATTTAATCAAAAATAAACCTTTCAAAATCTGGAGTCTGTTCCATTAAGTAGTTTTGCAATGCTGCAATTTAAAAGAAAAACATTCACAAAGTTGCCAAAAGCACCAGGTGAAAATAGTGCAACCAGGGATTCAACAGGGTACTTGGGACCTTGACAACATCAGAAACAATAGTCCTTAACGATTTAAGGATTGAACAGAGAAAGAAGTGAAGGGAAGGTGAATTAAGAATTTGAATTCAAAGTCATATCAGGTAGAGAAAGATAATTAAAAAGATAAAGGAAGATTGGATTAGGAAAGCCGACATCATTCATTTTTAAATTTGACATTGTTAAGATCTCCCCAAACAATTCAGAACCTGAAGGAATGAGACTCCACACCATTATTTTTCCTCCAGCTTCCTGGAGAAGAGAGGCCAATTGGCTGTCATTAACGATTAGGGGTAATTATCCTGATAATTATTAAACTTAACCTTTTGTAACAAATGTAAAGGACAATTAATGTGATAATGCAGCAACTTCATGAAAATCACGTCAGCATGTTTTATCATTTTTGCAAAGCAAACGCTGGAGCACAGAAATCAAACAGTAACCTGTACAGGTTTGAAACTACATAGAATCCCTTTGGGGTAGAGGATGTCATTCAGCCCATCAAGTCTTCATCAACGCTCTGAAAGAATTTATTTTGCAGGTCCACCCCAACCCCAATTCAACCTGGTACCCTGGTGACGTGAGGCAGCAGTGCTAACCACTGTGCCACCATGCCACCCCATCTCAGGGACAAGGCTGCATCAGCCATCAGGAAAAGCTGTGGAGGCCTAAGTTTCCCTTATGATTCTTATTCTGAGCTTCACTTTCTCTGCTCTTTAATCATTCCTGTCTTCAATGTTTCTTTCCAGAGGCAAGTCAAAAGGGTTAATGGATCCAGGGCTCAATGCTGCCTTTGTCAGAGTCCTAGGGATAAAGAGGAAGTGAAGAGGGAAAGGTGACACCAAGCACAGCTCCAGCAGGATGCCCCATGTGGGGGACATGATCGGGGGGGAGTGCAGGAAGAGATTGTCAGGTAATTAAAGCTGACTTTTCATATCTGGGTTTATTGTGGAAAAGTTGCTTGTTTACAAATGTATGAAGCAGTGCAGGTACATCTGCGCTTGTCCCAAGATCTGGTACATCACGTGCTGCATTCTTTGGGAAGACATCACTCCATATGGGATTGGAAGTTATCTACTTTCAGCGGTATTGAAGGTGGCCACAGTGCTCAACCTCTTTGCCTCAATGTCTTACCAGAAAATGTGATGTAAATGTTATTTTCAGTAACTGTTAATCAGCTGAAGTGATTTAATTAATGCACAAATACCTGATAATGTCTTTTATATTTTTCATGAAAAAGTTAAATTTAAAAAAAACTAATTTTTTTTATAAATGAAAAGTTTTTGATGAACAAATGTAGTTTGACAGTTCTTTTTTAAGTTCAGCTTTTCTATTTCTTCTGATCATGCACAGTTTGGGATTTGATTTGAATTTCAAAAATTAGAAAAAGCTGGAAATTTAAAAAAAAGCAGTATTCACACATTTACAAAAATAAGAGCAGCTAGCGACAAGAAGTTACGTTATGAATTTAGTTGTATGTGATTATTGCTCAGAGTTATTTTGCTGTAGATTGTTACCTGGAAGAAAATTCAGTCGCCCAAGAGTTCACTGGGGCATCAAAATGGTAGGTGTTAACTTCTCACCTTAACTACCCAAAAAGTGCAAATTCAGCTTTACATGCTACTTTCAAAACTGTTTTCACATTAGAATAATTGCCACATACAAAAGACTTAAATGCACCTTCCAAAAAAGTCAAAACCAGTCAGCATTCTTTAGATTACACGATGGAGCTATTCTCAGCAATTCAGCATCTCAATTTCCACAATTGTTCAAAGGGAGTGCCACAAGAGAACTTGAAAATAAAGACTTTGTAGGTCATATTCATATATTATTGTCCTAGGTATCTGCATCCACGCTCAGCAAGTAGCTCCAGAGGATGGGGGTAACTCATAGATGATGAAGCTGCACATGCAACTGTTAATTCAAACTGAAGGCTGAAACAAGCTGTCTCATTAGTTAGAGCAGATGGATCAGAATTAATGACTGAATAGCCAAGTTTTAATTTCCCAAAAGCCAAACAGAGCTGAAAATTTTTCACAGTATGACTTGAAAAATCAACAGAAAAAGAGACAGAGACAAACTCCATCTGTCATCCCAAATGCCTACAACTCTTCCACCACCTACCACTCTACATTTTCAATGGAAACAGTTTGGCACTATTTTACTAATAATGGAACAACCTCCCACAAAGCAAAAAAAAGTGATTTGTCTCAACATTGATCCATGCAGAAAATGCCACTGTCCAGAATATTGTGCACCTGTCACTACAACAGCAACATAAGTAATGTTTTATAGAACATGACGATCAGGATCAAATGTACAAAAATAATAAAATGATGCACTGCATGCCAACAGAGGGAGAGAGCATCTATCCAAAGTGAAACACAGTTAAAAGCGAGTGTGGGTATCAGAAATTTGGAGTTGAGTGAGAATTCAGTACAGAGGGAAAAGAGATGTTTTCAGAGAGTGGTCTTGGCCTGCTACTGAAGTAGTGGAGAAAACAAGAGAGAGCGCTGATTGGTAAATAGGGGGGAAGGCTGGGTAAATATTTAATAGTTTTATCACTTACTAGTTTCAGAGGATTTTTTTGTGGTTTATAGTTTGTAAGGGTAATATTCAGTAGTAATAAGCATCAGAAAAGGACCTTAGAGAATTGGATATAATCTGATAAAGAATCTTCTAAAGGTTCAACTTAATGGGGTAAGTCATGACAGGAGAACTCCAGGCCACAGTGTACTTCTTGTTCTCCATGTGGGAAACTGGGAATAGTTCCAGTGCCTGGGGCCAGCACATGCTCAGGAAATGTCTCCAGTTGCAAGTCCTGGAAGCAAAGGTTTTGGAGCTGGAGTGGTGGCTGGGGACACTATGGAGCATCCATGAGGCAGAGAGTATCATGGATAGCATGTATAGAGAGATGGTCACATGACAGGCTAGGATTCCCTTGGCAGGAAGGGAATGTGTGACCATCACATGGAGCAAGTGGTCAAGGTAGGCAGTTGAGTGTTTCCATTCCCAAAACAAAATGCTTTGGATAGGTGATGAGGGAAATGCCTCTCAGGAGAAAGCACAAAAGCCAAATTCATTGCACCACTGTTGGCTCTACTGTAGAAGAGAGGAGTGAAAAGTGTAGGAGTGTAATGGCTATGGGGGATTCAACTGTAAGAAAATAAATAGGCCTAACTGTGGCTGCAAACAAGATTCCAGAATAGTACGTTGTCTCCCTGGTGCAAAGGTCAAGATGTCTTAGTTCGGTTATAGGATATTCTGAGGACAGGGGAGAAAGGAAGCATGAACAGCTTGTAGCACACATCATTACAAATGACATAGATTTAAAAAAAGGAATGAGGTCCTAAAAGCTGAATATGGGGAGTCTGAAAGAAAATTGAGAAGTTGGGCCTGAAAGACAGTGATTTTAGAATTACTACAAACATCATGTGCTAGTCACTGTTGAAGTTGCAGGATATATCGGATGAATACATGGCTGAAGAGATAGGGCAAGGAGAGGGTTTCAGATTCCTGGGACATTGGGACTGGTCAGGGAAAGGTGAGATGAGTACAAACTGAATGGTTTACACCTGGGCAGGACAAGAACAGAGGTCCCAAGAGTGGGCTGGTGGCACAGTGGTTATCACTGCTGCTTCACAGTAATTTTTTCCAAGTTTTCACTCAACCTCCCTTTTTAAATAATGCAGTTACGTTCACTATCCTCCAATCTATAGGAACTGTTCCAGAGTTTATAGACTCTGGACATAAGCCTGATGTTGATAGCAGAGAAAATTCCAGAACCCATTATCAAAAAGTATATTGCAAAACACTTGGAAAACTGGATTGGACACAGTCAGCATTGATTTAAAAATGGGAAATCATGCTTGACAAATTGACTGGAATTTTTCAAGGATGTAACTAGTAGAGTTGATGAAGAGGGGCCAGAGGATGTGGTTTATTCGGACTTTCAAAAAGGCTTTCAACAAAGACCCACATGAGAGATTAGCATGTAAAATTGAAGTGCATAGGATTAGACGTAGTGTATTCTGATGGATAGAAAACTGCATGGCAGACAGAAAACAGAGTAGGAATAAACATTTTTTTTCCAAATGGCAGGCAGTGGCTTGTATGATACTGCAGTCACTACTTTTGGGACTCAGCTATTCATTGTATATATTAATTATATAGTTGAGGGAACTAAATGCAATGTCTCCAAAGTTGGAGATGACACAAAACTGGGTGAGTTGCGAGGGGGATTTAGAAATGCTTCAGTGTGATTTAGACAAGTTGAGTGAGTAGACAAATGAATGGCAGATGCAGTATAATTTTGAAAAATGAGAGGTTATCCACTTCAGTGGCAAAAACGGAAAAGCAGATTATTAACTGAATGGCCATTGACTAGGAAAGGGGAACATGCAATGAGACCTCATGCATCAATCATTGAAGCAGACAATTTAAAAAAAAACATATGGTATGTTCGCCTTCATAACCAGAGGATTCAAATGCAAGATCAGCGATGTCTTGCTGCAATTATACAGGAATATGGTTAGAATTGTATTTACTACAGTTCAGAAGAATGAAGGGGCATCTCATAGAAAGATACAAAATTCTAACAAGTAGATGCAAGAAGGATATTCCCAATGGTGAGGGTGTCCAGAACCAGGAGTCACAGTCTGAGATTAGAGGATATTTAGGACATAGATGAGGAGAAATTCCTTTACACAGGAAATGATCAGCCTATGAAATTCACTACCATAGAAAGTAGTTGAAGTCAAAGTATTGTATGCTTTCAAGGAGTTGGATATAACTCTTGGGGTGAAGGGGATCACAGGATGGGGGGTGGGGGGGTGTGGGAGGGGGAATGCTGGATCAGGCTATTGAGTTGGATGGTCAGCTATGATCATAATGAATGGCACTGCAATCTCAGGGATATGAATAACTTTTTCATGTTCCTATTTTTCTATGTTTTGTCACTCAAATTTCCACCAAGCCTGAATGGAAGAACATGAAAACTAAAATAATATTTTAATTGAACATTGTCATTCAAAACTGGACTATAGCAATGTGTCAGGCAATGCAAAGTGCCAAAGAGAAACAGGATAAGAATGGTATGGATGAAAATCAAATATCTATGAAAAATGAAAGCTTATATTGAGATTATATAATCTGTTTTAAGCTACAAAATTAGAAATTCATTGTAGACACATTTTATATTCTTATATTACACGTAAAAATATTTAAATTATAATCTGTCTTCCTTTGTGCTGCTGATTCTTTCACTCTCAATGTGCCCAAACATATATATCTCCTTGAATAATACTTGCATCTCAGAATTAGGATGTCAATTAATGGAGGGAAAGGATGAAACACAATAGTAGCAAAGACAACAAACAGTAGCAAGTTACAATCCACTTTTATTAAAAACTATACAAGATTCCAAGGACTTAAACAGGAAGCAAACAGAATTTACTAGAATGATACCAAGGATGAAGGATTTCAAATATCTAAACAGAAAGGTTTGGATTGTTCCCCTTAGAGCTGTCATCCTAAACACAAATTGGAGGTGGCCACAGGGGTTATTGCATGCCAAGATGGGCTATTTTAAAGGTTCACTTTGGTTCTCTGGGACTTTATCCAAATTTGTTTCTTTAATATTAGGCCTCAAGCCCTCACCCACTTTCCATAACTGTACATGGAAATCCACGCCCCTCTCCTAACCTAATGGCCCCTCATGCTGACCACACCAATCCACCCATCCATGCACAGCCTATTATTGACCCAGTGCTAACTTAGTGCCAATTCATCACATGCTAACTACTACTCTTTGCCCTTACACCCTTCATCCCAACTCATGCCACATCCCTCATGGATATTCAGAAGAAATTCTGAGATGATAAAATAGTTCAAATTTATCACTATATAAAAAAACTCCAAATTTATGGAAGTCTATTCAAAACATTTAATTCCCCTCACCTACAGAAATCGCTTATCAAAAGAAAAAATATTCGTAATCCCACATCAAAAACAATGTATCCTTTAATAATCTATTTAAGCTGTCAATCAAATTGTGAACAACAATACTCCTCCTACTATGATAATTGTAGGATACAGAAAGCAGCTAAGCATTAATAAAGCTATAATGATGGCACTTAAGGTTATCTCAACAAACAGCTGTTGAAAAGCTAGAGTAGATGTTTTTCAACTCTCATAGGCACAGGCAGCTTGTTTTTCAATTTTTTTGGCTGGCCATTAGAATAACTTAACAGCTTGGGTTTTTCAACTCTCAGACAAAAAGGAATGCAGTTTTTTTTTCCAATTTTTAAAGGGACACTCACTTTAATAACCTGACAGTTTTACATATTTTACCAGCCCTATTGGAGGATTTACTACTCAAAAGATTCATAACTCCTATAACATGGCAAATGCCATAACGAAGGCTATAAAGTCGAAAGCTCGCGAATTTACTATCAAATAATTTGGTTGGATTTAAAATTGGTGTTGTAAAACTTTATTGAGTTTACCCCAGTCCAACGCCGGCATCTCTACATCATAGGAATCTATAACCAGAGGACACTATCTCAGGATACGGAGAGACTATTTAGGACACAGATGAAGAAATACTTCTTCACTTAAAGAGTAATGAAGCAATGGAACTCTCTATCACAGAAAGCCATGGAAGCCAAGTCACTGAATGGATTCAAGAAAATGATAGATTTTTTCAGGCTTTAATGGCATCAAGGAGTATGAAGAGAAAGCAGGAAAATGACATTGAGATCAAGGATCAGCCATGATCATATTGGATGGTTGGATAGGTTTGAAGGACTGAATGGTCTACTCTGCTCCTAAGTTTCTATGTTTAAAAGATTCTATAGCAGTATCTGAGAGCACAAAGTTCTCTCATTGCCTTGACCAACAATTATCACTCAACCAACACTAGCATACCAGATAGATTGGTCATTTGTCTCACTGCTGATTGCTGGACCTTGTTGAAAATAAATTGGTTGTTATGTTTGCCTGCAAAACAATGACTGTACTTCGTAAAATAATAAATCATCAAAAACACTCTAAAAACTTAAGTCCTGCATAAATTTAAAGTGTAAAAATACTTTAAATAATGAAAGAGATTTGGGGTACAATTGTAATAAAGGACAATAGCATAAAAAGATCAACATAATACCGTGTATCTGGCATTTTTCAAAGAAACTCAAAAATCTTAAATGATTTTTATTGCTTTTATTGATTTTTATTTTGAGGAAAAATGTGCAGCAAAACCTATTCTCAATAAAAAAATGCATTTCCACTAATAAATATAACAAAAAAATTCTTAAGCTATTTACTTTTGGGCTGTGAATGTAAATTAAAAAGAAGCATCTAACAATTACGTATCTAACAAAACGGAGCAATAGATTGAAAGTCATGCTCTAAGAACATGAGCGCCAAGTGGGGTCTATTTCAGGGTCAGCCTGACTCCACCGTCAGCGTGCCCACCTGAGAGATCTTTCCAGAAGCACTAATTAAGGCAGGCTTTCTGAAGGAAACTCTGTGCAGTTTTTATCTCCTTACCTAGAAAATATATATTTGTAATGGATGAAATGCAGTGGAGATTCATTTGGCTGATACCAGGGTTGGCAGAACTATCCTATGAGGAGAAATGGGAACTAAGGCACCCTCTGAAGAGGAATCTGATTTACCTAGCAGAACAGAAATGACAATGACAAGTCATCTCTGTAGAGAGGAAAGGATGGCCAGTATTTGCAGTTGCCCATAAGACATAGGAAGTAGGCTGTTCAACCCACTGAATCTGTTTCACCACTCAATGAGATCATGACTAATCTGCAATGATTATCCTCAACTCCATTTTCCCACCTAATCGCCATCACTTGGTTCTATTTTTGATAAAAAATCTCAGCCTTGAACATACTTAATGACCCAACCTTTAAAGCACTTTGTGGTAAAGAATTCCACAGATTTATTATCCTCAGAGAAGAAATTCCTCTGAATCTCTGACCTAAATGGGAGAACCCTTGCTCTAAGATTTTATCTCCAGGTCCTAGATTCTCCCACAAAGAAAACAACGCCTCAACATCTATCCATCAGGCCCATGAGAATCCTTGATGTCTCCATACAGTCACCTCTCATGAATTCCAATGAGTATAGGCCCAACTTAGTTAACCTCTTCTCATAAAAAAATCTCTCCATACTTGATCCCTAATGAACCTTCTCTGGACTACCTCCAATGCAATATCTTTCCTTAGACAACTGGAGCAAAACTGCTAATAGTATTCCAGGTATGGTTTAACTACTGCAATTGTATAGCTTTAGAAAGCCTTTCTTACTTGCATACTCCATTCTCTTTGAAATAAAGACTAATCTTCCATTTGTTTTCCTTGTTACTTGCTAGATTTACATTCTAGCTTTTTTCTGATTTATGTACGAGAATCCCCAAATCCCATTGTACTGCAGTTTTCTGCACTTTTTCTCCATTTAAAAGGAGTTATGCTCCTTTATTATCAACATGCATAACTTCACATTTTCCATTTTTTTTTATTTATATCCAATTCAATCCAATCAAAGCCCCATTCAAAGTCTCAGCAAGTGAAACAATGCAGATCCAAGCTGACAAGTCAGGCATTCCACTTCCCGTCTTGGGGTTGATTTACATAGTCCAAGCTGATTGCAGCAGGCATTGCACTTTCTCCAAAGCTTGATCTCATTTGCATCTTAGCCAAAAGGCATAGATGCCACTTTAAAAATTTGCTTCAAATGAAGTCTCAGTGTAACCTCATGACTTCAACCAACTGTAGGATGCCAAAACTACACTTGATTTTAGCCAAAAGGCTGAAAAGCAATATTCCATCTGCCATTTTCCCGATGACAGGTGTTTCAACCTGTGAATCAGTCTGTTGCCTATCTATCAAAGCTGCATCTGTGTGAGGGATTGTAAGGGTGAGTTAGTGGGCTCTGAAAAGTAGCCCCTGGCAAGCTCCTCCAGACATCCAGGCTTAAACTTCAACGCGGGAGTCTGTTTGTTGTCGGGAAGATCCCAGCAGCAGACCCAGTCAGCCCACAAACAGGCAGTCTTTCAAAGGGCATAGCCCATGTAGTCGAAGATCCATCTCTGGGAAGATTTCCCAGAAGCAGGAACAAATCAGGCTGCTATCTGATACATAAATAGCTGACATTTCTCCCAATTCTAACTATGAACACACACCCTCAGGACTGGGAAGATTTAGCCCAACAGCACCACAACTAAAGCGCAAAGCAAAGTTCAGTACCACAGAAAATATTAACAGGAAAAATAAGTTTTCATTCAATTTTAATATGATGAATTCTATATTACATGTTTATTTTTGCTGAATTGGATTTTCAAAACTCTGAAGTGTGACCAAGACAATGGTCAGAATGAAACTTTTGTCAGGCACAAATAAGAGTTAGTGGTAACTTCTCTTTCCAAAGCATTCTTTGCACCATTCTTTTTACAGAGACTGATCATTTCTGGTCTTTACTCCAAAGTTTCTACTAGAGCTAAGCCTCAGAGCACGAAGCAGAAATCAGCAGTATGAATAGGAATGACTAAACCGCTCAGCAAAAAATAAAAACACTAAAATAGATGGCACCTCTGCACAATCCTTCTAGAAATGTATAGCTTTACCCCCTTATTATAGGCAAGGACAGTTTCATTACACTTCAACTGTTGGGACGATAGGTTTAACTATATTCTAGCTGAGGACATTTTAGTACTTTGTTATCTTTATGCACCTCTCAGGACTTAAAAAAATGCTTGGACAGTAAAATTGTCACATATCCTAAATATGTGTGTAATAATATATACCAAACAAAATGGATGTCAGGAAACCAGTTTAAATTATTGATGGAATTTTTTCACCCTCTGCTTTATCCATTTCTAACTAATTCTGTAATATTAATAAAAAATTCATGTTATGAATATGATTACATATAACAATATATACAGAGCTGACTATTTTTCCACTCAAGTCCATTTAGAACTGTTTTAATTCTCAACGTAAATTGTTGCTTGAAATCATAACTACATGATGTTATGGCCTCAGAATACTTTGTCATCTTAAACATGAAAACTAGTGAAAAACTACAAAGTAAACTTTACCTGGTGTCCTGCCTTCAGTTGTTTCAGAACGTTCTCATAGCATATTTCCTCCATATCATGTAGTTGCTGCATCTATTAAACATAAATATCATAGTTGAATAAAAATGAAGTGATTGAATAAATAATTTATTTTCAGATCTGTTTCAAAGTTTTTTTTTCCACTTTTTCTCTCATTCTGGAGAAGGCTTTCGTTAAAAATTGTCACTTTAGTCACTCTGAATATTTTATCCTTTGTTTCCTGTTTTCATTGTAGAATAAAGAGTTGTAGGAGTGCCTGGAAAGTAAAATAACTGCTATGAAAGCTGAGGGGTTCATTTTAACCTAACAATTTGGCCAGATCGTGTACAGCACTTGTTTTAGTGAGTGATTTTCCTCTCTGATGAAGTCAATGGGGAATAATGTCGTACAGGGTGTTAAACAGGCATTCCAGCTTATCCTGTCCCACCCAGTGAGTTAGTTACCCCTAAAATGCTATAAAATTAGCAAATCCAGTCTGCAAAACTGGCTCAATGGTAACAGTCTCATCTTAGAGAAAGTCAGAGTTTAAGCCCCAATCCAGAGCCTTGAGCACATAATTTAGACTGGCATTTCACTCCAATTAAAAGAGTTTCTGCATTGTCACAGCTGGCTCTTCATGGAGTCATCCTTTTGCACGGTAAACAACACATATCTGTGCAAATACGTCAACATTGACCAAGCCAACTGAAAGAAAGATTAGGAGCTTCCAGAATAGAGGTTATACTCAATACTCCAAGAATCTAATTAGAAAGCAAAACATAGTAACTAATCATAAAATAGAATGCATTCACAAAGACCAAAAATATTCAAAAATTATCTACTAAATTAGCGGGATTCTATCCTAAATTTCTCATCAGGTACGTAACAAAAGCTGAACAAAACACAGGTATTCATTCAAGATAATTGTAAATGGTGGAACTGAAAAAAAAGACTGATGGAAGACTATCAAATGCAATACTTGGATGCATGAAAGGAACTGTAAGTGACAAAAGAAAAGACAGGTTGCATGTTAAAAATTGATTTTGAGTGTTTTCACAAATATCCCAGGAGAATTTGCTATTTCTTGAATCTTATTGAAGATCTAAAAAAAGCTGTCTGAAATAACAATGCCGCTGGCTTCCATTAATGAATTCCCCCACCAACAGTGAAAGGACACAAAGGTTCATTCCATGCCAATAACAAGAATATCAAAATTCTACCTATTTATAACACAAATTCCTGGAAATGGCAACAAGTTTCTTCTAACTGCTGGATTTATTCATAATATGAAAATTTATTCATCTGCCAAATAATCTGAAGAACAGTGTTGGTGTATTTTTAAATGTAAATGCAATCAACTATATATTCACAAAAAATATAATTAAATATAGTCTTTAGCAATTTTGAAATGTACTAACAGACATACAGGTTATGTATCATAGAACACATTTTTTAAATTCATGGGTCATGGGCATCACTGGCTAGCCAGCATTTCTTGCCCATCTTCAGTTACTTGAGGACAGTTGAGAGTCAACGTGTGGCTCTAAAGTCACATGTAGGCCAGACCAGGTAAGATGGTTGATTTCTTCCCTAAATACATTAGTGAACTAGATGGAGTTTTCTGACTATCGACAATGGTTTCATGGTCATAAGTTGATTCTTAAGTCCAAATGTTTTTTATTGAATTTAGTTAACAAAACTGCAATTACTTATTCCTTAGCTATATTTGTCTATGAAACACTATTCAGAATAGAACTTGGTAAAATTTGAAGAAAACCAAATAAACATTAAGCATTCAGAAATCAGAAACCAAGAAGTCTAACTCAATTGCAAAAGTACAAATTTGGATGCATCAAGTTTCAAAAACAATTTTTTTAAACTTACCTTCAAAGCTATAATAATAAAAAATGTTTAATGCACAAGATAAAGTGAAGCCTCTTAATTCATCAGAATCAATTTTAAAATGCATTTATACTGAGTTGAATAACAGAAACCAATGTTTTTTTTTTAACCATGCAAAGGCAACTTCAGCATCTTTGCATTCATAGAACATTACAGCGCAATACAGGCCTTTCGGCCTCAATGTTGCTCTGACCAATGGAACTTGTTCTCTAGCCTGGCAACTTCTAAACTGGCTCTGTACCAGGGCAATTCTCTTTTGTGCCCATCGCTAGAGTCATAACCAAATTGAATAATGGCTGGTGCTGTTGCTGCCATTATAGCAGCAGGTCAATTTTGCAGGAGCTACCCAGCCATCTTCAGCTGTTTGACAAATGACCTTCTCAAAGTAAAAGAAGAGGGGTTATTTTATAAATATTCAGTTCCAAACCCAATTCCTCCCATAATGAATCAGTCTATTCCAGCCTACAATAGATGTTGTCCAACTTCTAGGTTTAGGCCAGTCAGATACAGATTATAATCATGTCCAAATAAATCATAAGCAATGATCATCTACAACAAGAGAAGTCCACAAGAACCACCTCATCCAATTTTCAGTTGCACGACAATCATGTCCTGCATTATTAAAGTTCCAGTTGCCATTATTAATGAAAAGCTTCCTGGACCAATCTAGCAAAAAGGGAGAGAAATATGAGAATAAGGCAAGCATGTGGTGCAAAAGCTGGAATTCTCCGGCTGTTCATGCTCCGACGCTGCTAGAAAGGACGGAGAATTTGGTGCTCAGCCAAATCTCCAATCATTACAGTGGATAGGAGAATTCCACCCAAGGCTACAGTTCTACAAAGGATTTATAAAATATCATACAGGAACAAACCATTCAGCCCAACCACTTAAAGTTGGTGTTTTTGTTCCAGACAAGCCTCTTTCCCTCTTTCCTCAGCTAAACCTACCACTGTAAGCTTTTATTGTCCTTTCTGTCTTTCCCTTAGATTAATCAAAACTATTAGTTTTAACCAAAAGCTGCGAGAAAGGTAGCGGATTTCGTCTTCTCAACGAAATGTGGAGATGCTTCTGTTGAATTCTTAATTGAATTTCTTGGTGACTTTATTACATTGACGGCTGCTAGTTATGCTCTTCCCAACAAAGGGCAATATTCCCCGTAACCGTTCTTTCAAAATCTTTCAGACTTTGATGTACCTCAGATTATTTTCGATGGAAAGAAAGCTAGCCTATTAATCCTTTCCTGAAAAGTCTAAGAGTTTCTGGTACTATTCTTGTCAATTTTTTTCGCATTTTCACCAATGCCTCTACCTCTTTGCTATAAAATGATAACCATGCAGCAAAGAGTGGCCTAATGAAGGTTCAGCACAAGTTGAGCATAATTTTCCTGTTTTTCAATTCTCCACCTTCAGGAATAAAGCCTGTGCTTGGTTTGTTTTCTTTTATGGCTTTAGTAAAAAGATTGATTTTACCAAACAGCCTTTGTCTCATGTTGTAATTTCCGTGCGATTTGATGCAACTACAATAATAAGGAAGAGTCTGCATTCTGTGACGAATAGCATATCCTAACCCCTGATGGAATGCTATTCACTCAGCTGAATGATGCAACTCTAACATTCAAAAAACTCAAATTAACTGGTGATTTGATTAGAACTACAGAATCGAGTCATCCCCTCCTCTAGCCGCATATTATAATTTTGAGAGGTATGGTCTATATACGTATTGCAGCAACTCACTGATCTAATTTTTACAGCACCTCCACCAAGTCTCAATTAGGATGGAACAGCAGCATCATAAGAATGCTAATACCCCTCCAAGACACACATTATCTTGATTAGGAATATATAATCACCATTGTTTCATTATTGTAGAATCAGACTCCTCAATGCCCCTACCTAGGGTATGATCAATATGTGAGTTGCATCAATTGAAGAAAAAAGCCCAGCATCAGTTTTTCTGGTCATCTAAAGATGAACTATAAATGGCTTGTAACTATGTCATTTGGCTTTTAACTCAGTGTTCCTTCACAAAACTCACAGTGAATAATTACTTGTCTGATGACTAAATACTTTTACTGTATCAACACTATTCTTCTCAAATGTTTGTAATCCTCTATCATTTTATTTATTTTCAATTGAATGTTTGTATTTGCTCAGTTTTACAGTTGTATAAAGCCTAATCAAGCAGCAACAAGACCGAAGAGGGAGAAAAGCTAAAAAGAGCATTATGAAATGTTATTATTTACCACTTTACTACTGCATCTGCATTTTGTTTGGAGTAGTGGGGAGGGAGTGGGGGCGGTGCAAGAGAGAGCATTGACAGTGGCACATAGAACATAAAACACAGTGTACACAGTACAACACAGGAACAGGCCCTTTGGCTTACAATGTTGTGCTGAACAAGACACCAAATTAAACTAATCCGTTCTGCTGCCCTTAATCCATATCCCTCCATTCCTTGCCTATTTATGCGTTTATCTAAAAGCCCCTCGGCTGCTCTTATTATACTTGCCTGCACCACTACCCTAGCAGCGTGCTCCAGATACCTATAACTGTGTGTAAAACACATGCCCCTCGCATCTCCTTTGAACTTTCCTCCTCTCACTTTTAGTACATGCCCGCTAGTACTAAACATGTCAAAAAGGGAAAAAGATTCTGACTCTCAACTCTATCCATACCTCTCATAATGCTCTGTCAGGATCCCCTCAACCTCTGCCATGACAGAAAACAACCTTAGTTCGTCCAGCCTCTCCTTATAGCTCGTAACTTCCAATCCAGGCAACATCCTGGTAAACCTTTTTGGCAACCTCTCCAAAGCCTTCCTGTAATGTGGTGACCAGATTTGAACACAAATCCGTGTGGCTGAACCAAAGTTTTATAAAGCTGCAACTTGACATCCTGACTCTTAAGAAGAAGGATGAAGATGAAGTGGACACAATACAACTGTTAAACTTGGCCTTACCACACTGATGCGTATTATGTGTGGTTTGAATTTATGCTCAAATGGAGTACAATTGGACATTGAGCCCGAAAGCTTTTATAAGATAACCATGCATGATAAGTGAAAAGATTCTGAGAAAGCTAGTCAGGGTATAGTTCAGTTGTCCTAATGAGAATATTAACATAAATTTCAGGCACTCTATACATTTTACACTTGCAAGTACCTCAGGCAAACTGAATTTTTTCTTTCATGTTTAATTGAGGGTAGATCAATTGCAACTGAAATCAAAATTTGATTTTACTTGGGAAATCTGTATTAATACTTGCTGGCATCAATTTGAGTGAGCAATTTTACCCAATTATCTGGTATTACAGTAGCCGACCGAAGCTCTCTGAATCACATAATTTTTGATACAACTTGATTTGTTTTATGTTTTTTCTCTTCAAGTCAAAAAAACAGATTCATTGTTTCAAACCTTTGTGCCAAAAATGTAAAATGATTAGTTTTGAAACAAATAAAAGGAAAGACAAATTTACTGATGGAATATTGAAGTGCTGCAGAACAGAGACACCTGAGCACGTGCATATCCAAGTCTTTGAGGTTAGCAGGAAAAGTTGAAAAGGCTAGTAAAAAAAAAAAAGCATTTTATTGGGAAATATGTAAGCAAAGGAAGCTATGGTAAATTTTATAAAACAGCTTAAACCTCAATTGGAGAATTGTGTCCATTTCTGGACACCACATCTTAGAAGTGATGTCAAGATCCCAGAGATTGTAGAGAGGAGATTTACCCAATGGTAGCAGAGATGTACATTGAAACACAAGAAATAGGAACAGACGTAGGCGAATGCCTCCTTCAAGCCTACTCCACCATGTAATCAGATAATGGTTGATCTCTCCCTGGTTTCAACTCCACCTCCCTTCCTGTTTTCCTATACCTCTCCACCCTCTGCAAGTAGTTCCCCTTCATCTCAGTTTTGGATCTACCACCTCTCAACCTAAACCTACGAAAAACTTCAGCTACGTGGTGAGACTAGAGAAGCTGGG
Source organism: Sphyrna mokarran (assembly GCA_024679065.1). Taxonomy (NCBI): domain Eukaryota; kingdom Metazoa; phylum Chordata; class Chondrichthyes; order Carcharhiniformes; family Carcharhinidae; genus Sphyrna; species Sphyrna mokarran. Next base: position 35,226,065 of record JAGIQG010000005.1, on the reverse strand, counting down.
AAATTTCTGAAAAGTAGAAAAGGTTAAAAGGTGATTTGGTTACGAAAGCCGTTAAAGATTTGGTAGAGAAAAAAAAGGAAAAACTGTTACTAGTGGAAGAAGAGTCAGCAACCAGAAGCTGCAGATTTAATTAACTGGCAAACAATCAAGTTGATATAAAGTTAATTGTTTAGTCACAAGTTAAGGTTTACATCAACACAATGAAGTTACTGTGAAATTCCTCTGAACTCGTTGCCTGAAACAGTATGGGAGACAGATTCAATAATAAATTTCAAAAAAAAAATTAGATCGATACTTGAAGTGGAAAAAGTTGAAGGGCAATGAGTAAAGAGCAGGATGAGGGAGTAACTGGAAAGATCTCTCAAAAAGTCAGCACAGGATACCTTCTGTATTGTTCATTCTGTGATATGAGCCTACTCTGCTGGTTGGCTGTTAATTGGCCTTGAGTGCAGTTAGAGTGGACAACAAAAGCTGGCATTGCAAGTGACACTCGCATCCCATGAAATAATAAAAAAAACCTAGCCATTACAAGTCTGCTTCATTCATCCCTGCAATATTACCTCCCTCTAGCCTTATTTCACCAAAACCTTTCTTAGATTCCAAAATCCTCCTCAGCAGCTCACTTTTGTTCCCTCCAGGAATCCCATTCAAAACAAAATCTGTTCCTCAGTAAGTTCTACTCAACCATCAACCCCATCCTCAATTATATATTCTGATTCCTTTATTTGAAAATGCTCATTCTCATCTTCTTAACAACCTATAGTCTTGCTCAAATATACTTACCAGACTTGCATTTCCTCGTGTGTTTTTCAGTCCTCTGACATGAATCTCCTTTACATTCTGCCTTCCATTCCCAGTGGCAGATCTTTCAACTACATCAACCTTACTCTGTAGAACACATTCCTTAAAACTATTCTTTCAACTTCACCATTCAAAAGCCTTCCTAAATGCCTGTCTTTACAACCAACCTCACCTCTTTTTGAAAAAATAGAGGGGTTGAAAATTAAAATAACTAAATGGATAAAACAATATTTTAAAATAAAGTGATGATGATAGTAATACATAGAAAAACAACTCAACATCATTTAGAGGGAAGCAAACAGATAAATGTAAAGATCCAGCCAGTGAAGCAATATTAGGAAAAGCCATCAAAAGCTTGGTCAAAGTTTTTAAAGGAGAGTCTTAAAGGAGGAGAGGAAATGAAGGATACAAAATGGTTTAGGCAAACGGTTGCAGAGATTAGGACAGTTGAAACCATTAAAAAATTCAAACATAAAAATGAGAATTTCAAATTGGAGGTAGCAGCTAACACTCGTCAGTAAGGACAGGATCAGGTGTGTGAATGGTGCAGGATTGGATATGGATTACAGTGCCTGGGATGAGCTGAACATTTTGAAGGTTGAAAGGTATGTGGCTGCCAGGAGAAAATTGAAAAGTCCTGGATGACAAAATGATTATTGAGGGCTTCAGAGGCAGATAGCCTAATCCAGGGAATAGAAAAGCAAGAAGTAGCTAGGTGCTCTTTGTCAATGAAAAGGATCTGGGGTTAAAAACAACTTCGGAATTGAATGCAGGGGGTTCAAGTATTTCTCTCCAGCCAAGTCATTAATTAAAAAGTTTATGGAACAAGCAATCAAGAGTGTAGAGTTCGTAATGGAGGCCAAAGATGATGGTCTTGTTAATGTTTAACTGGAGGAAACTGTTGCTCATCTAAAACTGGCAGTAACACAAGCTTAAACACACAAATGGAATCCTATCTGAAGTAATATATTTCGTGAGTCAGAAATAACATGTGGGACTGCACCTGTAGTCTATCAAAATCTCTACACATAGCAGATGAAAAACAAACACCGATGGGTAGGTTAATTGGATTTCCACTGCCAGATACAACAGGCTGTCATCCATAAGGGAAAAAAAAACACTGGGAAATTGTTCAAGATGTACGTGCCATACTTTCTTACTCCAACCATATAAATACAACTCTCTGCAGGACACATGCCAAAGCATTTGAAAATAGCAAGGGCATTCAGTTGATATAACAAAAATGAAGAAGATATTCAGAAAGAAGAAATGCTAGAGTTAAATTCACAAAAAATAAAATCCCAATCAGCAACAAACTGAAGTACAATTTGAGATTAGATATTAACATTAGGATATTGCCTATTTCTCTTCTTTTGAGGTCACATACAGTCATACTAAATCCATAAAAATAACATTTAAGAAAATCGCAAGTCCACTATTTCCAACGGCCATTATTTTTATTGGCACCAGCATTCACCTGCACAGGATACACCTGTTTCTGCTTCAGGCTGCCTGAGCTCCCTCTCATCGAAGGCACTAAATATTAAATCTCTCAATGGTGAAGACGGAATTTATCAAGCAACTTGACCCTGCACTTTGGAGAATTAACATTGATGCAAGTTGTTATCAATCGGGATCGGGGGAAGTCATGGAGCTCTGTAGGGATGCATTTTTCCATCACAGTTCAACTAGCACCAGCAGACTAATCAGTACACCATGTCTGAGACTAATCCTAGTTTGTTGTTGGTCAGATATTCAAGTAATGTCAATTGGCAATGATATAGCAACCATTGCCAGTGCTTGTAGACTTCAGGGTAAAAGGCAGCTGGTCAAGTAATTCTTTCCTTGGTATGGAGGCATTGTTTTATGAGGAAAGATTGGGACTCTACTCATTGGAATTAAGAAGAATAAGAGGTGATCTCATTGAAACACACAGCATTTACTCTGTCAAGACTGTTAAAAATCCTGAGAAGGCATTTTGTCTTGTGGGACAATTTAGGACCAGAGGGCATGGTCTCAGAATAAAGGAATGCCTGTTTGAGACTGAGATGAGGAAGATTTCTTTTCAAGAGAGTTGAGAACTTTTGGACTCCTTATCACAGAGAGCTTAGGGGCAGAGTTTTGTGTATATTTAAGGCTGAGATAGATGGATTTTTGATTAGTAAGAGAATCAAGAATTATGGGGGAAGGGCAGAAAAGTGAATGCAAGGAATGTTGGATCAGCCATGTTCCTATTGAATGGCGCAGCAGGCTTAACGGGCTGAACAGCCTACTCCTGTTCTTATTGCTGATGGTCTTATTGTGAACCATTGTCTGTAGCTATTCTGATATCTATTCAATTATTATTTCAAAAGCTAGAACAAACTCTTCAGCCATCAGGGTTCGCATTACCAATCGAGAAGGTATTCTCCTAACTTTCCAGCTGGTGGACAAGGCAGCATCTAACTGTAAAGTCCCAGCTACTATTTTACAAGCCTTTTCTGCTCCCCTGATAATAGTGAGAACACTTCCTCTGGGACCTTCATTGAACCTCACTCCTTGACAAAACATTTAATTATGACCTAATCATTTCATTTTTGTATTGGCATTTACTTATTGCTTACCTTTTTGAAATGTCTTTAATTTTTTATATATTAAAGATGCTAATGTAGTTCTGATATCCCTTAATTCCCAGATCCACTCATACTTAATAATTTTGTTCTTATTTGAAAGAATAAAAGGTTTGTGCAAAATTCACGAAAGCGAACAACCAGAAACATCCTCTGAACATCACTTCATTTGCAAAGAAAATTGCAATTTACCTTGTTTGATGCTTTAACTCCTATGAAAGTCTGTTTGAGGGGCACCGGCCGAAAACGTCCATCAAAGAAAAAAAGTCCAATAATTGGATTTACGTGAAGGAACCTGGCTACATCAAGGAAGTTAGGCAGGGTGGCTGATAAACCCAGAATTCTAATCATACTTTGGGTGGACTCAACCTGCAAGAAAGAAAAAACAGTTTTTTTGTAATCAGTGTAGCTGATGTCAATTGTTGATGTAACAACTTGATTCAGAATAACTTTTAGTTACGCTCCATATTATTTACAAAGCTTCTTTTCCCAAAATAAGTACTACTGTATTCATATGTACAACTATGCAGTCTACACAACCACCTGCAAATTAATAAGCTATTGTTGCACCAAAAGTGGGGAGAAGTCACATAGTGTGCATATTAATACAAAGTAAGCCATTTGATCATGGATCTGTGACCAAAAAGCTTTCTAAATACGTTTTCACAAAAGCTTTGTTTCAACACCAACTGTACTAGTCATATAAATACTGTGGCTACCAGAGCAGGTCAAAGGTGAGAAATCCTACAGCAAGTACTCACCTCCAGACTCCCCAAAGCCTGTCCACCATCTACAAAGCACAAGGTAGAAGAGCAATAGAATGCTCTCCACTTGCCTGGATGAGTGCAGCTCCAACAGCATGCAAGAAACTTGACACCACACAGGACAAAGCAGTCCACTTGATTGCTACTCATTCCACAAATATTCAATCCCTCCAACACTGATGAACAGTGGCTGCAGTGTATACTACCTACTGCAGGAACTCACCAATGTTCCTAATACAGCACCTTTCAAACCCATGACCACTACCATCCAGAAGAACAAGAGCAAGAGTTATGTGGGAACACCACCACCTGGAGGTTGCCCTCCAAGTCACTTGCCATCTTGACTTGTAAATATATTGATGTTCCTTCATTGTTTGCTGAGCCAAATACTTGAAATTTCCTTCCCTAACAGTACTATGAATGTACCTACACCTCAGGGACTGCAACAGTTCATGAAAGTAGCTCACCACCATCTTATCAAGCGTAATTAGGGATTGGCAATAAATCCTCACCTAATCAGCGACGTCCACAAATGAATAAAAAAAATATAAAATCATTAATAAAAATTCAGAAATTGAGACATGCATTTTATAGAGATATCTAGCATCAAGCACCCTGTATTTGTACTGTGAAAGATTGTTTGGGGTAGGCAGGAATGTGGGTTTGAGGCTACAATCAGATCAGCCATGATCTTATTGAACGGCAGAGAAGATTCAAAGGGACTAGTGGCCCACTCTTGTTCTTAACTAGTATGTATATTTTAAATAAAGAACAATCTGGCAAAAGAGTGCAGTCAAATCCCTCTGAAAAGAAGGAAAATACTTGAAACTCTTCAGGGTTGAAGAGCTCACGTACAAGATTGCCTGAGTGATCAGAAGAGTTGATTTATTTATCAGAGAAGCATCTTTTAACATCATCCACAAAGTCACTAATGCATTAAGAACATCAAACACAACTAATCAATTTGTGCTTCAATAACAGTTACAAATCAAGCTCTAAAACATTAACTGCATTTACTTTGAAGACATGAAAATATATTGCATTTTGACTACCCCGTGGAAGTAGGACACACGGACAATCAAATTTCTAAACACATGAAACTGAGGCTGAAAACTTTTTCTTGTCATTAGAAATGGTTTGGAAAAGGTTTACCCTGCAATAGGCAGGTTTTTAAAAATTCATTTATGGGATGTGGGCATCACTGGCTAGGCGCAGTATTTATTGCCCATCCTTAACTGCCTCAAGAAGTGATGGTAAGCTGACTGCTTGATCACTGCAGTCTCTGTAGTATAGGTTGATGCACAATGCAATTAGGGACGGAATTCCAGGATTTTGATCCAGTGACCATGAAATAGTAGTGACATATTTCTAAGTCAGGCTGGTGAGAATTTCCAGGTGGTGGTTACCAATATTCTGTGCACATTGATCAGGACGGAAACAGAAATAACATTTCAAGCTTTAGACTCAAGAGTCTGTGATACAAAATGTTAACTCTTTTTTTCTCTTGATAGATGCTGGCAGACCTACTGAGTTTTCAAGCACCCTCTGTTCTTGTTTCAGATTCCAGCATCTGCATTATTTTGCTTACATTATTGTATTCATTGTTATTGGAACCATTTAGATCCCATTCTGAAGTGCATGCTGGTCAATGTTCTGACATATTGCAAACCTCAGAGGTTTTCTAAAAAAAACCTGCATGTGGATTGAAGAGTCCTATTTTACTTCTTTCTATCTGCACAATATACCATTCTGACAGATCCTTTAGAATTTACAAACGTTGAAAATACAAGACATGAGTATTGCTGAAAAAGACAGATATTTTGTCAAAGCTTGCCATCTTGCATTCATCAGGACACTTCGCAGGGGGAAAAAATTTGTATCAGAAGAAAATGCTGATTGGTTGGTAAGTGGACGCAATCTGATTGGTAGAGAATGTAGAGAATGCACCAGTTGATAGCGACTACAGATAACCGCTAAGCGTTGTTTGAAATTTAACTCAGGCAGCTTGACTCTGATTGATCAAGGCATTGACCTGGGAATTAATCAGTGAAAGACTGTCACTTATTTTGCTTAGCTGAAACAAATACAATGTGTGGTCACATTCCTTCTGTCTGCAAAGAACGGGCCCTGTGTACACATATATTAGTTTCCAGTACGTGCAGAGAGTAAGACATGCAGAGAGACAGAGAGACAGACGAACATATAGTAAGAGAGAAAAAAGGAGGGAGGCCAATAGCAAGATTCAGACTGAAAGTGAGTGTGAGAGAACATAAGTATCAAAACAGTCGTAGAAGAATAAATAAAACAGCTAACAGAGGCATGTTAAAAATAATTTATGCTAGAGCTACACTGGATGCAAGTAGAGCCTCTGAAACAACCAGGTACGTGGAAGGAAATATTTTTGTTTTTTTTGTATTGTAGGGAGCACTATGAGCATTGCTTCCCCTCATGTCAGCTATTTCTGTTTGGAACCCGGTGTCTAGATCAAAACAAAACCTTGTAAGCTTTTACTCATAAAACCTAACTAGGTGTTACTTTTTCAAAATTGAAAAATAACAATCTTTGAGCAATGCTAAACACTGCTATCTGCCAATTTGTGGAATATAATAATGGTTTAATCAATACTTCATTACGTCAAAGAAAAGCTAGGTCATCTGTATCTTTTCATTTCATTTGTGGGACATGGGCATTGCCGGCTGGCCAGCATTTATTGCTCATCCCAAGTTGGCCTTGAGAAGATGGTGGTGAGCTGCCTTCTTGAAAAGCTGCAGTCAACATGCTGTGGGTTGACCCACAAATGAGGGAATTCAGAAATTTTGAGCCAGCAATTACGAAAGAATGGCAATATATTTTCATATCAGGATAGTGAATGGCTTGGAAAGGAGCTTGCAGGTGGTAATGTTACCATGTATCTACTGCCCTTGTCCTTTTAGGTGGAAATGGTAATGGGTTTGGAATGTGCTGCCTAAGGATCTTTGGTGAATTGCTGCACTGCATCTTGTAAGTATACACACTGCTGCTACTCAGCAATGATGGTAAGGGAGTGGATATTTGTCAGAGTGGTGCCAATCAAGTGGGCTGCTTTGTCCTGGATGGTGTCAAGCTTCTTGAGTGTTGTTTTAGGCATAAATTTAAGCATGAATTCATTCCATAAATAGAATAATGTAGATTAATTACTATATTTACTAATTACAAGGACAATTCATCAGGCATGGAAAATTTTCCAGCTGCTGTTTGGCAAGTTTCCCAGCAACAATTGCAGTCAAATTCATGAGATGTCTGTGCTAGTTATACTGGTCTCCAACTACATGTTATGTCTAGCACACATACAATTCAGCAAAATAACAAAATATACATTCAAATCTATTTACACCAATAAAATACTTCATTAAATAAATAAAAATATTTCACTTAAGTTTTTCAGTGTAATAAAAACTGTGTTCAAAAGAGAAAGATTCTGTCTGAACAATTTCCTGGGCTTCTGTGTGTTGAGTACGTGCAGTTATTTCCCCACTTAACTGCACTCAGGGCCCCATCCCTTGTGGCTAGTCGTGACTAATCGCAGCGAACTGCTAGTACTGAGGAACAATACTTGCTAGTACTTAGACTAAAATGTTGTCTGATTTCAAGAAGAAATTAGACAAAGCATCTGGAGCTAAAGGGACCAAGGGATATGAGAGGAGGAGAGGATCTGGATATTGAATCTGATTATCAGCCATGATCAAAATGAATGACTTGATGGGCCGAATGGCCTATTCCTGCTTCTAGTTCCTATGTTTCTAACAAGAAGCCCTCTGATTCTCTGGAAGCTCTGAGAGAGGGAACATCGTTCCTAAGATAATTGGAAGCCACAACTGCAAGCAATCTCTTTTTCAGGTGGATGCAGAATAAGTTATAGTGGAATGTGGAGATTAACAATTCATTTAATGGCTTCTACTGGCATAGTGCGAATGGTTGTAATGTCATGTATCTCCCAGGGCAGAAGCGATTCAATTTTTCACAGAACATCTAGACAATCATGAACTGCTTAAGGAAAGACCAGGAAAGATATTGCCACTTGCTTTCTCAGTGAGGAACAGTTCAAACTGTGTCTGTAGCTGCATAAGTCAGACCATTGTTCATACTCTGAACTTGGCACCTTATTAAAGGCCTTCTGAAATTCCAAATATACTGTATCTAATAGTTCCCCATATCTATTCTGCTAGTTGCAGCTTCAAAAATATCTCAAATTGATCTGTTAAGTGTTTTCCTTTTCACAAAACTATACCTAGTCTTGGTGGTGCTCCAAGCACACTGTTGCTATGTCTTTAATAATAGATTCTATTCCCACAACTGACATTTTCGCTGTATTGTCTTTTATTTCATTCAGAGGTATTTGTGACATTTCTCACATCTTTAACTCATCCCTTGCTCACAAAATGATGTCACCCCATCAAAAATAGAAAATGCTGAAAAATCTCAGCAGGTCTGACAGCATCCATTGAGAGAGAATAGAACTAATGTTTCAAGTCTGGAAAATCCTTTGTCGGAGCTAAGAAACATTAGCTCTGTTCTCTCTCCATATATGCCGTCAGACCTGCTGAGATTTTCCAGTGTTGTCTGAGTTCTGTTTCAGATTCCAGCATGCGCAAAAATTTGTTTTTATATTATTATGTCATCCCATCTTCTGCCTATCTTCCCAATCCTCCCTAAAGCATATTTCTTCCAATTAAACTGCAAACAACATGCAATGTTAAATAGATTTCCCTCATCATTATCTCCTCCAGTTATTTCATTACTTACACTGAATTCAGATGGTCCTTCAATATCGTTTTTCCCTTTTTTCTTATTATTTTGAGCCTATAGCCTGTTCTGCTTTCCCTTCCCCTAGGGCATTCTAGATTAAATAATTCCAATTGCCTCATTTATCCTCTTTACAAACAATTTAATATTGTTTCCTCTTTCAAACAATTTCCCTGTATCCCACTACCGGTCATTAATTCTTCTTTCATGTTCATTATCCATTATGCTGTCATTTTGGATGTGTGAACAGAAAATGTAGACTGAATGAGCTGAGTAGAAGTGAAAAGTTACAAATGCTGCAAAAAACAGATTTCTGGCCAAAATATTTACACCCAAAACGTAACAACTTTTCTCTCGTTCAAACTGAAGCAGTCCATTTTCAAATGCAACAAGTCTTGGACAATATTCAGGCTTGGATTGACAAATGGCAAGTAACATTTATGCTACACAAATGCCAGGCAATGACCATCACTAACAAGAGACACTCTAGCCCCCATCCCTTGACATTCAATGGTGTTACTATCACTGAAACACCTATTGTCAACATCATAGAGGTTAACCAGAAACTCAACTAGACTCGCCACATAAACATAATGGCTACAACAGCAGGTCAGAAGCTAGGAATACTGTGGCGAGTAACTCACCTCCTGACTCCCCAAAGCCTGTCCACCATCTACAGGGAACAATTCAGGAATGTGATGGAATAGTCCCCACTTGACGGAGAAAGCAGCCTGGGAGCGAAAAGCAGGAGCGAGGATATGGGGGAAGATTAAAATGGGCGCGCTGCAAAGTGGATTTCAAGGTCAGATCTGTACTACGTCCACATTCAGCACTTAGAATCAAAATGGTAAAATCGGGCCCAATGAACATAGAACATTACAGCGCAGAACAGGTCCGTCGGCCTTCGATGTTGCGCCGACCAATTAGGAAAAAGCAATGACCCTCTAACCTAAACCATTCCCTTTCCGTCCATAAACTTATCTACTAACCTCTTAAACGCCACCAAACTTGGCGCATCTACAACTGCAGCAGGCAGGGCATTCCATACCCTTACCACACTCTGGGTAAAGAATCTACCTCTGACATCCGTCCTATAACTACCACCCCTTAATTTAAAGCTATGTCCCCTCATGCTAGCTTTCTCCATAAGGCGCTCTTCAAAGGCTGGAGCACCCGACTCAGACTTTTATTTAGCAGGTCCATGACGGAGTGGTTCCGGATCAGCGAACATGGCGGTAAAGGGGGAAATGCTGATTGAACTGTCTGCCCAGCTCTTTAATTCAATTTAAATGCATTTAAATCGTTGTTGTGTCCGATTTGGGTAAAGTCGCGATCAGGTGCAGATTGCAATAAAGGCCTCACGCCTGACTTTACCACGATTTCACAATGAAAAACGGACACAAATTGTTGTTAAAATCAGGCCCTGTGTTTCCTTTTGTGATGTGAAGGCAGGCTGGATAAACCGGATGGACTTTTGTGGTCTGTTTTGTACACTATATTTTCAAACAAATCTCTCAAGAAATAAGTTGGGTTGTAAGGAGGATAGAATGTAATTAGCAGGAATTCAGTAATGATAAAATAGGCAAGCGGTTTTCTCCACAAACTAATACATGATATTTAAATGCTGTTCATTTCTCCATGTATATCCTCCTTAAAATGTAATTCATATCCTAAAACAGGGGAAGAACAATGACTCTGAAAATAACAGTTCCACAAATACAGATTTATTCACAATCAAACACCTTAGGTTCTTAGTATCCAACTTCAGTCTATGTTGGCCTATATTCAATACACATGCTGCCTAGAAATCAAGTCAGGCACAAGTTTTAGGAATTTTCATTTGAACATAACACAATACATAGGCCATTCAGCCTCTTAAACCTCGTCTATTGATCAATAATATAATGGCTGCTGTTTTAGATTCTATATTCCCATTAGCCCCTGATGACTTTTGATCCCTTGCCTAACGAGAATCTATTATTCCTTAAAAATATTCAGTAGCCCTGCATCCAACACCTTCTGAGATAGAGAGTTACAAAGTTATTCATCCCTCAGTGAACAAAAATTCTCCTCCTCTCTGTCCTAAAAGGCAATCCAAGATTTTGAAACAATACTTTTCTGGACTCACTCACAAGAGGAAACATCTATGACCACCTTGTCAAAGATCTCAGAGATGTCAATCAAGTCACAAGTTTGAAAGGCTTAAAGTTATAAAGTGTATTTACTTGTGTCATAAGTAGGCTTACATTAACACTGCAGTGAAATTACAGTGACAAATCCTTCCGGTGCCTATTCCGACACACTGAAGGAGAATGTAGCATGGTCACTGCACCTAACCAGATTGTGGGAAAAGCTGGAGCACTCAGAGGAAATACACGCAGCCAGGGTGAGAACGTGCAGATTCCGCATAGACCTTAGCTGGGAATCAAACCCAGGATACCTGGTGCTGAGACGCAGCAGTGTTAACCGCTGTGCCACCGTGTCACTCCTCATTCTTCTAAACTCCACTGGAAACAAGCCCAGCATGTCCAACTGATTTTTATAACAGGCACTAATCTAGTAAATCTCGTCTCGTAAACATTGTTTTAAACTGCACATTCTAGCTGCGCACTGGTTTATTTATGTAAGCCCAATAAGTAACCTGCAGTGCTGCATTAGCTCTTTATTTTTGAAAGGAAAGAATTATAGTATTGGAACACTTACAAAAGGGACAAGGATCACAGGGCCACAGTACATCCAATTTAATGTGAACATTAGCAATCCTTTTGAAGGAATTTAATAATGTTGAATTTATTCCAAAACTTTAGAAGCAGTTTTTCGTGAATGTCAGACATTAGATTTTAAAAAAGGCAATTCAGCAATCGCTATTTTGTAAATAACTACTTAGTTCCTCACAATACATCATCAGGTCCCCAAATCTCAAGGTTGGCAACAGTAGCAAACTGTTAGCAATCAGATTTAAGATCAAAGGTACAAATGCTAAAGTTGTTGCCATGGGCTGAGTCTTCTTATCACCCTGCTTTTGTTTTCTTGATATTAAAAGTTTCATCTGTGTTTTCAAGTCCCTTCATATCCTTTTCCCATTATAATCCACTCCAGTCACACAACCTCCAATACTATCTTCTGGTGAATTCTCAATTATAATTAACATGCAAACATATAAACTAGAAACAGGCTAAGGCCACTCAGCCCCTCAAGCTGGTTCCATCATTTAATAAGATCACAGCTGATCTGTTTATAACCTCAACATAACATTTCAACCTGAGGATGAAATCTTTCATCCTCTTGTCAATCAAGAATCTATTCCTGCTTAAAAATATTGAAAGACACTGATCCACTACCTTCGGAGAAGAGTTCCAAAGACACACACTGAAAAAAATGTCCTCATTACTGTTTTAAGTGTCTTATTTTTAAAAGGGACGCCTTAGAGTATTGCACAAAAGGAAACAGTGTCTCTACATCTGTCCTGTTAAGGTGCCTCGGTTTCAATCAAGTCTTTTTACTCCTCTAAATTCCAACAAATACAAGCCTAACCTGTCCAATCTTTTCTCATAAGACAACTTGCCCATTCCTGGTATTAATCTAATGCACCTTCTGTGAACTGCTTCTAATGGCCACTGTGATTGCTCCACCATTGATAACACTGGGCAGAATTTTACAGCCTCGCTCGTCCTGAAACTGTAAAATCGCACCCAGGGCAATGAACCTTTCTATTGCCTGCTCAGGCTCCTGTAGTGGATGGGATGGTAAAATTCTGGCCAATGCCTCAGGCATCAAGACCCAAAACTCTGGAATTCCTTCCTTACACCTTTTTGTCTTGCTTTCATCCTTTAAGACATTCCTTAAACCTTTCCCTTTTAATCAAGCTTCTGGTCATTTGACTTAATAGGTAGAATGTTAAGGTCTTACTTGATTCAAGATTGGAAAATCCCACCTGAGGTCAATGGACATTTCCACTGTCCACTCCTCGCCCACCCTAATCCATGGTGAACAGGGCAGTGGAATTCTAATGAATATCTCCTTATGTAGCTTGGTGTCGTACCATGTTTCATAATACTCCTGGGAAACTCCTTGGGATGCTCCATTATGTGAAAGGCGTTCTATCATTTATCCATACACAGGATGTGGGCAACACTGGCAAATCCAGCATTTATTGGACATCCTTAATTGTCCTTAAAAAAAGGTGGTAACTTTATTGTATGGTAAGAAAGGAAATACTTGTAAAGGGCATATTTCACAAGGAGAGAGTAATGATTGGTAGAGACATTGCCATGCAGATATTTGAATCCATGTCTCCAAAGTATTGGCCTGGAGCTCAGGAATACAAGTCCAGTGACATTACCACTATGCCACCATCTTTCATGAAACCAGTGATATTTCAAACCAAAATGTTTGTCTTCTATAAGGTAATCTGGTATGCATACATTGGATTTTATTAACCCCAAAATTATTTTATGTCACATCACAGGGCACAACAGTGATACCAAGGAACTCAAGGAAAACTGAAACCAACAGGAATCAGAGATAAAATCTTCTACTGGCTGGAGTCACATCTAGCACAAAGAAAGGCAATGATGGTTGATTGAAGTCATCATGTTAGTACCAGGGCATTGCAGGCATTCCTAATGATCATGTTCTCAGGCTAACCATATTCAACTGAATCATCATTGCCCTTCTCTGCACTATAAGGTTAGAAGTGGGGATGTTTGCAGATGATTGTACAATATTTAGCACCATTTTGTAACTCCTCGGATACTGAAAGAATATGAATTCACGCACAGCAACATCTGGATAATATTCAGGCTTGGACTACAAGTGGCAAGTAACATTCATGTCACACAAGACACAGGCAATGGCCTTCTCAAATAAGAAAGAAACTAACTACCTCCCCATGACATTCAATGACAGCTTTAGTGAGTGAATTTTATAGATGGTACACACTGCTGCAACCATGTGCCAGTGGTTGATGGAGTGAATGTTGAAGGTGGTGCATCCTGAATATTTTTAAGGCTGAGTTGCATAGATCCTTGATTGACAAGGAAGTCAAAGGGATAAGGAGTGGGATGGAAAGTAGAGTTGAGGCCATAATCAGATCAACCATGGATCTTATTTAATGGTGAAGCAGTCTTGAGGGATAGAGCGGCCTACTGCTCTTAATTTTTACTTTTTAATAGATTTCATAAGCCATGTTATACTGCTGCATTAAACAGCTAACTTGTAGCAAGTATAACTCAAAATAATCTCAAATGCAACAGCAATATATCAAAATTGACAAATCCCAAAAAATTATATCGGTTACATCTTCTACAAATAACATATTTACATCCAAGCTTTCAGGCATACAATGCAAGGAACACAAAAAGATTCCTGCACAGAAACACTTGTATGCCCAAAGACAATGACCTTGCCTTTCATCATTTTGGAAGGTACAGTGTTTAGTTATCAATTGTGTTATTGTTTTGAAGGAAACGTTCAGTGCAGTTCATATGCTACAATTTTTGAATCATTATTTACCTGTCGTAGTGTTCGTGCCACCAAGCTTTCCAGAACAGGTCCTCTATCTTCATGTAATAGATGAACTTCATCTAAAATTAACAGTCTGACAATCTGGGACAAGGCGACATCACCAACACTCTTACGTGTTACCACATCCCATTTCTCAGGTGTTGTCACAAGCATCTGCAAAATGGGAAAAACATAATTAAATGACATAATATATGAATCCGGAATCAATAAAAAAAAGTATTAAGATCACATTTAATATTTTGAGCACTAGCATGATTTCTCAATTAGGTTATCAAAATAGTCCAAAAAGTATTTCTGTGAAGTATAAAAGCAACTAAAGTAAACAGCAAAGCCATGAAGTTTAACATTTCAACAAATAAATTGATTTGAAGATTTCAAAATTTACGTGACATAACTAATATTACAAATATTCTGCACCAAAGCAAAGTGCAATGTATAAGCTATTCATTAGACAACAGTTAATGTAAAAATCTAAATGCATATTGAAAACGGATGCAGTACTCATAGAATATATGGCACAGAAAGAGGCCACTCGGTCCAACTGGTCAATGCTGGTGTTTATGTTCCCAATGAACCTTCTTCCACCTACTTCACTTCAATCGGCATTACCTCTGTCCCATTTTCCCTCACCTGTTTATCTAGATTCCCTTTAAATGCTTCTTTTTTTGCCTCAACTATTCCCGTGCAATGAGTTCCATCACTCTCTAAGTAAAGAAGTTTCTCCCAAATTGTTTATTTGTGACAATCATATTTATATCCTCTAGTCTTACTCCACCACAAGTGGAAAATCTTCACAATATCTACCCTAAAAAATTCTTCATAAGTTTAATGATCTCTAGCAAGTCATGGCTTGGGAATTTATTTTGTGAAGGAACAAGTCCCAACTCATTCAATCATTCCTGTTAGACATAACCTCTCCATTCTGGTATTATCATAGGAAATCTTGTTTTGCACCTTCACTGCTGTGGTGATATATTTTTTGTAGTAAGGAGCCAAGTGTGAGAATTACAAACAAATTTTCATCATTATTAGTTCTCCCAGTTGCCATTGATATTTCACAATAAGGCATAATTTGTATCCCATACAGCAGGCAAAAGAACCAATTTTATTTATTTAGATACTATAAGTCCCTAAAGACAAGAGGTAGTGAAGGAGTAAAGAGAAAATGAAAATGTAGTAAAGAGGTAGTGAATGAGTAAAGAGCAGAATTAGGTGGTTAAAAGACCATAAGAAAGAGTGGGGCAAGTACAGTTGGCTGGCATGGTGGCACAGTGGTTAGCATTGCTGCCTCACAGCACCAGGGACCCAGGTTCGTTTCCCCAGCTTAAGTCACTATCTGTGGAGTTTGCATGTTCTCCTTATGTCTGTCTGGGTTTCCTCCAGGTGCTCTGGTTTCCTCCCACTGTCTGAAAGGTGTGCTGGTTAGGTGCATTGGCCATGCTAACTTTACCCTCAATGTACCCGAACAGCCACCGAAGCGTGGTGACTTAGGGATTTTCACAGTAATTTCATTGCAATGTTAATGTCAGCCTTACTTGTGACTAATAAATAATAAATACTTACAACTACTATTTGTTATAATTGTTAGGAAATTATTCTGTGATTCATTGTTTATAAGAAATATAGAAACAGAGAATCTGAAAGCAGAACAAAGCTATTGAGCTCTTCAAGCTTGATCCGCCATTCTTTTTGATTATGGCTGATCATCAAAATCAATCTCCTGATTCAGCTTTTTCTCCCATATCTCTTGATTCCTTTAGGTACATCTAATTTCTTCCTGAAATCACACAATGTTATGGCCTCAATTATTCTTTGTGGCAGTGAATTCCATATATTCACTGGGTGAAGGAATTTCTCCTCGCCTCAGTCTTAAAAGGTTTACTCCTTATTGTCAAACTATGACCCCCTAGTTCTAGAGTTCTCCAGGGTCAGGAACATTCTTTCTGAATCTAACCTGTCTAATCTTGTTAGAATTTTATAAGTTTTTACAAAATCCTCTTTCATTCCTGTAAACTCTAATAATACAATCCTAACAAACTTAGTCTCTCCTTATATTACAGACCTGCCTTCCCAGGAATCAGCTGGTAAACCTTCACTGTCTGATTTCAAGAAAAAATTAGATATAGTTCTTGGGTTAAAGGGATCAAGGAATATTGGGGAGGAGGTATGGGAGAGATCAAGGTATTGAATTTGACAACCAGCCGTGATTATAATGAATGGCAAAATAGCCTCAATGAGCCGAATGGCCTACTCCTGCTTTTACTTTTAAGTGTGTATAAGACAGCCTCTTCATTTGTTGAATTTAAGGTGATTTGTTTGCCACTAAATCTGCAGTGGGGACATTCATCAGCAATGTGCAGCACTGAACCAGCCCAGCAGTGAGATGAGATTTCTTTTTAAGGCAGTGGGTTTTAATGAACTGAAATATACTGCATGAAAGATTAGTGGAAGCAAAATCAGTAATGACTTTCAAAAGGGAATTTGGATAAATACATGAAGGGGAAACGATTTGCAAAACTCTGAAGAAAGATCTGGGAGGTGGAATTAATTGAACAGATCTTTCAAAGAATAAGTAGGAGGTAAAATGGGCTGAATGGTTTCCCTCATGCTGTCATCATTTCACAATTGTGTGTGTGAAATTTTAACCTGAACCTACCACACACAAGGCACTAGGTGTTTCTCCTAAACTTTGGCTATTTCTTCAGATAACATGAACATAGTGCCAGGGGCTTGGGTTTGCTTCTAGCCTTGGGTGACCTGTCTGGAGTTTGCATGTTCTCCCCATGTCTGCGTAGATTTCCTCCAGGTGCTCCGATTGCCTCCCACAGTCAAAAGATGTGTGGATTAGGTGGATTGACCATGCTAAATTGCCCCTTAGTGTGTAGATTAGAGGATTTGATTGGTAAAATGCATAATAAAACCCATAATGTAATACAGATCATTGTTCTCCTTAGAAATGAGTAGTTCTTACCACAGCTGTAAACTTTGAAGATATACAGCATATCCATAAGAGTTGAAAAGACAATGGATGTACATACAATTTAACCTAGTTTTTCTTCATTCATTTGTGGGACCTGGGCTTTGCTGGCTGGCCAGCATTTATCGCCCATCCTTAGAAATCCTTACTGAGTGGCTTTCTAGGTCATTTCAGAGGGCAGTTGAGAGTCAACCACATTGCTGCGGGTCTGGAGTCACATGGAGGCCAGACCAGGTATAGTTTCATGGTCACCAGTAAACTCTTAATTCCAGATTTCTTTTACTGAATTTAAATTCGACCAGCTGCTGTGGTGGGATTCGAACTTGGGTCCTCAGAACATTAACTGAGTTTCTGGGTTAGTATTATAGTCTAGCTATAATAATACTAGGTTATCGCCTCTTCTATTTGTATTTCAAGTGGCAGCTGTATAGTTTATGTAGGAAATATTTTGTATCTTACTCTGCTCTTGAAATGCGGATCACCACAAGTTGCATTGCTTTGAAGTACATGATTTCTAACAATAAACTTAATGTTTTGTATGCAATATGTGCTGTACACCAATAACTGATATGAGTGAACCATCATTTTTGTGTGTGTGCTTGGTGTAAACAAGGCATAAAATCTATAAAATGGCAATGTATGATTTTCCAGTTACTGGAGACTGGTTGCAGCACAGTTTTTTTTTACATTTGCTATCCTTATGCACAAAACATTTAGAATTGAAAGATAATGAGCACTCACTCAATAGCTTTCTGAATTCCACATTTGAAAAGAAAAACCTTATCACTCGACCAGTTAGCTTTCTTTCTTCCACACACTGGATCAAATAAGGAACATCTGCCCTTGCTATCCCTACTCCAAGCTAGGAAGATAAATTTTTAAAAAATTGACCATGGGGCCACTTGAGAATACCTTCCACACTAAAAACCTTCACGAACCACAACCACACACCCTCCTCTCTCTCCACCACCAGTACCCCACTCCCGACACCACCGCAAAACAAAGTCTTAGAGACAAAGAAACAACTAATTATTGTCATTTCACTGAAAGACTGCGCCCTGAATGTTAAATACAACTTCAAATCATGCCAACCACAGACAGCAAAAAAAACAGACTGCAATCTGTTTCCATGGCAATAGTATCTAGTCAACCAGAAAACCTGCTAATACAGGTTTAATAAATCTGCATGATCACTCTGTGCCACTCGTATCCGTGTGGGATCATTATGAAGAATGTGCTGGTTTCCACTGAAATGAATGAGTAGTGCAGTTTCCCTTACATCACCCTGCAGGAAGTTGAATGCACATTCCCATCAAAAGCTTAATAACCCCACTTTCCAACGATTAGCATTTGCAAAAATTTTTAAATTCTGACAATAGTTTACGAAGATAACCCAACGATTAAAGTATCATTTCAACAGCTTCCTCAAGATTGTGTTTAAATAACTATTTCGAAAATGCATTTGGAAGGAAAGAAAATGCCAGGAACGCTTTTTATATATTTGCGTAACTATATTTGGATCAGCTTGTGTTTCATATTTTTTAGCAACTTTTCTGTATCTGTCTAGAGATTAATGCTGCAGAAAACTAAGTGCACATACAGAACTATTCTTCTGACTACAAATACCTTCCTCCACATAGCCTGCCAATACCAGAGGCCTTCTAAATAGGAATCTCCTTCTCACTGACAGGATTCAGATTGCAAACCAAGTGGAACCTACACACATCCCTGCACCATGCCACTAAACATTAGTAAGGTAGCTATCAGCAGCACCTCACGTAATTATGGAGTAGAATAGAATCCCTACAGTTCAGAACTAGACCATACAGACCATCAGGTCTGCACCAACTCTCTGACAGCACATCCCACACAGACCCTATTCCTGCAACGACACATTTTTACCCCATTAATTCTCCTAACTTACACATCTTGAGACACGAAGGGGCAATTTAACATGGGCAATCCATCTAATAGACACATCTTTGGACTGTGGAAAGAAACCAGAGCACCCTATGGAAACCCACAAAAGTATGAGAAGAATATGAAAACTCCACACGGTCAATGTGAGAGCTGAATCCTGGTCACTGAGGCAGCATGGCAACCATGATGTCACTGTGTAATTTAAATATAATTGTTTTTATTGCTATAAAATAACGCATCTTAAACTGTAAAAACAAATTATGTTTCAAGCACAGCTAATCTAAATAGCTTAGTGGATCTGTTATACATACGCAAATTCCTGTAACATTCTCTTCAATGCATCTTATGTAACATGCTTTTCAATCACACTTATTATACTTGCCTTTGATTAGCTACTAAAAGAATTTAAAAGAGGGGTCTCAAGTTTGGGTCTTTTACCAAAGGATCTTTTCTCTGCTTTCCTTCGTGGAAAACTAGCATTACAAATTTATAGAGAAGTAACTCCAGAAAATGAATAAAAAGTTCAGTCTTCTTTCTTCATCCCATTCTTACAAAATCACCACCAACTTCCCCCTCTTTCCAGGTGCAAAATCACTTGTCCAAAATCATCCAAGATCCTCAATCCAACAAACAACAGCAATCAAAACCCATTATCTTGATCCATAGTCTCAAACTACTTAATTGCATGGATAGTGTACTTTCAAATGCTCCCAGATTTGCTGCTTCAAACCATTACCCATTTCCCTTTGCTTACAAGCTGATCACAATAGTTCTTCTGTTCTCAGGCCCTTCTATATCACCCTCTTCCCATTCTCCCAACACTTGTCCCAGGATCCAGTTTCAATCCTGCAACATTCAGTGGAGGAAATGTGGATGCATTTGTCATAATTTCCCAAAATTCTCTAGTTTTAGGAATTGCGTCTTTGGATTGCAAAATTGCAACTCTCATTCCATTAAAGTAGGAAGGAGAAATCAAATCCAAGTACAGTGATTGCATTCTTTACAGTTTAGTATCAATTGTATTGAAGTGAGAGTGAGAGCACAGAACTGAGGCAAAAAGGGCCAATAAGGAAAAGGTGCAAAGAAATAGCTGGTTAGAATTGTCACCACTGCAAATAAAATCATTGTAGACAATAGACAAAGCTTGATAACATATTCAATAACGCAGTTAAGAAGAAAACTCAGCCATCATCGGTGATCACTTTCACTCTTTACATCCTCAATTTGAAAGGTTGCCTTTGGGCTGACATTTTAGAATATCTATTGACAAGTAAAATCTGTTTAAGAGGTCTTTTGTTCCCAATACTATAGGCTTACTAAATAACAATGTAATTTCAACCCGCTGCTTTCATTTTTTTATTCAACTGCAGTTAATGGGCAGCATGATGGCACAGTGGTTAGCACTGCTGCCTCAGAACACCACAGACTTAGGTTCAATTCCAGCCTAAGATGACTGTGTGGTGTTTGCACATTCTCCCAGTGTCTGCAAGCATTTCCTCTGGGTGCTTTGGTTTCCTCCCAAGATCCAAAGTTGAGCAGGTTAGGTTGCTAAATCGATCCTTAATGTCAGGGGAATTATAGGGTAAATATGTGGAGTTATAAAGATAGGGCCTGGGAGGGATTGTTGTCGGTGTAGGCTTGATGAGCCAAATGGCCTTCTTCTGCACCACAGGAATTCTATGATTCTACTTGTTTTATTAGCAGCATGTAATTTATGTTTATATGATATGGATGTAGGTTATATCTGAACCAATGTATTAGTGTATGTATATATGAAGTAGTCACTGTCTTTAAACTGATGACTGTATGATATGTTATACTGAAAGTGAAGCCAAAGACAAATTTCCACTTTTGCGTGGACAACAAAGTTTTATTCTATTTCACCTTGGGAATTTAGATTTCTGATAGACAAGGGAGTTAAAGGTTATGGGGAGAAAGTGGAACTGATCCACTTCAGATCAGCCATGATTTACTGAATGGCAGGGCAGACTCGAAGGGCGAGATGGCCTACTCCTGCTCCTATTTCTTATGTTCTAATTTGATTCTCAATAGAAAGGAGGTACTGCATTTTATATGTTCGTTTTTACTCCAGTAACTTGAGAGTGTTTAAAGGAATTAATGAGGTGGGCAAGTAGGTGACTGGTGCATTTTAGTCCCAACAGTTGAAACTAGTACTAGGGAGATATAAGTATTACTTTGAATTTATTGCTTAACGAATTTAGCATAGCCAAAGGTAATAGTTGAGTTATATTTCTAAACTTGTGACCTAGTTAGTAAACAAAACCCAACAAACACTGTAATGCATTAAGGAAGGGGGAAGTTACTTGGGCACTTTATTCCAGGAGGCTGTGACACGCTTTAAGCTACGTACATCTGACTTGTCTTGTGAATGAGGCAGACCTGCGGATACAGAAGGCAGCAATGGAGGAGTCTCAGCGTTTGCAATTTTCTAACAGGATCTTGCAACTTGTACAGACAAAAGCACAGAATGCAGAATAGACGAGCAAACTGGCACCATCACGCAGGGAGCCATTCTAATATGAAGAAATATTATTTTTGCAATATTTTCCCAATATCACTATGGTATACTGTGAAACAGGCTTGTGTGAGAAAGCTTGGGTGTGAATAACTTCATTAAACTGAAGATAGTAAACTGCAAGGTTCAGAACATCAAAAAGGGATTAGGTGTGAAAACAAGTAATTTGAAGTGGAGATGAGCGGAGCTAAGATGGGCAGCATGAATAGAAATTTATGTTAGAAATATGAGGAAAGTGATTTGAAGTTAACTATTGCAACAGAAACAGGGGACAATGCAGTGGCACAGTGGACAGCATTGCTGCCGCACAGCACCTGGAACCTGGGTTCAATTCCAACAAGAAGTCTCACAACGTCAGGTTAAAGTCCAATAGATTTATTTGGTAGCACAAGCCACTAGTTTTTGGAGCGCCGCTCCTTCGTCAGGTAAGTGGGTGTTCTGTTCACAAACAGGGCATATAAAGACACAACTCAATTTATAAATAATGATTGGAATAGAGAACGCTTACACAAAGATCAGTAACCGCTGAAGTGTTCCCCAAAAGGAAGAAAATATTTTCCAAGGCTGCCTTCATGATACACAACAATGCAGAATCACTGAGCAGAGACTGACAGCCAAGTTCCACACACATGAAGATGACTTCAACCACGTTCTTAGGTTCATGTCACACTATCTGTAACCCCCATGACTTGTCTGGGCTTGCAACATCTCACTAACTGTCCTGGCTGGAGACAATACACATCTCTTAATCTCTGCTTAATTTTCTCTCCATTCACATTGTCTGTACCTTTAAAGACTTGATTCCCAGTAAAGATGCGCATTCCAACCATTATTTTGTAAATTGAGTTTGTGTCTTTATATGCTCTGTTTGTAAACAGGACTCCCATTTACCTGATGAAGGAGCAGTGCTCTGAAAACTAGTGGCTTGTGCTACCAAATAAACCTGTTGGACTTTAACCCAGTGTTGAGATTTCTTACTGTGTTTACTGCAGTCCAACGCTGACCACCTCCACTTCAATTCCAGCCTCAGGGTACCATGCTGTGGAATTTGCACATTGTCCCCTTATTGGCATGGATTTCTTCCTGGTGCTCTGGTTTCTTCCCACAGTCCAAAGATGTGCAGGTTAGGTTGATTCGCAATTTTAAATTTCATGTCAGAGGGACTAGTAAGGTAAATATGTGGAGTTGAGGGATAGAGCTTGGGTACGACATTGTTGGTGCAGGCTCGCTGAGCTGAATAGCCTCCTTTTGCACTGCCGAGGTTCTACTGAAGGCATACTGATTGAGTTCATGATAAGTTGAGTGGGGCATGAAGGAAATCAGAGTTTAATGATAATAGTGCATCACAGAATAAGATCCATAAAGGCAATGGTAATAAAGAAATAAAACTGAAGACAGTTGGGTCACTGTCTGTGCCAAGTTTTCACATTCTCCCCATGTTGGTGTGGGTTTCCCACAGTAAGAGGTCTGACAACACCAGTTTTAAATCCAACTGATTTATTTGATAGTAAACTTGCAAGCTTTTGGCTTTGTAGCCTTCTTCAGGCGAATGAGGTGTTCTGGTCTGCAATAGCACACATATCAGCACAGACAGTTTACAGATTGCTGATTAAAATGCAAATCCTTACACCTAACCTGCTATTCAAGACTTAAAGTGGCTAACAATGTGAGTGGAAGGAGCACTGAGCACAGGTTAGAGAGATGTGTATTGTCTCCAAACAGCATAGTAAGGGAGGTTTTTTGCTAACCCAGGCAAGTCATGGGGGTTACAGATAGTGTGACATGAAGCCAAGATCCCTGTTAAGACCGTCCTCATGTGTGCGGAACTTGGCTACCAATCTCTGTTCAGCGGCTCTGCGACACGTATCGTCATTAAATTTGCCGATGACACCAAGAGAGGTAGAAAAGTAAATTTGCAAACTCCACCTCCTCTTGATAAGGGATATAGGCAGGTTAAGTAAGTGAGCAAAAATTTGGCAAATAGGGTAATAATGTGTGAAAATGTGAATTTGTCAACTTTGGTAGGAAGAATAGAAAGGCAGTATACTGTCTAAACAGAGAGAGATTGAAAACTAATGGCTCAGAGGGATCTGCAAGTCCTGGTATCAAAATATTAGTGAGCTGGTACTGTAAATGATAAGGAAAGCATGTGAAATGTTGGGATTTGTCATAAGTGGAATGGAATATAGAAGTAGATAAATTTTACTGCAGCTGTAAAAGGCCTTAGCAAGATCACGTCTGAAACACAGTGTGCAGTTTTGGTCTTCTTATTAGAACAAGAAAAAGATTGCATGAAAAATAGTTCATAGAGGGTTTACTCAGCTCAATCTTGTGACGAGGAGCTTACCTTGTGAAGAATGGTTGACCAGATTGGGTCTACATCCATTAGAATTTAGGCAGAGGTAATCTTATTGAAGCATATAAAATTGTGTGTGGTTTGTGGCAAATATGCTGGAATATGCGACCACAACCACATCAGCCATGATTTTGTTAATTGCGAAGATCCGAATGATAGATCTGCAGCTATCTCCTACATCCTGATGAAACATTGGTGGAACGAGACAATCCTGTCAGCGAACAGGACTGGAAAATCCCATCCAAAGTCAACATCCACCCCAGGTTCCCCAACATCAGCCATGCAAAACTAGATTTTAATAGGATCGGAAGGTCCCGAATCAAGCTAATGGGAAGTCACTTCCGCTGTGGGAAAATCTGCGATGGTGGGTGTGGCGAGCTGAAAGATTCTTCCCATTATTTCAAATATGATACAAGCTGCTTTTAGCAGACATGTCAGTGCAGGAATTATTTGTCTAGCATTTCTGAGATGCAATCTAAATGGAAAAATCAGATCTCATGAATTTAATTTTCTCGAACTCTTCAGTTTGACAATTGAATATACTGTGATGTTACAAAACAAGGATGTCGTAAACAAGTTTTCATTGACATTAATAGATTACAGTCAGCAGGGAGTACCTGGGCTAAAAAGAATAAGGAACTAAGATGCATTAACATGTTTAGTTTAGACAGGTACAAGTTTAGTCTAGTATTGAGAGAAACTGCATCTGCTGTCAGTGAAATTCACTGTTGTGAAAAATAATTATTGTGCATCAACTGAAATAATATTTTTATTTTAACAGCCATGCAAAATCATGGTAGACATTTAGCAGCAATCAATTTTACTGGCCTTGCCAGCAATGCCCACATTCCATGAACATAGCTTTTGTCACATACGATTTAGTGATTTATCAGGAACCCAAAACCTATAAATACATTTTTGTTGCATAACTAAGTGAACCTAGATAGAGCTCAGACAATTAAAAGAAAAATAAAACAGATCTGTTCCTGCTGTTCTCACAAGGGAAACCTATATATATGAATCCAACACCAGAGTTAGAATAATCTCATTAATCATTGAGCATGCCTGGTTGGGCATGTGCATCATGGGAATAGCCATGCAGCTATTGAATGGGATTGTAAGTGGGTCGCAAATAAGATAATGTAGTATTTTAGACACACTCATCTAAGATGGCATCTGAAAACCAATATTGTGCCCGTTATTAATGCCTAGGCAGTTATTACAATAATTTAAAATCCAAACACATAAAAAAGCAGGCAATTAATTTGCTGGAGTGGAATATGAACAAGTATTTAAAGTGCAATCTACAGTAACAAAATGACACCACGCAGTGATTGCTGTTTTTTCCCAATAGACTATTTTCAAGATTTATTGGATATTGCCACGTACATATCAGTATGCCCAATGGTCTTGCATGCTGTTAAATCCACTGATTTGCAAATCAATGTTTGTACCATAAATATAAATTGCTTTAATAATCACCCATGAAGGCAAGCTAGCAATGTACTTTCATACAGTGATAATCCCTATGACTTGCATGGAGAATCACTGACTGACCTCCCTGTAGGACTCATTGAATACAAGTTCCCTGGGGATTGGTGATTAACAAATCAGGTGGAGCTTGTATACTGAACCCTGTATAAAGCCAGCTCCCAAATGGATCCATCATTCCATTGTCCCAGTTAGGACCTGTTTGTGTTCACCATAGGCCTGTGGGTTTTTGTTTTACTTGATTTTGTGCAATGAAGCACTGTTCGTTTCCAACCAAACCCTGAAGTTATTATACACACTAATGAAAGAATGGGGGATAGATTTCAAACAGGTCTAGCAACTCAAGAATGGACAATCATTAGATACTGTGCATCATCAGCAGCAGCAGATTGTACTAAAATCTGCAACCTCATGGCTCAATATTTTTGCCGTTCTACCTTTACCACCAAGTGAGAGATTCAACCCTGGTTCAATGAAAATTACAACAGGACATGCCAGAAGCAACACCAAGCATGCCTAATGTTGTGGTATCAATCTGGAGAAGTTGCAACACAGCATGAGCATCAAGTGCTAGAGAGAGCAATGTGATTTGTTATAATCCCAGCTGATGTTACTATTGGACAGTCAGGTTGCAGAATGGAACCCTCGCTCCATAACTGTGGGTGTACAGTAACAGGATTGTCAATTAATTTTTAACAATAAAATAGAGCATTTATTAAACATCAAAAGATTAACAATAGCACAATATTCCTTCAGCCCACCCAAATCTTCATACATGTGCACAGATTTTTAAGAATAACTCAAGTTACAAAACTTATTGTTCTTGGTGAGTGCACAGTCCATATAAACCAACAAGCTAACTGTGGTTTGACACACCTCATGAGGAAACCAAGTGGCAGATATCACTCAAGGCAACTTCTCTGGATTCTCATCAAATCCTCCCATTTGTTTATCACATGGTGAGCCAGCTGGTCACACTGGAATCTGATTTCACATGAATGTTTCCAAACTCTACTCCCAAAAAAAAATGTAATATAATTTTCTCTCAAACAATATTTTCCCTCTGATTCACTTCCAGGATTTCAATCTCTCCTTTCAGTATTCGTCTGCCTTGGGTTTCCATGTATATTCAAGCTTCCACACAATCTTTCAGGAATCCAGTTGTATCAACAGAACACTGCTTCACAGGCTACATTAAGATATCACCAAACTTCTGATTTACTGCGAATATCTGATTTCTCACTTTTCAATCAGGTTCTTGCAGCTGTCTCTTTAATTCTGAGCACTTCCTCTGCTTTTTAATGTAACATCACCCAGGAGGACTTTGTTCAATTTCTTGTTCTTTGTAACATTAATATAACTGTCTTCCAGAGACAACCATTTTTGTTCTAACACAATGGTTTCTGGACTTCCTTTTGCTCTTTCAGAAAGTCTGCTCCTGGTTGCAATCTTGTCCTATTCAGCTTCATCTGGGTCCAACATAAGACTAAACTTCAAAACTCTTTCAAACTTAGAGTGGCCCATAGTTGCTAAGCAACAACCTAGTTTTCTTTAAACTCTGTTTTCTTTTACATAACAAACCCTTTAATTACAATGTAGACAGTTTTAAAATGACCAAAGCCTACAAATATCCAGGCGCCTTTGTTTAACATGAAGCTAACTAAGTAAATTTTAATCCTTACTTAGGAAACAAAATTAATTCCCACAAATAAAAATATAGATTACTTAAAACTACCTTTTGTTTCCTGACAGATTCCACAACAAATGGATTACAAAGAACAAAAAAAATACAGCACAGTAACAGGTTCTTCGGTCCTCCAAGCCTGTGCTATGAAGAGAGATTGAATAAACTAGGATTGTTTTCACGGGACAAACAGAGACTGACAGGAGACCTGATAGAGGTTTAAAAACTATCAGAGGCATAGCAAGGTGATGATACCCTAATTAAACTTTAAAAAACCCTTCTCGTGTTATCCAGAATATATCTCCCTATTCATGTACTCACTCATATTCCTCTTAAATGTTGCTAATGTGCCTGCTTCCACCATCTCCTCTGGCAATGCATTCCAGATACCCCCCACCACTGTTTAAAAAACTCCCCCCATGCATCTCCCTCAAATTCCCCCCCTCTCACCTTGAATCTGTGCCTTTTTGTAATTGATACTTTAATCCTGGGAAATAGCCTCTAACTATCCACCTTGCCTATGCCTCTCAGTTTTTAGACCTTTTTTAGCTTTCCCCTCAGCTTCTAGTTTGTCCCGTGAAAACAATCCTAATTTTTTCAACTTCTCATAGCCAACACCTATGGAACCAGGCAGTATCCTGGTGAGCCTTCTTTGCATTGCCTCCAAAGCTTCCCTCTGTCACAAGGTCAAAAGTGGAGGTGTTTGCTGATGATTGTACAATGTTCAGCACCATTCACAACTGCACAGATACTGAAGGATCCATGTTCAAATGCAAAAAGACTTGGGCAATATCCGGGTTTGGACTGACAAATGGCAAGTAACATTCGTGCCACATAATACTAGGCAATGACCATCACCAAAAAGAATGTCCCTTGCCATTCAATAGTGTAACCATCATTGAATCCCCCATGGTCAACATCCTAGGGGTTACCATTGACCAGAAACTCAACTGGATTCACCACATAAATACAGTGGCTACAAGACTTGAACAGAGGCTAAGAATACTGCAGCAAGTAACTATCTCTTGCCACCCCAAAGCGTACCCACCTTCTATCAGGCACAAGTCAGGAATGTGATGGAATACTCCCCACTTGCCTTGATGGTTTCAGCTCTAACAACACTAAAAAGCTTGACTGGCACAACATCTACAAACACTGTATCCCTCCACCACCAACGCTCAGTAGCTGCAGTGTGTACCATCCACAAGATGCATTGCAACAATTCACCAAAAGATCCTTAAACAGCACTTTCCAACCCTATGACCATTTTTATTTAGAAGGATAAGGGCAGCAGATAAATGGGAATACCATGACCTGCAAGTTCCCCTCCAAGCAACTCGCCATCCTGACTTAGAAACATATCACTGTTCCTTCGCAGTCGTTGGGTCAAAATCCTGGAATTCCTTCCCTTACGGCATTGTGGGTCAACCCCCATGGCATGGACTGCAATGACTTAAGAAGGCAACCTTCTCAAGAGCAACTAGGGATGGGCAATAAATGCTGGTCAGCCAGCAATGTCCACGATCCACAAATGAATTAAGAAAAACATATATTGGGAAGAACACACAAGTTGGTATTTCAGGTGCAATCTCTCTTCAAACTTCTTGAATTTTCACAAGGACTAAATGCTCTATAAGCATTTAGATAGTTTCATGGGTACAATGGGTATAAAGGGATATGGGCCAAATGCGGGCAGTTCAGATTTGCTTAGGGGTTTTTAAAAAAAGGGTGGCATGGACAAGTTGGGCCAAAAGGCTATTTCCACGCTGTAAACCCCTATGACTTTATGATCATACGTAAAACATTCTGCCTCTTCATTCCATGAATTGATAGTCATGCTGAATACTTTTAGCACTTTGTTTTCATTTCATTATATACTATTTCCATTTTTAGAATATCATACTATTCTTTAAAGCATGACTACACTTTGTGGTACAATACTAGCCAGGACGAAACAACCTAGTCTTCTGCAAGCAATGCCATGAAATTCTTTATTTAATGAGAATGGCAGTGTAAGGATCATTTTTGTACATTTCTAACATTCAAAGATTGTAGTGCAAATCTTGCATAGTTCTAGCGAAATGAGCCTGGCAGCATTGAAATGGCAACATTTCAAGAAAATAAACAAGTATTATGTCTAAACGTAGCAAATAGTATTGAGGCACCAGTTTTGCAAGTATGTTTGCAAGAGCAAAAGCAAATCTGTGGATCAAATATATCTGAGAAAAATAAACTTGGAAGAAAATTAGGGAGTGACATACAAGATTATTTTCCATCTTTACCCTTTGACAGTGACATGACATCAGAAGTCTCCCATAGTCTTTCAGGAGCACTAGCCATGATCAATTACTGATTTTGGGTGGGGAGAAATTAATCAAGTGCTCAAGGAGAGTGAAGTGAGGATGTTAAGGAAAGAACGAGGGGACACAGCTAGCACGAGGGGACACAGCTTTAAATTAAGGGGTATGAGTTATAGGACGGATATCAGAGGTAGGTTCTTTACTCAAAGAGTGATTAGGGAGTGGAATGCCCTGCCTGCAGCTGTTGTAGATGCGCCAAGTTTGGTGGCGTTTAAGAGGTTAATTGATAAGTATATGGAAGAGAAGGGAATGGTTTAGTTTGGAGGGGCATTGCTTTTTATTTTGGTCGGCACAACATCGAAGGCCGAAGGGCCTGTTCTGTGCTGTAATGTTCTATGTTCTATGTAAATACTGTGCCAAAAGGCATACAAAATGTCTGTGTGTGCAGAAATGGCTATAGGAAGTGGTCATGCAAAAGTTGCATTGTCAGGTAAAGTTTCTCTGAACCTTAGTTCAGATGGATATGGTTTAACTGACTTGGACAAATTACAAAGCTGTCATGCACTTCCAGAACCAATGAATAGAAAAACAGATTGTGCATGTGGCAACCCTCATATTCAAAACAGAATAACAGATTAAGGATCCACTTTCACATTGCAAGAAGAATACCACGATGGACTACCTCATGACAATGTGAAAATGTCATTGCAAGTCAGACAGAGGAAGAGGGAGGATGGTCCTTGCCAAATAATGTGCCCCATATCCATAGCTAACAGAATGAAAGCTTGGATTAAATTTTATATTTTTACGCTTAATAAATTTCCTTGAATTGGAAGAAAATAATTTTTCCCTTTGTCAAATCCAACAACCCTAGACCCCATGTCGGATAATCAAAAAAATATTTGTCTGCTCATTCTAAAAAATCTTTTTTGCCAGCCTGAAGTTTAGTGCTCAATGTAAGATGCTAAATAGTGCACAATAATAATCAATTAATCCACTAATTGGCAAAGAAAAGTAAAGGTCCAAATCCATGAAAATTAACCTGTTAATGAAACAAATAAGCAGACTTAAAAAAAAAATAGGTTAATGAGGTCTCACCTGACTGATTGCAATTTCAGTGCTGATTTCTTTCCAATTCTATTCTAATTCATTCCACAAACTGTAATTGCTGTGTGACTTATACAATTTATATTTCAAAAACAAATATAAGGTACATTCACATTAATAGAACATAGAACATTACTGCGCAGTACAGGCCCTTTAGCCCTCGATGTTGCGCCGCCCAGTGGAACATATCTAATGACCCTCTAACCGAAACTATTCCAATGCTATCCATATGCCTATCCACTGACCATTTGAAAGCCCTTAAAGTTGGCGAGTCCACAACTGCTGCAGACAGGGCATTCCACGCCTTTACTACCCTCTGAGTAAAGAACCTACCTCTGATATCTGTCCTATAACTACCACCCCTTAATTTAAAGCTTTGTCCCCTCATGTTAGCCATCACCATCCAAGGAAAAATTAAGATCTTGAACTGTAAATAACATTTTCGAAACCTGAATGGGAAATACTTAAAAAAAAATGCATGATACTTAAAGTCAAATTGATTTTGCAAACCTGAATGAAAATAGAAGCTTTCTCATGAGACAGGTTTGAAATTGAAAATCAAATGTTAATTTTCTAAGACTAAAATTATTAGTGTAAATAATAATTTTAAAAATGCTAAATTACTGGCAGGTACGGACTAGTTGCCAGCTTTGGCTCAGTAGTAGCCCTCTCTCCTACGAGCCAGGTTATTCGCTCACGTTTTGCTCCAGTATTTGCACACACAATTAAAGAGATCTTTGAGAGCTCTTCTGCCAAGTCAGATGGATATACAAAGCAAGAATGTTACCAGAAACCTGCACGAAACACAGATTTGCCCTCAAGTAGATACTGCATTCAGTTCTGGGCAGCACACTTTTAGAAAGGATGTGAAGAAATTAGAGGGGGTACGGAAAAAAAAAATCATAGGAATGCTTCCAGGGAACAGGAATTTCAGTTAAGTGGGTAGATTGGCGAGTTCTCTCCTTGAAAGAGAGAAGATTTAACAGAGGTATTCAAAGCCACAACGAGTCCCGCCAGAATAGCTAAAGAGAAACTGATCTTGTTAGCAGAATAGAGAACCAGAGGACACTAATTTAAGATGATTAATAAAAGAAGCAATATAACAGGAGGAAAATCATATTTCGGACAGAGTGGTCAGGATGTGGATTGCACTGCCCGAAGGTTTTAATGAAGGCAGATTCAGCTGTGGCTTTCAAAAAGGAATTGATCATCTGAATAGAACAAAATTGAAGTCTACAGGGAAAAAAGCAGGGGTAATGGGACCTGGTGAATTGATCTTGCAGACAGCTGACGTGGGCACAATGAGCCCAAATTAACTCCTTCAGAGCTGTGAGTGTTCTACGATTCTAAGTGAGAACCGCAGCAAAAGGCAACACATGAAAATGTGAGCTGCTACATTACAACAGTGACAACACTTGGAAAAGTAATTAATTGGCTGTGAAGCATACTAGAACATGCTACGGTCACAAGAGGCATCATACAAATGTAACTTCTTTCTTATTTTACCAAGAGCATTTGTTAATCTTTTAAAGTTTAATTAATGTAGAATGAATAGCCTTTCTTTAAAAATGAAAAGGTCTCACCCTCTGAGTGAACTCTTTTTTCTCATGTCACTTCTAATCCTTTTGCCAATTATTTTGAATCGAATTCTTGATGCTCTCTTAAGAGGAAACAGTTACTCACTATTTACTCTGTTTATATCCCTCAGGATTTTGAAGACCACTATCAAGTCTCCTACAACCTATTTTTCTCCAAAGAAAATAAAGGCTTAACCTCTCCAATCCACCCACGTAACTACAGTTGATTATCCTTGACCATTTTGTGAATCTCTTCTAAACTTTCTCCAACACCTTCACAATCTTATGGTTCCCAAACTGGACACAGTACCATAACAGGCATAACCAGTGTCATCTGTAAGTTCAACACCACCTCCCTACTCTTGTACTCAATGCTTTTGTTAATAAAAGCTAGGGCACCATATGTGTGGTAACCAGGGACCACAAATAAGATAGTCAAATGCATTGTTTTAAGAATCATCTGCTTTATAGAAATAATGAAGTTGAACAACAACTCAGCAGATCAGTAGTAACTATGAAAATAAGAGCACGAGTCAAAGAGATCTTGTTTGCAGAACATTCTCTACAGATTAAAAAAAATCTCTGAAAACTGCACATGCGCAAAACTCTCAACAGAAGCCAGTAAAGTAATTACTAGAGGAGAAAAGGCTTATAAGGCTACTCAAAAATGACACACTGTAACATTTCTCTCTACTCCATTAAATTGTAATCCCTCTATGAACAGAAATACAATGTAAGTAATGTCTTATCCATATGGAACTTGATCAAGCGCTTTGCGATTGCATTGCAATCTACACAATACCACTGGTGAATCTTATATTAGCAAATCTGGAATTGTAGGCATAACAGTTATCTATAACTGAGAATTTATAAATGAACATTCTTCTTCAACTGGCAAATTTTGAACCTCAAGAACAACTTCCTGGTGGATGTATAAAGCAGCATTAACTTCTGCTATCAGTCACATCTGCTGACTCCAAAACATTTTCTGTCAATTGGTCAGACCATAGACAAATATCATGTAGCGTCTGAGACCAATTCTCCCATTTCAATCTCACGATCCAAGAGACTGGACCATTTTGGTCTGGTTTGGGGCGGCATCGGGGAACAGTGGTTAGCACTGCTTCCTCACAACATTAGAGACCCGGGTTCAATTCTAGCCTTGGGTCATAATCTGTGTGGAGTTTGCACATTCTCCTCATGTCTGCATGGGCTTTCTCCAGATGCTCCAATTTCCTCCTACAGTTCCAAAGATGTATCTGTTAGGTTGGCAGGCTATGCCAAGTTAACCATAGTGTCAAGGAAATTGGTAGGGTGAATAAGGCCTGGATGGGACTGTGGCCTATAGGCTAAATGGCCTCCTTCTGCACTGTAGAGATTCTGTGAAATTGTTCTGGTAACCACCGCTTATTACTACCAAAGGTCCTGATGTAGATCTGATCATGTGGATTGAACTGCCTGCCTCCCCTTGTCACGGTTGTCATATCCTTCCACCTGCATCTCTTGCCTTGGCCCACTTTTGCACTGAAGTCTGGAGGAAGCAAGTCCAAGTGCGGGCTTGGCTTCTACACAGCAATAGTTTTGCTGGAGAGAACCTGGTTTTCGATTCTGGCATGATACGATACTGGAATTAAAATCTTCAGAGCTTTGTCCTCAAAGTATCACCTGCCATCCTCTTCAATTCATCTTTTGGAGCTTGAACAACACTCTCTACTAGACTATTTAAAGCTGGATGAAACTTTACACATGGTACATACCATTCTTTTGCATGAATTCCAGATACAACTCACTATAAACATGTTCTGAAGCAAGCAAATCTGGTCTATCATGAATTGCAAAATTTAACATAGCTGATTCTATTTCTGAGGAAATGGACTGAGTTATTGTTTGCGGAAAGCCAGTATTTATTTAATCCCATTCACCTAGCTCATTCTGCTGGAGCTGGACAATGAATTGTCAGCCGATTGCACTGAATGCAAATGGGATAATTACACATTTTTCCTGCCAAAATGAATCAGTTCACACTTCTTTGCATTGAACGTAATCTGCCATTTATCTGTCCAATCTATCAATATGTCTATGCCCTTTGAAGTTGAAGGCTATCTTCATCAAGCTTCCAATTTTCATATCTGCAAATTTTGAAGTGATGTCCTGCACACCACAACCTAAGTATTAATATTTATCAGGAAGAGCAAAAGTCTCAACATAACCTCTGCAGAATTCCACTTCAAACCAGCCCTCAATCTGAAAAACAATTATTTATTACCTCTGTTTTATGCTACTCAGCTCATTTCTCATCCCAGCATCTACTTTCCTTTTTATTCCATGAATTAGAACTTTGTTTACAAGTCTGTTGTATAACACTACTTTAAGTGCCTTTGGAAAATGCACCTACAACACATCTACAACATTGCCCTCATCTGCCCTCATCAACCTTCACTGCTACCACCGCAAAAAGCTCCAGCATGTTAATTAAACATGATATTTTTTCTTAACAAATCCAAACTACAGAAACAATACCATCCTGGTGATCCGTTACAGAAAAAAGCAAGGGAAAATAAATTGCTGCACAGAAAATACATCCTAATTGATATAAAAATACTGGGTTGAAATTCAGGAAGGTTTGCCTCCATCAGAAGCCCTCTTCTCATTTAAGTGGGATGGTGAGGTGATAGGGAAGATGGTGAGGGTAAGATCTGATGACTGATGAACCTTTTCCCACAAGACTCCAATTGCTTACTTTCCACCTCCCCAAGGCCTTGCCTCCCCCTCTCCCTCAAACTCAATAAACACACCTTTCTATCCAGTCTTGGGACTTAAACTCGATCATCTTCATGCACTTCTTCTGTCCTTGCTCCAATCACAACAAGGACAATGAGCTGCTGATCAATCATACAGCCGGCAGTTCTCTAATGTGGGACTTTCTCCAGAATAAGGGACAGAAGTCCTGTCTGCAGCCAGCTGATATTCATTTGAACCTGAAATGGCTCTGGGGTAGGCAGAGACAGCAGGGATATGATCCCTGCCAACTCTTCAGATGTTGAGAATGCAAACCCCACCATCTGAAATACCCTGGCACTGTAAAAACTGAAAATCATGGATTGCAGGAATTTGCAGCTTATACTATTATGTTCAAAATTAAATGGAGAGAATTAGAAGACTTTTATTCTATTATATTTCTAATTGTACAATTTCAATGTATTATTTTACTCACTCAAGGAATGCAGGCTTTGCTGGCTGGGCTAGCATTTATCAACCAATCCTAATTGCCATTGAGACACTCCTGAATAAATTAAACTGGGTAATCATTTGATCTAGCACTTAATAGTGAGCCTAACTTGGCAATAATTCCACCATGTGGGAGTAATCCGTGGCAATAGTGACTGTCATGCTTTACAATTTTACTTACTCGATCAAGCCAAAGACACTGAAAATTTACAATTAATTCTAGATTTTGGAAAGGTTAATTTTACTGAAATGGCAAGGGTTTGGAATAGGTCAACTGCCTAACTCCAGTGGCTATGAAGCTGGAATTAACTAGGATGTAAGTTTTGTTTAAAAGAACAAAATAGAACGTGGAAACCCTGCACGTCTCTAAATTCTAAAGAAAATACGATCAGAAGTCAAGATGGTTGACTGGTCATGTACAAAAACAATTAAGGTATAAACAAATAGTGTTGCATAATTAATTATAATTCTAATTAATTTTGTGTAATGCTGAGTAATGCTGCAATTGAGCATCACACTCCCATCCTACCTGTCATACATATAAAACCTCTTAACAAGTTTTTATTTTGTATACTTAATAACCCTTGACTTCAGAGCTTGTATTCAAGGCTTGTTATAATGTAATTCAGCCAAAGGAACAAGATTGACATACAATAATGATAACTCACTAAACTGATCTTGCCTTTACTCTGATGAAAATGCATTACTTGAAGAGACAGGATATAATATATTAGCTTTAACTTGCAACGCCTCAAGCTATTCATGAATAAGAAATTATTCACATGATTCTATAATGTGTTTTAAGAAGAAATTAAGTGGAACTGAATTGAAAAAGTTATTACAAACTCATGTATTTCTATTAAATGTAATTTTTATATAGCCAATAAACAAACCTAGCTTGTCATCAGTAAAAACGCACTAGCTCAGTGGAAGTTTAAGGAATAAACTCTACTGATGCAGAAAGCTACCCATCCAATAGTCTAAATTTAAAGTTTCATTGAGGATACAAATCATTAATGTTTGTGTATTTTGCAAATCTTTTACTCATTCGGTTAGATTTTAAACTTTAAGTAACACTGACCAATCATTTTAGCACATTGCTATCTGTATAGATTGAATATAGATTTAGGGAGTGAGGTTATTTCAAATACATATCATTTAACCAAGTGGAAGTATTTGAGATGTTTTATCAATTTTCTTTTACTATAGACATTATTAATGCTAACATTAGTAATGCATGGGAATACAATTATGGTTCCTCTCACTATCAACTAATATTGACTATTGCATCAGGATATAATTCACAGCTGTACCTTGCAGTCAAATTATATATTCATACGGGCTTAAGGTAAAGGAAGAGGCCAAAACACAGAAATTGCTCAAAAAACTCAGCGAATCTGGCAACATCTGTGGAGGGAGAATAGAGCCAACGTTTTAAGTCTGGATGGCCCTTCATTAGAGCTCCAGGAAGAGGCCAGTCTGTTGTTCCTGTTTTAGCTCTTTGAAAGAACTGTCCATGTTAGCCACATATCTAGCTTTTTGCCTGTAACCGTGCAAATGAGTCCTCTTATGCTGCATACACAGTGGCCTTTTTAAAGTTCCATTGGAGACTAATTTCATGACTCTTGCAGACTCTTTGGATCTGAAAAACCAGGTTTTTGAAAAGAATTATCCCCTAGTCTTTTAACAATTATTTCAATTCTTAGTTACCAAACAGATACACAGATCTGGGAGTACAGGTCCACAGATTAAAAGTGGCAGCACAGGTGGAAAAGATGAAGAAGAAAGCATATGGCATGCTTGCCTTAATCAGACGGGGCATTGAGGATGAAAATTGGCAAATTATGGTACAGTTTTCTAAAATGTTGATTAGACCACATTTGGAATGCTGTGTCCAATTCTGGTCACTACACTACCAGGAAGACGTGGAGGTTTCAGAGAGAGTACAGAAAAGATTTACCAGGATGTTGCCTGATCGGGAGGATATTAGGTATGAGGAGAGATTGAATAAACTGGTATTGTTCTCCCTGGAAAGATGAGGCTGACGGGCAATCTGATGGAAATTTGGATATAGATAGGGTGAACAGTTAGAAGCTTTTTCCCAGGGCAGAAATAACAATTACAAGGGGGCATAAGTTCAAGGTAAGGGGAGAAGGATTCAGTAGAGACGTGCAGGAGAATTTTTTTTTAACATAGACAGTGGTGGGGGTGTGGAATGCATTGCCAAGTGAAGTGATTGAGGTAGTTCCGTTAACTACATTTAAGACTTATCTTGATAGGCATGTGAACAAATGGAGAATAGAGAGATATAAGCGATTGGTTTACATAGGTAAACATGATTGAAGCAGGCTTGGAGGGCCAAAGGGCTTGTTCCTGTGCTGTACTGTTATTTGTTCCTTGATGTCCGAACCATGTGCCAGAAAAAAATTCTCTACTTAAGCTATAAAAAAATTCAATTTTTAATACTTATAGTAGGTTTCCCATTAGCCTCTCTATTCTACAGAGAACAATCCTAGCTTCTCTAATCTCTCCACTTAACTAAAGTCCCTGGCATCACCTTGATAAATCTCGTCTGTACCCTCTTCGATCTTCAACATCTTTCATAAAGAGTGATTTTTAGAATTGTACACCACACTCCAGTTGAGGCCTATAGGTTTACAATAATTTCTGTGTTTATGTATCAAAGCCTTTATTTACAAAGCCAATTATTCCAGAAGCTTTCTTAACCACTTTATCACCACGCTGCGCTGCTTCTAAGACCTGTGAACAATCACCTCTCTGTCCTTCAGCTGTTGCACCAATGCAAAAATGTTTCTTTTGTTATATTCATTTATCTACATACATCTATAAATTAAGTAATTAACACAAAGAATTCTCCTTGTATTTAATTACTAAGATAATCCCATTTAATTAACTGTCAATTAAAAACAAATCATGTTGTATATAGTCTCCTTTTCTAGTTTGGTCAAAAGCATTAAACAGATAAGGGTCTTGCTGCTTCTTAATGAAGCATCATTAATGATTTCCTCTAAGTGTTAAAGGTATCATTCTTTTTAACGTATTTAACGTAACTATACAATCCTACAAGCAAATGAGTGTTTCACCAGTGAAAATGTAATATTTTTATGTAATTCATCTGTTATTGCTGTACTTATTGTTTGAAATCTGTCTTAGAGACTGATCAAATACATTTTAAATCTTTAATTTGCATTTTGTATACAATATCCATTAATGCAGCAAACTAGGAAATTACATTTCAGAAGCTAATCATTCGCTTTCATTAGGCCTGACAGAGCACATCATTTAGTTCTGAATAATACACGCAGTCCCTTCTAATGGTACTTATTCACAGTACTAATTTATTAACAAGTGCCTTTCAGAATTGAAGCCTCCCAGATATTCTGAACTTCACAAGATATTCCCTTTAGTTGTATGCATCACCTCAATACATGTGCCTGTACAGATATGTCCTGTTTCACAAGGTATTACTTACTGTACTAATAATACCAGCACATGAATTATGCAGTATCAACTAAAAAGGTGAGAGGTATCATAATTCTATCCTTATGCATTACTAATATTAGAAGCAATAAAATGTAAGGTAACAGAAAATTACCAGTGGAATTTTGTACTAATTGCTTTAAATCTGCAGCAAGTGCATCCTGTCAGAGAGCTGCCTCATTGCAATGGTTGGCCTGACACAGGGACTTTCGATTCATTGCTTGGTGTAATATTTACAATTCACATCAATGACTGCCAACATTAAAATATCACAAGATCCTTTTAGACAATCCTCCATCCTGAGGTTACATATATTTGAAATTCATACCAAACCGTTTTTCATTTCAATGAAATAAATAGCCAGCCTGGCAGCCTTCAACTTCAATGGTCAACCGATGAGCCCGACTGAAAGTGTGCCAGTAATGATGAGGACACATTCAGGTTTGGCTACAGTGCACATCAGCATGAAACAATCTATTGTCATTTATTTCCGAAGACCTTCGAGATTAGCTGGTTTGGTGAGTTACTAAAGGATTACAAGTGAAACCAGCCTCCAGTGCGAATAGAAGTCATTACTTTCACAAATGGCATAAATCAAAGGAAAAGCAGGAGAGAAAAGAAGTAGTATTCAAAATGACAGGAACTCAATTCGCTTTTCTTGTCACTGAATGATAATGGGAAACCTTAGAACATCTCTCCAGTTCCACGTGGACAGCAATGTTTTGAGTATTTACTGATATTTGTCTGCAGAATATTATTCCACTTATTCCCTCTACTTACAATTTAATACCTAAAAACTTATAATTCTATGAAAGTACAAAATTTTGACTTAGGAGAGATGTTAGGTAATGCAACAAATGATTGTGATCGAGATACAGAATGTTTTAAATGGAAATTTAGAAAAATATTTAAAACAAAGGAACAGGGAGACAGTGAGAAAGTGGAATATCAGATTTCTCCAGCAAATGACTAAAAATATGTTGGGCAAAAAGGCTTTCTTCTGAACTGTAAACTTCTGCTTATTACATTGCAGTACAACAACCTCCCATTCATTGACTTTGTCTATACTTCCTGCTGCCTTGGCAAAGCAGCCAGCATAATTAAGGATGCCACACATTTCAGAGATTTTCTCTTCCACTTTCTTCCGTCAGGAAAAAGATACAAAAGTCTGAGCTCACGGACCAACCGACTCCAGAACAGCTTCTGTCAAACTTTTGACTGGACCTACCTTGCATTAAGTTCATTTTTTTTACTATACCCTAGCTATGACTGTAACACTGCATTCTGCATCCTCTCGTTTTGTTTGGAGGGGCATTGCTTTTTATATTGGTCGGCGCAACATCGAAGGCTGAAGGG
This sequence comes from Sphyrna mokarran, assembly GCA_024679065.1. NCBI lineage: Eukaryota > Metazoa > Chordata > Chondrichthyes > Carcharhiniformes > Carcharhinidae > Sphyrna > Sphyrna mokarran. Next base: position 35,185,550 of record JAGIQG010000005.1, on the reverse strand, counting down.
CCTGTTCTGTGCTGTAATGTTCTATGTTCTATGTTTTCTTCTCTATGAACAGTATGCTCTATATAGTGTGCAAGAAACAATTCCTTTCACCGTATGCTAATATACATGACAATAATAAATCAAATATGTCATTTCTGGAAAATGTTTTCAGCGAAGGTTGTTCATTTGTTTTTATGTCCATGAAAACCACTTCCTGCTCCCTCAATCCTATTCCAACTGATCCCTATGGATCGTTCTCTTTCCTCAGATGTTAGAACATAGAACAATGCAGCGTAGTACAGGTCCTTCAGCCTCGATGTTGCACTGACCAGTGGAACTAATCGAATGACCCTCTAACCTAAACTAATCCAATGCTATCCATATTTTTATAAATGATCTGGATGAGGGTATTGAAGGATGGATTAGTAAATTTGCAGATGACACTAAAGTCGGTGGAGGGGTAGATAGTGAAGAGGGGTGTTATAGTTTGCAGAGGGACTTGGACAAGTTGCAGAGCTGGGCCGAGAGGTGGCAAATGGAGTTTAATGTGGAAAAGTGTGAGGTAATGCACTTTGGCAGGAATAACAAATGTGTAGAGTATAGGGCTAATGGTAGGACTCTTAATAGTGTTGATGAACAGAGGGATCTTGGTGTATATGTGCATAGATCCCTGAAAGTAGGCAGTCAAGTCGATAAGGTTGTTAAGAAGGCATATGGAGTCTTAGCTTTTATTGGTAGGGGGATTGAATTTCGGAGCCGCAACGTCATGTTGCAACTGTACAAAACTCTAGTGCGGCCGCACTTGGAGTATTGTGTGCAGTTCTGGTCCCCGCATTATAAGAAAGATGTGGAGGCATTGGAGAGGGTACAGAGGAGGTTTACCAGGATGTTGCCTGGTATGGAGGGCAGGTCTTATGAAGAGAGGCTGAGGGATTTGAGGTTGTTTTCGTTAGAAAGAAGGCGGCTAAGAGGAGACCTTATCGAAACATACAAGATGATTAGAGGTTTAGATAGGGTGGACAGTGATAGCCTTTTTCCTAGGATGGAGAAAGCTAGCACGAGGGGACACAGCTTTAAATTAAGGGGTGATAGTTATAGGACGGATATCAGAGGTAGGTTCTTTACCCAGAGGGTGGTTAGGGAGTGGAATGCCCTGCCTGCGGCAGTTGTAGATGCGCCAAGTTTGGTGGCGTTTAAGAGGTTAGTTGATAAGTTTATGGAAGAGAAGGGAATGGTTTAGTTTGGAGGGTCATTGCTTTTTTCATAATTGGTCGGCGCAACATCGAAGGCCGAAGGGCCTGTTCTGTGCTGTAATGTTCTATGTTCTATATGCCTATTCACTGACCATTTGAACACGCTTAAAATTGGCGAGTCCACAATTGCTGCAGGCAGGGCATTCCATGCCCTTACTATCTTCTGAGTAAAGAACCCACCTCTGACATCCGTACTATAATTAGCACCCCTCAATTTAAAGCTATGTCCCCTCGTGTTAGCATCACCATCCAAGGAAAAAGGCTCTCACTGTCTACCCTATCTAACCCTCTGATCATTTTGTATGCCTCAATTAGGTCACCTCTTAACCTTCTTCTTTCTAATGAAAATAACCTCAAGTCCCTCAGCCCTTCCTCATAAGACCTTCCCACCATACCAGGCAACATCCCGGTTAAACCTCTTCAGCACCTTTTCCAATGCTTCCACATCTTTCTTATAATGCGGCAACCAGAACTGTACGTAACACTCCAAGTGCAGCCACACCAGAGTTTTGTACAGTTGCAACATGATCTCACGGCTCCAAAATTCAATCCTTCTACCAGTAAATGCTAACATACCGTACTCCTTCTTGACAATTTTATCAACCTGGGTGCAAACTTTCAGGGATCTCTGCATTTCCACACCGAGATCTCTCTGCTCATCGACACTACTAAGAGTCCTTCCATTAGCCCTATATTCTGTACTCCTGTTATTCTTACCAAAGTGAATCACCTCACACTTTTCCGTATTAAACTCTATTTGCCATCTCTCAGTCCAGCTCTGTAGTTTATCTATGTCTCTCTGCAAACTTTAATATCCATTCTCACTGTCTACAACTCCTCTGACTTTGGTGTCGTCAGCAAATTTACTAACCTATCCTTCTACACCCGCATCCACGTCATTTAAAGATGACAAAAGTGGCCCCAAAACAGATTCCTGAGGTACACCACGTGTAACTGAACTCCAGGTTGAATATTTCCCATCAATCACCACTCTGTCTTCTATCAGCGAGCCAATTCCTGGTCCAAACTGCGAAATCACCCTTAATCCCATGCATCTGCATTTTCTGCAGTAGCCTACCACGGGGAACCTTATCCAACTCTTTGCTAAAACTCACACACACCACGTCAACTGCCTTATCCTTATCCACCTCTTTGGTCACCTTTTCAAAGAACTTGATAAGGTGTGTAAGACACGATCTATCTTTCACAAGACCATGTTGATTATGCCTAATCAACTTATTCTCTCTAGATGATTATAAATCCTACCTCTTATAATTCTTTTCAAAACTTTGCCCACAACAGAAGTAAGGCTCACCAGTCTATAATTCCCACGATGGTCCCTATTCCCCTTCTTGAACAAGGGGACAACCTTTGCTATCCTCCAGTCTTCCGGCACTATGCCTGTAGCCAAAGACAACAAAGATCAAAGCCAAAGGCTCTGCAATCTCCTCCCTAGCCTCCAGACAATCCTAGGGTAATCCTATTCGGCCCAGGGGACTTACCTATTTTCATACTCTCAAGAATTGCTAACACCTCCCTCCTCATGTACCTCAATCCCATCTAATTTAAAAGCCTGTATTCTCCTTGACTACATTGACTTTTTCCTGCATGAATACTGACAAAAAATATTCATTTAGTGCCTTTCCTACCTCTTCAGGCTCCATGCACAACTTCCCACTACTGCTTCTGACTGGCCCTAACCTTGACATACTATTCTCGATATACCTATAGAAAGCTTTAGGGTTGTCCTTGATCCTACCCGCCAAAGTCTTCTCATGTCCTCTTTAACTCTCTCTTTAGCTCCTTCCTGGCTAATTTGTAACTCTCCAGTGCCCTAACTGAGTCTTCACATCCTATCTTGACATAAAAACCTCTTTCCTCCTCTTCACCAGAGATTCAACTTCCTTAATACACCATGGTTCCCTCACTCGACCACTTCCTCCCTGCCTGACAGGTATATATTTATCAAGTAGCTGCTCCTTGAACAAGTTCTACATTTCAGTTGTTCCCAGCCCCTGCAGTTTCCTACTCCAACCTATGTATCCTAAATCTCGCCTAATAGTCTCAATTATCTTTCCCCCAGCTAAAACTTCTGCCCTTTGGTATATACCTATCCCTTTCCATCACTAAGGTAAATTGTGGCCACTATCACCAAAGTGCTCACCTACCTCCAAGTCTAACACCTGGTCTAGTTCATTACCCAGTACCCAAATCCAATGTAGCCTCACCTCTTGTTGGCCTATCTACATACTGTGTCAGGAAACCTTACTGCACACATTGGACAAAAACTGACCCCTCTAAAGTGCTTGAACTATAGCTTTTCCAATTGATATTTGTAAAGTTAATGTCCCCCATAACAACTACCCTGTTATCTTCCCTCCTATCCAAGATCATCTTTGCAATCCTTTCCTCTACATCTCTGGAACTTTTTGGATGCCTATAAAAAAAAACACTCTCAGCAGGGTGATCTCTCCTTTCCTGTTTCTATTTTCAGCCCATACTACCTCTATAGACGAGTCCAAATCAAACATCCTTTCTGCGCCGTAATGCCATCCTTGACTTGTCCCACTCTCTTATAAGATCTTTGATCTCAACTTCCTTGCAAACTACTGAAAAATCGCCTATCTTTCTCCTCAAAAGTTCTTGGTATGTTGCTGCCTCCCAAATCCATTCTCATCTTCCCCAGAACTCTATACCTGAATTGCTCCAATCAGATTTCCACACCTGCTCAGTACCGAATAGCTCTTTTCAAAGTCACAAGTAACACCCTATATGACTGAGACAAAGTTAAACTTCCCCACCTCGTCCTTCTTGACCTGTCTGCAGTCCTTGACATAGCTGAGCACACTCTCCTCCTCCAATGCCTCACCACCGTTGTCCAGTAGAATCGGACTGTTTTCACCCAGATCCAATCTAATCTAGAACTAACATTTCGAGTCTGGATAACCCTTTGCTGGGCTCAAACCATTGGCTCTACTCTCTCTGTAGTCAGGCCTACTGAGATTTTCCAGCATTTTCTACTTTTGTTTCAGATTCCAGCATCCGCAGTATTTCACTTGTATTCAATGTGTCTATTTAAGAGCATCACTTGCAATTAACTCTTTATCTACTCCCATAACATTATTGATAATGTGCTCTAAGGATGTATACTTGCTCATCCGATTTCTCATATGTACACTGCCCCTCAGTGACATCATCTGGAAAGAATAGCATTCGTTTTTAAACGTATGCTGATAACACTCAGTGCGTCCTCAACATCATCTCTCTCTGTTCCTTCGCTATTCCTAAATTGTTAGATAGATTTTGACATCCAGTACTGGATGAGCAGAAATTTCTTCTAATTAAATATTAAACCCTTTGTTTTTAGCTACCACTCCAAGCTCCATTCCCTAACTACTCCATTCATCTCCCTGGCAACAGTCTGAAACTAAACCAGGTTGCGCACAACTTTAGTGTCATATCTGACTCCAAGACAAGCTTTTGACCACATATCCGTGCCATCACTGAGATCAACTATTCCCACCTATGTAATATCACCAGTCTCCACCCATCTCTCAGCTTATCTGCATCAAACCCTTCATTTATCTCATTCTTACTTCTCCAATCCACTATCTGCTCCCCAACATTCTATCCTCTGCAAAGTGGAGATTATCAAAAACTCCAAATCCACAATGAAGATACCTTTAGTCATCTAATTCGGTCACTTGAGCACCCTAATTTTAATCAGTCCACCCATTGTACCATTGTCCTGGCCTAGGCCAGAAGCTCTGCATCGTCTCCCAACACCACTCTGCCTCCTTTCTTCCTTTGTGACACTTCTTAAATCCTACCTCTTTCACCAAGCTTTTGGTTACATGATCTGATACCTCCATGTGTGGCTTGGTGTCATATTTTGTTTTATAATGCTCCTTTGAAGGACCCTGAAGTACTTTATTATGTTAAAGGTGTTATATAGGTACAATTTATTGCATATTGTGTATATGCAAGTATACTGTGTATGCACATGAAGAAGGGCAAAACAGACACCACTACAAATAGCTGAGAGCCAAAACATCCCAAGGTCTCCTTCATCGTGGCCAGGGACTTCACTCAGGCCAAGCTCAAGAATGTTCTATCAAGACACCAGCAACATGTCTTACTTTTCACCAGAAGCCCAAACATCCTAAACCACTGTTTATCAAATATCATGATGTGGAGATGCTGGCGTTGGACTTCGGTAAACACAGTAAGAAGTCTCACAACACCAGGTTAAAGTCCAAAGTTGAACTTTCCACTCACCTGACGAAGGAACAGCATTCTGAAAGTTTGTGGCGTTTACTATCAAATAAATCTGTTGGACTTTAACGAGGTGTTGAGAGACTTCTTACTTATCAAATATCAACCAGGCCTATCACTCTATTGCCCACCATACAAGGCTGTGCTCCTGCTCTTAGCTTACAAGCAAAAACTAAAATAGAAGAATCCGGCAAAGAAAGTGGTGCGATGTTGGTCTGAGGAATCAGTTAATCTCCTACAGGAGGGCTTAAAGTCAGTAGGCTGGTCCGTATTTTAAAATTCTGCAACCAGCCCGAATGAGTACGCTCCTACATTTACTGACTCCATTAATGACCGTATCGAAGATGGTGTGCCAAAGAAGCAATTCCATATGTTTCCCAGTCAGAAACCATGCATGAATAGGGATGTCCACTGCTTGCTGAAATCCAAGTCTGAGGCATTCGAGTCAAGCAACCCTGATCTACATAAGAAAGCCAGACATGATCAAAGGAGATAAAAACAGTTTGACACATTCCTCTAAATTAAGGATAAGGTCAAGACCACCATTCATGGTGTATGTCATGCTGCCATTGAGAATGTCAAAGGTAGACTTTCTTCTGAAGTGATTGCATCAACATGATGAAGACTATCTCTCATTTTTTTAGCTATGGCATTTATGAGGCTGTTTCAATTCAGATTCCAGTCAAGGTTCAAAATGAAGACTTAACAAATTAACAGGTTTCTTTAGAACAAAATGGTTCAGTGATTATTTTACCAAAACCAAAGAATTTAATGTAAAATGGGGCATTTATTTTGTTTTACTGCATCAAAGCCTAATTAAGCCCTAGGAACTGGATGAGAAATGGCTCTGGGAAATGGCTAATACACTGAATTTTCATTGTGGAACCGGAGCTTAAACCCACCCCAGAGCTTAAACCCAGCTCAAGTTAATTAGATTAAATCCTCTGTGAAAAGTCTCATGGCTGCAAAGATCTTGGTTGCAATCAGTCTGGCTAGTCTTGGGCACTCAAGAGGTTACAGGCTGTAAGGGATGGCAAAAAAAAGGCAATTAGTGCAGTGGAAGTGATTTGCTGAGAACGGAGTTGAGGCAGAAAGAATTTTACTCTGTGGAACGAGGCTACTTGATATTGGAATTTTACTCATTTCGTGTATCTTAACGAGTACAAGGATAAACATGGAGGCAAGATCCGTGAAGAAAAGACCAGGTCAGTTTAAGACTTGCAAGGGCTGTGCACCTGAAAGCAACTGGATCCACAAAAAGAAAACAATTTCATTACTTTAATCACCTCTACAAAAATTCAATTAGGTGCATCAGGCATGACCTAGCCTTTACAAATCCACAGTGATGCACCTTGATCAATGCAACGTTTTCAAGATGTCCAATCATGCTATCCTAAATTATTGACACTCGTAATTTCCCAACAATTAATTGGTAACTGATCCTTCTTTCCTGCATTGTAGTGACTAGAACTGCACACGATACTCCACTTGTGATCTCATCAGTGTCTTACAAAGTTTCATCATTATATCCATTAATTTGTATTCTATACCTCTACCAATGAAAAACAGCTTATAACCTTATCTACCTGTACAGCTACATTTAGGGAGCTGTGCACTTGCATGCCAAGATCGCTCAGTTCATCTACACCTCTCAATATATTCCCATTTATTATGTATTCCCTTTTACTGTTCGACTTCCTGAAATGCATTATCTCACACTTTCATAGAATCTCTACAGTATAGAAAGAGGTCATTCAGCTCATTAAGTCTGCACCAACCACAATCTCACCCAGGGCCTATTCTCGTAACCCCACGTATTTACCCTGCTAATCCCGTCACTAGGGTCAATTTAGCACGGCCAATCAATCTAACCCACGCATTTTTGGATTGTGGGAGGAAACTGGAGCACCCAAAGGAAATCTGTGCAAGTACGGGGAGGACGTGCAAACTCCACACAGACAATAACCCGAGGTCTGAATTGAACCTGGGTACCTAGCGTAACGCAGCAGTGCTAATCACTGTGCCATCATGCCACTCCTAGATAAAGACTAAGACTATATAAGGACAGCAGACTTCTTTCCCAAAAGGGCAAACCAGATGAGTTTTTACATTAAATCGATAATGGCATCATGGTCCTCATTACTGAGTATTTAAAATCTACCATGGGCTTAAACACAGGATGTTAGCTCTAGGCCACTGGACGACTGATCTAACACACCTCCCACCATGTGTTGAAGTTTCTTTCCAGTCTATCCTCGAACAGCTTTTACCATTTTGTCACTCTTTGTGCCCCCTTATTGGTTCTAGGACATATACTGCAGAAAATTAAACTGAATACGTTCAAGAAATTCACAGCCTTTCTGACATGCTAGTCTGTTTGTTCTAATTAATTTCATTTATTATTGGATTCGTGTATTGGAATACAGTGAAAAGTATTGTTGCTTATGCTCTATGCAAGCAAAACATACCGTTCATAAAGAACATAGAAGAGGAGAGAGTGCAGAAGAGTGTTACAGTCACAGCTACAGTGTAGAGAAAGATCAACTTAATATAAGGTAGACCCATTCAGAAGTCTGATGGCAGGAAAAAAGCTGTTCTTGAGTCAGTTAGTGCATGCCCTCAGAGTTTTGCATCTTTTTTCTGATGGAAGATATTGGAAGAGAGTATATCTAGTGTTCATTGGACCCTTAATTACACTGACTGTTTTTCCAAGGCAGCAGGAAGTGTGAACGGAATCAGTGAATGACAGGACAGTTTACTTGATGGACTGGACAACGTTCACAATTGGCCTCCTGAGAAAGTAGAGGCGTTGATGAGCTTAAGTATAGAAAATTTTCTATTTTTTAATTCTATGTATAAAATCTCCACTGCCTTTTGCTGAAACCTTGAATCTCTCAATTGATTTCACCTTAACAACTAAGGCTGCACTTCCCAATCTATAATAGATTCATACAGTCAATAATGTTTACAGCATGGAAATAGTCCTTCGGCCCAATTTGTCCATGCTGCCCTTTTTTTTTAAAAACCCCAAGCTAATCCCAATTGCCTGCATTTGGCCCATATCTCTCTACAACCATCGTGCCCATGTAACTGTCTTAATGCTTTTTAAAAGATAAAATTGTACCCACCTCTACTACTACTATGGCAGCTTGATCCAGACACTCATCATGCTGTGTGTGAAAAAATTGCCCCTCTGAACACTTGTATATCACACCCCTTTCACCTTAAACCTATGCCCTCTAGTTTTAGGCTCCCCTACCTTTGGGAAAAGATATTGAATATCTACCTTGTCTGTGCCCTTCATTATTTTATAGACTTCTATAAGGTCAACCCTCAGCCTTCTACACTCCAGAGAAAAGAAGTTCCAGTCTATTCAGCCTCTCCTTATAACTCAATCTATCAAGTCCTGATAGCATCCCAGTAAATCTTTACTGCACTCTTTCTAGTTTAATAATATCCTTTCTATAATAGGGTGACCAAAATTGCACACAGTATTCCAAGCCTTAGTATTCATAGCCTTACCAATGTTTTGTACAATTTCAACAAGACATTCCAACTCCTGTATTCAATGTTCTGACTGATGAAACCAAGCAAGTTGGATGCCTTCTTCACCACTCTGTCCAATTGTGACTCCACTTTCAAGGAGATATGAACATGTACCCCTAGAACTCTTTGTTCTGTAACTCTCCCCATCGCCCTAACATTAACTGAGTGAGTCCTGCCCTGGTTTCAATCTACCAAAATGCATTACCTCACATTTGTCTGAATTAAACTCCATCTGCCATTCATCAGCCCACTGGTCCAATTGATCAAGGTCATCTTTCTTATATTTCCTGTAGGTCTTACATTTAGGACCTAGTCCTGATGATTGTGGAATTATAACTATTACGTTACGCTCATCAAATTCATTTTGAATCAGCAATGCAAGTTACTTCTCAATCTACCCCTCTGTAGAAAGAGCACTCATTTGGGCCACACATTGATCTGTCCACCAGCTCATATTTCATTCTCTTGATTTAATCACTTTACATCTTTTAGTTTTCCTTTTATTTGTCAAGTGGAATTTTATGAAAATGATTCTAAGTATCCAGCTAGAGTGAAAATGGGAGAGTAGCCAATCTGTTTTTTGGACAGGTTTTCACTCCCAGTATTATTTACTTAGACAAAGGAAACATGAGCCAGTGTCTCTAGCTGCTACAGGCAGTGGGCAAAGCTTAATTCACAGGCAGCCTGCGGAGGAAGCTATTGCGCATGTGTAGACTTTTGATTCTGAACATGCACAATTCTAATAGCAAAGGTCTAATAGACAGAGAGAGGATTGTCAAGCCTCCACTGTTGCAGGCGGCCTGAACATAACCGCCCCCTTGCGATCACAGGGACCCATGGTCGATTGCGAATCCCACAATGACCAGAAATGCAGTCCCACCACTGTCGCCCAAACTGATCATGCCCCTCACCACACCAATCAGAGCTGCAGAGTGACAGCAGGCCCCCATTCTTCCCCAAACCAACTGGAGCTGCAGAGCATCAGCGGGCCTCGCTGCCTCCATATCAATCGTTTGCAGAGTGCAACGGGCCCTCCTCCCTCTTTGATTGGGCTACCCCTTCAGACCCTGTCCCATAAGCCCCGCCCCCCCCATAAGTCCCAACCCTGGCACTTCCCAGTGGGCAGTGCTGAGGTGTCCAGCTGGCAGAGCCAGGCTGACAGCACCAAGGCACCAGTACCCAAGTGACAACCCACTTACTGTTGACATCCCCAGGAAACGTCAATGATCTCCAATTCTACCAGGAAGGGCAAAGTGGCTGTTCCCCGTTTGTGGAAAGCAAGTGTTTTCTTTGTTGGAATTAACCTTTCCCAGCAATGCTATACAAGGCAAACTAGCCCAGATGATTCAATGCTGGATTTGCTAATCACACATAAAGCAGAATTAAAAATGTTTAAATACTTTATTCAGCCTCTCACCTGGAACCTCATGGGAAATCCAGCACTCATAAGATCACGAGAGCCGAAAAATTGGGATCGTGTCCGATTTCTCACATGATGTTACTGGTTTGTTCTGCTCATCAATGAATGAGATGAACCAATAAGATTCTGTCTGTAATGTGTAAAACAATTTCTGATAATTGCTCTCTTGCCTTTCATCACATTTGTTTTTGAACTATAATTAATAGTGCCTTTTCCACTTGCCTCCCCACTCTCCTCCCCCATAATTTACTAGTTTAAAGTCCTTATGATTGCCCGTTTATCCTTGGACCTGGTGGAAAGTGTCCCAATGAATCAATTCCTTCCTATTCCAATACTGCTGCCAGTGTCCTGTGAGATGGAACCCCTCTTTCCCATACCAACACGTGTTCACTTCTCCAATTCTTATAGCAACTTGCTTGCAATTTAAGTATTAATGCCAAGATTGCAGCACTTGAAGTCATCTTCTTTCATTTAGCTCCAAGTTTCTGGTACTTTCCATACAGGACCTCTTAGTCTTTCTTCCTTATGTTCTTGGTTGCAATATGGACCACCAACTGGATCCTCTCCCTTCCCTTTTTTCAAAGAAGTTTTGAGATGTTCCTGACCATGGCATCAGGATAATAATGTGGCATACAAAACTTCTGATCTGTTTGCAATTGAAGCTACATATCCCCTTAATTATGGAATACCCTACAACTACCACATATTGCTTCCTCATCTTCCACTTTGGACAGCCTTTTGCTCCACAGTTTGTGTTCTGACCGTCTTTCCAACAGTCCTTATTTTCATCCTCACAGATAGCAAATACATTATACCTGCTGAATACAATTAGATGTTGTGGTTTTTTTGCTCTATATCTGGGTCATAATAGTTCCAGTCTGACCCAAATCTAGAAACCTTGTGTCCAGATATTGATGCCACAAACTTCACTGGTGTCAGAATGTCTCCAACTGGCACTTCAGCTCAATGCTCACAGCTAGCAAAGCACTATCTATTGCGAACATATCCATTGTAGTTTAATGGTCCACATCATATAAGATTTGTGCAAAATCTTAAGCTAGATTATTTATAATTATTTTTTGGTTTGTGCTAAGTATTTTTCTTTTTCTGCACACTAAAGTTTAAAGTTTATTTATTACTATCACACTGAACTTACAAACTGGACACGCAATAGGAAACACGTAGGGATTACAGGGATAGAGGGAAGGAACAGGGCGTGGGTAAATTACTCTACCAGAGAGTCGGTGCAGACTCAATAGGCCAAATGACTTCTTCTGCACTATAGAGATTATATGATTCTATTCTATGATTATATGAACTTGTGCTAAGCACTAATACTCTGGACTTTTTAATATTTACAGCTCAAGGTTACATGAATAACTGCAAGTATTTGAGATTAAAAAAAGCAACTCCTTTCCCCTCACACTGAATTTCTATTTGCATCAAACCCAAGTTTTGCATTTTGTTAACAAGGCACTAAGTATTCTAAGTGCTCTATGGGGATCCCTCTAAGTCACTAAAGTAACAAAGCTATTCTGATACACACCTCACAATCGGTGCTAATTTCTGAACTAATATCACTTTGCTAATTAACCAAGTCACCTTAGTTTTTTTTATATTAAATTTACCTGTAAATTCGAGGATACATTGCAGTATTGTATTTTCTGTTTAAATTAAAGTTAAAAGACCAGTGCTTGCAGTTCATGAATTAAAGTTTGGTCATCAGAGCTGGAAAGCACATTTTCATTTACTCCACAATTTCAATACCTTATTCCTCTCAACACCCCATCAGTTTGAAAATGAAGTGTCATATTTGTTTAATGACTTGGAACTCATGCAAGACATTTCAATCTGTATGTAATATGAGGCAATGGCTGAGTAGACTTGGGTTAACTGTCAATATTTTTACTGTCAGCTTAAATTTTCCAAAATCATGTAAATGGCCTACTTTGGCAGTGACACGTGAATTTGTGTAAACAAAGCTTCAGATTTAGCATTCATGCAGGGATGAGAAAATAAGAATAGCACCAAATAAGACAACCCCATCTCACAAGGGCAATGTTACTCCACTTCAATGTTACTTAACTGACATAAAGCAGACAACATTAAAATTAAAAATTAGCTCAAGGAGGAAGAATTTACTGCCTGGTTACAGATCACCCTCATTTCAAGAATAGCCAAAGAGAGTGCAAGCCTTGCTACTGATATTTATATGCATATCCTAAGAACAAAATGGAAAAAGCTCACTCACTCTATCCCATGGACTGTATAAAGAATATTAAGTTCAGGAATTTCTTTCAAATGACCTCCCACAATTCCAACTAGATAGTGTTCATCATTGAGACAAATGTCACTGCAAACACACTGGCCAGGATTTTCCCATTTCCCACAGCAGGTGCAGTGGAATGTAAATGCCTGTTGACTTACGCAAGACCAGAAAATCCCACCAGCAAAATTCCGGCCATTATTTCAATTCAAACTAAGTTTTTTTTTACTATACTGACCACTGTTAAATGTGCTCCACTGAAATTAAGATTGCATTTACGGTTCAGGATGGCATGGAAGCACACTGGTTAGCACTGCCGCTTCACAACTCCAGGGTCCTGAGTTCAATTCCCGGCTCAGATCAGTGTGTATGGAGTTTGCACATTCTCTTTTTGTCTGTGTGGGTTCCCTCCGGGTACTGCATTTTCCTCCCACAGTCCAAAGATCTGCAGGTTAGGTTGATTGGCCATGCCAAGAAATTGCTCCTTAGTGTCCAGGGATGCGTAGGGATTAGAGGGATTAGTGGGTATAATATGTACGGATATGGGGGTAGGACCTGGATGGGATTGTGTTTGGTGCAGACTCGATGGGCTGAAGGGCCTCTTTCTGCACTGTGCGGTTCTATGATTCTATGATTTATACAGGACATTAGAAACATCTTCCTCGTAAAACGTGAAGACCAACAATTATTCCATGTCTGATCTAAACTATCTAGAAAATATATGGAATTACCTGGTGCTCGCAGAACTACACAATACAGTCAATTTCTAGAAGATGATTTTATGTGGACAGCAGCATCAATCACATGGCAACAAATTGGCCACCTTTTATGCACTTCTCTCATTTTTCTTTTTCACTGGAATCAAACAGGCAGTCAGTAAGGTACCAGCAGTTTTACTCAATTGTCAATAATCAAAAGTATCTCCAAGGGCTACAAGGTCCCAAATGTATCCAGCATACACTACTTAAACCAGCAGCAGTTTCTGCAAGTGACTTAGTGATTAAATGAAACCAACAGTGTGGTCACAAACCGTGAAGAACAGGACAATCCATTACTCAATTCCTGATTTTACAGGAGAACTCCAATTTTAGTGTCACACGTTGTGGAGGTATATTCCATCAAATGAATACCAAAATTCATGTTCTATCTGTACTGCCACCACAAACATAAAGGCTTATTTTAAACACGTGTATCAACAAGTACATACCAATTGATAAATGGCATACAGTCTCAAGTGGCATCGAAGGATATATCAAAGAACACTGTTGCAGAAAACTAAGTGGACACGTTCAAGAAATTCATTTCCTTTCTGGCTTGTACTTGTTTGTTTGTTCTGATCTATACAGAAGTCAAAATTTCCCATTAAAATGCCTTTGCTACATGCTTGATTAATCTCTGTATTTACGCAATCTATCACTTCATTGCTACTGCCAGGGTAATTTTGTGACAAAATTGGAAGAGCTGCCTCACAGACAAGCCAAGCAACAAAATGACATAGTCATACTCTCAGAATCATTCTTTACAGATAACGTCCTGTCATCACCATCATCGCCCACCAAAACAGGAAGCATACACATTTACAGTTGGGAAGGAGTTGCCCTGAGAGTCCTCACCAATGACACCTGACTGCATGAAGTTTCATCAAATCAGAATTTATTTCTTTTTAGTAATAACACAGAGGGCAGGATTTTACTCAAGAGGCAGTGGCCCTGATTATTAGCTGAAAAGTTAGGCATCAACCACTTCCACTCACCCAGGAAGTAATAAACAGATTTTCCAGTAGTCTGGCATTTAACAGCCTGAGATTGTGGTTTCCACTCTCTTGTGAGAAGATCTCATACCACCAGTACCTGACAGCTCTCCAATGTAGCAGTGTCACCTTAAATGATGACCACTGCTGGGGCTGTAGTTCAATTCCCAAAACAGAGTAAAGAAGTGGAAATCACAAACTGAGGGAAGTGGGGCAACCTCACTAATGCCAGTCAAGCAGGGCCTCAATTGTCAGGGATGGGCGCAATTAGGAGATCAGGTAGATGGAAACAAGCAGAGGCAGCTATTTATTTAGGGGAAGACCTCCTTTTGGTGGAAGGTACCCAAACAGGAGGACCCATCCTGCACCCCCTGTTTACCTGGCCTGCAGGTATGAGCAAATCCCTGCCATTGTGGTAATGCTAAAATATCTGTAGTGGTGGGAGAATGCCCTTAAATGGTGTCATAAGGGCCTCAATTGGTCCAAAGGCTGCCCAACACCCATTCCACCACTGGCTAAAATATCAACACAAGAACCTACTGCAAACCTGCACCCTGCAGCCCCACAGATGGAAGACCATCTTCACTGACTGATGTCCCCATGTTCATTGCATTCTTTGATCCTATGATACCTTCTCAAGGCATCATTTTTTGTTTGCTATTTTAGCCAGGGCTGCTAATGAAATTTCTAACACAAACCTGATTGTTCAGTATAGTATTCAAATATTGTCGATATAAAAGTTTATACCATCTTTAAAAAGCATTAGGCTGTTTAGGCTATAGACTTGTAGGTTTGTAATCACACTATATCCAAAAGTAAAAAGAACCTGTTGACGTTGAACATGAACTCTTATCTTGATCTTCATCTTATCAGTGTCACTTTCAATCACTACCCATGGTGTTGTTAATCAGTTCTGACAGCGACCCATCATTAGCTGTCTCTGGGGTAGCGCAAGTAACCTGTTGGCCTGAGTGTTCCCCATGTCATATTAATTTATCGCACATTTAAACTGAAACGTCTCACCACACTTCACCTGGGTTGTAATAAGCGTAATACTCAAGCCACAAATGAGCTTTTATTGTTCATCATTAGACAATTTAATGCATGATTCAGCAAATTACAGTTCAGTTAGGGATGAAGGCTTTCAATTACTAGTGGACTGGAGAAAAATAAGTCTTACGCAAAATTCCAAATTAAAAAAATTGCACCTTATAATGTGTCATTTACAAAAGCAATTTAATATCCACTGGCAAAAGTGCTGTAAATCTCATGTACAGAAGGTAAGTATGGATACATGGCAAATTCAAAATCTGGTAGAATCTTCAGATTATTTCTAAAACTCATTACAAATGATAGAAATTCACTAAAACAAAATTGAGGTACAGAGGAGATAAAACTTTGTAGAAAAATCAAATGTTTCAGCAGAAGACAACATTAAGTCCATTGCTATATCTTATAGAACATAGAACATTACAGCACAGAACAGGCCCTTCGGCCTTCGATGTTGCGCCGACCAATATAAAAAGCAATGCCCCTCCAAACTAAACCATTCCCTTCTCTTCCATATACTTATCAACTAACCTCTTAAACGCCACCAAACTTGGCGCATCTACAACTGCTGCAGGCAGGGCATTCCACTCCCGAACCACCCTTTGGGTAAAGAACCTACCTCTGATATCCGTCCTATAACTATCACCCCTTAATTTAAAGCTGTGTCCCCTCGTGCTAGCTTTTTCCATCCTAGGAAAAAGGCTATCACTGTCCACCCTATCTAAACCTCTAATCATCTTATATGTTTCGATTAGGTCCCCTCTTAGCCGCCTCCTTTCTAACGAAAACAACCTCAAATCCCTCAGCCTCTCTTCATAAGACCTGCCCTCCATACCAGGCAACATCCTGGTAAACCTCCTCTGTACCCTCTCCAATGCCTCCACATCTTTCTTATAATGCGGGGACCAGAACTGCACACAATACTCCAAGTGCGGCCGCACTAGAGTTTTGTACAGTTGCAACATGACGTTGCGGCTCCGAAATTCAATCCCTCTACCAATAAAAGCCAAGACTCCATATGCCTTCCTAACAACCTTCTCGACCTGACTGCCTACTTTCAGGGATCTATGCACATACACACCAAGATCCCTCTGTTCATCTAGACTACTAAGAATCCTACCATTTGCCCTATACTCTACACATTTATTATTTCTGCCATAGTGCATTACCTCACACTTTTCCACATTAAACTCCATTTGCCACCTCTCGGCCCAGCTCTGCAACTTGTCCAAGTCCCTCTGCAAACTATAACACCCCTCTTCACTATCTACCACTCCACCGACTTTAGTGTCATCTGCAAATTTACTAATCCATC
This sequence comes from Sphyrna mokarran, assembly GCA_024679065.1. Lineage (NCBI taxonomy): Eukaryota > Metazoa > Chordata > Chondrichthyes > Carcharhiniformes > Carcharhinidae > Sphyrna > Sphyrna mokarran. Next base: position 35,168,696 of record JAGIQG010000005.1, on the reverse strand, counting down.
CTTCAATACCCTCATCCAGATCATTTATAAAAATTACAAACAGCAGGGGCCCCAAAACAGACCCCTGAGGTACACCACTTGTCACCGAACTCCAAGATGAATATCTCCCATCAACCACCACCCTCTGTCTTCTATCTGCTAGCCAATTCCTAACCCAATTAGCTAAATCACCCTCTATCCCATACATCTGCATTTTCTGCAGAAGTCTTCCATGGGCCACCTTATCAAACGCCTTACTAAAGTCCATACGCCTTACTAAAGTCCATTTTAGTAAGTCTTGGCTAAACATGCTAACCATGATCAAATTACAAAAAAGGCATTGTGCAAGACAGACTTTTTTTAAATAGTTTTCAATTTTATATAATTAAATAATTCAATCTAACTATTCAGTTTAAAGTTCACTGATTCAAGGATTTTAATTTATTCCATGCTTTTACTTTTCCCAAAAATATATTTTTCACAAGATAATAAACAAGTTTGCAAACCCATCAAAAGTATTATAAACAGAATTGAAAAGTATTTTAAAATTAAAGAAGAACTTCATAACAAATAAACTAAGTTTAAATATATACACAAAACTGAATTTCCTCATTGATTTTCATTCAGAAAAATAACATGATTCTTTTCACTTAGATATGAACCTGGATTGTGAAGATACGCACAACATGTGTTTGGGAATCTGATGTAGAGATGCCGGCGTTGGACTGGGGTAAACCCAGTAAAGTTTTACAACACCAATTTTAAATCCAACCAATTTATTTGATAGTAAGTCCGCGAGCTTTCGACTTTACAGCCTGATCACAGTGATCAGAACACTGCATTTGCCTGATGAAGGCTGTAAAGACGAAAGCTCACGGATTTACTATCAAATAAATTGGTTGGATTTAAAATTGGTTTTGGGAATCTGACCAGACACTGGTCCTCAGTTTCACTATCTCTCCAGGAGAGAGCACTATAGGAGCAGCAACAAGATACTCACTTTGTCACAAGCTGACTGCAACAGTAAGCAATGCAGCTGCAACTGATGAGATTTATTTGATTGTAAACTGTGATTGTTTTATCCTAAATGCTGGATACTTTAATTGCTGCAACAGCTAATCATCATTAAATCCAAAAACATAAAATAAGAACAACTCTAACGAGACTTGATGCAATAAATAAGCAATGTCATAAGTGAATTATATTTGTTGTAAAAATACTCAGTCCATACGAAGATGTTGTACCCAATATTTCACTGGTTATATTTCCTTCACTTCTGGAGGTCACACTTTATCCTTATTGTCATCAATTTTCCTATGGCACAGGGCAACTGCTGAATTGTGGCCACAATCTAAAAATCCTAACCAAATACAGAAACTCAATGCAATGAATGTAATTTAACAAAACCAGTTGTCTTGAAATAATTGCCTTGGACATGGGTTATTTTTCATTTGAATGATGCTTTTTGTACGTGGGGAGTCAGGGTGGGGTTAAATCATGAGGTTTTTAAGTCTAATAGCTATCTGTGAATAACATTTCTGAATTCCAAGTCACAAACCTTCTTGCAAAAAACAATGTTAAGCTTTTAAAGTAATTTCAAAATTTTGATTTTATTATTGTCACACGTATTAGCATAAAGTGAAAAGTATTGTTTTTTTGCACACTATACAAACAAAGCATACCATACGTAGAGAAGAGAAAAAAGGTGCAGAATGTAGCGTCACAGTCATAGCTAGGGTGTTGAGAAAGATCAACTTAACATAAGGTAGGCCCATTCAAAAGTCCGATGGCAGCAGGAAAGAAGCTGTTCTTGAGTCAGTTGGTACATGTCCTCAGACTTTTAAATAAAAGCAAATTACTTTTGTTTTCACACCTGCTGGAATCTGAAACCAACAGAAAATGCTGGAAATTCTCAACAGGTCTGGCAGCATCTGTAAAGGGAGGGAAAAGCTGACACTTCAAGTCCAGGTGACCCTTTGTCAAAGCTAAAAGGCATAGAAGGTGGGAGATATTCATATTGCAGGGAGAGGAAATGAAAGATGGAGTCATAGCCACAGAAACCAGGGAAACTAGCTGATAGCTGTCCACAAAGAGAATAAAGGTGTGAATGGCCAAGTGGCAGAGAAGCTAAAGTGAAGATGTTTGGTGGATGGGGTGGAATGGATGGGACAGAGATAAGATTTAGAAAAGGAGAAGCAAAGGGGGAGAAAATGTAAGGGAAAGGGCGTAAAGTAGAGGGAAAGAGTTTGGGGAAGAAAAATGAAGAAAAACAATAAAGAAATAAAAGGTAGAGAACAGTAAAAAAAAATAAATAAAATAGAATGAAAATAAGGGAAACCCAGGTGGTGTAGAGCAAACCATCTGAGTTTGTCAAATTCAAGGTTGAGACCAGAAGGCTGTAAAGCCTTCTGCTAAAAGGCCTACCCAGATGATGAGATGCTGTTCCTCCAGTTTGCATTGAGGTTCATTGGAACATTGTAGCAAGCCAAGGGCAGACATGTGGGCATGGGAGCAGATTCGTATGTTAAAATGGCAGGTCAGGCTTCTGATTGCGCACAGACCAGAGCAACATAGTGGCACAGTGGTTAGCACTGCTACCTCTCAGTGCCAGGGACCTGGGCTTGATTCCTGGCTTGTGTCTGTGTTGAGTCTGTATAGATGACTATCCTACAGAACAAATCTATTTCATATCACTGTCATAATTGGCTAAGTTATGAACTCATGCAAAGTTTTGTTAAGCTGCATGTTAGCTTCCTCCCTCGAAGTAATAATGACGATTTATTGATGATAAGCCATTTACTGTTACAATTGCCATGGGAAAGCTATAAACCAAAATAGCTAAATTTATCGCATGACTCCCAAATGAAAAAAATACCAACAAATACCACTCTGTGTAGCTTTTATTTCCACATGACTTGGAACCAATACAACTCAAACATGAATTAACAGACAAATGATACTTCAAATTAAAAGGTATCTTAACTTGCTGCCTGTTGGTATTGCTTTCAGGTCAAGAATCATCTAGTTACATTGACCATTATTATCCAAGGTACAATTGATCTCTTCGCAAATGATGCAAACTCTTCAAAGTCCTTTTCAAATGTTCTTAGAAATAAATACAAATTCCAGACCTATTTTAAAACGTACAAATGTTTCATACTGTGCCACTTCTAGGTCAAAGATAATTACACGATTCTGGATCATTCCTTCTCAGCTTGCATCGAAAGCCATATCTTCAGTGGCAGTCAAATCACTCCAGGACTTTTGTAAGATAGGCTGACACTTTAATGTAGTACTGTGAAAGGACTAATTATAACTGTTTGAACAAGAGTTCTTCCATAACCTTCCCATCATCCCAACCTCAAGCAGCACAATCAAAATTGGTTGAATTTATTCTTTTACTTGATTGTTTTATGTTAAATGACCCCAGGTTTCAACATAATGATAGCTAGATTTAAAAATACTTAATTGCATGTGAAGCACTGAACCATAAGGTGTCACATTTGCATTCTTCCCAAAAACACATGCCTTTGTTTAGTAATTGTAACTCACCATACTATACAAAGTTTCATCCAGCAGTGCTAATGCAAGTCTGAGAGAGATTAGTACATATTAAAATAATAAATGTTTGCCACAGGTACTGCTTGTTTCTTTTAAAATTGATGACTATTTGAAGCATGAGTGACATAGGGCTATGGGGAGGAGACAGGACAATTAAAATTAATTTTAACATGTTCTGTCAAAGAGCAGGCCAGGAATGATAGGTCCAATGTCCAATTTTGTACAATAAATTTTTTTGGTTCTACGATAATATTGCTTCCTGCCCGCTCCATGTTATATCTATTCCAGTCACTGCAATTTTTCACATCTATTCGAGATCTATCGACAACATATTTATTATATATAGTCATGTTCATATATCATAAATATATTGCAGATATATATCCCAGCTTGACATAGTCATATTCACCAATTTATTCCATACAATGTCCTTTTCATCCAGGAGTGAATAGTCGTTGACAGATAAACAATTATCTCGTTGCAACAATCTTTAATTAGAAGTCTCACAACACCAGGTCAGAATCCAACCAGTTTATTTGATAGTAATCCTTTAACAATCTTCATCCAGAAGTGCTGAGTGGATGTTCCATTTCAGCCTTCTGCCTAGGTACGCAGGTTGTCAGTCTTCAGCCAATTCGATTCACATACAATATCAAGAAATGGCTGAAGACACCGGAAATTTCAAAGACTATGGCCCCAACAACATTCCAGCAATAGTACTGAACACGTATGTTTTAAAACTTGCTGCACCTCTAAGCAAGCTGTTCCAGTACTAATACACCATTGGCATTTATGCAAAGTATTCTTTGAAACCAGTAGCTGGTGGCCTATACACTGTACCAATCATTTCTCCAGTGGACTGTGTTTGGTTGGGAGTTATAGCGGTTCTCTGAGGGCCATTATACGCACACGCATACAATAAATCTGGTCATTTTAAGATTAGAACCAAAAAATGAATATAATCGTTGGCAAACTATCGCAAAACCTATTGTTACCTCAAGTATTTCGGAAAACCTGCTACACTTTACGCGATCTGACCTACTTCATCGCAAGTCTACTTGGGATACTAAAATAGTTATAGGATCAAGAGAAACTAGAGTGTAGTACAAGTTTATAGAAGACCAGAAATGGGCAACAAATACTATCTTGTGAGTGCTGCCCACATAATAAAATAAACTGACAAATATTTCAGTGATGTCAATCTGATTAAGGCAAAGCAAAACAAAAGTCTGCTCTAAACACATTCATTCAAGAATCTCATTCCAGGATATTTTAAACAAGAGTTTAGACATATCAATAAACATGAATAAACTAATCTTGTTGGCTAACAATGAACACAAAGGCACGAGCATTTATAAATTACAATATAAGCCAGAAACTATTTTTCACAATTATCACCCAGTGATACAACAAATTTCATTGGTTCCTTCACATAACTTCCTCAAAGAGAACTTCCAGTGGAATCTCTACTTGTCTTAAATAACTAAAAATGCATAACTTAATATCTTTAATATTGGACACTGAAGATCTCGAAAAGCAATGGGGAATGTAAATTCTCAGTTGACAGAACATTATCACAATCATCTGCACTGCTAAATAATCTTGATACCTATAGTGGTCTGTTTTTTTTTCACAAAGCAGTGGCAGTATTCAAACTGATTTATTATTATCACATGTATTAGAATATAGTGAAAAGTTTTGTTTCTTATGCAATATATAGACAAAGCATATCATTCATAGAGTACATTGGAAGAAGGAAGGGAGACAGTGCAGAATATGCTGTCACAGTCATAGCTAGGATGTAGAGAAAGATCAATTTAATATGAGGTAGGTCCATTCAAAAGTCTGATGACAGCAAGGAAGAAGCTGTTCTCAAGTTGGTTGTTACGTGATTTCGGGCTTTTGTATCTTTTTCCCCGTTGGAAGAAGGGGGAAGACAGAATGTCTGGAATATGCGGGGTCATAGATTATGCTGGCTGCTTTTTTGAGACAATAGGAGGTGTAGACAGTCAGTGGATGGGAGGCTGGTTTGCGTGATGGATAGAGCTAACCACACGGTATTTGCTAGTTTTTTGCGGTTTTGGTAGATGGGAATGTGTGTACTAAAGCAGTTGCTGATTTCAAGACCTGCCAGTGGTAGATCAGCAGCATAACTGGGACTGGCCCATTTTCTCATGGTTATGTTTGCAGAAAATCCATTAACTGCAGACCTAATTCTGATCCAAAGCAAAATTCATCACGATGACACATATGTTAATTTTGAATTTCCAACAACTTGGAGCTCCTTTGTCACATTACAACGAGGAAGTGGGCAACAATGGCAGGAAAAACAAGACTGGTGATTTGTAACTTTTTCAGAAATATGAATGTCAGAGCATGTCATACAGTGTTTGAATCAATTACTTTCCTATCAAGCATAATACAAATCGAGTATCACAAGAAAATCTCTCCATACTCATTCTCTTGGGAATGAAAGCCGCAGGATTTCTTAACCTGATCATATTCTTGTGTTTATTACAGCTGTGAAGTAATTGGGAACAGGGTGTTATTGCAGTCATTCAGCAAGAAAGATAGGAACTCTAATTCTTAAATAGATTTCGAAGTGCCCAGCCAAAATGCCACTGGTAAATTCAGAATGGAACTTAACAGTAGAATTATTGGGTGGCACAAAGTGCAACAGGGTGAGTCTCTTTAACAGGCCCAATGAAAATAATTTTGATTGCTTCCAAGCTTATGGCACATTAAAATAACTATCATAGCACCATCTGCTGGTCTAAAGCAAATTGCTGAGAATTTGTTGATCCCCTCATCAATCCTTACACATGATAAATTCTGTACAATGTAAGAATGCTAAGATGTTTGTTTTCCTTTAAGCTAAGTTCAGATTTGTGTGATTTTTAAACTGAGGGGGTTCTAGTAAAAAGAAAAATATTTCATAAAGTTAAAAAAGTAATTTCTTCATCTGACAAATCAGTTGAAAACATATGTTATTGTGGACGGCACAGTGACACAGTGGTTAGAATTGCTGCCTCATAGTGCCAAGGATCTGGATTCAATTCCTGGCTTGGGTCACTATCTGTGTGGAGCTTGCACATTCTCCGTGTCTGTGTGGGTTTCCTCCCACAGTCCAAAGATGTGCAAGTTAGATGCATCGGCCATGGTAAATTCTCCCTCACTATACCTGAACAGGTGCCAGAGTGTGGCAACTAGGGGATTTTCACAGTAACTTCATTGCAGTGTGAATGTAGGCCTATTTGTGACTAATAAATAAACTTTAACTAGAAGAAGGGAAAAGGACATGGGCGAACAGACACATGGATACACCACCACGTGCAAATTTCCCTCCAGTCACATGCCATCCTGATTTGAACTGTATCGCTGTTCCTTCAGTCAGGTGGTCAAAGTCCTGCAACTTCCTCCCCTAACAGCACTGTGGTTATATCCACACTACATGGAATGCACAGCTTCAATAAGACAGCTTACATACAATTCGGAATGGGCTATAAATACTGGTGAAGCCAGAGATGACGTAGAGATGCCAGCGTTGGACTGAGGTAAACACAATAAGAAGTCTGACAACACCAGGTTCAAGTCCAACCAATTTATTTGATAGTAAACTCACAAGCTTTCAAGGAGAATCACCTGACAAAGAGGCCTGGACGGCTCTGGCTGATCTTCAGTTGTCACCGTTGTAGCCAGGCCACCCTGTTCAGTCTGTTGCCTGTGGGATACTGTGGTGTCAGGAATGGGGGAATTCTGAAGGGTTGGGGACAGCTGGAGTCTCCTGATGAAAGATCTTGGTGTGGGATGCAACACCTCTTCTTCCCTTGAAGTGCTCATGAATTCATGTGATGGTGGGGCACCTACAGTGAGCTCCAGAAATCTCTGCATCGGCTGTCTGAGAGTCATGGAGACTGCATGCTGTATGAGCCCACAGCAATGGCATTCTGTGCCTGGACCAAACTCTGCATTCCCAAAGCAAGTGTCCTCTGAGACTGGATCAAGCTCTCAAGGCCAACAGCCATGGCCTGCTGTGTCTGGACCATGTTCTTGAAGCCGACAGTCTTGACCCACTCTGTCTCAAGCATGCTCCCAGGGTCCTCGGCCATGATCCTCAGCGACCCACACATGCCTTGGACCCTCAAAGGGAGTCAGGAAATATAGCCTGGGGATCTTACCTGCAGTCTTCTTACAACCCCCTGTGTTATGGGTCATCTTTTCCTGTGGGGATAAAAGGATGGCATCTTCAGCATCATGCCACAGCAGGCAGGGGTTGTGCCAGGGAGGCAGGGGGTGTGACATGTGGGGTTGGAGGTAAGTGCGAGGGTGTCAGGTTCTGGAAGGCCGCATGGTGTCAGGAAGTGGATTGACATAGACATTCCAGGTGCTACATATAGGACTGATGCCAGAACTTATCCTTGTGGCCCGAACTAAGTTGTTCATTTCCTTTTGGCAATGTATGCAGTCCTCTGTGCCAGTGCTTAGGCACTGACAACTGCTGCGACTGCTTTCCACGCTGCATAGCTGGCCCGACCCCTGGGCTGCTGACTATGTCGGGGGAAGAAGGTGGACCTCCTCTCCTCCACGGTGTCCAGTAGCCATCCCAGCTCCCCCTCCATAAATCACTGTTCTAATGGCATGACTGGCTGTGAATACATCGTACATATTTAAATGCATTGCCCCTACTTAACAATACACTGCTGCAGCCACTTTAGGCGAGTCAGCTACCTGGAGCCTCCATATTGCTGTGATTTATGAGGGTTTCTCATTACACTGAGTGACGAAAGATTGTGAAGCAGAAAACAACCAAAGGAACTCGCACAGGAAACTCCTGATTTCTCACCATTATATTTGCTTTCAAAAAGCATTGCAATGGCCAGTATTGTGGTAAAATACACAGCAGAACAGCTCTATTCTTTGAAATTATTACTTAATTTTTCCAGGACCCAAGACATTGGCAAGGCCACAAAGTTTTTTGGAACTAAACCCATGGACAGAAAACAATGGTTAGTACATCCACAATTTTCCAATAAGCTGTGTATAAATCCTCTTCTAATCTCAGAAAATTCAACCTAGATTAACCTGATTTTTTTTGTATTCTGTATACATATTTTATAGTCTTCCATGCCAATAGCTAATCCTGAACAAATCTAGTACAAATTCAGGCACAGTTTACTACTTTAACTCAGTAGTTTTTTTCTTATTGAGTATATCTTAACATATTTATTACCTGAAGACAATGATAAAAATATACTGAGACTTGGGCTGATGACACACAAGCTTGCTTGTAACTTGTAATAAATCATATTATTTATATGCTACAAGAACATTGACAATGAAGTCCTGTGCACACCACAGAACAAGACAACAAAGGGCAGCAGCTGAAACTTGCTACTCTCTAGAGGTAAAATTAACACTTTTAAAAAACATCTTCTAGAATTCCAGTCTAAGATACTATTAAGATGCCGCAGTACATGAACAAGATTGCCATTTTTACATTCTCACTGAAATAAAATGGTTCAAATTCAAGTTTTTTATAACACATTGAATGTGCCAGATATCAGATAACAGTTCTAAAAGGATTAACCTGATGGTTTCAGTCACTTTGGAAAGAGTAACTCAGAAATATTACTAATGTACTGAACAACTCAAAAGGCTCATTATCATAGTTCAAAATCTGTGGCCAATTTTTCACATTAAGGTGTGAACAAAAGTTGACCTAATCGAGAGTATTTCAAGAGTTCTGAATTAGTAGACAGACACATGATAATTATAGTGTGATGGAAAGAAAAGTACTTTCAACAATTTAAACAGTGAAATAATATATTTTCTGGAATTTCCCACCTGAGCACAACTCAGATTTCTGACCTGAAATAATGTCTATTTCTGCACGCATTCTGCTGAAGTTAAGTCACAGTCAAATTTCCCACCAATTATATTAGTATATGGCCAAATGTAGAATAACCAAAAATCAGCATAATTGCCCAGTAGGATTTGAATGTGACTGGAACAAAACTAATGCCCTGTAGGTGCGAGGATGTAGGACTATCAAAGTGAGTGAAAAAAATTAATTTCTATCAGAGCAAAGCTGGGAAATTAAAGGTTAAGCAGCTCACAGCACTCTTCATTTTTTTTTTAATGAATTCAATTAACCTGAAATGAAGGTGCAAATGCTCTGGTTGGGTAAGATACAACCATATTTTGACTTCCCGATTGTGGAGCTATCAGGCCTTATAAGTTATTGAAGTTCTCACTTGCATTGTAAACATGCTTAACAAGTGACAGAACACTAAATCCAAATGTCAATATGCTTTTGACTTTTACAATTTCTCTTAAAAAGTGTTGCAAGAAAGATACTAGCTGAAAATAATAAATTTCACAGAGACAATCATTCACTCAGAATAAACAGCAGCTTTGGGCAAATCAAGTGATAAACTTGTCAGTAGAATCAGTTCAGACAACATCTTACATCAAGTTAACATTTGGATGTTTAGACTTACCTGCGTCCGTAATATTTCTCCTTTGGTCAACTGCATGTCGCCAGTAAGTTCCTTCACCAGGATACCTAACGGCTCCAGACGTTTGCTAAAGTAATTTGTCATCTCAGCAGCTAAAGCCTTCATAGGAGCTACATATACAATCTGTAATGTAAGAAAATTCTGCTAATAAACATATAATGAATTTGAGTACTTATTCATCTCAAAAAGTTATAAATTATACTTTATTGTGAAATATGGTCAGTTGAGCTGAAAACTTAATTGATGCATGAAAAGCGTACATCCTTGTTTGTTCAACATGGTTACAATTACTTTATTTATTTAGCTATTATTTTGAAAACATGCTTGTGTTCAGAACTAATCCATTGTCACTTGAAAATTGGTTAACACAGAATGTCGAACACTACAGCACAAACAGGCCCTTCGGCCCACAAGCTGCGCCAATCATATCCATACTTACCAGACTATCTGTAACTTTCAATCCTATTAAATCCCATGTACTCATCCAGAAGTCTTTTAAAAGACCCCAGCGAGTTCGCCTCTACCACTACCGACGGCAGCCGATTCTACTCACTGACCATCCTCCGAGTGAAAAACTTACCCCTGACATCTCCCTTGTACCTGCTCCCCAGCATCTTAAACTTGTGTGCTCTCGTAGCGACCATTTCAGCTCTGGGAATTAGCCTCCGATAATCCACCCCATTTATACCTCTCAACATTTTATAAACTTCTAACAGGTCGCCTCTCAATCTTCATCTCCAAGGAGAGGAGACCTAGTTCCCTCAACTTATCTTCATAAGGCATGCCTCCCAATCCAGGCAACATCCTTGTAAATTTCCTCTGCACCCTCTCAACAGCTTTTACATCCTTCCTGTAGTGAGGCGACCAGAACTGTGCACAGTACTCCAAGTGGGGTCTGATAAGGATCTTATAAAGTTGCAGCATTACCTCCCGACTCCTAAACTCAATCCCTCAATTAATGAAGGCTAGCACACCACACGCCTTCTTGACCACTCATATGCTTCTTGACCACAAATATTTAAATCTTTTTAATATTAAATATTTTATATAAATATATGGAGTCAAATAATAGCATTGCAATATGTCTGGTTACAATTTGGAAAATGTATCTATTCCAGGAACACAATAATGATTTTTTTTTAAAGCACAACCTAAATAAAAATTTGTCTTTGCTTCATTAAATTCATACCTTGAACTCGTCCTTCTTGATAATTCCTTGCTGAATATGCTGGCGGATTTCATGCAGAACAGTAAGCATGGCAATGTTAGTTTTCCCAGCTCCAGTAGGTGCACAGATCAGCATATTCTCATTTGTGTTGTACGCTGTCTCAAATACTATTGACTGGATGCGGTTCAGTCGCTTCATCCCTTTAAAAACCAGCTGTCCAATCTGAAAGGTTAAGCATGAAAATTACAAATAAAGCAACCATAACTGAAGAGGCAAAAAGATCTCAAATATCTCCATAATTCTCAGCATGATACTTGTCTCCCAAAGAACATGTTGTGAACAATTATTTTTACAAGTAAAAAATTGAAATCTAATACCGTTATTTCTTTTAACAGTGCAAGAAAATAGTTTAAATAATACATATGAAACACTGTCTGCATTATTTAAACCGAGTTGGCTTTACATTGGAAAGTGGCAAATAATACCCATTTCAAAAGGACTACTATATTTCCACTTTAAAACTGTGATTTGTTAATATCTCTCTAACGATCCTCCTCAACAGTTCTTTTAATGACAATATATCAGTATTATATAATCCGTGTAATTATCATATTGGATTAAACATTAAGAATACAAACAGCTCCACTACCAATGCACAGCGGCGGCAGTGTGCAAAATTTACAAGATGCAATGCAGGAACTCACCAAGAATCCTCACGCAGCACCTACCAAGCCCGTTGAGAAGGACAAGGGCAGCAAACATGTGGGAATACCATCATCCGCAAGTTCCCCTCTAAACCACTCACCATCCTGACTTAGAAAATCCTGGAACTCTCTCCCTAACAGCCCTATGGCTTTACCACAAACCACATGGGCTACAATGGTTCAAGAAGGCAATCATCATCACCTTCTCAAGGACAGGAAGTGTTGGGCAATAAACACTGGCCCAGTCAGTGAAGTCCACATCCTTTCAATAAATAAAAAAATTGCACAACTGGCATGGTCATAATAGAACGTTATATGAGTATGGGGCTATTTTTGTATTATGGCACAGGTGGAAATCTGATTGCATAGATTCAAATAACGAGTTTTGGAAAAGATGGTTTGGGAGGCAGCGATACTTTCAGGGACAGAAGCTTGAAGTGATAAGATTTTAGGAAACGTTTAATGACAAAGAAAAGTATAAAAAGATGGGTTGAAAAATTGGCCACCAAAGCAATCAGATTTCACAGCAGAGACACCAAGAACAATATAAATGTCAGGTTCCTAAAATATTGATTAAAGTGGCTTCAAAATAGAAACAATCAACTTGCTCATATCTGAATTAAAATGGCATTAATGTAAAACCAAACTAGTATGAGAAGAAATTAATTTCAAATTTAGTTCACAGAAAGTAAGGAATCAAATAAGATACATCCTTGGTTAGGATCGGTAAAAATATTAAACATGTCAACATGAATTTAATTTAAGAGTGAAGGAATGCAAAACAGGAGATCCTGGTTAACACAGTCTTCCTTCTTAATTTGCTCCATTGCACCACATAAATAATGTGGCTGCTGTACAATAATTTGTTTGGGTAATAGAAAACAGTATGACAATTCACTCAACTGCTACTTATACTGGTCTGCGTTTCTTGCTCTTTCAATTTTTTAACAAGATAATTAGACATTTAAATTGCATATTTAATTCAAAAAACAAATAAAAGCTTGCCAAAAGAGGATATCTTGCATGTCAGATTGTGTGACTATTAATTTTCTTAAGAATTTGAACAATATATGCTCCTAAAAAAAACAATCCAAGCCCCATTCCACAAATCTGTTAAATAACCTTCTAAATAATGGCCCGGAACATCCGTAAAGTGGTAATCGTCATTAGCTCAAACTTGCCCATCTCAGGAAGATACTCAAGGTATCAGAGGGTAGTTGGAACATTCTGTGGGATGGCAGGGGTGCAAGGAGGAGGGTGATGTTAGTGATCAGTACTTTACTTCTGATAGCCAGGAGTTAGAAATGTTTTTAATTCTTTTAATTTTTCTGGGTAATTATTCTGGAAGTACAGTCAGAAACATGCAAAGGCTCTGATTTAAGTTGAAGTACTGGATCATTCCAAGTACAGAGTGACAGCCCATTGGAAGTTTAAACTTCCCAGGCAACTGTCGTGCAATCTTAATGCCGAGGCTTCCGGGGTGGGCGTCAGCACATTCTCTGGAAATAAGGAGATACGGGCCAAAGTATTTCACTTATTTCCAGAAAGTGCTGAACAAAAAAAACAAGGCCAGGATAAGCAACTTGCTGATCCATTTTCAAAGCTAGCAAATGCAGATGAAAGTCTAGTGGGCTTTGTATAGCTCAGGCTAATTTTTCATAACCTCAACTGAATGAAAGGGATCCTGCAGAGTAGGCAAGCATCTTGTTCATCTAATAACGATGAATTTTAACTTTGTTGCTCTCCAAGCTATTTTAAACAAAAGCAGATGACATATACAATTAATCTATTTCATCCCTTGAGCACATTTCTTGCTGGCTGCAATGAAAAAATATTTTGAAAAAGGAGGGGAATTCCTCAATAAGATTAGATTGGTGGATCATATAAAACAAAAGATGTTTTACTTGTGACAATTTATTATCAATCAGTCAAACTCTTACACTCTTAAACTTCAAATTAACAGAGGTCTGACAAAGATGGCATTGTGAACAATTATGGGAAATCACTGATGTAATGACTGCAGGCTTGTCCAACATGCAGCCAACAGTCTTCAACATGATGATAAATGGGTTGGAAGATTCACCACCCAGTCTTCTCCTGCATATGGTGCTGATAGCCTCATCAAACGTGGGAGAGATGCAGCTTTTGATTGGAGAAGCAGCAACACTGGGGCAACAAGTATGCTCCATGAAAAGAAATATTGGCTGAGGAAGGGAACAAAAATGCTGGGCCAGTTGAGGAACACACATCATCTTGACATAGAAATGCATCACCGCTTCTTAATCACAACTAGGTCAAAGTCCTGAAACTTCATCCCTTATAGCATTATGATATACCTTCATCACAAAAAAAAGTGGTGCAAGAAAGTATTCACCACCACCTTTTTGAGGCTAATTAGGAATGGGTAACAAATGCTAGCCTTGTCAACGATACCCACAGTCTGTGAATGAATGTGAGTCAGAATCATCATGTTGCAAATTACACTCTTGGCCTTGCTCATTTACTCAGTTCCTGAAGTCCCATTCATTTCCTTAGTTCTTTTTCCTCAGTTGCACTAACCCCATGATTTTCACTGAGCCAGAAAAATACTCACTTAATTCCTGTTGTGTATGTGCTATAGTTCTGAATTGATCTTGCATATTAACAAAGAATTTCTGTTTATACAGCATGATTAAAGTAGAATATTTTTCCATCGTGTTGCACGGTCCAGTCATCAAACAAACTTGAAACCACAGAAGACAACATTAGGTCAATAATCAAAAGTTTGATCAAAGAGGCAGGTTTTAAGGAGCAATGTTTGGGAGGATTCTACCCAGTATGTGTGCTATCTACAGCAAACAGTTTTGGCAGCTGAATGCATAGCTGCAAGAGCATTAGGCCAGAATAGAGAAGCACAGAAGGTTCAAGGAACAGAGAATGTTAGTGAGGTAGGGAGATAGGCCACGAAAGTTTTTGAAAATAAGGGCAAGAATTTTAAAACTGAACCAATGCTTAGCCAATTCAAACATTGTCATGGATGAACAAGATTTTTTGCAAGTTAGAAAATAGGCAGCAGAGTTTTGGATTACCTCAGGTTTACAGAGGGTCAAACATGGAGGCAGTAAATCGTGCATTGAAATTGTCAAGTCTAGGGGTAACAGAAGGTTTCAATGCAGGTTTCAGCAACAGCTGAAGTGTGACTACAGGAGCTGGCTGGTGTTATTGAGATACAAATAGATAGTCTTAGTGATGTATGGATGGATGGCCAGAAGCTCTTCTGAGAGTTAAATTCAATGCTGAGATTGCACACTTTCCAATTCAGCATCAGACAGTTTCCAGGGAGACAGATGGATTAAATGGCTAGGGAATGGAGCTTGTGGCAAGGACTAAAGATAATGACTTGTGTCTTCTCAGTATTTATAGAATCACAGCCTTACATTGCTGTCACGACACAGAAAGAGGCCATCTGGCCCATCGTGTCTCCACTGTTGCATAGTTTGATGAAATTTCTGCTTATCCAGTACTGGATGTTGAACAAATAGCCAGACAATTTAGAGACAGTGGAGGTATTACTATTGCCAAACACATGATGTTCCCTCCAGATAACTGAAACTCAGATTGAATATCAAGAAGTCCTGATTTTAAAATAAATAGGGAGCTGAACATGCATATTCCCTGTTGGTAAAAAGGTTTTTCCTAAAGTAAGCTACTGAACTTCAATAGTGCAAACTATAAAAATACCTTCCTTGCATCAAGACTTGCTCTTCAAAATTAGAGTAGCCGATATGATGATAAGTAATGCTAACTAAACTTCAAAGGGGACATTGAATGGGTGGAATTGGATCGGTCCCACCTCATCCAGTTTTCCTTTCACTTGACACCTGCAGAAAAGATAATCGGGTCGAATGTAAAGGGATGGCAGTCTCAATACCACTAGGTTTAGAACAACCAAATTTGAAAGCACCTTGATAAGAGGTTGACTAAATTCAAGGTAAGCCTATTACAAAAGCTTAAAAAATAGCTACTTGGACATCTTTTATGCTGGGATGAGCAACTGAAAAGCATTTTACATACAGGGGATTCTATACAAATGGCAATTGAGCACACCAATACCAATTCATAGAAAGAGAAATACAAGAGATCAAGTTGTCAAGAGTTAAAATGAACTTTTTTTGTACTAAATTCTCCCGATTCAAATAAGCTGCCATGACTCCAATGTCTACTGTAAGTCAAGTTTTTTCCAAAGGTCTATCCACTGGTTGCAGGGACAATTGTAAACTAAGCAATAGTTTGATTACAAATAGGACATCAGAACAAAAATGTTAGGAGAATAAAAGTTTTCACAACTTTTATATGTCAGTAAATTGTAATTAAATCAGTAAATTTGACTTAACAATTTCCACTAAAAGCTAAAACATATGCATACCAAAGAATAAACCCCATCATAAGCAATCTTAAAACAGATTTCAGAAAACAGGCCAGTAGAACAACGAGCAGAAATAAAAACATAAAATGCAGACATAGTCAGTAAGTTAAGATAAGTCAGTGAAGAGAAGCAGAATTAGCATCACATGTTATGATAACCTTTCATCAGTATTTTGCTTTTGCAGAATTAGCAGTGTCAGCTATGACTACCATCAAAAAGATTGATCTTAAGGAGGCTTTGAAAAGTAGGGAACAGAAGTGGCAAACTGACTAAATGTCTGGAATGGCCCACCTGGAAGTAAAAGATAGTGCTGCAGAGAGAAATTAAAAAGAAAAATTTGCCTGAAAACTGATTCAATTTATTTTTCCTGAAGGAATGTACATTAATAAAAGCATCTTAATTTAAAGACGATAGTATTGTGTTAAATGGTATATACAGCACAGCATATTTTAAATTTTCTGTGGTTTTTATCTGAAATCTTTTCATTTTAAAAAGTCCAGAATGAAGTAAAGTTGAACACTTTTACTTTACCTTAGTTCAGTTGAAGACAACCACTTGAGAAATGTTAAGCAGTGATGATAAAAAAAAAGCAACAGTGAAAGGGGGTATGGTTCACTTATACCATTAATTAGGCTATTAGTTCAGTCTGAATTACACGACTCCCCGGTGTTCTGTGAAAATCATTTCTAAACTAGAAATGGGAAAACTCAGCCAACAGCAAATTTTGCAGCCTTTGAAGCTCTTCAACCTTTGTAGCTCAATACTGGCATCAATGATGTAAAGTGACAGCAATTTTTGTGTAACACTATGTACACAAGCTTGTATGAATACACTGATGTCAGTCTAGCTTAAACATCTGAGCTGATGCTGATGGCATCACTTCTGAAGCATCCAGTCTTCCAAAGCACAAACTAGTAAACACATTATCAATCCAACACCACTTAGAATCACAGAATCCCTACAGTACAGACAGAGGCTATTTGGCCCATCATATCTGTATTGGCCACAATCCTACCCAGGCCCTATTCCTATAATCCTGCACATTTACCCTGCTAATCCCCTGATGCAAGGGTCAATATAGCATGGCCAGTCAACCGAACTCTCACATTTTTGGACTGCTGGAGGAAACCTTCGCAGATGTGGGGAGAAAATGCAAACTCCACACAATGACCTGAAACCAGAATTGAACCAGGGTCTCTGGCACTATGAGGCAATGGTGCTAACCACTGTGACACCGTGCTGCCCTTTTCAAAAATATTCAAATCAAAATTACATTAAGTATTGACTTTAAGATCAATAAAACTTTGTGTATTATTTTTCTTGTGTTTCGTGGCAGCATGGACCCTTTAAGTGGGAGATTCCTGAGGACCACATGATCAGGCTAGGCTCTAAGGAGAGGCAAAGTGAGAAGCCACGCCAATCAACAGCAAGGGCGTGCTTCCTGTGTTTGTATATAAATATCACTGATAATAAACCCTTAAAGC
Organism: Sphyrna mokarran; assembly: GCA_024679065.1. Taxonomy (NCBI): domain Eukaryota; kingdom Metazoa; phylum Chordata; class Chondrichthyes; order Carcharhiniformes; family Carcharhinidae; genus Sphyrna; species Sphyrna mokarran. Next base: position 35,150,877 of record JAGIQG010000005.1, on the reverse strand, counting down.
CACATTGAGCCATCTTCAGAGTTATTACATATATCTCTTCCCTTATTTATAGCAGCAGGGAAAAAGCTGTTCTTGGTTCGTACATGTCCTCAGGCTTTTGTATCTTTTTGCCAATGGAAGATGGATGTCCGAGGTGTGTGAGGCCCTTAATTATTCTGGTTGCTTTGCAACGGGAAGTTGGATAGAGTCAATAGATGGGAGGCTGGTTTGCATGATGGATGGGACTACATTCATGACCCTTTGTTTCTTGCCATCTTGGGCAGAGCAGGAGCCATACCAAGCTATGATACAACCAGAAAGAATGCTTTCTATGGTGTATCTGTAAAAGTTGGTGAGAATCATAGCTGACATGCCAAATTTCCTTAGACTTCTGAGAAAGTAGGGGCGTTGTTGGGCTTTCTTAAATATAGTGTTAGAACACGGGGTGGGGGGGAGGGGGGGGAATGGGGGAGGGGAGCAGGACATATTGTTGGTAACCTAAAAACTTGAAGCTTTTGATAACATACAACAAAACAAACATTGAAGGAAAAAATGTGCTGCTGGGTCTCAAAAAGCACATGGAAATACCAACTGCAATCTCAAAGTCAAGTAACAATGTTGTGACTAACTGACAAACACAGCAAAATCACTTTCAATAATTCAACTGCAAGCTACATGACCAATAATCTTGAGAATATCAATTTATTCCTTACCTCATCCAAGTTTTTGATATCAATAGGTTTCTCCTGAACACCCACTGGCATAGGCTGTGTCGCAGGAATGACTACTTGTTCATAGACTTTGTTATTCTCTCGCTCAACATCTTCTGGAAGAAACATCTGCACAATATTAAATCAAATAGTTTAACATAAGGCTAAATTACCAAATCATAAATGGAACAATTACTAAGAATACACAGATGTGGAGTTGTCGAAGTTGGAGTTGGGTAGGCACAGTAAATAGTCTCATGATATCAGGTTAAAATCCAACAGTGTTTATTTAGTAGCACTCACTTGATGAAGGAGCAGTGCTCTGAAAGCTCGTGCTACCAAATAAAACTGTTGGACTTTAACCTGGTGTGGTGAAACTACTTACTAAGAATACATAAAGAACTATATCACTCAGTCATCAGATCTACATTATTTTCATTGGCTACTTATTGCTTCAGAATTAACAACACCACACTGATATTGTGCATGAAGATCACACACAAAATCTAATGCAAAGTACAGATATTTCATCAATATAAGAAGTCCATACAGTGAGAACTCCAAGTTGTAGATTAAGTCACTTCCACTTTCCACATCAACCATCCTAGCAGTGTTTCAATATAAATCTGTCAACTTTATATTAATGTTCACCTATATATGGCCTTTTTCAACCTTACTCCCTTTCACTGGCTTAAAATTTATTAAACTTTTAACTTCACAGTTCAGATGAAAGGCTGATGTGAAACATTGGCCTGCATTTTTACTCTCAAGGCAGACAATTTCCCGCTCAGGCTGCCTGCCTCAGGGGATTTTCATTACGAGATGGGAGGAGAAGTAGGCTGCAGTTGAGCACGGGAACCCACAAAAGAGTTCAGAGGTTGCCACAGCAGCTGCTCGGTGCTGAGGTGGGTTGTTTAAAAGAGCCACCTCAGTGCTATGAGAATTTGTCCCACTTCTAATGAAAAAAGTGAGATCCTCGAGTACTCAATTCCTCATCACCATACCCACCTCATATCCTATTCAGGCCACCTCATGCCACTCCAATTACCCCTCATTCCATCCATGCCAAGGTATTACCACCATCCATCCATGCCAAGGTATTACCACCATCCATCCACACATTCCTTTATGCCAAATTAGAGAAACAGGTCGTATTGAGGAAATAGAAGGGCTGCAAAGAGACTTGGACAGGTTAGGATAATGGGCAAAGAAGAGGCAGATGAAATACAAAGTGGAAAAGTGTGAGATAATGTATTTTGGAAGGAGGAACGGAGGCATAAACTATTTTCTAAATGGGAAAACACTTAGAAAATCAGAAACACAAAGGGATTCAGGACTTACTGTTCAAGATTCTCTTAAGGTTGATGTGCAGGTTCAGTCAGCAGTTAGAAGGCAAATGCAATGTTAGTATTCATGTCCACAGACTAGAATACAAGAGCAGGGATGTACTTCTGAGGCTGTGTAAGGCTCTGGTCAGACCTCATTTGGAGAATTTTGGGCCCCATATGTAAGGAATGATGTATTGGCCATGGAAAGGGCCCAGAGAGGTTCACAAGAATGATCCCTGGAATGAAGAATTTGTCGTACGAGGAACAGTTGGGGACTCTGGGTCTATACTCATTGAAGTTCAGAAGAATGAGGGGGGACCTTATTAAAAGTTACAGGATATTGCAAGGCCTGGATAGAGTGAACATGGAGAGGATATTTCCACTAGTAGAAAAAACTAGAACCAGAAGGCATAACCTCAAGCTAAAAGGATGATCCTTTAAAACAGAGATGAGGATGAACTTCTTCAGCCAGAGAGTAGTGAATCTATGTAACTCCTTGCCACAGAAGGTTGTGGAGGTCAGGTCATTGAATGTCTTTAAGACTGAGATAGATAGGTTCTTAATTAATAAGGGGATCAAAGGTTATGGGGAAAAGGCAGGTGAATGGAGATGAGAAAAATATCATTCTGGGTTAAATGGCAAAGCAGATTCGATGAGCCAAGTGGCCTAATTCCACTCTTCTGTTTTATGGTCCTTTACAAGAGCCAAATTCATCCCCACACCAATGGGCCCACACACAACACAGTTAACTATGGCATCTTCAAATGCATTCACTCTTACAGCTGTACAGAACAAATGGACCTGTAATGACAATAGGAAGTATGAAAATATGCTGCATTAAAAATACAGCCACAGATAACGTGCCACTGTCTTGAAAACAAAATCCTTTTACTACCAGTCGCTAAAGTGCTGATCAGTCAGACTCTTTAAAGTTTCAAAAGCAGAAAATACAAGCACTTGAAACCTCTTTACTTTGGATAAATAAACAGAAAGTAATTTACAAAGGAGATGACTGGACCAGAGCTGTCAACCAAGCATTGTTTCTCTGAGGTTCAGCTCTTTCAACAGTCTATTGGGTGCATAGGCTCTCAGTCAAATCTCGTTACATATTCTCAGCTGAGAACCCAAACATCCATTAGCGGATTAAAACAAATGAGCCCCATCGAAAACGTCAACTGCCAGTTCTGGTTCTTTGATCTATTCCATCAATTGCACAATATTTACTTACACAACTTAGAGGTTTCAAGTGCTTACAGCTTCTGTCATTGGTACATTGACGAGTTTGGACGATAAATATATTTTAGCCTGTAATAGGACGCATTTTTTTTTCCAGAAAGTGTAAAGTTTATTAGTCAATCCACAAGTATCAAACATCATCCTAGTGAACTTTGTCCAAACCACCTCCAATGAAATAACATCTTTCCTTAAATAAGGGGATCGAAACTGCTCACAATATTTCAGATGTGGTCTCACCAGTATCTTCCATTGTTGCAGCAAGACTTCCATACTTTTGTACTCCAACCCACTTGAAATAAGGAACAACATTCTTTAGCCTCTTTGATTACCTGTTACAACTGTGTGCTAGTTTTCTGTGTTTCGTACACATGTACCCAAATGGTGGGTGAATGGAAGTCCCATGACTTGACATGGGGGTGTAAGGAAATGGGAAGAGACTTTGATTAACAATACCTCTGAAAGGATCTTCCAGACCCATGATCACAACCAATTAGGTAGACAAGGCAGCAAACACACGGGAACACCACCATCTCAAAGTTCTCTTCCAAGACACTCACCATCTTGACTTGGAAATACATCACTATTCCTTCACTGTTGCTGCATCAAAATCCTGGAACTTCTTACCTAGAAGCAACTGGAGTGCACCAACAAACAAAGCTTGCAGCAATTCAAGAAGGCAGCTCAACATCATCTTTTCAAAGACAATTTGGGACATTCAATAAACACTGACCTAGCCAGCGATGCCCACATTCCAAGAATGAATCATTTTTTAAAATCATGGCTCTTTGAAAAGCTGGATCAACGCCATAAAAATTGTGTAAGAGTAGTACATGCCTAAATCTTTCCTGCATGTTAGATGACCCTGGTGCACATCTGAAACTCCGGTGAAACAGTTGAGTATCCAGGCCACCATTCTCACCTTCCATAGAATCTCTTCCATGCAAATCCTAGTTGTTAACTCTGTTTCTCCTTCTATAGATGCTGCCTGACCTGCTGAGCATTTCCATCATTTTTTACATTTATTTCATTTACTAAATGCATCTTGAACAAGGAAAAGCACAAGAAAAGCATACCTTTGCACCAGCGATAAAAGCTGGTGATTGCATTGCTTCACCTTTTGAATCATAAACATGTGGGTAATGGATTCGTTCATAATCACGTTGCCTCGTAAGTATTGGTGCTATTCGTGCATTTTGAAGAGAATGCTCCCTATAAATTAGACAGAAGAAAATGTCATTTTAAAATCACACTCACATATATGCCATTTGAAACTGTGAAGTGGTCTGGTGTTTGGACACCACTGGCATAAACAATGAAATAACAGGGAAAAATAATGTCATAAGCAGACTTTCTTCCTTTACACAATTTATTAGGAAAATCGTTCTTACAAGTAACATGCAGTTCATTTTACAATTGCCATTTTAATGAACCTTATATGTTACAAAACAATCCCTCCAGGTTTGTACTTTGCTGTGGACATCAAGGATGAAACATTTCGTTTCTATGGCAGATAACTGTTTATAGAACAGGTGACCAAACATATGCACTAAGCTATAATCCTTTTTTAAGGACATAATAAATAGGAGCAGGAGTAGACAATACATAAGACCGAGGAGCAGGAGGTGGCCATCTGGCCCCTTCAGCCTGCTCCGTCATTCAATAAGATCATGGGTGATCTTTTTGTGGATTCAGCTCTACTTAACTGCCCAATCACCAAAACCCTTAATTCCTTTACTGTTTAAAAATTTACCTATCCTTGCCTTAAAAGCATTCAATGAGGTAGCTTCAACTGCTTTACTGGGCAGGGAATTCTACAGATTAATAGGCTTTTATGTGAAGAATCTCCTCCTCAACTCAGTCCTAAATCTGCTTCCCTTATTTTGAGGTCATGCTCCCAGTTCTTGTTTCAAGTTACAGCCCACCAAGCCTGCTTTGCCATTCAAGATGATCATGGTTGACCTTTGGCCTCAACTCCGCCCTCCTGCCCACACTCATATCTCTCAATTCCAAAAGAGACCAAAAGTTGCTCTTTCCCTGTCTCAAATATATGCAGTGATGACATATCCACAATCTTCTGTGATAGAGAAGTCCAAAGATTCACAAGGTACTTTTTATCTCAGAAATAAATGATTAGGCCCTTCTCTTAAAACTCTGCTCCCATGTACTAGCAAAGGAAAAAATTCTTCAGTATTTATCCTGTCAGGTCCTCTCATAATCTTGAGTATTTCAATGAATTACTTCTTATTCTTCTACGTGCAAGAAAATGTAGACCCAATCTATTCCAGTCTATTATAGGAAATAACAGGGGCCAAGCTAGTGAATTTTTGCTGCTACTCTACCTCTAATACAAGTATAGCCCTCCTTAAATATGGAGAACAAAATTGCAACACTATTCCAAGTGCAGCATGATTTCTTTATTCTTGCATTCCAGTCCCTTTGCAATAAAGTCCAACATACCAGTTGCTTTTCGAGTTGTTTGTTGCACCTGTGCGCTAACTTGCTGAGTTCCTTGTAAGAGTATATTCAAAGCTCTCTGAACAACAACATTTACAAGTTTTGCGTCTTTTAAAAGATATTGTCTTCCTATTCTTAAAACTGTACACTTCCCAAATTACTATGCCACCTTGTTGCGCACTCACTGAATCTTTGTCTCTTTGCAGCCTCTTTATATTCTTGCACTCCCACCTAATGTCATTATTAAACTCAGATATCTTACTCTATGGCTATGTAAGTCATTAATATGAAATAAGGAACCAACACTGATCTTCACAGTGGCATATTAGACACAGGCTGCCAACTTGAAAATGCTCCATTTATTCTTATTCCTGGCTTCCTGTAATCTACCAATCCTCCATCAATGGCAATACATCACCCCCAACTTCATGAGCTCTTATATTATGCATTAACCTTTTGTCTGGCATCTTATTGAATACCTTTTGGGAATTCCAAGAACAAAACATCTTGTTCCCCTTTATCCTAACTCTTGCACGGTGGTGCAGTGGTTAGGATTGTTGCCTCAGTGCCAGGGACTCTGGTTCGATTCCTGGCTTGGGCAAGTATCTATGCATGTTGTCCCCATGTCCGCATGGATTTCCTTCGGGTGTTCCAGTTTTCTCCTACAGTTAGTTTAGGTTCAGTGACCATGCTATATTCTCCCTTAGAGTACCCAAACAGCTGGAGTGAGGCGACTAGGTGATTTTCACAGCAACTTCATTGCAATGTTAATGTAAATCTACTTGTGACACAAAGAAATACACTAATTCTTACATCCTCAAAATGCTAATAAATTTGTCAAACATTTCATAAATCCACATTGACTTATTCCAAGCATATCATACTTTCTAAGTGCATTGTTAAAACTTTCTTAATAACAGACTTTAACAGTTCCCTAATGACTGATGTCAGACTAACTGGTCGGTAGTTCACTGTGACCTTCTGTCTCTTTTCTTGAATGGCAATGTTATATTTGATAACTTCCAATCTATTGGAACCGTTCTAGAGTTTACAACTGGCATTATCAATATTTTTCTATACTTACATCAACATGTGTAGTTCGTAATTCTAATAATAAAGTACATTTTGATAGTCAAAATAATCCAATAAACTGCTGCTATCCATTTAAAAAATAACAACTGTAAATGAAGGATATAAGCAAAGCTTCAATAACATATCTTCACAGACTTCTTAAAAAGCAAGCTCTCTTTAATCCTTCCTCTTTCCATCTTCAAAGATATGTAATGACTGACCATGAATCTATACATCTAAAGTCATATAACTCTCCTGGCAATAATGTACTGTTTTTATAAAATTCAATCGATCTTTTTGCTTTATATATTATGGAGTGAACCATAGCATGTCAATGGTTAGAAATATTTATGCCCATAAATGACAAAGCATTCAGTTTAGATTAACTGGTCACGATTTATATTTTTCTCTTTAGCCATAATTAAACATGCACTCTCCAGTGCCTATCGCAAGATCAATTATTTTCTCATTTAAAGGCATATCAAGAAACAAAATAGAGCAGGCTTACAAATAGTTTCATGTCAGTGTTATTGAAAAAAGCATGGTATTTCATTTCTGTAAATACTTCCCTATTGCAATAACAAAAATGAAACCAATACATAGAGATGAATAACATTTTAAAAACAGCAGTCAGTACAATACATTAATTTACAAGTTTAATGTTTATTTATTAGTGTTACAAGTCAGTTTACATTAACACTGCAATGAAGTTACAGTGAAAATCCCCTAGTTGCCAGAGTCCGGCACTTGTTCGGGTACACTGAGGGAGAATCTAGCATAGCCAATTCACCTAACCTGCATATCTTTGGACTATGGGAGGAAACCAGAGCACCCTGAGGAAACCTGTGCCGACATAGGAGAATGTACAAATTCCACACAGAGACCCAAGCCAGGAAATGAACCTGGGTTTCTGGTGCACAAGACAGCAGCACTAATCACTGTGCTACAGTCTGATTCAGCAAAAACCCAGTGGAAACACTGAAGACACTAACTACCCAGCTAAGTGTAAACCTTTTTTTTCCAGAGTTTGCAAAGTTGAGACAGGAGGTACGAAGAACCCACAATCAAATTCTACTCTTCCCAATGTCCCATTCAATTATGTAACTGGCAACAATCTGCTTCAATAATTGAAACATAGTTAATGGGCCAGAAATTCCAATCTCCAGCGGAAATGTATACTCTTCCAAAAATAGAAAACAAATTTGCATACTTATGTTTCCTGAGCAGCTCTGCCAAAACTACCGATGTTTGCAGCAGTCTCAGGCAGACAGACAGTCACTGCCGCTGTCTGACCAAGCCCCAGTGTGTCGCAAGCGATTGCTAACCATACCCTCTTAGGATGCAGCAAGCTTGGAAATGCCAATTAGGGTCCAGGCTCCAAAAGGCTGTTTTGCATTGAACAGGGACCTTACCTTTTATAAAAGGTATGTATTCGCATTAAATGTTTTCTTGTATTTCTTTTAAGTTGGTAATACTACTATTATACTCAACTGTAAAATTTTACATTTAGTTTAATTATTGAACAGGAGTATTATTTAATATGTATAAATAAAGAAATGTTTTATTTGTTTTAAATTTGTGAAAGTACTATTTAAAGTCATAAAATCATAGGGGTAAATTTTACCATTACACCCACCATGAGAATCATAGCAGGCAAGGGGTGAACCATGGAAAGGTAGTTGATGTCGGGTAGGGTTTTCTAGTTTGGGGCGAAATTGGCTGGAAAATCCTGCCCATAAAATCCCTACAGAAGGGAGCCATTTGGCCCACTCTGTCCATACTGAAAAGAATTCCACCCAATCCCCATAACCCCATGAATTTACGTTGCTAATTCCCCCTCACACTAAGGGGCAATTTAATTTGACCAATCAATCCAACATGCACATCTTTGGACTGTGGGAGGAAACTGAAGCACCTGGTGGAAGCACACAGACATGGGGAGAACATGCAAACTCAACACAGTCACCCAAGTCCAGAAATGAACCCACGTCCCTGGACGACAGGCAGAAATATTAACCACTGTACCATCATGTCACCTTAAATCTGCATTGTGGTATTATGTAACTTTTTAATATGGTGCCATGCTTATAAGCGCGTGTGCGTTTTTATTTAGAATATGGTCAGATCTTCTTGAACCATGATTTGGATACCTGCATGAGATCGATCAAAGGAAAGTTCTGTTTTGGGCTGTGGAGAATCTAAATGTGTCCACCCTAGATGTTTTCTTCTGCCTTGCTTACTTTATTTATAATTCTTATATTTAACTGTTCTGTGTGCTTCAATAAAGCATTTGTATAATTCTTTATTGAAATGTTTTGTTCCAATAAAGCATTAGTAAAATTTCTGTAGTTTAATGGAAAATATTTATTAACAAAATGTTATAAATGCAAACTTTGATACCATGTTAACACATAGCTAAATATTTTACTTCTGCAGCTGCACTGACATTTTTAAGTGCCTTATGTTTTAAGTTTCTTACAAAATATATTCTTCTGACAACAATAAAATATTTATACATTAACACAACAATGCTGTTGTCGCTAAACAAGAAGGTGAGGGATGGATATGAAGAGGGATCAGGAGGGGGAGGAAGAGGGGAAGGGGGTGGGGGAGAGAGAGAGGAGAAGATTTGGGGAAAGGGGGATTTGGGGAAAAGGAGGTTTCTGGAAAAAGAAGGGTTCAGGGAAAAGGATGAGAGGAGGGGGGGAAAAATGGACAGGGAAGGGTTTGGATTTTACATACAGTGTGACTCTTCCAAGTCTACATCAAAGTCTCAAAGAAATTCAGTTGAGAATCAAATAAAAAGCGCAATGTTCCAGTGGTGGTAGAAAGTGTCTCCAGATTTTCAAGTTGCACTGGATTCTGTTATATCAAGTTCACATCAGCTTACAGGAGACTTGCATTTGTCATCTTGATTGATACAATTTCCTGAAGCATTTGAACTAGCGAAGTCACACAAGGATCAATGTTGTCATCAGGGAGATTTTTAAAATATGGTTAAAAACTGCTTAAAATATATTGCAAATTCCAAAGATTTACATTCATTCCACTTTGTTATATATGAATGAAGATTTTTAATGGAATTAGTTGTTATGACAACATTGTAAAAGAATTAAAAATCATTCTTTCACTTTCTGGGCGGCACGGTAGCACAGTGATTAGCACTGCTGCTTCCCAGGACCAAGGACCCGAGTGCAATTTCAAACTTAGGTCACTGTCTGTGTGGAGTTTGCACATCTTCCCATATCTGCTTGTGTTTCCTCCCACATTCTAAAAGACATGCTGGTTAGGTGCACTGACCTGAACAGGTGCCAGACCATGGCAACTAGGGGAATTCCACAGTAACTTCACTGCAGTGTTAATGTAAGCCTTACTTGTGACTAATAAATAAACTTAAACCTTTTTTTCTGTAATACATTAAATAACTTTTTAAAACTACCAAAAAGGCAAGCAACTCAAAGAGCATCTGCTGCCTTTACGTGCGGCAGCTAGACCAAAAAAAAAGTGCAAATAAATAACAGCAAAAATTCACCTAACAACAGCATAGGCAGTGGAGGTTTTGGCACAATTACAATTTAGTGCTTCAGGACTAGCACTCCATTGGAGGTTTAAAATTGACGCCCTTTCAGCACACGCACATGTGCTGGGACTTCCGTGATGTCCCACGTGCACTTCCAGCACTTAATCAGCAGAACCCAGCATTTCAGGCCAGAAGTTACACTGCCATGTTTTCTGATACACTATTCTGATAAATCTACATAAGAAAGACCAGTTTACAAGGTTGAGATGAGCATCTCATAGATCTCAAAATGAAATATCATTGTTAATATGGAAAGTTGAAATCAATTTCCTGAAAATTTTCTTCCCATTTTGAAATTGTGGTTTTATAGGACATCTTTATTGTAGTAATATCCGACAAAAAACAGTTTTCTTCAACTGATCTGCAACATAATGGGAAATATTGTTTGCTAGTTCTTGAAGGTATTTTCTTTGAAATCTCAAATCTCCAAGGAGAAGAGTCATAGAAATAATTGTGATGAGAATAAGACAATGAGATGCATCAAAAAGTGGAAACTGAAGCCTAGAAAAACCTCAAGGTAAATGACCAAAGATCAGGAAACAGACATTACTGATGCAACAATGGCACTGGCCTAATAAGATCATTATATATGAAATAATTGATGTGGCCATCTTTGATCCCCAACTTGTCATTGCTGGAAGTGTAGCACTAGGAGGTATTCAAAGCAATGCTCAATCTAACCATTTAAACTCAGGGAGTTGCTATGATTTAATTTACTCTTTAGATGTCATAAAAGTCCACAGCACAAACAAGGCCCTTTGGCCCATGATGTAGGGGACTAGAAAAGGCTAATAAAACACAATCATTGGTTAGGAACGCTAACACAATACTGACTTAAGAGTGAGTGACCTTGGACTATGGCAAAGCTGACAAGGGCTTTGCTATAGAAGACAGCTCTATATAATTAAAAAGTACTTTTCATTTTAAAAAAACTTGTTTTTTTGAATTTATAAAATGAATAAAGTTTGATGTTGGATTTTGTGAAACTTAACAGTCAAAGACAAAATACAGCAGGGCTTGGTGGGAGCAGTATACACAGTGGCTGCATTCCACTGAACAACAGTTCCACTGAAAGCAGTTATGTTATCAATAATAGTCGAGAACAAGATAGCTACCAATGTCACTGATGAATAGAGCTGTACAGCTCTGAGCTGATAATGCAGGTGGAGGACAGACACAAGGGATTTCGCAGAGTCAGACAAGTGTCACGTGGGTTCAATTCAATGATCCTCCCATTCAGCATCCCATGTTGCGGGGCAACAAGAGGGAAGTAACATTCATAATTACTAACAAATGAAATCCCATTAGGTCAAGATGTGTATTTTTATAGGCTGGAGTTAATGACAGAATATTTATTGACTGATTTGTATTAATGTTTATAGGAAAGTGGGAGAAATGATTTTGTAACTGTATAATTGTCCTTGTAAGGGCTTTGAAGAGCAGAATGATATCAGACATCATCCCCTATCTAGAGTGCTGAGCTTCTTTGCATCATTCTCCCATTCGATCATTTGGTTAAATAAAGTACATCTTAAAGTCAGTATACAGCATTTCATAAGCCTTTATATAGCTTAAGTTTGAGCAATACGTAGCCTCAAGAAAAAGACCTTTGCAACAGCCTATCACATCTGCACTAGTCAAAAACCAAACCACCTAACTATTCTAAACCCATTTTTCAGCATATGGCCCATAGCCTTATAGGCCTTTGCATCATAAGCGTATATCTAAATACTTCTGAAATGTTACAACAGTCTCTGCCTCCACCATTCTTTCAGGCAGTGAGTTTCAGATTCTCTCAACCCTCTGAGTGAAAAAGTGTTTCCTTACATTCCCTCTAAACTTTCTGCTCCTTAAATCTATGCCTCCGCCCCACCCCAGTCATTGATCTCTCCACCAGGGGAGAAAGTTTCTTCTTGCCTACTTTATCTATGCCCTTCATAATTTTATACATCTCAATTGTGTCCCCCTTCAGTCTCCTCTGCGCCAAAGTAAACAACCACAGTCGATCCAATCTCTGTTCATAACTAAAATCACCCAGCTCAGGCAATATAGAACATAGAACAATACAGCACAAACAGGCCCTTCAGCCCATGAGTTGCGCCTATCACATCTACCAATCCACAGACCTATCTATAACCCCCTATCCTATTCGTTTCCATATACTCATCCAAAAGTCTTTTAGAAGACCCCAGCGAGTTTGCCTCAATATCTTGATAAATTTCCTCCACTCCCTTTCCAGTGCTATCCCATCCCTCTTATAATGCGGATTTCGCATAACACTCTAACATCATATACAGTTCCAGCATAACCTCACTGCTTTTAAACCCACTGCCTCAGCTAACAAGGACAAGGATACCCTATGCCATTTTCTCCACCTTCCTACTACCCATGTGTACATGCACACCAAGGTCTCTCTGATCTTCAGTACTGTCTAGGGTCCTACTGTTCATCAAATTGATTGCAACCTTGCACTTATCCACACTGAATTCAACTTGCACCGATCAGGCCATTTGACTAGCTCAAGTATATCCTTCTGTAATCTAAGATGAGACAAGCATTGCATGAAAAATATAGTGGGGAGAGGAACCATTATATATATACTTCAATAATAAATCTGGCATTTATTCTGCGACATTGTTCATTGGTCAGCTAAAATTGCTTAGTACCCATTCTTGTTTGTGATTTATCAGCAAGGCAGAGAATGAGAGGGTGAATGGGGAGTTGGGAGAATGCTACAATGGAAGCTGCCAGTATTTTAAAGCGTTTGTACAAAGGACACAGAAGGCAAGTTCCTGGGATTACTGGGAGAAAGGGCCATGAAACAAGGGAACATTAGAAAGGTCTTGAGGATCGACAGCACTGAAAAAATGGTGTGGGAATCTCCTTATAGAAAGGGGACACCGAAGTCAGGAGGGCAGTGTCTTGATCTGACAGGTTTGGAGCAGTTGTGCAGGTCAGAGTCATACAGCATAGCTAAAACTCTTCAGCCCATAGAATTTGCACAATAACTACCACTAAAGGCATACTAATCCCATTTTCCCGCACTTGTCCCACACCCTTGAATGTAATGACATTTCAAGTCTTCATTCAAATCTTTTTTAAAGATTGTAAGGTTTCCAGCCTCCACTATCTTCCCAAATTCCCATCACCCTCCGAGTAAGAAAGTTATTTCTCAAATCCTCTCTGAATTTCCAACCCCTCACACTAAAACAATGCCTCTTTGCAACTGACTTCTCAACCAAGGGGAACAGCTACTCCCTACTCACCCTGTTCATATCTCTCATAATCGTGTACCCCTTAGCTTTCTCTGCTCTAAAGGAAGCAATTCAAGTCTATCTAGTTTCTCCTTATAGCTTAAATGTTCCATTCAAGGCAACATCCTGTGAAACTCTTCTGTATCCTCTCCAGTGCTATACTAGATTTTTAACAGTATTCATGAGGGTAATACAGCAGAATTGTATGCAAACTACCCTCAATATTTTATAGATCACCATGCAACCCATCCTCCTCCTCTAACATTCCATTCATGCTCACCAGATTCTCCAAACATTTCCCACATCTTTTTATATTATTGAATAAACAACAAATTTGTTTTTAAAATTCCATTTGTCAACTAAAATTTTATGTCATACAAGTAAAGTTAATTTTCAATTTTAACAAACAAATTAGTTGAACAGGACTACAAAAGCTAGCCATATAGAGTTTTGAATGTTATCTTACCTTTGTAACCGTAATTCTTTTGGATCAAAGCATTGAAGTCCTTCTGAAAATTCCCCTTCATCTTTTTTCTCTCGCTTGGCTAAACGTTTCCCTTCTTTACGATTCTGTTTGAACAGCTGTTTTTCTTGTTCAGACTGAACAGTGACTTGACAGCCATAAATGGGTTGTGTATTTCCCCCAATACCTTTTTTGGAAGCATCTGAAAAATTAAATCAGCTTTAATGAAGTCACATAAAAAAAACCTGCAAATTATATGACACTTTTAACATGGTAAAATATTTACAGAAGTATTATCAAACAAAACTTTATCCTGATACACCTAAGGCGACATTAGAACAGATAGCCAAAGAAGTGAACAAAAAGTAGCGTCTTAAGGAGTACTACAAGGGAGGAGAATAAGAGAGGAAGGGAATTGCAGAGTCAACAATTTCTCTGTATTAACTGGAATAATTATTTGGGTGCAGAAATGACAAAAAATGAACAATTAATTTTAACGAATAATTTTTCAGGAAGACTTAATGACAACTGGAAAATATTTTGATATAAAAGACACATTTGTCACTGAGGAATATGTCTTTTGCCATCAAAATAGTTTCCAGTTGTCATTAAGTCTTCCTGAAAAATTATTCATCAAAATTAATTTTTTGTCATTTCTGCATCCAAATAATTATTCCAATGAAGCCAGTTTGATTTGCAGATATGTCAGTTCTGAGTTTCACAACTGGCCTTAATACTACTTAATTTTCTAGTGTAAGCACATATGCAGAATTATTTTCATCATCAGGTACATACTTAGACAAGTGATGAGAGGGAAATATATCGTGGTCCATTTAAAAGGAAGGATTTTGAGATTAAGTGAAGGCTGGACAAACTCAGCAAGTCTAACAGCATTGAAGGAAACAGTTAGAGGGATTTTAAGATAACTTGGGACTAAAAGACTGATAGATTAAGATAAAATGAATTGAATTTAGAGTGAATATATATATAGAAAAAGTACAAAGTATCTAAAGTTACAGAGGTACTGTTTTGCATTGAAACATATATAACCACAATTTAAACATGTATTTTTGAATATTCTGTACACCTTAGCCAACTACATACTGCCCCAAGGCATGGTGGGATATAGCTGAGTGAAAAAAAACACATTCCATGAAAACAATACAGCCACGAAGTAAAACAGGGCTCTTTTATCAGCATAGGTCTCAGATAATTCGGGCAATTCCAGACAGCCAAACGAATAGAGTACTGATAAAGAATAAAGTACTGATAAAGACTTCTACAGAAAATGCAGATGTGTGGAATAGAGGGTGATTTAGCTAATTGGATTAGAAATTGGCTGGCAGATAGAAGACAGAGGGTGGTGGTTGATGGGAGATTTTCATCGTGGAGTTCGGTGACGAGTGGTGTGCCTCAGGGGTCTGTTTTGGGGCCCCTGCTGTTTGTAATTTTTATAAATGATCTGGATGAGGGTATTGAGGGATGGATCAGTAAATTTGCAGATGATACTAAAGTTGGTGGTGTGGTAGATAGTGAAGAGGGGTGTTTTAGTTTACAGAGTGACTTGGACAAGTTGCAGAGCTGGGCCGAGAGGTGGCAAATGGAGTTTAATGTGGAAAAGTGTGAGGTAATGCACTTTGGCAGGAACAATAAATGTGTAGAGTATAGGGCTAATGGTAGGGCTCTTAATAGTGTTGAGGAACAGAAGGATCTTGGTGTATGTGTCAATAGATCCCTGAAAGTAGGCAGTCAAGTGGATAAAGTTGTTAAGAAGGCTTATGGAGTCTTAGCTTTTATTGGTAGGGGGATTGAATTTAGGAGCCGCAGCATCATGTTGCAGCTGTACAAAACTCTAGTGCGGCCGCACTTGGAGTATTGTGTGCAGTTCTGGTCGCCACATTATAAGAAAGATGTGGAGGCATTGGAGAGGGTACAGAGGAGGTTTACCAGGATGTTGCCTGGTATGGAGGGCAGGTCCTATGAAGAGAGGTTGAAGGATTTGAGGTTGTTTTCGTTAGAAAGGAGGCGGCTAAGGGGGGATCTTATTGAAGCATATAAGATGATTAGAGGTTTGGATAGGGTGGACAGTGATAGCCTTTTTCCTAGGATGGAGAAAGCTAGCACGAGGGGACACAGCTTTAAATTAAGGGGTATGAGTTATAGGGCGGATATCAGAGGTAGGTTCTTTACTCAAAGAGTGATTAGGGAGTGGAATGCCCTGCCTGCAGCTGTTGTAGATGCGCCAAGTTTGGTGGCGTTTAAGAGGTTAGTTGATAAGTATATGGATGAGAAGGGAATGGTTTAGTTAGGAGGGGCATTGCTTTTTATTTTGGTCGGCACAACATCGAAGGCCGAAGGGCCTGTTCTGTGCTGTATTGTTCTATGTTCTATGTTCTAATACAGATACAGATTTACATATTTGAGGTTTCTAGGAGATGGTGGGAAAGAACTTTCCAGGCTTACATATTGAGGTTACTAGGAGACAGTGGGCAAGAACTGCTGGACTCTATAGACCTATGTACTTTCATGCGGCCAGAGGATAGAATGTTATTGGCCAAGATAGATGATTCATATTAAAATGATTGGCTCATTCAGTTATGATCAACAGCATAGATGGACAGATCATTTCTGAAAAATGTATAATTGCAATTCTGATAACAAATGCAATTTAGAATAATTTGGGCTGCTTCAAATCATTCTCTCACACGTGGACTAGGCCTGGGTGACAATAAAGTACGTCTTCAACCCAGAATTACTGTTTCTATGAGTTATTTGTTTAGCTAAGCTGTAATTAATAAAGGGAAATCTCTCACTTAAAAGCCAGCATAATATGTCATACTCTGAAAAACTCTGATAGAGACAGAAACAGAATTAACATTTCAAGCCAAAAATTCCTACTTCAGTTCTAAAGAGCTGTCATATTCAACTGAAAACATTAATTCTGTTCTTCTCATTACAGATGCTGCCAAATCTGCTTAATATTTCCAACATTTCATGTCTTTTTTTTATTTCAGGTTTCCAGCATCTGCAGTATTGTGTTTTTATTGAAGGATATTGAGACTTGATAGAAAGTACATGCCAGTTCACTCAAGTACTGTCTGGCATAAGAAAATTTAAATAAAAGAAGCTGTGAAAAAAATGCTTTTTTTCTTTCATTAAAAAATTGGTAGAGATGTGAAGGGGTATAATTCATGTACCAGGTTAGTGCTCAAAAGCAGAAAATATAATAAAATTCAAAATCAGACAGATGGATGAAAGAGAAAGGAATAAAGTTTTACAAGAATAGGTAAACAAGATTAGAACTATTTGCTCTTGTGGTAAGAAAATAGCTATACGGGCTATGTGGGATAAATGGCCCGTTTCCATCCTGCATTTTCTGTGCAAGCTAAAGTTGAAGGTATGAGGCCAATTAAATAGAAGTGTCACAATAAACAAAAATTCTGGCAACTTTGACAGTTTCATTAGGCATACAAAGAGTTAACAATTTTTGCTGAGATTACAAAGACTGCTGTAGTGAACAACATTAAAGGGCAGGGAACAAAATTGATGGCATATTCCTGTCGACAGTAGAGCAGTGGCACCCAATCCCTTGTCTGATAGCTGCTAAAGTTAAGAGAATGAGGCATATAGTGGAGAATATTTTTTTTATTTATTCATGGGATTTGGGCATCACTGGCTGGCAAGCATTTGTTGCCCATCCCTAGTTGCCCTTGGAGGGCAGTTGAGAGTCAATCACAACGCTGCAACTCTGGAATCACGTTTAGGCCAGACCAGGTAAAAACAGATTTTCTTCTCTAAAGGACATTTGTGAACCAGATGTATATTTTCGACAATCAGAATAATTTCATGGTCATCAGTAGATTCGTAATTCCAGATTTTTAAAATTATATCCAAATTCCACTATCTGCCATGGCACTTTCAAACCCAAACCCCCAAAACATTAGCTGAATTTCTGGGTTAATAGTCTAGTGATAATACCACAAAGCTATTGCCACCTCATATCATTTCATGGTACATGCTCCACAAGTCAGCATTTCAAGCAAGTCTGCAGCAGATGGAACAAAATTGCAAGCGCTTTTTAATTGACCCAGGCTCCAACAACATCATACACACAAAGGGCCCAATTTTACCGGCACAAAAACATGGAAAAGTTGGGTGTGAGATCATTAACACGATCCGCACCTGCATCACGCAGATGGCCACCTTACCTAGTTTGGTGGGGTGGGGTGTCACGATCAGTCAGGGTAGCGAGGAGGTGAGTGGATAAGGTGGATAGTGATGTCTGTGGGATCAGCACTCCCACTTTTCGCTCCTAGGTCACTTTCTGCGGCCCGGGAGTGATCTGATACAGGCGTACTTATTCAATTTTTTTTCTAACTGCGCATGCGCAATTCAGAGCTCCGATCATTTTGGGTGTGACAAGTCCCACCCACAACACAATTCAGACTCGCGATTCTTTTTTCAGACTGAGTGTGTATGTGGGCGCCTGAAAGCAGATTTTCAAGTCAATTCTGAATTGCACTCAGATTTAGCACTTAGAATGAAAATAGTAAGATCAGGCCCATTGACATTGGGGACAGAATAACTTGGGAATGCAGAAATGAGCAGGAACATACGGAGTGCTTGCTCTTGAAAATTCTATTCGGCCTTCTGTCACACTGCATGATTAATATATGACATTATCATTTGTCTGCCTCTAAAGAAATAGCCAAAAGAAATGTTGGCCTAACTTTCACCTGCCATTGTAACATACAACTTAGCAAAGTTTAAGGAGGCAATGGCATAGTGGCATTATCACTAAGCTATGAATCGTCATTGAACTATTAAACTCAGATAATGCTCTGGAAACCCGAGTTCAAACTCCACCACGGTAGGTGGTCGAATTTGAATTCAACAAAATATATCTGGAATTAAGAATCTACTGATGACAATGAAACCATTGCTGATTGCCAGAAAAACCCATCTGGTTTACTAATATCTTTAAGGAATGAAATCTGCTGTCCTTACCTGGCCTGGCCTGCATGTGATTCCAGAGCCACAGCAATGTGGTTGACTCTCAACTGTCTTCGGGCAACCAGGGATGAGCAATAAATGCTGGCCAGCCAGTGTCGTCCATGCCCCATGAATTATATTTTTTAAATGTAGAACCTCAAGCAACACTTAAAGTAGAACTCAACCAACACACAGTCTGTCAAAGTGAGATAATGTTATCTCTGCCTGCAGATACAAATGCTGGCAAGGGAACAGGACAATTTTTGAGCAGCCTAATCTTCCTCCCATCCCTTTTGTTAAAACACCTTCCTCTCCTCAATTCAACTCAATTTCACTTTCCTGCCCAGATGGAAGTTTATTTTGATTAGATTGCTCATATATTTAAAAATTACACCAAAATGATTAATAACAAAAAGAAGAAATCTAACTGTAATTAAAATAGCTATGAAAAATAATGCCAATGCATTCAATTAATCAGTCAGGAAAGTCCACCCTCAGCGCATATCCTTGGCTATATATCAAACACGCTATAAGTTCTTATAGAGGAGAGCACAAATGAGTTTAAGAACCGATTTGTCCAGATCTATGGGATTGTAGCCTTTTTCCCGAATGTACCCACCAGTAATACAGAGATGAGTGATGCTTACTATTCATGATGCATTTTTTCTTTGGTCAAAATGCTCCTGATTTTGTCAGGAAAGAGTTGCTCATCAATTACCATTCCTACCTGGTACAATAATCACTGCATCCTTAAATAGTTTGCTTTCCTCAAATAAAAGAACTAGGCAAGACATCAAAAAAAGGACAGCTAACACTGAAAAAATTGAGTTTTATGATTGTCGGAATCATCCAAAAGAATTTTAATTTTCTGAAGTATTATAACATGTCCCTGGCCACCACATCAGTAGACTGTTACAACCTGAGGCCAGACCCTCCAAGGTTTTGGTATGGTCCAGTTGGGGATCAATAATGTTTTGTTAAAAGTATACAAAGTTTGAGATGTAAGACACTTGCTCAGTGAAAAACACCACAAGATTCCAATAGGAATACAAAAATAAATTTTACTATACAAGATCAGAATGATAAAACTATTTACAATATCTTTCTTATACTCTAACATTCAGACTAACATGAAACATATGATGTAACTGGCAAACTGCAGTCAAACACACCACATTTTATAAATAGCAGGTGTAACCAATACCAAGTCCACGGCTTTCATAGGTATCAGCCAACACTGAGTCAACAAATCTCACTAAAACTCTGTCTCTCTCATGAGGGATTACAACCTTCGCCTCCAAAGATCATGCCTTGCAATTCTCTCCAAAAATTGCTCCAACTTGGATGGTCTCAAAAATGGTCCACCTCACCCAGTTTCAACCCCATCTCCCAAGGTTTTATTTCTCTAAATTCCCAAAACTGCACTGAAGGACCAAGCACATCTTCAACTCTTTGGCTGCACTGAACAGAATACTACTGCCCTCAGGTCCAACACAATGATAGAGCGCTGCGTGATTTTGTTCTGCCACTGAATTCCCATGACAGACCTCAGGGTCTTTGATGGAAGCAATCTAGAGCTTTGGTATGACACTAATTAATGCATAAATACCAGCATGGAAGAAAGTAACATTAAAAAGATGGTGCAGACATGTCCTAAAAAGTCTTCTACCTGTTCCCACTTCTAACAATAAACACCAAAGTTCTCAGACATAAGTCAGATTTAGCATTCCAGATGCTAGAAAATTGCATGCAGAATTCCTCATCTATTTTTGAGTATGTTTACATTGCTCATACCAGTTTCAGAAAGCAACTTACATTCCCTGCCCCAAACCAAACCAATAAAATCAGTAGATTAAACTGTTTTGTGTCTGTAGTTTCATTTTCTGAGTGTTTAATGATCCACATTAGCACACCCCCCAATTAATTTGCCACCTCAGCAAGTTTCAAATAATCAATTTAAGCAGATCGCATCAGGCCATAAATGGACAGACTTTATGAGTCATATAGTATAATACATAGTATGATTCCAATCCAATGAAAATAAATTAGAATATTAAGATTAGCCTACATTCAACCATCAGTGTCAATAAATATGATTTTGTAGTAATTATGCAGTACAGCAGTGGCAGATGGAATTTAATCCAGATAAATGCAAGGTGATGCATTTTGGAAGAAATAATGTAGGGAGGAGTTACAGATAAATGGTAGGCCTATTAAGAGTATAGAAACGCAGAGGGACCTGGGGGTGCAAATACACAAGTCCTTGAAGGTGGCAGTACAGGTGGAGAGTGTGACAAAGAAAGCCTATGGTATCTTGCCTTTATAGGGAGGGTTATAGAGTATAAAAGCTGGCGCCTAATGTTGCAGCTGTATAGAACACTAGTTCACCCACATTTGGAACACTGCATCCAGTTCTGGTCGCCTTACTAACGGAAGGACGTGGAGGTTCTGGACAAAGTGCAAAGGACGTTTACCAGGATATTGCCTGGTATGGGAGGGCTGAGCTATAAGGAAAGATTGGGCAAATTGGGGCTGTTCTCCTTAGAAAGGCAGAGAATGAGGGAAGATCTAATAGAGGTGTATAAGATTATGAAGGGTATAGATAGAGTAAACAGCTGTAAGCTATTTCCTAGGTTGGATACAATAATTACGAAGGGCCAAGGGTTTAGGTTAAGGGAGGCAAGGTATAACTCAGACGTTAGAGAGAGGTTTTTCCACACAGAGGATGGTGGGGGCCTGGAATGCAGTGCCAAGTAAGGTGGTGGAGGCAGGCACGCTAGGGTTGTTTAAGGCTTACTTAGACAGGCACATGAGTAGACTAAAGATGGAGGGATACAGGAGACTTTTCTAAGTGAAGATTACGAGCCTTGGGACATCCCTGGGAATCAACTGACTCCTGTAGAAATTCCAACATATTTCATAGCTAACTTGCTTTATTTCTGTGCTTCTGGGGATTCCGTAAATATCTAAATTTTTGCATGTCTATTGATGTCTTTTCTTTTACTTTGCAAGTGATTTGGTCCGCTTCGTTGACCAACAACGGCATACACACAGTGGATCGTGTGAGGGCTACTCTTGGATGTTGCTTCGAGAGTTGCCTAGTGCTTGTTAGTGTACACTTAAACTGGACCACCTGATAGCTCAGTGACTATCACTGTTTGCTGTGTAGATACACGGATTTGGGTTGGTGTCTGCAGGAGTTTGCACATTTTCCCTGTGATTGCATGGGTTTTCTCCAGGTGCTCCAGTTTCCTCCCACATCCCAAAAACGTGCTCTTAGGCTGATTGGTGTAACAAAATTGTCCCTAAATTACTTTCCCTCAATCTTCCCTGATAGGTGTAGACAAAGGTCATAGGTAGAGGAGGGCACTCAATGTTAAGATGGCAGCACAGGCTCGTTGGGTCTACGGGGCTGTTTCCCATGCTGTGTCGTTCTTTGTTAACATGCTTCATCTACCAATTGGCAACAAAAGCAATCAAATGTGAAGTCATGTTTGTTGTCAGATTTTCAATTATCTCTCTCAACTCCCATGTCTTAAGCACAGTAAAGAGCACAATACCAATAGCATTTGTTTTTTAATTAGGGTGATTCATTACTTACAATTTGCTCATAACATCCAATCTCTGATCTTGTCAGTGGTTCAACGTCATTTCAGTGTGATGGAACAGCAATTTTAAATAGTCTCCTTTATAGCAACTAACAATGCACAAAATTAAGTGCTGTGTGTGGGATAAACTATAATATATTTTTTGGAAATTCAGGATAATTTCTTGGTAAGTGGACTTTGCAATTTACTGCACAAAACCATTCCTTATAATCTTTTAAAGTTATCTGCATGATTTGGCATCAATAATTCTCAATATAGTACCTGCAGCTTCATTAAAACACCCCAAGACATTTTCACAGGAATATTATCTGAATTTGACATCAAATTCAGTTTGGCGTTTGATGGTTTGACATCAAACCACTGAAAGATATCGGGACAGCTTAGTCAAAGAGGGAGTGGTCAGTGAACCTCGCAGTATGTCACAATGGCACAATCCAAAGAACCAAAGGTTCAAAACAAAACTGAAGACAATGCTGACTTTCACAGTCAATGGTGCATGTGATCACCAGATCTTCCTCTAGGATACAGAAGGACAGGTAGTATTTAGGGGTAGAGGTAGGAGGACGAGGACGAGGACGAGGACGAGGACGAGGACGAGGACGAGGACGAGGACGAGGACGAGGACGAGGACGAGGGCGAGGACGAGGACGAGGACGAGGACGAGGACGAGGACGAGGACGAGGACGAGGACGAGGACGAGGACGAGGACGAGGACGAGGACGAGGACGAGGACGAGGACGAGGACGAGGACGAGGAGACTTGGACTGTCTAGGAGTCTGGGCAAAGAAGTGGCAGATGGAATACAATATAGAAAAGTGTGAGGTTGTACACTTTGGAAAAGAGGAACAGAGGCATATAATATTTTCTAAATGGGGAAATGCTTAGGAAATTAGAAACAAAAAGGGATCTAGGAACCTTTGTTAAAGATTCTCTTCAGGTTAGCATGCAGGTTATTGTCAGTTAGGAATGCAATGTTAGCATTCATGTCGAAGGGCTAAAATAAAAGATCAGCGATATACTTCTGAGGCTGGTCAGACCCCATTTGGAATATTGTGAGCAGTTTTGAGACCCATATTTAAGGAAGAATGTGCTAGCCTTGGAAAGGGTCCACAGGAGATTCACAAGAATGACCCCTGGAATGAAGATTTATTGTATGAAGAATGGTTGAGGACTCTGGGACTGTACTCGCTGGAGTTTAGAAGGATGGGGGAGGTATCTTATTAAAACTTGCAGGATACTGCAGGACCTGGATAGAGTGGACGTGGAGAGGATGTTCCCACTAGTGGGAAAAACTAAAACCAGAAGGCACAACCTCAGGCTGAAAGGACGATTTTTTAAAATAAAGATAAGGAGGAATTCCTTCAGCCAGGGAGTAGTGAATTTGTGGAACTCTTTGTTGCAGAAGGCAGAAATGCAGTAGGTAACTCCAGGTTTAAAAGTTATTTTCAGTGTGGGTGGTGAAAATAAGTACCTCGATGCTGCGCTCTTTTCAGAATTCAGCTCGGTCCATAGTGTACCTTCCATGATTGGTTGAACATGGTGCAAGATAATCCGCTCAAGCAATTAATAAGACATGGATAGAAAAGAAATTGGTCTGTAACTGGATACATCTTTAGGATCATTACCAGGCTTTGGGATTGCAATGGTCTTAGTTTTCCACCAAATATTGGATGGTTGCTTTTCCTCAGTTGTTCTGGTCAGGAATACAGAGAGCTGTTTTGTCATCAAGAGGCCAAGGTGCTTCAGAAATTCAATGTAGATTTGTTCACAACCCACAGCTTTGCCAGGTTTCAGTTGCCTGATTGCTGATTTAACCTCATCTGTACTTATGGCTTGGGCTGATCTTTGTCCTTTTGAAGGATTTGAATTTCAATGAAGTGTGCAGGATAGATGCCAGAAGTAGCCATAAATCGATCTAAAAACGAAGTGCCAATCTGGCAAAGCCACAAAATAGGATGACATGAATGCTAAACAGCAGAAAGAGGAAGTAACAGGCAGAGCAAAGCAAAGCAATCCCACAACCAATGATCAGATCAAGGCTCTGCAGTCTTGCCCTATCTAGGTGTGAATCATGGTGCACAGTTGAACAACTAACAAGAGACAGCAACACATAAGAACATAAGAAATTGGAGCAGTAGGCCATTTAGCCCTTCAAGCCTGCTCCACCATTCAATAAGATCATGGCTGATCTGAAGTGGATCAGTTCCACTTTCCCGCTTTCTCCCCATAAACCTTAATTCCCTTGTCTATCAGAAATCTACCTACCCATGACTTAAATACATTCAATGAGGTAGCCTCCACCATTTCAATGGGCAGAGAATTCCAGAGATTCACCACCCTTTGGGTGAAGAAGTTCCTCCTCAACTCCGTTCTAAACTGCTCCCCCCCCTTATTTTGAAGCCGTGCCTTCTAGTTCTGTTTTCCTTTCTAAGCGGAAAGAATCTCTCTACCTCAACCCTACCTAGCTCCTTCATTATCTTGTAAGTCTCTATAAGATCCCCCTTCAGCCTTCAAAACTCTAACGAGTACAGGCCCAGTCTATTCAATGTCTCCTGATAAGCTAACCCCCTCATCTCCACTATCAACCTGGCGAACCTTCTCTGTACTCCCTCCAAGACAAATATATACTTTTGCATCCTATCCATCACCTTATTCACTCTCTCAATCAACAGTACTCAATGGCAGCAACGTACATTTAAAAGATGCAATCCTACAACTTGCCAAACCTTCTTCAATAGCATGTTCCAAATCCATGATCTCTAATGCAAAGAAGGACAAGAGCAGCACACATATGGGAACAGCACCACCTGCATGTTCCTCTTCAAGATGTAGAGATGCCGGCGTTGGACTGGGGTAGTAAGAAATGCAGTAACACTGCATTTGCCTGATGAAGACAGATAGTCAAAAGCTCGCAAATTTACTATCAAATAAATCGGTTGGATTTAAAATTGGTGTTGCTAGATTCTTACTGAGTTGTTCCTCTTCAAGTCATACATCATCCTCCCTTGGAACTATATCACTGTCGCTGGGTCAAAATCCTGAACTCTCTCCCACAGCACTATGGGTGTATTTATATCAAATAAACTGCAGTAGTTCAAAGTAGGTTCACCTCCATTTTCTCAAGGGCAACAAATGCTAACCTTACCAAGGAGGCTAAAGGTAAGCATTTCTATAATTAAGTCTAATTGTAATTATACGGAGCATTGGTAAGATCACACCTAGAGTATTGTGCACAGTTTCAGTTTCCTTATATGAAGAAGGATATACTTACCATTGAGGGAGAACAATGGAAGTGCACCAGACTAATCCCTGGGATGGCAGGATTGTCTTATGAAAAGAGAATGAGGAAATTGCGCTTCTACAGTTTTGAAGAATGAGAAGTGATCGCATTGAAAACTACAGAATTCTTATACGCATGTCAGGGTAAATGTAGATAGAATGCTTTCCCTGGCTGATATATCCAGAATCAGAACCACTGACTCAGAGTAAGGAACAGGCCACTTAAGAGTGAGATGAAGTGGAATTTTATCATTGAGAGATGGCGGAATCTTTGAAATTTTCTATCCCAAATGGCTGTGAAGTTCAGCATGTTAAAGACAGAAATGGATTGATTTCTGGACACTAATGACATATAGGGAAATTGGGAGAGCACAGGAAACTGATATATTGATGATCAGCCATGATCTAATTGAAGATCCGAGTGGATGCTCTTGTGCCCATGTCCAACATTAACAGCTTTTTTAAACGTTTAATTATTGCACAATAAACTCATGGCATGCAATCCAAGGCTCACATCTTCAGGTACAATAGTAGATGACTCTGAATCACATTTAGAGAACATTAAAGCCAATACCTCTGATGCATGCGGCTGTTCGGAAAGACATGATTCCAGTTTTTAATTTAAAGCTATTGAACATAAAACCTATGAAGTAATCTTAGGTAAATATTGTGTCATAATAAGTTATGAAGAGAGGTTGGGTAAGCTTGGGTTGTTTTCATTGGAGCAGAGAAGACTGAGGGGAGATCTGATCAAGGTTTACAAGGTTATGAGAGAGTGGACAGAGTGGATAAGGAACAGCTGTTCCCCTTAGTTGAAAGGTCAGTCATAGTGGAACATAGGTTGAAGGTAAGGAGCAAGAGGTTTAGGGGGAAATGCGAGGAAAATCTTTTTACTCAGGAGGGTGGAGAAGGTCTTGACTGTTCTGCCTGGGAGGGTGGTAGAGGTGAGTTGCCTCACATCCTTTAAAAAGTATCTGGATGAGCAACTGGCACATAATAACATTGAAAGCTATGAGTCAAATGCTGGTAGATGGGAATCGGTGGGAATTCAGGTGTTTTTCATGTGTCAAAGGGCCTCTTCTCCATTGTATGATTCTGTGATTCCAACACCTTATTTAGATCTTAATTAATTTGGTGTGCAGTATTGTACTACACATTATAAGAAGAACACTGAGGTTTTAGAGGCAATGAGTGGAATGCTGTTTGACATGTGGAAATACAAAAATGAGAAAAGATTTTAAAAAATTTTTTGTCAGAGCAACATCAATTATGATCAAAAATTTAAATTATGAAAGAGTGTTACAAAATAAGGAAGGTATTCACAAATATTGTAACAATAGAAAAATTAGTTCTTTGTCATTTAATAGGTCTATTGGTATTATCTTACACACAATACTTCTCAAAGTAAAGACTTAATGAGAAAAACATACCCAATGATACCACCCTTCAAAATTTTCCTCTCCAAAAACTTTTAATGTATGGTTGTTTACCATATCCATTATTCCTGCAATTTCTTATATGAATATTTCTAAACTGAGTTACTATCCTTGCTATGATTCAAATTAAAAGCATGGACAAATTTTGGATGACTACACCTCATGGTCATTATTGCTCTTCTACTTTTCTCCAGCCCTGGATATCATCAACCACACCTTCTCTTCCAATACCTCCTGCTTGATTTCTCTTTTGCCTATTAGTGTATCCAGCAATGGAATATTTTTTCCCAGCTGCATGCGGCTATTTTTGGAATCTCCTATAGATCCATCTTTAAATCTGTACCCTTTCTTACCAATATGCTGTCCCTTCACAACATTATCTGTAGTCACTGCACTAATGGTATTAAGCTGCTCCTCTCTACCATAACATAGAATTGAAGAAGAGGCCATTCGGCCCATTAAACCTGCAGAGACAACAATCCCATTCAAACTCTGTCTCTGTAATCCCACATATTTACTCTGGTAATCCTCTTAACACTAAGCAGCAATTTAACATGGCTGTTCAACCTAATCTGCATATCTTTGGAGTGTGGGAGTAAACAAAAGCAGCCAGAGGAAACTTGTGCAGACACGGGGAGAATGTGCAAACAGCCACCCAAATTCAGAACTAAACCCGATCTCTGGCATTGTAAGGCAAAATGCTAACCAGTGTATCATCATGCTACCAAATACCCTCCACACCCTTTAATATTTTTCCTTGTTGTCATGCTTATTGACCAACAATCTTGGTGAGACACAATTTATTCTAGCTCAGAATAAGGAAGTCTAAAATCTTTGACTTCAGACCCTATCACAAAATTTAATATCTTCAGCATTCACATTTTGATTCTGCCCCAATGAGGCATTTTGGAACTCTTGAAAACAATAAAGGCATTAAACAAATGCAAACTTCCTCTGATGCAGATTGGACAAATACCATCTCTGAGAACTCATTAACTTTCAATCCAAAATTCAGCCTCAGCTCAACCAGCAACTTTTCTTCAAAAAGAAATCTCCTTACCCTGAAGATAACTGAGCTTGATGTCTGTCACATGAGTGAAGTGTTTTTCTATAATTGAACGCCGATGGTGTAGAAGTTTCTCAATTAGCTCCAAACCTTCAGGTCCAAGAAGTTCAAACAGCTAAAAAGAGAGAATTTTGAAACAACAAGGTTTAATAAATGAATTAGGTACACATATTCCTTGCAAATATAAAATTTACCACTTTCCTGACAGAGAAAGATATAGCCATCATAGAAACCATACAGTGCAGAAAGAGCCATTTGGCCCATCAAATCTGTACTGACCCAGATCCTGTCCCCATATCCCTACATATTTACCCGCTAATCCCTCTAAACTACACATCTCAGGACATTAAGGGAAAATTTCAGCATGGCCAATTAACTTGACCTGCACCGCACATCTTTGGATTATGGGAGGAAACCAGAGCACCTGGAGGAAACCCACGCAAACACGAGGAGAATGTGTAAACTCCACACAGACAGTGACCCAAGTCGGGAATTGAACCCAGGTCCCTAGAGTGTGAAGCAGCAGCAACCAAATCTGTGCTATATCAATATCTATAAGATTTTTATTTAATTATTTTATAGGATGTAGGTAGGCATCACTGGCTAGGTCAACATTTATTGCCTATCCGCAATTATTCTCAAGAAGGTGTTGGTAAGCTGCCTTCCTATGCTGCTGTAGTCCCTGAGGCATAGGTACAGTGCTATTAGCAAGTACGTTCCAGGATTCTAACCCAGTGGCAGTGAAGGATAGTGGGCAGCATGGAGAGGAACATCTAAGAGGTGGTATCCCCATGGGTTTACTGCCCTTGACCTTTTGACTGATGACAGTCACGAGTTTGGAAGTCATCAGCAAACATACCTCTTTTGACATTATGATGGAAGGAAGATCATTGATATAGCAGCTGAGAATGGTTAGGCCTAAGAAACTCCTGCAGTGGCATCCTGCAACTGAGATGATTGATCTCAAACTACATAAACTAACAATGACCATCTTCCCTCGTGCTGGGTATGACTCTAAACAGCGGAGATTTTCCCAATTCCCATATATTCTTTTTTTTTTTGTCTTCAAGATGCCATGATGGGTCAAATGTTGCCTTAATGTCGAGAATACTCACTCTCACCTAACCTCTTGCGTTTAGCTATTTTCTCCCTGTTTGAACAAGGCCATAATGAGGTCAGGATCCGGGTGGCCCTGACAGAACTCAAACAAATTGTACATCAGTGAGCAGATTACGGCCAAGCAAATGACACTTGCTAACACTGTTGATGTTCCTTCCATCACTTTAGAATTGACTGATGGAGCAGGAACCGGCCAGGTTAGATTTGTTCTGTACTTTGTGTACAGGATGTACCTTGGCAGATTTCCACCTTGCCAGATAGATGCCAGCATTGCAGCTGTACTGGAACAGCTTGGCTAGAGTTTATAGTTCAGTACAATTAACACTTTAAACTGTATATTCTTCCTCACGTCAGAATGTACTTTTTTGTTTTCTCTGCAAGGACATTTAAGACATTTATTCATAACATGCACTGGCTGGTAACTCAAAAGAAAATATCCAGAAAAAGTCAAAATGAAGGTGTGATCACAGCTGATGAATACTGAGATAATCACATCTCACTGGAGTATTTCATCGTCACTCTATACTTGAGCATTTCTCCATCAACCCCAAAGCACTTCACTCAAATCATTGAAATCAAATATGAAAACACTATTTATTGTAAAAAAATAACAAAATTATATCTCTCCCTTAGTACAATGAAACTGCCTTATTCTATTAAAACTGTAACACTAGCTCCCTTATTGTTCAAGAATCAATCAGCATCACTCTTTGGCTCAGACAATAGTGATAAACTAAGAGGTTGAAGCACGATATGGCAGAATTTAAAATTACCTTCTAATATTCTGGTTCTTGTTCTTTCACAGAATTGGGCTAGGCCAACATTTGTTTCTCGTGCCTAACTACCTTGAATTGAATACTTCAGAGGGCAGTTTGAAGTCAACCACATTCCTATGGATCTGGAGTCACACAAGCCAGATCAGTTAAGGTCAGATGTTCTTCCCAAAGGGAAGCCTAAGTGGGTATTTACATCAACCATTAATAACTTCATGGCTACCATTACTGAGGGTAACTTTATATTCCAGGTTTCTTTTTATTAATCAAATTTAAATTCCACCAGCTACCATGTTGAGATTTGAACCCTTTAGACTGGCTCTCTAGATTTCTACTCCGGTGATATTACAACTACACCACTATCACCCTCGAGATGTTTCACATATGTGAATCTTATAACATTTACACCAACACTATCAAATAGTGGAAATACAGGTGGAAATGCACATTCACTCACAGCCTTCTTTTCTCATAGTGTCAGGATGCAGAGATGATCTAACAGTCCCAGAAAACCGTAGGTTGCTCTACCTTTGAGGGGAAACTTGACTGATGTTGATTTAACCTGAGGATCACCACACCTCAAGCAAGAGGCAGGTTGAAAAGACGTGCCTTCGTGAATAACCTCAGCTGATATGGAAATTAAACTCGCACTGTTGGCATTTCTCTGCATCACTAGCTGTCCAGCCAACTGAGCTAAACAGAAATAAGGTACAGGTTTAAGCAAGTTTAATTTAGTGTTTCTAAAGTAAAAGTTTATTTATTAGTCACAAGTAAGACTTACTTTAATGCTGCAATGAAGTTACTGTGAAATTTCCCTAGTTGCCACACTCCAGCATCTGTTCAGGTCAATGCACCTAACTAGCACGTCTTTCAGATGTCTTTTTGTGCAATAAAGGGTAAAACTCTAATTAGATTTGTTTAAACAAAGGTATTTGCACGTATAGGTGATTGGTTTAATTTTAAACTGTGTCTCTATTGTGCTTAGAGTTTTTTTAACCGTGTGAAAAATAAACAAGAACTTGGAGAAAGAATGAGATGTTGCTTAGCCACCAGAGGCCACTTTATAGATAAAAGCCTTGTAAGCTGCACGTAAGCAGAAGGAGCTTAAACAGTGAGAGAAGGAACAGCTCTCAGTCCTGCTGGAAAAAAAAGCCAGACAACGGAGTACTGGGCAAGAAAGCAAGTCCCAGAAAAACTAAATGACAATTAGTTCTAGAAAGTACAGAATGAAGAGAAGTTTCCAGGAACATAGGGAAAAACGGAATTTGAATTTGAACAGGGTATACTGTTCAGTGAAATTAAAGACAGGAATGGAAAGGGCGAGTTTTATTCAGTTGGGGACTGAGTAACAGAGTACCTGAGAGATTGTATGAAAAACCTGAATGCTTGTGGCTATTCAAAACAAAGGAATACTGAAAGGAGAGTTGAAAATCCTGGAAGTGGAATTTTTGCTGGGAACAGCTGAGGGAAAGGAGTGTTTGAGTGAAGATTCTACGACATATCTATTCGTGTGTGGAGTTTGGAAACACTCATGTGGAAGCCAGAGTTCAGCAAGATAGCTGAATCACAGTGTAATAATAATAAGCTGAGGGGAGCTTCACAAAGCTCAGAAGTTCAATTGGTGCCGCTCATCGCTTGCTTCAGAGTGGGGTGTTGTCTGACCATCTGTTGGGTTACTAAGAATATTACAGCCTAGGATATACCTTGTGACTTGTGTGTTCTTAAAGTCTGCATACGTTGGTAACAATTGTGAAGGAGTAGCAAAGTGAAGGTATTATGGTCAAACTTTTCAGGGGGAATTTTCCCATCACACCTACCAGAGTAATTGTAGTGGGATGCTGGACCCATGCTGGGTCCACTGATATTGGGTGGGACTTTCCGGTTTTGGAGAAGCTCAGCCAGAAAATCCCACCCTATATGTTTTTTCGTTGTTAAAAGCAAATCGTCTTCCCTGTGAGTTTTCAACAACAAAAAGTACAGGTTAGTTTTTTAACCTTGGGTTACATTCTGGGAACTTCCCGTCTAGTAGTATCAAATGGGATTGTAACAAAAGTTACCCTGAAATTATGCCGTGGTAACTGACTTGCTCCACGAAGCAAGAAAACTATATTAACTGCAGATGGGTAAGCAAATATCAGAGTTGTATAACTGCCTATTTTTTGAAAGCATTATCTGCATTTGAGTCATTTCACTTGATGAAGGTGCAGTGCTCTGAAAGCTTAAATAAACCTGTTGGACTATAACCTGGTGTCACGTAATCTCTCATCCTCCTTTTGAGTATCATTGGCAAAGCTAACATTTATTATTATACTGAAAAGCTGGTAGCATGGAGGTTCGTAATCTTTGTGAAATACATATATCACAAAGGAACAGCATGGTGGCACAGTGGTTAGCACTGTGTCAGGGACCTGGGTTTGATTCCTAGCTTGAGTCACTGTGGAGTCTGCACACTGTTCCCATGTCTGCGTGGATATCCTCTGGGTATTCCAGTTTCCTCCCACAGTCCAAAAGATATACTGGTTAGGTGCAGTCTCTCTGCTAAATTCTCCCCCCCAAGCCTGCTTAGCCACCAGAGGCCATTTTACAAGATAAAAACCTTTTAAGTTGCGTGTAACTGAACTCAAAGCAGAAGGAACAGGCACCAGAGTGTGACAACTAGAGGATTTTCACAGTAACTTCACTGTGGTGTTAATGTAAGCAAACCTGTGACACTAATAAGTAAATTTAAATTTACAAATGAAAATCTCTCTAGACACTTCGGAGAACAGTTTAAAGGGGAATCAAAGATTAATGGGAGATGTAACTGTTCAGGAGTGTGCCTCCCATGGGCACAGGAGAACCCCAAAGCAAGTATACATGCCACCAACCAACACCCACCTCCCTTTGCCCATCACTTGCTCATGCTGTAAAAGCTTAATGTCACAGGTATGCTTACATTAACACTGCAATGAAGTTACTATGAAAATCTTCTAGTCTCCGGCACAGAAGGGGAGAATTTAGCAATGGCAACTGCACCTAACCAGCAAGGAATAATCTTTTGGATTATGGGAGGAAACCAGAGCACCCAGAGGAAATCCATGCAGATATGGGAACAGTGTGCAGACTCCACACAGATAGTGACCCAAACTGGGAATTCCTGGCACTGAGAGGTACCAATGTTAACCATTCTGCCACCAAGCCGTCCCTTTGTAATTTGTATATTTCACAAAAATTAAGAACTTCCACGCTACCAGCTTTTCAGTGTAATAATAAATGTTGGCTTTGCCAATACTCAAAAGCAGGATGAGAGGTTACACAACACCAGGTTATAATCCAAAAAAGTTTATTTAATGTTACAAGCTTTCAGAGCGTTGCTCCATCACCAGCTCATGCTGCAAAAACTGTAGCAACGGACTTGGCTCAGGCCTTCCCCACTGCTGGTAACGTGACAGCAAGGAAAGAATGGCGTAATTAAGTGGCCACTTGAGGGGCCCCCCACCACTCTCTCCCACCATTAAATAATAGGCCACTCAGGGCCAGACAAGTAGGACACACATTGCATTTTGCCAGCCCCACCTATCTTCAAACCTGCCAGCAGGGACTGTTAAACTCCTCCTCAGGCGTGAAAATGAAGTGTCCTAAACCAATGCTGCCAACAGTCTCTTTTCAAAGAAATCTTTAATTTCTATCGCTGCATTATAGGTTTAATTGCCACTGTTTTTGGCAACTACTGCAGATACATACTTCATTTGTTTTCAGATATAAGCATTCATTACACCACTTCCTAGAATTTTTTAAACTGAAAAACATATTCCTTTCTTAGAAACTCAAAATATAAAATCATAGAATGGTTACAATACAGGTCATCTGACCCTATACATCAACACCAGCTCTCTAGAGAATCAACTCAGGTAATCAGTACCAATCACCTGCTCTTGATCCATAAACCTGCAATTTCTTTATCTTCACATAATTCTCCAATTCTCTTTAGAAAACCACAAGTGAATCTTTCTCCACTACATTCTCAGGCAGTGCATTCCAGATCACAACAATTCAATATGTAATGAAGTTTTTTCCTAGTGTCACCTTTGGTTGTTTTGCCAACAGAAACAGTTTCTCACTATCTTCTCTATTCCGACCTCATCTAATTTTGAACACTTCTATCAAATCTGTTCTGAATCTTCTCTGAGGAGAACAGCCCCAGCATCACCAATCTACCCATTAAACTGAAGTCTCTCTCTCATGGAATCATTCTTGCAAATTTCTTTTCTGGATTTCCACTACAGCCTTCACATACTTCCTAACTGTGGTGCCCAAAATTGAGTACAATACTCCCAAATCAATGTTTTATAAAGGTTTGCCATAACTTTCTTGCATTTCTACTTTATCTATCTATTTATAAAGCCCCATTTCTAGATCATTAATTTAGATCATGAAGAGCAATGGTCCTAGTACTGACCTCTGAGAAAATCCATTACTTACCTTCCGCTAATCCAAAATCAATTGCTCACTGACCGCTTTCTATCACTCGGCCAACTTTGTGCCCATGTTGCCACTTTCCTTTTTATTCCATGGGCTTTGACCTTGCTAACAAGCCTATTGTGCAGCACTTTACCAAAAGCCTTTTAGAAGTCCACATCAACTACACTACCCTTACCAACTGTCAATTTTTCAAGCTACAAGTCTATAAGTGGGAAAAACAGTAATACAGCTTACACTCTTGCAACCTCCAGACTGACTTACCTCATTCTGAAGTTCATCATCACTTTTACTAGATGCCAGCATCTCAAGCAATGTTCCACACAAGTCATCAGTCGTTGGTCTTTCAGTTGAATCTTGTAAGGTTCCAAGAATATAGCGATCAACTTCTTGCCTTAAAAATGAACCATCCACTTTGCTTGAAGATTTCAAATCTGGATTGTCAACTGATCCATTTTTAAAAACTCCTTGATAGTTATTTAAATATTTATCATAATCTAGACTGAAATCCTTTTGGTTGTATGACTCCCAGTTCAAGGGCAATTCCTCTGAAGGTTCCAAAGTAAATGAATCAAATGAGAAATGAATGTTTTTACCAAAATGTAATTGAGAAAGCTGGTTTGCAGACTCATTTGCATGAACTAATTTCTGTAATTCTTCTTCACTAAAATTTGAGGCAATCCTATAAACTGCATTACAGGCAGTAGTGGCGGCTGAAGAAGGGAATGGGCCAAACATTTGTTTGACGGCTTTTGTTTCTTCATGTCCGATGTGGTCCTTATCATAAAAAGTTTTGAAGAGAAAAACTGCAGCACTTTCAACAGTTTCCTGTTCCTGTTCAATGCCAACTGCAAAGAAAATTCAGATTTTTTACTTAAACCATTGAAATTTCAGCTGTTATACAGATAAGACATTCACTAGCATACCATTAATTAAAAGTGTGACCAATTTTCTCCGAATTAGAAAAGCTTTGAAAATCCAGAGTTTAACATTTTATGCTATTAGCTGAAAATCTTCTCACAGATATGTCTATGCTGCTACATATTGCATTAATCACTCATTAAGTCCTCACATACTGTGTAAATCCCTAAACGGTACACAATGACGAATAAAATTCCATTGAAAAATTACATGAGGTAGTTGTGACGATATTGTGTTTTTAAGAAATGTATTTGCGTTGTGTTTCTGCTGAAGTCTTTCACTTCAGCACTGATTACAATGCTTAATTATTTACAGTCATCAGCCTATCTCCAAATCTTGCAAGTTAATTGCTCCTAATTATTGAAGTGCTTTTTTTATTCTAGGCTAATGCATTAGGGTTGTTAGAGTTGATCCCTGGGGTTTTGATTAGGTTAACTGACAAGAGAATTACGTGTGAATGAAGCTAGGTTTAGAGAGAGAAAAGACAGGAAGTGGCAGTTTGAATTTGAAAAGAGCAATTGTTTTTTCTCTCTCTCGTTCTTTCTGGAAATTGAAGTCTGGGGACCTAGTAGAAGATTGGTAGCTCTCCAGAGATCTGCAAAAGGCAAAAGGCATTTTCTCTCTTTCTCACACTGGAGTTCTGCTCTAGGAAGACAGGTTTTCCTCTGAAGGTTGCTGTTTGGGAATCAAAAGACGGGTGTCTTTCTGTATCTCTGGGCAGAGAAGTTACAAGGCTGGAGGACTGGGAATTCATGTGAGCCTGTGTGTCTTGCTAACTTGTTCTTTAGAGGAATTTATATCTATGAATATTGCTTAAATTGGAACTAATAGAACTAAGTAGCAATTAAGAACTATACCTTGTCATGTTGAAGTATTTAAATGGGTAAAAGTTATGCTAGTCCTGTGTTGTTAAATAAAGTGTTTTTTAAAAAAGCTTTTTTTTTTAAAAAGGTCAATAGAATGATATTTGAAGCAGAACACCTTATGTTCACATTAATGCCAAAATCGAAAATAGTTGGCATTTAGGTTCACTTCAGAATATACCTTGGAGTTTCTCATTTGATCTCTAGCATAGTCTAGAATAGATCTCTTAGCAATGCCCATACAAGCAAGAATTCTAAGATGTTCCAATTTTATTTTCAGTTCTTTGAAGGTGCACATTAGTTGAGCAAAAAAAAATGCAACCTTGATACTTCAATATTTGGATAGATCACAAATCCAGCCATCTCAACTACTTGAACACAAAAAAGGAAAAGCTTTTAAATTATAATATTGATACCTGCATAAAGAGGCAATTCAGAGTAAAAGAATCTGCATCACAAGAAAATTAGACATTGTTGAACCTATGAACAGAAACTTTAATCATGTATAAAATTCCAAATGTTATGCAATATCACAGAAAAACGTTCTCTAATCAAAATATTTAAAGATCATGACAAGTGGGGTTTGCACCTTCTCCCTTTGTGTGTGTGGGTTTCTTCAAGATGCGTAGGTTAGATGGATTAGCCATGGCAAATGTGAGTGGTTGGGGAATAGGGTAAAGGGCTAAGTGGTAAAGCTAGAGAGTAAAGCTCTTTTGGAGAATTGGTGCAGACTTGATGGGTTGGATGGCCTCTTATTGGCACTGTAGGGGTTCTATGGTTCTCAGTTATAGTTAAAGTCCAAATGAGAATCAGTGTAAGTTACTATTTATGAGATCCCTGGTCATTTTAGTGTATATTTTAGAAATGATTGTTTATTCTTTGAAGGCAACTAACTTCACATATAAAAGCATGGGCTGAAAGTTTAATTTTATTGAACAAATTAGGAGCATTAAAAATTGTATTTCTTCTCTGTTGCCCAATATAAAATTAAATGCATTTGAATACTCTTATTACATCTTTTGCATTTAAAATACACTAAAATACACTACATTACATGCAAAGAAGAATACAGTGTGCACAATGCATTGACCCTCCAAATGTCATCAGCAGTACTTCCAACATCCCCAAAATTTTTGCGACATTATAAGAATTAAACAACGCTCTAAAAAAAATTGTTCAGATGTACAGCCTTGAGGAGGGTCTGGTAATTATGTTATCAAAGACCAAAGGAAAAGCAAATCTTCGATTACAGACTTCACTGTTTCAAAGTGATCCCTTCATCCTTCAGAGGAGCTAAAGGTTATTTCTCTTACTCATTTCTGTAAATATTACAAACAAAAGAAAGCACATCAGGATTGATCCCATTTCCCATTGACTAAAGCTCCAATCTGTACTTGTTTTTGTCATAAAACTAGTTTGCATTGTAACATAACTATAGCAAATCAACATTAAAGCTCCCAAAGTTCTTAATGATCCAAAATATGATGTGTTCTACTTTGCAATATCAGAATAAATTTTCATAATGCACAGTTCAGTAGAGAGCACATTGAATACACTTTCCACAACAAACCATTTTCATAAACTCTGTTCCACAAGTCATATTTGCCTTTTTGATAATGTAAAACACGAGCAGATTTTATGTTTTAGTACATTTCCAGTTGAAACATAATAACCACTTTCAAATTATAACCTGACTGTAGCAGCCAAAAAAGTTTTTGTCAGACACTTAGTGGAGGTTGATGCTAATTCAAAGCAATACTATATCATTTTTCCTGTTAAAATCTGTTACATGTACGTGTTGAAGTCAGTTAATTTTCCCTCATCAAAGTATTGCCTCATGAACAGAGATAATAGAGAAGGGCATATAATTACCAATTAGTCACAAGAGTGTTATACAATGTTAGAACTACACTTAACTATACTTCATGTAAACTGAAATGAAAGCATCATGCCAACATACAAAAATTAAGTTAAAAGAATTTTTAAAATTGTAATTTAAGATATACAGTCTACGGTGCATATTCCCTAAATGACAACTGAACAGATTCACTGCCAAAAACAAAACAGATAATCTACGTTTAAGTGTGTGTCAATCCTCAATGAAATGATTCAGAGGTAACATGCAAGGAAAACATATGTTACATGCCATGATGCCGGTCTCTCTATGTCATTAGAGAACCCAACATTAAAACTGGGTCATGAACTTAAGGGTCACTATTATTCAAACGGTCATGTGTGAACAAGCCATTGAAAGAACGGTCATGTTAGTCAGGGCTTACTTCTAAAAGTGCATGATGAATGCTCGAATAAATAATTGCCCACAATCTATTACTGCCAACCTGATATAACGGATAACTACATTTTCATTTAATTCTCCAAAATACAAAATTGCAACAAATTTACAAACAAATGATCTCACGTATATTTGTACGAACTTTCCACAATTTTAAATAGTTGATAAAATATAAATAAAAGCAAAAAAAACTGCAGATGCAATAAAAAGAAAATGCTGGAAAATCCCAGTATGTCTGACAGCATCCATGGGGAGAGAATAGAGCCAACATTTTGAGTCTTAATGACCCTTTGTCAAAACTGACAGCAGAGAATCAGCTGAGGTTTGTAGCATGAGGGCGGAATGGGACAAAGGGAATGTAAATGAGGTACATAAAACTGAGGAGGTGTCAAAAAATGTCCATTAAATTATCAGAATGCACAGACGGCAGAACAAAGACTACATTGTTAAGGGACTACCTGAAGAATGTGGCAGTCCTTTGTAAATAGCTTTTACTGGCCTTAACTTTGTTGTAAAGAAAAGTTACCATACTGCCACCGTAAAGAAAAAAAGCCATTCTAGTTTGCTAAGTAATTAAGTCCTGCTTCAGAATGAAGGACAATTCTTTCCCTTGCCCCAAACCTTTTTAACTTCTACTCAGTCCGGAATCTAACCAGACTTGGAACAGTACAAATAACCAAGTATTAATATGTCAGGCTTGGCTCAATGACAGCATTCTCACCACTGAGTCAGAAGGTGTTGAACTCAAGTCCCCTCCGCTGATTTGAGCATGTAATCTAAGGCACCATTTCAGTACAGGCAATGTTGCACTTTGAATGAAATGTTCATTGGAGCTTCCACATGCCTTCTCAGTTGAACATGAAAGGTTCCGTTATACTACTCGAAGATGAGCACACAGTTCTTTCACTATTGTGGCCAACATTTATCTTTTGATTAATATCACTAAAACAGATTATCTGGTCAGTTTGAATAATAAAGCTGTTCCTCAAGTTAAATTCCGTACACAGCCTTTAAATCTCATACTCTTTGTCTCCTATTCAAGCTTGCAAATCTGATCAGTTCCTTTGAAAGGCTACTATGGAACTTCCTTTTTAGATTAAAAAAAAGCCCCTTAAATCTACAGCCTTTGTCCTGTGATACAAACATCAACTTTGTGGCTCTTACTGTATTTATAACACGCTACAGGAGAGTTTTCCAGTCAAAGAACAAAGAACAAAACAGCATGGGAAACAGGCCCTTCGGCCCAATAAGCCCGCGCCACCACCCCGATATTCCCACCTCTACCTGTGATCCTTGTCTATGTTTATAGTTCTATGGATTAAAAACCAAATTTGAGACAATTTAGGGAGAATTTGTTTTGCCAATTAGCCTAAGAACACATGTTTGGGATGTGGGAGGAAACCGGAGCACCCGGAGAAAACCCACACAAGCACGGGGAGAACACGCAAACTCCCACAGACACAAGCCCAAATCCATGTATCTGCACAGCACAGTGATAGACACTGAGCTGTCGTGTTGCCCATCAAATGGTCCAGGTCAAGCATACACTAACGACGTGAAGCACAAAATCCAAGAGCAGCCCTCTCACGACCCATCGCATGTATGCCCCTTGTTAGACAACAAGGTGGACCAAAGCACCTGTAGGATAAAAAAAAGCACATCAATATCATCATCTATTTACACACTTCCCAGGGACTTCCAAGGCTCATGATCCCTATTTCAGTTTTCTATACCCCTCCATTCCCATTCTGTTCATATGCCCATCTAAGTATTTCTTAACTAACTCCAGAGTGCCTGCCTCCACCACTCTACTTGGCAGCGCATTCCATACTCCCACCACCCTCTGTGTGAAAAAAATTCCCTCTAGCATCCAAATTATACCTTACCCCTTCTCCCTAAGCCCGTGACCCCTCGTGCTATTTGAGTCCATCCTAGGAAAAAGCTTAACTCTGTTTACTCTATCTATACCCTTATTGAAACATAAGGTGATTAGAGGTTTTGATAGGGTGGACAGTGATAGCCTTTTTCCTAGGATGGAGAAAGCTAGCACGAGGGGACATAGCTTTAAATTAAGGGGTGGTGGTTTTAGGACAGATGTCAGAGGTAGGTTCTTTACCCAGAGGGTGGGAAGGGTATGGAATGCCTTGCCTGCGTCAGTTGTAGATGCGCCAAGTTTGGTGGCGTTTAAGAGGTTAGTAGATAAGTTTATGGATGAAAAGGGAATGGTTTAGGTTAGAGGGTCACTGCTTGTTCCTAATTGATCGGCGCAACATCGAGGGCCGAAGGGCCTGTTCTACACTGTAATGTTCTATGTTCTATACCCCTCATAATCTTGTACACCTCTATTAGATCTCCTCTAAGTCTACGTCTTTCTAAGGAAAATAGTCCCAATTTGCCTAACCTCTCCTCGTAACTCAGACCTTCCATACCAGGCAGCATCCTGGTAAACTTCCTCTGCACTCTCTCCAGAGTCTCCAGTGTCATTCTGCTATAGCACACGGTGTTATTGTAAGAATTGTCCAAGTATGCCTTGATATTTTGTACAAAGGTAATGAAAATCAAATGTAAAACAAACATATTATTTCACCTTATGCAACATTTGAAGCAACAACACAAAATTTGTGAAAATTAAATACCAAATACTTTAGAAGTGAGGTAACAGTTTTTCGATCCTAAAACATGAACCTTCTGAACGTAAGCAGCCAAAGGCTATAAGCAAGACATGATAATTTTTCTCAAATTATCATAAAAAACCAAGCAATAGTATTTGCACACTGTTTTAAGGATAGCGAAACAAGGCAAAATCATTAGCAGACACAGCAAAATTGATCGTATCCACATTTCTTTACCGGGTTTATGTTATATCCCCTGGTCTAAGAAGAAATGGATAACTTTAATTCCTCTGCTTATTCATTTCATAATGCAAAGAGGAGGAATTCAGACACCTGAACTGAATGTTGCATGTGAAACAAATGTGGGGCTAAGAATAAGTTAAAATAGTTAAGTTGAGCGGATTTTGAAAATGTGTCTGTCCACACTGTTAAAGACAGTGTATTCTGTGGTGGATATTAAAAATAAATGAATTTGATCCTTATTTATTTTGCTGTATGCACTATGTTGCAAACCTGTCGTAAGATTACAACCATAGTCAATGCGACGTTTGTGAGCAATCGATTCCGCTGGAAAAAAAAGGGTATGCTATGGAATTGTTTGT
The DNA here is from genome assembly GCA_024679065.1 of Sphyrna mokarran. Taxonomy (NCBI): domain Eukaryota; kingdom Metazoa; phylum Chordata; class Chondrichthyes; order Carcharhiniformes; family Carcharhinidae; genus Sphyrna; species Sphyrna mokarran. The sequence goes on along the minus strand of JAGIQG010000005.1, from coordinate 35,108,780 downwards.
CTCATTGAAGACTGCTGTGTTACCAAAAAGATTGCTCTGCAAAAATAATTCAGCTGACACAAGGGGCAGGATTTTGCTGCCTTGTACAACCTGAAACCAGAAATTCTACCCAAAGTCAACAGACCTCTCCATTGTCCACTTTTGCCCACTCCGATTCCCTTGGTGAGCGAGGCAATAGAATTCTGGCGAATATCTCGCATATGATGCCACCGATTTTTAGTGTACTGTATATCTAAACCATTTTGGATCAAGTTATCTAAACTTATTTCATTTGCAATCTATCTTAATTCGGTGACAGCTAAATCATCCTCTGGAAAGCATTCAATTTTATATCAATATTATCCAAACGCATCTCTGACTTCTGAACAATGTACCCTTTCATTACAGAGCTGTTACAGTTGTTTTCTTGTGGTATTTAAAACTCTCAATACCCTCAAACAGCCAGACAAAGGCACTGAGTGGTTTAAAGGTGATTTACTTGAGCTACAAGACTCTGAATGAAGTCATTCAAACCAGAGTGAAAAATTCAGAAATACAAAGGCAGTTAAAGTCTCAGCTTTGATTACAATAGCATATACCCCTAAAAGAATGAGTTATCTCTGTCCATTCATAGTTATTAATTAGTGCATCATATAAAATACAGTTTTTAAAACCAATCACAATCACCTTACAATTGCTGAATTTTAATATCCAATTGATTGTGAGGTTTTTACTTGTCTCAATTGACTATTGTTTTCCTCTATCTTTTAGGCAATTCAGTTGTGTCTGGATATTAGAACATGGATCACTCCTTTGTCCAATGCATGATTTAAAGGCCTTCTCTCAGTACAGTATCTTTCTTTCTTCCTTCCTTATCTGAAGTCTGGAACTAGTTGCTTACTATCCTGCAATTAAACAGTGTAGGTTTTTGTGATTTGTCCCCTTTAACCCTTTTCACTGCACACAATTATTAATTTGTTCCATAAATTATTATTATGGGTATTGATCCCCCTCATCTCTAAAATAACACTTGCTATTCTTAACAAAATTCATCTCCTTATATTTCTCAATATCAAATCTCCGTAATCTCTGGACGGGAACAGAAATTAAGATTATGGAGATAAATCTAAACTATTTCAATATAAGAATGATAAACTGGAGGGTTTAACTTAAATCTACAAATTTGTTCTCAGAGGTTGAACTTAAATGTACAAATTTGAAAAACCATGCTTAACATCAGTGATCTAAGTCATCGTTTATTCAACTGTCATATGCAATAGCTTATCATGATCATATAAGGATTGGAAGTGAAATTTATGACTTGTATCTCGTGACCGCTTTGAAATACAAGATATTGAAACACACGGTCTGATCAAACTTGACTAGGAAAGGCAGGTTTATGATAGTTGAACATGCAATATGTGCTAGAGATGCTCCATAAACATCTTTGTATTCAGCAACATGAAGCAGCAGCAATAGTGTTAAGTTTGTATTACATATTTTCCCTTCTGAATAGTGCTGTCCTTGAGTCAGGAGAGAAATCACTTCTTTCACTGCCTGAAACACGGGACTTCGGAATGGCAAGTGGAAGCTACCTTTAATTTTCAATTTCAGATTAATGAATGCAGCACCCGCCTCTCCAAATGTCTGTTGCACTGCCACTGGCAAGATCATTCGATAAATTAGTCATGCAGGTCAAAGCAAAGGTAATCCCATCAGCAGACAACAGTGAACAGTATAAACTTAGGGCAGCATGGGTTCAATTTCCACCTTGAGTGAATGTCTGTACTTTCTTCCCATGTCTGCATCAGTATCCTTCGGATGGTCTGGTTTCTTCCCACAGTTTGAAAGACATGCTAGTTAGGAACACTAGCCATGCAAAATTCTCCTTCAAAATACCCAAACAGGCACTGGAGTGTGGTTACTACAGAATTTTCAGTAACTTAATTGCAGTATTAATTTAAGCCTACTTGTGACTATTAAATAAACTTAATTTTACTTTTGTACTGTCTGAAATCTTAATACAGTCTCCAATAATCTCAATTTGGTGATTCTTGTCCATTAAACATAACAAGACCAGCCAATCTCTCAGCCATGCTATCTGAATGATCTGCAGGAGTGCCCACCTGGTATCACCCAATCAAGGCATTGCAGATCCTTAAATTCAAGATGAGCTGTAGAGACCTGGGGCTCACAATAACCTGTTTAACTCCACTAATTATGGCCAAGAACAACCCTTTCAATCATTCAACTGAACAATGGTTGAGTACCTTCTTGCTCAAAACACACAACATCTGATGAAACAAAAAGAGAAAATGCTGGAAAATCTCACCAGGTTTGGTCACATCTGTGGCGTGAGAATGGAACCAATTATCTGAGTCAGGATGACCCTTCGTCAGAGCTCAGATTCTTGCATCTGCAGTATTTCGCCTTTGTCTCAATGTCTAATGAGTTCTCCCCAATATCTAAGAAGGTCAGGTGCATAAATCAAAATCTGGCAACGGTCCAAGATCGTACTTAAGCAAAACTGAAGATAAAATTTATGGGCAACAGTTGCCTATTCTTTTGCTGTCTGTCAATGGTAATATTAACCTGACCCATTTCCTCATAAGGGGCTAACTGATTTAGGCAAACCAGCTAAATTTTTTGTTTAGTCTACCTGGCAGACACCATGCATCAGATTGTCTCTTGTGACTAAAGCTCTTCAGCCCTTGAGTCCATTTGCTTCAGTTCTTTCTTCAGTGGAACTGGACACTCAAACTTGTCTTATCTCAGAATCATAGAACCCTACAGTACAGAAAGAGGCCCTTCGACCCATCGAGTCTGTATCGAACACAATCCCATCCAAGCCCTACCCCCATATCCTTACATATTATACCCACTAGTCCCTCTAACCTACACATCCCTGAGACACTAAGGGCAATTTCTTACCATGGCCAATCAACTTAAACTGACTGTTGGAGGAAGTTGGATTACCCAGAGGAAACTCATGCAGACACGAGGAGAATGTGCAAACTCCACGAAGACAGTGACCCGAGCCAGGAATCAAACCCAGGACCGTGGAGTTGTGAAGCAGCAATGCTAACCACTGTGCTACCGTGCCGCCCACAGCCTAACAGACTACCAAAATATCAGTGAGTAACTATGAAAATATTACTCTGTCAATCTCAGGTGCAGCCTGCCTGGGAAAGAGGAAAATGGCAAAGGCTTGGTACACCACAATCATGGAAGGATTGTGATTCAGAACCACGGAGGGATTTATGGGAGATTTCTAAATTGGAGACAGGGGTTAACAGTCAGAGAAGACAAATCTGTTTAGTGCCTGGGACTTTATGTAGTTTAAGAAATGAGATGTTGCATTCTGGATGAAATTGATCATAGGAAGTGCTGAAAAAAATCTCAGATGACTGTGTTTTGGCAACAAAACAGATGAAGTAGGGGCATGCTTGCTGGCTAAGAGTGGACGAGGACCTGGCAGATGGAGTATAACATTGGTAATTGTGAGTCTATTCACTTTGGAAGAAATAATAGTAGGATGGAATATTATTTAAATGGTGAAAAGTTGCACATGCGCAGAGGGACCTGGAAGTCGTTGTGCATGAATACAAAAACTCAGTTTGCAGGTGCAACAGGTGATCAAGAAGGCAAATGGAATGTTGGCCTTTATTGCGAGGGGGATAGAATATATAAGCAGGGAGGTCTTGCTGCAATTGTACAAGGCATTGGTGAGGCTGCAATTGGAGTACTGTGTGCAATTTTGTTCCCCTTATTTGCAAAAGGATATATTGGCCTTGGAGGGAGTACAGAGAAGGTTCACTAGGTTGATACTGGAGATGAGGGGGTTAGCTTCTGACGAGAAATTGAGTAGATTGGGCCTGTACATGTTGAAGTTTAGAAGGCTGAGGGGGGATCTAATAGAAACATAAGATAATGAAGGGGCTAGATAGGGTAGAGGTAGAGAAATTCTTTCCACTTAGAAAGGAAACCAGAACTATAGGACACAGCCTCAAAATAAATGGAGGAACTTCTCTCAGAGAGTAGCGAATCTCTGGAACTCTGCCCATTGAAGTGTGGATGCTACCTTGTAGAATATGTTTAAGTCATGGATAGATAGATTTCTGATCAATAAGGAAATTAAGGGTTATGGGGAGTAGGTGGATAAGTGGAACTGATCTACTTTAGATCAGCCATGATCCTATTGAATGGCAGGGCAGGCTCAAGGGGCTAGATGGCCTACTCCTGCTCCTATTTCTTATGTTCTTATTAAGATATAAGTAATTGTCAATGCACCCAGATATAGAACATGAAACTCAGTAATTTTCTGGCCCTTCCCGCCAACCAGAAGGACCCCCCATAGCAGGTTCCCCGCCAACTATGTAAAGGTCAGACGAGCTATGTAAAAACATGTAGAGTTCCGTGAGACTGGAAGACCTCACCAGCAGATAATTGCACATTACATCCACTGCAAAATTTGCCATGGAGGGTCAGAAAATTCCATCTGGGATATATGTTAAGAATTGCAGAAAATCAAACTAAAAAAGTGAAATTAGGATAAAATAAATAGAGAGAAAAAAAGGGGATTAATAAGCACAGTTATCTGAAACTGTGTTTTGACATGCGAATTAGCCTTGCAAAGAGAAAAACAATCCTACATAACCAGGAGAAAACGATAGGATGTAAAAGTGGTAACTTCAAAGTGGAGAGATAATGGAATTGGCACTTGTATCCTAAAAGCCGAGTTCCAGGGTGGGTGACGTCAAAGGAAAAGAACGATCTATCCATAGCACAATAACTGGAGAAAGGGACACAGTAGAAGCTGCTACTTTCACAGCCACACCCAGCTGTAGAAAACTCTCTCTCCTGACAGCAAGTTATTGCTTAAAATCTAAAACTCGAACAGAAAAGATTGCACCTTCAATGAAGCTGAAAATGATTTTCCCAAACATGGAAAAAGTAACTGCATGGTAACTACCTGCTGGATTTAGCTCAGAGAGTTTACAAGATTCAATGTTGTCTGGGGGGTAAAATAGCATCCAAGTTTAAAAAACGTAGGTAGTTGGAAACAAGAGTAACGTCATGAGGTGCTGTGTGTATAGCTAACTATACTAATGTGGTGTATTATAGTCCTTCTTATTGTGATCAATTAATAAAGAATATTTATTAATTTAAGAGAAAAATACACATGATCAGACTGTTTCTTCCTATTTGCATATCTTTTCTCATGTTATACCAAACTGAAAATATACATCACTAAGGACCGGTGTTCCAAGTTACCCTTCTGGGTTTTGAGATATGCTCGCATGTAATACCAGTGGTGTTTTTAACATATTTAAAATGTGATGTAATTTGTGGAGCTGCAGTTTCAACAACTAATTTCTCTATTTGTTTGGTTATTACCAAATAAAGGCGATTATCAAGTTATGAGACAGGTGTGAAGACATAAATCTCAAGGGTGACATTAATCTGGCCACTCTGAGGAGAAATATGATAATTGACTTTTATTTAAGACCTTGGCTAGATCTTAATCTTTTAGTAAGTCAATTCTTAACTGGTCATGCTGCATTACTGCACTGCAAGGGCCACTTGTGAAATTTTGATCACTTTTTCTTCTTTATTACAACGAATTAAGTTTAACACAATTTTTCAAGGACTTAATTTAACGTGAAATAGTATGTTTTGCTGAACTTTAGTTTTTCTAATCCCAGGTGATACCAAGCTGCAAAATGACCCAATCTGTTTTTTTTTTAACCTCATATTCCCTCTATTCAAACTTCCATTTCATGAATTAGTCTTCAGACAATACATCAGTATGACAGTATGAATTTACAAATGAATAGATTAGAGCAGACTCATTTCAAGACAGATATTTCTTTGGCAGCATTTATTTTAAAACAAATGGAGCAGCAAATATTTTCTGACGTATTTGGGCAGGGAAGTCTAAATGTTTGAAATTAAGCAAGGCAACTACGCAGATGGCACATTTATACTGAAATATCTGCACTGGTGCTAATTCAATACATCCCTAGGTCATTCCAACCCTTGTTGTTAAGAAAAAATGTTTAAATACTCTTTGCTTAGTTTTGATTTTCCTTTGTTAAGTACGCACATAACAAAGATTGTATTTTTTAAGTGTGCAAAAAAAAGTGAACAAATTGCAGCATAGGCCATAACTGGACTTCTGAATATAATAAGTGACACTTTAGTTATATTTTATGATGTGGAGAAGCAGCGATGGACTGAGATAGGCACAGTAAGTCATCTCACAACACCAAGTTAAAGTCCAACAGGTTTATTTGGTAGCACAAGCTTTCGGAGTGCTGCCCTTCACCTGATGCTACCAAATAAACCTGTTGGACTTTGACCTAGTGTTGTGAAACTTCTAATGATTACATTTCAGTGAGCCCACTACTTTAATTGGAAACTAAAGTACTCTAGTTTTAGGATCTCTGCCTCATCAAGCATCACACAGCCCTATCTGCCACTGCACAAGTAGACTCATCACAGACAACAGATATCAAACTGCAAACATCAGAATGTAAAATCAAATCTACAAACACAGAAACTAATTATGAATATTTAATCACAGATGATGCAATTAATATACAAAGTTTTGGACTACAAAATCATTTAAATGAATCGCTTAATCTATCCACAAATTCACATTAGGACTGTACATGCTCTTCTTCCTTCCATGCTCAATACGGACAAAAAAAAAATCTTCAATTCAAATTCTTTCTGCAATTTATAGATAATCTCGATTTTTCAATCTTACTAATTTGAAGCGTTGGACGGTTAAAGAAAATTAATTGATTTCCAAGTCATTTTCAACACAATCCTATAAAACCAAACGAAATATCATTGCGGCAATAAAGCCATGGAAAGCAAAAAAGCAAATTAATTTACCTCTCTCTCCCTCAGCACTGTCTGTATTGAAGAGACGCAATTGTTCATTCCGGACTTCGTCACCCAATTTTGTTTATCCAAGACTAAGTTGTTCTTGATTCAGAAGTCTATTGTATATGTGAACACAATCTTTTGCACTTACATTTTCTTTTCCAATAGTTCTAATTATTTGCTGTTCATATTTGATTTCCATAGAAACTAGCAGGAGGAATAGACCATTCTACCCTTTGAGCAGAATGTTTTGGCCTTAGTTACTTTCTGATTTAACTTTTTAATATTCAGTTTTTTGGATTTATCCCCCATTTGAAAGCATATGTACAAAGGACTGAGTCTTGTGCACTTTGAGACATATGCAGTTCCATATTTTTATGTTTTTCTTTCAAAAAAATGTTCCTTTTACAGCCGTAATCACATTCTTTGTTATTCTTTCTTTATTTACTGTGCAAGTGCTGCTTCTTAATCCAGTTTTAAATTGTGTATTTCATGTATATTATAGTTCCACCTTCTATAAAGGGAACTATTAAGTTTAAAATTCTTTACTTTTGGGATTATATATATTGGACAGTTTAAAACTTTATCAGAATATATTACTGTCTGCATGTGGTCTGAGAATTCTACCATTTTGACAAACTATATAAAAGCTCTCAGGATGTAATTCTTGAATTTTAAACACTGTAACTGAAGTTCTATACATCTGAAAGCAGCAGTTTGTTATGTGACTTTAGAATATTTTTCAATAAAGTGGCTCTGATTTTACACTAATGCAAAATGCATGTCACCTTGAGCACATCATGACCTTGGATGAAATGTGTCAAAGTAATTGTTTTATAAAAGCATAAAGATAGCCAACTAATAAGCTTAGCACACTTGTTGTGAGGAACACAATGCATAGTAAGTGAATCTGCTAAATAAACTGTACAAAAATGAAGATTTTAAAACTATAAATCTTTTATAAATGGCAAATAACCTTGAAGTTTTGAAAGAGACAGTGCATCAAACAAAGTGCATTGATTGCTCTTTGCTGGAGGGTTCAGAACCATATCTGACCCATTACTGCATATCATTCATCTGCTTAACAGCTTAAAAGGTCTTCTATGCAATTGTAGCACTATGTTGGCCAGAGAAAATTGTGTTACGTTAATCATTTAAAAAAGAACCGTAAACTTTAATATTCAAAGCTTTACCTTGCTGCCTTTGCTGATTACCTAACAGTACCACAGCAACACTGTATTTCATATCTATATAATTAGAAGTCTTGGATCCATTATAAGTCTGTTGCATCATGCTTTTTAAAAGCATCATAAATATGCAGGAAAGAATTCAATGATAGGCTTCTGAAATAAGAACTTATCTGCTTATGAGCAAAATATGCACTTGACTAAACAAAGAAAATGAAGAGCATTTTGATTCATTTGTTATCTACCAATAAGGATTGAATGAACAGGAGAAAAATGAGAAAATAACTTCATTTTTCTTCAATGTCTACTAACTAAGCATCACAAAACTAACCAAGTTGTACAAATCATTTCTTAATTTTCATCTGCCATATTCTTTTGTAATGCTAGGAATTATAAATATGCAAAATTCTGCTGAAATAAAGGCCACAATTTCTGAACCCATTTGCCACGGTGTGAATCCGATTATGGCTGCTAACTCTCACAAGAGGGCCATAATGGGATTGTACTGCTGAGATCTCAGTTTGAGATCTTGCCCATCCCCTGCTGGCGCATAATCAGGTTCAGGCTCAAAGAGGGCATGAACCCGATTGCCATAAATTTAAATATATTATAATATTCCTGCTCTAACCCATCAAACTACTTAAGAATTCAAATTTCACCATCTGCCACGCTGGGATTCAAACTTGAATCCCTAGACCATTATGTTGGATCTCTGGATTATTTGTCAAGTGACAATACCACTACTCCAGCACCTCAGCCTCAAACAGTTGACCCCTTTACGGAATATATCCCAGCCTACTCTATCTTTCTGCATAGGACAACCCTTAATCCCACAAATCAGTGCAGCAAAGATTCACTGATCTATCTCCAAAACAAATATATCCTTCCTTGGGTAAGGAGTCCAAAGCTCCTAGTGTGAAAGTATATTATTCAGAGCACAGCATAGGGGAGGTCGAATATTTTGAACAAACATGAGAGGGAAAGCTTTATTCAGTTTAAGCAGCTGAATAAAAAATCTACATGAACAGTTTTTGGGATGAGATTTGGTTTATGCTGCTCAAGAAAACTATTAGATTGTTATGTTGCCAGATGCAATGATGAGCTGCCAACTTCAAGCATTTGGACTAAATCAATTAGCATCAATTAGACTATGACATGACGAAGACATTGGACAGTCTTCAATGCTCTTTGTCTTCACGTGCACGCCAGCTTTAAATAGTGTAGAACTATTATAAATAACACTCAATTCTCCAGGCTAAGATTATATCCATAACTATTTATATTTCAAAACAAGGCACAAAGTGTTGTCAACAGGTGATGGGACATTCAACCCAGTGGCTGAAGTCAAGGTGATGCAATATGAGGGAGATGGCAGTCACCGTTTTCTTTTTGGCTGTTTTTCACAAAAGAAATTATGGCAAAATATTTGTTTTAAAGATTTACTTTTATTTACACAAGCAAGCAAAACAAAAGACAAAGGTGAAAGCTAGTTAAGATGCTCATGAGTTTTGCTGTTGCCATCACAGACTGTGACTAATAAGCATGTTGTTTATCTCTGAACTAAAAACACCTCACAGCTATTAGAATAGAAATCATTTGATTTGTTTTTGAACAAAGAGGTACAAGGTACAAGATACACAAGGCAAGTGTGCAGGCTGGGTATTTTTAAACAGGAAAACTGCAACAACAGTTAGGTTTTTATGCAAGAGCTTTTGTCAAGTTCAGAAGCTCTAAAGGAACAGTTAGAAGTCATATACTTAAATGAAGTCAGTACGATCCCCTGATGTAGGGGCAGCGTGATGACATATTCTTCATTTTGCCTTACTGCAGGAATTTGTACTGTTTGAATTAAGTGAGTTCAATCATAACTCATTCTATGTGATCACCTCACTGTGAAATAAAGTAGCTTATCGATTCATATTAGGATTATCTCACTAAGTGTTTGCCTGGTCCGCCTTTGCAATAATTGAAGCAGTGGACATGTGAAATACGTGAATTGATTGGTATGGCATAGTGGCACAATACTTAGCACGGCTGCTTCACAATGCCAGGGACCCAGGTTCAATTCCAGCCTCAGATCACTGTTTGTGTGGAATTTGCACATTCTCTCCATGTCTGTGCGAGTTTCCTCTGGATGCTCCAGTTTCCTTCAATAGTCCAAAGATGTGCAGGTTAGGTTGAATGGCCATGCTAAATTGACCCTGGTGTCAGAGGGATTAGTAGAATAAATGTTTGGGGTTATGAGAATAGGGCCTATGTGGAATTGTGGTCAATTCAGACTTAATTCAGATTACAACATGGCACAGTTGTTAATGCCTCAAATAATGTTGTGTTACAAAGATAGTGAAGTGTGACTTGATTTGCACACAAGTGTTCAAGCTTCTCATGTGAGCAACTGTTGCTACCGAAGAAACAGATTTTCATAAGTGTCTATACAGAAAATCCAATATCTTGTACCATCAACTTGGTTGGTTATGAATATTTGTCTATTCTTCTCTTACTTAGCAGTGCATTTGTGGTTCTTGCTGTTATTTCAATGTATCATTGTCAAGGAATTTTTTTCTCATTAACAGGAATCCATTTCAGCAAGCAGCACATCGAGCCAAAAGAAAAGCCCACAAAAATGAGTTGTTTGAGAGAGAAAACAATAAACTTATTTGCATCTTATTTTATAAAGTAGTACCACAAATACAGCTGCGGTGCCTGTATTCTTCTATTTTTACCTCATCCATGATATATTGCTTCACTGGCTTTAGTATACAATATTGGTGACAAAACCATGATCACGCTTCATCTGAGCGAGATTTTAATAACACAACTTCACATTCCAGGTTCCATACTATTCATGAACAATGGCACAGAAAAATTAAATACTTGCTTCGCAGTAAGTGATGTGCCATGTCAAATCAGCAATCTCAAACCTGACCTGTGAACTAATAAGGAGCATCTGTACCTGCTGCAGAGGATGGAAATTGATGCAGAGATTTTCTTGCTTTAATGGAGAAACTTGCTGAGACAAAAATGAAGCTGTAGTTTATGCCTTTTACACAAGGCTTTTATCGGCTGGAGAGCACTCAACGTCACATTAACTTACACATTTGTTCATTCTATGATACTGCCAAGGGGGAATTCCTCCTATGCATCCTGGAGTGACTCCAACTAAAGAATTGATCCAGTCATAAGACACTGAAACTATTGACTAAAGATTTAAAAGGAAATCTAGGTAAATTTCCCTAAATCTTTTGTTTTCCAAAGTAAAGTAGGGGTGGTTACCAATATGAAGCTAATATCCCTTTTCAAGCTGGAGGGATAGATTTTTGCTACTTGTAGAAAACAGCAGTTTTTTTGAAGTTTGAGTATACTTGAATGTCTTCTTTCTGAATATATCAAAAAGAGCTATTTCATGTGTTCAAAATATCCCAAATGTTTCAGTGCCAGTTAAATTTTGGAAGAGTAGTGCATATTGTATTGTAATGCTTATATTACAACATGTCACCGTTGTAATGTAAGCAAGTGCAGCAGCCAATTTGAATTATTACACCACAGTATATAACTCTATTTGGTCACATCTGACTAGTTTCTTTCAAGGTTGAAGTGCCATATTTTAAGGATCTTCCTCATGGTTCTTTGGCCAAGCATTTGAACATCTTCCCCTGTATGTTGACTAGCAGTAACTAAGAGTAGACAGTCAACTCATGATTAAAATAGAGCACCGTACAGTTTGTAGATTTAATAAACTGTTTTATCTACAAATTTATTACAAATTAAGTATTCACTGAACAAACATAACTTCACAGATTCACAGAATGCCAGACCCAGGTATTTCACAGAATGCCAAAATAATCCTAGATACTCCATTGTTATTCATTATTCAGGAAATTTTAAAACATTTTAGAAAATATTTGCTTTGTTCACCATTTACAATGAAATCAAATACGTTAAATTTATGTGTTTATGACTTTGCTGATAATCATTAACAATTGAAAGTGTTCCTGTGAACAGTACCTGTTAACAGTAAATATGTTTTTTCAAGTTTTGGTTGAAACTCTGATCTCTGCTAAGTGAACTGATCACAACCAGGACAGTGTTGGGACATTTCCAATCTGCCTCAGTACCCAAGATGAGAAAGAGAGAGAAATTTTTAAAAAGTCAGATATAGCTATCATTCCCATTCATTATTCAGAGACCCTGAAAGCAACGTGTGTGTCATGCATATATGGATGTCAAGCAAAAACAAAAACAGCCTTGACTGTGATATTTCCCACTATCAAATAATCTACTAACACTTGCGAGCTACATGATGCTGTAGCTCCTGAAAATGACCCATTGCATTAGACAGAAAGTGGGCAAAATGTTAATTTTTGAAATTGGGATGGCACAGTGGCACAGTGGTTAGCATTGCTGCATCAGTGCCAGGGACCTGGGTTTGATTCCCGGCTTGGATCACTGTGTGGAGTTTGCACATTCTCCCCCATGCAAACTGCGTGGGTTTCCTCCAGGTGCTCTGGTTTCCTCCCATATACCAAAAGATGTGCTGATTAGATGCATTGACCCAAACAGGGGCCTGAGTGTGCCTAAGAGAATTTCACAGTAATTTTGTTGCAGTGTTAATACAAGCCTCACTTGTGACTAAACTTTAAATTTTGGCCAATATTTGAAAAATTTCTGATCCACTCATAATAAAATGAAAGTTTGAGAGAATTCTCTTCATTTATAGAATTACTTTATTCACAGATCTGTAAATTGGGATGTCTTTAAAATTTCAATAATCTCCCCACCCTCTGAATATGAGCAGCAAAAGGGCAAAGAATAGAAAAGCATAAAAACATCACTGCCCCTGAATCACACACCATCCTAATCTGGACATTCTCTTCATCATAGCTGGATGAAAATTACGGAATTCACTACTGTGGTACCACAAAATTATGGCAGTTCAAAAAGCAAGCCGACTAAGAACGTCAACTTCTTGGGGCAACCAAGTATTAGCAATAAGTCATCTCCCACATTTATTAAGAGCTCATACTTCACTGAAAGAAATTGTGATCCAGTATACATTCTCTTCTTTTTAAGAAAAACATCATGCAAAGAGTTACCAACAAGCAAAATCTCTATATTGACTCACCAAGTTGTCTGGCAGCTTTTAAGAGATTTGTCACATTTTCACTGACATTTTGATGCTCATTCTGTGCCACTTTCTCAACTAAATGGGTTATATCTTTCCAGGTCAACTCTGCCTTGCAGGAATAGTCTTTCAGCTTTGATCTTTTGACCTGTGAATGGTACGTTGAAAAACAGATAAAAATTAGGTAACAGATAACTAAATAATCTCCATCCAACAAAAAAACAGATCCTAAAAATAAGTAACATCACATACTAACAGAATGAAAATATTGCTGAAAAAAGGAACATGTCAACAATTTTCACTTGCACTCATCAGGATATTCTGCCAGAATACCAATATAAGAGTAAAAACAACAATTTATACTGTACAAGGAGAGTGCTGATTGGTTGGCAAGCAGATTTTGATCGGCAGAGTTGTTGCCATAAAAGCTCTAACAAGAATTGTGGGCTGAAAGGAACATATTCACAAAAAGAGTTAATGTCATCCTTTTAGCTAGCCCATCGTAACACTGTGCAGCCCCTGTAGCCACCTCCTATTTGCGCCTGTGAGCAGTAGACCCGACACCATCCTGCACCAGTTGATGGTGACTGGTAGTTAACTAGCAATAATCATTGTAAAATCTAAAACGCTGGAACTTCAAAATCGTGGGCTGAAGGGGCTGTACTGCGCTGTAATGTTCTATGTTCATATTTGTGAGGAAAATATAGTTTAAAGATTATAAATATGTGAGCATTCATTTCTGACTAACATAAACGTACTGCACAGCAACAGAATTTTAACTGTATTGTTCATGCAACTGTGTAGCCATTAATGACAGCTATTTTGTCTCTGCTATTTTAAGAAAATAGCTTAAAGCACCTTTATTCAGTTACAATGTGATTAATTAAAACTGCAAACTTCCACAAAAAGTGCTTCATGTTTTCAATGAGACATAGTTCAGGCAACCAAGAACTAAAAAACTCAAAGTGTTGATATTTAATTATGAAAATAGATACACTGCTATTTGTGTACTGTCATCAGTATACAAAACCTAAAATTCAAAGAGAAATAAAACCGGTGGATAGATTCTCAAACATAGCTTCCTATCAATTAGCAAATATTTAGCAAAACATTCTGCAAGCATCATGGATATATGACTTAGCAATGCTACCAATTATATTCATTTAGCAAAAAAACAAGAATGCATTTGGCTTAATCGGGTTTCAGATGTCACTTCATGAACAGAACTCAAGTTCAAGGACTACTCATGCTCTTGTTATGAATCGTTATGTATCATAATTTGCAGTCACTAGTACAGAACTTGAACTCTGTTGAAAACAGAGAAGCGTTGCTAAAGCTTTTCACCTTGCACTCAAAGACAAAAGCAAGAATGCCAAATTTCAAATTACATAACAATTAATACTTCAGGAAACAAGGGGTGCAGATTGCTTGGCAAGTCAACACTAATTGGCCGTTGAGTAGCAAAGGAGAAAGCAAAGGTTTCCCAGGCTTCTCGTAATTCAAATAAGATGGAAGGCTTGAACATATTCTTTTTTCTTGTAGAAAATTGGTCCCTGCATATGAATGAAATGTTACCCCTTGCAAGCAGAACTGAGCCATGCTACAAGCTTCACTGATTATCTAAAATTGGTTTTTAGTGTACCTATCAGCATGCTTACAATTGTTCTGCAGTACTGCCCAATTATCAAATCACACTTACCATTTGACTGTTTTGTGTATTGCAAGCACAGGTTGGTTGAATATGATCTGTACACTACCTGTAATGAATAGCTAAAGGAACATATTGTGTGGTTTAATTAGCCATTCATTGGAATGTACAGTCTACATACTGACTAGCACTGAAGTTCAGACTCAGGGCAGAATATTTCAGTCTCCTTCATCCCGAGATGGTAAAATTTTGCCCAAAGTCATTGGACCTTCCCATGGTCCGCTCTCACCCGCTTCAATTCCAATGGCAGGAGTGACAATAAAATTCTGGCCATAATGTTGCTCAATTTCCCAAAGTTCCATAATCACTGCATTAAATACACTGATCACATCCAAACATAGAGTTCCTTGTCAGTCTTTAACCAAAATGTTTGAGTAGCCTTGATTTTTGTTGTTCACTGCCAAAACTGAAAATGCAGCCAAGATAGCACAGACTGGACACTCCAACTATGGGATATGTTTGACTATTAACAACTGGCTATTTGCAAAATACTTAAAAAAGCAGAACATCTCAGGCAAGAATGCACTAGAAATACTTCCTAAGATGTGTTCAATCCTTTTCAATGGTCATTCATTTGCTATTCAAGCAAAAATTGCAAAAAGTAAAACAATTTGCATTTATATAGTGCCTTTAACACAAAAAGCATCCAACTGTAACATACAGAAACAGGAGGAAAACAGATAAAATATAGGAAAAAAACCCACTCAGTGGGAGGGTTAAGCAGGGATGAATGAAGGTTTGATTGAAAAGGTAAGCTTTCAGAAAAAGAAGTGGAAAGGCAAGCATGGCTGCTGAGGATATCAGCAAGGAATTCCTTGCTGGAGTGGATCAAGCCTGATGAAGGCTCAATCAAGAACTGTGGGCTGAAGGAAACATTATTCACAAAAGAGCCAATGCCAGCCTTCTAACTAGCCCATCTTGACACTTTGCAGTCCTTATGGCCATCTCTGTTCTGGGAGCAGTGGCCTGGCACCACCCAGCACGCACCCCTCACAGAACAAAGATCTGTGAGTTCCCACCAGTTGAGCAATTCTCCCTCAGGCATATATGGCGAATTGGGAGATTCCCACGCTCAGTGCACCCGCCTGAAGACTGAAAATCCAGGCCATAGTTGGTTGGGATAAGGTACCAAGATAGATTTTTGGAGGGATAGAAATAGAACTGCAAAACAGAAAGGTAAGGACTTGAGGGCTTTAAAAGCAAAGGGAGATTAGAGATGGGATAGTAAATGGAGATAACAGGCTGCCTGTTCAGTGCAGAACAGAGGACCTGTTATTTGGAATGCAATCTGTTATGGTGGCAGGTGGAAATGCTGAATTAAAAACAAAAAAGCAAACATACTCACAAGCACAAAGAGAAATAAAGGAAAGGACAAAGAGAGAGAAGCTTAAGTACTTTTTTTGTTAAATTGCACATCACTTTGAAAGTTTTTTTTGCATTATATACACATAGTAGTTACAGCAAGAATACTGGTGAGCACACTGGTAGATATATTTAATACATGTGGTTCTTTGTGAAGATTCAATTTCTTTCTCTGGGTCTTTCTGCCACAGAAGTCTAACTTGCTCAAGAAAATACCTAAATTCCAGGATCTCATTAGGTCAAATGGGTGTCAGAGCTACAATGCTTAATTGGACCACCAAAGAAACATCTATTAGTCTCTGAACTAAAAATAACTAGGACTGTGACTTCAGACTAACCTGGTAGACAATCATTTCAACATAGCCAAAGGGAAATGCTGTTAATACTATTCTAAATAATCCATCTTTTACAAAAAAAAGTTTTCAGATTGTAATTTCTAAACTGCCTATTGGACAGAAAAGCGGGGCCTGATACAGCGATCCTTTTCAAAGAGTTGTCTATGGAGTTCATCATAGAAGTTCATCGAGCTATTAAAATAATTCAGAACTGTTGGTAAATGGCATGCAATTGACGCAGGTTAAGACCAAAAGAAGAGTATACCCGGCCACAAGTTCTCAAGTCTGGCTAAATTTCCAAAACTTAGCACTGGGACTGGAGAAGCTGCCAATGTAACAATTTCATCAGAAGTGGGAAAAATGAATAAATCAGGAGATAGTGATCCAATTAATCCACCAGTTGCATAACATAATAGGAACAACAGTCGGCCATTCAGCCCTCGAAGCCACTCCGTTATGCATTGAGATGGTGCTTGATCTTCTACTTCAGCAAAATATTCCAACTTTATCCCAATTTCTCTTGATGTTTTTGATAGAAATCTATCAATCTCAGTCTGAACATACTCATCAACTCTGAGGCAGGGAAATCCAAGGATCCATCACCCAGTGACTTAAAAAGGTCAATCATTAATGGCTTGTCCTTATTCTGAGACTGTGTCCCCTAGTTCTTGATCCCCCAGCCAAGGAAAACACCCTTCCTGCATGTACTCTATTGAGCCTAACCATAAATTGTTAGATTTGTTAAATTGTTAGATTTGTTAAATTGTTAGATTTGTTAAATTGTTAGATTTGTTAAATTGTTAGATTTGTTAAATTGTTAGATTTGTTAAACCATAAACTCTTAAGAATTCATAACTTGAGATAAAATTAGTCAATATTTGAGAAATGCTTGTGTTTATCAAGAGTAGTCACCATGGATTTGCTGAAAATAATTTGCATTTGAAAAATTTAATATAGACTTTTATTTAAGAACTGACTTACTGGGTTGTCTATACAAATCTGAAAGTATTTTATAGTGTCTCAGAATAGAAAAAAACTGATAGAAAACTGGCTGGCTAACAAGAAACAGCAATGTATTTCAAAAGGCTAGTGCCAAGACCCATTTTCTCCCCGTGTTTATAGTTGATTTGCACTTTGTCTTTGTGCAAAACAACCACCAAACTTGGAAGCCATCAGAAAAATAAGGAAAGGTGTATTAAATTTCAGGCTGTTTTGGGGAATGGAAAAATGCATTTTATTGTGAAGAAATCAATTTTTAGAATGAATGATAAGATATACTCAATAGAAAGCTATAGAAGGATGCAGATCAACAGAAAAACATACACAGTGAAATGCATTCCAGACAAATAAAAGTCTATAAAAAGTATTTTGACAGCTAAGAATCAGGGCATCAAGAACAAGAATAAAGATGATGATTTTACAAAATAGTAACAAAAAAATTGAATAGACTGTAGTTATTGAAGTTTTAAATGCCCTAGTCTAGAAAGGACATTACAGCCACATCAAGTGCACAGCACAGATGCAGCAGGCCGCTCCTGAGAAGAAAAACATGGTTAAAAGGAGAAACTGGAGGTATAATTTAAACAAAAATGAGTATGAGGAGATTTAATAGAGGATTTTAAATAAAATGAAGAATTATTTCCTGTGAAGTCATGACAAGGAGTTACCAATTTAAAATTTTCAGGGCGAGGTTAGGGGGAATTTCTCAAAGGTTGCTGAAACACGGAATATTTTGCCATAGTGAGCAATTCATTCAAAGACTGTGTCACTTAAGTAAAAACAAGAGAAATACTTCTTTATTAGAGACAAATTAGGGTTTAAGGATAAATTGAGACCAGGTGATGAGGTTTGGATTGCTCAAATAAAGCAAATAGCACAAATATGATGGATAAATAACTTCTTTCTGTACTTTAAGCTACTCTGAGGTAAATGCAAATTTTTCTGGTGCAGCGGGTGGCAGCCCTGCCTCTGAACCAGAAGTTGTGGGTTCAATTCTCACTTGAGGACTTGATAATCAAGGAAAGTGCATAGTGTGACCAAACACATTGTGAATCAACTTGTAAATTCTTCCAACATAAGCCACCAGCAGGCAGTAGAGAGCCAGAGTGCCATGAGGCCAATCAATGCAAAGATATCGAATTAAGAGGACATGCTTGGGCTTATTGTACTGCAGAATATGTTAATATCCAGACTCATATGTTAAGAACAGCCGTTTAAGTTTAGCTTTCTGAACGTCACCTGCATGTACAGAATTGCAATAACAGGAAAAATCACCTTCTTCATAAAACAAGAAAACACAACATAAACATTCTCTCCACACCAACTCCCAAATAACATTCACGTATTACAAATGAAAGCAATAACCTGCAGTCCTTTGCAGACTTTAATCATGTCTCAATTCAAACAACAGTGAGAAGGCACAGGTTTATACCGTCTCAGTTATTCTGGAGGGAATTGTTCAGTAAGCAAACCATTTCTTTCACCCTATCTTCCAAGGGAAAATGAGCAGGAATTCATAATCTCAAAAAATGAAGAACGTGTGTATTTCAAATTTGCAAGTGTTCATTAATTTAATGCTTGTACAGTTCATAGATAATCATTTGATTAAACAAAAGTCCTAAAAACCATTCTTCAGGGGTTTATGTATAAATTGAAATTGCAAAATCTGTCTTGTTCATCTTTACTGTCGAAATCTACATACAGTTTTCAAAGAGTTAAAGTGTACTTGCACTAAATACTGTAATGTAGACATGGTCTTATCACTGAAACAGTCTCTGGGATGCATGTCTTTATTTGATTTTAAACTAGATCAGACTGAAATGGAAAACGTAATGTAAAAACCCACCGTCATCTCTGAAGAATCTGCAATATATTCATCTTGTCTAGTGACATTTGAAAAGGAGCGCAAAGCTCCTGTTAGACGAGGTAGTTCCATTTAATCCAGACTCACTGATCCATAGGAAGGGTATCAAATTGCTACCAGGATTTGCAAAATCTGTAGGCAGAACAAAAATGGAAAGAACTTGAAACTATTCAACTGAGGTAGTGAGTTTTTCAATAAGAAAAATATAAACTCAGGCAGTTATAGCCAGAATAGTTGAATCACTATGTAATGGAAACATGAAGTAAGGTACACAAAGAGATATGTTAAAAACCAGAACATGAACTAATTCTATTTCTTTTGAAAAGGTGTATGAATGCTTGAGCTGATTAGATGCAAGAATGATACAACCAGAATTAATTTACTAACATAGGACCAAATATTCACGCACTGGAGTTAGTATGTTACACAAGAAAAGATCAAACTCTCATTTTGTTCTTAAAATAATGCATTATCTGTGCCCAATTTTGGAAGCTGAGTACCTTAAAAAAACACCTGCCGCATGTATTCAGAGGACTTGATTTTCCACGTCGTTAAGCTAAGCTACATACATTCTCTATTCTAGATTTTGCAGTATTCTGGCTGCCAAACCTAATCCTGAAGGGACCAAGAGCAAATGACTCATATATAAAAAAGCAATTGTATTGCATTTGAAAACAGAAAACGACTTGTGCTAAAGTACGTTTGAAAATGAAGAATGGCATTCAGGCCTTCTGCAACATACATCAGCCTGCATTACCTCCAATTATGTTCACTCAGTCACGTTGTCTGAACAGTACCTATGACATTAAACATTTTTAATAATTTACATTTATAACAACATTCTTTCATACTGCAAATGCTCTAATGCAGAAAGACACTTGGGGCATTATCAAACTACAAAATCCCAGGCTCAATTTTCAGTCTGCACCAAATCAACTAATTCAGAATGTGACAAGTGGCCTTAATATACCGACAAGTGAGAAAACCAATATCAGCCATGACTCTCAACCTGGATGCTGAAAAATGTACGTATGTGGACATCAGTTGATGCCCTCCATCATCAAATACCATGCAACACTAATGATGGACTTTATGCACTCAGACCCTACTGGAATAGGAACTCAATTCACTTGTTAATGAACTTTTCCATGACTACTTTGCTTTGCCACATCACTGGCATCCACATCCAGGTTCCTAGTCAGGGTGGGAAGGCAAGATGTTCAAAACCTATTAGAGTTCCAAATTTTTCTCAGTTCTGCTAAAGACTCAGTCTTTCCAGACGCTGCCAGTTCTGCACTTGTAAACATTTCTTTTTTTTTCCAGGTATGAATAGAAATGGCCAAGGAGCAGCAGAAACACAGTTCCCTTCGGCCAAGAGACAGTGCACCAAGAAAATCTGGAATTTCAGGAGGGGAGGAATGATGTGACATAACATTTACAGGTGCAAAGCCCCATATTCTGACTTCACTTGCATTCTCCTTCACAAAACACCTCAGGCAATACATCTTGCAGCTTTATTTCCTGTTTGCTGTTCTAATATAGGACATAGAACACTACAGCACAAACAGGCTCTTCGGCCCACAAGTTGCGCCGATCATACCAAACCTACTCAGCCATAGAACTATCCCAATAAATCCCATGTACTCATCCAGAAGTCTTTTAGAAGACCCCAGCAAGTTCGCCTCCACCACCACCAACGGCAGCCAATTCCATTCACTCACCACCCTCTGAGTGAAAAACTTACCCCTAACATCTCCTCTGTACTTGCTGCTCAGCACCTTAAACCTCTGTCCTCTTGTAGCGGCCATTTCAGCCCTGGGAAATAGCCTCTGAGAATCCGCCCTATTTATTTCTCTCAACATTTTATAAGCCTCTACCAGATCGCCTCTCAACCTTCATCTCTCCAGGGAGAAGAGACCTAGCTCCCTCAACCTACTTTCATAAGGCATGCCTCCCAATCCAGGCAACACGCTTGTAAGTCTCCTCTGCACTCTCTCAATGTGATTCAGTTTCAAATTGTGTTTGCTAAAGTTCTTGCAAAGCACCTTGGGACATTTTATTAAGGGTACTATAAAGTGGAGAAGGAAATGTTTGGCATCTTGAAAATGAATGAACCATCGTGGCCAGATAAAATGCACCTCAGGTTGCTAAGGGAAACAACAGAAGACATAGCAAAGGCTCTGACCACTTTCCAATTCTCTCAGGCTACAGACATATCAGCAGAAACCTGCTAACGCTGTTATAGTAAATTTAAAGAGGTGGAAGGGTTAGCTTGAGTAATTGCAGGCCAATCAGTCTTAGTTTGGCAGTGAGCAAATTATTGGAATAAATTCCTAAAGGAGATAGAAATCATAATTTAGAAAGACAGAGATTAATTGAAGACAGAATGGATTTAAGAGAAGATAATGTTTGACTAACTTAATTACAATTTTTGAGGAAGTAACAAGGATGGCTGATAAAGGCAGAAATCTGGTGCAGTCAGCATGAGTTTTAGCAAGGCTTTTGACATGGATCCAGAGAACAGGTTGATCAGTAAATCCAAAGCCCATGGAATCAAGATAAAGTGGCATTTAGGTCATGACTAACAGGATGGTTAAAAGATTATAGTCAACAGGCATTGTGATTGGAAGGCTACCTAGCTCAGTGTTTAATCCCCTACTATGAAATAGCCATGTACTGATGCTGAGGAATGGAGCTCTGGATTACAGGAAAATAACAATGGATTAGTCAAATGGCAGAAGAGTGACACAATGAATTAAATCTAGAGAATTGAGAGGTAACATGTTTGAAAAGGAGTAATGAGACAAAAGAATTTTCCTTCGATAGTTGCATTCTGAAAAGCATAAAGAAAAAGTAGTTTGAAGTGTATTTCTATATATCCTTGAAAACAGCAGGACAGATAAACATGGTGGTCAAGGCACACAGACTACCTTAGATTATTAAGCAGGGAGATTATGTTTGAGTTGTATAAACATCAGTTAAACCTGAGCTAGAGTATTGTGTACAGTTTTGAAAATTACAGAAAGGGCGTGATCACATTATAGGACAGAGAAGAAATTCACAATGGTGTTGCAAGCAGTGAAGAATTTTATGAGGAAAGATCAAATGCACTGAGTTAATTTTTAATCAGAACAGAAGATGCGAGGTGTGAAGGCAACAAATAATGAAGGGCTGGATAGCATGGATAGGAAGGATTTATTTCCATTAGCAGAGCGGTCAATAGCCAGGTATTTGGTGGAAGGTTTAAGGGGAAGCTAACAAATAACTTTTCACTAGAGGGTTGAGGGCTTGGAACACCACCTGAAAGTTGGTAGAGGCAGAACTCTATCACATTCAAAAAAGCACATGGATCTGTTATTGACAGGGCTAAATACCAAGAACTGAAAAGTGAGATGAGAACAGACAACTGTTATCTTCAGCTGGAACAGATACGATAGGCCAAATTAAATTGATTGTGTACCAAGTCTATGTTTCTATAAAGGTTGTTGGTGACAGGTCAAGCCAGCTTAGCAATGGTACTTACTAAAAATTCCAGGATGATGCAACTTCAATGACATGTATTGCCTCAAAACGCAGTGGACACTGGGTCACTAAACATATTCAAGTTTGAATAATATAGATTTTAGATCTATAAGCAAATCAAGAAGAGTGACTGACTTCCAGAAAAAAAAATTAAAGGACACTTTTGCATCAACATAAACGCATGAGAACAAAAAGGACAAGAGCAGGTTTGTGGATGTGGACACGTGCTGATGGCCCCAAAAGCAAATCAAGACATTTTCAGCAGGTGGCAAGGTTAGCATTGTTGCCTGGAACCCAAGTTCAATTCCCATCTGGGTAACTGTGCGAACATTACACATTCTCCCTATGTCTTCCTGGGTTTTCTCCTACAGTCCAAAGATGTTCAGCTTTAGGTAGGTCGGCCATTTTAAATTATTCTTTGTGTCCTAAGATATCAAGGTTGGGGGATTAGCAGGACAAATACATGGTGCTATGGGGATCTTGGGTGAGATGATCTGTCGGAAAGTCAGTGTAGACTTAATAAGCCGAATGACCTCCTTCTGTACAGCAGAGATTCTATGATATGCAAAAAAGTTGGTGCACACATTTACAAACAAAACAATGGCTAAAGTTTACACAGCCGGAACTCTGTCAGAATACAGGCAGAAATATGGAACATTTCCAGAAACTCCAGGACAATTGGGTACTATTGGCTCAAAGATTATGTAGAGCAGGCAGGAAAGTGGAGTTAAGGCAATAATCAGATCAGCCAAGAACATACTGAAAAGCAAAGCAAGCAAAATAGAGCCTCCTGCTCTTATTTTTACATTGAATGATAGCAAAATTCCCCAATAAGAAAGCTAAGTATTTTAACGGGGTATCTAATCCTACAATGTTTCTCTAATCCTTTAATTAGAAACTGACAAGTTTCCTGTGATCAAACAAAGTTGCTACAATTCAAAGCTTTCTGATTCAATAAAATATCCAAAGTCCACATAAATCTCAACTGAACTGAAAATTATTAAATCTCAATCTGGACTGAAAATTATTCAAGGGCTCAAATCAAAGCCACGAACGAAATTTACAACCATCCAAACAGAGATAATTCCCTTTATTGTTTTCATCTGAAGAAAAGAATACATTCAAAACTTGTTTATAAACATCTGGTGCATTTCATTCTCGGTTTACTGTGAAACTCCAGGCTCCTAAATACAATAATATTGTTAAGGTCGTTTGTTCAACAAAGTGAGCCGGTTTCCCCAGGTACTGACAGCTTCTCTTAACAACAGGAATGCTGACAGATAAATACGTCCGTATTTTCGGTTTCGTTTCCAAACACTCGCATTGCGCTGCCTCCCCACATTGGGAATATTCAGCTGCACCACTCCAGGAAGCGTGGGCTACAGCATGCGCACTAGGTGCCGCGGCCGCAAAGGCCGCCGGGATTTGTAGTTCCCTCGCACCGGCAAACTCAGTTTCTATATAGGCCATGCACACAACTAAACACTTTGCTCTGACTGATCTCCCCGAGATAACTCTCCCCCTCTACCAGAAGCAGGCCACCCAGCGCGTCAGGCATTTCTATTCTGCTTTTCTTTAAAGTACTAATCCATTGTGACCCATTCAAAGTAAGGTACACCTACCCGCTATCAACTCCTCCAACGCTCTCTGACACACACACACACACCGGCTGAGAGGCCGACTGCTCTAGCAGCCACTGCCGTCACTGCGCGCGTGCCTGAGGGGGCGGGGCCGGACCCTGCGGGAAGGCGGCCGCGGCTGGCGCACGGTGACCGCGCGTGCCCTTTTGCGTGACGCTTTCGTCGCGGGACGTGTCGTCGGCCCGCGTGACGTCGAAAGGGTACCGCGGGCCCCGTTGGCCGGAGCGTGCGCGGGGTGGACCTTGCTGAGGGAGGATTGCCGTTGCGACGGTTGTTGGTCGCCGTCGGGGCTCTGAGCGCCCGGGGAGGGCTAACGGTCACCCTGACAGCGAGGTACTGCCAGGCTGGTAACTGAAATGAAGATGCTGGAAAAACTCGGCAGGTCTGGCAGCACGTGTGGAAATGATGTAGAGATGCCGGCGTTGGACTGGGGTAAACTCAGTTAAGAGATCTGGCAACACCAATTTTGAATCCAACCGATTTATTTGATAGTAAATCTGCTAGCTTTTGGCATTTGTGCCTTTGTCAGGGGAATGAGATGTTCTGGTCACCAAAAGCGCACATATCAGCACAGACAGTTTACAGATTGCTGATTAGAATGCGAATCCTTACACCTAACCTGCTGTCTGGAGACAATACACATCTCTCTAACCTCAGTGCTCAGTGTTCCTTGCACTCACACTGTTAGCCACTTTAAGACTTGAATAGCAGGTTAGGTGTAAGGATTCGCATTCTAATCAGCAATCTGTAAACTGTCTGTGCTGATATGTGTGCTTCTGGAGACCAGAACACCTCATTCGCCTGACGAAGGCACAAACGCCAAAAGCTAGCAGATTTACTATCAGATAAATCAGTTGGATTTGAAATTGCCAGATCTCTTACTGAGCATGTGTGGAACACAGTAAGAAGTATCATAACACCAGATTTAAGTCCAACTAGTTTATTTGATAGTAATCCCACAAGCTTTCGGAAACGCTATTCCTTCGTCAGGTGTGTGGAAGGTCCTGATCGGAGAAGGGCATGTAAAGGCACACACAGTTTACAGAATACTGATTAGAGTGCAAGTCTTGCAAGCACCTGTGGAAATCATGATATGGAGATAGCGGCGTTGGACTGGGGTAAACACAGTAAGAAGTCTCACAACATCAGGTTAAAGTCCGACCGGTTTATTTGGTAGCAAAAGCGCTTGACTCACCTGACGAAGAGGCAGCAAGCACTCCGAAAGTTAATGTTTTTTACTACCCAAATAAATCTCTCGGATTTTAACCTGGTGTTGTGAAACTTCTTACAGCATCTGTGGAGACAGAACCAAAGTTTTAATGTTTCAGGAGTCGTACTGTGTGGCTGTCCTGATTTGAATTGATTCATTACTGTCACGTGGACTGGGATATAGTGAAAAGTATTGTTTCTTGCACTGTGCAAACAAAAACATACTATTCATAGAGAAGAAAGGAAAAGATGCAGAATGTATTATTATGATCATAGCCAGGGTTAAAGAAAGATCAGTTTAATCTATGGTGTGGAGATACCGGCATTGGACTAGGGTGGGCACAATAAGAAGTCTGTGGTTAAAGTCCAAAGGTTTACTTGGAATCACAAGTTTTCGGAGTGTTGATCCTTCGTCAGGAGAGTAGAGAGGTGGGTTTCATAAATATGGCATATATATAGACAAAGACACAATTGAAAAATAATGGTCGTAATGTGAGTCTTAACAAATAAACAAGTCTTTATAGGTATAGACAGTGCAAGTGGAGGCAGAAATAATCACAAGTTCAAGAGGTGTGAATTGTCTCAAGCCTGGCCAGTTAATAGGATTTTGCAAACCAAGACTAAATGGTGGGAGTTACATGCAGTGTGACATGAAACCAAGATCCCAGTTGAGACCGTCCTCATGCGTGCAAAACTTGGCTATCGGTTTCTGCTCCGCAACTCTGCGTTGTGTTTCTCGGCTTCGATAAAGTACTGGCTGACAATTTGCTGGTCGTGTCCCATGTTTGCTTTCTGAGGAAGTCGTTGCAGCTTTTTACTGTGGCATGTCGGAACTGTCAATCAATGAGTCAAGCATCATATCTCATTCCTACAAGGACGTCAAGGATGTTTGTTGCGTTCCTCCTTGCCTGAGCAGAACTTGTACATAAGGAGGGCTTGGCTGTAGGAATGACTTCTTTAACGTATTTAATGTCAAAGCTGGAAAAGTGGAGCATTATGAGATTATTCATGGATTTGTGGTAGACTGAAGTGCCAAGGTGACCTTTCTTGATGGAGATGTGTGTGTCCAAAAATGCAATCGATTCTAGAGAATAGTCCTTGGTGTCTCTGATGGTGTGATGGAACACATTGACATCACCATGCAGCCATTTCAGTGATTCTTTGCCGTGTCCAAAGGAAGAAAATGTCACTGTATAGCGTCAGTTGAAGGTTCTGTGCAGTGAAGAGGTCTTGTTCAAACTTGTGCATGAACATATTGGCATATCAAAGTGCGAATTTGGTCCCCATGGTAGTTCCATGTGTTAGAATGAAGAACTAGTTGTTGAAGGTGAAGGCATTGTGGTTTAATAGTTAATATATGGGCGATCCATTCAAAAGTTTGATGGCAGTAGAGAAGAAGCTGTTCTTGAGTTGGTTGGTATATGATCTCAAACTTTTGTATCTCTTTCCTGGTGGAAGAACACAGAAGAGAGTATGCCCGGGATGTGTAAGATCCTTGATTATGCTATGTATGGCCAATGATGATGATTCAATGTCAGGACTACTCAGCTGCAGATTTCATTATACCATACTTGGATGCAAACTGGATTTCAGAGTTTAGGTGAGAGTGGTTGTGGCCACAGGAGTGATGTTGACTGACTGTGGCAAAATGACACATAATCAAACTAAAATCGATTGGAATCGTGTCAAGATGCTGCACCTGTTAGAATCCATTCCATTGAACTACAGTGCAGAAGGGGGCAATTCAGCCCATCGGTTACAAGTGGTGTACCTCAGGGATCTGTTTTGGGGCCTCTGCTGTTTGCAATTTTTATAAATGATCTGGATGAAGGTATTGAAGGATGGATTAGTAAATTTACGGATGACACCAAAGTCGCAGGAGTGATAGATAGTGAAGAGGGGTGTTATAGTTTGCAGAGAGACTTGGACAAGTTGCAGAGCTGGGCAGAGAGGTGGAAAATAGTGTTTAATGCGGAAAAGTGTGAGGTAATTCAATTTGGCAGGAATAACAAATGTGTAGAGTATAGGGCTAATGGTAGGACTCTTAATAGTGTTGACGAATGGAGGGATCTAGGTGTATATGTGCATAGATCCCTGAAAGTTGGCAATCAAGTCGATAAGGTTGTTAAGAAGCCATACGGAGTCTAGGCTTTTATTGGTAGGGGGATTGAATTTCAGAGCCGCAACGTCATGTTGCAACTGTACAAAACTCTGGTGCGGCCGCACTTGGAGTATTGTGTACAGTTCTCATCGCCACATTATAAGAAAGATGTGAAGGCATTGGAGAGGGTAGAGAGGAGGTTTACCAGGATGTTGCCTGGTATGGAGGGAAGGTCTTATCTGGAGAGGCTAAGGGATTTGAGGTTGTTTTCATTAGAAAGAAGGCGGCAAAGAGGAGACCTTATTGAAACATACAAGATGTTCAGAGATTTAGATAGGGTGGACAGTGATAGCCTTTTTCCTAGGATGGAGAAAGCTAGCACAAACATAGAACATAGAAGATTACAGCACAGAACAGGCCTTCGGCCTTCGATGTTGCGCCGACCAATATAAAAAGCAATGCCCCTCCAAACTAAACCATTCCCTTCTCCTCCATATACTTATCAATTAACCTCTTAAACGTCACCAAACTTGGCGCATCTACAACAGCTGCAGGCAGGGCATTCCACTCCCTAATCACTCTTTGAGTAAAGAACCTACCTCTGATATCCGTCCTATAACTCATACCCCCTAATTTAAAGCTGTGTCCCCTCGTGCTAGCTTTCTCCATCCTAGGAAAAAGGGCTATCACTGTCCACCCTATCTAAACCTCTAATCATCTTATATGCTTCAATAAGATCCCCTCTTAGCCGCCTCCTTTCTAACGAAAAAAACCTCAAATCCTTCAACCTCTCTTCATAGGACCTGCCCTCCATACCAGGCAACATCCTGGTAAACCTCCTCTGTACCCCTCCAATGCCTCCACATCTTTCTTATAATGTGGGGACCAGAACTGCACACAATACTCCAAGTGCGGCCGCACTAGAGTGTTGTACAGTTGCAACATGACGTTGCGGCTCCGAAATTCAATCCCCCTACCAATAAAAGCAAAGACTCCATATGCCTTCTTAACAACCTTCTCGACTTGACTGCCTACTTTCAGGGATCTATGCACATACACACCAAGATCCCTCTGTTCATCTAGACTACTAAGAATCCTACCATTTGCCCTATACTCTACACATTTATTATTTCTGCAATAGTGCATTACCTCACACTTTTCCACATTAAACTCCATTTGCCACCTCTCGGCCCAGCTCTGCAACTTGTCTAAGTCCCTCTGCAAACTATAACACCCCTCTTCACTATTACCACTCCACCGACTTGTGTCATCTGCAAATTTACTAATCCATCCTTCAATACCCTCATCCAGATCATTTATAAAAATTACAAACAGCAGGGGCCCCAAAACAGAACCCTGAGGTACACCACTTGTCACCGAACTCCAAGATGAATATCTCCCATCAACCACAACCCTCTGTCTTCTATCTGCTAGCCAATTCCTAACCCAATTAGCTAAATCACCCTCTATCCCATACATCTGCATTTTCTGCAGAAGTCTTACATGGGCCACCTTATCAAACGCCTTACTAAAGTCCATATATACCACATCAACCGCCTTACCCCCATCCACCTCCTTAGTCACTTTTTCAAAAAACTCAATGAGGTTAGTAAGGCACGACCTACCCTCACAAAACCATGCTGACTATCTCCAATCAATTCATTACTCTCTAAATAACTATAAATCCTATCCCTAATTATTCTCTCCAACACTTTGCCCACCACAGAAGTAAGACTCACTGGCCTATAATTCCCTGGAAGGTCTCTCTTCCCCTTCTTGAACAACGGGACAACATTCGCTATCCTCCAGTCCTCTGGAACCACACCCGTAACCAACGACGACCTGAAGATCAGAGCCAGAGGCTCTGCAATCTCCTCTCTTGCCTCCCAGAGAATCCTAGGGTAAATACCATCCGGCCCAGGGGACTTATCCAACTTCAAACCCTCGAGAATATCTAGCACATCCTCCCTATCTACTTCGATACCTTCCAGTTTGCTACCCTGTACCTCAGTGTTCTCCATAACTACATTTACATCACCCTGCGTGAATACCGAAGAGAAATATTTATTCAGTACATCTCCAATCTCTTCAGGCTCCACGCATAACTTCCCACTGCTGTCTATGACTGGCCCTAATCTTGCCCTAACCAATCTTCTATTCTTAACATATCTAAAGAAAGCTTTAGGATTCTCCTTAATCCTATCAGCCAAAGTCTTCTCGTGAAGGAGGGGACTCTCGTGAAGCACGAGGGGACATAACTTTAAATTAAGGGGTGGTAGTTATAGGACGGATATCAGAGGTAGGTTCTTTACCCAGAGGGTGGTAAGGGTATGGAATGCCCTGCCTGCTGCAGTTGTAGATGCACCAAGTTTGGGGACATTTAAGAAGTCAGTGGATATGTTTATGGATGAAAAGGGAATGGTTTAGGTTAGAAGGTCATTGCTTTTTCATAATTGGTTGGCTCAACATCGAGGGCCGAAAGGCCTGTTTTGCGCTGTAAAGTTCTATGTTCTATGTTCTAAATTTGCATCAACTATCAGAGACAGCATCTTACTAAAGCCCATATGTCCCACCTGCCCTATTTCAAAACCCCATGTGTTTGCCATCACTGATCTATCTAACCCGCACATCTTTGAAATTTTGGGGGGCACCACAACATTTAGAAGAAGCTCATGCAGACACAGGGAGAACATGAAAATTTCATTCACCCAATGGAGTTCCCTGGTGCTGTGAGGTAACAGTGCTAACTACTGTGCCACTCCAGTGTAGACTTCTGGCTCACTTTATGTGAGCCTAGATCATCCATGTACACACCTAAGGTTTGTATTAAGATTTGCAGTATAACAAGATTCTGCCAGGTGTGACTAAGACTTCAGAAATAATAGCAATCAACAGCTAGATTAATTGAAAAGATGCAGTGGTCATACACTTACAGAATACAAGGGAAACACTTTGAGTCGATGTATAGTTGAGGATCAGTGACCAATCTTAGTCTTGTTCAACCTTGTTTATCCAATCTTTGATTTTCAGTTCCCAGATCCATCTCAGTCCCACAACATGGCTCAGTGTCTTTAGCTTAACTATGTTTAACTGATACAAAACAGAAAATACTGGCTGCACTCAGCAAATCTGGCACCATCTGTGAAGAGAGAAACTAGAGTGTAATACCCTTCAGAGGTCAGTGTTACTTGACCCAGATTTCCTTAGAAATTCTATTCCACTCCCAAAGTTCTTCAGGTACAAAGTCAGAATCAGGAATGTCAGTGGACTTGACACTCCCAAATTTCTCTGTAGATGAGGCCTTCTGATTTGGCAGGTAATTATGATCTCAATCAGGGAGCTCATACTCCAAGAGGCCAATCACAAAGGCGTCATTGAAGTCATTACATGGAATTAATGTTTTAAGTCCATACAACTGCTTCAGAATTCTGTTTCTCACCACAGATGCTGCCAAGATCTGAGTTTATCCATGATTTTCTGTTTCTATGTCAAATTTTCAGCAGTATTTTTGCCTTTATTTTTATATTTACCTTGAATGCTCTTTCCTCCAGTCAGAAAGTGGACTATTCACTGGTGATTGAAAAATATTCAACCCCATTCACAAATTTCTCAGATATTGTAGCACTTTATATTTACATGTAGTATGGTCTAGAGAAGATCTGTTTTGGCTGATAAATGACAAGTTTGCAGTATATAAAATTTGATTTTGATTTGATTTATTATTGTCACATGTATTAGCATACAGTGGAAAGTATTGTTTCTTGCACGCTGTACAGACAAATCATTCTGTTCATAGACCAGGAAACAAAAGAGTGCAGAATGTAACATTAACAGTCATAGCTAAGTTATAGAGAAAGATCAATTTAATGCAAGGTAAGTCTGTTCAAAAGTCTGACAACAGCAGGGAAGAAGCTGTTCTTGAGTCCATTGATACGTAACCTTAGATTTTTGTATCTTTTTCTTGACGAAAGAAGGTGGAAGAGAGAATGTCCAGGGTGCATAGGGTCGTTAATTACGCTAGCTGTTTTCACGAGGCTATGGGAAGTGTAGACTCAATGGGTGGGAGCTGGTTTGCTCGATGGATTGGGCTACATTCACAGCGTTTTGTAGTTTCTTGCAGTTTTGGGCAGAGCAGGAGCCATACCAAGCTGTGATACAACGAGAAAGAATGCTTTCCATGGTGCATCTATAAAAGTTGGTGAGAATTGTAGCTGACATGGCAAATTTCCTTAGTCTTCCGAGAAAGTAGTGGTGTTAGTGGGCTTTTTTGACTATATTGTTGGCATGGTGGGGCTGTAGGGGTCGAGGAGGGATTGTTGATGATCTGGAGACCTAAAAACTTGAAGCTCTCGATCCTTTCTACTTCGTTTTTACTTCGAAAAATGCTGGGCAATGACCATCTTCAACAAGAAAGAGCTGAATCACTTCCTTTTAGCTTTAATAATAATGAATTCACCATTAACATCTTTATTGGTTACCATTGACCAAAATTTCAATTGAATCAGTCAAGTAAGTACATAGTCAATAAATCAGTTCAGAATCTAAGTATTCTGTGGTAAGTGGTCCAGTTCCTGACTCTTAAGACTGTCTTCCTCACTTACACGGCCTATGTATACAGCAGACAATGGAGAATACGCCACAGCGTGCATTGCTGCAAATTGTTGAAATTTCTTCAGCGTATCACTCCCAAACTTCTGAAGGGCACGAACTGGGAGGATAAGACCAACAGAGGTATTAGAATATTACCACTAAGTCGCACAACAACTTGACTTTGGCGTATTTAGCTTTGTTTCTTTGTTCTAGACAATGTTCATAATTCCAGAACTCCCCATTTTACGATGCTGTGGAAGCACACTCATTGTATGGATTTGAGCAGTTCAAAAAGGCAGAACATATCACTTTTCCATGGGAAACATAGGTGGACAATAAATGCCAGCAATGCCCAAATCCTAGAAGTGATTTTTAAAAATAACATCTTGTCTGAATTATATTTGGCTTTAATTCAGAAAACTAGTCTCACAGGAGGTATGTTGAGATGAGTCAGACTAACATAAGAAAAAATAATTTTGGTTTCAGTTTACTGGGTTAGTCTAGCTGAGGTATAGACAATGATCCATTAAAATTTACACTTTTTAGAGAAACAATCAGCCGTGCAGAAAATCATTTCCTGTTTTTGTTTGGGACAATAAATCACAAACCTTTTATGGTATCCAGCTCCTTGCAAATTTAAACATTATTTCTACTAAGTAATTGTAGCAGCTGAAGATAATTGTATAGATTCAAGAAAAAGTGGTTTGCAAAAATGAAGGGGAATATTTCTATTGTTACCACCTCTCTAGCTGATGACTCAATCATGCATTGAAAGATGAATTTCATGGTTGGACATCCCTGAAACAGTGGCTGAATGGTATTATGTGAAGCTGCCACAAAGATTAGCTCCATTCATTTTTTTAAACTGCTAGTTTAGTTAGCTGTAACTGATAATGTTTTTGATGGATCTGTCCTTGCAGCATGAATCTTTTCCAACCTTACGCCATCACAGGCACCGACCTAAGTATTGAATGTTTCCAACATTACAACAGTGACTACATTTCAAAAGTACCACATTTGCTGGAAAGCACTGGAACATCCTGAGGTCATAAAACTTGCTTTATAGTTACAAGTCTTACTTATATAAGGATTGCTAAGTTAGCCCTAAACAATGCATAGGGAATGTTGAATAAAGAAGCTTTTTAAAAAAATGAACTCGTTTTGCATAGCCTGCATCATTTGTTCAATATTTTTCATCCTTCAAGGGTAGTATTTCCTCCAAGTCCTTCTGTCCTTGTAAGGATGCCACAGCAATATTTTGTTAGTTACTATGGTAGTTGGGTCTAGTACTTGCAGGCTGAACATGGGACTGAGTACAATGTTATTCACACAGTGATAAAGAGGAAGACACATGCAGATCCAGGGTCAGCCTAAAGATAGACAGAGAAATGAAAAGACATTGGATGGAGTCAGCTCTGTACCTGTATCCTCCACTGTAGTTAGGAGTTGTTGATGAAGACTTTCTGTTAAAATACTCAAGATTACAAAGCCTACTTCATGATGTCTAAAGTAGGATTTTTGGGGTATTTGGGACTGTAATTAATTTACACATGACACAGGTTTTATATTCCAGAAGGCCAATTGAAGTTTATTTATTAGTATCACTAGTAGGTTTACATTAACACTGCAAAGAAGTTATTGTGAAAATCCCCTAGTCGCCACACTCCGGTGTTTGTTCGGGTGCACTGAGGGAGAATTTAGTGTGGCCAATGATGCATCTAACCAGCACATATTTCAGCACGTGGAAGGCAATCAGAGTATGCGGAGGAAACCCACATAGACCCAGGGAGAATGTGCACACTCCACAGGCAGTGACCCAAGCCGGAAATCATACCTGGTGCTGTAAGGCAGTAGGCACCACTGTGTCACCATGTTGCCCATAGGAAGGAAAGAACTGGGGCACATTTTTGCATGCTTTTATAAACTGTTAATTACAGAGTTACACATTGCAAGTATGCATTCTCTCAGCTAATAACCACATTTTCAGTTTATATAGAACAGTACAGTACAGGCCCTTCGGCCCTCGATGTTCTGCCGAGCTATGTCCACATCAGGCTATCCCACTCCCTGTCATTCCAGCGTGCTCCATTTGCCTATCCAAAAACCGCTTGAAAGTTCCGAAAGCGTATGACTCCACTATCACAGCAGGCAGTGCATTTCATACCCCAACCACTCTGAGTAAAGAACCTACCTCGGACATCCCTCCTATATCTCCCACCCTGAACCTTATAGTTATACCTCCAAGTAACAGCTACATCCACCTGAGTTTGTATTCATTTACAGGGGCACACATGTATCCTCTACTAATGCCCATTATCTGCATGCAATTAAACACAACCAATATGCAAGTAACAACAAGAAAGGAGGCACTATGTAAGTTCATATCTCTTCATATATTTCTTCATTCTTCTATCCATTCATTCCAAAAATAGGAAAAGAAAGGAAAAATCTGCCATATGAATGTTTCAAAAGCAATAGGTGCTTTTATTTTTTACAATTAAGTGTTCCATTCAATAAACATATCTTTTTTAATTGCTGACTGATCTGTCTACTTCCAGCATTTCCTGGTTATTTCAAAACTTTTTTTTCAATCAAAATAATCAAGAAATGCAGTGTGTATGTTGTTGCACGACATTAGTTGGAGTAAAAACAAGAAAGACTGAAAATATCCAACAGAGAGAAAATATATCTCTTTTTGAGAAGCAGAGTTAACCACTGGATTTTACAGGATGAAAAATCCTGTTCCTCCCCCCCACCCCAAATGCCCATCTGCCCGTTCCCCTACAGCCAGCTAAAACCTGGTGTGGGGGAGCCATACACAATTTGTCAAATCCAGACCCAATTTCAGATCAATGATTTTTCCTCCAAAAAGGCCCCCTTCGAGTCTTAACCATTTCAATTATAACTTCCCTTATTCTTTTAAACTCTATAGAGTGCAAGGCTTTCTACTCAATCTCTCCTTATAGGACAACTCTTTCATCCTGGAAATCAATCAAGTCAACCTTCATTGACAGATTTATAAATATAATGGCACAAAGGCATATGGGATAGTGTGGAAAAAAGACATCAAAGTTGATGAGCAGCCATGACCATATTGAATGATGGAGCAGGCTCAACAGGTTGAATGACCTACTGTACTGTTCATTCCAAGGTCCCTCACTTTCTCTTCACCTGTCAGTATTCTCCCATTTGTTGTTTGTCCCTTTGCTTTATGTGAGCTCTCCAAATGGAGTGAATTCCATTTGCCACTTTTCTTCCCACCTGACCAGTTCATTAATATCATTGAAAACAATATCATGTTGATTTTAGTTCCCCACTATGAATTGAAAACCAATCTGTTTTTGTCTTCTGTTTACTTTCCCACCCTGCTTCACACCATTAGTCAATTTGGATACCTTGCATTTGATGCCTTCTTAGAATTGATATTGATGATAAATTGCTAAATCTCCAGCACTGACTCTTGCAATATTCCATTGGTGGCATCATGTCAACCTGAAAATTGCCCATTTAGAACATAGAACATTACAGCGCAGTACAGGCTCTTCAGCCCTTGATGTTGCGCTGACCAGTGGAACAATCTAATGACCTTCTAACCTAAACTATTCCAATGTTATCCATATGCCTATCCACTGACCATTTGAACGCCCTTAAAGTTGGCGAGTCCACAACTGCTACAGGCAAGTTCCACGCCCTTACTACCCTTTGAGTAAAGAACTTACTTCTGACATCCGTCCTATAACTACTACCCCTTAATTTAAAGCTATGTCCCCTCGTGTTAGCCATCACCATATGAGGAAAAAGGCTCTACTGTCCACTCTATCTAAATCTCTGATCATCTTGTATGCTTCAATTAGGTCACCTCTTAACTTCTCTCTAATGAAAATAACCTCAAGTCCCTCAGCCTTTCCTCATAAGACCTTCCCGCTATACCAGACAACATCCTAGTAAACTCCCACTGCGCTCTTTTCAATGCCCCCACATCTTTCTTATGCTGCGGCGACCAGAACTACGCAGTACTCCAAGTGCGGCCAAACCAGAGTTTTGTACAGTTGCAACGTGACCTCATGGCTCCGAAATTCAATGCTTCTAAAAATAAAAGCTAACACACCATACACCTTCTTAACAACCTTATCAAACTGAGTGCCAACTTTTAGGGAGCTATCATATGTACGCTGAGTTCTCTCTGCTCGTCAACACTACTAAGAGTCCTTCCATTAGCCCTATATTCTGTACTCCTGCTATTCTTACCAAAGTGAATCACCTCACATTTTTCTGTATTGAACTCCATTTGCCACCTCTTGGCCCAGCTCTGCAGCTTATCAATGCCCCTCTGCAAACTGTAACATCCATCCTTATTGTCTACAGCTCCTCCGACTTTTGTGTTATAAGCAAATTTACTAACCCATTCTTCTACATCCTCATCTAGGTCATTTATTTTTTGTTTTTGCTCTGAAGGAGAATCATACAGACTCAAAATGTTAACCCTACTTTGTCTCTCCACAGATGCTGCCAGACCTATTGAGTTTTTCCTGCATTTTCTGTTTTTGTTTCTGAATCCAGCATCTGCAGTATTTTGCTTTTATATTTTTGCCTTCTGTTTTCTGTCTTTCAACCAATTCTCTTTCCATTTGTACACCTGGTGTAAACATGCCTGTTGGAACATCTTAGCAAATATTTTTTGAAAATCCAAATAACCCTATATTCACTGGTTCCGATTAGTTTCATCTTTAAATTTACGGGTTGGCAAACACTAACATAAAACCAAGCTGACTCCAAGTAATCATAATTTTCTAAACATTCTGTTGCTATTTCCTCAATAATGGATTTCAGTATTTTCCTCAGTGACTGATGTCAGATTAACTGTGGTTCCCCATTTTTTCTCCCTCCTTTTTTTGAATAGTTGGGTTATATTTATTAACATCCAATCAATAGCACCATTATAGAGTCTTGGGAATTTTGGAAGATCACTATATATGCAACCATTATTTCTGCAGCCACTTCTTTTTAGAATTTTAGGATGTAGATTGTCAGGTCAGAGAAGTTTGGCAGCTTTTGGTGCAAGGGCAGCATAGTGGTGCAGTGGTTAGACAGCTGCCTCATAGCTTCAGGAACCCAATCTGGGTAACTGGATATGTGGAGTTAATCTGCGTGGGTTTCCTCTGGGTGCTCTGATTTCCACCCACATCAGTCTTGGGTGACTGGCTATGTGGAGTTCCTCTGCGTGGGTTTCCTCTGGGTGTTCTGGTTTTCGCCCACAAAGATATGCGAGTTAAGTGAATTGGCCATGCTAAATTGCCCATTAGTTTCCAGGATAGTGTAGATTAGGTGGATTAGCCAGACAGATATGTGGGGTTACAGGATAGCGCAGGATGGGGAGCTCAGTTTTGAGCTCCACTGAGATCTTTTGGAGAGCTGTTGCAGATTCAATGGGTTGAATGACCTCCTTCTGCACTGTTGAGATTCTGTGGTGGTATGATGTGAAGAAAAGGGAATTAATCCTTTTCACTTTGCTGTTCATTGCAAACTTACTTTGCTGTTGTTTTCCAGAAACTCAGCACTTTGCTTCAGCTTCCTGAGCTGACTGTTGATATTTTCAGTGAAAACTGGGAGACAAAATATTGGTCAGTATGTGAAAGCATTATGCAAAAAAGGTGACTGGAAAACCTTTTCAGTACGTGCCAAATGTCCATATCGGTTTGTAATTGCCAATCTGAGATAATAAATATTGTAATTGCAATGGTATGCTATGCTTTTTAAAAAATATTTTTGAAAAATTCAGAAAAAGAAGAATCACTTCTCAAACGTTAAATACACAACATATGCTATTTCTCTGCAATGTGTGGTTTGATTGTTGTGCTGTGGTTCTGTGGTTCTGTCTGATCTGATCTAATTAAAGTTAAACATTTTGCAAATCTGGAACTGTACCATTGCTTGTAATTTCCTTAAGAATATTCGTTTGGTAACTTTCAGAAGTATCTGACAGAAGTTTTCTTGATTTATTACAATTGATTATATTAATTGAGCATGTGAAGATTGAAATGACATTGATAAATGCCTGAGCTTTCGTCTTATAGTTTATGATGTCGTTTGAACCACTCAAAGCATTACTTCCTTGTTGCAAACACAATTCGGCCTGTGTATTGCACTATGTTTAATTATCTGTTAAAAGTGTCATAAATTACATTTTCCAAACATCAGTTTTAAGGTGTTGACTTTGGCTTATTGGTTGCATTTTTACCTCTGAATCACAAGCATGTGGGTTCAACTCCACTCCATGACATCAGCAATAATGGGAAAAAGGCCTTTGTGTAAAATCTTTCAGCCAATGTACACCAAGAGGCTAGTAATCTGGTAAAACCCTCAGATTGTGTGCAACATGATCAGTTTGTAATGAAATTTAAACTTCAGTAATGAAAATATTCAAATATATGTAATGTTCTCAAACTGAGTTCAGCGTGCATTTTGATCTCAAGAGAAAATGTAAATATCATCAAACTTTATTGTTATAATAACTGAAAATATTTTATAATGTGTTTTCAAATTTTATATGAATAAATTGTATTTTTGGGAAAAAAATCTAGCTTGGCATTCATTGTATGACGGAGGTAGTGCTGCAATGTCAAAGGTTCTGTCTTTCAGATATTAAACTGAGGCCCTACCTAACCTCTTCAGTAGATGTAAAAATATCCCACAACATCATGTGAGCAAGAACAGGGGAGGGTTCCCTTGCCCTGATGAACATTTATTCCTAAAACACACAATCTGGACTTTTATTTCATTTTGGAGCCGCGCTGTGCGTAACTTGGTTTCCTTATAACAGTGATGATCCATCAAAACTATTTAAATGAATGTGAAGTACATTTTAGATACCCACAAAAAGTATCGTGGAAATGCAAGCTGAAGTCTTTTTCTGTTAGAGGTAATAAAATTAGTTGGAATGTAAGTTTAAAATTTTAGTTAAAACTACGTAAACATGTAACTATGACAGTCTCACAATAAAATCAATCTGATATCCCATGCACTTGCCTACATTGTAATTGAAATTAATTCTCACAGCTAATATATGGGAAATAAAACAAAAAAATATGTGATTTAGGGGAAGAATATGTCATTGACAAATGGTATTACTTCAATTCCTATTATATTATACATACATATTTATATTTATAGATTGTTCAGTCTTCTTAGCAAACAGTCAATGAAATGAGATAGTTTTCAAAATATTTTGCTTTGTGTTAAGTTTTGACCCAAGTTGAGTTTATTGTAAAACAGCTATTTTTACAAATGGTTTGTTACATTTAGTATGCAGAAATTTGGGAAAAAAAAACTAGTTCTTTCAAAATTGTGATTTTTCAATGATCCTATTAAAAAATCATTACAATCATCCATCTACCAGCATTGAAGCATTGGAAAGATATATGATTCCAGGTCTGCAATGTGGTCAGAGCAAAGCAAGGAAAGACCTTTCCTACAATGCTTACGAGATGTTCAATAATTGCTGCAGCTACTGCAATTCCTCTGTGTTTGTCCAAGGTGACTACTTCTGCATCACTCATGTCTTTTGGCATCAATCTTTCCTTCCAGCAGAGACAGAAAGGTTCATGGAGATGCTGCAAGAGGGATGTGTGAAGAAATTAGTGACTGGGTTGTACCACTGGCAAGATAGAGCTGCATAGTAGCACAGTGGTTAGCACTGCTGCTTCAGAGCTCCAAAGACCTGGGTTCAATTGCCAGCTTGAATCACTGTCTGAGTGGTGTTTGCACATTCTCCTCATGTCTGTGTGGTTTCCTCCAGATATTCCGGTTTCCTCACATAGTCGAAAGATATGCGGGTTAGATTAATTGGCTTTGCTAAAAAAAAGACCTCTTTTAGTCCTGAGATGTGTAGGTTAGAGGGATTAGTGGGATATAGGAATTGGGCCCAGATGGGATTGTGGTCAGTGCAGATGGGCCAAATGGCCTCTTTCTGCACTGTATGGTATCCATGATTCTATGGACAAGTTGGGCCGAAGGGCCTATTTCCATGCTGTAAACCTCTGTGAATCTTTGACACTGAGAACTTTGTCAGTGACAATATACTCCTTTGCATCCTCTTGCTTTCTTGGATTCAGCAGCAGATTGCTTACGGTAGCAGACCTTCAACTAGTATTGATTTGGATGAATTCTTGATAGCTCTGAGAGCACATCGATTTTGTTTGCAAAGGACCTGCTTGTAGTTCTTTAGGAATCTCCTCTTGGTTGCAGTAACTGACTTCATTTTAGTTAATTATCCTCAAACCAGTCAGTGTTCCCT
The DNA here is from genome assembly GCA_024679065.1 of Sphyrna mokarran. Classification (NCBI taxonomy): domain Eukaryota; kingdom Metazoa; phylum Chordata; class Chondrichthyes; order Carcharhiniformes; family Carcharhinidae; genus Sphyrna; species Sphyrna mokarran. Next base: position 35,067,975 of record JAGIQG010000005.1, on the reverse strand, counting down.
TTCTTTTCCCACCTGCAGTGAGTGCAGAGTTGTAGCTGATTTCTAAACCAAATGCTGGCTTTGGATGCTGCTGTCTGCAAAAAACTGATTGAGAATGTCGTGGAACTCTAGGTCTTTTGTGAGTCAGTAATAACCTGTTTCCTTGGAGTGGTATCGATTCCTTGGCTGCAATCTGATCTTGCTACACACCAGTGTCACAGTCAATTCTCTGATGGCTACAAGCAATGAATGCACTGTTGAGGATGGTACATCTGTATGAGATGTTACTGGTATCAGCGATGTGATCTTGGATGTCTCCAGAACATCTTGTGGTCCAGCTTAGTTTGGATGTAACTGTTCATTGTTTGTCATACAGTGTAACAACACAGTTCTAGTAACCTCTGTCGATATTTGTTCATCTTATCAATTACCTGGTGTTCTAGACAAGCTGTGTGATTCGTACCCTGTGTTGAGGTCTCCTGGAACATACAGTTTCTTAATGCTAGAAATTCTGTTGATGACAACTTCAAGTGTCTCATAGAATTAATCCTTAGCAGCTGGGATGGAAGTGAGTGTTGAATGTAAGAAGTCTCTGTAAGCCTCCTGTGGGACGTTCAATCATCTTAAGTGGACTGTTTTCTATTGAAAATCCCACTCATGTGTTGCCTTTTGAGTTTTCCCCTGCTAGAAGCATGTGTTGTATTTCTCTTTAAGGGAATGGCTTTGAGCATCTTTAGTTACTTGCAGTACAACATTGTCCATATTGCGCCTTGTAAGTTCTTTGTCAGTCACAGCTGCCTTGAATGCAACATCAGCCTGCAGTAGGTTTTCAGTAAAGTCATATAAAGGACATATATTCCTTAAATTCCAGCTTGTGATGCTTATGGTGTCTCCTTTGTTGAGCTTCATAGAAATCATAGAAACCCTACAGCACAGAAAGAGGACATTTGGCCCACCGAGTCTGCACCGACCACAATCCCACCCTGGTCCTACCACCCCATATCCCTACATATTTACCTGGTAATCCCTCTAACCTACATATCTCAGGATATGAAGGGACAATTTTAGCATGGCCAATCAACCTAACTCACACATCTTTGGACTGTGGGAGGAAACCAGAGCACCCAGAGGAAACCTACGCAGACACGAGCAGAATGTGCAAACTCCACATAGACAGTGACCCAAGCTGGGAATCGAACCCAGGTCCCTGGAGCTGTGAAGCATCAGTGCTAACCACTGTACTACCATGCCAAGTTTGTCTTGTCTGTTGGGGGAATACTCTGAGCACCTACTGAAACAAACAGGCCATAGCAGGATAGCACCCAACCAACTGGGGACTGCTCACTGGAGGTGCGCAATAACTATCCAGTGAAATGTGATGATCTTTCTGACCATCGGATGTAACCCCAGGACGCATTCTCCATGCTAGTTAAGGTGCTCAGAATATTCCCCCAACAGACAAGACAAACTCAGCATGGTAGTACAGTGGTTAGCACTAATGCTTCACAGCTCCAGGGACTTGGGTTCGATTCCCGGCTTGGGTCACTGTCTATGTGGAGTTTGCACATTCCGCTCGTGTCTGCATGGGCTTCCTCTGGGTGCTCTGGTTTCCTCCCACAGTCCAAAGATGCATTTTCCATGTTAGTTAAGTGAGATGTTATAACCTGTAACTTTTTCTTCCCTTGCTGTGCCAAGGTTAAACCACAAAAAAACCAGAGTTTTTGGGATACAACCAGTACTATTTGGCACCGCTCTGCTACTGGAGTTACCAGAAAGCTATCTGATGGGATTTTTTGCCTTGATTACGCCCTCAACCATGGGTCTGGTTTGAGATATGTAACAAACACCAGTGGGTTTTTATGCCACATATCGATGGGGTGGCGGGGTGTGGTGGTGGTGGGGGGCTAGTCCTCTGAGTCCCCTTTGGTTTAGCCTGGGATGATGAGTGCCCAGTTCACATTTGTTGCCACAGGAAGACACTGCATAGTGCCTGTTGATGAAGAGGTGACAGAAAAGGCTTATGCACGAGGTTCTCTTTTCACAATAGTTAAACTGGTAGCCAGTGATGAGAGCTGAAAACAAGAAGTGACAGTGGACTGATCATACCACCCACTACACTAACAAGTGTGTTGCATACATTAGCTGGGGACAGATATGTACTGGAAATGCATTGTACATATTTGGGAATGAACAGCTCAATTCCAAGTATGTAATTACAATTGTTCGAGCTTTGTGTTTGGAGTGCCCATTTGTAAGATGACCTTTTTATTGATGTATGACTGCAATATAACTTGAAAGAAAATAAAATGCTTGCATTTATGTTATGCTCTTCATGCCTCAGAGCTCTCTGGCACTTACTTCATAGCCAGTGTATTTCTTTTTGAAGTAGAAAATGTTGTTTTTCAGGCATGTGTTGCAGCCAGTCTTACAGCTAGCATCAATTGACAGCACTCTTGCCTCACAATATTGTGTGCTCAAGTCTTACTTGAGTAAAAGAAATCAAGCTTGAAGCTCCAGTGGACTGCTGCACTATTGGAAATGCCATTTGATTTGGATGAGATGTTAAACTGAAGCCCCAACTGGCTGCTCAGGTGGATGTGAAAAAAGATCCCATGGCACTATTTTAAAGATGAGCAGGCAAGTTATCCCTGCTATCCTAGTTAATATTTATTCCTCAATCAACAGCACAAAAAACAAGACTATCTGTCTATTATGACAATGTTGCTTGTAGGAGTTTGCTGTTTGCAAATTGGCTGCCAATTCTCATTCGCTACAACAGTGACTACACTTCAAAAAAATACATCATTGGTTGTGAAACGCATTCAGATATTTGTTGGTCATGAAAAATTGCTATATAAATGCAAGTCTTTTCTTTCATTCCAGTTTTCAAAAAGCACAGAAATTTCAAAGTGGAATGAGATGAAAGACCCGTTAACCTAGCTTGTCAGTTATTATCATGGCATTTATCTCTAATTATTGTAATAGTTGACAGAATTGTGTTACTGTATGTTCACAATAATTTTGCTAAATATTAAATTAGCAAGGACTTTTTTGATAAAAGATCACCTTGACCTGGAACATTAACTTAGTTGAGCATATTTGCTTTCATTATACAGATATATGTTTTTGTACAAGATTATACAAACAACAATGAAATGAATGGTCAGTTGATGTATTTGACGGTCATTCAAGTTGATGCCCAGAACATTAAGAAAAATCTCTGCTTAAATAGCACAACCAATTCTTTAATGTATTCCTCGCCCAACAAATTGAACATGTGGAACATAGTTTTAAATCTCATCAAAAAGGCAGCATCTGTAATAATACAGCATGTCATTCATGTCTGGATGCCTCATATAAGTCAAGGAGTATAGTTTGAAGACACAATCTTCTGACTTGGAGGTGAGAAACTATCAAATGATCCAAACATGAAAGAATTATCAACTGAGCCAAGACTGAAATTGTATCAGTAACAATCAGCCCAATGTTCGTTCACACTGGGTGAAAAGTCTGTATATGCAAAGTTTGTTAGAGGGTGTCATATCTCATGCCAAATAAGCTAACTAATTCAAAAATTTCTTGGCAGCAGATATACAAAAGGCATGTGTCTAGAGGCTTTGACATGTGCAGTTTCAGGGGTTTTCCTGCTGCTTAATGATTCATGAATGCAGAGAGTTGGCAAAGCTTTCTGACAACTGGCCATGCCCAGCCTGGTATGAGTATATAGCTAAAAAGAGGGATGCAAAATTATTGTATCTGACTGAATGCACGGATGATGCAATGGTTGTGTTTGGATCTGAATGTTGATAGATGCAATGATGTATTAATGCAAAATAAATTGGTATCTGTTAGCAATACCAGCAAAACCAGAAGGGAAAATAATTCAAAGTATAGAGATCGTCCAAATTCTTTTTTAAAACTCCACTCAATGTAAAATTTTTTATTAGCAAGGATTGGGATGTCTGTGAAGGACATTTGATAATGTAATTTGCTATATTGTGTGTAGTTTTGGCCACCCTATGTATAAAATGACATTGATATGTTGGAAAGAGTTCAGAGAAGAGCAACAGAAATGACTGAGGAACTTAAGATTGTGATTTATGAGGGTGAACTCTGAGTCATATTTGTTTTCATTAGAGAAAATATTAAAAAGGTGCATGATCCAGATCTTTACAATGATAAGAGCCACAGATGATGCAACTGAAATTTGGTTAGCTAATGGTGGCTATGAGCATGCAGAACTGGAGGACAAAAGTATAAAATATTTAGCTAAGATAATAAATTGGGAAGATTTTTACATAAATACACATTGAATGTGGTAAATGGGGCCCCAGCAAATATAGCTAATCTTGTCCCTGGAGAAATCCCTGTGAATGATGTGATATAGATGGTGTATGTGTGTGTGTTGGGCTGGGGGGAGCTGGAGGGTTAGCATAGTCAGTACAAGCAGTACTGTTTTCCTCTTACCATTTGTCTGTGAACAGAATTTGCTTTTGATTAGTTTGTTTTAAAGAATAGACAATGGTGTATTTTGTCCAATTCCTCCATTTCTTTATGAACCAATGTTACTAATAGTCCATAGCAAACCCAAGTAAGGGTTAGCTCAGAAAGATAGTTTATTTCATAAATTCAGCACCCTCCCAGTAACTCTGACTGCCCATGCCCCCACCTAGATGGCCAGCTTTGTTCACCACCTCTCTCCATCTCCCAGTGAACCAAGTGCAGAATGGCAGTGGGTCCTACCGCCCCTTCACCATCAATCGTCTCCCCAGTAGGCCTTGCCCATAGGCCCTGCCCCCTCTGGTCCCATCCTTTGGCAATCCCTGGTGGCAGTGCCAAGATGCCACTGGAGCAGTGCCAGTGTGTCAGGCTGGCATTGCCTAAGTGGCAGCCCCCTTATCCCCAACCTTCCTAGGATGGAGGCCTCAATGATTTCTCCTCACCAGCAGGATTGGACCGCCTCTTCCCCATTAGTGTGGAGCAGGAGTAAATCCCGCTAAAGGGAACCATTCCCAAAAGGGGAGTTGAGGTGGGAGGGAATGCTGGTGGGCCTGGAGAATTCAATCCTGGGCCTTTAAATGAAATGCAACTAGAGACTTCCATACTGAAATTAGCTCTGCACCAGTTTCCTGGAAATCTTAGTCTTGGAAACTCACGGAGGCCTTGATACCCAGTGGGAAGCCCATGAAACAATTCCAGGTGACGTCTTTGGATCTGCTGTGCAATCAAGCATTGCAGTGGGCTGGGAGAATCATCCCAATTGTTTCAGTATCCCCATTAACTCAGCTAGCAAGATTGATTTATCAAATCCCAATGATCTTCCTGTAGCTCCCTTTGAAATTAGTCTGATCAGGTTCAGGTTGTCTGTTAGTAGTCCTTAGGCAATACAAGCTGTGACATTCCAGAAACTGAGTGTGCTAAGCGAGTTGGGGATAACTCTCAGACAGAGGATCAACTGTCTTAATCATCCTTGTTCAACAGAAAAGTCCTTTTTGAATTAAGAAATAATAAGGATAACATTTTTAAATATTTACAGTGTTGACATAATAAGAAATAAGAGCAAGAGTAGGCCATCTGTCCCCTTGAACCTGCTTTACATTCAATACACTCAGCTCCACTTACTCACCTGCTCACTATAACCTTTAATTCTTTTGCTGTTCAAAAATATATCTATCCTTGCCTTAAAAACATTCAATGAGGTAGCCTCAACTGCTTCACTAGGCAGGGAATTCCACAGATTCACAACCTTTGTGTGAAGAAGTTTCTCCTCAATTCAGTCCTAAATCTGCTTCCTCTTATTTTGGGATTATGTCCCCTAGTTCTAGTTCCATCCGCCAGTGGAAAGAACTTCCCTGCTTCTATCTTATCAATTCCCTTCATAATCATATATTTTCTATAAGATCTCCCCTCATTCTTCTGAATTCAAATGAGTAAAGCCCCAGCCTACTCTGTCTTTCCTCATAAGCCAACCCTCTCAATTTCAGAATCAACCTAGTGAATGTCCTCTGCACCCCCTCCAGTGCCATTATATCTTTTTTCAAGTAAGGAGACCAAAACTATACACAATACTGCAGGTGTTACCAGCACCTTATATAGCTGCAACGTAACCTCGCTGTTTTTAAACTCCATCCCTCTAGTAATAAACGACAAAATTCCATTTGCCTTTTTAATTACCTATTGCACCTGCAAACCAACTCCTTGAGATTCCTGCACAAGGACACCCAGACCCCTCTGCTCAGCAACATGCTGCAATTTTTTACCATTTAAATAATAGTCCATTTTGCCATTATTCCTACCAAAATGGATAACCTCATATTTACCATCATCGCCCACTTGCTTAGGCTATCGGTATCCCTTTGCAGACTTTCAGCGTCCTCTGTTCGCTTTGCTCTGCCACCTATCTTAATGTCATCTGCGAATTTTGACATTTTATACTTGGTCCCCAACTCCAAATCATGTATGTAAATTGTAAACAATTGTGATCCCAACGTTGATCCCTGAGGCACATCACTCACTAGTACTGATCGCCAATCAGAAAAACATCCATGGATAGAGGATTGGTTAACTGTTAGTTAACCAATCTTCTATCCATGCTAATACATTACCTGTAACACTGTGCACTTTTATCTTATGCAGCAGTCTTTAATGCTGCACCTTGTCAAATGCCTTCTGGAAATCCAGATACACCACATCCACAAGTTCCCATTGTCCACTGCACATATAATGTTCTCAAAGAATTCCACCAAATTAATCCTGTTCCATCTTGGAGAAACTCAAGAGGTGCTATTGGTGTTATTATTATATCATTAAGATAATGTTATGACCCAGAAGCATTTTATAATAATGTGGAAAAAAAACTTCATTGGAAAATCAGTAAACTTGTCCTATCTTGCCTAGGAATAAAAGATTTGTTTGCTATGGAATCAAAAGATCAAACATACAATTTGAACCAGATGCGAATCCTTTATGCCATATTGCTTTTATGAGGAATATAAAACAAAAAATATTACGGCATGTTAATTAGTCTACATGGGTCATTTTAGATTTCATGAATACTATTAAAGCTGTATTTTTAACAAGTCATTAAAGTTACTAAACATAATCAACTTTACCCCTCTCCTACTGTGATATATACAAATGTCGTTGTGACTAAATACCCATGTTTTTGAATATATTTATTTAAGATTCAAATATTGAAATTACAGTATATAGAAATAGCCCAAAGAATTGGAAATGTTACATCTCTGCTAATGAAAAAAAAGAGAGATAAACCCAGCAATTATAATCCAGACAGCCTAATATCAGGATTGGAGTACTTTGAGAGGCAATAATCTGGGGAAAAAATTATTACTTTTAAAATTATATTTCATTTTAATATAATTTATAATTAATGAAAGTTAGCACATTTTTGTTAAAGGCAAATTATGGTGCATTAACTTAACTGAGTTAGAATAATTACAATACAGAAGAATGCTATTTGGCCTATTTTGTACGTTGTGACTGCCTGCAAAAGCAATTCAGGTGGTCCCATGCCCCTGCCATTCTTTGAAGTAATGATAGGGTTTATTCGGTTAATGCAGTTGACGTTTGTATATGAACCTGTAAAAGCATTTGACAAAGTACCATATCACAGATTTGAAGGAAAAGTAATTCCATGAGCTTACAGAAACAGTGGCTGTATGGAAACTAACTGAGGATAGCAATAGTGATAGATGATATCGAGCCATAACTTCCTCAGGGTGGACTTCAGCTGTGAATTGCCGCACTGTACCACTTTACCTAAGCTAAAATTCTTCAGTGCTTGGCTCATCTACCTTCATGATTCAGCTGGATGAGATTCAAGCAGTGCAGCAGGTCCCTGACTCCAACATTGAAGTGTAAAAGGAGCAGAGTGAAGAGAACATGTCCCCTTTTTAATCCCATTGAAAATAACAGATCAGGCAGAAAGTAAGTGTCTAACATAAATGGGTGGGATTTCGAGGGTGGAGTATGGTTATGAGCAGGGAGTCAGATGTCAGGCCTGGGGGTTAGCTATCAGAGGGGTGCAAGAGGGTCAAATGTTAGAGGGGTTGGACATCAAGGAGGAGGTTGGACATGGTGGGGGTAGGAGGGGAGAAGTATGTTTCTTCAGAAGGAACTCTTCAAAATGCAGCTAATGAAAATACAACTTATTTACCAAAGAAAAGGTTGAATAAAGAAACACCATTATTTCCAAACTTGAGGCCTTGCCCTGAGCCATTCCAATCTCCTCACAATTCTACATTGTTCCTTATTTATAGTGAATTAGCTGGTCAGATAACTATGATATCACTCTGTAATTAGTTCCATGGTTTACTGGGTCAGCTGACCCTTACATCTTGTTCCTATTGGTCACATTACATCCAATACAAAGTTGTCACTGGTTACATTTTAACACAGTGAGGGATCAAACCTTGGGGATTGGCTTTCAGATACTGGGGTTATGTCAGACACTAGGAGTGAGATAGGCACGTGGGGAAAGGAATCTATAGGTCAGGTCAGACACTGAGGAGGGGTGGAGGAGGATTGTTCTGAGTGGTTGGGTGTTGGGCAGTCAGCTCGATTGTCGGGGAGGGTGGTGGTGGAAATGAGGATCAGGCCTGGGAGGTTGAGATTGGAGAACAGGGTATTTTAAAGAGTCTGGTATTTAAAATAGTTTTGCTGAAGTTAGAAGTGCTTGTTCAAGAAGGGGAAGAGAGACCTTCCAGGGAATTATAGGCCAGTGAGTCTTACTTCTGTTGTGGGCAAAGTATAGAGTACTTATATATGTATATGTGTGTAGAGTATAGGGCTAATGGTAGGATTCTTAATAGTGTTGATGAACGGAGGGATCTTGGTGTATTTGTGCATAGATCCCTGAAAGTAGGCAGTCAAGTCGATCAGGTTGTTAGGAAGGCATATGGAGTCTTAGCTTTTATTGGTAGGGGGATTGAATTTCAGAGCCGCAACGTCATGTTGCAACTGTACAAAACTCTAGTGCGGCCGCACTTGGAGTATTGTGTGCAGTTCTGGTCCCCACATTATAAGAAAGATGTGGAGGCATTGGAGAGGGTACAGAGGAGGTTTACCAGGATGTTGCCTGGTATGGAGGGCAGGTCTTATGAAGAGAGGTTGAAGGATTTGAGGTTGTTTTCGTTAGAAAGGAGGCGGCTAAGAGGGGATCTTATTGAAGCATATAAGATGATAGAGGTTTAGATAGGGTGGACAGTGATAGCCTTTTTCCTAGGATGGAGAAAGCTAGCACGAGGGGACACAGCTTTAAATTAAGGGGTGATAGTTATAGGACGGATATCAGAGGTAGGTTCTTTACCCAAAGGTGGTTCGGGAGTGGAATGCCCTGCCTGCAGCAGTTGTAGATGCGCCAAGTTTGGTGGCGTTTAAGAGGTTAGTTGATAAGTAAATGGAAGAGAAGGGAATGGTTTAGTTTGGAGGGTCATTGCTTTTTATATTGGTCGGCGCAACATCGAAGGCCGAAGGGCCTGTTCTGTGCTGTAATGTTCTATGTTCTATGTTCTATGCTTTTATTTCTTCTAACTCTTTTAGAGTAACTATGAATATAAAGCTGGCAGAACTATCCAAAGTTGACTATTTAAATCACTTTGTTGGATGGTTCCCAGTGCAGATTAATTATTTCAGAGGACGTTAGTGCTTCTGGACATCTTTGGTGTACCCTCTGAATCTGATGCTGGGGATCCAGAAAGTTACAGGCCACGTTTTTTTCAAACTGGAGGGAAGTACACAGTGATGGCCTTTTCCTATTAGTGACTTGGACTCAGGTGTGGCAGGACATTATAACAATATCTGCAGATGATATGAAATGCAGAAATGTAAATAATGAGGTGGATAGTAATAGATATCAGGAGGACATTGACTGGTTAAATGGGCAGACAAATGACAACTGTAAATTTTCATAGAAACATGCTAAGTGTTTTTTGTAGAAACATAACTCTTCTGATTCTTGGACTGCAAAGAATCAGAAGAGTCATTATAAACTAATTGCTACTGTCTCTAAGATATGTATTTGTGTCATGTTTCTTATGTAGGACTTCTTTTACTTGTCAGTTCTATGTACTGGTGCCACTTTGTCTATAACTAGTAGCCTCAATTATGCAGCAGCATAATTAATCCTAATTGCTGGAATATTTGTTTTAATCTGGTCTAATGCATTGTTGTTATTCTCATGTTTTCTCCTGGGTTTTTTCAGTGGGGGGGGAGGTTCGATTAAGTTGACTGATAGGAAATATCACGTTACTAGACTTACACAGAGAAGTCAGGACAGTTGCTGCCGGGAATTGTTAGAAAAAAGTAGTTCTCTGTGTGATTCTGTCTCTCTTTCTCTCTGGATTTGGAGACTGGGATCTTCCAGAAAATAAAGCTTGTTCTCTGAAGTTCTGCTGTTTGGAGATAGATCTTTCTCTGGAGGCTGCTGGATGGATATCATTCTGTATTTTTGTCCAGAGCAGTTAAAAGACTGAAAACCTAGCATCCATATGAGCTGATATTCTTTTGTGCTAACTGATTCTGAAGAGGGATTAATGTCTGTGGGGATATTGTTTAAATTGGAGCAATAGAGATAGCTAACTTAAGAATTATAACTTGTGTTTAAATATTTCAATTGGCAAAAGTTACGCAAATTAATTTTCCTATACTTTAACTGTGTTATTAAATAAAGTTTGTTTTAGTTAAAGATTTCTTGTGGATCAATAGAATCACACAAGCAAACACTTCATGCTCACACAAATGCCAAAATAGGAAGAAAGGTTCTAGGTTAACCTTATATTATACCTTGGAGTTTCTGATCTGGTTCCTAACATTACAATTTTAACTGGAACAGAGACAAATCTTTGAAGGAGGCAGGACAAGTTGAGAAGGCCTTAACCAAACCATAGGGGACCAGTGGCTTTATTAATAGAGAAATAAAGTACAAAATCCCAGAAGTTATACAAAACCTTTTTAAAACAGTGGTTAGATCGCAGCTGGATTATAGTGTTTAAGTTTGGGTCGATTGAACAATAGATTAGACATTTCTAGGCTGGAAAACCCCTTGTTTTGCCCGCCACAACTGAGACAGAAAATTCAGTAGGCCATTTAAAGGTTTGTTGATCTCTGACAAGAATTTCCATTCTTGGGATGCATGCGGCTGGAGAATCCCACCCTGATTTCACATCATCCTGTGAGAGTGAGACGCTCAATGAGGCTTCCAATCGTCGACCATCTCCTGCAAAATTTCACTGTTTTAGTAAGTTCTTAACGAGTTCAATCATCCTCGTAACAGGAACAGGTCTTCCCTACTTATCTGAAAGTCGCAAAGTAACAGGAGGAATTCGTGTCTACACAGCTCAAAGGCCTTTTTTTCCATCGTTCCATTTCCATTTCATCCTGATTCAGGATGGAAAAATGGTTTTAACTTCTGATGTCTGCTCCTTGACTTGGATGCAAGTTATTTTCTTTGATTTTTGAGATCAATGATCAACAATCTGAAATGATGAAACCACTACATTATCTGTTCACGTCCTGCTACTGTGGAGTTCAGCATCGGTGAATGAACAGCCACCTTTTTAACACCCCCTCCAAAACCTTGATATCTTTGCTGAATTATGGGCTGGAGTTTCCAGCCCTTCGTACAGGTGAGATGTTCTGTTCCTACCAATGTGAACTGCAATTTTAGTGGCTCAACAGTGAAATGGGCATACAAGTGAAAATTTTCACAGAAAAGTATGGAATGAAATATTTTGATGCAAAGAATCAGGAAAGCCATTTTTCAATTCAGTCCATGTGTTGTCAAGGCTTGAATACTGCAAAGGCAATAGGGCCTGACAATATTCCAGCAATAGTACTGAAGAGTTATGCTCCAGGACTGGCTGCATTCCTAGCCAAGCTATTCCAGTACAGCTAATTATTGGAATCCACCTGGCAACGTTGAAAATGTGGAAAATTGCCTGGGTAATTACCACCCCATCAGTATTGTCTTAATCATCAGCAAAGTGATATAACGTGTCATTGACACTACTGTCAATAACCTGCTCGTTGATGATCAATTTGGATTCCACCAGGCCACTCAGCCTCTAACCTCATATAGCCTTAATCCAAACATGGACAAAAGCAGAACACAGAGGTGAAGTGATAGTGGCAGCGCTTGACATCAAGGCAGCATTTGACCAAACATGACATTAAGGAATCCTATCAAACTCGAGTCATAGGAAATCAGTGGAAAATTCTCCACTGGTTGGAGTCATACCTAACACAAAGGAAGATGGTTGTGGTTTTGGAGATCTTAGTTCCACTGCAGGAGTTCATCTGGGTAGTTTCCTAGGCCCACCCATTTTCAGTCGTTTCATCATGACCTTCCCTGTGTCATAAGTTCTAAGTGGGAATAGTTTCTGATAATTGTACAATATTCAATACCATTTACGACTTCTTTGTAACTGAAGCATTCCCAGCAAGATCTGGACAATATTCAAGCTTGAGCTGGTAAGTGTCATTTGTGTCACATATGTGTCAGGTAATGACCATCACCAACAAGGGGGAATCTAATCATTGCTACAACATTTAAAAGCGTTACAAATCCTGAATCTCCCACTATCAACATCCTGAGATTGTCATTGACCAAAACAGAACTGGACTAGCTATATTAGTAGCAAGTAAGTCACATTCCATTCTCCCAAAGATGGTCCACCATCTCCAAGGTGCAAGTCTAGAATTTGATAGAATACCTTCCACTTGCCTAGATAAGCACAGGTCCAACATCACTCAATTAGTTCAACATCATCCATATCAAAGCAGCGCACTTGACTGGCACCCCACCCACTATCTTGAACACTGTCTCCACTACCAATGCATAATAGCAGCTGTGTGTACCAGCTGCAGGGTGCATTGTAGCAACTTGGCAAGGCTTCATTGACAGCACCTTCCAAACCTATGACCTTTTTTGCTAAGAATGACAAGGACAGCAGATGCATGGGAACACCACAATGTGCAAGTTCCCCTTTAAGCCACACATTATCCTGACTTGGAACTATATCTTTATTCCTTCACTCTTGCTGAATCATATTCCTGGAACTCCCTTCCTAACATATTGCATCTAGACACACAGACGGAAGTGGTTCACACATGGATGGTTAATATTTGCTGGCCTAGCCAGCAAAACCCATGTCCCATGAAAGAGAAAGTAACAACAAAAAAAGCGAAGGTAAAGTTGTCATAATCCCAGATGACCCTTTGAGGGAGGAAAGCAGACTGATTTAACCTGAAAACACATTTGTTGCATTAAATTTCACTAGGTATTTTATGAACAATGGCCTTCATTTGTCTGTGCCCCTTTGATCAATTTTCAATAATGATTGTATGTTAGTTACAAGGACATTATTGGCAAAATGTGTATTAATAATGAATGTCATTTCATCATAAAATTGACATTCAAGCATTGAGGACTCATTACAGATTTTTGCTGATCTTTAGTAATCTTAGCTCCTTGTCCCCTGACAGTCATTTTCATTTATCACCTTCTTAGATGATTTGCAATACCTTAGCACACAATCATGAGATTTCAATATCAACAATATTAAGCTGCAGAATACACAGTTGTACCTTTTTGCCAGGTATTTAAATTCCCATTTTTAGCATTATGAGTATCAAATAGACTGTTTAAAAACGTTGAAACAACAATTCATGTATCCTTTTTTTTCCCTTTTCTAGAACATCAGATGCAAAGTACAGAGCATGTATCTCATGAATGTAATCATATTGGTTAATTATTATTACAACTGTATCTATAATACAAACCGTAATACCAAACTTGCATGAAAAATATTAAATAAGAGGGAAATATTAATTTAAAAATGAAGTTCGGATTTCTCACAATTACTGAGCCATTGATTTAAAAAATATGAATAGCTTTCAGGCCAAGCTTTACTGTCTTGAAGACAGGCAGTAGCAGAAGACTATGTCAATAAAATCAAGTATATAATAACCCCACATATGAAATTTAATTTACAGTTAAAGTCAGTAAATGAGACATAAATGTTTTGCAGTATGTTATTTTGAATCTACAGTACATGCATGTTATGTATTTTTCTGAAACTTGATTCATTTGGCATTTGGAAACTCTGCATTTTAATACTAATTATAATCATCCAATGTGATTACACTCATGAGGTATGTGCTCTGTACTTTGCATCTGCTCTTCCTGGAAAGTCTTCCATTTACAACTATGATGTGGAGATGCATGCATTGGACTGGGATAGGCACAGTAAGAAGTCTTACAACACCAGCTTAAAGTCCAACAGGTTTATTTGGTAGCATGAGCTTTCGGTAGCATGCCTCTTTATCGGGTGATGTTGGTGGTAGCCATGATGTGGAAATGCTAGCATTGGACTGAAGTGCGCATTCTAAACCCACTGTTTTTCAATAGCAGAGAAAACAAATCTATTTCCTAAACTCAATCTTCCAATCTTAGCTTTTATTGGTAGGGGGATTGAATTTCGGAGCCGCAACGTCATGTTGCAACTGTACAAAACTCTAGTGCGGCCGCACTTGGAGTATTGTGTACAGTTCTGGTCCCCGCATTATAAGAAAGATGTGGACGCATTGGAGAGGGTACAGAGGAGGTTTACCAGGATGTTGCCTGGTATGGAGGGCAGGTCTTATGAAGAGATGCTGAGGGATTTGAGGTTGTTTTCGTTAGAAAGAAGGCGGCTAAGAGGAGACCTTATTGAAACATATAAGATGATTAGAGGTTTAGATAGGGTGGACAGTGATAGCCTTTTTCCTAGGACGGAGAAAGCTAGCACGAGGGGACATAGCTTTAAATTAAGGGGTGGTGGTTTTAGGACGGATGTCAGAGGTAGGTTCTTTACCCAGAGGGTGGTAAGGGTATGGAATGCCTTGCCTGCATCAGTTGTAGATGTGCCAAGTTTGGTGGCGTTTAAGAGGTTAGTAGATAAGTTTATGGATGAAAAGGGAATGGTTTAGGTTAGAGAGTCACTGCTTGTTCCTAATTGGTCGGCGCAACATCGAGGGCCGAAGGACCTGTTCTGCGCTGTAATGTTCTATGTTCTAGTGGCACCTCTGTTAAACTGATCACTGACCCAGTTACCTGATGAAGGGGCAGAGCTCCGAAAGCTCGTGCTACCAAATAAACCTGTTGGACTTTAACCTGATGCTGTGAGACTTTTTACTGAATTTACAACTAATTGAAATAGATTTGGACAATTTCAATCTATTCCCTTAAAGTGCGAGTTCACAACTCCCCTGGATACCATTGCTGCAGGAGTCAGTAAAGAATTTAAATGCCAGCGAGTCTCTTGTGTTTTACCCAGTCAGAAGGTACACTGTTTTCTATAGGAGCATTATACCATCATATGACAATATTCTGTTACAAAGCACGAGTTTTATTAATTTGCCTTGTATCCCCTGGCCAACAAGTTTAATTATATACATTCAATGTCAGGCCAGAAGGAAATAATATGAATCAACTTTCTTGATTTATATGCTACAAACTTTCAAATGTGATGGATATGCACTGGAGGCAAGCGTTTTTAAAAATTCTTCTTATTATACCTTCTGCTATGTGTTAAAAATATTTTGCAGCAAAATTTTTAGTGCTTCCTTGAAGGAATAATTTGCATATATATAGCACCTCAGGCAGTGGTGGATAACCTGGGGCCTGGGGACAACATGTGGTCCACCTGGGTTCTAAGTATAGCTCATGATACGTTTTGTTGACTGTTGCTCACATGAAGCTTTGCCGCATTCTACTGATTTCTGTCCATGTGTTTTTTTTTCCAACTGGTATGACTGAAGTGATATGCATGTACGGGCAAATGAAGTGAAATGCATGCTGATTGCACCCAACACTGACTGAGTGCCGTGTACTCCCTCTGTGTCCAAAGTATCTCTTTTGTTTTTATGACTTGAAATTGATTATAGTTCTATAATGTAAAAATGTTTAAGCATTTTCTATAACATATTATGAAATATTTGGCACGTATTAAATATATTTAATCTTATTCGTGGGGTTATTGTTAGTGAACAAGCCCAATTTCAATCTTGCAGCCAATTAGAGAAAGGAGGCCCACTCACGAGCTTAAATTGCTGATCACTGACCGAGGAAAGCAGAAGCATTTCAAAACTTGTACGGTATTTTTAATGTGTTATTATCAGTATTATTAGTGCATGGCAGCACAGCGGTTAGCTCTGCTGTCTCACAATACCAGGGACCCAGGTTCAATTCCAGCGTCAGGTGACTGTCTTTGTGAAGTTTGCACGTTCTCCCTGCATCTTCATGGGTTTTCTCATATAGTCTAAAGATGGTGCAGGTTAGGTAGATTGGCCATGCTAAATTGCCCTTTTGTGTCAAGGATAAATATTAGGCTAAATACATGGGGTTACAGGAATAAAGCTTGGGTGGGATTGTTGTTGGTGCAGGTATGATTGGCCAAATAGCCTCCTTCTGCACTGTAGGGATCTTATGTATCCATGTATCATCATAATATTTTCAAATGTTTTTCATGTGTGACAGCAAACTTTCTGCACCTTGGATGGACATTGAAGCTTCCAAATCAGTTCCAAGGAAGATGGTGGCTCAGTGGTATTGTCATTGACCTAGTAATCTAGAAATTCATGCCAATGCTCTGGGGACCTAGATTCAAATCCTGCCATGGCAAATGGTGAAATATCAATTCTGTAAAAATTTGGAATTAAAAGTGTAATGATGACCATGAAACCATTGTTGATTGTTCTAAACATTCATCTGGTTTACTAATGTCCTTTAGGTGAACCTAAACCTAGCTAATCAACATCACTGAAACAGATTATCTGATCATTATCACATTGCTGTTAGTGGGGGTTGCTTTCTGTGTACAGATTAGCTGCCTCCATTAAAACAGTAACTGGAGTTCAAAAGTACATCATTAGCTATAAAGCACTTGGAGGTACACTGTTGTTGTGAAGAGCACTTTACAAATCAGGCTTTTTAATCAGTTTTGTACACAGAATTGACAGCAATCAGATAAGTCACCTTTTGGCAGTGGAGGTTAGGATAATAGGATATACCAGGCTTTCTTCAATTAGTGCTGTGGAATATTTTACATCACCTTGTGTAGACAGACAGGGTCTTGGTTTGATTTTGATCTTAAAGATGTCACCTCCACTACATGGAACAAAATACTAAGATAATGGAATAGTTTCTTTTGACTCAGAGGTGAGAATGCTGGCAAGTAATAACTCTCCAGAGAATCAGTGACTATTTAGATGTGAAGGCTGCAAGATTTCTGAAGTGCCCATGTGGCTGTGACAATTTGTATGTGTGAGGGAATTTACTGCACTTCAAGAAGTGTATTTTAAAACATGTTTGGAAACAACAAAGGCAAGAAAGCAGAATTGGATTGCTTCCAGCAATTGAGGATAGAGTTTAATCCACAAACAAGTTGGGGATAAAACAGATAATGATGAAAGGAGAACTCATGGAACGGTGAAGGGAAATGAAAAATACTCTAAAATATACAAGAAAGCAACAGAATAGCAATAATTGCAACTTCAAACAGAGTATACTGAGAAATTGATAATGATTGTAAATTTGGAAATATGAGAGAGTTTTGACAAATAAAGCGCAATAACAAAACATATTTTAAATATGGGGATAGAGCTTCACGTGCTCCTATGTTTAGGACATCAGAGATGCGATTATGAGGGATGATTTGTGTCTTGGGAAGGAGCATGAGAGGATTTGATTTTTTTTAAAGGTATAAAGAAATTAGATGCAGAAAATATCTTATATCAGGTATATTTTTGGATGAGAAAATGCAAATCAAAGGATATCGAATGGAAATAGGTAATTGAGGCAACTTTTTAATTGGATGGATTGTGGAACAGATTAGCAGTGACAGAAGAACAGAAATCAAAACAGGATTCAAATAAGCAATTGGATGAATCACAAAATTGTTACAGTGCAGAAGAAGGCTATTTGGCCCATCATGTCTGCACCAGCTCCCCAAATGTGCATCATGAATTAGTGCCATTCATTTGTTTTTACCCGTACCCCTACATATTGAATTATTAATTAAAAATGGAGCGCATAATTGCTGCTTCAAAACCTCTGGCTCTGGAAAACTTTTGTAATTTGTGGAATGTCAAATTTCTCCCTTATTACAACGATCACAATTTTAAAATGAAAGCTCATTCAGCTCACCATGTCTGAACTGGCTTTCTGAAGGAGCAATTTATTTGGTGTCACTCCCCTGCCTTTTCCCCATAACTGTGAACATTTTCCCTTTTGAGGTAATGATCCAATTTCTTTTTGGGAGTCCCAGTTAAACCTACCTCCATCATAATCTCAGGCAGTGAATTCCTGAGCCAAACTAATTGCTGCATGAAAAATGTTTTACTTATTCGTTATTGTATCCTTTGCTAATTTCCTTAAATCTATGGGCAGAATTCTCCCAAGGCCCCGCTGGTGAGTTTAATGATGATTGGAGGATGGGTGTGGTTAGAATTTGGCAAGAGTCCGATGTGAATTTTTGCTGGTGCTTGTCATGGCAGATCAAAAACTCACTGGATGTTGACATGAAACTGATTTGCATCTTGCTAATGGGATGCAGATGGATGCCCAACCGGAATCTACACCCCCACCCTGCCCCCTACCCCCCAACCCTTCCCCACCCCTGATTCTTACAATGCCAGCAGGAAAACACAATGGTCCAGAACACATCTGGAATAACATGGCATGCAAAAGTTGGGATTCACCTGAATGTTGCCTAGAGTTGCTCCAGAAGTTCAGAATGGAGGCCGCCAGCAACCTTGGGCCCTAGAGCATGACAGTAGAGGGTTGGGGGAGCATCTACAGGTGATTCAGTGTCATTGAGGTGGTCGATCTGCCAGGCTCAGTATGTTCTTGGATAGTCACCTTTTACAGGAGGTTTATTTTCTTTCTTTAATGGTTGATCAGTGATGGTGGGTGCATTGTCAATACAACACCCAAATAGAACGGCAAGACTCATGCCACGATGTTAGAATCATAGAAATATAGAAACCCTACAGTGCAGAAAGAGGTCCTATCCCCATATCCCTACATATTTACCTGCTAATCCCTCTAACCTATGCATCCCAGGACACTAAGGAGCAATTTTAGCATGGCCAATCAACCTAACCCGCATATCTTTGGACTGTGAGAGGAAATTAGAGCACCCGGAGAAACCCATGCAGACACGAGGAAAACGTGCAAACTCCACATAGACAGTGACCCAAGCCGGGAATTGAAACCATGTTCCTGGAGCTGTGAAGCAGCAGTGCTAACAACTGTGCTACCATGCTGCCTTATTTGTCTCCTGTTTGTCTCCTATAGAATACAGAGCTAAACCTCTGGTCGTATAATATTGAGATTAAGGCTGAAGAAATGGCTTGTTTTCTGATGGACTATCACAGTGGGAAACTTTTTCCATTCCGATGCCCGCAGCAGGGAATCTTGGGTGCCACCATAGTGTGTATGGAAATAAGGCTGACTGCCAAATTCTCCGTTCTTGCCGGCAGTGTGGCGTGAACAGCCAGAGAATTTTGTCCTTAGTCCCAGTTGGGAGGATTTTGTCCAATGTCTTCTGGTTCTTGATCCTTCCAACAATAAGAACAGTTTTTCTTTTTCTCCTTCACCCAGACCCCCTCATGATTTTGAATCCCTCTATCAATTCAACTCTCTTCTTTTCTGAGGAGAGTTGACACAACTTCACCAATCTTTCAATGTAAGTGAAGATCCTCACTGCTGGAACCATTCTCATGATTCTTTCCTACATCCTTTTCAGAACCTTGGGTCTAGGCTTATATTCCAATGCACTGCAAAGAGAATGCTGCACTGTCAGAGATGTTGTCTTTCAGACGAAATGTTAAACTTAGCCTACAGCTTCCCTCTCATGTGGATGTTAAAGTTCGCATGACAACATTCTGAAGAAGAACAGGTGAATTCTCCCCAGTTGTGGCCAATATTTATCCCTCAACCAGAATCATTAAACAGATACATTAATTTTATTGCTATGGATGGATCTTTGCAGTACACAAATCGACTGCCACTTTTCCTAAATTACAAGACTGATGTCAAGATACTTAAAGGATACCCTGAGTTTGTAAAAGGTACAATATAAATACAAGTCTTTATTGTGGAAATTTGGCCAGATTCCACATTCCAATTTTCAACCGTTGTTTAAAGTGGAAGATTATTATCTGCAGCATGTCACTGAATGTTTAAGCTGGCATTATACATTAGCTGTTTAGTGCATACATGAGTTTATAACACGCCACTCTCAGACTCACAAGTACAGTTCAAAACAGAGAAATGTGTATAAAATTTAGGATTATGATTTCATAAAACCAATATCGCCACAGCTAGAAGTTTTAAATGATAACATTACAATTTATTTGAAACAGGATATTGCATACTTTGCGAGTCATATTTTGGACTAATTAAAACAAGTTTTCAAATTCATCTACTGGCGAAACCACTAGATTTTGAAAATCAACCAACTGAGTGATTTATTTGCAGAGTGTCCCATTTCCTGGAAAATGTATTACGACCTAAAAAATGCATTTGTACCTAATAAATCAGTGCAAAATATCCAGTTCAATGTCCAGGAGCCAGCTCACTTTGGTTACAGCAACTGTTTTTATGCTGCCACTAATTATCTAATCTATTCAGATAGAACAGAGAGATTTAGTACTGATAAAAATAGTCATGTTAAGAACTTTTCTGAATGCAATTCCAGTTAAATAGATGTTTCTGCACTTTTGAACAATTTGCTGTGTTATCATGTCCTTGGCACCTATCATTGACCACAATAAATGCTAAAACAGTGCTGATAATGAATTTTGTAATGGAGATAAGGGAAGATTGGTAGCATATATGTTGCATATTATATATATTTTTCTTAATTTTAAAGAAATTAAAACAATATATATGTGAGAGTGCCACTGTATATCTAGGTTAACAATAATAAAATAATTATTAGCTCATTAGGGCCAGAATTTTGTGGTCTCAAATACCCCGTTACCAGCAAGAACGGAGAATTTGGCTTTCAGCCAAATTTCTGTTCACTGCAGCAGGATCAGAGAATCTCATTTCTGGGCATGGTCGGAGAATTTCAGTCCTACAATGAAAAGTAAAGCAAAAGACTAAACACTGAATGAAGGTACTTTAACAATGGACATTTTTTTCATTCATAGTGAATGCATCTCATTGGCAAGACCAGTATTTATTGGCAATCCTTAATTTAAGCTTATTTAAGTTTATTTATTATTGTCACAAATAGACCTACATTAACATGACAATGAAGTTACTGTGAAAATCCCCTACTTGTCATGCTCTGGCACCCATTCAGGTATAGTAAGGGGGAATTTAACATGGGCAATATACCAAATCAACACATCTTTCACACTGTGGGGGGAAACCGGAAATCTATGCAGACATGAGGAGAATGTGCAGACTCCACACCAACGGAGACCCAAACTGGGAATCGAATCAGGTCCCTGGCACTTTGAAGAAGCAGTGCTAACCATTGTGCCACCATATTGCCCTTAATTCCCCTTGAGAAAGTGTTAGGGTGCCATCTTCCTAAACTATTGCAATCTATGTGGTGTCAGTACATTCATATTGCTGTTAGATAGCAAGTACCAGGATTCTGATCCAATGATACTGAAGGAACTATGATATATTTCCAATTCAGGATAATGAGCGACTTTAGGAAGAACTTGCAAATGGCAGTGTCCTCATTCTCCTGCTTCCCTTTTTCTTTTGGGTGGTGGAAGTCAAAAGTTTGGAAGGTGCTGTTGAAGGAGCTGTGGGCAATTTGCTGTAGTGTATCTTGTAAATGCAGCCATGGACATGCCAATCATGAAGAGAAGAAATATTTAGTGTGCTCATCATGCAAGTTTCCTTGGTTCTAGTTGGTGTTGGTCTTGAGTGTTGTTAGAGCTGCATCCATCCAAGTATTGCATCACAGTTTTGGTGAATCAAGAGATAAATTATTTGCTGTGAAGTATCCAACTTCTGATTTATTCCTGCTGTGACTGCATTTACATGGTTGTTCCAGGTAAATTTCTGGTCAACGGCAACTCCAGGTCATCAGTAGTGGAAGATTCAGTAAAGGTAATGTCATTGACTGTGAAGGGGAAATGGCTAGTCTCCCTCTCTTGTTGATGATGGTTATGGTCTAGCACTTGTGTAGTACAAAATATTATTTGCTACTTAACCTAAGTCTGAATGTCATTAATGTCTTGCTGCATGCTAGTACAGACTATTGAATTATCTGAGGAGATGCAAAGGAAATGAATATCAGTGAATCAGTGAATATCAGTGAATATCCTCATTTCTAATCTTATATTGAGGAAAGATAATTGATGAAGCAGCTGAAGATAATTTGGCTTAGTCCTCCATCCAGAGGACTCATGCAGGGATGTCCTGACACTGAGATTATTGACTTTCACCAATGACAATCATTTGCCTTTGTGTTAGCCACTGTTACTATATTTGAGAAGCTTCCCCTTAATCCCCATTGACTTAAATTTTACTCCAAGGCATACTCAGTTAAATGATCTCCTTGATGTGAAAGGCAATTCAATTAATCAATAAAAATCTGGACTTGAAAGCTGGTCTCAATAATAGTGCCATAAAAGCCATCAATTGTCATACAAACCCATCTAGTTCCCTAATGTCCTTTTGGGAAGGAAACCTGCCAACCTTACTTAATCCAGTGTACATGTTACTCCTGTCCCACTGCAATGTAGTTAACTTAAAACCACCCTCTGAATTGGCCTAACAAGTCTTCATTTGTATCAAACCGCTACAGAAAAGTCACAAAGGAATAAAACTGAATGGATCAAGTGGCATCTACTGAGGTTACCAAATGGTTCCTTTGAAAACAAAATCCCAACATCACACTGAACTTGTTGTGGCATTATCACCATGCTAAATGGGATAGATTTAGTAGAGCTCAAAACTGGGCATCCATGAGGTATCTTTGTTTAGCAGCAGGAGCATAATTGTATTCAACCATAATCTGTAACCTCATGACATGGTAATATCATCAAGCAAAGGGATCAACCCTAGTTCAGTGAGGAATGCAGAAGAACATTCCAGGTTCAACACCAGACATACTTAAAAATGAAGTATCAACCTCAGCAATACAGGACTACTTGTGGCTAAATGTATGCAGTACGGTCCCATGGGGGAACTGTAAACTAAACTATATAAATGCCCCAAAATGAAAAAAAATTGGCAGATTGGATGTAACCTGCTTTTTTTAGATAGGACATTTCTGATCATACCTGCTGCCCAGGGTCACTCCCTCCTGATTGTAAAGCACTGAGCCTCTATCTCTGATAAGTCTGGTCTACTGACTAGAAAGAACATGTTCAGAAGTGGTGATGGAAGAGTCTGGGTCATTGACCGTAAGGTATAATTTGTTGAGTATCTCTATATTAGGCTATTGCTTCACTAGTCTGTCAAACAGTTCTCCCAGTTTTGGCACAAGGCCCTAGATGTCAGTGAACAGGCCTTTATAAGATTGACTGGGTTGTGAGTGCCTTTGTCATAAACAACGCCTAGGTCAAAATGCATCCCTTTCAAATTTTGTAGTATTTATTGGTGTTCTATACCAAGTTTGACACAAGGGGTGCAATGAACGCTGTCAAAAACTTTCTATAACTGTATACAATTACCTAAAGGTAATTTATAGCATGTCATCTGACTTGTGGATTCTGATAATATTTAAAAGTCATTGAACCTTTTTTCTTGCAGCATATGTCATTTTACCTTCAATCATCCATTTTGTGATTTGGGAAGGACTATACAGTCCCCTGTTATTGTCATTTTATAAGCCACAGAATGAACCAGAACCTCAGTCCGTTTTGTCCCTGTCAAGGATTAATGATCTCCATTCTCTCGAAGTGAATATTGTCTTGACCATTGACTGTTTTCACATGCTAATTTTTTCTTGGTGCTAAATAAATTTTTGATCACTTTGCTTTATAATATAATAATAATTCTAAAGCTGAAAAAAAAGTATTCACTTGGATTCTGATTGCTCAAATGTACACTTGATCACTGAACCTTTGACCACTTTGTTCTGTCTCTGGTGAATGGTACATAATTGTCCTTGGGTCTTCTTGGCACCTTAGTGTTGGGGAATCTGCCTAAGAGGGCTTGGAACCTCAGTCTGAATTCTATTTTTTAATGTCAAAACATCGCCAAGTGCTTCAACTAACATGGATTAATTTAGTCTTCCCTTAACTGTTTGCAATGTGGAAAAATTGGATAGTTGTATTGAGATAAAGGACTTTGTTTCTTGGTCTTATGGGTTGTGGAAGTAAAATGGTGTAACCTCTGTACACTATCATCCCCATTTGTTCCTCATTTCCTGTAAATTTTCCACTGTTTCAGAAGCAATAGATATTTCTCCATTTTAATGTGTCAAATATCGCAGTCTATATTCTTCCTGACTACAGAAACAGCGTCCAAGAGACACTTCGTTTTGCAGAGAGGAGTCTGCAATAAAATCCAACATAATTAAAGATGAGGCCAATATTTAATCAGTAGTACAAATTAATGAAATATCATTTCTCCTGGCCATTTTTATGTGGTTATGAATTATTACGCAGGAATTCATTCTATAATCAGTAAACACTCTCACACTATGAAATGAGCAAATATTAGAAAACTTTGGCCAATATATTACTGTACGGTCAGTGTTAAGATTAGCAGAGTGGAGTCTAAGGTTTTGAAGTCATCAGTAATTGTGGAAGTGGGGTAAACATTCCTTTTTAATACATTTTACTTTAATTAATCATCTAAGGCTGTTCTCACAAGTCTTATATAGTTGGTTGTCAAACATAATTCAGGTTTTACAGAAAGCATGCACAACGTAGGAAACATATGCCAATAAAGTTAAGACATGGAACAGATGGAGCTTTGAAATAAAAATGTAAGTGTCAAGAATATTCAGCAGGTCTGGCAGCATCTATGGAGAAAGAAAGAGATTTAACATTTCAAGTAAAAAAATGACTTTTGAACTGGGAGGAAGTTAAAATGTGATGGTTTTTATGCTGTTGAGAGAGAGAGAGGAGGAAAAGAAGAAAGGGAAGGCCTGAGATAGAATAAAAGGTAAGAGAGATTAAATAATAAAGATATTATAGATCAAAAGACAAAGAGAATTGTAATGTTTGTAATAAATAAAGCACCGGTGCAGTGTGTTAATGGTTGTATTGAAGAAGTAAGATTCTTTACTCTATATCTAAAATGAGCAAATATTAGCACCCAAAATATTGCTAGGTGCAATTATTAAAGATTAAGAGAATAGAGATCAAGGTTACAATATGGGATTAATTTTTTTTAGAAGGGTACTAAGTATTTTTTCTTGACTATTTGACCTGGGAGGATTTGGTACTGACTCTCAAGATCATTATATATTTCATTTTCAAACTGCAGCATTCCTTTCTTCGATAATATTACCTAAAATAAGACTGGATTTGGTCCTTGATATTAGATCCAACTTAGATGGAATAAAAATAGAACCATTTTTTGTTCAATGAACAGGTCATTTTTGTTTCTTGTCTTTGAAGTTCACAAGCTCAGGGTTCATCTTTGGGTAGGTACAATGAAAGAGTGAAGATTTTAAAGGCCAGAACTCACCCTATACTTCAGGAATAGTGAAAGCGTCTTCTTCACAATTCTAAAGATAATGGTCCATGTAACTATAGCAGTTACAGGAGGTATATGTTCATTAGTTATATAGGCAGTTGTCTGCGATGAAGTATGGAAAGAAATGCAGACAATAAGGTTATAAGTGTATATTATTGATTGAGTCACAAGTTAACTCTGTCAAAATGACATGAAATCTACGGTAGGTTGGTTATACCTCCAATCAGTCAATGATATAATCTGATAAGTATTCACTACTTCACGAACAGCTTTATTGCATGGAATTTATTACGCTTCAGTGAAAATATTAATTTTAAGAGTTTCACTGAAGCACAGATCATCAGTTTTATACAATTGAATGAAGGTTTTAGACTTCAATATCTTTGGAAACATTAATCCAATCTATTCTGACACATGTGCATTCACCAATCCTGGAACCATACTTCCTTTGAAAAAAAGATCGCATGCACTATAAAGCAAAACAATAATCTCAGTAAATTGAAGTCTGAGTTATTTTTCACATTTTCTTCTACAGGTGACAGGCGAGCTATATCAGTATTGGTTAGACTGAGCCTCCTGCTCTTTAAGCAATGTTTGGAGCCCCAGGCCTCTCTGGTAAAAGATTACTTTTGTGACTGGGTATAACAAAACTCTAAATTCATTTATGAAAAACACAGTGTGGGTTTTCGTTAACTTAACAATGCCTCTTTTAGATCGATTGATTTTGCAGGGCCGTTTTGATTATATGCAATCCATCCTAGGCAGACCGCTGAATAATACCGAAATTCATGCCGACTTGCCTCGGGTACTGATTCCACCTCCCTTTTTGTACACTCACTTATTGACTAAACCCACAGATACGCACCCTTGATGTTAACCTAAGGTGATCCTTGAGCCCTCTAATGACTCCAGTGCCAACACCCCTTATTCAATTTCAAGAACATCTTTCTCACCAGCACATCATCTGCCAATGTCCATACCTCACCTTCCTAATGAAGCTGATATGGAGGCTCACAAAACCTCAAAGCTACATCTCTCCAAGCCCCTTCTCTCCACAGCTTACCATCTCTAAAATGCTGCCTTCTATATGAAATGTATATAGAGTGATGCAGAATCATCACTACAGTACATGCTGGCTCTCAAGGGGTGGCATGGTAGCACAGTAGTTAGCACTGCTGCCTCAAAGTGCCAAGGATCGTGGTTTGTTTCCCAGCTTGGGTCACTGTGCAGAGTCTGCATATTCTCCTCAGTGTCTACGTGGGGTCCATCCAGGTGGTCTGGTTCTTCCTATAGTCCGAAAGACATGTTGGTTAGGTGCATTGGCCGTGCTGAATTCTCCCTCAGTGTACCCGAACAGGCGCCAGAATGTGGCAACAAAGGGATTTTTACATTAACTTCATTGCAGTGTTAATGGAAGCCTACTTGTGACACTAGTAAATAAACTTAAAATTTGTTCCTTGGGTCATATTTGCATTGATTTTAACATTCAGATCTTCAAGTCACCCATAGCCTATGTTTCACTATATCAAAAGAATCTTCTCCAATCTGTCATCTTTGATAGGGCTTCTACTCCTTCAGTTGGGTTTAAATTTTCATTGTCTCTTCCCCACCCCAACCCCAGTACCCTGCTATCTGTAGATGAAACCAATAGAGTTCAGATGTTGGCACAAATCTTATTTTATCATATCCCTACATTACTTGATGTCTTACTAAAATTTGGAATGTTCCTTACTCTGTTTAATTTAATGGAAAATGTTTGAAATTGCCCCAGTATGTTGGGTTTTGACATGGAAGAACTTACAGGCAACAGAAATTCTTCCAAATTTTATCAGCCAGCACAAATTGGGAAATTGTCACGTTTTAGGTTTAACATGGAGCAAAGGAAGTGGAGGCAGGAATCCGCAGTTGAGGATTGTACTATCCCAAATGAATAAAAATAAACCAATCCTTCTAAGTACCTTTGTGATCTTTTGCCTGATGCTTTTAGGTATATTCTTTTTGAAAATATTTATTTTTTGCAACTCATATTTTTAGTGATTGTATTCCTTTAGTCATCTGGCAATATCTGCCACTTCAAAGAAAATGTGGTCACGTAGAATGCAACCAAATTTTTTTCATGGAATGTGCACCAGCATTTGTAGCCTTTCCCTCGTTGTCCTTGAACTCAAAAGCTTGTTCAGCTATTTCAGATGGTCATTCAGGATTGTTATGAATTGCTGTGGGTCTGGAGTCACATGGAAGCCAGACTAGTCAAGGATGACAGGTTTCCTTCCCTGAAGAACATTAATGAACCAGATCATTTTTAATAACATTTGATGATAGTTTCATGAGGTGGAATTCTCCAATGACCCCCACCAATGGATTCAGGACAGCAGGACAACTAAGATTCTGATTTTATCATTTTGATTCTAAGTGCTGAATCTGGGTGCAATTCAGATCCGACTTAGAAAACTGCTCTCAAGCGCCCTCATCACTCAGCCTGAAAAAAGGTCACAAGTCTGAATTGCATCGTGGGCAGGGCTTATTGTAGCTCCGATCGGAGCCGTGAACTACACGTGTGCAGTGAAAACAAATTGGAAAAACACACCCCTATTATATCGCTCCCTGGCTGCAACAATTGGATAAAGCAATCTGGAAGCAAAAAGCAGAGTAATGCCCCACCCCCACAACATAACTGTCTCTTTTATCCACTGCCCTGCTAACCAGATAGATTACGACCCTCTGTCCCCTTACCCTCCCCCATGGATTGCCCGCAGAGTGACAATGGACCCCCCCATCCCTCCCAACAGAGTTCCATCTAATTTTCCTCCCCTCCCTACCAAAGAATGATTTGGCTTCCTTCCATACCAGAGATAAATCTGAAGCCTCCATTCCCCTTGCCAGAGAACAATTGGGCCTCCTCGTCCCTGTCCCCTACCAGAGAATGATCGGGCTTCCCTCCTCCCTCCGCTCTCCCCCATCCCTCCCTCCCCCAAACTCCCAGTATTCCACCCTCCCCCCCAACACCCCACCTAATCTAATCTCTCTCCTCTCCCCCTCACCTCATCAGAGAATGATCTGACCCGCCTTCCTCCACTCCTCCATCACCTATCTGACTCAGAGAACGATTGAAAGCTCTGAACTTACCTCTTCAGAAGCTGGAGCGCCTGAAACAGACTTTTGCCATGCGTGTCTGTTTCGTGCCGAATCTGGATGCGTGAACGCGATGGTAAAGGGGGAAATGCAGGTAAAGTTGGGCGGGCAGCCCATTAATTCAATTTAAATGCATGCAAATGCATTTAAATCACCGTTGTGCTCATTTTGGCTGTGAATCATAATGGTGGCCATTTTCAGGCCTTGGTAAAAGGGGCATCTGCACAGACATGGGTGCAGATTGCACTAATCGCTTCATGCCTGACAGTATCAAATTTTCGTGCCCGAAAACAAACGCCTCACAATGGTAAAATTGGGCCCCAAAGATCATTTTTGCATTGGTTTGGCTTTCTTGTGGGATCTTCTGCTGGTGCCCATTTAAAGATCCCTTGACATCAAACAGTAATTTCTGGTCTTGGGGCACATGTGGCTGGAAAATTCCACCCCCCCACCCCCCCCATAGTTTCAAAAACAGAGAATTCCACCCAATGTTTTTAGCATGCATTGCAGGCTCACAACTGTACTTAAAAAGCAGAGTTGCAATGAAGGCAGTGCTCTAATTGTAGCAATAGAGAGAATCCCTGAAGTCAAAATGAACTTTATCATCCTTATAGGCTTCAATATCAATATGGTTATGAATTATTCAAGACATTTTATTTCTAATACTCCTAATTTAAACAGATGATTGCAATTAATCCACGTTAGTAGAGTTAGACAACAAGACAATTAAACTTTGAAGGATTTGTGTCAAGCATTGCCATTTTGCAGATATATTCCAATCATGAATTTTCTATTTTGTCACTTCCAAAACAAGCAATGCTTTAGAGTCAGCACGCTTTTGTTAATCAAAAAAGCATTGTTTGCACAAAGCCTCATGTAAGATACTTTATATTGTTTCTTTTGTGCGCTGTACATAATGACATTCCGACACAGCTAGGGTAGCTTGAAGTTTCCAGCAATATAAAATAGTTTTGTTGAAGACCACTGATTCCTGGTGGTTTTACATGGAGTTTTGCAGAGTTTAACACCTCATACTACACAATTCTATTCGCTCATAATTAGAACTATTGCTTTAGAAGAATCAAATTAGTCATATTCTCTTTTCCAGTCTACAGCTCTTGGCAGACTAAATGTCACTCATTTTTCTGTGACCCTTATTAATTAGTGGAACTGATAATATTTTATTCTGTGAAAATCACTGTGAAGAAGTGTAACCTGCAATAACACTCCTCTGGCCCACCAGATTGTTCTGAGTTACCATGGTCATCTTTATTTAAACAAGCAAGGTGGTTCAGAAAAGTTGTATCTGAAAAAGGTGGCATCCACGTTTCTGAATTCCATCGGCAATCTCAATATCATGTGTTGCAAACATGCTATTTTGTTAAAGAAAAGTAACGGCATAATTCTTGGGGTCCATTCACCATGTGTATGGATCCTGTGAACTCTCATGAGAAGACCACAATAAGATTTGCGGTGGCGAGATCTCAGTATGAGATATTCCTCATCCTTTCTGTTGACATAATGAGGTTCATGCCCAGAAAGGGCATGGTGCAGAGTCCCATGAATTAGAATTGATATAAATTTCATTATATAACTTAAATGCTGTTGCTTTTGGGATCGTTAGATATTCCCCCCATCTCTCCCCTGCTGAAATGCTGTCATGCACATGGGAATCAGTACTGGTTTTCAAAATCGAAAAGTAGTTATGTCGACCATGCTGGGGGTGCAGATGTGAGTATGGCCTCTGGATGATGGGAGTCATGTTGAAGGCCACCGACTCCCAGGGGTTTTACATGGGGTTTCGCAGAGTTAAAATCCTTGTACTCCTCAATCCCATCCCCTCCAATGACTGGTGAAACTTTTATTTGGAAACAAACATTGAAATGCATTCTTTTGATGGGTATTTGGCTGATCATGTACTTATTTCATTTTGTTCACAGCTGACACTACCAGGTGGGCACTGCCGTGGGCAGGGGTGGGGAGGGTGGCAGGTCCTCTATGTTACCACATTGTCCACATATCTGGATATGGCCATGGATGATTGGGGGTTGTGCTTGTATTGGGGTGGGGAGAACAGAGAATATGGAGAAGAGGGTGGGCCCGGAATCAGTGGGCAGAACAGAAAACTTAGCTGAAGTTAAGACAGAAAACTAAACAGAAAGTTAAACAGAAAACTAAAGGCTTGTTGATCTTGGGTGGGAATTGCTGGTCTTGGGGTGCATGTGAAATCTGTTCAACATTTTAGGGTGATGACCTTTTATTTGTTTAAAAGGTTATACTTACTGCAGTATGTTACTCAGAACTTTACAATGACTCTTTAGTGCAAGTTCAAATGAGCCAACGCCGCCAAAGGAATCTATTCTTCATTGCACAACTCGTTTTGCAAAGCTCTTCAAAGGGTGCTCCCCCAATGCATTTGCATTTTGCAAGTTGATACAACAGATCACAGAGAATCAAGAAAACCATTTGAACTTGGGGACCGTGAAGACCCCTTCCAAATTGGTGGTACAATCCCAATGATACCCAAAGACAACACCCATCACAATTCCCTTGCAATAAATTACATCGATGTTTATGTATTATATTTATGCGGTGATTTCTAACAGAAATGATTGTTTACTTACTGGAGGTCATCTGAAATGCAGTTGATTTTCAAATTGTAACAACTCCCAGTAGAGCACAAAGGAACAAAATCATTCAACAGCTTAAAGAAACAACATGAAAATGCAGGAAACTAGAAATTTTGGGCAGAATTTTCCCAAAATTTCACTGAGTGCCGCAGCAGGTGGGAAAAAACTGTTTGAAATTTGTTTGTTCCACAGCTGCAGTTTCCAGACTGTTCAAATTTGGAAATTGCGCAGTTCCCAAATGCTGGTGAGGTTACATTCCACCCGTTAACCCTTGCTTTTAAAAGATGCTGCCAGACCGATAGAGCATCCATTTTCTATCTACAGTATAATGTTTGGTGTTGCTAGAATGTCATGAAGAAACTTGTCCCAGCAATTTCTGTGGGGGTTTCTCAATCACTTGACCAAATGAAAGCCTCAGAGAACTTGCATAAATAACTGTTATAGGGTTCCATTAAAAGCTGCGGGTTACCTGTCTGGCATGAACCTCCCCCTGCAGTGGATAGAATAGCAATGTGGTGGGATGAGGCCGTTAGATGACTTTTGAATGGCCACCAAAGTGTCTGAAAAATGCCTAAGGGAGGGTTGGTCACCTGACATCTATATCACATCCTCAGTGAAATAGGAGATGTGTTGGGATTGGTGGGTCTTGCAAGTCATGTGCTGCATTTTATGAGCTCTACATAAGACTTGGCCAAAACAAATTGTGAACAAAATTAAGTAAGTACATGAAGTACATATGCCCATCGACAAAGTGTTTAGTACATCAAAGCTTGTTTCTGAATGACAAGTTTCAGCAGTCACGGGCATCTTGTATTACTTTCAATGCACATTGTCATGCCTTGTCCCTCAAAGAGGAAATTTCAGTTGCTGTTTATCTCAGGCCAAATCAAAGAACCACACACGTTTTTGATTAGCAATTGTATAGGCCAGTAAATAGCTCTCTGAACTGACAAAGGCATCCTACTTAAATTCAATTAAATCCTGTACAAGATCAGATTACCTTGAATGTATTTTGTCTACATGACCTACTCCTTTTAAGGTTCCGAGCTATATGCATTTTTAATAAGATATTCATAACAGATAAGAAAATATCTAATGCAGGTTGTAGAGAGCCTATTTGCATTGGTGCAGTCATTAGCAATTTAAAACAGTGAACCAAACTGATGTGCCTCCAAAACAGATGACCTAAGACTTTAATTAAAAATAAAATCACATTTCAAATTCTTTATAGGTACCAAGAACAATTATCATCAAAGTACAGCTTCCCTGCAAAGAAGTCTCAACAGCAATAATGTACATGAGTCTAGATTCACAATAACAGTCCTATGAAATTGTCTGATTTGGGCAGTTCTCACAGGCCAGGTATGACCTTGAATTATGACCTTGCAGACAGACAACAAAAGACATGAAGATAAAACATGGATCAAATGGATACTGGAAATGTGACAGATCATAGATTCGTACATTGCAGAAGGAGGTCATTTGGCCCATCAAGTTTGCACTGACCCATAATCCCACCCAGACCCTATCCCCATTTATTTACCCTAGCTAATCTCCTGACTCAAAGAGGCAATTTAGCCTGGCCAATCAACCCAACCCGCACATCTTTGGAGCGTGGGAGGAAACCAGATCACCTGGAGGAAACCCACACAGATACAGGGAGAATGTGCAAACTCCACACAGACAATGACCCAAGGCCAGAATTGAACCCGGGTCTCTGGTGCTGTGAGGCAGCAGGGTTAACCATTGTGCCACCATACCACTTGGGTCAACATGTCATGATCCATGTAGTTCTTGAAAGTTATCTTTCAGAGAAGAATTGAATTGACAACAATTCTTGTCAATCCAGCATTGTTTGAGACATCCTGTTATTGCCTCTGGTCATCTGAAGAAATGAGTATTTGAAGATTGCGACATCAGAATTGAAATTTTAGTCTGCTCATGGTATATCATGCGGCCGTAGTTCCTACCTTCCTTGCACAGAGCTGAAATATGGACAATGTACAGGACGCAGCTTGCGACACTAGAGTCATTCCATCAACGATACCTGCAGAAGGTTTTATACATTATGTGGAAGAATATAAAATTTGGATGTCAGATACTGGGCCCCCAAAAGCAGGTTTTCTTCCCCCAGCTCAGTCAGGGGCAAATGCACCAGGGAAGAGCAGAAAAAGTGCTGCCAGAGTGCGCTTGAAAGGCAACATGAAGAATTGAAATGAAAGCAAAACATGTGAATATCAGAAACCTGATATAATGCTGGAAATCCAACATTTTCTATTTTTATTTATAAAGAATTGCAACATTGGCATCAATTCCTGGGAAATCGTGGCCAAATATTTCCCCCCATTAAGTAAATTCAGGTAAAAGGAAGAGGCCTAAAATGTGGGGCTACGAAAAGCATAATTTCAACAAAATATTTCAACAAGTTGAATTTTAAAGTAAATTTTATTTACTAATCACAAGTAAGTTTACATTCACTCAGTAATGAAGTTATTGTGAAAATCCTATAGTCACCACACTCTGGCATGTATTTAGAGTCATGAACAAGAATTTATAATAGCCAATGCACCAATCTGCACATCTTTGGACTGTGGGAGGAAACAGGAGTACTTGGAGGACATAGGGGGAACATGCAGAGTCTACACAAACAGTGACCCAAACCTGGAATTGAACCCAGGTCCCTAGCGCTGTGAGGCAACAATGTTTACCATCCTGCAGCCCACAAAATTAATAAAAAGCCCAGCAATAGAGCCCTGGGCATTTCTTTACACATTTCCTGAATCAGCCTTATGTGAGGAGATTAAGACCTCACATCATATATCTTTTAAAAATACATATGCTCAGATTGAAGAAAAAGTGGGACAGTGTCAATCCTATGCATGAATAAGAAATACACAACCTTTCTCTCCTTTATATGTTTGGGTGTGGCCTAACACACCATGGCAACGATTGCATGTAGATTTTGCTGGTCTGTTTAAGGAGTACGTGTTCTTAGTCATAATTAAAATACACTCAATGTGGTCAGAAACTGTTATGTGATCTACAACACCTGAACAAATTATTGTCAAACTTAACGAAATTTTTGTAAGATTTGGTAAACTGGAAAAAATTGGTTGTGATAATGATTCAGTTTACTTCATGAAAGTAAATGGTATTCAGAATATAAAATCCACACCTTATCATCCATCAACCAATAGCTATTTCTAACATTTTAAAAACTAAGCAAGACCTTTAAAAATAATCTGATGTATCTTTGACCCCCAATCGTAAGGAGCTGCCAGACAGTATTGGGAAAACTCGCCAATCCATATATTCGTACGACTATTCCATACCAATTCATGCCAATGTACGGCCCTTCTTTGTCCATTCACCCATTGAACACTATGTACTAAACCACGGAGAGGAAAGAAAACACTCATGCACAATGTTATTTTTGAAAATAATCCTATCACAGAGTCAATCAAACATGACATTAAACTATCAATAATATAGGCTTCAGACACTTCACATTTCTTAATTTGGTGAAAAGAAATATGATCCATTTACTAAAGGTTATCACAGAATCACTTAATGTAACCTCTTAAAGATGTCAACCAGCCGAAGTCAAGAGCCCTCTCCAGCTGTCAAAACTGCGCCTCACTGAGATAATCCTTCCATCTGTCTAGTTACTCAGCCAACCCAATTATGTTTGTTAATATACTAACTATGTTAAAAAGTATTGATTGTTGAGCTGCACTTGCTTCATGTGCACCATTGATTTGATCTTGATTCGATTTATTGTTGTGACATGTATTGATAATCAGTGAAAAATATTGTTTCTTGAGCACTGTACAAAGAATGCCGTTCAGAGAGAAGGAAAAGAGAAAGCAGTCATAGCTAGGGTGGAGAGAAAGGTCAACTTAATATAAGATTGATCCATTCAAAAGTCTGATGACAGCAGGGAAAAAGCTGTTCTTGAGTCGGTTAGTACATCATCTCAAATTTTTGTCTCTTTTTCAGATGGAAGAAGGTGGAAGAGAGAATGTCTGGGGTGTGTGAGAAGCTTGATTGTGCTGGCTGCTTTGCCGAGGCAGTGGGGAGTGTAGATGGAGTCAATAGATGGAACCTTTCCTCACATCTACCAGTCCCAGCAGCATTAAAATACAGACCGCTAGAACACATTTATTAATACATTTTATATGCAAACCCTGTAGCCTGTAACTTCCAGTGGAGTGGCAATTGAGTTAGGTTACTCCCAGTTTCTTACATTAAGATGAAGCCACTGCCACCTCACTCTGGCCTTCCGACTTAGGTGAGATAACTCCAGTGCAGTGGGTTGCTGAGGCCTATACCTGAGTCCCGAAGAGTCAGAAATAAGTAGGACAGGCCTCCAATTGTACAGCATGAGCTGCCATAAGCAAGGAAAGTTTAAAAGTGCAGCCACTTTAACATGCCAGAGTGCAGGTTAGTTTATAAAGTAATTGGATAGGATTCTGGGAGATGGGTGAGTTGGTTTGTACCTTTGGGGTTGTGGGAGGTGGGGGTTAGGTGCGTAGGGGTGTGGAGGGTTGGAAGTTGGGGCGTGGGAGGAATGGTCCGCTCAGTCCTAGGCATTTCAAGGTTGGAGGATGGTCAGATCTGGTAGTGCCTGGGTGGGTCAGGTCAGATCAGTCGAGGGGGCATAGGTTGCATTGGATCAGGCTGTACCCAGTGAGTAGTGGGGACTCAGGTCAGGTTGGTGCAGGTGGTGGGAGAAGAGCACTGTGGGGCCTCAGCAGTGTTTAGTCTTGTCTGCATTGGACTGAAGGGGTGACATTTAAGTGAAGGGGGAGTGTAGTCGGTTTGGGTCAAGTTTAAGGTGGAGGTTAGGTCAGGCCTGGGTTTGTAGTGGGCTGGTCATTCGCTAGTGTATGAATGTCAGGTTGGGCTAGTGAGGCTGAGTGGTTGGGTTAAGTTGTCAGTGGTGTGAGGGGGGTGGTGGTGGGGTAGTGTGATGTGTCAAGGGGCAGTGGGGAGGAGGGCAGAAAATGGTGGGAAGAGTCCTGTGGAGCGTCAGTTGCTTAGTCTGGGGGCTAAGTGGCATGGTTGTCTGACTGTGGTTTGAGGTGTGGGGTGAACCCTGATTTGGGGAGGGGGGAGGGTGAAAGGTCAGGATGATTCAGTGCTATCGTTACCCAAAAGTTAACATTTTCTGGGTAACTAATAGAGTAGAACCATCTGAAATTTGAGATTTAAATCATGGTATTTGACCGTTCTTGGTGCAAGACAATTCCCCGTTGGAAATTTAGAATTCCTGGGATGGACAGCTGGCTTGTAGACAAACGCCAACAGCACAAGGTTCAATCTTCACTCCAGCTGAGGCTGAATTGGATCCCGGCTCCTTGCTGTGCCCATTGTAAAAATCGCAACACTTAACAATGGTTCGGCAAATAATCACCTAAGGCCTGTCTTCAAGCAAAAAAGATCAAAAAAGAATGAAAAATATGTTGAGAAATTATGATCCACAATACTAACAAATGAATACTTAATATATTTCAATGACATTCGTCTTCATTCTGAGGGTTGGCCAAGCTATGAACATTTTTACTCCACTGATTTCTGTTCTCTGCTGCCCTCACTGACTGTCCCACAGAAAGATTAGTTCATGTTTTGTTGTTATATATCCATGCCGTCTTGGACTTTCCTTTTACATGTTTTCCAGTTGTTTTGTCTTGTATTACCTCTTTTTCTCTTTTTCTAAGCACTATCGTACTGTTTGCATCATGTGTCCAAAATATGCGAGCTTCCTTGATATTCTTATCTCAGACAAGCTCCTCTCAACAGTAACTTTCTTGAGCATCCATGACGTACAATATCCATCTGTTTTAAAGTTTACTTATTAATGTCACAAGCAGACTTACATAAGCACTGCAATGAAGTTACCATGAATATCCCCTAGTTGCCACACTCTGGCACCTGTTCGGGTGCATTGAGAGAGAATTTAGCATGGCCAATGCATCTAACCAGCACATCTTTCGGACTGTGGGAGGAAACCAGAGCCCCAGGAGAAAACCCATGCAGACACAGGGAGAACGTACAAACTCCACACAGACAGTGACCCAAGCCGGGAATTGAACCTGGGTCCTCGGTGCTGCAAGGCAGCAGTGCTAACCATTGTGTTACCATGCCACCCTGAGTTCTTTCCTTTGAAATGCCCATATTCAGGCCTTGTCACTCTTCTTGATGGTCCAGCCTTCACAGCTAAGCTTTGTCACCAGCCATACAGGGGCAGCTAGATGATAAATTTTGATTGTAATTGAGATATTGTGGGAGATGTGTGGGTTAGGTGCATTGACCGTGCTAAGTTCTCCCTCAGTGCTCCTGAACAGGTGCCAAAGTTGGGTGATTAGGGAAGTTTCACTGTTACTTCATTGCAATGTTAATATAAGTGTACTTATGACATTAATAAATAAATATTTTATTTCATACTCTTTTGAATAAATTTGCTACTTCATGACCCTTTGTTAAATGTAGCCCAAATTTCATCAGGAGACTCTGCATCCTCTGTGATGAGTGACCCAAGATAGCGGAATGTATCAGCCTGTTCAAGTGAAACTCTTAATCAGAATCTTACAGGTCCTTCCACCTATCCCCAACATCTTTGTGTTGTTGACAGTGATCAGGAGACAGTTTTTCTGGTTAATATTATTTCCTTTTTTTTTAGATATGAATTGAGGCATTAATTCATCATTGAATGTCTTAAACATTTGCATGTTAATATTATTCATGGTAATTTCCATGCAATGCTTTTCATACTATAATTGGGTCAAATTCTTAACTTAAATTGACATTTAACCTCCCTAATATGATGTATTGGATTTAATTCTTAAGCTGTCAGCAATTTTGGTGAGTCCTAGTCTTTCTGGGCTAACTTGTCAGCTCACCTGCTGCAGAGAATTTTCATTGGTTTGATTCCATTGGGAAAGAGGCAGGCATTGCTGATTGAAATTATGTCAGGGCCATACTATTTTCATGACCAGGCTTTATTTCAACTAGAATGTGGCTATCACTGGCTAGGCCAACATTTATTTTCCATTCCTAATTATCCTTCTGGTGGTGGTGTACTGACTTCTTGAAGCATAGCAGTTCCTGAGATATAGGTACTCCTATAGTGCTGCTAGAGAAGGAGGTCTAGGATTTTGACTCAGCAACAGTGAAAGAACAGTGATACATTTCCAAGTCAGGATGGTGAATGGCTTGGAGAGAAACCTCCAGGTGGTAGTGGTGTTGCTAGGTAGCTGCTTTTGAGAGGGGAATTGACATGGATCATGAAGGTGCTGCCAACGGAGCCTCGGTGTTCATGCAGTACATCTTGTAAACTGCTGCTAGTGTTTGTTAGTGGTGAAGGGAGTGGGTATAATGAAAGGGACACTAATCAAGTGAGCTGCTTTATCCTGGATGGTGTCAAGCTTCTTGAGTGTTTTTGGAACTGCACTCATCCAGGCAAGTGCTGAGTATTCCATCAGAATTGTACCTTGTAGATACTAGACAGGCTTGAGGCTCAGGAGGTGAGTTACTTCTATTTGTAATATATATAAATGACTTGGAAGAGGGAGTAAGTGGAGTGGTCAGCAAGTTTGCAGACGATACAAAGATGGCTGGACTTGCGGATAGTGAGGAGCATTGTCAGGCGATGCAGTAGGACATAGATAGGCTGGTAGCTTGGGCAGACAGATGGCAGATGGAATTCAATCCTGATAAATGTGAGGTGATGCATTTCGGGAGAAAGAATGTAGGGGGAGGTATATGATAAAGAGTAGACCTATTAAGAATATAGAAACACAGAGAGACCTGGGGGTGCAGGTGAACAAGTGTCTGAAGGTGGCAGAGTAAGTGGAGAAGGTTGTGAAGAAAGCATACAGCCATTATAGGAAGGGGTATAGAGTACAAGAGCTGGCCTTTAATGTTGCAGTTATATAAAACATTGGTTAGACCTCATTTGGAATACTGCATCCAGTTCTGGTCGCCTTACTACCGGAAGGACGTGGAGACTCTGGAGAGAGTGCAGAGGAGGTTTACCAGGATGCTGCCTGGTATGGAAGGTCTGAGTTACAAGGAGAGATTAGGCAAATTGAGACTGTTTTCCTTAGAAAGACGTAGACTTAGAGGAGATCTGATAGAGGTGTACAAGATTTTGAAGGGGATAGATAGAGTAAACAGTGTTAAGCTTTTTCCTAGGATGGACTCAAATAGCACGAGGGGTCACGGGCTTAGGGTGAGGGGTAAGGTATAATTTGGATGCTAGAGGGAGTTTTTTCACACATAGGGTGGTGGGGGTATGGAATGCGCTGCCAAGTAAAGTGGTGGAGGCAGGTACTCTGGAGTTATTTAAGAAATACTTAGATGGGCACATGAACAGAATGGGAATGGAGGGTATAGAAAACTGATTTAAAATAGGGATCATGAGCCTTGGGAGTCCCGGGGAAGTGTGTAAATAGATGATGATATTGATGTACTTGTTTTTATCCTACAGGTGCTTTGGTCCACCTTGTTGTCTAACGAGGGGCATACACACGATGGTCGTGAGAGGGCTGGTCTTGGATCTTTTTCGAGAGTATCCTAGTGCTTCACGTTGTTAGTGTACGCTTGACCTGGACCATTTGATGGGCAACACGACAGCTCAGTGACTATTGTTGTGCTGTGCAGATACATGGATTTGGGCCTGTGTCTGTGGGAGTTTGCGCATTCTCCCCGTGCTTGCGTGGGTTTTCTCCAGGTGCTCCGGTTTCCTCCCACATCCCAAAGATGTACTCTTAGGCTAATTGGCAAAACAAATTCTCCCTAAATTGTCTCAAACTTGGTTTTTAATCCATAGATCTATAAACATGGACAGGGATTGCGGGTAGAGGCGAGAACATCGGGGTGGCAGCGTGGGCTCATTGGGCCGAAGGGCCTGTTTCCCGTGCTGTTCTGTTCTGTTCTTTGTACTTGTGCCCCTAGTTCTGAACTCTACCACAAAGGGAAACATCTACTCAGCATCCACTCTCTCAAGTTCCTTCAAGATCTTATATGTTTTAGTAAGATCATCGCTCATTCTTCTAAACTCTCAAAGATATAGGCCCAACATTGCAAAAACTTTAGATTTGGGGGACACAGGCAAAATAATAACAATAACAATCCTAAATAATTTTAAGATGGCTTATTAACCAACAGTTTAGGTAAGATATATCTAACTAGTTAGATGGAAAAAAATATACAACCCACAACTGCTTGTGATAATAATATCTTTCTGGTTAAAATATTAGGAAACTCTTCCCTCAATCTTCACAGAATTACACAATACTACAGTGCAGAAGAGATCCTTTGGCCCATTGAGTCCTCCCCCTTCTCTGATCCAACTTCCATTGAAAAAAGCAGCTGCCTAGTAAGCACTGCTACCTCACCAACAACTCAGCCCACATGATAACACCAAAATATAGACCTCCTGTGTATTGGAGGTTTGATACACAGGGCAGACTTTGATTAAAAATGATCTCTTCTATGGCTGCTTTTTCTCTCTCTCTGTTTCCAGCGCTAGGTCTACTACATCAATCACATCTGGTTCACACATCAATACGGGAGAGCTCCAGTGAGCCAATGAGAATAAATAAAAATACATAATATCCCTCCCCCTTTTTAAGTTAAATGTCCCCAAACAAGTTCAAAACAAGTTCAATAAGTCAGTTGCTATGTAAGTTTGATCTCAGAATTTCAACAGGCTCCAAATGGCTTCCTTTCACTTAATCCCTGAATATCCCTTTACATGCTTCAGATTTCCTCAGCACAATTTACTTTCCTACCCACTTTTGTATCATATCCTTTATCCAGGTTGTTTGTTACTTCCTCAAAAAAACTCTAAAAGTTAAGCATGATTTCCTCCATCTCTTTCAACTCTTGATTCAAAAGTATTTTTGTTTTTTTTTGTAATTATTATAGTGAAGACAGATGCAAATTCATGAACCAATTTCTTGCTTTCCATTATTAATTCTCCAGACTCATTCTCTAGAGGACGATCCCTTATTCTAGTCACTCAATTTCTTTTCAAAACCTGCAGAAGCCATTACTATCTGTGTTTATATATTTTTATCAAGCACTTCAATTTCTCTCTCTGTTAATCATTCTTTGCTGTATCTTAAGTTCTCTTATATTCTTATAATCTTCTGACTTACCATGAATCTTCATCAAATTGTAGCTTATTTTTATCAATTTGATATACTCTTTAACTTCCTTAGCTAGCCATGAGTGCTGTATATCTTTTCTTTCTCAGTTAAATATATCTTTGCTGAGTCTTATGAAATATCTCCTTAAATGTCAACCACTGCATCTCCACTGCCTTATCCCTTAACACAATTTCAAAGTTCTTTTTTGCCAGCTCTATCGCATGCCCTCATAATCACTTTCATTAAAGAATAAAACACTAGCCTTAAATCTGCTCTTCTCTTCCTTATACTGAATGCAAAATTCAATCAGGTTATGATTCGGACTGCATAGGGGTGGTGCCCTGACTATAAGACCACTAACTCATCCTGTTTGCTTGCACATTGTGGAGATGCCGCTGTTGGACTGGGGTAAACACAGTAAGAAGCCTCACAACATCAGGTTAAAGTCCAACACATTTATTTGTAGCGAACACCACGAGCTGTGGAACTGGCTGTTTCTTTGTTAGATGGGTGGGAGTTCTGATAGCCTTTTTCCTAGGATGGAGAAAGCTAGCATGAGGGGACATAGCTTTAAATTAAGGGGTGGTAGTTATAGGATGGATGTCAGAGGTAGGTTCTTTACCCAGAGGGTGGGAAGGGTATGGAATGCCCTGCCTGCTGCAGTTGTAGATGCGCCAAGTTTGGTGGCGTTTAAGAGGTTAGTAGATAAATTTATGGATGAAAAGGGAATGGTTTAGGTTAGAGGGTCATTGCTTTTTCTTAATTGGTCGGCGCAACATCGAAGGCCGAAGGGCCTGTTCTGTGCTGTAATGTTCTATGTTCAAACAGGGCATATAAAGACACAAACTCAATTTACATGAATAATGATAAGAATGTAAGTCTTTATATCCTGCGCCTGGCAAGACTATTCTCTTCCTATTGGGGAACACTTCGGCGCTCATAGGCATTTGGCCTCTGATCTTCAGGTAAGCGTTCTCCAACGTGATCTTCACAACACACGACAGCGCAGAGTCGCTGAGCAAAGACTGAAAGTCATGTTCCGCTTAGGAATGGCCTTAACCGGGAGCTTGGGTTCATGTCACACTACCTTAACCTTCACAATTTGCCTGGACTTGTAAAATTTCACTAACTTTCCTGTCTGGAAACAATACATATCTTTTTAACCTGTGCTTAATGCTCTCTCCACTCACATTGTCTGTACCTTTAAGACTCGATTAGCTGTAAAGACTCACATTCCAATCATTATTCATATAAGTTGAGTTTGTGTCTTTATATGCCCTGTTTGTGATTAGAACTCCCACTCACCTGACAAAGGAACAGCCAGTTCTGAAAGCTAGTGGCGTTAGCTACAAATAAACCTGTTGGACTTTAATCTGGTGTTGTGAGACTTCCCACTGACCTTGCACATTACTAGATCTAGAATAGCTTTCTCTCTGATTGTACATTTTGCTGTAGGAAACAGCTCTGAAACAATTCCATGAACTCATCTTCCAAGCTACATTTACCAATCTGATTCACCCAATTAAATGTAGATTAGTATCACAAATAATTATTGCCAAACTTATGTCATAAGCCTCCATT
Organism: Sphyrna mokarran; assembly: GCA_024679065.1. Taxonomy (NCBI): domain Eukaryota; kingdom Metazoa; phylum Chordata; class Chondrichthyes; order Carcharhiniformes; family Carcharhinidae; genus Sphyrna; species Sphyrna mokarran. The sequence continues at coordinate 35,024,806 of JAGIQG010000005.1, read as the reverse complement.
ATTTCTTTCTGTATACCCAGGGTATCCTGCCCTCCAGATATTGTTACTTTCAGGGGGCTTTTAAACTACCTCCACAGTGACTGTTTTTGCTATATTTATCTGTATCCTAAATGATTTTAACGTTTTGATCTTTAGAGTGAAGGTCACCCCTCTCTATTGTACTAGTGTCCTCCTTAATTAACAGGGCTACCTGTCCACCTTTTCCTTGCTTCCTGGCCTTCTAAAATGCCATGTAACATTGAGTATTCAGGTTCTAGCCTCTGTCACCTTGTAGCTATGTCTCTGTGATGGCTAACACTCATGTATATTCATTTGCATTTGACCTGTCAATTCATCAGTTGTTATAAATGATATGTGCATCTAGATGCAGAGCATTTAGTTCTGTCCTTTTACTATATATTTCCTGGCCACTCTTAAGTAGGTACACCCTGTTCCTCCCTGCTATGCTCCGACAATTATTATTTTCTTTATGGCCCTGTCTTCTCGCTTTAATTTATCCTATGTGAGTACCTCCAAAGATGCTGGCTGACCTGCTTAATATATCCAGCATTGTCTGTTTTTATTACTGAAAATCAGCCCCATTCAACGCTCTCTCTAATTTTTTTTCATTGTACACGGTCATATTTCAGTGTGTGGTCCTTTTACCTTTTCTTGTACAACTCAGTATGTGTGGTGTCTTAAAGGAAATAGCTGGTGGGCATCCTGCATGTTGCTTTTTGGATTGCTTGTAGCTACACTCATATGCATTGCCGAAAGGGAACATTGATCACACTATTCAGAAGTAAGTACTAACTTTACACTAACCACAGGTACTGGCATGGTGACACAGTGATTAGCACTGCTGTCTCTCAGCACCAAGGATCTGGGTTCAATTCCCAGTTCGGGTCACTGTCTTTGTGGAGTTTGCACATTTTTCCCATGTCTACATGGGTTTGCTCCAGTTTCCTCCCACAGCTTGAAAGATGTGTGGGTTAGGCATTGACCCAAACAGGTGCGACAAGGGGAATTTCAGAGTAACTTCATTGCAATAACATAAGCCTTACTTGTGACTAATACATAAACTTCAACTTTATCAAGGTAACTTTATGGTAATTCACCCAATTTTTTTTGAATTTCTACCTCCCAAAAATGTTGACATCAACTTAAACTGCCTTGAGCGGGTAGTGACACTCTCATTGTAAAGTCATCCTATGGGATATTTTGGTCCTGCCTGCCACAGTCAGTGGACTTTTTGTTGGTTCGCTGCATTTGCTGCAGGGGTTAAACTCTGGCCATAGGGTCTGATCTTCTGCTCTTAGGATATGAGTTTAGTCTGGACCATTTGTGGTCCTGTCCCTGCCAAAAGATCTTCCCGCAGGTTCCAACTATTTGGGGGGACAACTATGAGAATACGTAAAGATTTTGTCATCCAATTCAGGATGGATTTCTGAGGCTGTAGGGAAGATAGTAGTCCCACAATAAGAGTTGGGCTCTGCCATTATGCCTTCTATTACTTCACTATTACTCTTTTCAACCCTATTACCACTGCCACTGTAAATCATTGGTTATAATTGGCTAATGGATGGTTTTAATCTGAATTGTGCTGGGACCAGAGTCCTGGCAAATCATTTAACTAGTGCTCTACATAGGATCACCTTTATTAAGTCGCCTCTCATCCTCCTTCTCTCCAAAAGGAAAAGCCCCAGCTCCCTCAACCTTTCCTCATAAGACCTACCCTCCAAACCAGACAGCATCCTGGTAAATCTCCTCTACACTCTCTCCAATGCTTCCACATCCTTCTTATAGTGAGGTGATCAGAACTGCACACAATATTCCAAATGTGATCTCACGTAACCCCATGGCTCTTAGACTCATAACCTCTGTTAATAAACGCTAACACATTATAAGCCTTCTTCACGGCTCTATTCACTTGAGTGGCAACCTTCAGAGATCTGTGGATTATGAACCCCAAGATCTTTCTGTTCCTCCACATTCCTCAGAATCCTGCTGTTGACCAAGTAATCTGCATTCAAGTTTGCCCTACTAAAATGAATCAACTTGCACTTATCAAGGTTAAACTCCATCTGCCACTTTTTGCCCAGCTTTGCATCCTAGCAATGCTCTTTGCAACCTGCAAGAGCCCTCCACCTCATCCACTACTCCACCAATCTTGGTGTCATCAGCAAATTCACTAACTCACCTTTCAGCCCTTTCTTCCAAATCATTGATAAAAATCACAAATAGCAGAGGACCCAGCACTGACCCCTGTGGTACACCACTGGTAACTTCTCCAGTCTGAACATTTTCCTTGCAGCACCAAGCTCTGTCTTCTATGAGGCAACCAGTTACTTATCCAATCAATCAAATTTCCTTCTATCACATATCTCCTTGTCTTCTTCATGAGCTTACCATGGGGAACCTTATCAAATCCTTATTAAAATCCATGTATACGACATCAACTGATCTACCTTCATCTACACACTTCGTTACCTCTTCAAAGAATTCAGTCAAATTTGTGAGGTAGGACTTACGCCTCACAAAAACCGGCTGACTATCCTGGATTAAACCGTATCTTTCCAAATGGTCATAAATCCACTCTCTCAGGATCCTTTCCATTAACTTACCAACCATTGCAAGTAAAACTAACTGGCCTATAATTACCAGGGTCATTCCTATTTCCTTTCTTGAAGAGAGGAAGAATATTTGCCACTCTCCAGTCCTCTGGCACAATCCCTGTGGACATGAGGACCGAAAGATCAAAGCTAAAGTCTTCGCAATATCATCACTTGCCTCCCAAAGTATCCTAGGATGTATCTCATCTGGCCCAAGGACTTAGCAACCCTCAGGTTTTTCAAAATTGCTAATACATCTTCTCTCAGGATATCTACCTCCTCCATCCTATCAGCCTGTATCATGCACTCATCCTCAAAAACATGGTCCCTCTCCTTAGTGAACACTGAAGAAAAGTATTAATTTAATGCCTCACCTACCTCTTCTGAATCCATGCACACCAGTTCCCACTACTATCCTTGACTGGCTTTAACCTCACCCTGGTCATTCTTTTATTTCTCACATGAGTAAAAAGCCTTGAATTTTTTTTTATCCAACCTTCCCAGGACTTCCCATGCCCCCTTCTAGATCTCCTAAACCCTTGCTTTAATTCATTCCTAGCTACCTTGTAACCTTCAAGCGACTCAACTGAACCTTGTTTGTTTATTGTTACACACGCTTCCTTTTTCCTCTGAACAAGACAATTCTGACTTCTTGTGCATTCCGAATTATAATTGCTCTACTATTGGAATCCATACCTTCCGTAGTCAAGTGCCAGGCTCTAGAATTCCCTCCCTGCAACTCTTTGCCTCTCTATTCCTTTATCGTCTTTTAAGATGCTGTGAGAAAACCACCTGATGTCACTTAATTTTTCCCTAAGTGAATGGTGTCATGCTTTGTCTTAAAAAGCTCCTGTGAAGCATTTGGGATACTTCATTATAGTAAGGGAACTATATAAATTTAAGTTGTCATTGTTTAGCAGTGCAAATGCGTGGAGTTAGCTCACCCTCAGATATCCTCCAGGTTATTTGATCAAAACAAGGAGGTATGTACTGATAAATACAAGAAACTTTTACCAGAACTTTAAGCTTTTCCCATTGTTGATATGGCTGAAATTACACTTTATTATGCATTAAAGTACTGCTGAGTGAACTTGTTAGTGTCCTGTCAGATGGTGTTGCAGTATTAATTTTAATGGTGGTATTGTCTTACACTGTTGGACCACCATATCATTGTTAATGAAAATCTGACATCAAGAAAATTTCAGCTTTGCTGAAGATTTTTAGAAGGATCATTGAGATCCAAGACTTTAAATCTGTTTCTCTTCACAGATGCTGCCAAGCCTGCTGATTTTATCCAGCATTTTATGTTTCTTTCTCAACTCTGCAGACCTGACTTGGAAGCGTGGGTGCTAACTGGAGTCAGAAAGAAGTCAAAGGCAGTCACAGGAGCTGCTGGTGACCACTTTGGACTGTTTCAAAGACCTGCCTTGGTGGTATGGGACTTTGTCCCAGTTTTGAAAGAGGCAGCAGAAGCAGAAACATCTCCTCATCACCAAACACTCTCCATACCTTTGCCATGGCAAAACATGGCACCTCATAACCCTCATCCAATCTCCATGGCCCCTCATCTCTCCCAAACCACTCACCACCCAAACTGGGAATATATTGCTGTTCCTTCCCTGTTGCTTGATCATAATCCTGGAAATCTCTCCCTAATAGCTCTGTAAATGTATCTACATCACATGGACCTCAGTGCTTCAAGAAGGTAGCTCACCGCCACCTTCTCAGGGCAATTAAGGGAGGATAACAAATGCGGACCTAGACTTCAATGCCACAGCTTTTGAATGAATCAAAAAACCAATAATATTTATACGGTTTAATTAGTCCACAGAAGTTGTCACTTACTCAAAAAATGTCATGAGATTAGTTAATTAGGGGCTCACTCTATTGCATCAGTGTTATTAACTATGTCATGATAGTACAGATTATTTACTCTTAATCATCATTTGATAATCAATTATTTTACATAGGCTGGAAATGAAATTAATGAGCTTGCATCTGTTTGATCTTTCTTTTTGAAGAAACAACCTATTGCCAGTCTATTGGTATTTCCTCAGCATCTGTTGATATTTCACAATCTTTACTCTTGCCCCTCAGACTTCTGAGGTTTCTTTTAATAGCTCTGCAGTCACAATATCAATTTCTCCTGTAAAAATTAAGTTAAATCACTTCTTCAATATCTCTACTTCCCTATATTGTCCATGACTGGTTTGTTTCCTTAATATCTGACTGACCCTACGAAAAAGAACTTTTTTTTTGAACAAAGTGCAAATAATGCCCTGTGACTAAATGGTAGACTTCGTAGAATCCTACGGTGCAGGAGGAGGCCATTTGGCTCATCAAGGCTGCACTGACCGTAATTCCACCCAGACCCTATCCCCATAATCTCATGCATTTATCCGAGCTAGTCCCCCTGACACTAAGTGGCAACTTAACATGGCCAATCCACCTAACTTGCAATCTTTTGGAGTGTGGGAGCAAATCAGAGCTCCCGGAACAAATCTACGCAAACACAGGGAGAATGTGCAGACAGTGACCCAAGTCAGGAATCGAACCCGGGTCCCTGACGCTGTGAGGGTTTGATTCATTGTAGTGTTCGTTCAGTAATGCTGAGAGAGACAAAAATGTCCGACTCCTGCATCTATTTCTTATGTTCCTATGTGAGCCTCGCTCAGACTTTCACTCATATAATTATACTCTGTGTGGCTTTGCTTGGAGAGAGTGTGTTTCTCACGTCTTCCCTTGTGATTGCTTGGAGGAAGTCATCTTTTGGAGTATTTGTAACTGTCTTGTGCATGCTTTTCAAGCACTTGTCTTTTATGCCTTTCATCTCATACCTGACTGCCCTTAGCCAGTGCAAGGTACTAAAAGAAATTTTTTTGAAAATGTTAAGCTGTGTTTTTTCCAAGCTCTTGGATCAGCCATGACCTATTGAATGGCAGAATAGGCTTGAAGGGCCGAATGGCCTATTCCTGTTCCTATTTCTTATGGTTTTTAGTCTTTGATGACCATTTTACTGTTTCTATATTTTCTTATGTCCCTCCCTGTTAGACAAGTAGCTAATCTCTTTTTTTAAAGTATTTATATAGTCTGTTTCAACAACTGTGAAATAAGGTTAACTGACCTATAATTTTTTTTGGTGTACTTCCAGGTCTTCAATTTTCAAGATCAAAATTGTCACTCTCCAGTTCTCTGCTGTATCTTTCCGTTCTTGTTTAAGATCTTCATTCATAAATTATCCATTCTTCCACTTTTCCCTTTTAATTTTTAAAGTTAAGGTTTATTTATTAGTCACAAGTAAGGCTTACATTAACACTGCAGTGAAGTTACTGCAATGAAGTTTGAGATATGACTGAATTTTTTGAATAATTGGTTGTGATTTAATGTGGAGGCCTTGTCCCTCAGTTGTAAAGGCATGGGTGAGCTGAATTCCAAGGATCCTAGAAGACACAATTGGATTTCATAGACCTCAGGCATTTTGTTGCATGATGTTGTGGCTTCTGTCTCCATAAGGCAGGGTATCCCAACTCCTAGGACTGCCAGCCAATCAGATGGTAAGTAGATACTCAGTTCCAGAAGAGCCACGTCTGGGACTGCAGTTAGTTCCCAATCAGGAGCAATGTCGTGGACAGAAGGAGGGAAGTGGGGCAAACAGTTCGGGGCTAGTAAGACAGGGGGAAGGCAGCAATTGGAAGGATGACGAGAGAGGTGATCAAATGAATACGGTGGCCCTTTTCACTAAGTGGACCCTCAGTGTGTCAAATCATGCCATTACAGAAGGAATCCCTAGCCTTGATCCTACAGTCAGGCTATACCTGGAGGACTTGACATGGTTTCTCCTCCTCTCCCTCTCTATTGCTAGTAAAATATCTGCAGTTGTGCGAAGAGACCCTCAGTGGTCATTCATTGGGCACTTAAGAGGCAACAATTAGTCCAAGGAGTCCACCGACACCTCCTATGCCACTGATAAGGGCCAGTAAAGATAAATGAGCAATGGGCATGGTGCTATCATGAGATCCTGCCCAACTTTATGCTCTCTATTTATTAGTCTGTGGCTGGATTGGGCTATACCTGGAGTACTTGACATGGCTTCTTCCCCTCTCTCTCCCTATTGCTAGTAAAATATCTGCAGTTGTGGGAAGGGACCCTCAAGTGGCCATTCATTGGCATTTAGGGGGCAACAATTAGTCTAAGGGTGGTCTACCAACACCTTCTATGCCACTGATAAGGTCCAGCAAAGATAAGTGAGCAATGGGCATGGTGCTACCATGAGATCTTACCCAACTTTATGCCCTCTATTTATTAGCCTATTCTGGGGGTTGGATTTCAAACATACAGGTTATTGTTCTAGACAACTTTGAGAGCCCTACAATCCCAGAATCCACTTCCAATATTCCCTCTAAGGTGCACATGTGTGTGAATAACGAAATGTACTTCACAAGATTGATAGTCCTTTATCTGCAGTTAATGTCTTCCTTGATCTGCGTGCCTGGGAACCCAGAGTCCTGTGTCACACAGGACATGGTAGAGGCAAAGACATTGACTGATCCATTTTCTACTGGCCACTTTTGTTAATTTGCCTCCTCTAGTGATGCATTTCATTGTTGGAAATTTCATTTCTGTAAATCCTCGGAGAATTCTTGGTAAAAAATCTTGTAGCTCTCAAGCAAAATTATATGGGCCTAATATAAAAAGTAACTCTTTACTTTGCAGCTTGTTCCAGTAACTTATGTAATTATATTTTGCCCATGGCTGTTTCATACTACAAGAGATTGAGAAAAAAACTGATAATGGAATGTTTGTTACTTTAACAGCATGTTAAACTGTCTTCTTCTTACTCCAAAGAGTATAACATACAATATATGTACAGTCAGATCTGCTGGTCAGTGCTGTACCACCATCCTACCTATGAGAGATGAAAGGATAAATTTTAAAAATAAGAAATGTGAAATAAACAAGTTATTATTTATGAATTAATAAGTTAGGATCCTTTGCCACCTACGCAGTCTGAATGAGAGGTAAAAAAGCTGAAAATCAGACCTTGAAAATTAACATAAAGTGAAAAGTATTGTTTCTTGCACACTGTGAGGCAAAGCATACCGTTCATAGACAAAAAAATGAGTGAGTGCAGAATGCAGTGTTACAGTCATAGCTCGGGTGTAGGAAAAGATCAACTTAATGCAAGATCAGTCCATTCAGAAATCTGACAGCAGCAGGAAATTCGTGATTCGGTTGGTACGCGATCTCAGACTTTTATATCTTTTTCCTGATGGAAAAAAGTGGAAGAGAGAATGTCCTGGGTGCATGAGGTCCTTAACTTTGCTGGCTGCTTGCCGAGGCAGCTGGAAGTATAGACAAACTCAATGGATGGAAGACTGGTTTGCGTGATGGATTGGGCTACATTCATGCCCTTTTGTAGTTCCTTGTGGTCTTGGGCAGAGCAGGAGCCATACCAGATATAGCAGAAAGAATGCTTTCTATAGTGCATCTATAAAAGTTGGTGAGAGTTGTAGCTGACATGCCAAAATTCCTTTGTCTTCTGAGAAAGCAGAGTGGGCTTTCTTAACTATAGTATTGGCATGGAGGAACCATAACAGGTTGTTGGTGATCTGGACACTTAAAAACTTGAAGCTCTCCTTCCTTTCTACTTTGTCCCAGTTGATGTAGACAGGGGCATGTTCTCCTTTGCACTTCCTAAAGTTAATGATAATCTCTTTTGTTTTGTTGACATTGAGGGAGACATTTTTATGCCATACCAGTTCACCAGATTCTCTATTCCATTCATGTATGCTGTCTTGTCATTGTTTGAGACCCGATTTGTTTGAAGCGTTTATTTCCAACAGATCTCGTTCAACAATTTCATTCAAATAACAATGTTAGTTTTCAAAAATGTATCAGTACCTTCCATCCACCTCTATCACCCATCCTGTTCTCCACATTATCCTTCAGCAAAACTATATTGCCATTCCTCTTTCCCTATTCAACTTGAACCTCCTCCCGCTACCCTTGACTTAATAATTATCTTTGTTGAATTGCCTGCTCACCCCAACACTGAGCCTATAACTGTTGATGTTCTCATGGTCACCAGACCCTTACCCATCCCAATTTCCAGGCCATTTATGGTACCTTTCTCCAATGAGATGAGATGATGAAATGAGAAACTACCCATGATCCTGCAATTACCATTCTTCCAGATTCAATTCCCCTTCACACTGCCATTGTTCCCTCAGCTTGCCAGTACCCCATTTAAACCCTCGAAACATTATCTTGCCCTGCGGACCTATTTCTTTCCCATGCTCATTGCACAGAAAGCTCCTCCCCCATTCGAGTGCATTCACGACTGGGACAAAATCTTCAAACTTCTTTCCTTATGGAAAGGTGAGACCGGTGAGTTTGACTTCAGTGGTTGGTAAACTGATGGAGAGGCTTCTGAGGGATAAGATATATGAACATTTGGAGAAGTTTGGACTGATTAGAAATAGTCAGCATGGTTTTGTCAAGGGCAGGTCATGCCTTACGAGCCTAATTGAGTTCTTCGAAAATGTAACTGAACACATTGACGAAGGAAGGGCGGTGGACGTAGTGTAGATGGACTTTAGTAAGGCGTTTGATAAGGTCCCACATGCAAGGCTTCTGGAGAAGGTGAGAGGGCATGGGAGCCAAGGGGCTTTGGCCTCGTGGATCCAGAACTGGCTTGCCGGCAGAAGGCAGAGAGTGGTTGTGGATGGGTCTTGTTCTGCATGGAGGTCGGTAACCAGTGGAGTGCCCAAGGGATCTGTTCTGGGACCCCAGCTGTTTGTCATTTTCATAAATGACCTGGATGAGGAAGTGGAGGGATGGGTTAGCAAGTTCGCCAACGATACAAAGATCGGTGGTGTTGTGGATGGTCTGGAAGGATGCCAAAAGCTGCAGCGGGACATAGACAGGATGCAAGACTGGGCGGAGAAGTGGCAGATGGACTTCAATGCAGATAAATGTGTAGTGGTCCAATTTGGCAGGAATAATGGGATGAAGGAGTACAATATAAGGGTAGGAGTCTTAGCTGTGTTGTAGAGCAGAAGGATCTTGGGGTCCGGGTCCATTGGACTCTTAAATCGGCCTCGCAGGTGGAGGAAGTGGTCAAGAAGGCGTACGGTGTAGTGGCCTTCATTAATCGAGGAATAGAGTTCAGAAGTCAGGAGGTAATGATGCAGCTCTATAAGACTCTTGTCAGACCCCAGTTGGAGTATTGTGCTCAGTTCTGGTCGCCTCATTATAGGAAGGATGTAGAGGCTATTGAGAGAGTTCAGAGGAGATTTACAAGGGTGCTGCCTGGATTGGGAGGCAGGCCTTATGAAGATAGGTTGAGGGAGCTGGGACTCTTCTCACTGGAGAGACGTAGATTGAGAGGCGACCTGATAGAGGTTTATAAAATGGTGAGAGGGATAGATAGGGTGGACTCTCAGAGACTATTTCCCCGAGCTGAAATGGTCACTACGAGAGGACACAGATTTAAGGTGCAGGGAAGCAAATACAAAGGAGATGTCAGGGGTAGGTTTTTCACTCAGAGGGTGGTGAGTGAATGGAACCGACTGCCGTCGGAGGTTGTTGAGGCAAACTCACTGGGGTCTTTTAAGAGACTTCTGGATGAGTATATGGAAACAAATAGGATAGGGGGTTATAGATAGGTCTGTGGACTGGTCGATGTGATCGGCACAACTCGTGGGCCGAAAGGCCTGTTTATGCTGTATTGTTCTATGTTCTTATAATAATGTGTGTGCTCTTGCAGCATATGGAGGATGACAGTTCAAGAAGGATACACAACACTGCCTTCTCAAGCACAATTAAGGATGAGCAATAAATGCTGTCCTATCCAGATTGTCCACCTCCCATGAATGAATGAGAAATAAAAATGATATGCTTATCCTCTTCCATTGTCCCAGATGGCCTACAATCCATCTCAAACCCTGTGTCTCACTGTACCTTTGCACCTTAACCTGGCCCCAATTCCACCTTTCCTGGTGATGCTGCTTGTTTGGCTAACCAGTACACTCCATCCTCCCACCGTCGGTCACCTTGGACACCTGACACTCAAATTCAATCAAAGCATGCCATAGAAAAATGCACCTGAAAGAGAAGAAGGTGATGGCAACTTAGGTGGTGTTGTGGATGGTCTGGAGGGATGTCAGAAGTTGCAGTGAGACATAGATAGGATGTAAGACTGGACAGAGAAGCGGCAGATGGACTTCAACGCGGATAAATGTGTAGTGGTCCATTTTGACAGGACCAATGGGATGAAGGAGTGCAATATCAAGGGTAGGAGTCTTAGCTGTGTTGAAGAGCACTTGGGGACATTTTTATGCTATGCTCACTTTTAGAACATATCACAACAGCGGAGGCCTCATAACCCAACAAGGTGATCAGTGATAGAACAAAGAATAAAGAAAATTACAGCACAGAAACAGGCCCATAGACCCTCCAAGCCTGCGCTGATCATGATGTTCTAACTAAACTAAAAAAAAATCTTCTGCCTTTACTCTGACCTCATCCCTCTATTTCCTAGCTCTTCAAGTACCCATCCAGATGCCTCTTAAATGTTGTTAATATGCCTGCTTCATCACCAATTCTCTGGCAGCATGTTCCAGGCACCCACCACTCTATGTGAAAAGCCTCTCCTGCACATCTCTCTTTAACTTAACTTCCTCTCACCTTGAATCTGTGCCCTCTAGTAAATGACACTTTCACTCTGGGAACCAGCCTCTGACTATCAATTGTGCCAATGCCTCTTAAAATTTTGTAGACCTCTATCAGTTTCCCCTCTGCCTCCATTTTTCCACTGAAAATAATCCTAGTTTATTCAACCTCTCCTTGCTGCCAATGCCATTGAAAACAGGCAACATCCCTGCAAACTTTCTTTGCACTCTCTCAAAGCTTCCACATCCTTCTGGTAGTGTGGCGACCAGAACTGCATGCAATACTCCAAATGCGGCCTAACCAAGCTTTTATGTAGCTGCAACATGAATTGCCAACTCTTGTACTCAATGCCCTGGCTGATGAAAGCAAGCTTGCCATGTGCCTTCTTAATCATCTTGACCACCTGTATTGCTACTTTTAGGGAACTATGGACCTGCACGCCCAGATTCCTGATATGAAAGATGACATTTTAAATGAAAAATCTATAACAAAATATCTGGATATGAAAATCTAAAATTATTGAACCCAGACTAAACAGGAATATACCTAAGAAGAAAAAGTTGAAGAAGTTTCTCTATGGAGTTGCAAGTTAAGGAATCCACCAGTGTGAGTGAAAGTTGATTACAAGACCCCTGAATGATGCAGAGTATAATAACCTGGTCAGATCACAATTTGGTGAGCAATAACTATAATAAAAATGCTGTACTTACAATATAGAATGGGTTGTGGTTTAAGAGGCTCAGCAGTTTGGAACAGCAGTGGCCATGATGCACTGAAGTAAAAAAGTAAAAGCTAAATAAAGATAATCTGTTCTGGATTGAGACAATTCCACCTCTGTAACCTGTGATTATCCCTCTCTTCACTCACATTGTCTGTACCTACAAAGAATTGATTACTCGTAAAGACAGGTAAATTCCAACATTATCTTCCAATGAATCTGTACCTATATATGCCCTAGTTGTGAACCCAAGTCTCTACTCACCTGATGAAGAGGCAGCACTCTGAAAGCTCGCGATACCAAATAAACCTGTTGGACTTTAATCTGGTGTTGTGAGACTTCTTACTAGCAGAGCAAAGGGAGATACCTGAAGAGCACAGTTTAAAAATGAGAGGGATATCTGCACGATAAAGAAGAAATTGCCGAGAGATAAGGTTACCTAAAAAAAAGGAGCATGCAATACAGAGGAGAAAAGTGCTGGTGAGATTACCTCTTTGTAACTTTAAAAAAAATGCATGGCTGCTGGAACTTGCAAAACTTGGGACATTCAAAAAACGCCTGCAGAGGTGAAAGTAAAAAAGCAAGAATTGCCCAGACAAGTACAGCAGCAGCTTGAAAGTATTAAAAGTTTAAAAAGATTACAAATTTCAAAACAGTTGATCACCAGACAGCCTACCCAAAATCAGAAAAGACATGAGAAGAATATACAGAGAGAAACCAACAGGCTGCAAAATCCTCCCAGATAAAATGATCACTGCACTGATAGTCTCAAAGGGGCAAAGACATTTAAACTATATAAAAAGAAATGACCATGGACTGAAAGTTAGAAGAAAGCCCAGAGAAAAGTAGCTTGCAATGAGTTGCTGAAGGTAACAAAAGACCCCAGAGAAAGAACAATTCCTAATAATGTGCCAAGGGCAACAAAAGATTCAGAGAGGGTAGCAGAAGACTCCAGTGTGAGGGAGGCAATATTCAGGTAACTGACAAGATGATTGCTGACCATGACTATGCAATAAAATGCATGAGCTGTGCAGAGGAAAGAAATGGCTGAGAAGCAGCAGAAAATATATGTTTTCTTTGAAAGTGCTGACACGGTCCCCACACTGCAATAGCACATAGCAGTGCGGAGTGAGCAGGTGCTGTGAAGGAAAGGAAGCTGTCTGAGGTGACACAAGAGAAGCAAAACATGCAAAACTTAAATAGAGTTGTTCTACAGGAAAATGTTCACATCAGAGTTAAACTGGAAGGTTTATAGGCTAAGATTCAAGCTGAGTATGTATCTTTGAAACCACACAATAAATTAAAATCTTCAATGAACTAAACTGCTCGAGAACTGACCAAACAAATTTCAGAGATGGAACAAAGGCATCTGGAGGAACTAATGACCCTCAATTTCATAGTTGGCAAGTCAAAACATGAGTTGGGGAAACTCAACCGGCTTGGCAAAACAACCGACAGAAAATGTCATTAGCACAAAGAAAAGTTGTTACTCCTAAGAATCAATATGTCACCATGGAAAAATATGAAGAGTTTACAGGGATATTGAATATTACTGCAGAAAAATTTCCATTGGAACTGTCAGTACTGACGAAATAATGCACTGAAGTCTGGAATGGGTTCGCAACAGGTCAAAAAGAAAATGAACAGGTGAAAGAACATCTGATTACTGTTCAAGAGCAGATACAAAAAGAATATGTAATAATTCAGCAACATGAAGAAATAAAGACTGTCTTAAACACAGAATGGGTGTGCAACAGAAGAAATCCAAGAAGATTTTGTTAGATGGCAAATCCAAGATGACACAAAGGAGCATTGCAAAGAAAAGGAAAAACTGTTAAAGGATATGTACGTTACAAGAATCACTCGATTCAAAATTTATTCCACTAGAAAATTATAAAGAGAAGCAAAATAAATTTGGTGTCACTCTGATCAAACTGCAGAGCCAGCTGGCAGAGAAAACTTAGCAATAATACTTCAGGAGGAAGCCAAAATCTACAAGAAGAAGGCTGAAGAGCTGAAGAATCAGCTGAATGAAAATGAGAACAAAGATCTGCTGCAGACAGAGAAAGACAAGATAGAAATAAGATCAGAAAATGTAAATTTGACACTAATCCACTAGGAAATGAAAGAAAAAATCCACTTGAGTCTCAGATGTCCTGAAAATCATTCAGTTGAATGTCAAGGTTCATAACTTGCAAATTTTGAGTTGAACATAGAACAGAAACACAAATGTTTGGCTAAAATTGCAAAATAAATGAAAATGAAGGTCCCATTTGCAAAATACATACACCCAGCAAGAGCATGGCAAATATCATGGAAATTCAACTCTAGAAAAGAACCAAGAGCATATTTTCTTCACAAGGAATGGGACAAACAATTGTTCAAAAAAAGCAGACATGTTGTTTACAAAGAGAAACCCCAACTCAAAGGAGCACCAAGAGTGAATCAAGTGTAGATAATCAAGTACCAGCAGCATGTAGAACTGCTATAATTCCTCCAAACATGATAGACTGTGATGTGGAAGAACTGTTAAGCATCGAAACTGACTGCATTTATGAAGTTGGACATTTGAAGTGGAAGCAAGAATAGAAAGTAAAGTTATACTCCTTTGGAAGGTTGGAACATTTTCTCTTCAAAAATAAAGGGTATTACGAGCCTACATACCATTGCAATATAAAGAAGCTCGCCAGATCAACTTTTAATGTGGGATGGGGATAGTAGCATCACCGATGATATGGTGTGTCGAGTCAGATGGTAATAGACTCAGGGAGAACACTCTGGAAGCAGCCTGCAAGGAACAGCACCATACATTACAATATCTGGGATCTGTAAATTGTTAAAGATTAGCAATAAATGGTCATGTTTAAACATACAAGGCTCAGGCTCCTCACCACTGAAGCACCATAGTGACACCCTATTACAACAATATATAACATGCAAAAGGGCTTCCGAATGCTTGTGGTTGGGAAGCTCAACTTGCTTTTAAAGTACTGAGAACTTCATTATAAAAAAAATCATCTGATTGAGATTCTGAATTTTGGCCTCTCATACAATTAAATCTCCCTGGCTTGCCTCGCTTCCCACTCCCAGCAGCAGCAGAAAGTCCATCCTACATTTCATTTTGGGATTGTGACTGCCATAATATCATTACTGGGTTCTAAGAGGCAGAGCGAGAAACAGAGTTAAGGTTCAAGTCCATAGCCTTTGGTCAGGAAGTTCTGATGAAAAGCCACAGCCATGAAACATTAACTCTCTCCCTGTCTCCACAGATGCTGCCAGACTTACTGAATATTTCCAGCATTTTAGTGTTGTTCAGAATAAGTGGAGAAAAAAATTAAAATCTCAGCAAAAGTTCAAAAGTTGTGGTTATGAGAGAAGCCTATGTTCCAAAACAAATAATCTTTTGGTTGCTGGTTCAAGATTTATCACCTGAATTCAGAAAATAACCATACTGTGAAAAACACTGAAAGTAGATATACATATATATCTCAGAAAATCTCCTAATGCCCTTGTGTAGTAATTTGGACATGCTTAAACTTGACAGTCCTGACATTGGTATTTAGGTTACTTCCTATTTCACATTTTTTGGTGAGCATATTTACTCAGCTAATTAAAAATATATTCACGGGCAGAGATTGTCACATATTTATGCATTCCAAATTTGAGATGTGCGGAAATAAATCTTATTATAGAAACTACAAGGTCACATGCATTTTTTTTAGGCAGGATGTTAAAGGGCGATTGTCTTTTTTTGTTTGAAGAAGTATTCAGAAGAGTGAGTGTTGTGATGACTTTATACACAAGTACACAAGGCAACTTTTTGATGCATTTTGTATTGTTATGGGGTAGTACATTGTTTTGGGTAGCTTCACACAACTTCCTAATTAAAGGATTTGGAAATGGAGTGGTACGAATAGTTAGGATGACTGCTGGAATGAAGGATAATATGATCTTGATGGTCAGAAGGTTTGTTTCCCTGTTGCCATCACTTTGGAGAAACCTAAGCATGGGCAGAGAGTTTCCCTGTGGCTAATCTCAATGTGACATATTGTTGTGCGCAATCATAAATATAACTCACGTATTCAGACAACACATTTTACTCCGTACGTGGAATTTAATCTGATTTACAAGAATGGGTGGTGTAGCAATGCCGGGGGAAGCTGTAGAATTGGCAGGGAGAGCAGGAGACCAAGTACTGGTTACCTTCCAGACTCCATGCAATTCAATTAGAGATGAGATAGAGAAGGTTGAAGATCTCCTTTTAGCCCAGAGGCTAATTGAGCCCTCAAGTGGCTAATTAAGGGCCACGTAAGAATTTCTTCCCATTTCTGCAGCAGGAGAAGGCTTCCACCACATGGAAAGGCTCTTTAGTAGAAGGTAGCTACCTCCTTGCTGGCTTGTGATGAAGGGGTGTGCGCTTTCACCCAAGAGTGGCTTTCTCCTTGGGGCAAAGGCCACTCTTGCTAAACATTGCACCCTGACAATCAGGCAACTTTGCCCCCATTTGTACTAAGCATGGCCACTCTCTCCTCTCATTGGTTCTTACTTTAGTATCCCCAGTGACCCCATTCCCTATTACATTTTCAAGGCTACTCTATGTGAGTGACTCTATCTGATTGCAGATGCAGTGAGAGCCACCCTTTCAGATGGTGTGGTTGGAACTGAAAAGCTGCCATGCCTCTTAAAAGGACAGAAGCCCTGATACCACACAGTTATTTGTCTGATGGGCATAGAATCACACCAGGGCTTCTGCAAATGACGGAAACAGATTTGCTTCTTGCTTTCCTGCCTGCTAACAAGACCACCGCTGCCAGCTTTACAATCAGTACCTTATATGCACAACTGAGACCAATAGTTGCTGACTATTGCTCCACACTGTATTAAGCACCACACTAAATCATTGGGAGAATCAGTGATTGTGAGACGGGGTTAGTTCCTCCGGCTTTATTAGTGTCGATTTTGTTTATAGTCCTTTAGTCAGAATGTTCTTGTTTACAGTTTTAGCAGTATATTGCTTCAAGGTTTCACTATATAAGTATCAAGAGATTTATACTCAATTTTTTAAATTTGTTTTTGGTATGTGGATGTTGCTTGCAAGGTTAGCATTTATTGCCCATAGAATCATAGACTCTTGAGATTTCAGAACCTTGAGAACATTCTTGGATTCAATGGCAATAACCCACAATCAGAATCTCCAAACAACAGGACATTCAGCAGAGCTACTCTCACAGACCTGCCTCGCTTCTTCTTTAAAATATAGATGTTAATCAACCCTACTAACTTAGAAAGATTCCAAGCTATAAATCACATAGGACATTTCCTGAGATGCCCATTGATCTGCATAACTATTTTAATCACGTGTGATTGCAAGAGTTTGATACATTCTGAAGCATCTATGAGGCAACTGTTGGTTAACTTGACACTAATATCTCTTCATATTAATCCCTATTTTGATTAATAAACCCAAGGGGAGTACACTGATCTGGAATCAAAATTGGACTTCATTGCGTTAACTTCATGCGGAATGAGTACAGTGGGGAAGATGGCTTCATACTCTCTGGTCCTCAATGAATTTTGGGCATGACATGATGCTGAACTCTTCTTCCACCGCCTTCGCCTCCCTGTTTACTTCTTTGGGCAAGAGTCCTTATGCTGTTCAAAGTATTCTTTCAACTGCTTCCAGCAATCTCCCTCTATCTGGACCCCTCTCTCCAGCCTTTCATCTGCTCTTGATTTTTTCATTGAGAATTGTTGACGTGACGTGAGATTGGCCATCTCAACTCTTTTGCTTCTCTCACCCATTTTTACTTGTCTCCTTCTCAACTTGTTCCACTTCACTCTGTCAGGTTCAATCCTGATGACTTTGTCATCAAATCCACCGGCAAGGATGGGGCTGTTGTTGTCTGGTGTACTGACATCTACCTCGCAGGGGCTGAGCACCAACTCTCAGATGCTTCCTCTTATTTCCTCCCAGACCATGACCTCACCACCGAGCATCAAGCCATTGTTTCCAGATCTGTCATGGATCTCATCTCTTCCACAGCTGGAAAGTTCATAGTCCCCTAATCCCACACAGCCCACTTCTACCTCTTTCCCAAATTCCATAGGCTCCAATAGGCCCATCGTGCCAGCCTGTTCCTGTCTCACTGAAATGTCCAAAGGCATGTGCGTGTAAGATTGATCGATCATGCTAAATTATCCCCTAGTGTGAGGGAAATTAGCAGCATAAAATTGTGTGGTTACAGGGATAGGGACTAGGTGGAACAGTTGTCAGCCCAAGCTCAATGGACTGAATGGCCTCCTTCTGCAATGGAGGGATTCTATGGTTCTATGAATTAATCTTTTCCAATCTTGACTCCATTCTCTCTCCTCTTGTCCAGTCCCTTCTTACCTATACCTGTGATTCCTCTGGTGTCTACGCTACAACAACAACTTCCAGCTCCATGGCCAAACCACCATGGATCTTGGCCAAACTCATCATGGATGTCAAATCCTTTTACACCTCCATCCACCACTACTCTGTCTGGCTGAACTTGTTCTCTCATTCAACAATTTCTCCTTTGTCACCGAAACCAGCATCCCATCCATTGATTCTGTCCACACTTACTGCTGCCTCGGCGAAGCAGCCAGCATAATTAAGGACCCCACACATCCTGGACATTCTGTTTTCCATCTTCTTCAGGAAAAAAATACAAAAGCCTGAGGTCGCATACCAACCAACTCAAGAACAGTTTCTTTCTTGCTGCTATCAGACTTTTGAATGAACTTACTTTGCATTAAGTTGATCTTTCTCTACACCCTAGCTATGAAAGTAACACTACATTCTGCACTCTTTCATTCCCTTCTCTATGAATGGTATGTTTTGTCTGTATAGCACGCAAAAAATAATACTTTTCACTTATTTTAATACACGTGACAATAGTAAATCAAATCAAATCAAAATCAAATTTAATTCATCTCACTTCCTCCAAATAAAAGTTGTGTGTATGGGTACCCGTATGGGTTCTAGTTATGCCTGTTTTTTATGGGATGTATGGAACATTCCCTGTGCCAGTCCTACTCCAGTCCCCCTCCCCACTTTTCCAATGGCACATTAATGACTACTTCAGTGCTGCTTCATGCTCTTATCTGGACCTGGAAAAAAATCATGCAACATACTTGGTTTTATTGGTCAGAACATTGAATGTAAAATGCTGTACAAGACATTGGTAAGGCCACATTTGGAATGACGTATACAATTCCGATCACCCAATTATAGAAAGGTTATTAATAAACTAGAAAGAATGCAGAAAAGAATTACTAGTATGCTACCGAGACTTGATGGTTTGAGTTATAAGGAGAGGCTGGGTAGACTGGGACATTTTTCCCATGCATGTAGGAGGCTTAGGGATAATCTTAGAGGTCTATAACATAATCAGAGGCATAGATCAGGTAGATAGTCAACATCTTTCTCAAATGAAGTGGAGTCTAAAACTAGAAGGCATAGATTTAAGGTGATACAAAAAAGTCCAGGGGGGTAATTTTTTTATATAGAGGGTGGTGTGTGTCTGAAATGAACTGCCAGTGGTGGTAATAGAAGTGGATACAATTTTGTTTTTTAAAAAGCATTTAGACAGCTACGTGCATAAGATTGGTATTTAAGGAATATGGACCAAACATGAGCAACTGGGACAAGTTCAATGGTTAAAAACTGGGCGATATGGACAACTTGGGCTGAAGGGCCTGTTTTCATGCTATAAATCTCTATGATTCTATCTGTGACTCTATAATTTTGAACTACGTAACTATGAAGCGAAGTGGTCTAGCAGAGATAATGTCAGATGTTTAGTGCTTCATTAAAAAGCATGACCTCGGGGTAATGATGAGGTGAAAAAGGCCTTAATCTAGTAAGACTTGGGGTGGGGGTTGTGTGGAGTAGATCTGCAACAAACGTAACCAGCTGAAACCTAAACAAAACAGGAAAGCATCAGACAGACTAAATGAATGGAGGATATAAATGTCCAGGGAATAAATAGAGTTAAAGAACAGATTGTAAAAAAATGGTTACTAATAAAGTGAGAGGAACTGCATTAAAAATGAATTAACCTATAATTATTGCTATGGATACAATATTTCTATTACAACAGAAGAATTGGAAACAATAATCCAATATGAGGATCCAGATAAAGTAAAGCATACTGAGATGTGAAACATGACAAGTCTTCAGAAAAATTTGGGCTGGGAATTTAAAATGCAAGGCATAACATATTTGGAAAGGGAAAGTGGAGGAACTGTAACAATATATAGTGTAATACTATAGTGTTATGTGGAATAATGTGACTTAGCTGCTAGTGAAACAGAAACAGAATCCATATGAATAAAGATAAAAGATTAATCACACCAATAAGAGTAGT
Source organism: Sphyrna mokarran (assembly GCA_024679065.1). Classification (NCBI taxonomy): domain Eukaryota; kingdom Metazoa; phylum Chordata; class Chondrichthyes; order Carcharhiniformes; family Carcharhinidae; genus Sphyrna; species Sphyrna mokarran. Next base: position 35,004,431 of record JAGIQG010000005.1, on the reverse strand, counting down.
GTACAGATGTTCTGACAGTCGAATAGGGATTGGAGAAAAAATAAGCAAACAGATTATTCTCAGCAGCGAGAAAAGCATTCAATGCTTTTTATTCATTGCCTTTTTTGCATTCTTTTGCTTTTTATTAATTGGGAAATTTCAATTATCCCAAAATTCCGTGTCTGGAAGAGGTAGCTAAAGTGGTAAATTTTTACAATGTGTACAGGAATCCTTTCTAACCCAGTTTGCAAGAGATCTGACATTGGAAGATACACTACTGGATCTACTGCTGAATGAATCAGAGCAGATAACAGATGTAAAAAAAAAGGAATATCTTGGCAAGAGTGACCATAATATAATGTGGTTTTGGATAATAATTGAGAAAGACATAATCACAGCCAAGACTCAAAAAAACTGGTCTTCAACAGAATCCATGAAAAATACATTCCACTAAAACAAGAATAAACAAAAAACTAATGAAATGCCATGAAAGATTAAAGACATAAAGGGAAAAACTGAGGGTACTGAGGGACATACATTCAGTACATTAACAGTAGGATAAAATATGCCAAATGAGACAATAAAGAGTTTATGAGTGAATGCATAACAACAATTAGGAAGACAAGAAGAACCATCAAAGTAAATTGTTATGAAACAAGAAACAACATGGTAAAATATTCCACAGAAGCATAAAATATTTGGTTGGAACTTCAGGCAACTTTGTGATGGCCAGTTAAAATCACAGAAAGCGATAGTGAAATGGCTGAAATATTGGGAAGATGATAGTGAAATGTTAATGTCACTCAACAAGTAATCCAAAGTTCCAGGCTAATGCACTGAGGGCGTGGGTTCAAATCCAATATTACTCTCCACCTGAGTTTCATATGGTCCTGCCTGAGGCCAATGGAGAATACCATTCTCCGAGCTTCGCCTGCCTGGGGCGGGCACGTGAGAAAAATTATGGCCTGTGTTTCCATAAGGGTGAAGTTGAAAATATTGTTGTAAAAAACCATTTGGTTCATGAATGGTCTTCAAGAAAGGAAATCTGCCATTTGTATGCAGTCTGGCCTACACGTGACTCCAGACCCATGGTAATATAATTGACTTTTAAATGCTCTCTGAAGTGATTGCAAATCACTCAGTTCAAGAGCAATTAGGGATAGTCAACAAATGGACGTGACACCCACGTCCCATAAAAGACATGATATTAGAAGGTGTCGTTCAAAATATTATAACTACATTTAAAATAAAAGTAGGAAAAATATTAAATAAACTAATCAAACTCAAAGAAGGAAAACACCTATGGTCCACACAGATCCTGGAGAAGAATTAATGGTATCGCTTGTTTAACAACTTAGTAGAAAAATATGTAATGCCAAAGAAATGGAGAATAGCTAACACTATATGAATACTTAAGAAGGAAGCCAGAAAACCATAGATCAGTTAGCTTAATACTGGTGACAGGAAATGTCTACTAAAGAAGGAAATAGCAAAAACAGCTAGAAACCAAAATCTAATACTGAATATTCAACCTGTATTTCAAAATGGAAAGTTTTGCTTGATCAGGAGGTGTTAGCACAAGTGGGCACACTCAGGGTCAAGTTCAACAATGGTACAGCTTTATTTTCCTTTACGTTGACAGAGGTGCAGTCAGGACATACAATTGAACTGTCCTGAAAGCACACTGAAGATCCGACGCAATGGGCTATAGTTATACCTCAACTTCGGTGTAGTGTGCGATTCAAATGTTAATACTTTATTTACAGTACTTGATTTTGGCCATCCTGTCTCGATGGTTTCAAGTGCGTAGGTGATTGTTTTAAGTGTGTGTTAATCGTTTTTGTCTGATTGATTATCAATGGTCTGGAATCTCCAGGGCTTGAACAATAGGTATGCGATTATTCTCAGGAAATTTGAGGGGCCAGCGATGCTTCCTTAGTTATGCTAATCTTAAGGTGTCTCCGTAGGATGTTCGACTGTTTAGAAGTGCTGATTTAGTGGAGTGGGGAAGTGTGCTTTTTATTTTAGCTCCTGGGGGTGCCTGCCTGACCAGCTTCCCCTATGTGCTAGCCCTCATTTGCATTCTAAGGCATGCTCCTGCCTGCTAGTCTGCACATGTGACTTTGTGATTTTTTTTTTGTGGAGGGCTCTGAGTATGGTTTTAGTCTGCTTCCACGTTGTGTGCCCAATTTCATTAAATTTGTTGTCCGATAACAGGAGGGATAATGTAATGGATATAATTTATCAAGTCACATAAACCAATAAATGGTCTCATGATGGACTATATATAGTCAATGTATGTGGAATCAGGGTAGAAGAAGCAGCATGAACAACTAACTGGCTGCAAGAAAGGAAGCAGAAGGAGAGGGATAAAGCATAGCTATTCAGAATAGCATAAGTGAAATGTAGGCCCTCACAAAAATCAGCACTGGGACCACTTTTGTTTACAATTTGTCAGGACAATTTACACTTTGGAATTAAAAACACAATTTCTAACTTTGTGAGTGACTATAAATTGAAGATGGCAGGATAGTCAATACTAGGGAGGATGATAATGCTTTACACAAAGATATTTATAAAATTCCAGGATTGGTGTATAATTGACAAAATTAATTTTGATGTAGATAACTTGCAGGCATTATATTTTCACAATAAAAATAAGGATGAAACCTGTTACTTGGAAAACAAGGATAAAATTCTCCCATCTCGTCCATGGCAAGTTTGGTAATGATGCAGTAGAAAATCCAGTGAGAGCCGAAAAGTCAGAAATGGCCAGTGTAAAAACAGTTTGTAATTCTCCCAATGGCGGTGGCTCAGTTTTCATGTTATCTGGTGCTGTGAACATCATTTACAGTTCATGAATGTTCATTAAAACAACTGTCCGCTATAATTTCCTCATGCCTTCCAATCTTGCATCACGATAGCAGGAAGTTACACAGGCCTCAAACCTGCTTGAAAAAACTGGACCTCAGTGCGCTTGAGACTTTGAGGTGAATGCAATATAGGTATTGTACTTACCATGGGCTGTGCCACTCCTGTTGCGCTGAGTGCCATTGTGCTGGTGCGGACTAGTTCATGCTCTCCAGCTCCATGCCAAGCTGGTCTTTATGGACAGAACGGCGCTGCTGGATTCATGGACCCTCCTATTTCACTGATTCAGACCATTACTGCATTACAGGCTTTGGGGGTCTTCCGCTTCAGGTTGTCTGTCTGTACAGAACTGTATTCCAGTATTCATGCAGCTTCACTCCAATGGACCGAAGTTCGACAGGGATTGGATGCAATGTGATGGGGGGTACCATTGTCCCGATTTACCTCCAATTACTGTGCTCCCGGATGTCTCCAGACCAGCCCCAAACCAATCCCCTCCTCACCCTGGCCTGTCTCGATCCACACCCTGTTAACCTGACAGCCCCAGTCTCCCAGTCTCCTGTCTCCCCACTACTGGCAGCCCCATCTCTCCAGCAAGCCAAACCTCCACCCCCAACTCCCTCCCTCTGCCACCACTGATCTCTCCCAGCAGTGGCCCCGCCCTCCCATAGGAACTGCCCCCCATCTGACCCCTTGATACTGCTTGATGCCTATTTGGTAGTGCCCAGGTGCTGCCTGAGCATTGCCACTTGGCCATTTGGGCAGTACCAGGGTGGGGTGGTGGGTGCGCAGCCTGGCCAAGCTGGCAATTCCCAAGAGACAACTCCTCCTTATTCCTGACCTGTTGGGGAATCTCCATTGTCTCCCTTCATTCTACCAGAGTCAGACTGTCTGCTCCCCATTTGTGGGGAGCTATTGTAAATCCTGCTGCCGTGGAAGTCTAGTGGACCCATAGACTTGAGTCCCGGGCCAGCTGATGATACTTCAATCCTCATTACCATAATTTATTCAGCCCTGTGCTGATTTCTGGCGGTGAGTTGACAACGCTGGAAATCTGACGGCTGGAGATGCATGGAGGCTGTGACACCCAGCTGAAAGTCCTCTACACAGCCTCCACTTAAGCCTCCAGCCTGCTACACTGAAGTTGGCTGGGAGAATTGGCCCCCATATTTTATCTGCTTTTAGAGATCTCGCCTCCTGTTCATTTAGGTACATTTTAAATAGAGGTTCATGCTTTATTGAAAAAAAACTAGATTGATTGATTTTAATTGCAATTATTTCATAAAATATACATTGGAAACAAGAAAAATTCCCCATTCAGGATTTTTCAACAATAACACTCAGCACATTCTGAAACAGCACGTTAAATTGTAGAAATTAAAGCTCACTTGTGGGAATTGGTTCTGTATATATTAAGAAGATCAATGCTCTTTTTACTCAAAGATCTTCAAATAATTTTTTCTTGGCGTGGGGGCAAGGGAGCAAACTGTGCCCAGAATACCTTCTTATTCTATTTTTTTACTCTCGTTCTATTTTCTAAAACTTCATTTTAACTCTTTTAAACTCTAACAATGTTTTAATTCAATTTCTTCCTTGCTATGACTATAACGCTATGTTCTGCATTCTCTAGCTTCTTTCTATATGAATGGTATGCTTTGACAGTATAGCGTGCAAGAAACAATAGTTTTAACTATATACTAATACACGTGACAATAATAAATCAAATCAAACCAAATCAAATCAAAATGTATTCAAGGTATTTATTTTTGGAAGCATAAGCACACATGAATTTTTCTCTTTCTTGTTTCTGATTATGACTTCAGAATTTCAAACAAAATCAAATGATTATGTTTTAATTTGTTATTTGGGCACATCTTAATCTTTGGGACAGACTTAACATTTTTAGCAGAGAATGTGGAAAATTACATGCTCAGCAAAATGCTAATGCAGCTTTTGACAGCCCCCGAAAGTAGATCATTTGACTAGTTGAATTAATAGCTTTAGGCTGAATCCATTTTGCTAATTAAGTACAAGTTCAGACTCAATGCGTTGCTGCTGAGCCAATAGAAGTGTGATTGCTGGGAGCCTTCACTTCAGAAAGTTCGTATACAACCTAAGTTTAGCAGTCTTAAGTTGCTAGTAACACATGTTTGAATTTAGCATGTAATCTGATGCCCTGAAGCATAACTGTAATTAATTCAAAGCTCAGATAGTTGTGGACACTTTGTTGAATTACAAATGTCCAAATCAAAAGACATCCTCCTGAAAACCTTCACAACCTTTCCTACGAATAGGCTGCACTTAAAGGGTAGGCATGATTGTTGCCATGGTTACAGGTGTGACCATTACATTATTCATAGCAAATATTTCTCATAGAGCGATATATGCAATCTGTGTAGACACATATATTTCATTAATGTCCCAATATACTTCCAACATCATAAGAATAGTCTTCAATCTGTCTGAGCGATGTGAAACAAGTCCAAAAAAGCAAAGGTGAAGATGGAATAGTGAAGTTAACTCCGTGGATTAAATTGTGCTGTGTAGAACATAGAACATGGAAAAACTACAGCACAAACAGGTCCTTTGGCCCATAAGTTGCACCGATGATATCTATACCTACTAGGCTTAGCAATAACCCTCAATTCTATTAAGTTCCATGTACTCATCTAGAAAGACCCTGTTGAATTTGCCTCCACCACCACCAACAGCAGCCGATTCCATTCATCCACCACCCTCTGAATGAAAAACTTACCCTGATACCTCCTCCGTACCTACTCCCCAGCATCTTAAACTTATGTCCTGTTGTAACAACCATTCCAGCCCTTGGAAAAAGCCTCTGAGAATCCACTCGATCTATACCTCTCAATATCTTATACACTTCTATAATGTCACCTCTCATCCTTCGTCTCTCTCTCTAAAAAGAAAAGACCAAGCTCCCTCAACCTATCCTCATAAGGCATGTTACCCAATCCAGGCAACATCCTTGTAAATCTCCTCTGCACCTTTTCAATAGCTTCCATGTCCTTCTTGTAGTGAGGCAACCAGAACTGAGCACAGTATTCCAGGAGAGGTCTGACAAGGATCTTATAAAGCTGCAACATTATCTCCCGACTCCTAAACTCAATCCTTCGATTGATGAAAGCCTGTACACCATATGCTTTCTTAACCACATCCTCTATCTGCAAAGCCGATTTAAGAAACTTATAGACCCGGACCCATATACATATATTATATATATATTTTATATATATTACATATATAATATATATATATATAGTGTCCTTAAATAAACTTTGTTTGATAACATTTCCTAGTGGGACATGTGAATCATACCTGGACTGAAATATCTAATGTTGACCCATGCCAAATTCATATGTAAAAACGTAAGACCTAGGCTACCTTGATAAAACACCTTGGTCTGTAAAGTTTGTTTTATACTGAGGACAGAATTTTCTGGCCCTTCTCTCTGGAGGGATCTTCCGGTCCCACCAATGGAAATCTCCTGCAATGGGTTCCCTCGGAGAGGAGGGTACAGACCATGCGAACATACAGATTCAATCGAGGGATTGAGTTCAGGAGTCAGGAGGTAATGCTGCAGCTTTATAGGACCCTTGTCAGACCACACTTGGAGTACTGTGCGCAGTTCTGGTCGCCTCACTATAGGAAGGACGTGGAAGCTATTGAAAGGGTGCAGAGGAGATTTACAAGTATGTTGCCTGGATTGGGAGGCATGCCTTATGAAGACAGGTTGAGGGAGCTGGGACTGTTCTCCCTGGAGAGACGAAGGTTGAGAGGCTACCTGATAGAGGTTTACAAGATGTTGAGAGGATTAGATAGGGTGGACTCTCAGAGACTATTTCCCAGGGCTGAAATGGCCGCGACGAGAGGGCACAGATTTAAGGTGCAGGGAAGCAAGTACAGAGGGGATGCTAGGGGAGAGTTTTTCACTCAGAGGGTGGTGAGTGAATGGAATCAGATGCCATCGGTGGTGGTCGAGGCGAACTCGCTGGGGTCTTTTAAAAGACTTCTGGATGAGTATATGGGATCCAATGGGATTGGGGGTTATAGATAGGTCTACGGCTGGGTAGGTTTTGATGTGTTCGGCGCAACTTGTGGGCCGAAGGGCCTGTTTGTGCTGTAGTGTTCTATGTTCTATGTTCTATGTTCTATGAAACCCGGTAGATATCTTCTGCCACCAGCCAACAGTAGGCCTTCTCCATTGTTGGAAACCACGCCATGGCGGGGACTGGGGGGTTGGGGAAATGCACCGTGAGTCAAAATTAAGTTAGTCAGTGCAAAGAGCTAAAGAACTATTAGCAGCAGCATCATCAAAATGACTGTTTGTCTACATCTATCTACAATCTTAACTATCGTAATTAGGTCCTCAATTTTATTTTAATATCTGTACAAAGCTCTGGTTAAACCCATCACAATTACTGCAATCAGTTCTAAGCACCTGAACCTCTGAGGAAAGATATATTGGCCTTGAAGGGAGTGCAATACAGATTGACCAGACTGATACTGGGGTAAGAAATATTATATTACGAAGACAGTTCTATTGCCGAGGCTTGCATCTTCTTGAATAAAGATTAAGGGATGATCAATTTGAAGTACTTAGGATGATTAAAGGATATAATAGGTTAGACAGGGAGAAAGTATTTCCTCTGACGGAAGTCTCCAGAACCAAAGGGCATAAAAATCAGACAATTCAGGGATGATGCCAGGAAGCCGTTCTTCACAAAGAAGAGTGATGAAAATGGGAGACTTTCCCAAAAAGTTTTTGAGGCTAGGTCAAGGTTGAGAACTACGATTGATAGACTTTTTTGTTAGGCAATGATATTGTGGAACGTGTTAAGACTCAGGCCAAAAAGATCAATGTAGCCGAGCTCTTAGGTTTTTACATATGAATTTGGCATGGGTCAGCATTATATATTTCACTCCAGATATGACTCACATGTCCCACTAGGAAATATTATCAAACAAAGTTTATTTAAGGACACAATTGAAATAGAATTTAAAAATTTGGCATATGTTTTACCAATGAAAAGACATCCTCATAAAAACTTTCACAACCTTTTCTATGAATAGACTATACTCAAAGGGTAAGCATGATTGTTGCCCTGGTTTCAGGTGTAACTGTCATACATTTTTCACAGCAAATATTTCTCATGGTATAGCATATGCAATCTGTGCAGACTCATACATTTCATTAATGTCCTGATATATGGTAGGTGCAGGCTTGAAGGCTGAAGGGCCTATTCTTGTGCTGTAATTTTTTTTTGTTCTTTGTCCTGATATATTTCCAATATCATAAGAGTAACCAGAGTAATCTTCAATCTATCTGAACTGCATGAGACATGTCCACACAAGCAAAGATACAGATGGAATAGTGAGTTTAACTCGGTGTATTAAGTTTTTGCTGTTTGTTTTAAACATGCTACAGCATAAACTTTAACAGTTAGCTACCTATGTTGATCCAAATTAAACACCATCTCACAAACATACATCCCCTCCTAGACTGATACTTCCCAGTCGTGGAAATTTCAGCATGCCTCTGGAGAAAGAGAGAGACAGAAACACGCTGTCTTCTTCCACCAGCTTCTAACAGCAACTCACAGACAACAGAATTTCCAACTCTAAAGAGGGGAAATACAAAAAACGCTCTTTATGTCTCAAGTCCAAACTTGAGGAAACAAAGCTGAAACCTGGACTTTGCTGTGGAGCATAGCTATCCCTAACCGCTTGACCTAAACTGTCAATCAAGCTCCACTCCCCAGTCTCGAAAGATCATTAAAAACCACAGGACCCTACATTAATCCAGATTACACGCAACATGATATTCATTATATTGCTTCAATTATAACAATTCAAGACATCGGGTACAGGCATTGTAGCACCAATAAAGTCTTGCAAAGGAACAAGATTAAATGATTTGAAGGAAAATATAAGTAAATTGATGAGTAAGTTTGTGGATGACAAAAACGTTGGTGGATCTGCAGATTGCGCTGAGGATCATCAGAGGATACAGCAGGATATAGATCAGTTGGAGACTTGGGTGGAGAGATGGCAGATGGGGTTTAATTTGTAAATATGTGAGATAATGCATTTTGGAAGGTCTAATACAGGTAGAAAATATACAATAAATGACAGAACCTTTAGGAGTATCGATAGGCAAAGGGATCTGAGTGTACAGGTACACAGGTCACTAAAAGTGGCAATGCAGGTGGAGAAGGTAATCAAGAAGACATACGGCATGTTTGCTTTCATTGGTTGGGGTATTGAGTTTAAAAATTGGCAAGAAATGTTACAGCTTTATAGAACCTTAGTTAGACCGCACTTGGAATATAGTGTTCAATTCTGATTGCCACACTACCAGAAGGATGTGGAGGCTTTGGAGAGACTACAGAAAAGATTTACCAGGAGTTGCTTGGGGTGGCGGGCATTAGCTATGAGGAGAGGTTGGAAAAACTCGGTTTGTTCTCACTGGAGCGATAGAGGTTGAGGGGAGACCTGATATAAGAGACATGGACAGAGTAGATAGCCAGAAGCTTTTTCCCAGAATGGAAGAGTCAATTACTCTAGTAGGCATAAGTTTAAGGTGCAAGGGGCAAGTTTTAAAAGAGATGTCTGAGGCAGATGTTTTACATAGAAAGTGGAGGATGCATGGAATTTGTTTCCAGGGGAGGTAGTGGAAGTGGATACAGTAATGACTTTTAAGGGATGTCTTAACAAGTACATGAATGAGATGGGAATAGAGAGATATGGCCTTTGGAAGGGTAGGGAATTTTAGTTAAGTTAGGTAGCATGGCCAGTGCAGGCTTGGAGGTCCGAAAGGATTGTTCCTGTGCTGTAATTCTCTTTGTTCTTTGTCCGTTGCTCTAAAAAAAAAATTACATTTCTTAAAGGCACAATATCATCACAAATACATGCAGACAGACAGAGTTAGAATAGAGATCAGCTATGATCTACCATTAAATGAATGGTGGAACAGATATGTAGGCTGAATGGCTTACTTATATTCCTATGGTCTGATGTTAAACAGCCATTTACTCTTTTCCCACGACTCATATCTTCGTATTGTGCAAAAAAAGTACTTTTAAAATGGATTAAATGTCTATCATATTTGGAGCAATTGATCCATTGCTAAACAATATTGCAATATTTTATTATAAATGTGATGTATTGGTGCAATTGATTAGTTTACACATTTTCTCCAGTCTGTAGTTGAACTTTTATAATACACCAGGCACATAGCAAATCTTTCCCTGACAGTAGATCGGAAAAGTACTGTGAAAATTCAGTGTTGTAATGTTTTATTGCATTTCAGAGAAGTGTCTCAAAGCATTTCATACAAATTGCTTTTGAAATGTAGTAACTGCTGTTATGCAGCAAATGAAGTGACTAATTTACACACAGCTAGATCCTACCAAAGACAGTGAAATGAATACCAATTAATGGTGCAGAATTTCCAGCAACATCACAACCTGCACTGTTTCATCTTGTTGTGAGTTTACTTCGAGATTTTCCCAGAGAATAGGGGTGGCATGGTGGCATAAGGGATAGCATGGTGACACAGTGGCTAGCACTGCTGCCTCACAGCACCAGAGACCCAGGTTCAATCCCGGCCTCGGGTGACATGCCTGTGTGGAGTTTACACATTTTCCCTGTGACTGCATGGGTTTCCTCCAGGTGTTCTGGTTTCCTTGATGAATGTACACATTAGGCTGATGGGGCATGCTAAATTTTCCTTTAGTGTCAGGAAGATTAGCAAGGTAAACACATGGGATTATAGGATAGGGTCCTTGGTAGAGTTGTTGTTGGTGCAGGCTCGATTGGTCCAAATGTACTCTTTCTGCATTGTAGGGATTTAATAATTCTGTGAACGATTTGAATGCTCTGCCAAGGAATATAATGACAAATCAGGAACTTGAGAAGTGGTGCAGCCAATGGAAAACCTTAACATGCCTCATTGAAAATCTTGTTGTCGACTTGCTGTTGTTTGTTAAATTGAAGTTTAATGGAGCTGCCAATTTTGAGTTCAATAATCATGGATGTTCTTTGCTGACAATAAATTGAGTCATTGTTTGGTGTTCATTGCTTCAGGGTGTAGACTTGCTTCCAGTTCCTCTTGCCCCAACTCTACCCTGGATTGATTGACTTCCTTATTGCTTCCTGTTGAATAATTCATAGTTTGTGGAATCGAGAAGGATCAAAGATTGTGACAGCTTTTCTGATTCTGATACTGGACATTACTGATGATTTGCATGTTCACTTAAGTGGAATTCTTTCCTTCTGATAAATGTGATAGGTTCCTACAGTGGATTCTTAGGTGCAAGATGAGTACCACTGATAACCCCCCATGCTCTGCCGTATCTTTGCTTTGTAAGGATAGATGAAGCCTGATGTCCTTTTGGAAGAAATTCCTCTTGAATGCCTCTTTCTGTGGATAAGCTTCCTCTTGAATGCAGCCCTTCACACCTTCCTGGTTGATATTTTAGAAGCCTTCAATGGATGCCTAGAAGGAACTGTAACCAATGACATAAAGATCTGTGGTCATGTTCATCTTTGATGCAGTGTTATATAGAAATGTCCTGTAGATTCTTTGGTGGAGCTCTTCTGCTAGCTCCTGATATGACAAATTAATCCGTTAACACTCTTTAGGTTGTGTGGGTGCAAATAGCAATTTTCAGCCCACATATTGAGTGCCTCACAAACTGCCCAGTGCTGGCACAGCGAATGTCCCAGATTGATAGTGCCAGACTGACACTATCAAGCGATACTGTCTGCCTCTGTCTCTGACCATTCAAGGGACTTCAATGGCCTTCTGTCCCACTGGTGAGGCCATCATGTCATGTGATGGGGACCAAACATGATACTCGCCAGTGAGGACATCAGCCAGCGAGGTCTTAATGAGATTCACTAACTAGTTTACAGTGAGCTCATAAATACTTAAATTAGCTTTGACTAATTTAAAGCTAAAAAGCTAAAACAACCATGAGGTTGTTTACGCCAGCAGAGCAGGACCAGTATGATAGGAAGAAGCGAGAAACCAAGCACGAACTGAGTTTTTCACCTCTCTCCTGATTTTACCTGCTTACCACGTTGATCAACTGGCATGATGAGCTAGTCAGACTGCTCCCTAATTATTTTTCTTCTCTCCTTGGTGCTGCCAGACCTGCTGCATTTTCCCAGCATTCTCTGTTTTGATTCATGTATAATCTATGTGTTGGATAAAGATGTATAATGGGTGTAACATTTAGAAGGATGACAAAAAAGTCCTCCCACAGTGCAAAGATGTATGGGTTAGGTTGATTGGCCATGCTAAAAATTGCCCCTTAGTGTCCTGGGATGTGTAGGTTAGAGGAATTAGCAGTAAATTTGTAGGGATATGGGGATAGGTGGGATTGTGGTTGGTGCAGACTCGATGAACCGAAGGGCCTGTTTGTGCAGTGTAGGGTTCTAATTGCATATTTTAATCACTCTCACCTACCTCCTCATTAATACCATTTACCATCCTGAGGAAAATAGCCTTCACTAAATTTCTGTACAAAAGACATTTTTTTCAGTTTCGTTTTGTTTAGTTTGCTGAATCAATGAATAAATGTGCTGTGAAAAAATCAATAATTGGCATTGATAATAAAATACAACATTCTCCTAGTGACACATGAAAAAGCAATTTTGGAGACATCTTTTATTTTTTTGCTTCAAGGGAAAAGCCAAACTTTTTTATCCATTGCCTAATTGCTCTTGAACTGAATAGATTGTTTTGCCATGCCAGTGGACAGTTAAGAGTTGATTCTGTATCTCTGGAGTCACTTGTAGGCCAAATCTGGTGAGGATTTATTTAATTCATTTTATGGGAAGTTGGTGTTGCTGGCTGGATCATTCTTTATTTCCCATTCCGAATTAAATAAAGAAATAATAAATCATGATAATAAACAGAATAGTGTTCAATTCATTCACCACTCTATCAGAAGGAAGTGGAAGCTTTGCAGAGGGTACAGATAAGATGTACCAGGATGTTGTCTGTTATGGAGGGCATTAGCTATGAGGAGAGGTTGGAGAAACTTGATTTGTTCTTATTGGGATGATGGAGGTTGAGGGATGACCTGATAGAAGTCTGCAAGATTATCAGGTGTATGAGCAGAGTGGATAGTCAGAAGCTTTTTCCCAGAGTGGAGGTGTCAATTACTAGGGAGCATAGGTTTAAAGTGCGAGGGGCAAGGTTTAAAGGTTAGGGCGGTACAGTAGCACGGTGGTTAGCACTGCTGCTTCACGGCTCCAGGAACTTGAGTTCGATTCCTGGCTTGGGTCACTGTCTGTGTGGAGTTTGCAAATTCTCCTTGTGTCTGTGTGTGTTTTCTCTGTGCGCTCTGGTTTCCTCTCACAATCCAAAGATGTATGGGTTAGGTTGATTGGCTGTACTAAAATTGCCCACTCTGTCCTGAAATGAGTAGGTTAGAGGAATTAGCAGATAAATGTGGAGGGATACGGGGATAGGGCGCGGGTGGGATTGTGGTCAGTGCAGAATTGATGGGCCGAATGGCCTCTTTCTGCACTGTAGGGTTTCTATGATGGAAGGTTTTTTTTACACAGAAGGTGATGGTGCCTAGAACTCACTGTTGGATAGTTTTAAGAGGTGGCTGGACAAATACATGAATAGAATGGGAAAAGAGTGACACAGTCCCTGTAAAGGTCAGGAATGTTAGTTCATTCAGGCAACAGGCTTGGAGGACCGAAGGGTTAGTTCCTGTGCTGTAATGTTCTTTAATCTTTGCTCTAGTGTTACAGACGTAGCTAGGTTGTAGAGAAAGATAAACTTAAGGTGAGTTAGGTCCATTCAAAAGTCTGATGGCAGCAGCGAAGAAGCTATACTTCAGTCAGTTAATACATTTCCTCATATTTTTATATCTTTCCCCGGCAGAAAAACATAGAAGAGAGAATGTTCGGGGTTTGTGCTGGCTGCTGTTCTGAGGCAGTGGAAAGTATGGTACTGTCAATGGATGGGAGACTGGTTTGAGTGATGGACTGGGCTTCTTTCTTGACCTTTTGTAGTTCCTTGCAGCCTTGGGCAGAGCAGGCACCATACCAAGCTGTGACACAATCAAAAAGAATGCTTTCTATGATGAATCTATAAAAATTGAGACTGGTCCACCACTATTCATTGCTGGATATGGCAGGACTGAAGAGTTTGGATCTGACCCATTGGTTGTGGAATTGTCAAGCTCTATCTATTGTTTGCTGCATACACTGTTTGGCATGCAAGTAATCTTGTGTTGTATCTTTACTAGGTTGACACCTCATTTTTAGGTATGCCTGCTGTTGCTCCTGACATGCTTTTCTGCGAACTTCATTGAATCAAGATTGATCCCTTGGCTTGGTGGTAATGCTAGAGTGAGGGTTATGTTGGAATGTAAGAGTTAATGTATTAAATTTGAAACAAAATACAGAAATAATTTGCTGACAAACTGATCTAGAAATTGACGACGCCCACACTACAGCAAATGAGAGGCAATTAAAAAGTAGCAAAAGTCACAAAAAGATAATTGTGGAATATACACAGCAGAAACCGTGTAAGTTAATTGAGTAGGATTTGAAGGGGTAACATCATGTATTGAAAAACAATAAACAGACAATTGCTTGCAAATTATGGTTGAGTACATTTCTGCTGCAGCTGATGGTCCACAGAGTCTCATGGATGTCTAATCTTGAATTGCTAGATCTGTTCACGGTCCACTCCAATTATCAAGTCATAGTATAACACGATGGAAGGTATCCTCAGTGTGAAGACGGAACTTAGTCTCCACTATGGGACTGTGCAGTGGTCACTCCCACAATTATTGTCATGAACAGATGCGTTTGCAGCAAGCAGGTTGGTATGGATGAGGTCAAGTATTTTTCTGCCGCTTGTTGGTTCCCTCAGCACCTGCCACAGATCCAATCTAGCAGTACGTCCTTTAGCCAGGTCTTCAGATATTATCCTGGGTTTCTGGATTACTAGTCCTACAATAATACTATTGCATCACCATCTCCCCTTTGGGAAGAATTCCTTGCCAAAAGGTCATTAGTGAACCATGATATTAAAGGAAGATACCATAGTGGGCTATACAGACAACAGATTACAGTTCTGCATACCCTGATGGACTCTTTCCCTCAGAGATTTTGTGTGAGGATTATTCAACATCGAACTACTCTGTCTATGTCCTTCTAAAGTCACTGACAGCCCTTTTCAAATTTAAACACATAGGACAGAATTTTCCTATCCCGCCTGCCACAGGAATTGTAGCGGGCAGAACAGAGACCATATTGTCTTTGGGGTGTGATTTTCCATCTTGGGGTGAGCACAGCTGGAAAATCCCACCCATAGTGTCAGTAAACCTTGGCACTATGACTCTTGTATTCAAGTCTGGGTCCCATGGAAATATTATAAAGAACAATGATCCTAACACTGACTCCTGGGAGTACCTCCAGTGTAAAGAACACCAATTAATCACCAATTTATTTTTTCTGTTCTTCAGCCAAATTTGTTTTCATGCTGCCTTATTCCTTTGAATGCATTGTATCTTAATTTTATCAATGATGTTCTAGCGCAGCACCTAATCAAATGACTTTTGAAAATTCATCTGTGCAGTATTCATTTTATTTCTTTTATCAGTATATTTCAATATTTCCTCAAAAGGAAGTAACTAATTTGCCAAGCTCACTTTTCCCTCCTACATCTTTTTATTTGCATGATCATATTATTTTATAAAGTAAGGAAACAAAGTATAACGGATGTTGGAAATCTGAAATAACACAGAAAATGTTGGGACAAAAGTCAAATACTGCAAATAATGGAAACCTGAAATAAAGAACAAAAAAATGTTGGATAAATTCAGCAGATTTGGCAACATCTGTAGCTAGAAACACAGTTAGCATCTCAAGTTAATTAAGTCTTCAACAGAACTGAAGAAATAGTAAGAAGTCTCACAGCATCAGGTTAAAATCCAACAGGTTTATCTGGTAGCAGGAGCTTTCAAAACGCTGCTCCTTCATCAGGTGAGTCCTGAAGAAAGATAGAAATGTAAAGAATTATATAATTGACAGGGGTAGGGGGAGGCGGGACAGAATAGAAGACCAAGAATTGTACGTGGCTATAAGAAAAAGGGAAGCGTTAATGTTGTTCTATTACTCCCATTTACACATTCTGTTATCTTTCTTTTGTCACTGTTAGCACTTTTCATCCTTTAATGGCACCATCAACATTCCCCTTTGTTTTATGGCTATGCCCAATTCCTTATCGATCTCCGGAAAATCTCAGCTGGTCTGGCAGCATCTGTAAGGAAAGAGAAGAGTTGACATTTCAAGTCCAAATGACTCTGTCATCTGGACTTGAAAAGTCAGCTCTTTTCTCTCCTCACAGATCCTGCCGGACCTGTTGAGATTTCCAGCATTTACTCTTTTGGTTTCAGATTCCAGAATGCACAGTAATTAGCTTTTATCCCTTATCAATCTCTCTTTTGTCATGACTTATTCATGGTCTTCCATTCTGTTTCATCTCCTCCCCACTCTCCTTTCCTACTCTATAATTCTTTACATCTTAAAGTTAATGTTTATTTATTTGTCACAAGTAAGGCATACGTTAACACTGCAATGAAGTTACTGTGAAAATCCCATAGTCGCCACAATCTGGCATCTGTTCGGATCAATACACCGAAACAGCATGCCTTTTTGAATGTGGGAGGAAACTGGAGCGCCCGGAGGAAACCCATGCAGACACAGGGAGAACATGCAAACTCCACGCAGACAGTGATCCAAGCCAGGGATCGAACCCAGCAGTTCAACCTTCCTTCAGTTCTGTAGAAGGCTCATTTAGACCTGAGATATTCATTCTGTTTCTCTCCACAGATGCTGTCAAACCTGCTGAGTCCCTCCAGCATTTTTTTGTTTTGGTTTCTGAAAATGCTGGAAATACTCAGCAGACCTGACAACTTCTCTGGATGGTAACATGTTTCCAGCATTTTCTGTTTTTATGATTCTTTTACAATGGCTGCTTTACTTGAAAAGATTCCCTTCCTCATCTCTAATTTTTCTCATTACTGGCCTTCCTACAACTATTCTTCTACAATTTTTATATTGATCAACTCCTTAACCATTTCTCTTTATATTCTATTCTTGTCATTTCTTGTTTCCCATAGTCTTCTTACTTTGGTTTCCCCTCCCCGTTTTTGTTCCTACACTCTGCATGAGTTTGGTGTAGCATTATAACTGCTTTATTTGTACCATCATTCTTTTTACATTTTATTTTAATATCAATTATTTTACTCATTTAAGTTATTCCAGCTTTTCCTGCAGCTCATTTACTTCTCATGGGAATACACCCACTCTCATCATCACCTGTTTGAAGGTTTACATTTGTATTTCCATCCCTTTATCTTCCAGATTTTCTTTCCAATTTATCTGGGTCAGTTAGCTTTTGTAAATTGCTTTGAAATAGGCTCATTTCCAGTCATATAACGTTACCCTGTTAATTTTTCATATGGATCCTAATTATGTCACTCGATATGTCTCTCTCTTTAAATTGCTTGCTTGCCTCACCCCAGTGCCTAGACTGAGCCATGCATTCTTTGATATTGGATCCAGAAATCAGTTCTTGATATATTGTGGAATTGCTTCACTTCCTTAGCTATGTGTGCAGCTCCTAATTTATTTAGTTGTCTCCCATTAGTTGGACGACGGGACTGTGAGAATGACCCACTCAGCTGACAAATGGGAAAGTTATGATGTTGCCCTTGTTTGGAACTTCAGCTCATTACTCACAACGGCCGCGTAAGTGAGCTACTGATGGCGGCTGTGCCTTCAGAGTTATGTGTTCTCCGCAAGAAAGACAAATGAACTGCATGGGCGAAGGAAAAAAATAGAAACACGTATAAAAAAAATGAAGTGCATCGTTCAATCATGTCTCCTTTCTAAATTCAATGTTTAGCAACAAAAGAAACAGAAGTGACAACATCTATTTCAATAACAGGAGTCAGATTAGAATGATGGCAAAATTGCTCATGTGAATATTCATTCTGACATGCTGCCAGACTCTTGAATATTGACCGTGCTTTCTTTGCGAAGCAGTAAAACTTGTGTGCTATTGGTCCAGTACTTTTCAATTCTGGAACAAGAATAACATTCTGACATTGCAAGGTTATCTATCAGGAAAGGGTGAATATCATGCATCTTTTTTCTCTTGAAAAGAGGGTCTAAAGGCTGATCTAATTGAGGTCTTTAAAATTATGAAAGGTTTTGAGAGTGCAGACCCAAGCTAGAAGTTAACTTGCTGCCATTTTCAGCCGTAGTGATGGAGATTTGCTCATGCCCAGTCCCTTTCATGGAATCCCTACAGTACAAAAGGAGGCCATTCAGTCCATTGAGTCTGCACTGACTACAATCCCACCCAAGGCCTATTCCCACTGCCCCTCACATCTAACCTGCTAATCCCTTGTCACTGTGGTGAATTTGGCATGGCCAGTCACACATTTTTTGGACTGTGGGAGGAAACTGGAGCACCCAGAAGAAACCCACGCAGACACAGGAAGAACATGCAAACTCCACACAGACTGTGACCCAAGGAAGTTGGAATTGAACGCAAGTCCTTGGCATTGTGAAGCAGCAGTGCTAACCACTGTGCCACCGTGCTGCCCCATTCAGGCAGGTAGCACACAAACCTTGTGCTATCTGCTCATTTCCATGATTGTATTATTCAGCTGTGTGTGCCACACTGCTGGCTGTCTGAATGTCCAACAGAGGACCCAGCAACACGGGCAGTTAACGTATGTGCTAGTGAACCTGCACATCTTAAGAGGAAGCTGCATTCATTGAAAGGAAAGTGCTGCTGACGGTCACTACAGGGATAGGGTGAGGCAATGGTGTAGTAGCATTATCACTGGATTAGTAATTCAGAGATCCAGGGCAATGATCTAGGTATTTGGGTTTGAATCCTACCAAGGAAGATGGTGATATTTGAATTCAATAAAATTCAGGAACTAGAAGTTTAATGATGACCAGGAGACAATCATTGGTTGTTGCAAAAACTCAACTGGTTCACTAATGGAAATCTGCCATTTTTACCTGGTCTGGCCTACATGTGGTTCCAGATCCAGAGCGATGTTGCTAACTTTTAAGTATTTGTTGAAATGATCTAGTCTGTAAGTTGAAGGGCAACTAGGGATGGCAATGAAGTGGTGGTCACATAAGTGATCAAGGTACATGCACCTTCCAACAACACTCTGACCCATTAAATCACCAATCTCTCACATGTGCTCAATCCAACATGCAGTCAACAGCAGTAAATTCTTAGGCATTGCAAAGTAACATTAGGTGATGAAAAGGCAAGAAGCGAATGGAAAAGGGTGAAAACTTCCATTTTATATGTAATTATTAGATACATTGTAAAGATGTCATGAAAATGTTTGTGTCATTGGCCTGTAGAGTTTTGACCAGGACAGTGATGGGATGTCACTGATGTATGGAGAGTGAGGAATAGTGGAACAATAATGTTAAAAGATGATATCCCAAGAAAATCTGAAACCAGAGAAAATATTGCTCTCTTCTAGAAAGCCAGTTGGTGAAGAATAATAAATAAAGGCAGAAAATGCTGGACAAACTCAGCAGTCTGGCATCATACATGGAGAAAGAAACAGTTAACAGGGGCAGTTCTCCCAAAAGCGCTGAATGGGTAGAAAAACTTCTCAATCATGAATGAATTTTCAGTGCAACTTCAGACTCGATCTACCCACTCTGAGCAATGCAGAGGTACCAATCGTGAATATCATTAAAAATTCCAGGGCAGCGGGTGTGGGGGGGCGGGGGGCCTATTCATGCTGGAATCTGACAACTCCGGAACTCTGCAGTGGTCCCAATCTAATGTGGTGATGCTGGCATTGGACTGGGGTAAAACAGAAGGAAATCTCACAACACCAGCTTGAAGTCCAACAAGTTTATTTGTAGCAAACGCCCCAAACTTTCGGAACACATTCCTTCGTCAGACGGCAAAGGAACAATGTGTTCCGAAAGCTTGGGGCATTTGCTACAAATAAACTTGTTGAACTTCAAGCTGGTGTTGTGAGACTACTTGTGGTCCCGATCTGCCCGTCTCCCCGTTTGCTGGCCAACTCGATCACTGACCAGCTTGGGACTTCTGCATAGCTACCCCTCCAGAGGATCGTGGGCCACACAACAATTCCTGGGCCAGTTATAATCCCCCTCACTCCAGAGCGCACCAATGTCCAGCCCACCCTCCCCAGCAATGGCGATTCACCCCCACCCCTTCCCTCCTGCCAGACCCCTATCGCTGACTCCCGCACAGGGTTCAAATCTTCCCACCCGTATCCTCAGGAGGGAGGCTCTCCTAGTAGGCCAGCCCCTCAACCTGCCCAGATTGCTAGCCTCCTTCCAGCCCAGGCCTATTGCCATGCAAGGTGGCAGCATGACCCCCCAACCTCCAGGGCTAACCACCCCTAGGCCCTGCCCACTATAGGCCCTGCCCTCTTGGCATTGCCTGGTGAGCAGTGCCAAGGTGCTCCCTGGGCATGGACACTTTGCGTAGTGCCATGTGGCACAGACTGGCACTGCTCAGATGCCCATGCCCAAGAAGCACAACCTTCCTCACTGCCTGACCCCTTAGGTGCCCTGATTAGCCCCCTTCACTCAGTTGGGGTCTCCTGCTAATTCCTTGACCTTGGGGAGCTATTCTGGACCTCACTGGTATGAAGTACTCCTGGTGCGGTGGGAGATGCTATCAGACCTGGCAAGATCCGTGCTAGGCCCAATAATTGCATTTAAAATACATTTAAAACATATTTCGTATATATGTAAAAAATATTCAAATGACTTACCTCACTTGCCGCTGGGGTTCTGCATGTTCCCAGCAGCGCTATTTTCTTCCAATAGGGAGATGCGCATGGGATGTAAAAGCTCGTGGAGAACCCGCAAAATGGCCGACACGTACATCTCCTGACCCGACCAAGCAGAGATGTTGTAGGTCACAATGGAAGAATTGGACACAACATGTCAAGTCTATATAACTTCTTCAGAGCTGAAAAGGGGTAGAAATGTGATGGAGTGTGCATGTAATAGTGTGCCATCAGCCACAGCAATAGGAACTCTCTGACTGAACTGTAATACACCAATACCCACAATACCTATCAGATTCAGCTCACTAAGTGTTAACTTCTTGAGAAATTCAAGACTCTTAGAATATTGATTAGGATATTTCCCAGCTGGAATATCAGCTATGCAGCTTTCATTGATGAGTAAAATTTGCATGTTATATTAGTTTTAAGACAATGGAGCTTGATAAGACGAATGCTAAATTTCTTGATGCTATCATAGAATTGTTTCAATTGATTGCATTTTTGGGGGGTTAGAGAGAAGGTGTTAATTCACATACAGCTGTTGAAGGCTTCCAAAAAAAGGGGCCAATTTACTTTCAATGCAGTTATTTTGATTGGCAGCTTGACTCCCAGAGCTGAGAGAAGTCATAGATAATTTTTGTTTTTCTCTGCCTCTTGTAAGAGAGGTCCATCTTACACTAGGATGGTTTCACTAGCTGAGAGTGGGACTTCTGCCCCTCGTCAATTGGATTAACTGGCAGCTCTAAAGCACCAGTAACACCAGCGATCAGCAGTGGGTGCTCTCTTTGAAGTCCTTTTTCTTGTCTTGGACCGTCATCATGGAGAATTGTAGTATCTGGTTCCTTATTAGTATCTGATTCCAAATCTGGTTCTTTCAAAAGTATGATTGATTGTTGTTTTTGAAGAACAGAAATGTGATTCCTTCTGTTTCAATATACAGTACCTTCTAAAGTATGTATTAAATAAAATCTCTGTTGATTGTCATCTCTCTAGACTATTAAACCTTCTTTCCTGCTGTCCAGTATCTGGATCTGGACTTGATCCATTTTTGCCTCTTTTTACTGTTATACTATTCCCAATTACATTTAGATCTCTCCTTACTTAATTTTGTATGTTTATCTATTTTTGCATGCTCCCCATTTTTGCTTTTGAATTCATCCTCGTTTCTTTATTTGTTTTTCTGTTTATCTTCACTTCTGGTCCATTGACTCCTTGCAGTCCCTCATTCTTGAACTCAAGCACAATCCTGAATGTTCAGCCCTGGAAGGAATTATTTTGGTGGAATGGGAAGATGGATCCATTTGATCATCTTAGTTTCCTTCAAAACTCAACAGACCTGAATTATCAAGAAGTCCACTTCCTTCCCAAGACTTGCTGGTTTTGGGTTTTTGACTTCTTTGCCTGATAGCATCTTTGGTTGGTGGATAGATGCAAATGTACTTGCCAGAAGGTCACTACCATTGGATGAATATGGTATATTGAACAGAGAATTTCATCACCAGATTTTCGTCTTCCATTCTTGAAGCAATACTACAAAGTGACGAGTGAAAAATCTCATTCTTTTGGCTTTTCTGATTTAATGATGGCGCAGTGGTTAGCACTGCTGCCTCACAGTGTCAGAGCCCTAGGATCAATTCAAGCATCAGCTAACTGTCTATGTGGAATTTGCATATTCTCCCCATGTGTCTGTGTAGATTTCCTTCATGTGCTCCAGTTTTCTCCCACAGTCCAAAGATTTGTGGGTTAGGTTGATTGGCCATGGTAAATTGCCCCTGAGTATCAGGGAGACTAGTAGGATAAATAAGTGGGGTTAAGGGAATAGGGCCTGGGTGAGCTTGTTGTTGGTTCAGGCTCAATGGGACGAATGGACTTCTGCACTGAAGAGATTGTATGATTTTGTTTTACCATGTATTCTTTCTGAATGAGTTTACTCTCCCGCACACATCCCTCGCACCTACCCCCCCGACATCCTCCTGCAAAATGTCTAGACTATTAATCGCTGTGAAAAGTGTCAGAAAATTAACACTGGAATTACAATCCTGATCTACATTACAGTTGGATATTTTCAGGGATTCATCTCTGAAGTCATTCTTGCTGATTAACTTCTTCCATGGCCTTGATGAGATTGAGGCCTAGATGTGCTGTTCTGCTAAAAAGAGCAAATTCCTGATTCTGTTGAACAATACAATGTTTCTAATATCTGCTTTCCCTTGGAATGATGTCTTTAACCTTCATTTGACATTTAGTTCAATTGCTCCAGGACCATATAGTTAGGTTTCCATTGGCTGCAGGTAATGGGTAGTTAACCACAATTTGTTTTTCTGATAAAACCATTAAACTCATTCCAGTGTCTAGATTAAAATGGTGATATAAAGTTAAAGTTTATCTATGGGTCACAAATCACTACAATGAAGTTACTGTGAAATATATCTGTTAACATATATATATCTACCTTCCAGGATGCATGATTGTGGTTATTAACTCAACCAGGGAATACTTTTGATTCTCCTCTGGCATAAATTTTTCATCTTCATTAGTAGCTTTATGTATAAAGATATTTTCCATGAAACCTGCAAAGTTATTGGCACAATTTCCTGAAGTTAAGAGAAAGCATTCTATAATGATTGCATAACACTATTTGAGCCAATGGACCCTTTTGTCACCAATGTGTAGGTGGAGTTTTATGGAATCTTGTACTCATCCTCCATAATTTGTACCTTCTTTCCTGGTGCTTCCTTTACATTGTTGGGCTCAAGAGACTGTAAGGTAACAGGTGTTTTCCTGAGCTGAGACGTTTCTTTAGCTCTCAATATTCCTCAATTCTGTTTAGCTCATTAGCTCTATTGCTTTTTCTAAGATAAAAGCAAAATACTGTGGTTGCTGGAATCTAAGCAAAAGCAGAGAGTTCTGGAAAGTCTCAGCAGGTTCGTTTCTATGGAGAGAATAGCACTTGGCTCTATTCTCTTCCCACAGATATTGTCAGACCTGCTGAGATTTTCCAGCATTTTCTGTTTTGCTTTTTCTAATATGAGGTCTCCCTTAGATTGTAATAAGTCTGATAGAGATTCATCTGTAACACTAATGGAGCCTCATATGAGTTTTTTCCAAGTTTTCATACTTGCATCCCTCAACCAGTTCATAACAGTCACCAATAGAAAGCACCTACTGGTTCACCTGGTTTCTGAACCCTTTTGTTGAACTTGATCCTTTCCAGAATCTTATTGTATCCTAGGTTGAAATAGTTATTGAAGGCCTTTAAAACTTCTTCAGATTTATCAGAGATCTTATTGATGCCCTTGTCTTGAAATAATAACATTTGTTACTGTTGCTATGCAGTAAAATAATGTGCTGACTTGCTCAGCTTCAGACTTACTGTCAAATCCTAAAGCAATTTTGAATCTTTCTTGTGCCCAGTTTTGAGTTTGATTTAGTCCTTCCATATGCCAAACTTCTTGAAAAGCATAAATTTAAGAATCATAGCTTTTCCAAGTTTTTAGCTAGATTACCTGAAATTTAACTTTTTCTTTTCAGTATATAAAGCGTTGCCAAAATCATGGGAGTGATGTAAGATCCAGCCCTGAATATCAATGACAGAATGCTGCTTGTAACCTAAGTTTCATTTGAATTAACTTGTGATTGTAGTCTATGTACAATAATGGCAAAGTCGTGTATTTGTTTTCTTGTGTTAAAAGGAACATTGGGAAAGAGATGCTTCCAGTTGAAAAACTGACTTTGTTCATTCATATGTATCATATAAACTACTGTTTGTTGTTTGATAATTGTTTCTAATCTTGCTAGGGTCCCTTATATTTCGCTTTCTACAAAGGTGGGATAATGCATATAGAGTTGTAATATTACACACTATACAGTATCCTAACAAAAAAGAAAAGTTCTTGCATTTATATTGCATCTTTTATGACCATGGGATGTTTCAAAGTTTTTTGCAGACAATGAAGTTCTTTTGGAAATGTTGTTAATGTAATGATGCCCAAATGATCTGTTTTAGTGATGTTTAGGGTGAAATATTGGCCTGGAGATTACCCTCTTGCTCTTCTTCAAAACAGTGCCCTGTTTTATTTTTGTCCAGTTGAGAGGGAAGATGTGGTCCCAGTTTAACATTTGATTCAAAAGGTGGCACTTCTGACAGTGAAACACTCATACAGCATTGCACTGGAAGGTCAGCCTTAACTTTTGGTTCAAGTTCTAGAATGGGGTTTGAATCTACAACCTTGTGACTCAGATGCAAAGTGATGCATGTAGCACAGTTGTTAGCATACTGCCTCACAGCGCTAGAGACCCAGGTTTTATTCACAGCTGGGATCACTATCTATGGAGAGTCTGCATGTTCTCCCCGATCTGTGTGGATTTCCTCTGGGTGCTCCAGTTTCCTCCCACAATCTGTTGGTTAGGTGCATTGGTCATGCTAAATTCTCCCTCAGTATACCTGAACATGTGCCACAGTATGGAGATTAGGGGATTTTCAAAGTAATGTCAGTGCAGCGTTAATGTAAGCCTACTTATGACACTAATAAATAAACTGTAAAACAAAAGTGCTACCAACCGAGTGACAGCTGAGACAGCAATAAAGCAATGTTATACTTTTTTGTGTCATTCTATCATTTAACTAGATATTGGGTTGCAAAGGTGAACTTGCAAGGACGTGAATCCAGTTATGACAGTGAATGATGATGTTAAGCCCAAGAAATGAATTACTGTAGGTCTGTGAAATGTGTAACAAAATGAAATTTGGACTTGGTTAGAGTGAGAAAGCACATTCATTGTGGGAGTGGACATCTTTGCAAGTTATATTTAAAGGGCTGGATAACAATTAAAAGTATATAATGACAGATTAAAAGTTACTAGAATCAACAAATATTGTTATCTTTTATTGGAAAATTAACTGTTGTAATCTCTTGATAGCTACTGGAAATGCATGACAGCATAGTGGTTAGCATTTTTGCCTCCCAGCCCCAGAGGCCCTGGGTTTCATTCCCAGCTTGCATCACTGTCTGTGTGGAACCTGCACGTTCTCCCCACGTCTTCATGGGTTTCCTCTGGGTGTTCTGGTTCCTTGCCACCATCTGAAAGATGTGCTGGTTAGATGCATTGGACATGCTAAATTCTTCCTCAGTGTACCCAAACAGGTGCCAGGATGTGGTCACTCAGGGATTTTCACAATAACTTTGTTGTACTGTTAATATAAGCCTACCTGTGACGCGAAGAAATAAACTTCTAAGTGTCCTCACTTGTTCTATTGCAATAAAATCCTCCATATGTCAAATGAACCAGTCAGTGGTAAGATCTGAATTAGGCCTTTCTTGAGGATTTGATGTAAAATCCCAAAACATTAATTTTCTATGATGGGAAAACAGACCAAAATGAATGAGACAAAGCAGGACTATCTTCAATCTTTCAAGATTTTGGGGGACCAATATTAAGTTGGAATAAATCCTTCAAAGGCATGTTAATGCCTTGTATTTTCAAATACAACTAAACATACTGAGGGGTAAGTTTGGCTGAGAACCTGGAGATATTTGAATGTGGTACTAATAAATTGTTGAATGACTGCATTAGCTTTCTTTTTCAGATGGTGATCGACTTGTTAAGCACTCCAAGAATTTATTTTAGTTTGACAGCATACACTGTATCACTTTTCTGTCTTTAATGAAAACAAAAGTTTTATCATTGACTCAGTTAGTTTCTATGTACAAATAAGAACTGATCCATCAGAAAAATCTGACAGGTTGAGTTTAATTTGCTACTTGTAAATATAAATCATCCAAAGATGCACGATATCACCCTTTCATTTATTATTGTTTCA
The DNA here is from genome assembly GCA_024679065.1 of Sphyrna mokarran. Classification (NCBI taxonomy): domain Eukaryota; kingdom Metazoa; phylum Chordata; class Chondrichthyes; order Carcharhiniformes; family Carcharhinidae; genus Sphyrna; species Sphyrna mokarran. Next base: position 34,977,875 of record JAGIQG010000005.1, on the reverse strand, counting down.
TAAATTATGAATTTGGTAAAGGCAGTTTTCTCACTTGTCAACGGCCCAAGATATGAATTCATAGGGATGAAGTGTCTGCTTTTCTTCTCCTCCCCCAGTTGCCCTTCAAACAGATCAACAGGACTTGCCTTTATAAATGATTCTTATCAAAATGGGGAAGCAGAAAAAAATGGAAAAGGTAAATGTTGCAGAGAGGAAAAATCTGAAGTGTTGTGGCACAAGTCTTATTTCCCCTTTCTCTTCCCGTTTGAATCAGATCAAAAGGAGTCACAAGTGAGCTACATTCTGTCAGTTTATTCATTCACAGAACAATGGCTCAGCCTGGATTTATCACCCATCTCTATTGTCCTGACGGAGATGGTAGTGAGCTGCCTTCTTCAATGCTGCGGATAGAAGGAATCTGAAAGAGAAACAGAAAACGCTGGAAAATCTCAGCAGGTCTGACAGCACCTGTGGAGAGAGAATAGAGCCAGCGTTTCAAGTCTGGATGACACCTCGTCAAAGGTCTGTTTTCTCTCTGCAGATGCTTTCAGACCTGCTGAGATCTTGCAGCATTTTCTGTTTTTACTTCTTGAACTGCTGCTGGCCACGTAGTGTAGGTGCACCCACAGTACTACGTAGGAGGGAGTTCTGTCAAAATGACTCAAGGGTCTATGCAGCTCTAACACAAGTGGGGGTCATTTTGACTCCTGATGCTGGTGTAAAGGGTACGATATTGGCTCGGCCACCTGTTAAACACTTTTCCTGGTTTTCTTTTTGAATGAAGAAATGGGAGGAGTGTATAATTAGTGGAGACAATGTCACAGTTTCACATTACTGTCAAAAATGAAAAGTATCCCCACTGTGGTTGCTTGGCATGGCAACTATATTTATCTTGACTGCCTCGGAAAGTCTCACAGAGTATGGAAGCAGTGGATTTACCAGCAGAAGGGATAAACCATTGGTCCTCTCGGAGCTGCATTCCAATGGAGTCGCTTCCTAATGCCATCCAGCAGCATAAACATAACGTTATGTTGATTTAACACCCCAGCAGATTCATAATGAGCTTTAATTATATCATTAGCTTAGCAACAATGCATAATCTCCAGATGACAGCAGGATACTTTGCTTTAGACTGGCAATGGACCAACTTGTTTGAATTCTCCTTTCGTTTACGGAGGATAATGTTGTAAATGGATTGAATAGCTTGCCAATTAGGAATCAATCTGCAATGAAGAAACTCCGGTTTGTCAATCAGCCATTTTAGAGACCACTTTTTTTCCCAACATCTCTAATGTTTTTGTACAATATAATATTCAATGCAATCCCTCACATTTGACAGTATTATTTTTCAAATGCGCCTATTGAGATATTTATGAGAATCAGGAAGCATCTCTGAAGTAAACTAAATATCCTCTGTTAACTTCAGAAAGTGCACAGCGGCACAGTGGTTAACAGTGCCTCCTGACAGCTCCAGATACCTGGGTTTGATTCCCAGCTTGGGTCACTGTCTATGTGGAGTCTGCATGTTCTCCCTGTGCCTGTGTGAGTTTTTTCTGTGTGCTCCTGTTTCGTCCCATGGCCCAAAGATGCGCAGGTTTGATGCATTGGCCATGTTAAATTGCTCCTCAGTGTCCCAGGATATGTTGATTAGAGGTGGGTAAATATATGAGGTTACGGAAATAGGGCTGAGGTGCAGATACAATAGGCTAAATGGCGTCCTTCTGCACTGTAGGCTTTCTATAATTCTACGTGGAATTTAGTGACTCCAGGAATAGGCGGGGAGGTGGGGTCAGAGGCTATGTACGTTAGATGGATTTGTAGGGTAAATATGTGGGTTAAAGAGATAGGATGAGGAGAGAACCTGAGTAAGACTCTATGTCAGAGAGTGGATGCAGATCTGATGAGCTCAATAGCCTCCTTTTGTGCTGTAGTAATTCTATGATTCCTTAATTATATCCTTGATTAGTACAAGAGGAAAATCAGTAGCCTTCTAGATTGGATAGATTTGTGGTAGCCAGACCAAGACTAGTAGGTCATAAGTCCTGTGAACTGGAACTAAACTGTTGTATTTGGCTTCCTTGGTTTAATGTTGTTTGACAGACTTATTTGAATTTCATAGGCTTAGTGATTTTCAAAGGTTTATTTTCAGGGCAGCTCTCTTGCCGTGAGAAAAAAATCTCAGATCATCATTGAGAAAACATAGGCCCACACTTTCACCCTAGGATTGGGTGTACAGAGTCAGGAAGATTTGCCAGTTCTGAAAATCTGACCTTTGAAAATGTCCACCTACAGGTTGGATTTTTGATTAGGATAGGAGGGCTTAAAAAGAAATGTGGATGGGTGAACCCAGAACAAGTGGGAAGGCTGCTGGCTGCAGAGATGGGCTGGGCTTCATATATAAATATATTTTAAAAAAGAAATAAACAAAATAAAAAGTCTTCCAGCGCTCATTTTTCTCATCCTCCTCAATACTACCTCAATCCCACACCTCACACACTCCCTCTGCCCCATCCATGCCAGGTTATGTTAACAAATGCCTTCTCCAGCCCATGATGTAGAGATGCCAGCATTGGACTGGGGTAGTAAGAACTCAGTAAGAATTTAGCAACACCAATTTTAAATCCAACCGATTTATTTGATAGTAAAATTGCGAGCTTTCGACACTCTGTGTCTTTGTCAGGCAAATGCAGTGTTCTGGACCAGATTTTACTATCAAATAAATCGGTTGGATTTAAAATTGGTGTTGCTAAATTCTCCAGCTCACCCATAGCTCCTCATACTCTCTATGGGTTGCAACCCATACTCCACCCACTACCCTTTGTCCTTTACACTCTCCATGTCAACTCCCTTGGTATCCTTGGATAGCCCTTGGCTTTGGCAAGCTTTGATAGCTGATCAGTTCTCTAACAGTTTTTGACAGTTGGACAGTTCCAATGAATTTGTGTGTAAAAAGTGCAAAATCATGCTCATTTTTAACAATCCCAAAGGGTGCCTTGTTCCCAAAGGACTTCTGGGACTATTTGCATTGGGGTACTCCAGATGTTCATAGAGGTACCTGGCTGTACAAACAAATGCACCAAATTCAGGTCAGCTCTTGTCTAATCTGCATAACCTGGCTTTCACACTCCTGGCACACCAAAATGCCATCTTAGTGGAGGCAGTTGATGATTTAAATGGGTGACTGACTCTGTAAACTGCACATTGAGAACACTGGACTCATTTCATTCTTTGATTTGAATAGATTTATTATTGTCACATGTATTAACATATAATGAAAAACATTGTTCCTTTCAACACTTCACAACAAAACATATTGTTCACTGAGAAGGAAATGAAAGGTTGCAGAATGTAGCGTTGCAGTCGTAGCTAGGGAGGGAGAAAGATCAACTTAATGCAAGGTTAATGCATGCATTCAAAAGTCTGACAGCAACAGGGAAGAAGCTGTTCTTGAAATGGTTGATCTCAGACTTTTGTATCTTTCTCCCGATGGAAGAAGATGGAAGAGAGAATGGCCGGGGTGCGTGGAGTCCTTAATTATGCTGTCTGCCTTGCCGAGGCAGTGGGAATTGTAGACAGAGTCAGTGGATTGGAAGCTGGTTTGCGTGATGGATCGGCCTACATTCATGACCTTTTGTAGTTCTTTGGAATCTTGGGCACAGAAGAAGTCATACGAAGCTGTGATACAATGAGAAAAAATACTTTCTGTGATGCATTCATAAAAGTTGGTGAGAGTCGTAGCTTATGTGCCAAATTTCCTTAATCTTCTGAGAAAGTAAAGGCGTTGATGTGTTTTCTTAATTATATGGTTGGTATTAAGGGGCCAGGACAGGTTGCTGGTAATCTGAACACTTAAAACTAGAAGTTTTCAACCCTTTCTATTTTGTCCCCATTGATGTAGACAGAGACATGTTTTCCTTTACACTTCCTGAAATTGATGACAATCTCTTCGGTTTTGTTGACATTGAGGAAGAGATTATTGCACTGTGAAGATGGGAAATGTCAGGTTTGGTGCCAGTATGTAAACATTTTGGACATGTCTGGGATTTTCACCATGATGGTGAGCCTCCTTATTGTGATAAAAATTTGAGTCATTGTTAAGGTAAGAGTGAGGTTTTCAATCCCAGCAAAGTTATGCAACTCAAAGTGATGAAGCTATTGTCCCCTAAGACATGATCAACAAACATCGTAGAGAGTGAGGCAGAGGTTGAATGTTAAGGGGAACAGGGTCATCTGAACATTAAGGAGAGCAGGACAGGATAATTGAATGTCAGGGAAGAGGAAAACAGCTAAATACTAGGGAGAAGGAACATTGGGGACAGCTGAACACTGGAGACAGAACAAGCTTTCTGCCAGTGAGACTGGAGACAGTGAATCTATCTACTGGCGTATGTGAACATAAGAACTAAGTGCAGGAGTAGGCCATATAGACACTTGAATCTGCTCCACCATTCAATAAGATCTTTTTGTGAACTGATCTTTTTATGTATTCAGCTCCACTTACCCACCTATTCACCATAACAAAGTGATTGTCAGGAGTGAGATTCGAACCCACACTTCCAGAGGAGACTGTGACCTGAACACAGTGCCTTAGATCGCTTGGCCATCCTGAAGGTAAAACACGGGACAACAAAACTAAGACCAATGAGACCAGGGACTGTGCGACTTGGAAATGTGAGACTAATAATGAAACTGGGGTCAGTCAGGCACAAGACAATGAGATCATTGGCAGCACAGTGGCAGTGTCCCAACACCAGTGTCCCAGGGTCAATTCTTGGCTTGGGTTGGTGTCTGTTTGGAGTTTGCATGTTCTCCCTATGTTTGCGTGGGTTCCCTCTGGATGCTTTGGTTTCCTCCCACTATCTGAAAGACATGGTAGTTAATTACATTGACTCAAACAGGCACCAGAATGTGGAAGCTAAGGGATTTTCACAGTAACTTCATTGCAATGTTAATGTAAGTCTTACTTGTGATTAATAAATAAACTTTATGTCTGGTTTGATAGTGACAGTGAAACTACCTGCTGGAGAAACTGAGGCTATCTGCCAAAGAGAGCAGGGTTAGAATGAAGTTTGAAAAAAGTTTAGAAATGATTTGAACAGATCGACAAATAATGTGGCAAACTACACTGCACACAGATTCTTCTGTGTCACATTATTAGGGAAAACACAATACAATTTTGAATGTAGTGCTGAACATCTAAGAGGTAATTATGTGACTTTGTGTTCCTCGGGGATTCCAAGCTCGTGCTACATACAGTTCCTCAACTATTATTTTCAAATGGCTGGGAAAATCATGCCTGTCGCAGTCAGAATTCTGATTTCTGCACCAGACAGATGAGTCATCGTAACCACAGTTCGTATTTAAAAGCAGGTAGGGTGGTTTATCATTATAATAACACATTTTATTAACTTCCAAAGAACTTAAAATTTGCATCCCAATTAATTGCTATACCGGTCACTGCAGATAACTTGACATTGTGAATAAACTTTATCACTGAAAGAATTATCTCACATGAAAAATATTCTCAATCAAATGTATCTGTTATACCTGGAATTTTTAATAACATTATAGAATCCCAAAAATTTTGTTACTCTATATCAGTAAGCATAATTGTTTTTGGACATTCAATTTCATCCATCATGAAACATGATGTTAAATAGCAGCTCTAAAACATCGTTAAAAGATATTTATAAATGCACACAAATATGGTTTAAAATGTGATAATAACAGAAGAAAAGTAGCTATCATGCTGGAAAGGAATAATATAAAATTGAATGAATTAGTGTCAGTTTAATTCATAATTTTGATGTCTAAATATATGCATCAAAGAAGCAATTTAATACAAATTACTGAGAAATTCTTCTCATAAGTTGAGAATAATGGATAGAGTGCATTAAGTAATTTTAACGAGTTTGAATTCATTTTTGAAATCGATTTTCCAATAATTGAAAGAGTTATGTTCTAATCTGTGTGAATTTCATGTGTATTTTAGAATGAATTTTCAGCCTTGCTCTCCAGTTGACATACGGAGCCAGCACTAGGTTTCAAAATTGATACTGCACTATTAGCCTAAAAATAAGTCATGGTGATCATGTGGCAATTGGTGATGGCTTTGCCTAATCTTTATGGTGAATGAAGGGAATTTGTAAGCAAGAGCATGGTTCTTGATGTACAGAACCTCATCCCCAGTGACTGACCCATGTTCATTGGACCTGGTCTATTTATGAAAGACTGTCACAATGTACACCAATTTCTGTCCCAGTCTATCTGTGCTCTGGCACAGCGCTTTCTTCTAGGGATGGGGCAGTCAGAGGAAGTCAGCTGGGTCAGAGGCCAAAAGTAGGCAGATCCATCCAAGATTCGTTATTTCGATTGTTGGTCAAAGTTGAGGCAAATAGTTTCCAGACGAACTGACATTTTTGAAGGTTTGCCGCTTTCTTTTGTCCCCAAAGCTGGTCTATATTGTCCCATGTGAAATGCAAAATGGCTACTTTTCTAAACATTTATTTACATAAAAATGACATTGATGTACTCATTTTATGAAAAAGGCAGTTCCAACATTCCCCTTTGCATCTAAAAATTGCAAACTACACAAAGTACATAGTTCAGAAAGAAAATGATCTCACATGGAAAAAAGAATATGGGATGCAATATTCCTGCCCAGTAGTGTAGCGGGACGGACTGACACGGGAAATGCCAACTGGAAGCCAAAAGTGGCTGGCCACAATCTTCCCAAAGCGTAATCAGTCTTGTGGCTGGAAACATTGTGAGTTGATTACAATATGCAAATCCTAATTTCAATCTATCAAGCAAGTCAAAGATGGTATCGTCTGGGCTCACTAATGTTTCCAACCCTGCTAGTGAAGGTCCATATCAATAAGGATCATATATAGCCTCCAACAATGGAACAGCATGAAGGTCTTGCTGGTGGGACCAGAAACCAACAAGGCCTCCTGGGTATCTGGGGGGGCGGGTAGGGTGTTGCCCCTTGGGCAATGCCAACCTGGCATCCCAGCACTGCCCACTGGACATCCTGGCACTGCCCTACAGGGACCAGGCAGTGCTAAGAGGGTGGTACCTCACAGGAGCAGAGCCAGATGATGTGGAACCAGAACAGGGGGAGGGGGAGATAGGAGGGGAGGGAAGATGATATCTCTGTATTGGAGCTGGGGGCTAAAGATGGGACTTTCACTGAGAGGCTGGGGCTGGCCATTAGAGGGCTGGTCATTAGGAGGCTAGACATTGGGTGGGGGTGGGAAGGGCATGTGAACCAGTAAACTGGGATATCGGCACATACCCAATGGCTCCCTCAGCACTCCACTACGAGCCTCTCCATAGGGATTACGGCCATCACCACACACCCACCAATATAAATCTCCTGACGGCCTCTGTATTATGCAGAGTGCTAGAAATTCATTTCACTAAACTCGTCCAAAAAAACTGACAGGAAAACCTCCCTGTTTCCCACCCATTGGGCATTTTGATTTTTGTGGGGAGAATCACACCAATATTCTTTCTAGTCTGTTCATTACAAGCACTGTACAGGCAGATGTCAACCTTAATCTTAAAATTAAAGATTGTCCAGTAGGCCATAATGCTTGCCTTCCTCAGACTGAACTTTATTCCTTGATGGCTCAAATGGAACTACTTCAGCATCTCATCACTCAACTTTTTAAGAATAATTACAATCTTAGTGATCATAGAAACAATTAATTTGGTCCAACTAGTCCATACAAGTAACATAGTGGGTGGGGACATTTCCACATCACTGCTTGACTGTTGGGAATAGGAATGAACTGGATTGGCTAATCACTGGCCTCATTATTCAACTGACTAGGCTCTTAAAGTAACAGCAAATAATCCAACAGCCCTGAATATATAACACAAAGGACCTACCCCTGCTCCAATTTCTTATTTTCTTAATATTGCTGCAGTAGCGAGTGTCTCAACGGTGGCAGCAGAGGTGAGTGGGACTTTCACTCGGAGGTAGGTCATTTGGCCATATGTAATCACATGGCAGTCAGACAACTCGGTACACACAGTTGAGGGGCCCAGCCAATCTTAGGACATTATTGCCTTGCTTCCACCCAGCATGCACCCGAACTCCCCCCAATTATATTGTCTGCCCCCTGTCATTGGATGCGACATGAACTAGGATATGAGTGTGCCCTCATGGATTGATGCTGACCCCATCAGGTATTCCAAACTCAGCTGATTAGACCAATTCTGGGCAGTACAGTGGCATAATTCCATTGAAAATTGTTTAAAATATTTTATAAGATCCAGGTAACTGGAAAGAGGAGGCGACATTCTCAAGCGGGGGATAAAAAAAATCATGGAATGCCTGCAGTATGGAAAGAAGCTATTTGGCCCATCTGGTCTACAACAACTCTATGAGTATTGCAAGTTAGGTCATCTCTTAGGTGAGATACAATGGAAAGGGAATGCCCTTATTTTTTCTCTTTACCAAATCAAATATTTGCAAATAGTACAACAAAAGCTAAGCAAAAGAAAGTGCTAATAATGTAAATGAACTATCTCCAAACAGCAAAACATCTCTGCAATGTCACAAAAAGTTTGAACGATTTGACCAATGCGGTAAAGTTAAGTTTTCTGTCAGCTCTGTGTCAAGACTAAAAATGTGCATCGATGTCCAAAATGTTCTGACACTTTCCTGTGGGAGGTTACAGTCAGCATAGGATTGACAAGTTGCAGTTACACGAATGCTGAGACTCCCCTAAGTCACCTTCAGTACGCAAAACTTGTGAAACAACTTCTTTCAAGATAAAATTCTTGTTAAACCTTTAAAAACCTTTTTGGAAACTTGAAGGATTAAAGCAAGGAAAACAGAAGAGTTGGACATGGCTACAGACTCATTTAAAAGTGATTCTCTTATAATACTGGAATACCTCAGATAGCACATCAGCATGTCCACAGCCATGGGTCGATCTCAGATCTCTGCAGCTCCAACAGAAGGTCACCACCATTCCAAGAGGCTCCATTTATGAGCCAGTTTTTTCTTTGTTTTTCTTTTCTGGAATGTGGGCATGGCTGGCTGGGCCACCATTTATTGCCCATCCCTAATTGCCCTTGAGGGGTCAACCACATTGCTGTGGATATGGAGTTACATAAAGGCCAAAACGGATGAAAACAAAATATTTTTTCCTTGCAGAACATACTGAATGAGATGGGTTTTTGAGACACTGGTTTCATGGTCATCATTAAATATTCAATTCTAGATATTTTATTGAATTCAAATTTCACCATCTGCCATGATGAGATTGGAACCCAGGTTCTCAGAACTTTACCCTGGGTTTCTGGATTACTCGCTCACTGACAACACTACCAAGCCTTAGTACTAGAAGGTATCATGTCACAGCTAGATGCATTGTAAGAACAGGCAAATGAGATATTGTAAAATCATAGAAGTGTAGTAAAATGATGACTCTCAGCTAATGTAATTTCTTCAAAATCTATAATATGGTATTGTTATATATTTAAATGGTTGCACAGTTACTTTAAGAGCATAGAACATTACAGCCCCGTACAGCCCCTTCGGTCCTCGATGTTGCATCGACCAGTGGAATCAATCTAATGACCCTCTAACCTAATCTATTCTAATGTTATCCATATGCCTACCCACTGACCATTTGAATGCCCTTAAAGTTGGCGAGTCCACAACTGCTGCAGGCAGGGCATTCCAAGCCCTTACTACCCTCTGAGTAAAGAACCTATCTCTGACATCCATCCTATAACTACCACCTCTTAATTTAAAGCTACGTCCCTTGTGTTAGCCATCACCATCTGAGGAAAAAGGCTCTCACTGTCCACCCTATCTAACCCTCTGATCATCTTATATGTCTCAATTAGGTAACTTCTTAATCTTTTTCTCTCTAATGAAAATAGCCTCAAGTCCCTCACTCTTTCCTTATAAGACTTACCCACTATACTAGGCAACATCCTGGTAAACTTTCTCTGCACCCTTTCCAATGCCTCCGCATCTTTCTTATAATATGATGATCAGAACTGTACGCAGCACTCCAAGTGCCGCCGCACCAGAGTTTTGTACAGTTGCAACATGACTTCACAGCTCTGAAATTCAATCCTTCTACCAATAAAAGCTAACACATCGTATGCCTTCTTAACAACCTTATCAACCTGGGTGCCAACTTTCAGGGAGCTATGCTTATGTACATTGAGATCTCTCTGTTCGTTGACACTACTAAGAGTCCTTCCATTAGCGCTACATTCTGTACTCCTGTACACTTACCAAAGTGAATCACCTCACACTTTTCCGTATTAGACTCCATTTGCCACCTCACGGCCCAGCTCTGCAGCTTATCTATGTCCCTCTGCAAACTGTAATATCCATCCTCACTGTCTACAACTCCCCTGACTTTGGTGTCATCAGCAAATTTACTAACCTATCCTTCTACACCCTCATCTAGGTCATTTATAAAAATGACAAACAGCAGTGGTCCCAAACCAGATCCCTGAGGTACACTACTGAACTCCAGGTTGAATATTTCCCATCAACCACCACTCTCTGTCTTCTATCAGCTAGCCAATTCATGATCCAAACTGCTAAATCACCCTCAATCCCATGCATCTGCATTTTCTGCAGGAGCCTACCATGGGGAACCTTATCAAATGCTTTTACTAAAATCCATATACACTACATCAACGACCTTACCCTTACCCATCTCTTTGGTCACCTTTTCAAAAAATTCAATAAGGTTTGTGAGGCACGATCTATCCTTCACAAATCTGTGTTGACTATCTCTAATCAATTTATTTCTCTCTAGGTGATTATAAATCCTATCCCTTATAATTCTTTCCAAAACTTTGCCCATAACAGAAGTAAGGCTCACTGGTCTATAATTCCCAGGATGGTCTCTACTCCCCTTCTTGAACAAGGGGACAACATTGGCTACAGGTATAGTGCCGGAAGACTAGCGGATAGCCAATGACGACATGAAGATCAAAGCCAAAGGCTCTGAAATCTGTTCCCTAGCCTCCCAGAGAATCCTAGGGTAAATCCCATCCGGCCCAGGGGACTTAACTATTTTCATGCTCTCAAGAATTGCTAACACCTCTTCCTTATATACCTCAATCCCATCTAGGCTACAAACCTGTATGAGTATTCTCCTCGACTACAGTGACTTTTCCCTGCGTGAATACTGACGAAAAATACTCATTCATTCCCCCAGCTGTAACTTCTGCCCTTCAGTATATGCCTATCCCTTTTCTGACTTGATGGTGACATCACTAAGCAGTTTGCACAGACTGCTTTTAGTTTCCATTTGTATTCTGTGCATTGCAGAGAACATCTCTTTCAATAAAATCTGTTGTGTTTTAGTTTGCAAACCATATCTTTTCTTTTTGTGTAAAACCCACAACCCCTAACATAGTTAGGATGTTACAGGTATTGACTTAATTCAAATTGTTTATTCAAATATAATGTGGAACACCGCTTTTACTGTCAGAGAGCCGTACCCGTGGAACTGTCCATACTTAGAGCCGCCAACCTTGACTTTTCCATCTTACATTGGCTATCTACTCCTATTTCTGTATTTAAGGCATTTCAAAGAGAGTGACTATTTTGCTAAATTAATATTCCTTCCTCTTACTAACTAGCACTACAAAAACAGAATTTTGATTGATAATTTTACAAATGTGTTCATCCTGATGGATGGGTTGTCCTGCAAGGCAGTTACTTCTGTGCTCACGCTCTCAATGTGCGTCCCTGGCAACTGATGTTTCAGCACCATGTGTGTGAATTCAGAACTTACTCCATAATAGATCAAATATGACGATAGATCCACAGGTGGAAACTGCACTTATGAATTTTAGAAACTGCAGTACCTGAAATCCTTAAGGCACTATTTTGTTACAAGATCATCTTGTCACTGGATTATCATACAGACTTTATGAGGGGATAGATTTTATGTAAATTGAGGAAGAACATTTTAAAAAGACTTTAAGTTTGATACTGCATTTACCTGAAAAGCCTTGACACAAAATATGGCTCCATAATGACCTGTTTCTTGGTGCTGCGGGTGCTATTTTGCCCACACAATGGTATACTCAGCACATATATAGACTTCCAGATAGCCATGCCAAGCATCTACTATGGCCAAGGCCAGAGAATGTTTGCTGAAATTATGCAAAGCAGACAGATCATGGCATCAACCAGTGTATAAAATTGTTCTTTTGGAGCTCAACACTGCAGCTAACGATCTCGCATAACCTCACACAGCTGAACATGGGGGTGATTAACCACATGCCACAGATTGTGCCAATCCCAGAAAATTGTATGTTAGCCTACGAATGGCTTTTGCGCGCGGTGCCAAGTAGTTTGCAATTGTTCCGGTCCCTTGTTATTGGTGCAAACCAGATCCCACCCAAAAATGGGTGCGAGGCCGATTAGCATATTTTAGCTAGCATTTAAATATGCTAAGCCCGTTTGATGCCAGATTCTCCCAGCTTTAAAGTTTATTTATTTTTCACAAGTAGGTTTACATCAGGAATGCAATGAAGTTACTATGAAAATTCCCTGGTTGCCACACTCTGGTGCCTATTCATGTACACTAAGGGAGGATTTAGCATGGCTAATACACCTAACCGACACATTTTTCAGACTGTGGGAGGAAACCAGAACACCCGAATGAAATCCATACAGACACGGGGCAATGTGCAAACTCCACACAGACAGTGATCCAAGTTGAGAATCAAACCTGGGTCCCTAACCCTATGAGGCAGCAGTGCTAACCATTCTACCATCTTGCCATCCCTGGGATCTTCTGAGACCCTTGGGCATGATGCAAACCTGGCAAAAGTCACTCTTGGTCTCCAGCAGTGGAGACCGGGCACGATGGCAAGCTGAGAGACTCAGAAGCCATCAAAGCTCTCAGGTGGTTAGGGACACAGATGGGCACAGCCCAGCAGACAGTGTCATGTAGGCACACTGGCAATGTCCATCTGGTGCACAGACTGGTGCAATATCTGAGGATATTGGGAATTTGGAGTGAGTGAGTACCAACTGGTAAGTTCTTTTTATTCTCTTTAAAATTCAATTGTTTTCAATTGATTTACAGATAACTGCACTTAGCTAATTGGGTCAGTTGTTTATTGCTCTTTAAACTAAACTACTGAATTATAATGCTTCTTATTTTTTGGGAAAATGCCATCCTGTGTGTTCAGAGATACAAAGAGACCACTAGCAGCAATATTTGTACAAACATTCATTATTTACAATTATTTGCTCATTGATTTCCACTGACTTGTAAAATTGAGATGCTACACGACACCGGTTTATAGCCCAACAAGCTTACTTGAAATCACAAGTTTTCTGAGCACTGCTCCTTTGTCACCTGACTTGAGATTTTACATAAACCTGTTGGACGATAGCCTGGCGTTGTGTGACCTCTTATTTTTGTCCACCTTAGGCCAACAATGTCATCTCTAATCATGTTTTAAACGTGTTTGATGTTCTCAGTTTTGTTTAAAGTCTACAGGATTATGTGGCACCTATTGAGGATTCTGAACTAACTTCAGTGATTTTACACAAACAACTTGCTTCCAAACTTAGGTGCAAAGATATTCATTTCCAAAAGCCTACAGCATAACAAGGGATTTAAGGGGAGGCCACACAGAGAATGACAATTGCTGGAATGGAGGGAGAGAAGTAGGAGTTCGTATCTACCCAGGGGCTTCAGGGAGAATTCTCTGACTGCACTTCATCAAGGAACAATTTAATGAATGTTCCATTTCACTAAGGAAGCCCTCAAAAATTCTATCACTGCCAGCCTCAGAGATGAGGCATCATTAAGACACATACCCATTTTCTGACTCTGTCCAATTTTGTAGCCCTTCAGTTGAGAGAGAATTTCTGTTGGTGTTGTTGAGGATATAACCATGACTAGATTAGGTGAATGGTCAGTTCATGATCTTGATAAAAGGCTAATTGCAGTTACTGGAACAGGTTGTCTCTACTATATTAAGATATCCAGTCGAGATATCAGACCACAAATTCAGTGAACTAATCATCCTTATTCACTATGCTGTTTTGTTGCCTTGCCTAACAATCGAATTGATCACTGTTCATACTTTAACAGTGACAAGATACAAATAACTTTGCACATACATTATTGTTTATAATCACTTTTTGCTGACATCATTTGGAGATAAATGATTCAATTCACTATTTGACAAACAGGCTTCCTTGAGAGTTGGGAAGGAACCTGTTCTACATCCAGTGAAGATCAGGTCAGAATTCATGAAGCAAATGGAGCACTGGAACAGGAATAGACCATTCAACTCTGGATGTATTCCTCCATTCAGTTAGATCATATTCCTCAGCTCCGTTTCCCTTTCTTTGCTGATTATGACTTGGTATCCTGACTTATGTAATGTTTCTTCAGAAGGAACTCTTCAAATACAGTTAATAAAAATATAACAAATCTTACTCCAACTTATAAATCAAAGAAAAGGTTTAATAGAGAAACTTCATTACCCCAAACCTGGGGCCTTGTCCTGGGCCACTCCAAACTCCCCACAGTTTCAAATAGCTTCTTATTTATAGCTGGCTATTACATCATTCTGTAATTGGTTCCATGGTTTACTGCGTCACCTGAGCCTTACAACTTGTTACCATTGGTCATCAGTTGTCACCAGTTACATTCTAACATTTAAATTCACCCAACAACCACAGCTTTTAGAGGAAATAACTCCATGCATCTACAACTGTTAGTGTGAAGAAATATTGCTTAATTTTACACATAAATGGGTTAGAACATAGAACATTACAGTGCAGAACAGGCCCTTCGGCCTTCGATGTTGCGCCGACCAATTAAGAAAAAGCAACGACCCTCTAACCTAAACCATTCCCTTTTCATCCATAAACTTATCTACTAACCTCTTAAACGCCACCAAACTTGGCGCATCTACAACTGCAGCAGGCAGGGCATTCCATAACCTTACCACCCTCTGGGTAAAGAACCTACCTCTGACATCCGTCCTATAACTACCACCCCTTAATTTAAAGCTATGTCCCCTCGTGCTAGCTTTCTCCATCCTAGGAAAAAGGCTATCACTGTCCACCCTATCTAAACCTCTAATCATCATATATGTTTCCAATAAGGTCCCCTCTTAGCCGCCTTCTTTCTAACGAAAAGGGTTAGCTGAAGGGAATAGATTTCCACTTTATGCAACTTGTCTTGACAATTGAGGTTTAAGCCTTGACATTGCCCTGGTGAACCACTCTTTACTGCATCCCATTCAAAGATAATGGCTGGAATTTTCTGGCCATTCACATCCTGCCTCCACTGCAGGTGAGGCCAGAGAATTTGGCGCTCAACCAAATCTCCTTACATTGCAACAGGATGCAAGAATCCCACTGGCATGAATGGCTGGAAAATTCCTCCCAATATATCTTACCTGAGGTATTTTTTCATTCATGGGATGTGGACATCACAGGCAATGCCAGAATTTATTTCCCATTGTTAGTGCTTTGAGAAGGTGCTGGTGAGCTGCCTTCTTGAACTTCTGCAGTTTGTGTGATGAAAATATTGTTAAGAAGGAAGTGCAAGGATTTTGACCCAAGGCAGTGAAGGAATGGTGATGTACTTTCATGTCAAGATGGTGTGCAGCTTGGAGGAGAATGTGCAGAATAAGCTCCCTTATTCCTGCTTCCCTTGTTCTTCTAGGAGGTAAAGGTTACAGCTTGGAGGGCGCTACCAAAGAAGTCTTGGTAAGTTGCAGCAGAGCACCTTGTAGATGACACACATTGCTATAATGGTGAAGGGAGTGAACAATTGAGGTGGTGAATCTGACCAGGCGAGCTGTTTTGTCTCAGATGGTTGTTGGAGCTGCACTCATTCAGTGAAGTGGAGAATATTCCATTACACTCCTTAATAGTGCTTTGTAGATGCTGAGCAGGTTTTAGGGAATCAAGAGGCAACTTACCCACCGAAGAATTCCCTGCTCTTGTAGCCACACTATTAATATGTCTGCTCCTGTAAGTTTTCGATCAACGTTGATGCCCAGAACACTGATGGTGAGCAATTCAGTGATGGTCATACCATTGAACGTAAAGGAGAGATATAAGATGGTCATTATTAAAATGCATAGAAATATTAAATCTTACAATGCAGAAGGAAGCCATTTAGTCCCTTGAGTCTGCACTGACCACAATCCATCTAGCCCCTATCCCCACAACCCCATACAGTTACCCAAGCCAGTCCCCCTGCCGCTAAAGGACTACATGGCATGGCCAATTCACCTAACCTGCACATCTTTGGACTGTGGGAGGAAACCAGAGCGCCCAGAGGAAACCCACGCAGACAAAGAGAGAATGTGCAGACTAGACACAGATAGTGACCCAAACTGGGAATCAAACCTGGATCACTGGCACTATGAAGCACCAGGGGTAACCACCATGCCACCATGCCATCCAATCATCTTGGATTCATGTATGTCTCGAATGTCACTTGCCATTTTCAAGCCCAATGCTGTCCCTGTCTTGCTGTATGTGGGCATGAGCTGTTTCTTTATTTGAGAATTTGCAGATGGTGCCCAATACTGAATACAGGGCTCCAGATGATGCATGACATTGTATTTCAAGCAGCTAGGAAAAACACCAAGAATATTCAACAAGTGAGAAATTTCAAATATCACAACTGAGAAGATCCATGAAGCAAGTGTGATGAAAATCCTTACTTTTCATTGCATTCTACTGATCATATGACAATAAATCCATGGATCATGTGGATTTAAGAGGAATTCTATAATTGTTCAATTCAAAATCTGGTGTTAATTAACTCTGCAAGATTCACTGACTGGAAACATTTCCAGATGTTTGACTTAAAATGCTCATGGGGCTTGAAGTACAAAGCTCATGGCCAAAATCTTAACAATTATATTTGGTTGTAAAAAATGAAATAACTATGACCATTTTCATCTATCGAACTTGCAAGTCATCCTCAAGATAAGCTTTACCTTGATTAGTGTATTCATAGAAGAAATGTTGAAACTTACATAATGAGTATTGTACTAATTGTTTTTTAACTTGTATGAGTAGAATGGAATTGATTTTCATGCTTGACAAGTTGTGCATGACAAGAAATTGCATATTTTCTCATGCTCGTAAAGTTCCAGCAAACTGCTCTAATCTTCCAGTCTTAATATTATTTTGCGTATGTTGTCTGACATTGCAGGAGTTGCCAGTGGAACTTCACACGCCAGCTTAAAAATCATACAAATTATAGCACAGAAGAAGCTTACTGTTCTCCAGAGCAGAGTTTTTTGGAGAGTGGCTGGTGAGACTCCTGATTTGCAATTTCTGTCTTTCACTTTAGTTGTTATAGTGTTTATTTCGGTGCTCCGTAGCGGGAGATAGGCGTGGGGGGCTGCAGGGAAGGAAGCGCGGGAGTATATAAGGAAGACCAAGGTAGACAGCGGGCAGTGTCAGGAGCGGGCAGTGGAGTGAAACGGGAATTAGAGTGAGAGCAATAAGGGCTTAAGCTCACTGGGATTGGGCGAGCGCAGGCTTGGACGCGGTGAGTAACTTGATTCCTACCTAATCAACACTTTTCCCAACACCTTTAAAGGGGGTATACAAAATGCCACAATACTTGGCCAAACGCGTCCACTGCGTACGCTGCCATATGTGGACCTTCTTGGAGGCATCACGTCTCCCGAAGGCCCACATATGCGCAAAATGTTTAGAATTGCAACGTTTAAGAGCTAAGTTGAGACAGCTGGAGCTACGCTTGGAGGACATGTGTCTAGTGAGGGAAAATGAGGTTACAATGAATAGGGAAGGTAGTCCTGCGGGGACCCCAGGATCTAGTAGTAGGGACGGGCTGGTTACAGTTACGAGGAACAAGAATAAAAATCAACGCACAAAGGCCATCTCTAAGGAGGATTCCCAGAAAACCACGGGAGGGGTAAAAGCTGTGATGGAGAGGGCAGGTGAGGGGGAACAGAATGCCACAGAGACCAGCAGGAAAGTAGGAAGTGAGATATTGGTGGGGGATGGGATGGTTAAAGGGATCGATAGGAGATTCTGTGGGCAAAAGAGAGACTCCAGGATGGTAGTCTGCCTCCCTGGAGCAGGGGTCCAGGATGTATCAGAGAGGGTAGAGGGAATTTTGAAGGGAGAAGGGTCTAAAGCAAATGTAATAGTTCACGTAGGACAGAAAGATGTAGGAAGAAAGAGCAGGGAGGACATACGTAGGCATTTTAGGGAGTTGGGGGCTCAACTGAAAGGTAGGGCCTCCAGGGTGGCATTCTCTGGCCTGCTGCCTGTGCCCGGGACCGATTGGGTAAAAACAAATGAGACACTACAACTAAATGCATGGATGAGGGATTGGGGTAGGTCAGAAGGCTTCATATTCATTGATCATTGGGAAGTCTTCAGGAGGGAGGGTCATCTATTCAAGAGGGATAGGGAGCAGTTGACTGGGAGGGAAACACATATTTTAGCTGGGAGGTTAGCTGGAGTGTTTCAGAAGTGTTTAAACTAATAGGGAGGGAGGGTGGGGAGAGAGAGGGAACTGGGAGACTGGGAGTGGGAGAGAGAGGGATGATAGGGTAACACCAGAAGGTAGAAAGGAATATCCGAGAGCTGAGGGTCTTCAGTGCATGTGTTTTAATGCGAGGAGTGTGACCGGCAAAACAGATGAACTGAAGGCAATAATGTTCACGAGGAGTTTAGAAGTGGTGGTGGTGACCGAGACGTGGTTGAAGGAGGGGCAAGACTGGCAATTGAATATTCCAGGGTATAAGTGTTTTAGGTGTGACAGAGTTGGTGTGAAGAGAGGTGGGGGAGTGGCTTTATTAGTTAAGGACAACATCATAGCAGTGCAGAGGGAGGGAGGTATGGATGATTTAGGAATTGAGTCTCTATGGGTGGAGTTGAGGAATAGGAAGGGAGTGGTTACTCTGTTGGGTGTTTACTACAGACCGCCCAACAGCCCGCGGGCCGCGGAAGAAGGGATATGCAGGGACGTTTTAGATAAGTGTAGGAAAAATAGGGTGGTAGTAGTGGGAGATTTCAATTTTCCTGGAGTAGATTGGAGAGTGCCCAGAGCTGTAGGAGTGGATGGGGAGGAATTTGTACAGTGTGTTTTGGAAGGGTCCTTGGAGCAGTATGTGGGTGGCCCGACTAGAGAGGGGGCTATACTGGATTTGGTTCTGGGGAATGAGCCAGGGCAGGTGGTTGACGTCGAGGTAGGAGAGCATGTGTCAAATAGTGATCACAACTCTGTCTGCTTTAGGATATGAATGGAAAAGGACGAGACCGGCCCAAAAGGGAAGGTATTTAACTGGGGGAGGGCTAGATACAGCCAGATTAGGCAAGATCTTAAAGATACCGACTGGGATAAGCTTTTCGAGGTCAGGTCGACGAGGTACACGTGGGAGTCTTTCAAGGGAAAACTAAATTCTCTGCAGGAAAGATACGTGCCGGCAAGGAGGAAGGATGGGAAAGGTAGGATTAGAGAATCGTGGCTTACCAGGGATATTGAGGACTTGATCAGGAAGAAGCGAGAGGCTTATATTAGATCTAGGCAACTGGGGACTGAGACAGCGCTGGAAGCTTATAGAGAGTGTAGACGGGATCTTAAAAGGGGTGTTAGAAAGGCAAAAAGGGGCCACGAGGAGGCTCTACAGGTAGGATTAAGGAAAATCCTAAGGCATTTTACTCCTATGTAAGGAGCAAAAGGATGGTTAGAGGCAAGATTGGACCTCTCAGGGACAGAGGAGGGGATCTATGCTTAGAGCCTGAGGGAATGGGGGGATCCTGAATGAATACTTTGCGTTGGTATTCACGCAGGAGACTGGCCAGATGTCTGTGCCTGATGTTGACAAAGTTGAGGATCGGCTGAGGGAAATAAGGATTACGAGGAAAGAGGTGTTGGGGCTGTTAGGCAGCTTAAAGACATATAAAGCTCCGGGACCTGATGGCATTTACCCCAGGCTGCTAAGGGAGTTGAGGGAAGACCTAGCTGGGCCTCTGATGCAAATCTTTGTCTCTTCCTTGGACACAGGTGAGGTCCCAGAGGACTGGAGGATAGCAAACGTAGTACCGGTGTTTAAAAAAGGTCAGAGGGATTACCCAGGGAACTATAGGCCGGTGAGCTTGACTTCAGTTATAGGTAAGCTAATGGAGAGGATCCTTAGGGACAGGATGTATGACCATCTGGAGCGCTGCGATCTGATCAGGGATACGCAGCATGGCTTCGTCAAGGGGAGGTCTTGTCTTACAAATCTAGTGGAATTTTTTGAAGAAGTGACAAAAACAGTTGATGAAGGACATGCTGTTGATGTCGTCTACATGGATTTCAGTAAGGCGTTTGACAAGGTTCCTCATGGTAGACTGATAGAGAAGGTGAAGCGCATGGGATACAGGGCCAGGTATGTAGATGGGTCGAGAACTGGCTCGGGAGGAGGAGACAGAGGGTAGTAGTGGAAGGCTCTTTTTCTGGCTGGAAGCCTGTCACTAGTGGAGTGCCACAAGGCTCAGTACTAGGTCCTCTTCTATTTGTGGTCTACATAAACGACTTGTAAGTTGGGGTAGGTGGTGAGATCAGCAAATTTGCTGATGACACTAAGATGCTTGGATTGGCGGGTACAGAGGAGCAGTGCCAGGCAATACAACAGGACATAGATAGGTTGATAGACTGGGCAGATAGATGGCAAATGGAATTTAATCCGGATAAATGCGAGGTGATGCATTTTGGCCGGAAAAATGTAGAAGAGAGTTATAGGATAAAAGGTAAAACTATACGGAGCATAGAGATGCAGAGAGACTTGGGGGTGCAGGTTCACAAGTCTCTGAAGGTGTCCTCACAGGTGGAGAAGGTGATAAAGAAGGCGTATAGTATGTTAGCTTTCTTAGAAAAGGGTATAGAATACAAGAGTAGGAGTTTGATGTTGCAGTTGTATAGAACGTTGGTTAGGCCTCACTTGGAATACTGCGTCCAGTTCTGGTCGCCGTACTATCGGAAGGATGTGGAGTCCTTGGAGAGAGTGCAGAGGAGGTTTACCAGGATGCTGCCTGGTATGGAAGGACTGTCTTATGAGGAACAATTAAATAGACTGGGGTTGTTTTCCTTTGAAAGACGTCGGCTTAGAGGGGATCTCATAGAGGTGTATAAGATTATAAGGGGTATAGATAGAGTAAATGGAGGTAAACTTTTTCCACCTTTAGAAATGGATAGGACGAGGGGTCATGGCCATAGGGTGAGGGGGGCTATGTATAAGACGAATATTAGAGGGCAGTTTTTCACACAAAGGGTAGTGGGGGTGTGGAATGCACTGCCGAGTAAGGTGGTGGGAGCAGGCACGCTGGGGCTGTTTAAGGGTCTCTTGGACAGCCACATGAGCGGTATGCAGATAGAGGGATATAGTAGGACTGTTTAACTATGGCTTTTTTCCACAGGTAATTCGGTCCATACTTGACCAACAAGGAGCATGCATTCGGCAGGTGGTGCGAGGACAGCTCTTGGATGTTGATTCATGGGTTGCCTGGTGCTTCATGTCGTAAATGAGTGCTTTATGTGGACCATCTGAAGGGCACCATGACAGCTCAGAGACTATCGCTGTAGCTGTCAGACACTTGGAATTGGGCTGGTGTCTGCGGGAGTTTGCGCGTTCTCCCCGTGGTTGCGTGGGTTTTCTCCGGGCACTCCGGTTTCCTCCCACAACCAAAAAATTCGCTCTTAGGCTGATTGGGAAACAAATTGTCCCTATAGTGAGAGTCTTCCATATTAGGATTAACCTAAATTTAGAATAGGATAATGGAATTGCTACTATATAGTTATGACGGCGGCGCGGGCTCGTTGGGCCGAAGGGCCTGTTTCCCGTGCTGTGTTGCTCTTAAAAAAAAAAGAATGGTTTATGTTGTAGGTATTAGCTAGTGCTTTGTACTTTTTCACTTGAGTTTCTCTTCCATCATTAAAATGGGTGGGAAAATCAAGGCCAGTGAATTGGGGAAGTTTGGCCATTTTCTCCAAATCCATTTACTTGCAATTTCCCAGTATTTTTTTATTCATTCATGGGCCATGGGCATCATTGCCTGGCCAGCATTTATTGCCCATCCCTGGTTATTCTTGGAGGGCAGTTGAGAGTCAACCACGTTGCTTTGGCTTTGGAGTCACATGTAGGTCAGACTACGTAAGGATGACAGATTTCCTTCTTTAAAGGACATGAGTGAATCAGATGGGTTTTTCCAACAATCAACAATGATTTCCTGGTCATCAGTAGATTCCTAATTTCAAATATTCATTTTTTAAATTCAAATTCCACCATCTGCCATGGCAGGATTTGAACCCAGGTGCACAGAACATTAGTTGAGTTTCTAGTGAATAGTTAAAAGATAATAACTCGGTCATTGCCACCCAATATATTTGTACACTCTTCACTTTTATACACATGCTATGTTTATTTGCATTTGATACTCGAGCATCAATAATCACTTTCAATCAAACATTTTATGTTTTAATAACCCTTTGGACCTGATTTAATCATTTTGATTCTAAGTGCCAAATCTGGGAGTGTTTCAGATCTGACTTTTAGACCCACTCTCAGGCACCTCCATACACACTCTGCATAAGAAAACAGCAGCAAATCTGAACCAAGCTGCAAAAGCCTTTGGGCAGGGCTTAGTGTGCCTGAAATATTGCAGCTCCAATTGGAGCCTTCAACTGCACACGTACAGAAAAAAAAGTCGAAAAACGTTCCCCAGACACACCACTCCTGGATCAGATAATGTTCCCCCCGGCTCCCATAGACATTGTTCCACCCCACAACATAACTGAACCCCTTATCCCCCACCCTCCTTCTACCCAGACTGATCACGGCTCCATGCCTTCTTCCCTTCCCCCAGTCGCTTGCAGAGTGGCAGCAAACATCCCCTGCTCCTGCTCGCATCCCCCCCTCTCACACCACCAACCCCCCCCCAACCCCCCGCCCCCGGTCCTCCTACTACAGAAAGAACTGACCCCCTTCTCTCCTCCTTTCTCCCACCAGAAAAAGATCTGACCCACTCTCCCTCCCATCCTGCCATCTCCAGAGAACAATCTGATCCATCTCCCTCCTCCCCCCACCTCCCACACCAGAGAATGATCTGGCCCACTTTCCTCCCCATTCCCAGAGAGCGAATGGACCTGCCTCCCTCCTCAGTCACCCAGCAGAGAGCCACTGGAAGATCTGAACTTACCTCTTCAGAAACTGGAGCATCCAAAACTGATCTTTGTCAACCACGTTTGTTTTGTGTAGAATCTGGACAGGTGAACGTGGTGATAAAGGGAGAAACACCAGTAAGTTTGGCCGTCCAGTCTAATAAGTCAATTAAATTCAAATGCATTTAAATGGCCATTGTGCCCGTTCCTGGTGCGGTTCTGATCGCAGCCATTTGCGGGCCTTGATAAAGCGCGAATGGGTGTGGAGGCGGTCACAGATGACACTATTTGAATCACATCTGACTTTACCAAGTTTTCGTACTTGAAAACAGGCACAACGTGTTGGTGAAATCCTGCCCTTTGTTTTCAAATGATGTTTTAGTGTTTCCTTTGTTCTTGATCCACAGATGTTTGTAGTAAAGAAGGCTAGTCTGTCCATTGTATCTCTGTTGGCTCTTATTTATGAGCAATACAAAAGTAATTGTGTCACTTTATCTTCTCCCTATAGCCATTTGTCTTTCACTAATTCATATCTTTACCTTCTTAAAAAAATCTAGTTCTCTTTTCCTCAACTATTCCTTCCGCAAAACAGACTGTGCCCCAAAACGTCTAATGCAAAAAATGTTTCCCTAAAATTTCTGCTCACCCTCTTTCTCACGACATTGCTACAACACTGGCAACGCAGAAAATTGTCCAGTACATCATGTTCACAAATCCAAGACAACCAATTACTGTCCCATCAGTCTACTCTTGATCATCAGTAAAATGATGGGAAGTGTTGTCAGCAGTGCTACCAAGTGGCACTTACTTAAGCTCAGTTTGTGTTCCTTCAGGGCCACTCAACTCCTAACCTCATTATAGTCTCAGTCCAAATATGCACAAAAGAACTGAATGTCAAAGGTAAGATGAGAGTGACTACCCTTGACATCAAGGCTACATTTGACTAACTGGAGCACTGAGGAGTCCCATCAAAACTCAAGTTAATAGGAATTGGGTGTAACTCTCCACTGGACAGCGTGTCTTAATGACTATTGTCTAGTGGCTCTGACATCCATAATTATGAAGTGCTTCGAAAGGTTAATCATGGCACAAATCAATCCTGGCTTCGCAGATTGCTTGGATCCACTATAGATCACCTGCCGCTGCAGTAGATTCACAGCAGACACTTGCTCCCTGACCCTACATCCAATCCTGGAACACCAGGATAACAAAGATACCTATATCAGACTCCTATTTGTTGACTGCAACTCAGCCTTCAACACATTATTTCTGCACAACTCATCTGCAAATTCTGTGGCCTAGGGCTTGGCTCCTCCCTCTGCAATTGGATTCAAGGTTTTCTAACCCACAGACCGCAATCACTATAGATAGCAACAACACCTCCTTCACCATTATCCTTAACAATGCTGCAGCACAAAGCTGTGTCCTCAGCTTCTTACTGTATTGCTTATGCACCTACAACTGTATAGCCAAATTCTTCTTCAACCCTCCAGCTGTCCCTCCCCCCTCCTCCCCCACCTCCTCATCCCACAAACACTTGATTCAGGCACTCTTTCAGGCTGCACACCTTGACAGAGCCAGTGGCGCACTCCCCTCGATACTCTGTCACCAGCATCCTAGCTTGGTCCCTTGGAACCCGAAGAGGGGTCAAGGACATATGTCCAGTGGCCATTTGCCCCTCAGCTGCTTTGACAGGCTGCAGAGATGGGTGCCTCAAGGGTCTTGGGGTGTTGGGGATTGTGCTGAGGGAAACTGGTTGACCTCACTATTCTCTGAGTGGAGGTCTCATGGCTGGATTGTCACTTCTAGTCCCCCCGCCCCCCAAGGGCAGAAATGTAAATCAGGTAAGTAACAGGGTACTAGGGAGCAGTGCACCATTAGCATTGCCAAGGCACTTAGCTGAAATGGGGCCTGAGTGGGGTTTGAAGAGTGGAGGGGGTGCTCAGTAGGGGGTCTGAAGTTGAAGGTGGCAGGAGTGGGAGGTTTGAGAGGGACTGAGTGAGGGTTGGAGGGGAAGGATATTGAGATGGCATTCTGAGGTGACATGGTAGCACAATGGTTAGCACTGCTGCCTCACAGCACCAGGGACCTGGCTTCGATTCTGGCTCAGGTCTCTATCTGTGAGGAGTTTGCACATTCTCCCCGTGTCTGCATGGGTTTCCTCTGAGTGCTCTAGTTTCCTTCCACAGTCCAAAGATGTGCAGGTTATATTGATTGAACATGCTAAATTAACTCTTAGTGTCCTGGGATGTGATAGATTAGAAGGATTAGCAGGTTAACTAAACGGGCATTGGGCCTAGGTGGGATTGTTGTCAATGCAGAATCGATGGGACGGATGGCCTCCTTCTGCATTGTAGAATTTCAATGATTCTATGACTGAGGGGGGTGAAAGAGGTCTCTGAGAGACAGTCAGAGAGAGAAGAGGATCTGAGTGGGGGAGGCACGGTCAGAGAGGGAAGAAGGCCAGAGGTGGGGGGAGTAGTATGAGGAGAGAGAGTGCCTGAGTGGGGGTGGTTTGAGGGGCAAGGAGTCTAAATGGAATCGGGTCACCCTCATGCCTATGTGCTGTGTCTGGGTGGAGGATGGTGGGGAGGGGGGTAGTGCAGAGGGTGACCCGTGATTTACCAGTGATGGGGGAGAATGCCCTGTTTTCTGAGTGGTTGGTGGTTCTCCCATCAATCCTCGGAATTCAGCACATCGTGTATTATACAATCCATTCACCACCCACTCATCATATATACGGACCCCCAGCAGAAAGGTCACCAGATGGGCTTTGGTGTTGCTAATCACAAGTGGGAACATGATGTTCATAACATGAACATAATATTATTGTGTTACAATTAGTGTATAATAACCACCTGCAATGGGCTGAAGCCAACTGAGGCTGGCAAGGCAGGCTGGATGAATCCCAATTGCCTTGACACCTGGTGGGAATCCCGACTTTCTGCAGTGTGTTGGGATTCTTGTGGACTGTCTCATGAGACTAAAGAATCCCACTCTCTGCTTTTATCTTGCACCTTTTGTGATCTCAGGATGTTGCAAAGCTCAGCAAATGAAGTACGTTGTAAAATGGAGTGAAACACTGCCACAAGCACCAATGGAATATTGACCACACGTCTGTTTTGGCTGAGGGATGAATATTGACCAGGCCACCAGGAAAATTCCCCTGCTCTTCTTCAAAATAGTGCCATCCACCAAAAAAGGCAGATCAAGCCTCAGCTTAATCCGTCATTTGAAAGATCAAACCTAACGGAGTGTAGTGTTCAGCACTGCGCTGAATGAAGCATCAGGCTGGATCGTGTTCCTGAGCTTGCAATTTGACTTGAACTGCTGATTTCTGACTCAAAGATGAAAATGCTGCTGCTGAGCTCTGGCTCCATAGTTAGCACTGATACTCATAGCCAGGGACCTGGGTTTGATTCCCAGCTGGGATTACTGTCTGTATGGAGTTTGCACATCTCACTGTGTGTACATGGGTTTCCTCTAGGTTGTTCGGTTACCTCCTGCACTCCTGAGATGTGCAGGCTAGATTGACTGGCCATGCTAAATTGTCCCTTAGTGTCAAGAGGCCTAGCTAGGGTATCTGCATGAGGTTATGGGGGTAGTGCCTGGGTGGGATTGTGGTTGGTGAAGACTTGATGGGCCAAATGGCCTTCTTCTGCACTCTAGAACTCTATGATATTTCTTACATTCTTTCTCATGGTTTGCCATGCCCCCTAATTTGATATCAATTAATTTCAACATAAGTGCTCTTGCACACATTTCCAAATCATTTATACAGTCACTTGACAGGACACAACTTAAATATTGCTGAAATGACAGACATGTTGTCAAAGATTTTCATGCTGGTCTTATCATGACAAACACAAGAATATCAAATTTCAAATGATCATGACAATTTATATTGCAGAAGAAATGGTGCGATTGATTAGCAAGTCAACTATGATTGGTTGAAGAGGTTTTGGCAAATCTCAATCATTGTAACAAGTCCCATATATGGCGCTTCCTCAAATGTCTTTTGAAAATCTATGTAAATAATATCTGTATCATCTTCATTATTGCACACAGTGATTCCCTCAAGAAGTTTAATTACTATGTGTATATGACTGAAGACAGAAAATCTAATTAATAATATTCAATAAAAAGTTATTATTGATGATTAATCATTTAAAAATATGTACCCTTGTATTTTCTTAATATCAGACAGTTAACTTTCATTTATGAAATGACCTGAGCTTTAAACTTTGCAGCAGCCTGCACTTAGCATGGTGCTGCTAACCTTATTATCCTTTCAGTCACTAGCTGTAATAGAACACTTTGCTAAGCAAATTGTTAGCACATAACAAACAGAGAGATAATACAGGCCTAGAAATGCCTCGGACTAGAGAAGGCATCAATTCAACATACGCCTCTATTTAAATTGGACACTGACTCCACTGTGAATCCGAATAATTTGGTTTGAACCTATAAATCCCTATTTGAGTGGCAGTTTGTGAAACTTTTACCCTCAATGGATCTTCATGAGGACTGTTCAACTTTTCCCTGGAAATTTCTTGCTTACTCTCACAAAGGACTCATCTGAACTCTTCCCATTTAAGACCTGGCTAAACATTTGTGAAAGTAAGTAAAGGAACCAATCTTCGAAGCAAAAAAGTTTTGGTCAACCTGTATAAAACACTAGTTCAGTCCACCTGGAGCATTGTGTCCAATTCTGGGATCACACTTTTAGAAGGATGTAAAGACTTTAGGAAAGTGTAATGAGTCCTTGGAGACAGAAGTCCCTTCACCAAAATCCCTTTATTTACTAGTCTGACAACAGCACATGGAGTGCTTTCAGTTAGCAGTCGATACTCGG
This sequence comes from Sphyrna mokarran, assembly GCA_024679065.1. Lineage (NCBI taxonomy): Eukaryota > Metazoa > Chordata > Chondrichthyes > Carcharhiniformes > Carcharhinidae > Sphyrna > Sphyrna mokarran. Next base: position 34,949,852 of record JAGIQG010000005.1, on the reverse strand, counting down.
AGGCCCAGAGGAACTGACACTCCTGTTAAATACAAAGCAGAAAGCAAATAGATGCCCTTTAATCTGGGAGTACATATTCTAATAGGCCCATCTCAATTGTCTGATTAAAGTCATTACAGAAAGACTCTTGAGAATGATTCTCGGGTTGAGTAACTTTAGTTGTGTGGATAGATTGGAGAAGTTGGAGCTCTTCTCTTTGGAGAAGAGATTAAGAGGAGATTCAGTATCCAAAATCATGAAGGATATGGAGGAAGTAGGTAGGGAGAGGTTGTTTCCACTGATTAAAGGATCGTGATATGGAGATGCCGGTGTTGAACTGTGGTAAACACAGTAAGAAGTCTCAAACACCAGATTAAAGTGCAATAGGTTTATTTGGTAGTAAACACCACAAGCCTTTGGAACACCGTTCCTTCGTCAAGTGAGTGGAGAGTTGTGCTCACGGATAGACCATATAAAGGCACACACAGTTTACAGAATACTGATTAGAATGCAACTCTTCACATTAGTTTTAATACTGATTATTGAAACTAATACGAATACTGATTAATCTTTGCATTCGAATCAATATTCTGTAAACTTGTGTGCCTTTATATGCTCTGTCTGTGAGCAGAACTCTCCACTCACCTGACGAAGGAACAGCATTCTGAAAGCTTGTGGCGTTTACTATTAAGATGATTGTGAACCAGAAGAGATGGATTTAAAGTGATTGGCAAAAGAAGTAATGGCAACATGAGGAAAATCCTTTTACTTGGAGATAATTGTTAGGACCTGGGATGCACTGCCTGGGAGTGTGGTGTAAGCAGATTCAACTGAGATCTTAAAATGGGATTGGATGATTATCTGAAGGGATGAAATATGCATGGTTATGAGGGAAAGACTGGGGAGTGTGTCTGCATATGTTACCCTTGCAGTGTGCCAGTACAGATATGTTGGGCTGAATGGCCTCCTTCCATACTGTAGTTATCTTAAGTTAAGATTCTAGTCATTTTCTGTAGCTGAAGTATCTCCAGTGATAATTTTGAAAAAATTCCCTTTGGATCCCGGGTGGATTTTGCAGGACTTGGTTCAGCTTGGGCCAGTGAAAGCTAATCAGCTTGAATTGGTCTGCATGAGTTAACCAAATAACCTTTCCCAGTATTTTTGATAAAATCACCTTCTTATATGAGTCAGATGAAGGATCCTGCTCTGCTAAACTTCAGTGGATGGAAGTGACATCCCATGAATCTCCAGGTCATCTGTAAAACTGTTTATACCTTGAATCAATATTATGTCTCGTTGTCATTAACACAAGTATAAAACCATCACTGGTAATAATGATATTGGAAGCTTTGACCATTATTGTATTCCCCACTCTATCTGATCCTTTGGTTTTGCAGACACAATTTTTTTCATGACTTATCAAATCAGTTTTTTCAAAACAAAACTGCCATTTCCCTCTCCTTTGAAAATGTTACATTTCATTAAAAGACATCTTCCAATTTTGTCATTGCGCCCTCACTGAGATTCGATTTAGACTGTTAGTAACCAAATAACAGTGACTCTAATAATTCCCTTATCATCGCTTTCACTCCATTTATGGGTGGCACGGTTGTTAGCAGAGCTGCATCACAGCTCCAGGAAACTGGGTTCGATTCCTGGCTTGGATCACTCTCTGTGTGGAGTTTGCACTTTCTCCCAATGCCTGCATGGATTTCCTGTGGATGCTCTGGTTTTCTCTCACAGTCAAAGATGTGTGGGTTAGCTTGATTGGCCTTACTAAATTAGGCCCAGATTTTACCAGCCTGGCTGCCCGAGGCTCCTACGTTTGTACCCAAGACCAAACTGTTCTTTGAGCATTGCCTGCCCTGATTTGAGGGTGGTCATGCCGGTAAAATCAGAGCCTTAGTGTCCAGGGATGTGTAGGTTAGCGGGATTAGCGGGGTAAATGTGGGGATTGGGTCTGTTGGTGCAGACTCAATGGGCCGAATGGCCTCCTTCTGCACTACCATGTTTTTATGGATTTCATTGCCATCTCCTCCCATCCATTGACTCTGTCCAGACTTCCTGTTGCTTCGGCAAAGCAGCCAGCGTAATTAAGGACCGCATGCACCTCGGGCATTCTCTCTTCCACCTTCTTCTGTCGGGAAAAAGATGCAAAAATCTGAGGACACGTATTAACCAACTCAAGAACAGCTTCTTCCCTGCTGTTGTCAGGCTTTTGAATAGACCAATCTTCCGTTAAGTTGATTTTTCTCTGCACCCCAGCTACGACTGGAACACTACATTCTGCACTTTCTTGTAACCTTCTTTGTCTGTATAGTGCACAAGGAACAAATCTTTTCATTGTATGTTAATACTTGTGACAATAGCAAATCAAATCAAAAATCAAATCAATTCCAACCATCCTCAGATTGCTATCATAAATTCTCAACTATCTTTGTTCTTATTTACTTTCTCGTTCTGTTGACTTAAAGAACAAAGAAAAGTATAATACAGGAACAGGATCTATGGCCCTCCTAGCCTGTGCCAGTCGTGATGCCCCAACGAAACTAAATAAAAAACTTTACTCAGTCTGTATCCTTCTATTTCATTTCTTAGCTTTAAAATGTCTGGCTCTTGTTCTCCTTGACCTTGGTTGGAGTGATCTGTCATGAAGCAGTTTGTCTTGAAAGTTCTCCTTTGGCTCTCAATATCCTCAACATTATGTCTTTAATTCGCTGTAAAATATGTTCTCTTCCTTCGGTTTTTCTGGCTTCAGCCTGGAATTAGAATGTGTTCACTGCCTTTTGGCCTTTTGGCTACATTTTAATTCTTGTTGTCCCGAACACTGGTACTTAATTCCGTTGTTGTTTCATTTTTGCTCAATCTAGTTGCGGCTCAATCTACGCCACTTCAGAATTATGATGTTGTGTTATTAGATCTTTCCTGTTCTGCTTCCTTCCTTGTAAATTGGTACAAATTTTGTGTTATAGGATGGAATTCTCCCATCTGGGCCCAAGTTCTGACTTCTGCAGGCCACATTAGTATAAGATGTGTTCTGGATCAGCATGTTTTCCACTGGCATATTGGAGAATTGGGAGCATGGGACCAAGGGGGTGAGGGATTCCGGTCAGGCCTTCATTTGTATTCCATCAGCAGGATGCATATTGATTTCACATTGGCCTCCAGAGGGATTCCCGATCCGCTCTCGCTGGCACCATTCAAAGTTCTGACTGTAAATTGACACCGGTGAGAAACCAATTTTTGGGCCTGCTGCCAAATTCACTCCTGCCCCACACCCGCACCCCCACCCACCACTGGCTCCACTAAGGGAAACAAAGAAGAATTCCATCAGTAGTGTGCTAATAGCTTCCATACATACTGCCTCTGAGCCTATCTCATAGAATCATAAAATCCCTACAATGCAAAAGGAAGCTATTCGCTCTATCAAATCACCCATAACCCCACACATTTCCCTTAACTAATCATCTAACCTACATATCTTAAGACACGAAGGGGCAATTTATTGAGGCCAATCTATTGAACTTGCATATCTTTGAACTGTGGGGGTGTTGATGGGGCACCGGAAGTGACTGGTCCTGCTTAAAGTTTGGACAATACAAGACTCACTAGGCAGATATATCTCTGTATAAAGGTATAACTTTATTTAAACATGCTGCTGCCAGGAGTTCATCAAAGGGTTAGGCAGCTCTGACATAGAGCAGCAAAACCTCGCCGATGAATCTAACATATACAATCAAAACCAGATCAATTATAGTTTTTTCTTATAATCATTCCCACATTTCAGTAACTTTAAATCAATCATCTTCAGGATGCACAAATCAACAATAATACACATCAAATACTTGAGCCAATTGAATTCTACCCTTCAGTATAATGGTATTGTGTTAGTCCGTGAAATCTGCAAGCTGACTCCTTTTTTGGCTGACCCCATTCCCCGCTCCCCAAATAGCCTAAGGTGCTCAGTCCAGCATTCAAGTAAACGTTCTCACGGGCTTCCTTAAAGGTCACTGTATAACCAGATTAACTTGTGACACCAGATCTGGGCACCAGTCCATCTCATCTGGACAGTGAATAAATCCTATTCATGAAATATGAATAAATGTTCAAAATGTTCTCCTGTCCAAAACTCTACTGATAAATCTTGCATGTTTCCAAGGCCCAAATATTATCTCAAAATATGACTTTGACCTAATGACTTTTATCATGATGACTCATGGTAAAATGATTTTTGACCAACTAAACAATATTCCTTAAAAATAATACAATCAAAATATCAACTTTTATGTTTTAGAAGTATAATCACTTGTTTGAATTAGTTATTGCATCTCAGATATGTAAATTGTTTCTAGTTAGCTCATAAACTTATTTTAAAAGTAATTTAACTGAATACTGTTATTTCTGTCAGTGACTTAATGTCTAACGGTTTACAAATCTTACCACCCCATTACGGGTTCCATTTACAGGGCACCAGAAATCCAAGCAAACATGGGGAGAATGAATAAATTCCACACAGACATCACCCCATGCTGGAATTGAACCCAGGTTCCTTCTGCTGAAGGCAGCAGTGTTGACCACTCTGCATCATGTTGGCATGTATTTGGCATGATTCTTGACACCTAACTAACAATAGCTTGCTTGTAGATTAGTAAAAATACCATCCCACTAATGCTTTAGCTTAAAGTCATATTTATTTATAGAATTTATAAAAGAACTACTACTATTGTAGTAAAATTCCAGTTACACACTGCTCTAAGGAATAATTTCCCACTGGGATATATATTTGTGGACCTCATAGCTGATGTCAGATTAAAATGGAACTGTAACTGATCCATACATAATTTTTAAATAGCAAGGTGTTCAAGAAATGAATCTGTGCTCAATCTTTTAGATTTTTGAAGTGTAAAGAGTTCAAATAGACCATTATTCTCTGTACATGAATGTCTCTTCTGCTTTTTCCATTCTTTATATTGCCTAATATTCTCTAGGCTCTATTGACAACGTGGCACCCATGGGAATTTATTATCACAGGTATTTGGGTCAACAAGAATAGTTCTAACCTATCAAATAGCTCTTGGTTTTAAAGATCCATCTTTCAAAAATTTTAACTAAAAAGTTATGGCCCAATTATAACATTTCACCCTTTCTGTTTTGAAGGTTAAAAATAAATTAGATCAACAATTGTTTGGGAATGATTGATTAAACTTGCTTATATTGGATGATTGTACAATCCAAATATACTTAACATCAGCTGTAAGTAGCAGAACTCCTAATTTAGTTTAATCAAATGCTTTTCATCAGGACCTGTCAGTGAGGCACAAAATCAATGCATGGTTAGTGGACAAAGTTTACACTCTCTTCAAATCACAACTACATACTTTAAAAGTATGTTATTCCAATTAGATGAGTGTGGGACTGGCCCAAACTGAATAAGCTGAACTATTAGCCACACTGATTGATGGAGGAATATTAACTATACAATGCATAGACTCACAGAATACTAAATTATAGAAGAGGGCCTTCAGCCCATCAAGTCTGCTTTGATGCATGAATTGCCCTGACCTGCCCACTGAATACCACTTGCCTGGACTTGGCCCATAGCCTTGAATGTCATGGCGTGCCAAGTACTTATCCAGGTACTTTTTAAAGGATATGATGCATCCTGTCTCCACCATCCTTCCAGGCAGTGCATTTCAGACCATCTCTACCATCTGAGTAAAAAAGCTTTTCCTCAAATCCCTCTAAAGCACCCACCCCTCACTTTTACTTTGTGTCTCCTTGAAATGGACCCTTCAACTGAGGGGGGCAGCTGCTCCCTATCCATCTCCATAATTTGAAACATCTCAATCAGGTCGCCCATTGGTCTTCTCTGCACCAACGAAAACTAGCAAAGCCTATCCAACCTCTTTTCATAACTTAAATGTTCCATCCCAGGCAGCATCCTGGTAAATCTCCTGTGCACCCCCTCCAGTATATTCACATTCTTCCTATAACGTGGTGATCAGAACTGCACACAATACTCCAGCTATGGCTTCACCCAAGTTCTATGCAACTCTGTTATGACTTCTCTGCTTTTGTAATCTGATTGATAAAGGCGGGTGTGCCATATGCCTTTTTCACTACCTTATTAACCTGCCTTTCCACTTTCAGAGATCTATGGACAAACACACCAAGGTCCCATAATTCTTTGGATCTTCCCAGTGTCAGCCCTTTCATGGTGTAATTCCTTGTCAAATTACTCTTCCAAAGTGCATCACCTCACATGTTTCAAGGCTAAATTCCATCTGCCATTAATCCATCCATTTGACCATCTCGTCTATATTTTCCTGTAACCCAAGACACTCAATCTCACAGTTTACCGCCTGGCCAATCTTGGTGTCATTGGCAAACTTACTGATCCTACCACCCACAGTGTCATCTATAATATTCATATAAATGAAGATGGATCCCTGTGATATACCATTGGTCACTGACCTTGGTGACAGAACTCTCTCAACCACCCTGTGGCGGGATTAGTGACAGGCAGGCATGATGAATCTGGTGGGAAATTATAATAGCATCAAACCTGATTGCAAATGAATGGTGTGCACATAGTAGTCCTCAGACACTTCAGAATGAGCGCAAAAACTTTCTGCTGTAGCAGTAGTCTATTCTTAATGCACACTGTTCGTCTCTCTGCCCAGGGCAGACTGGTTCTTGCCTCCATCTCCATGCTGAGATTGTCTTCATGGACAGCACCGTGCTGCTGGACCCATGGACACTTCCTGACACTGGGATAGATCAATATGGCACCTGGGGCTAAAGAGTGCAGGTGTCTCAATGCCCATGTTGCCACACATCATTTTCTGTCTGGACAGGACTATCCTGGGGGACTCAAATGGCCAACGCTACAAAGGTTCAAAGTTCGGAGAGGGTGGACTGTGAGGTAAGGCCTGGAGGTATGGTCTAACGAAGAGCGGCGGGGGTGGGGGGGCGTCAGTGTGAAAGGATAGCAGTGCAAACTGGGGTGGTGGGGAGAAGAGCAAGGGGGCTCACGATGGCATGCAAGGAGCAGGGAAGTGGATAAAAAAGATGAACAAAGGAAGGAAGAGAGGTGACTAAGGGGAGAGAAACTGAACCTCGACAAAAGTGCATTAAAACTCTCAACAAGGAGTTAAAGGGATATTACATTCCCTTACTGGAAGGGAATGCATGAACATTCCAGGTGTGGTGGGTAAAAGTCCAAGTGAAGCTTGGACACCTCACAATTAAATATTAAAGTTAAGTTACGTTAAAGTTCATTTATTAGTCACAAGTAAGCTTGCTTTAACAATGAAGTTACTGTGAAAATCCCCTAGCTGCCTCACTGCGGCGCCGGTTCTGGTACACCAAGGGAGAATTTGGTATCGTCAATTCACTGTTGATGGGCTCAGCTGAATGAAAGAAAGAACAAATTTTTCCTTGAGATTGCTAGCCTTTTTCCTCTGGGTTGCCGATATCCTGCATGGTCTGGTGAAGACAGATAGGCTGGACAGAATGAAATATGTGCTGAACTGGCATTGAGACCTTCAAACCTGCCAGCTGAGGTGGCGAGGGGGGGAGCAGACATATCAACTGCTGGCCCATCAGAAAGGTGGGAGGGGAACTTGCTTGTGCATAATTAACCCGCTATTCTGGTCAGTTGGACAGGTACTGCCTGAACTGCCTGCACTTAGTCTCAAAATGAAGGAATTCTGCCCAAGATAACTTACCATTCCCACTCTTATTAAGCAAGTGAGCCATGAAAGTCAACACTTTTAGAGGCTGCATTTTTCTCTATCACCTCTAGTAAATTCTTGCTTTTCTATAATTTGGAGTAGCAATAAATTTGAAAGCCATTGCATTAATAGTTTTAAACGAATGCTCCACAGATTGAGAAGTGTTTGACTAATGCAAGTATCTGGGATACAGGAGAATACGAGTTATGCTGCTGGGAACAATCCACAGATTTGGATGAATATAGTTAACTGAATGCATTCGTCAATGCCCTTCAGAGGAAGAAACCTGCCATTCAGGTCAAGGCTGACCTATATGTGACTCCAATCCCACATCACAATATTATGGGAATAACCTATTTGACATTGTCCTTACTAATGTACCAATCTCAGATGCTTCTATCCACAATCACGTTATTAATAATGACTTCTTTGCAGTGTGGAAGCAGTTAGTGAGCCATGTAAATAGCGTTAATGGTGCATAAATTGCAGACCTTTTTGGTAGTGGTTCAACGTCAAGTATTTAAAATCTGTTTCATTGCACAGTTCTAGATTCTTGCAGATTAGACAATGCAGGAATGGAAAGATATTTTGATTAAGCAGGCTAGATCATGGGAATCTTTTGAGGAGGAAAAGCTCAACAATACCATACAGAGCAAGTGAATTAACTCTTCACAACAAAGGAATCTGGAAGTGTTTCACAATAAACAAGAGCATCAAGGTAATGCAAGATTATTGACAACACATGGTCACAAATGCAAATTGATGTGCCACATTTGCATTTGAAAATGCCTCAAATTCTGTTCAAAAGCATAACAATGAATTATTGATGCACAGGTCAGAAGCTTAGTGGTATTAGCAAGCCAGATTATCTGAAAAAATAATGTTTGCAACATAGCATAGATTGGAAAAAAAATGAACATTTACAAGAAAATGGTTAAACTTACCTTATGTATCTGCTCTAGGTTATGCTTGCTTATGAAAGCTTATTTTTGCATTCATGGTGGTTGTCTAAACTATCAGTCTCAGCTGATGACAAACCTAGAAGTTGTAATGATAGCTTCCACCATGCATCATGCCTGTCATTTGTGCAAGTTTTTTTCAAATGATTGCCAGGAATTGCTATTCATAAAGCATGGTGTTACTTTCTATTTGTAAGTCAATTCCACTGCTGCACTTCTGTATATTGATGAAGCCTTCCAAATATGAAAGCCTTGTTAAACCATTTGTTAGGCGCTATAAACAGAATTATTTTTGTAAAATTGCAATACAAAGTACAGCATGAACTCTCAATTCTTTTTTTCTAAATCTTGGGAATAACTAACCAACATTTATACCTGGATGCAAGGCAACACTGGGGGAAAAATAAAATCATATTACCTGCTTAAATCACTGAAATATACAATGATCAAATACAGTAAGAAAGTCCAAAGGTGTGTAGGTTAGGTGGATTGGACATGCTGAATTCCCCAAGGTGTTCCAGGATATGTATGTTAGATGGTTAACCATGGAAAATGATTTGTGTTAGGGGGAAAGGGCTCTCTGGGTAAGATGCTCTGTCAGAGAAATGGTGCAAACTCAATGGGCCAAATGGTTTTTTCTGTGCTGTGAGGATTCTATGATTCTACTCTAGCTGAACATAGGTATATTAGAAGACAATGGGAAGAATAGTCTGGAATGACTTGGAGTGTATCTTTATAATTTGTAATATGTTGCATTAGGTTTATTTCTTGTATTTATATTTTTCCTTAGAACTTAAAAGTGACAACAAAAACAAAATATTTCTTTAAATGGTGGGAATTTCTCAGTGGACTGCACCATTAGACAACTTTGAAGAGGGTCTGAACAAACTTTTAGGTGTAGGTACCCTTCATTTTGAAGAAATCTTTTGCAACATTAGTTATTGTTTCAATGATATCTTATAGAGAAAAAAATCATCAATAACTCCATTGGTTTCAGTTATCCAATGTTGGTTTGAAATGTTCTGTTCACAGTCACTGTGATCCAGCAGCACTGATGTCCCATGCTAGTTCACATTCTGCCCTAATCATCTCCAATCTCTTGTGCCTTTATGCTTCAGCAAAATACATCAACTGCACCCCCTCCACTGCCCCTCCCCAATTACCCCTCATGCCTTAAATCTTCTGATTTTATCTGAATTCATGACTGTTTGCAAAGCTATCAGTCCAATTGATGTGATGCATTCAACACTCATTTGGTTCAATCTTTGGTTGCCTTCAATACCAGAAGCCCATCCTCTTGTTACTTTCTAACCTAACTGTGGCTTACTTCTTCCCTACTTCAGAATCTTCATGTTGGGACTAATTTGTTTCTTTGCTATGCTGATATCTTCCACTGAGATTGATATAATTCTGATTGACATAGTGAAAAGAAAAGGGGAAAAAACATTGGCATTGAGTCTTATTTTAGGACATTCCAAATTCTTTCTGAGCTAATGCAAAATGTCTTGAAGAAATCTTGAAGAATTTGTCCCTGTGTAAAGATGTCAGCCAATGTGATTAGAATGTGAGTCTTTACAGCTAATCAAGTCTTAAAGGTGCAGACAATGTGAGTAGAGATAGCATTAAGCATAGGTTAAACATATTAACCATATAAAGAATTTACAGAATACAAGTCTTTACAGTTAATCAAGTCTTAAAAGTACAGACAATGTGAGTGGAGATAGCATTAACCATAGGGTAAAGAGATATGTATTTTCTCCAGACAGTAGAATAAGTGAGATTTTGCAAGCCCCACAAAGACATGGGGGTTATAAAGTAGAGTTTGCACAAATCACAGTGAGATGATGACAAAATAATCTGTTTTAACAGTGTTGATTGAGGGATAATTATTAGCCAGGATATAAGTGAAAACTCCTGCTCTTTTTTGCATTGTGTCATAAGGAATTTTACACCCACTCAAAAGGGCAGGTGGCTCTTGATTTAATGTCTTAAATGATGGCCTAGTGATATTATCGCTAGACTACTAATCGAAAAACTCAGCTAATGTTCTGGGGACCACGGATCGAATTCTGTCATGACAGATAGTGAAATTTGAATTCAATTAAAAATATCTGCCATTAAGATAACCATGAAACCATTGTTGTGAGGAAAACTCTCATGGCTGACAAATGCCCTTTAAGGAAGGAAATCTGCCAGCCTTACCTGGTCTGGCCTACGTATGACTCCAGTGCTAGAGCTCTCAACTGCCCTCAAATTTCAAGGGCAACTTGGGATGGGCAACAAATACAGCCAAAATTGCCCATGTCTCACAAATGAATAAAAGAACATATAGCACTTCTGATCATGCAATAGTCCTTCAGTTCTGTCAGTCTACATTTTACAATCAAGTTTTTGAAGTGGAGTTTGAGCCCACGACTCAAAGATGAGAATGGCACAGGGGCAACACGATGACACAATGGTTAGCACTGCTGCCTCACAGTGCCAGGGAGCCAGGTTCAATCCTGGCCTCGGGTCACTGTCTGTGTGGAGTTTGCACATTCTCCCCATTTCTGCATGGGTTTCCTCCAGGTACTCCGGTTTCCTCCCACAGTCCAAAAATGTGAGGGTTAGGTTGATTGGCAATGCTACATTAACCTTAGTGTCATGGGGATTAGCAGGGTAAATGTACTGGGCTACAGGAATAGGGCCTGGGTGGGATTGTGGTTGGTACAGACTCAATGGGCTGAATAAACTCTTTCTGTACTGTAGGGATTCAATGATTCTATTCTGTTCTACAAATGTTACCCCAAGTCACAGCTAATCCCATGCAACAAATGTAAATGATGCAAGTTCACTACATGATTATAATTTTGCTGATTTTCTCTGAGCCAAATTGTAACGTATCCCTTGCTTACTGGTTCAAGAACCAGCAATATATTAACACTCAAATGCCTACTTAATATAAACATGTGCTTATGTTTATCCTTTATTAGGGTAAGGGAATCATTCTAAAGTATCATTGGCTGTAGATTCACTGCATGCTCCAAATATCGATGGTAGTCATGATGTGGAGATGCCAGTGTTGGACTGGGGTAAACACAGTCAGAAGTCTCATAACACCAAGTTAAAATCCAACAGGTTTAATTGATAGCAAATACCATTAATTCAGGTTACAGAACTCAGTTTACAGGATACTGATTTGAATGCGAGTCTTTACAGCTAATCAAGTCTTAAAGGTGCAGACAATGTGAATGGAGATAGCATTAAGTATAGGTTAAACATATTAATCATATAAAGAATTTACAGAATACTGATAAGAATGCAAATCCTTACAGTTAATCAAGTCTTAAAAGTGCCGACAACGTGAGACGAGATAGCATTAAGCATATACAAGAGATGTATATTGTATCCAGCTGGTACTGTAAGTGAGATTTTACAAACTCTGCCAAGTCATGAAGGTTACAGATAGTGTGACATGAACTCAAGATTCCGGTTGAGGCCATGCTCATATGTGCAGAACTCGGCTATCAGTCTCTGCTCAGCGACTCTACACTGTTGTATGTCATGAAGGCTGCCTTGGAGAACGTTTACCTGAAGTTCAGAGGCCGAATGCCCATGACCGCTGAAGCGTTCACTAACAGAACTGGTGATCATAGAACGGTGTTCATTCATCCATTGTCATAGTATCTGCATGGTTTCCCCAATGTACCATGCATTGAGACATCCTTTCCTGCAGCTTATCAGATAGACAACGTTGGCCGAGTTGCAAGAGTATGTACCGTGTACCGGTGTTCTCCTGTGAGATGATACCATCCGTGTCGATGATTCAGCATGTCTTGCAGAGGTTGTTGTGGCAGGGTTGTGTGGTTTCGTGGTCATTGCTCTCCTGAAGGTTGAGTAATTTGCTGCAGACAATGGTCTGTTTCAGGTTGTGCAGTTGTTTGAAGGCAAGAAGTAGGGGTGTGGAGATGGCCTCAGCGAGATGTTCATCTTCATCAATGACATGGTAAAGACTCTGGAGAAAATGTCATAGCTTCTCAGCTCCAGGGAAGTATTGGACGTCCTCAGAAGACAAACAAGGGACACAGTGGACAGAGTATCCTTCATTGTCCGATACTTCCCCAGAATTTAAGAAGATTACAATGAAAGCCATATCAGCATTTGTATATTGAACACAATATTGGAGCCTGTTTTTCATTTTCTTAACTTTATTGGTTCCTTCTCTTTCTCTCTATCTTCTTCCCTCACTGGGAACTTGTAGCAGGCAGAATGTCAGATCAGCCATGACTTTACTGAATTGTGGGGCAGGCTTTAAATTCATATGTTTGTATTACTATTACATAACTAAGGCTAACTTCAATGGGATGAGATGGAGACTGTCCAAAGCAATCTGAGCAAATCTGTGAATGGGCAATATGGCAGAAGAATAAAGATTAAACTGAAACAAAACAAGGGAGGAGGTACTGACATGTTTGTATTGTCGCTGGACTAGTAATCCAGACACCCAGGGTAATGCATTGGGAACATGGGTTTGAATGACACCATGGCACATGATGAAATTTGAATTCAAATTTCAGGGGCAGTACAATGGCATACTGGTTAGCACTGTTGCCTTACAACATCAGGGACCCAGGTACAAATCTAGCTTCAGGTGACTGTATGTATGGAGTTTACACATTCTCCCTGTATCTGTATGGTTTTGTTTGGGTGCTGCAGTTTCCTCCCAAAGATGTGCAGGCTAGGCAGATTGACCATGCTAAATTATCTTAGTGTCCCAAAATGTGTAGACTGGGGAGGTTAGTGGGGTAAATAGATGTGATTACTGGAATAGGGCCTGGGTAAGAATGGTGCAGACACAACGGGCCAAAATAGCTCTTCTGCTTTGTATGATTTTATAGCCAGAATTTTACCACCTTGTTCACCCCGGAATTGGGTTGGATGCGGTTTACAAAACAGAATTCTCTATTGGCCTCGGGCGGGACTTTATGAGCCTTGCCTGAGCGAGGTTGCAAAATACTGGCAAATGATTCCAAAACCAGCTCATAGCCCTAAAGATCAAGAATCCTACTTGCCAATAAAGGCCAAGAAGTAAGAGACAAAATAAAATATACATGAAAAAACATTCAACAATTCAAAAAAGACACTTCCTGGAAATAGGGAAAGGTACAAAGGGTAATAAACCAGAGAAAAAGAGCGACAAATTGGGACCATTATAAAACACTTGCAAGGCATACCCAAGACAACGCAAAAGTGCTTTGTGATTACATTTGGAAAAAAGGGTGGCCAGGTACTGCTTGAAAACAAAAAATGATGACATTGTCAATGAAAGTGAGGAAATGGCAGATATGCTGAGCAATTATTTTGCCCTAGTATTTACAATAGAGGAAGAGATCGGTACACTAGACAAGGAAATTAATAATGAATCAGGGGAAGGATTCAACAAAATCAATGTATGCAAAGCAAATGTAATCTTCTAAAGTTCTCCTGATTCAGAAACCATTCCTTTGCTATTAAAGAGAGAGGTGATGGGGAAAACCAAGGAATTATTGACCTATTAGCCTAACATCTGTTGTCAGGAAATTAATAATTTTTATGATTAAGGATAAGGTGACCGAAAACCTTGAAAATCTTTAGCTGCTCAGAGAAAATCAGCATGGATTTATAAAGGATAGACCATGCCTGACAAATCTAATAGAATTTTAAGAAGTGAATAAAGTAGTGGGCAGGGAAATATCAATGTGTGTCTTTTAATTTATTATGATCCAGTTAGGGACCATTAACATTTAAAAATAAATTAGAATACCTAATTTTAACAAATGGAACAATGCCATGAGATTTCACATTTCTACACAATAAAGTTGGTGTATTAATTAAGTAAAACAAATCTGATTACATTAATAATGACTGCATGTTACACATTCAGTTGTACTTCTTACTTCCCTGATAATTTCTACATGGATCATTCATAGGTATGCAACAATCCTCTGGAAAATTTTCTTCAGCTCCAACTATTCTCAGAAGTAAAACTCTAATTTGCCTTTTCTTGACTGTAGAAATCTCAGCCCCTTGTTTTGGTTACTTTTCCAATACATTCAAGCTTTTGGGGAAGCAATGCCTAGTGGTATTATTAATGGACTGGTAATCCACAGACTGAAGATTTGAGTTCCACCATGGCAGATGGTGAAATTCTAATTCAATAAAAATCTGGAATTAAAAGTCTGATGATGACCGTGAAACCATTGCTGATTGTCGTAAAAGCCATCTGCTTTGCTCGTGTCTTTTGGGGAAGGAAATCTGGCCTCCATGTGACTCCAGACCCACAGCAATGCAGTTGACTTAAAATGGTCTAGCAAGCCACTTAGTTCAGCGCAATTAGGGATGGGCAATAAATAGGCCCAGCCAGCATTGCCCATATCCCATGAATGGGCAAAAAAAGGTAGTTACCTTCTTTTTGCAATACGACACTGTGAGGCTTACTGCAGATTCTCTCACTAGCTTCAAATTAGGTGGAATGTGTGACTTAAGCCTATGGACTGCATGAGATGAAGAGGCAGACATTTTGAAACATTCTGAATACATAAAATAGATGCATTCTAGTGAAAAAGAAAAATTCCATGGGTGGACACATCGCTTGTGGTTAACTAAAAAAGTTAATAACATCAAACACAAAGAAAAAGCATATCACTGTGCAGCTCAGAAGATTGGACAAAATATAAAGAACAACCAAAGGCCTGATTTTACCAATGTGTTGCACCTGTTTTTGGGTGGGAAAGCTTGGTAAAGTCAGGGATGAAGTGAATAGCGTGATCTGTGCCCGCCTCCTACCTGTTTCCCCTTTACCAAGGGCAGAAATTGGCTGCCGTTGTGCCTGTGCCCAAAGCAGGCCTGACGTCAATTTAAATGCATTTGTGCCCATTTAAATTGACTTAATGGGCTGTACTCCCAAACTTACCAGCATTTGCCCCTTTAACACTGCATTCACCTGTCCAAAGTCAGCGTGAAACTGACGTGATCCACAAAGGTCTGATTCGCGTGCTCCAGCTTCTAAGGAAGTAAGTTCCGAGCTTCCGGCGGCTATCTGAATCAGGTCTGCGGTGGGTGGGCAGGGGTGGGGCCTGGAGAGAGGTGGACAGATGGCTCTCTGATGAAGGGAGGGAAGGGCAGTGGGTGAGGTGGCTCTCTGGTGGGAGCGGGAGAAGGAGGCTAGTCAGGTGGCTCTCTGGTGGGGAGAGGGGGCCAGATGGCTGTGTGGTGGGGGGAGCAGGGGTGCGGGGGCAGTGGCGGGAAGGCTAGTGGGGTCCACTGCCACTCTGTGTGTGATCAGTGGGGGTTCTGTTGCCACTCTGTGTGTGATCGGAAGGGAGAAGGAGGGGTCTGCTGCCATTTTGCATGTGATCAGTGGGGGGGGGAGGGTGCAGGGGAGGAATGGGAGGGGGGTCTGCTGCCCCTCTGCATGTGATTAGTGTAGGGGGAAAGAGAGTAGGGGGCTATGATCATTCTGGATGATGGGGGGTGGGAGGGGAGGAATAAGGGGGTCAGTTATGTTCTGTGGGGGTCGGGGGAGGCACTATCCTGCTCGGGAGCGATATGATTTTTTTTTTTATCTGAGCGTACGTAGTTGAAGGCTCTGATTGGAGCTGCAGTGTTTTGAGCATGTTAAGCCTGCCCACAGGCTTCTGCAGTGCAATTCAGAATTGCTGCTGTTTTTTCAGGCAGGGGGCATATGAGGGTACCTGAAAGTTGGATCTGATCAAGTCCGCCCAGCACTGAGAATCAAAATAGTAAAATAGGGCTCAAAGAATGACAGAACAATTAATAAGGAAGGAACATTTATAGTATGAGTGAAAGGTAACTAAAGACAGACAGTAAGAGTTTCTACCAATACTTATACAAGAAAAGAGTTAAGGTGAGTATTGGTCCAATAGAAAGTGGTCTGGGGAATTCACAATGGAAAATATGGAGATGACAGATGAATTGAACCAGAATTCTGCATCAGTCTTCACCATATAAGTAATATCCCAGCAATAGCTGTACATCAGGAACTGGAACTCTTGACTATGAAATTAATATCTGAACACATCTGATGTGTATCAGGAACTGGAACGGAGGGAAGAACTTTGGGAAGTTACAATCGCTGGAGAAGTGGTACTTAGCAAACAGTTGGAGCTGTGGGCTGATAAGTCCTTGGCTCTTGATGGGCTTCATCCTAGAATTTCCAAATAAAGTGGCTAATGATGTGTTGATTTTAATTTTCTAAAATTCATTAGATTGGGAAATAGCAAATTATTCCAAAAGGGAAGGAAACAGAAAGCAGGGAACAACAGACCAGTTAGCCTAACATCTGTCATGGGGAAAAGTTAGAAACTGTTGTTGAAGATGTTGTGGCAGGACACTTAGAATAATTCAAGGGCAGAACCAATCTGACTTTGTGAGGAGAAAATCATGTTTAACCAATTTGTTGGAGCTCTTTGAAGAAGTCAAATGGAATGTGATATGGAAAAAGGGAAACCAGTGGATGTATTGTACTTAATTTCCAGAAAGCATTTAATAAGCTGCCACGCCAAAGATTATTGAAGAAAATAAAAGCTCATGGTGAAGGGGATAACATATTGGCATGGTTAGAAGATTGGCCAGTTAACAAAGAATAGAAGGTAATCATAAATGGTTATTGATCTTGCTGGCAGGATATAGCTCGTTATGTGTTACAGGGATAAATTGGACCCTCAACTTTTTGTAACTTATATAAATCACTTGGATGAAGGAATCTCAGATATGGGCCACTATTATCCCATTGCGTCTTCTCTGTTGGAGCGCGGTGGGAGGTATGTGTCTCCAGCCTTGTTCTGGGATTTGCGCATGCAGGAATGCATGTGCATGTCCCAGAGCTGGAGAACAGTTGCTGGTCAGATCATGCGGGAAACTGATGGGAAGGTAGGTAAGTAATTTAAATCTTTTTTTAATATGTTTTAAATATGTTTCTTAGTTCATTGACAGACTGACAGATCAGGACCACTGCACATGCGCAGAGTTCCAGGATTGTCAAACCCTGGTGCTAATAGGACCTGCCACCTGGGTTTTTAATGAGATTCACAACTGGGACCTCTTCAGTGCACTGAATGCTGAGATTCAAGTGAGAGGCTGAACTGATAAAACAGGATTTTGAACAGTTTTCCTGCCGATTCAGCATTTTTGGGAGAATCGCCCCCGTGGTTGCTAAATTTATCGACAATACAAAGATAGGTAGGAAAGCAAGTTGTGAAGAAGATTTAAAGTGACTGCAAAGTGACATGGGTTAAATGAATGGGAGAAGATCTGGCAAATGGAGCATCATGTAGACAAATGTGAAATTGTCCATTTTGGTGAGAAGAGTAAAGAAGTTTATTTTGTAGCAGTTCAGAAGATTTGGATGTCTTATTGTATGAATTACAAAAGGTAGGTGCAGCAAAGAATTAGGAAATCTAATAAGGTGTTGTTGTTTATTGCAAGGGGAATTGAATACAGAAATAGAAAGGTCATACTTCAGTTGTTCAGTGCACAGGTGATACCACGTGTGGAGTATTGTCCAACAGTAATAGTTGCCTTATTTAAGGAAGGATGTAAATGCATTAGAAGCTGCCCAGAGGTTTACTAAATTAATACCAGAAATGGGTGAGTTGTCTTTATCAGGCAGGAGTGACTTCTATCCAATGGAGTTTAGAAGAGTAAGAGAAGACTTGATTGAAACAAATAGGATCCTCAATAGTCTTGACAAAAGGATGTCTCCTTTTGTAGAGAACTTAGAACTACGGGTCATTGTTTAAAATTTAAGACAGAGATGAAAAGGAATCAGTGGCTAATGAATCTTTGGAACTCTTCCTCAAAAGGCAGTGAAATCAGGATCTCCTCAATGTCTTCAAGGCGGACTCTTGATAAACACGGGGTAAAAGTTTGCTGGGATTAGGCAGGAGGTTACAGTCAGATCAGCTGTGATCTTACTAATTGGTATTGTAGGCTTGAAAAGCTGAGTGCTGCCCCCAAATTAGATGTTTTATATGGAGGTTATAAAACAAGGTCTGTTTATTCCACTGGCATCAAATGCTATCAACCTTCAAGCTAAAGTGAACTCCAAGAAGTACATACCTACAGAAAATATTCCTTGTCGATGTGCCAGATCTCTGATCTATTCAGAGTTTCGGCTCCTCAATGCAGTTGCTCACCAGACTTATTCTGGGGCCCAGCCCCTGGCTGTAGTCCTGTTCCCTCATTCTCTCTCTCTCTCTCTCATGAATCTTTACAAACTCAGGATTCTGCCATTTTGATTGTGTTTTCAATTCCCCTACTAGCTCATTAGCCACCCTCAGCCACTTTCAAGCTGTCCTAGCCCACTTAATAAGTAATCTTTAACCTTCTGTCCCTCTGTAAGGTGGCATAGACTTTAGATTTTGCTTTAATAGGATTTAGTGTGCTTGTTTAATTTGATCACTTTATTTCAAAGGCATTTAGAATCTTCAACAAGCTAACATGATTAGAAAATAAACCAAGTTGATGTCCAAACCTTTAACAACAAGCAACTTAATAGAGTACTAGTAACGGACGAGCAATAGATGATTTAGTAGAAGAAAATACCACAATTACCCTGTAATTGTAGAATGAGGATTCATAATAAAATAGTTAATATGGGATGGATTATATTTATTTCTATATTTCCTACTAATATTTCTATATTAGGAATTAACTTTGAAACTTGAAAATATTCAGCAGAGATCTCTGCTTCTCTGAGGTTTCAATGGGGGATGATGCACATTGTGACTGATGGGGGGCAGATAAAAAAGAAGGAGCAATCAATTCTGATCCAAAAATACAACTTACCATGTAGCAGACATTGGTGAGAACATTGAATGCAGGAGTTGGGACATCTTGTCGAAGAAATACAAGGTATTGGTAAGGCCACATTTGGAATACTGTGTGCAATTCTGGTCACTATTATAGAAAAGATATTATTAAACTAGAAAGAATGCAGAAAAGATTTGCTAGGATGCTACCAGGATTTGGTGGATTGAGTTATAAGGAGAGGCTGAATAGACTGGGACTTCTTTCCCTGGAGTGTAGGAGGCTTAGGGGTGATCTTTTTAGAGGTCTATAAAATAATGAGAGGCGTAGATCAGCTAGATAGTCAATATCTTTTCCCAAAGGTAGGGGAGTCTAAAACTCAAGGCCATAGATTTAAGGTGAGAGGGGAGAAATACAAAAGGGTCCAGAGGGACAATTTTTTCATATAGAGCGTCTGGAACAAACTGCCAGAGGTAGCAGTAGAGGCGGGTACTATTTTGTCCTTTAAAAAGCAATTAGATAGTTTATGAGTAAGATGGGTATCGAAAGATATGGGCCCAATCCCGTTGGACGGGATTTGGTGGCCTCACTCATCCCAAAACTGTAAAACCCCACCCAAAGTCAATGGACCTTTCCATGCTCAACTCCTTACACGCTCCAGTTCCTGTGGTGGGTAAAGAGCTAAAATTCCGGCCAATGTGTGTGCAGATAGCTCGAGCCAATGATATTAGTTTATTCAATATTATTGGTCAGAAAATTATTAACAGCAATGACGAGCTAAAATTGGGTGATGCCAGAATTAGATATTAAAAAGGATTTTGGAAACTGCTTTGTGTATGTAACTGGTTTCATTGATCAATCTACAGGGAGAAAAGTAGTTTCTTGTCAGTCACGCTCCAAAGCTCAGGGACAGAGAGAGAATTCCTATCTTTGTAGATCCAGATGCTGCAGGTTCTTTCAAACACAGTAAAGCATACCTTGCAATGCAAGTTGACTTAATTTTCCACTTTTTCTGGACTGGCTATCCATTTAAATACGAGAGTTCTTGGGGGACAAAGTTTCTATCAGCATGAGGATCAATGTTGTGATTAATTGATAAACATGCTTTTGCTTTATTAGTTATTTGATATTGTTGTTTATTTTGCTTATGTTCAATATAAGTTGGTATTAGGTTCTTGATTAATAAGGGGATCAGAGGTTATGGCGAAAAGGCAGGAGAATGTGGTGAGAAAAATATCAGCCATGATTGAATGGTGGAACAGACCCAATGGACCAAGTGGCCTAATTCTGCTTCAATGTTTACGGTCTTACGGTATTTTTTGCTAATTCAGTGTTTGGGGTTACGATTCATGGGCATATGTCAGCCAGACTAATTCAATTCAAAGGGTTAATTTGGGATTCAAAAATTAGGCTTCCTATAACTAAATTAAATCAAATCTACATTTATGAAAACACTCCTTCTTAAATCTATATCTCACAAAATTCAAAATGTAACTAAGCCTCACTTATGGCTAATGATGAGGTTGATATTTTATTCTGCTTAAAGTGTAGGTCCAGCTGTCATTTAATTTAGTTAATTTCGCTTGATGTGCAGCAAGATACATGAGGTCCACGCTGCAACTAAAAATACCAAGATAAATTTGAAGTACAGGATCTTCCATGATGATGTAGCCTCCTCAAGTTGTTTAAGTTACCCCTTATTTACTTTCCTTTCTGGATCTAGCAAAGTAAATGTTTTTTTTTATAAATTTCAAGGTTTACTGAATGATTTTAAACTAATTTAATTTCATCTCCCAAAACAAAAACATCTCACTGGAATGTACTTCTTGCAAGGGCTGCAGACATCTTCAGTTATTTAGTTAAGTAAATCCATCTGTTCTTTTGTAGTTCTATCTCTTTTATTCTGATTTTATTAAGCAAGCATAGGTCAGTATTTGATCTGTCATTTCTTAATGTTTTCTAGTATTAGGACACCTGAGCAGAAACCCTAAAGTATGTTATGAAGCCCAACTAGAACCCAACTGTTTTTATTTTGTCATTTGTGTGAGAAGAAATTGTTTTTCTCTAGGTGTGATTCTATTGATATTCCTGGAAGCTGTTATCAAAACAAACTTCATTTAATGATTTAGTTTAACTGGAATGAATTAATTAGCATAACTTTTACCAATTGGAATACTTAAACATGACAAGATACAATTTTTAACTGCTAGCCTATTTCTATTAATTCCAATTTCACTGCAAGCTTAGCTCCTCATGTTAGTACATGACGCTGTCTCTTGTCAATCAACCTAATTCAAATCCTACTCTGAAGTTCAAGGGGGAAACCAAAATTAAGCAAAGGTGCATTTCTTAAGATTAGAACAATCACCTCAATTAGCTAAGAACAAATATTAATCTAAAATCGCAGCATGAGAGCTGCCTGTGCAGACAAATCAACACTGCATAAATAATGCTGAATTTTAAACATACCCCTTACAAGAAACATGATAGAAATACATTTTTTAATGGCACAGTATTGTCACACTAGCAATCTCTGAAGTCCAGCATTTTAATTACCTTACTTTTCTGTTAACTTCTGAAGATAACATTACACCTTTCAAGTGTAAAAGGCTCCAAGCTTGTTTTAATTGCATTTATCCTATTTTCTGCAGTTAAACTTTAATGCATAAAACTAAAAATTATATTCTAAAACACATGAACTAGATATTCATAATAATATGAACTTCCAGAAGGCATTTCATCAACTCTTTCATAGGACTGATTATTAAAGTTAAATTTCATGTATTTAAAGCCAAATTATTGATCTGACTTGGAAACTGGATGAACCGCAGGGGAAGAGAACAGAGAGAATAGGTAGCTGATCTAACAGACAGGAGATGACAAGTAGTATTCACAAGCATCTAGGTTGAGTCTTCAATTATTAATTGCATTTATTAATGACATACATGTTTGGACAGAAAGCTACATATCCAAGGTTGCTGATGACAGAGTTAAGGGCATTGTAAGCAGTATAGATGAAATGTAAAATGACAAACAGAGATGAGTGAATGGACAGAACTATAATAAATGATTTCAATGTAGGCAAATGTGGGGATTATAGATAGTGTGACATGATCTTGGGTCATGTCACACTATATGTAAACCCCACAACTTGCCTGGGCTTGCAAAATCTCACTAACTGTCCTGTCTGGAGACAATACACATCTCCTTAATCTGTGCTTAACACTCTCTTTACTCACATTGTCTGTACCTTTAAGACTTGATTACCCGTAAAGACTCGCTTTCCAATTATCATTTTGTAAATTGAGTTTGTATGCCTATTTGTGAACAGAACTCCCACTCACCTGACAAAGGGACAGAGCTCTGAAAGCTAGTGGCTTTTGCTAATAAATAAACCTATTGGACTTTAACCTTACTATGTTTACCCCCACTTCAATGTCGGCATCTCCACATTAGCATTTATTACCCATCCCTAAATGTCCAAGAACAGTTAAGAGTCAGAGGTCAGAGCCAGAGTCAGAGTCAAACCCATATAGAGGTCATGGGTTTGGAAGGAGCTGCCAAAGGTGCCTCGATGAGATGATCAAGTGATCAAGAAGGCAAATGGGATGTTGGCCTTTATTGCGACGGGAATAGAATATAAAAGCAGGGAGGCCTTACTGCAACTGTACAAGGCACCGGTAAGGCCGCAACGAGAGAACTGTGTGCAATTTTGGTCCCCTTATTTGTGAAAGGATATATTGACCTTGGAAGGAGTACAAAGAACTGTGTAGAAGTTTCTGTAGGGAGTGTAGAAGAATGTAGAAGAATTCTGTAGAAGAATGAGAGGAGATTTAATAGAGGTGTATAAGATTTTGATGGGTATAGATAGAATGAATGCAAACAGGCTTTTTCCACTGAGATTAGGGGAGAAAAAAAAACAGACAGTATGGGTTAAAGGTGAAAGGAGAAAAGTTTAAAGGAAATATCGGGGAGGCCTTCTTCACTTAGAAAGTGGTGGGAGTGTGGAATGAGCTGCTGGATAAAGTGGTAAATGCAGGATCACTTTTAACATTTAAACAAAAACTTGGATGGGTTCATGGATAAGAGGGGTGTGGAGGGATATGGTCCAAGTGTAGGTTAGTGGGTTAAGCAAAAAATGGTTCAGCAAAGACAAGAAGGCCCAAAAGGCCTGTTTCTGAGCTGTAATTTTCTATGATTCTATGGTTCTAGAAAGTTCACCAGGTTGATGTCAGAGATGAGGGGGTTAGCTTATGAGGAGATTGAGTAGATTGGGCCTATACTCATTGGAGTTTAGAAGGCTGAGGGTGATCTTATAGAGACATAAGGTAATGAAGGGGCTAGATGGGGTAGAGGTAGAGAGATTCTTTCCACTGAGAAAGGAAACCAGAACTAGAGGACGCAGCCTCAAAATAAGGGAGAAGGGGTCAGTTTAGAACAGAATTGAGGAGGAACTTCTTCTCTAAGAGAGTAATTAATCTCTGGAATTTTCTGCCCGTTGAAATGATGGAGGCTACCTTGTTGAATACGTTTAAGTCACAGGTAGGTAGATTTCTGATCGAAAAGGGATTTAAGGGTTGTGGGGAACAGGCGGGTAAATGGATCTGATCCACTTCAGATCAGCCATGATCTTATTGAATGGCAGGGCAGGTTTGAGAGGCTGGATGGCCTACTCCTGCTCCTATTTCTCATGTTCTTATGCCAACCACATTGCTGTGACTCTGGAGTCACATGTAGGCCAGACTGAGTAAGGACAGCAGATTTCGTTCCCTAAAGAACGTTAGTGAACCAGATGGGTTTTTCTGACAATTGACATTGATTTCATGGTCATCAGTAGATTCTTAATTCCAGATATTTTGTATTGAATTCAAATCCCACCATCTGCCGTGGTGGGATTCAAACCCAGGTCCCCAGATCATTAGCTACATTTCTGGATTAATAGTCGAACGATAATACTACTAGGTCATCACTTCCCCATAGATCATTAAAATATAAAGAACATGAAATATGTTGTAGTCTGATTCTTTTGATATAACAATTAGATTTGCATTAGCCATTAGAAATATTTACAGTTGTTTGCGTGTCGAAATATGGAACTCTCTTTTCAGCAATTAACTGTTGATGAATGATCAATTGTCAATCTTAAATATGAGATTGATAGAATTTTGTTGGCCAGATGTAGTAAAAATATGGAGATAAGGCATTTGGAGGGTAACTTGCAGGTGGCGGTGGACCTCTTCTGCCCTTGTTCTTCTAGGTGTGAAGGTCATGGATTTGGAAGGAGCTGCCAAAGGTGCCTTGATGAGTAGTTGCAATGCATCTTGTAAATGGCACACATCGCCGCCACTACACATTAGTGTAGGAGGGAATACATGTTTAAGGTGAATGGAGTGCTGATCAAGTGAGCTATTTTGTTCTAAATTGCCATAAGATTCTTGAGTATTGTTGGAGGTGCAAGTGGAGAGTATTCCATCATATTTCTAACCTATGCCTTGCAGTTATGAATCAGGATGAGAATTACTCTCGCAAATAGTGCTGAGCATTGTGCTATAATCAGCAAACATCTGCATTTCTGATCTTATGATGGAAGGGTGGTTATTGATGGAGCAGCTGAAGATGGTTGGGCCTTGGACACTGAGGAATTCCTGCAGAGATGTCCCAGGGCTGAGATGATAAACATCTTTCTTTGTGTGAAGTAAGTGGAGAATTTACCCCCTGATTCCTACAATTTTGCCAGGATTCACTGATGCCAAACTCAGTCAAGTGCTACCATGATGTCAAGAATCATAGAATCCCTACAATGCAGAAGGGCAATCACTTTTGCCTCACTGCTGGAATTCAGCTCTTTTGTTTATGTTTGGACCAAGGCTATAATGAGATGGGCTGCCAAGTGCTTTTGGTGGAAAGTAAACAGAGCATCAGCAACTCAGTATAAGTGCCACTTGATAACACTGTCAAAGATACCATCCATTATTTTCCTGTTGATTGAAAGGTGGCTGGTGAGATGATAATTGGGCTAATTGGAATTGTCCTGCTTTTTGTGAATAGTGCAATTCTCTACATTGTTGGGTAGATGCCAATGTTCTGGCTGTATTGGAACAATTTGCTGAGGGATTGACTGGCTTTGGAGCACAAGTTTCACTACTATGCTGGTATTTTCTCCAAAGATGTGCAGGTTAGGTTAATTGGCTATGTTCAAATGTCCCATAGTGTCAGAGAGATTAGCAAGATAAATCCATGGGGTTTCGAAGACAGGGCGTAGGTGGCATTGTGGTCACTGCAGACTTGATGGGCTGAATGGCTATAGAGATTCTACAATTCTATGTTGCCAAGGCCCATTGCCTTTGCTGTATCTAATGTCTTCTATTTTTAAATAATTGAATTGGATGAAGAGTGGCATCTGTAATGCTGGGGTCCTAAAGAAGAGACTAGGATGGATCACCCACTCAGCCTTTCTGACTGAAGATGGTTGAAAATCATTTGGACTGATATATTAGACTCTGTCATAATTAAGGGCAGGGATATTTTTAGAGCACCCACCTCCAGTTATTTTTTTTTAATTATCTTTACCATTCATGATTGGATATGGCAGGATGATGGAGCTTTGAGCTGATCTGTTAGTTGTGGGGTGCTTAGCTCTGTTTATCACATGCTGCTTCCACTGTTCATCATGCATGTAATGCTGCTTGTATCTTCACCAGGTTGGAATCTCATTTTCAGTTTGCTTGGTGCTGTTCCTGGAATGCTCGCCTATGTTCCTCAGTGAAGCAGCTCTTGTTTCTAGGCTTGATGGTAGAGTCAAAGATATGCCCCATAGGAGCTTCCAGACTATAGTTAAATACAGTTCTGCTACAGCTGATGGCCTAGTGTTGCTAATACGTGCACAGTTTTGAGCTGCTACACATATCAATGTTGAAGTGGAAATTTTCCTGTTTCTTGACTGTGATACAAAGACTCAACAAAACTAATTCTGATAAAGTAACTTTGTCTTTATTTACGAAAGACTGCATGCAGTATTGGCAATAACTTGAGATTGGAGAGCAGTCATTACGATTTGATAATTCCTTCTCAGGTCTGCACTTACATAAAGAATCAGTTCAATATTTATACATAATCATTATCAGTTTGCGTGACCAGAGCTTATTCAGGAATTCAATCAGTAGTAGCGACATAAACAATGTCATAAATCATGGTACAGCCTGCTGACCTCCTAGGACTCTTTGTCTCATCATTCATAACTTTATCTTGTCCTTTGATAGAACAGAAGAAGGTCAGTGACTCCTTCATCCCTGACCTTATCTTGTTTTACTCATACATACTCACATGCTGAGTCAGCTTATCAGGTCTTGACCTTCTTTGGTCTTACTCATGTCTTAGGCTGTGCAGAGTCAGCTTTATCAGGTCTTACAGGGGTCAGGCATTTTGGAATAGCTGGGTCAGCTTTCCTTATTTTATACCAAATAGTTGATCAATTTTCCCATCATGCCATTGCTTCATTCGTACAACTTCACATTAATACTTATGGAGATATTTCATAACATTCAACAAATACATATTACAGTGAGAAAGGAAGATTCTAGGAGATGAATACCCATCTGCGACTAACTAAGGAAGTTAAAGATAGTATCAAGGTGAAAGAAAAAAAATGCAAAGTTCTGCAAAGTTTAGTGGCTAAGTCAGAAAATTTGACAGAACATTAAATAAAACTTTGAGGCAGCATGGTGTCACAGTGGCTAGCACTGTTGCATCACAGCGCCAGGGACTTGGGTTCGATTCCTGGCTTGGGTCATTCTTTGTGGAGTGTTTGCACATTGTCTCTCTGTTGGCGTGGGTTTCCTCTGGGTGCTCTGGTTTCCTTCCACAGTCCAAAGATGCGCAGTTTAGGTGGATTGGCCATCCTAAATTACTCCTTAGTGTCAGGGGGACTAGCTGGGGTAAATGCATATGATTATGGGGATAGGGTCTGTGAGGGATTGTGGTCAGTGCAGATTCAATGGGCTGAATGGCCTCCTTAGGTTTCTATGATAAAAGTTAAGAATGACTAAGAAGTAATATGGAGGGAGAGGTAGTAATTAGAGTATGAAAGAAAACTGGCTAGAAATATAAAATAGATAACAAAGCTTTCTATTCACATTTAAAATGAAAGAGTAACAAAAATAAACATGAATCCCTAGATTATGAAGCTGGAGTACTAATAATGGGAAAAAAGAAATGGATAAAGTATTGGGCAAATATTATAACATCCCAGATATACTTGTTAATCAAGAGATGGAAGGGACTGACAATCTTAAAGCAACTGCAATCACCAGGGAAGGAGTACTCAGAAAATTATTAGACCTAATAGTTGTCAAATCCTAAAAGAAATGGCTGGATCACCCACCAGCCAATCAAAGCCCTGGTTCAGGTACCACCTAACATTCTCTATGTCAGGGACCAGTCACCAACCAATCATAGCCTGCATTTGGGTACCACCTGACCTGCCTTACATCTGGGCCAGGCCAACAGTCAGTTGCAGCCTGTGTTCAGATACGACATGGCCTTCCCTATGTGAAAAATGTACCTCACTATCCATGGAAAAGCCTGACTCAGCGGTGGAGGAGGAGACTTTGATGGGAATATCTGAACAGCTTACAGTCCGCACGCTCCAGTCAGTTGAGGCTGCAGAACTGGAGGAGAAGATGCTGATTATGAACCAGGGTTAGGCTTGGCTGAGATTGACTAGATGCTGATATAGTGATTATCTAGTGTTATTAATTAGTGTCATACTGAATTGGCGGTGACTGGGAGGACTGTGGTGTGCTACAGATTTCCATCCCCTGAGAGCAACTGGCAGAGAATGAATTGTTCAGACTCCATAGACAAATTGAATGGAGACAGATTTGTTCCTTCTCATGTAATGTTACAAGCCTTTTGTCTTGTTTCACTCACTTGTGCCCTGCCACTGGCTTTCTGTGTCATCACTTTTGCTGGCTCTCCCTAATCTTACTGCCACCAGCATCTCCCAGAATATGTTCAGTCAGAGTTGACAACCCCAGGCTACAATCGAATCAGTTATGATCTTGTCAAATAACTGGACAGATTCAAAGGGGGTGATTAGCCTACATTTGCTCCTAATTTGTATGCATTTATGTTCATATGATGCCACACAACATGATTGATGATGCCTTCTGTTGGAAGATAGGATTTTATTTCCACTACGACTTTGAGGTGGTCACTCCTCAGATATATTGCTAAGGCTTTCCCCTTCTTTTGATTCCCTCACCATCTGCCACAGGCATATTCTGGCAAATATGTCTTTTAGAACTCAACCTGCTGTGGTGGTGCTACCAAGCCACTCATGGTGATGGACATTACACGTCTCCCAACCACAGTCCTTTCTGTGTCCTTGCTAACTTCACTGCTCATTCAAAGCGGTGCTTAATATGAAGGAATGGGGTGGTGGATAGTAATCAGCATGAGATTTACTTACCTGTATTTGGCCTATTGCCATTATACTTCATGGGAGCCTTCAGCTTGTTAAGGATTCTCAAGGGAACTCCCAACTGACAGTAACACCACTGTGCCATTGACAATAATGGGTCTGTCCTGTTGATAGGAGGTGATCGAGATATCTGAGAGATGTATCTATAAGGTATGATTCATTGAGTATGTTGACGTATAAGTTCATTTTTATTTTATGGTCTCTTTCCACAGAGTAATCTGCACAACTTTCGCATGATTTGCCTCAAATCAAACTTAAAAGTCTTAAATAATAAATTTATGTTTCCATTCATTTTAGAATGGGAGTTTGACTCTGAATAGCAGTACTAATGGGAGAAAGATTCAGCACTAATTTAATCTGGTCTCACAATATGTTTGTGCATGTCTAATGTTTTGTTACAATTAACACACATTCTTTCATGTTTTCAATTAACCTTATTCCTGAGTAGAGTGTTATCTCTTAAACTGTTACAGTTGAAATCGTTAGTTTGATATTGCTGCTTTCTCTCTTTTGGGCTGCAGGGCATATTTAATTGGATTTAGTCTTTTAGACTTTCAGTAAGTAATATATGCACTGTGACCTGAAGTCGTTTCTGTTTCATTAATCGGTAAGCCTTTTTTGAGGTTTACTGTGCGCAAAAAGGTACACAAAAAATCAATTAAGCTTAATTTTGATAAATGCACAATTGGCTTGCCAAAACATATTCTGCTTAGATCATGATTATGCTGGGATTTGAGCTCCTGGTTGACTTGTTTCAAGGAAGAAATGTCCAATTTGTAATATTTGTATGTGGCCCATTTAATTAGATACAAAGCACATTAACCTGCATGGAAGTTCTATTATAGAGTGCAAAATATCTTTTGCAGGAAGTTGCAACTGTGTGAAAGATGTCTGGCAGATTGGCTAATTAATATGCGATGTGCTCGAACTAAGAATTAGAAAAAAGCAGGATCGGATTGGATAGGATTTGTTTGATGTGTGAATCCTGCCCTTGGAACTAATATATATATTCCCTGGAGATAATTTTAATAGTTTCACACTTGATGTTATTCTTAGTGTCTCATTGTTATTTAATACACTTTAAGAAAATCTTTATTAGCTCAGTGCATTAATTCAACAAGTAGCTAAGACATACAGCTCAGATCGGCTCTCTCGCCTGTGCTGAATTCAGAATTTTAGCCACACAGGCACTTTCAGTGCTTAAGCTAAGCTCAACACCTCTGGGTTAGGCAAGCTACCTATCTGAAATTTGGTCTGAGGACCCAGGGAGAGGACAGCATCAGGGTTTCTTGCAAAGCCCCAGGTTTGACACTAATTGCTGGTGATCAGATATGCAGACAAACAAGACGCACCGGAAAAATGTTAATGGAATCTTAGTATTTATTATTTACTATTGTCATAAGTAGGCTCACAGCAACATTGCAAAGACGTTACTGTGAAAATCCCCCAACAGCCACACTCTGGCGCCTGTTCAGGGTAATCAACACCTGGCATGTGGGAGGCTTTCAAGTGTAAGTTGATAGGGATTCAGGACCAGCACATTCCTATAAGGATGAAGGATAAGTATGGCAACTTTTGGAAACCTTGGATAACGAGAGATAGTGTGAGCCTAGTCAAAAAGAAAAAGGAAGCATTTGTCAAAGCTAAGAGGCTGCAAATACATGACGCAAGTGTGAAATACAAGGAAAGTAGAAAGAAATGTAAGAAAGGAATAAGAAGAGATAAAAGAGATCATGAAAAACATTGGCCAGCAGGACTAAGGAAAATTGCAAGGTTTTTTACACATATATAAACAGCAAGAGAGTAATCAGGGAGAGGATTGGCCCATTCAAGGACAAAGGAGGGAATCTATGTGTGGAGCCAGAGGAAATGGGGTGAGGTATTAAATGAGTGCTTTACATCAGTATTCACCAAAGAGAAGGACTTAGTGGATGAAGAGTCTGGAAAAGGATGTGTAGATAGTTTGAGTCATGTTGAGATCAAAAAGAAGGTGTATTGGGGTTCTTGGGAAATATCAAGGTAAACAAGTCTCCGGGGCCTGATGGAATATACCCTAGAATATTGAGAGAAACAAGAGAGGAAATTGTTGGGGCCTTGAAAGAAATCTTTGTATCCTCACTGGCTACAGGAAAGGTCCCAGAAGACTGGAGAATAGTCAATATTCTTTTGTTTAAGAAGGGTAACAAGAATGATCCAGGTAATTACAGGCCAGTGAGCCTTAGAACAGTGGTAGTGAGATTATTGGAGAGAATGCTTTGAGATAGGATTTATTCCCACTTGGAGAGGCATGGTTTTGTGAAGGGGAGGTCATGTCTCACAAACTTGATCAAGTTTCTCAAGGAAATGATGAAGATGATTGATGAGGGGAGAGCAGTGGATGTTGTTTACATAGACTTCAGTAACATCTTTGACAAGATCTCTCATGGCAGACTGATGCAAAAGGTGAAGTTGCAAGTTGCCAGGTGAGCTGGCAAGGTGGATACAAAACTGGTTCAGTCAAAGAAAGCAGAGGGTAGCAGCGGAAGGGTGCATTTCTGAATGGAAGGCTGTGACAAGTGGTGTTCCTTAGGGATCAGTGCTGGGACCTTTGCTGTTTGTAACATATATAAATGATCTGGAGGAAAATGTAACTGGATTGATTATTAAGTTTGCAGCTGACACAAAGATTAGTGGATTTGCAGATTGTGATGAGGGCCATCAGAGGATACAGCATGATATAGATCAGTTGGAGACTTGGGCGGCCATATGGCAGATGGAGTTTAATCCGGACAAATCTGAGACAATGCATTTTGGAAGGTCTAATACAGATAGGAAATTTACAGTAAATGGCAGAAGCCTTAAGAATATTGATAATCAAAGGGATCTGGGTGTACAGGTACACAGGTCACTGAAACTGGCAATGCAGGTGGAGAAGGTAGTCAAGAAGGCATATGGCAAGCTTGCCTTCATCGACTGGTGTATTGTGTTTAAAAATTGGCAAATCATGTTGACGTTTTATAGAACCTTAGTGAGGCCACACTTGGCAAGTAGTGTTCAATCCTGTTTGCCACACTACCCAGAAGGGTGTGGAGGCTTTGGAGAGGGTATGGAAAAGATTTACCAGGATGCTGCCTGTATGGAGGGCATTAGCTATGAGGAGAGGTTGGAGAAATTTGGTTTGTTTTCACTGGAGCGACAGAGGTTAAGGTGAAACCTGATAGAAGTCAATAAGATTATGAGAGGCGTGGAGAGAATGGATAGTCAGAAGATTTTTCCCAGGGTGGAAGAGTCAATTATTAGGGGGCACATATTTAAGGTGCAAGGGCAAGTTTTAAAAGAGATGTACGAGGCAGATTTTATTTACACAGATGGGTGGGTGCCTAGAACTTGTTGCCCGGGGAAGTAGTGGAAGCAGATACAGTAATGACTTTTAAGGGCGTTTTGACAAGTACATGAAGGAGATGCGAATAGAGGGATATGATCCCCAGAAACATAGAGGGTTTTAGTTAAGTCAGATAGCATGGTCGGTGCAGGCTTGGAAGGCTGAAGGGCCTATTCCTGTTCTGTAATTTTCTTTGTTCTTTGTGCTTTGTAACTGTAGGAAAATTTAGTACGGTCAATGCATATAACTAGTACATCTTTCTGAACCACAGGAGAAAATCAGAGCATCCAGAGGAAACACGCAGACATGGGGAGAACATGCAGGCTTCACTCAGACAATGATCCAAGGCCAGCAATTGAGCCCAAGTGCCTGGCGCTGTATGGCAGCAATGCTGACCAGTGTGCTACTATGCTATCCTTACTCTGGTTTCCTCCCACTCTCCAAAGCTGTGCAACATTGGGATGGCATGGTGGGACAGTGGTTAGCACTGCTGCCTCACAGCATTAGCTATGAGGAGAGGATCAGCTATAAGGGGGGAATCAGCCCGCCTCACAGCGCCAGGTCTCAGATGCAATTCCAGACTTGAATGACTGTCTGTATGGAGTTTGCATGTTCTTCCCATGCCAGCTTGGGTTTTTTTTCGAGTACTCCAGTTTGTTCCTACACTTCAAAGGTGCAAGTTAGCCATGCTAAACTGACTCTTGTTACCTCAGATTAGGGGGAGTAGTGGGCCAAATATGTGAGGTTATAGGTTTAGCATCTGGGTGGGAATCTCTGTTGGATCGTCGGTGCAGACTCCATGGGCCAAATGGCCTGCTTCAATGCTGTAGGATTTCTATGATGCTAATTGTATTTGAGCAATTACACATTTACCACAGGAGGATAGAAAGAATATTGTATTTAAACTGCAACAAAAATGTATAACAGCAGCGATTGTTGGGCAAGGGAGTTGGGTAATTCATCTGCGCGTCTTCACTGTTATCTATTACCAATCAAATATTGCATCATATACAACACAATTAATTACAGCTGATAGTAACACCAACCCATTCAGAAGTCTTTTTTTGTGAAATTATTGGTCCACTTTCCTAGGCATTGGATAACACTGCCAACACTGTACTTTTAAAAGACAGAAAATGCAGAAAATATTCAGCAAGTCTGGCAGCAGCTGTGGAGAGGGGAAAAAAAAGAGTTGATTCGGGTCAATGATATGCTACCTATCAACTTACTCCTCGGCGCACTCAGCAATTCCCTGATATAGTTTGAACGAAGTTGCAGTCCTTGTGCAAGATATCTCGGTGGCGGTTGGTCTGATTATTTCTTATTAATAGAGTGCTTTTAACGAAATGTATCTGCACATTAAAAGAAAGGAGTACATTCAACTAGTTATTGATGCCCCGCGGGGATTTGCAGTAGTTGGTTTGCTCTGCGCGTTTGTTCAGGGGCCTCTTTGGAGTCAGGTAATTGATATTCTATATTGAATATTATTCTAACCTGCAGCTAACAAATTAAATGTGACTGTCCATCATGGGGACAAGGCAAGTCGGCGCTACTTTCACACATACTTAGAAATTAAATAGGTCTGCAGTGAAACCAAACAAAACAAAGCGATCGATGAAACTTGGCATGCCGAATCCGAGGCTGCTACATAATTCACATGGGTTTTTGCAATCCTCCGGATAACATTTGACTAAAATTGCTTTCAGGGACAATTCATATTCGCCTTTTGATTGATTAATGTTGAGGTCCTAATTCCAGGGTAGGCAGTAAGG
Organism: Sphyrna mokarran; assembly: GCA_024679065.1. Classification (NCBI taxonomy): domain Eukaryota; kingdom Metazoa; phylum Chordata; class Chondrichthyes; order Carcharhiniformes; family Carcharhinidae; genus Sphyrna; species Sphyrna mokarran. Next base: position 34,915,776 of record JAGIQG010000005.1, on the reverse strand, counting down.
TGGAGACAACTGTCAGGACCACTGGACGCCAGAAGCATCAATAGATGCATTGATCTGATAAGTGGACAGGTCGTTCTTGTAGAGTTGTATCAACACTTGAAATCAAAATGAATCAAAAGCCTTTACCGATTCCCAACAAGCCGCTCAACTATCTTCTCCTAACGCAGAACATTGCTCCCATAAGTGCTTATTATAGGCCGCGCTGTGTCTTTTCTTTTAATTTTTCAAGACAATCGAGCAGTTTTGAATTGGTGTGTTATTTTTTGTGTTTTTGTGGGGGGACCTGGTCAGGCTGCTGCCTCGAGTGCCCCCCGTTAGGGGGCGCGACTCTCCCACGGTAAGAGTATCAGCGAGCAGCACTCGGTAGAGTGGAAGCACCCGGCTCTCACTGCCACTGGCACCTCCAGCCTCTGGACTCAGATCAGTTCGAGGTAAGCGGCTCATGTGTTCATTAGGGTTCCGAGTGGGACCCGTTCTCTTTTTACACAAATAAATGTGAATGCACAGAAATGGGGCGCGAGTGTGTCTGCAGGGTGCCCTCTCACTGAAAGAATTGGTTCTGCAAACAGCGGTGAGGTGTGTGTGAGTGCGTGTGTTTGATTCATTCGTGTGTCTGAGTGTGAATGCGTATGAGTGAGTTTGTGTATTTATTTTATTCATTTCTGTGTGAGGGTGTGTGTTTTGATTCATTCGTGTGTGAGAGTTTGTGTGTTTTATTCGTGTGTGTGCACGTGAGTGTGTGTGAATGTGTGTGTGCATGTATGTGTGTGTCTGCATGTGTGTGTATGTGTGTGTGTGCGTGTATATGTGAAATAGTGCGTGTGTGCATGTATGTGTGAATGCGTGAGTGTGTGTTCGTGTGTGTGTGAATGTGTGTGCGTGTAAGTATGTGTGTGTATGTGAGTGAGTGTGGGTATTTATGTGTAAGTGAGTGTGTGTGAATGTGTGTGTAAATCTGTGTGTGCATATGTGAACGTGTATGTGTGAATGCATATGTGTGTATGTGTGAATATGTCAATGAGTGTGTGTGTGTGTGCATGTATGTGTTTATATGTGTGCATGTGGGCGTGCATGTGTGTGTGTGTCTGTGTGATCTGTTAATCATTTGACAATTTCTGGATTCTGACCAGCAGCGGATAGAAACAGATGGAAATTGAAGTGAAAACTGTCAGGAGATCAAACCTCGTTGGAATGCGATGCATTAAATAAACCAGCGGCTGTGATATCCCGGCTATATCGTATCTTTATGGTGACATAGAGCTCGGTTTGTTAGTCATTGAATGTCGAACCGAGTGTCTTTGTTGGATTTATGTTCAGATGAATGCGCGAGAGTGAAGAAAGGTAGCAAATGGGGATTCTTAACCAATTCCAAAACTACCTTCATGCCATTTGACTTACTGTCATTTAAACGCTAACGTCGCGGCCGGTGGAGTGAATTCGGTGGTGCGGGCAAACTGGATCTGAGATAGACTTTTTAAATTAGAAGTAGAAACTTCAAATTAATTTGCGGTACTTTTCAGCAGAAGTATCATGCCTGTTTTTATGGATTATCTCTTAATCTGATTCTCAGCTCTCCAGTCTGCTCATTGTACATTTGTATCGGACCAGCCATGATTCTACTGAATGGTAGGACAGGCTCGAGAGGCCGAACGGCCTCTGCTGATACTATTTCTTACGGCCTACATATCCCCTTCAAACCTTGGCATTTCTCAATCTGCAGTGCTACCCTTCAGGTGGCCGTGGTTAGCGAAGGGGCACGGTTTGGTTGACATATTTGGCTTGGTCTTTCTGTCCTCAATCCCACCTCGCAGTGCAAAAAGGAACTCGTCTTCGATCCGAACCCCCTGGGATCATTCCGCCTCCAGTTAACCCCTCCGCACCCTGTCCCCGACATTGCGGAATAAGGTTGCCAACTCTGATTGGAGGTATTCCGGGAGATCTTGTCACATGACCGCATGCCTTCACCCCTCCTCTCCCGTCAAAGAGTTTCATCACCCCCTCCCCTTCTTCCCCTCTCTACCACCCCCCCCCCCTCCCGCCACTACTGTTTAAGAACTGTTTAGGAACTGGATAGGCCACAGTGGGGGGTCTGTTAGAGTCCAAACCAGGTGTTGTGAGGCTTCTTACTGTGTTTACCCCAGTGTTTTCCAACCAGCTCCACTTTCAGTAAGAGTGAAGCTGATTTCTCACAACTCTACCTTCCTGCATTCCCACCCCCGTGTTACTCCAACCCCTCAGTATCCAAACCTCGGTCAAGCACTGTCTTCAATATGCTCAACGAGTCTCCAATGCCACTCGTTAGGCAGAGACTCCCCCCCCCACCTCCCCCCTCCACACACACAGGCATACATACGCTGCTTTGGGCTGATAGCAGTAATACCCTAGAGATGAATGGCTAGCATTGCTCCAAGGTTGCCAAGTACTCTTTCACATGCCATATAGTGCCGGCACCTGAACACCTGGATATTATCTGAATGTGTGACTCGCTTGGTGTAGCTGTTATTACACTTTCCTGCGAGATTATATTAAAAAAAATACAAAATGTGATCATTAGGCTTTTTTTTATTTGCACATTACTTCTGGGGAGAATAATCGTCTGTTGTGAACACGTCAGTGAGCAATCTGACCTTTGGAGCAATCCAGTTCTGTACCTTACAAAAAGCTTTAGGCTCGACGGGCCTAATGGCATCTTTCTGTGCTTTGAGTGCAAAATTAGGCGTCTATCAGCAGGGACGTTTTGGCCTGAGCTCCTCAATCCTATAATTTGTTGGGAATATATGGACGGGGTGCATGTGATACCTCCTCCCCAAACACAGAGACAAACACATAAACGCACAGTCATAGACACACACATAAAATTACAGACAGAATCACACACATACAGACTGAAACACAAAAATATTATAGACAGAATCGCATGGATACACAGAGATACAGAGACACACAGACACATACAGAGACACAGACGGGGACAACCTGTGACAGGGTCGGATTAACCCTGCGGATCTGTCAATGATTCCCCAGTCCGCACACGGGCAGGCACGTGTGGGTTGCTGGAGCGCCGACTCCTCTCGTTCAACTTGCTGGGAATTAAAATCGAGGAGAATTCACCGAGTATAAGGGCGAGAGTGAGGGCCCGAGTTCCTAGAAGCTGGCAAAGAGAAAACAACTGAGCGTTCAAAGCTGAGCTAGCCAGGACAGTATCAGTACATTCGTCAGTTGCTTTAATTTTTTGTCTTTCTCATAGCCGGACGCAGTGCTGAAAGAAGGTATTTTAATTTCTGTCCTCTGTCAAAGTGAAGCATTAATTTAGGTTGTGATTGATCTTGCTGGCAGTGTATTTAGCGGTCTGATTTTCGGATCTATGTTAAGAGAGGGGTAGATGAATTGATTGCAAGTTTCAAATTGATTGGCGGCACTTGAGACGTCTTCCCATTAGCCCAGGGATAGATAGGACAGATAAGGTGGCGTTTTGTTCATTGGACTGTAGGCCACGCTGATGGTGATTTTCCGGAAAGCGCTTTCCCTTCCCTCTGTTTAACAAATGCACATGTGTACACTTCGCATAAGGATGCTCTGTCTACTTCGCTGGCGGCCAGCTCACTGAATGCAGTGCTCAACAGAACATCTCCCTTTTCAGCCGTTGCTGGCAACTCACCCAAGGCTGTTTGGCTCGGGTGACGGGATGAATTTATAAGAACCCCTTTCTTCCGCGACTTGGGCGACTCGCGGCTTGTGTGCGAGGGGAGGGAGACGCACGAGTGTGAAAGGCGCCACATACTTTCCGACCCCAAGCGAAGTGAAGCCCATCTGCCCTTGTGTTGAGAAGAGTGCGGTGTTTCATTCACTGGACAGTACACTGCACTGTTAGGGAGACTGCATCGCCTGGGTCAGGATTCCTTACTCTAATGTGAGTGCTTATTTGTGTGTGTGTGTGTGTTTTAATAATGAAGACTGTGGCATCACATTGGATTTTATTTTCCACCTTTTTTTTGAGGGGGAATGAGCCCAATCTCGTCCCCTGTGGAATTTCCTCCTTGTCTACCACCCAGCCACATTTGGCTGTAGGTGCTAAACTGTTTGGCCAGGATTTAGTCTCGCCAGTGGCACCTCTGGAGACAGTGGTGCAATATTGGTAACTGCGGATTGGAGAGATTTGGGGAAGGGGGGGGGGGAGTGGAGAGCGGGTTTACTCCTGCCAGTTTGTGAATGAAACCAAAACGGCGAGATGAGGAGGCAGGCGAAAGGGGGCAACTTTTTAAGAGAGCAGCTTTTGCTTCTTCCCCGCGGATATTGGCAGCCAAGATCCCAGCCTCACGACTTTACAGCGTGCTTTAGTGTCAGCCACTGGGAGGAGGCATTTGCCGGTTTAATTTTAATTTTAGACTTCTCCACCCCTGCCCGGTCGTTATAAATTCGCATCCGCACCGACTGATTCACCGCTTCGGCCGGAGATTGATCAAACTACAGATTATTAATCACCCTCCCCCCGCCTCCACCACACACACACACACACAGCGGAATGGACAAACTCCCAATGAATCAATAAGTTGCCCTCCGCCTTTTTTTGACTTCCCGCTCTGTTGCGAGCCAGAACCTGAGCTGGTTTGAAAACACTTCTTGCAGAGAGAGAGAGAGAGAGACAGAGAGAGGTAGGTGGGTAAATAGATGTTCCGGGAGCTTTGCCGTGTCACTTGATGCGCTTTTTGAAGCGGGCAGCTCGATTCCCCCCAGAGCCGAGAGCACCTTGCTGTTCACATTGGCGAGTAGGGGAGGTCAGTTACTGTCAGAAGCACTAATCTCCCTCCCTCCTTGGCCCCAGCTACAGGTTCCTGCTCGTCCCTCCTCCTCCTCCTCCTCCTCTTTCGATCCCAAGCAGTAACGGAAAGCAACCCCGAACTGATTTGCATTTATTCATGATTGGTTTTGACTTGCACATCGGAAAGCCTGTGTTTTCTGATCACGAGAGTATTGGACAGATTTCTGATCAGTGTTTTGTTTAACTGGGACTGGGCGTGTGTGTGTGTGTGTGTTTTTTCATTGCAAATCTCCAGAAGCAAATCGTGTTGGGCAGATTCTGGGTGAGGGACTTGGTTGGGTTTCAGCAGAGCTTGCAGTTGACGGTGTGGGCAGATGGGGTCGCTCCAATGCTTGCTTTGACTTGCAGAGCTGTCGTTGTCCTTGCTGGCCCTGGCTGGCTCTTGCTTGCCAAGACCCTGGGGACAGCAAGGAGTGTTTCGCAGTCCGCTCGTAGAAATCCCCATCTCCCTCTGTCGCTCACGATATCTGGCGTTTTAATTAGACTCACACAACAGCATTGAGATGCCAAGTTAAAAATGACAACTCAGATTGGCGAGAGGAAAGATTTCATGCCTCCCCCCCAATCACCCCCCCCCCCTCCATTATATAAGACCGGACAGCGTAATGTGACCTTTCTGGCCAATTTAACAGCCCCGCACCCCAGGTAACCTGAGTTCCGAGTTAGCAACCCGTGGAACCATTCAGCGCCCGGCGAAAGATTCGAGACACTCCACAGTGGTTAAATACGAGGGAAACTCGTTCAAATAGATAAGGATCGTAAATAGCAACAGCGCTCGGAGAAAAGGCAATTCATCGCTGTGCACTATCTTGTCAAAATTAAGAAAGATTTCATTAAAAGAAACACGTAGAATGCCTACAGTGCAAACGAGGCCATTCGGCCCATCGAGTCTGCACCGATCACAATCCCTATTCTGGTGACCCCACACGCTCATCCCCCTGACACGAAGGGGCAATTTATCACGGCCAGTCAACTTAACCCTCCCCCCACCCCGAACATCTTTAGATGGAACCCACACAGACACGAGGAGAGTGTGCGAACTCCGCACGGCAGTAACCCGAAAGATAGAATTGAACTCGGGTCCCTGGCGCTGTGAGGCAGCAGTGCTAACCACTGTGCCGCCCACGGTGACTTTTGTCACCTTTTCAGACTGCACTGACCTTCGGGGATGGGGGTGTAATGGAATGGGGGTGGGGTGGGGGTGGAAATCAGGCTCTGAAATAAATAAATGAAGGGATATCTCTGGGCTGATATCAATCTTAGATTAGAAATTCAGGGGCTTCATCAATGTTTTTCTCAAAATCGGAAAATCTTGACTGTTCGAACCCTCGTTGACTGGCTTTGCTGGCAGAATGCAACAGTTTGTCCAAGTTTCCCCAGCCCCCTCCCGCCCCTCACCGCCAGCACTAGCCTCATACCCCTTGTATTCAATACAGCAAATCCTCTAATCACCTCCTTTTCAGACTGGTCGCAGAGACAGAGGAAGGTGATTGCTTTTTTCTTTGCGCTGTCCCGGTGTTAACCCTCCTATCGGCGTGTCCCACTGGGTTTATCAACCTCAAAGTCGGCCTGCTTTTGACATGCAGGGCTGTCGGGTTAAAATGTGCCGCGGCGGACTTTGTGTGAGTGCAAATGTTGGGAATGTGGGACAATGCTTACTGCCTTTTTTTTATAAAAAACGCCAAAACTACTCTCTTTGCCAGAACCGGCTGATGATATTTCTTTTCTCTTTCTGCCCCCCCCATTTACCCAACTAGTCAGCCACCAACACCCCCCACCCCCCCACCTCCCCAACACCCCGCCGGCAGCCCTGGGGCTGACTGTTATCCGCAGCAGTGCTAACACCGTCTCACTGCTGTGTGACTCTTGATCCTCTCTCCCTCCCTGGCCTCACACCGAGACATTGTAAAGAAGGTTCCCCCCACCCCCCGGCCTCCCCCCCCCCACAACTTGCTGCCTGCCGCGGGATTGGAGAGGTGGGTGGGTGGGGGGGGGGGCTGACTCAGCCGCTAACCCCCATCATAACAAAAAAATATATATATTTTTAAAAACAAAATAAAAGCGACTAAGCCACCAGGGGACCCATAGGGGAGGCCGGGCTATTTTGCGTGATAGATGCCAAGCGAGAAGGAGATGTGGTCAGGAGCGGCAGTGAGAGCCAGCCCATTGCTTCTCTCTGCCTCTCTCTGTCTTTCAGTGCTGTATCTCCACGTCAGAAGACTGAATGTGCAGCAGTGCGGTGGGATGGATTGCTTGCCTTTTTCTCGATGTCTTTTTTTTGGCAATTGACTGATCTGACGTCTGAATGTGTACAGTATTGATTCTCACCACTGGATTTTTTTTTTCTGTGTTTGTGTGTACCGATCTTTCCTCCCACTTCCACCAACCTCCCCCCCCCCACCCCCCAGCTTTCATCCACCCCCTTCCCTCCCTCCCTCCTCCTCCTTCCTTTCCGACACTCCATCCTCCTCTCCCTCCCTCCAGCGCCGCTGAGTTGGACTTGTGTGGATGGATTTCTTCAGGAAGCTCCGAGTCTGAAAACATGGGCGTCCCGCCATCCCTTGCAGTGGAGGAGTTCTCCTTTGCGCAGTGAATGAATGAACGAAGAACATGCGGGGATTGCTAATGGTTTGGGGAAACATACGCTCTCGCCGATCCCTCGCTGCTGCTGCTGCTGCTTTCTCCGTGACCATGTCGTGATCCTTTCCGCCGGCCCACCCATCCGCTCTCGCTCGTCCCTCAGTCCAAGCTAGCCGTGGAATCTGCTACAGGAGTGGCGGGGGGGGGAAGAGAGAGAGAGAGAAAAATAAAATAAGGTGGGGGAGAGAGTCTGTGCCCCGGGAATTGCTCCTGAATACAAAACAAAAATCATGAAGATTATCTCTCCGCTTCTAAACAATTTGGTCTCTGAGTGTTCGACTAGACTTTTCCTGTGCCTCTTGTGGATGGGATATTCTCAAGGAATGACACACGTTTTGAGGATCGGTAAGATGTTGCATTTAAATTATTTCCCCCAATCTCATTCACAAGCCGCACGCTGTTAAAACTTGTGTGAGCGTTATCTCCGGCCACGACGCGGTTTGACTGTACGAGTCACACTGTCTAGTCCGTTCTGTAGCAGTTTTAAGAATAACCTGTTCGCCCCAGCTTCTGTTGCCAGCTCTGAGTGAGCTTGGACCAGCGGTGTAGACGGTGTTGTCATCTTTAGCACTGTTATGGCATCCCATGTATACTTTTGCACAGAGACAGTTTACGAAGGCGACAAACTTCTCGTAACAATACCTGACCCCCGCATGAAGTTTATGTTCCAGCCCCATTGGTCAATTTATTGGCCATTTATACCTTGCATAAGATGCGGAGAGAGTCTGGGATGAAAGAAGCAGCCCCAATGTGCCATCGCCCGCAGATTTATTAGCTCCGCTCGTGAGACCCCAAATCGTCCTGAGGAAATACTAGATTCCCAAAAATGAGAGGATGAGTGCAAAATTGTAAATGGATAGGCTTTGAGGGACGGGCTGGACTAAAATTCACTGTGTAATCTCAAGCAACATGTCCAGCACAGCCTCTTATAAATAATGACAGTTATGGGATTTATAACTGGACACAAATGTATGCGCACTTCCAAACTAAACAGCTTGATCATAATTTTTTTCTCTCTCGCTTGCACTTTTACAGTTTGTAATTAATGACAAGAACGGGGAGGGGGGAGGACAAGTTCTGCATGGAGTGTCGAAGACACAATTAAATATTTGCGATGTATGTGTGAAATTAACTGATATCAATTAGCGCTCTCAGTTTACAAATAATTTCGAAATCCGACTCTTCACTAAGGCAGATCTCAGCAATTAACTCGAGAGAGAGAAAAAACGAACATCTGCCACTAAATCGCAGCGTGCACACATGTAAATATTTCTACTACAGACTTGAGGTTTGCAAAGTGGGCTGGGGTGGAGAGACCTCTGGATTTGATGTAGCTCCGGGAGCAACAAGTCCTAGGGGTTAAAAGAGCAAATGTTTATTGAGTTGTACGCTGATAACAATCGCCCAAACTAACAGGGTTATTTATTGATTGGATGCGCTGGTTTGGCAGTGGTTCATCTCCACTTCCGTGTAGTCGCAGGTTGGTGATCTGATCAGTTAGTATTAAGAATATTGAGAGCGCTGACACCCTCTTAGTAAATGACATGAACACTCATGGTCACTCTCATATAGTTTAACTTTATTCATTACTGTCACAAGTAGGCTTGTATTAACACTGCAATGAAATTACTGTGAAAATATACTTACATCTCATGTATTCTACACCTCATATACTCTACAGCTCATATATTCTACATTCGTATGCTCTACGTCTGAAATACTTTTTATCTTATGTATTCTTTACCTCATATACTTCATAGCTCATAGTCTGTACATTCATTCTATACATCTCATATATTCTATATCGCATGCACTCTGCATATTATATACTTTACAAATCATATACTCCACATCTCATATACTCTGCACATCTCATGCTCCAGGTCTCATGTACTCTAAATGAGAAAAGGCACGCCGAATCCAGGTAATTGAAGCTAAGAATAGTGTGTGTAATAACCGGAGGTTGAACTGCCGCTGTTGATGAAATATGATTACTCTTGCACCTCACTCTGAAAACTGAAGCAATCCACTATGTTCATAATAATACTGCACTATCCATTCCACTCCTCAACAGCCCAATCTTTTGGTTTCTAGTCACTAACAGCCGGATTTCTGTTCAGAGGCAGAGTCTGGAGTTTCAACACTGCCAACCTGACTGCAAATCGCTGCATAGAGATTTAACTATGACCTTACTGAAATCCGCTTGGGGTTGAAGGAATGGTGTCTCAGAGACTGGCATCGTGATTATACTGTTGTGCATCACTAAACCCGCAGGGCGCTTGTAATCCCATCTTTGTACGTGGTATCCGTCACCCAGACACACAACAGCGGGATCAAAGCATAAACATTACATGGAATAGCACTCTCCCCGCATCTGCATCCTATTCTTTTCGGGCAAGATGTCCCACAGTAGCACCGTGGGTCTCTGTCCTTCAATGCCATGCACATTTGACTAAGCGCTGTCAGGATGGGAAGTTGCCAGTATCCTAGTTTCCCGGTGGGTTACACGCCAATCTATCTCCAGCACCGCTACACAAGAGTGACTGTCACCATTGGTGAGCCGGCAGAACCATAGACTGGGCTTTCTTTTGGAATAACCTTGCCAGGTCACATCCCTGCCTCATTGTGTTACGGTTCTCTCTCCGCCTCTGGTGTTTTGAAAGCCGACAGCCGGCGATCCCTGGGCTGAGCCGACGTGAGCTTGATTCGCTCTGACTGTGCGAACAGGTACTGGGCGAGTGAGAGAAAGAGAGGCAGACGGCGCATTTCAACTGTTTAAAAGTCAAACTGCATCTCCACTTTAGCTGAGCGCTATGGCAACGCGTAAGGAATTGGATTCCTCCAACTATCACATTTGACATGGGCCACCATCTTCCCTAAGTGTCCCCTATCAATCTCAAAGTTGTCACAATTAACATTTCCTATTTAATTTTCTTCTGTCAACATGGGGAAGAGGGGGTTGTGAACCACTTCTAGCATGGAGGGACAGAGAGCCGGCTCTGTTAACCACGATAACACGTTCCACTTTAAGGCTGCCCTGTTGCTGCATTATGAAACGTTTCTGCTACCTGGCAATCGATTAAACCAGTTAAGTATAAACATGCCATCTGTGACTGCAACCTTCACACTATCAGTCGCTCCTGTAATCGGCGTGCAAGCTTCTTAATTGTCCCACGGATCCAGATAGCATGATTACCAGTGCTGAGGAAAATGTGGAACCAGCCGCGCCGCCCCCAAATACAAGATAACATACAAGCTGCCAGTGTCAAGCGCACACAGTATCTACGGCTGCTTTCATTTCGCCCTGCGTCAGATTTAACACTAACCAGGCTCAGCACACACACACACATACACTGCTTCGGAATAAGTGCAGAGCTCTTTCCCTGTGATCTTGTAGCGAATGCAATCCCACTAGAAAATGACTGAACCGTCGTAATACTAAATGCCTTTATTTTGTTTAGCTTAATTAATACACTCTTCCGATCTTACTGTCCATTGTTTTGACAAACAAGAAAAAAAACACTGCAAACCAGTTGTGGAGGAGACTGCTTTATGGGCCTGTGTTTTGCTTCAGACAGAAGTTGCATAGAACCGTGCGTTTCACTGCGGGTGTTGTTGCTTTTCAGCACCTAGGACAGCGGCACCGCGTTCACCGTTCCAACCTGTTAGTCAGAGGCAGAACTGCAGTCACCCACACCATCTCACAGCCAGTGATATATTCGCTGTCTGAATCTTAACCAGCGGCACCGTCTCGGGTCACCGTGCCGTACAACCAGTGCAGTCAGAAAACAGCCTGAGACCCAAACATTGCCACAGTCAGAACCAACAACCACTGCAGGAAGGGAAACACAGAATGCAACCGTCACCATCCAAAACGATTCCAGTCTTATTTATAACAAGACAGAATCTGGGTTGTGCTACAGCTACAATATGGAACTTCACTGAATCCTGAATAGTTTTTTACACATAGAGTGGTGGGAGCTCGCTGCCGGGGGAGGTAGTGGAAGCAGATACGATAGGGACTTTTAAGGGGCATCTGAATACATAGATGAACAAGATGGGAACAGAGGGACATGGTTCCTGGAAAGGTAGGGGTTTTAGTTCAGTCGGGCAGCATCGTCGGTGGACGGCTGAAGGGCCTGTTCCTGTGCTGTAATTTTCTTTATTCTTTGGTGTACATGTGGCAGTGTAGTGATAATGTTAATAAACCCCCTTGTTAGTGCTCTTGAGATGCAAGTTCAATTCCCTGTCACAGCAGCTGGTGGAATTTACTGAAATGGGAATATTAAGGTCCTCCTCCCAATAGTGGTGTTTTTTGTTGTTGTTAGAATCCCATCTGGTTTACTAATGGAACCAAAAGAGAGAAAAGAACTGATGTGTCAAGTCATTTCTCTCCTTACAGATGCTGCTAGACCTGCTGAGATGTTCCAGCATTGCCTCTTTTGGTTTCAGATTCCAGCATCCACAGTAATTTGCTCTTATCCAGTGGTCCACTAATGCCCCTTCAGGGAAGGCCATCTTCCACCAGACCTGCTCAGGCCTCCAGACTCATAGCAATATAGTTGACTCCCAACTATCATTTGAAATGGTCTAGCAAGCTATTCAGTTCAGGGGTAATTAGAGATGGGTGACAAGTACAGTCACACCAGTGATGTTCATGAAAGAATAAAGCAATAAAAAGAGGAGTAAGTCACTGAATGATATAACACAGAAGAGATCATTGGCCCACTGTGCCTGTCCTGGCTCTTGGATACAGCTAGCCTTCCTGCCTTGTTATTTACGCATACCCCTGCAATTTTTTTTTCGGTTTTAACATTTATCCAATTCTCTTGTGCGCTTATTATTGAATCAACTACCACAAGCCCCTCAGGCAATGAATTCTAGATCAAAACAACTTGCTGCATTAAAAAAACTCAACGTGGCCCAGGATATAACGAAACAGAATCATGATTCAACAATTTACAAAATTTACTTGGAAGAAGCTGGAAGCTGCTTGCCCACATTCTTTCCTTTGGTGTGTGGTGCAGGTTGCAGGGACTAAGGCTTTGGACTTGCCCTTTGGCAGTAAAACAGTCAGGAAAACTTGAGTGAAAAAACTATGCACTGAAATGAATGAATGAGTGAGCACTGCAGTCAATGATGCCAAGACACTGGACTGCTACAGTACAAGAGGTGGTGCTAATGCTGGCTGTAACTGGACAGGCACCAGGCCCTAATCAACTACAAAATTCTAACTCCTATCCACCACACGGAAACTACAGCCCCTACACACCTCAAACTACACCCCTTATACCCCTCAAAACTACACCCTTACACACTGAAACTACACCCCCAACACTGTGTAGTTACAACCTCTACACACAGTGAAACTACACCCCCTACATACTATGAAACTACAACCTCTACACACTGTGAAACTACAGTCTCTCTACAATCTGTGAAATGACACGCCCCGATAGACTGTGGAACTATACCCCCAGTCACTGTGAAACTACGCCCCTATACACTGTGAAATGACATCCCTACGCAGTGAAATTACATGCCTTACACACTGTGAAACTACACCTCCTTCACACTTTGAAATTCATCCTCTCTACACAAGGCAAAAACTACCCCCCTACACACTGTAAAGTTACACCCCCTACACACTATGAAATTACAATGCCTAGTCACTGTGAAACTGTACCCCTAAACACTGTGAAACTACAATCCATACACCGCAAAACTGTAACTACCTCTACACACCGTGAAACTACACTCTTTACACATTGTGAAATGACACCCATACACAGTGAAATTACATGCCCTACAGACTGTGAAACTATATCCCTACACTGTGACATGACACTCCTAAACAGTGAAACTACATCCCCTACACACTATGAAACAACATTCCCTCAATACATTTTGAAACTACATTCCCTTGTCACACTGTAAAAGTACATCCCTACACATTGTGAAACTAAACTCCTACACACTTCAAAATTAAATCCCTCTACATATTATGAAACTATACTCCCTGTGCATTGTGGAACTACACACCCGCACGCTGTGAAATTACATCCCCCAAACACTGTGAAACTTCATCCCCCACACATGGCAAAACTACATCCCTCTACATATTGTGAAACTACACCCTTACACACTGTGAAACTACATCCTTTACATATTGTGAAACTACACTCCCTACACATTATGAAACTACAACTCTACACATCGTGAAACTACAACTACAAAGAAACAGATGTGATGAAACCAGATGAGGAGAGGCAGACAGCAACAAAGAGTAGGAGAGTTTGACCTGGAATTTCAAAAGACACCATGACTGACTGCTCTGTCTCAATTGCTGGCTAACCAAAAACTTTTACTTGCTGTGAAAACTGAAAATGTAATGGTAATTTATCGTTGAAAAGTGAAGCGATGGGAATTGGGCATGTAGCCTTTTTTTTTATTTCACTGGCTCACATTCCACCAGTTAAAATGTTTATCAAATGGCTCCTCAGGCTGACAGAATGGAAGCTTGGCTGAGTAAGGAACAGAGTCCAGTCCTGTCACAGTTACCAGCTCTCAGTATTGATAACTCTTGCAAGATGTGTTAATTTAGAAGTGTTTGGGCATAAAAGGTGAAAGGGTCTCTTTTGACTCCTTGAGATTAAATTCAGCAAACTGAGATCCCAGTAAGATCATATTCAGCCTGTCTGTTCTTTGCTGATCTTCCTATCTCTTTCTCTTTCTCTCTCATGTGTAATTAAACTGGTTGATTGAAGTCACAATATTCCTGGGGCAATAAATAAATAGCAATGCATATTTAATGTGATTTAGGATGTGGGGTAGACACTGAATTAAATACAGTTCTTGCGGTGCAAGAATTTTAATGACTGCATACTGGCTGACTGTATAAATTGTCCTGTACCAGATTAATTGAAAAAGCCATGGGGGTTACATATTCTCTGTATTGTATGGCTGAAGAGGAGAATAAAATGACAATTGAAAGATATAGCAGCATTGGTTAGTTGCAGGTTAGGTTGATTGGCTGTGCTAAATTGACCCTAATGTGAGGGAATTAGTGAGGTAAATATGTGGGGTTATGGGGATAGGGCCTGGATGGGCTTATGATTGATGCAAACTTGATGGGCCAAATGGTCTAATGCTGCACTGCAGGAAATTTTTGATAACCCAGGATGAATGGCGGACTTGTACAGAGCCCCCGGATTTATTTTAATCTCTAACTATATATGAATCAAGGACGCCACTAACATCAAAAAGGACACGCGATCACGTACACATCAGCAATTCACCTCCCAAACATCTGATAGTTTGCAGAATCTACACACAGAAACTCCTTTATTATGAACATTATCACCTTCTGGCCATCTAATGGTTTATCAAATAATCCAATTAAGCATCTAATGTGTTGCTAATAGTCAGGAATAACAGCCATGTGAGCTCTTGACCATGATGATTGGACATCTGGGAGGCAAAAGTTATGTTCGAGTAGTGTTTCAAAAATGGATGATACTATAATGACTGCTGTTATATGTACTGCCTCACTTTCACCTCCATTAGCTGCAATGAAACTGAATATCAGGCATTGTACACAGTGAACCATCAATGTAATATTTGTTTTACAAGGGGAGACAGTGGCCTAATGGTATTGTCAGTGGGCAAGTAATCCAGTGACTCAGCATAATGTTTTGTGAACCTGGATTTGAATCCATCGTGGCAGGTGGTGAAATTTGAGTTCAATAGAAATCTGGGAATAAGTGTCTAATGAAGGCCATGAAACCATTGTTGTAAAAACCCATCTGGTTCACTAATGTTCTTTAGGGAAGTAAATCTTCTGCCTTTACCTGGCCTGGCCTACATCTGACTTCAGAACTACAGCAATATTATTGACTCTTAATTGCCCCCTCAAGGACAATTAGGGATGGGCAACAAATGTTGGCCCAGCTTGTGACATTGATGTCGCATAAAAGGATAAAAAGAAATTGCAGCAGTACCTGAGTAGAATTTTTACTCCACTGATGTTTGTGCAAAGCAATACCAGTTAACAGCTCACATGCTGTGACATAAGAATTCATAATCACTTCTTTAAAAAAATCTATCGCAAGGATTGTTTAGACACTAAATGCATGGCTAATAGTTCTAAACTTGCTCTGGATTTTGAAATTTAAAATAGATGTCAGCATGAAATCAACAAAATCCACACGGAATTTATGGCCTGATCAATTTGTGCAACATGTACAAGAAACTCTGCATTTTTGCCTGTTAATGAATGGAACCTAAATACCCAACAGGTTATTATTAATGAGAAACAGTGTGCACAATCATGAACATAAGTGGAAGACCTACAGATATCTAAACATTGCACGTGCAAGTATGCAATGCAGAGGGACACAATTTTCAACAAACACTGCATTAGAGAGTTACTTGGTATGTGCATGACAAAACTCCTAAATTTTTGCAAAGAGGTCTGGGTCTGCAGGTCCACAGTTCCTTAAAAGTGGCAACAATGGTAGCCAAGGTGACGAAGAAAGCATATGACATGTTTGGCTTCATCAGTCAAGGCAGTGAGTAGAAGAGTTGAGAAATCATGTTGCAACTGTATAAATCCTTGGTTAGGCCACATTTGGAGTATTGAATTCTGGTCGCCATACTACCAGAAGGACGTGGAAGCTTTAGAGAGAGTACAAAGAAGGTTTGCAGGGATATTGTTTTATTTCGATGGCATTGGCTCTGAACAGAAGTTGAATAAACTAGGATTGTTTTCACTGGAAAGGTGGAGGCTGAGGGGATGCCTGATTAGGCCTACAAAATTATGAGAGCCACAGATAGGGTGGATAATCAGAGGCATTTTACCAAGTGGAAATGTCAAGGGGACACAGGTTCAAGGTGAGAGAGAGTTAAGTTAAAGAGAGATGAGCAAGGGTAGTTTTTCACACAGAGTGATGGGTGCCTGGAATATGCTGCCAGAGACTGAGGTGGAAATAGGCAAATTAGCAACTTTTAAGAGCCATCAGGATGGATACATGAATAGAGAGGGAAAAGAGAGATATGGGCTGAGTAAGGGCAGAAGGTTTTTTTTTAGTTTAGTTAGGGTATCATGAGAGCTGAAGGCCATGTTCTTGTACTATCCTATTCTTTGCTCTTTGTTCCACCACACTGATTCCTATTAAATGGATACACACGCTTGTGAAAATGTGAATCTGTTTACATAATGCTTTTAAGGGGGAACAGTTTTAATGAAAATAAATGACAGTATTTAGTGGGAAAATTTAGTTGGGAAGCAGAGTCATCAGGTTACAAAATGACGGATCTAGGAATGATTGATAAAACTGTGTTGTGTTTGGCAACACTGTTTTGTATGAAGACATAACATGCTTAAAAATGTCATTAAATTTATTTTAATTGAGGTCAATGAGAAATTTCTATTTGCTTTTGAAACCTCATATGAATGGAATAACTTGCATTAAGGATTTAGTGGCAATTCATTGAGTGTTTGTGTTACATTATAAAAATGGAGTCACACAATTTCTGAAACTACCTTGCAATTATATTGTGTGCATGAGTTTATCAACAATGATTTACCTTCTCTCATGTAGTAAATATAACAAGCAACTTCACTGAATCCAGCTACTGCAATTTAATGTCTTTATTAATCACCATGTCTGAGAGGCTCTCTTCCTCTCTTTTTCCTTCATAGTAGGTTGTGTAGGACCGAGTATTTTATTCACTATTGACAAATTAATTGATTGAACTATGAAACCATTTTTAAAAAGACAAGTCTTTTCAGGACAAAGTTTGGTTACAGCGAACTTAAAAGAAATGGAAAGGCTGCAGAAGGTGTGGGTGGATTGCCACATTGTCATCTTTTGGATCTGGCCCTGAATGCAGCACAGAATGATGAAATGGAAAGTTTTGGCTTTCTGCAGACTGTGTGAGTTCTGCACGAAACAAGTTTCAACAGTTTCAACCCAGAATGAATTGGTAATGAAACTGGCAAACTCCATCAAAGACAGCATAAAGATGGCAGGCGTGGGAAGTGAAGAAAATGACACTCATGCAGCGGAAGTTATTCTTCTGGGGATGAGTTTACAGCGTGTTGCTGGGGAAACACATTTGACATGGAAGCCCTTCTTGTTGTAATGGGTGTGCGTAATGAGAAAATATCCCATACATCATTTCTGTCACCTTGATTAGTAAAGGAATGAACAATGTAATAATTCATAGTCATCAAAACAATTTTTAGTAACGCACTAAGGTGAAAGACAATACTATAAAATGGTGTGGAATGAGATTGGGGAATTCAGAGAATGAAAATTTAATCAGACTCTGGGCCTAGTTGGTTAAAGCACTTGTGTAGTAAACGGGTAATCTTAGGTTCAAATCCCAGCACAGCCCTAATCCCTTTAGGTGGCACAGTGGCACAAGTGGTTAGCACCGCTGCCTCATAGTGCCAGGGACCCAGGTTTGATTCCCAGCTTGGGTCGCTGTCTGTATGAAGTTTGCACGTTCTCCCCATGTTTGTGTAAGTTTCCTCCGGGTGCTTCCACAGTCCAAAGATGTGTGGGTTAGGTGTATTGATCATGCTAAATTGACCATTCGTGTCAGGGGGATTAGCTAGGGTAAATGCATGGCATTGTGGGGATAATGCATGGGTGGGAATGTGATCAGTACAGACTCAGTGGGCCAAATGGCCTCCTTCTGCACTATAGGATTCTATGATTCTAGATGCTGAAAAGCATGGTCAAAAAACTGAGAAGTAGATGCATTTGGGGGAGCAGTATAAGTTGACTGGGGGCATTGATACTACAAGAAGAGTGTAAGAGAGAGAGAAATGAAAGAGATGGAAAAAGTGGAGGAGGGAATTCCATGCAGGGAGTTGTAAATTAGGGCAGGATGGGAGCATGGTAGTGGGTGCAGGGAGAAGAAGCTGATGATGGAATATTTTGAGATAGATTATGGGCAACAAAGTTCAGATGAGTTGTGGTTGATGTAAAACATAGTAGCTTAGTGATGAGAGCAACAGAGATGATGATCCTTGAGGCATTAGAGGTGGGAAAAAAAGCACGAGGAAGTAGATGAACATGAGCAATATTGTGGTTTGATCACTATTTGGAAACAAAATAAATTTGAACCTATAGCAAATATGTGATTCACGGCATGGAAGAACTGTTGATGCGACACAAAGCAGTCTGTAACTTTTGAGACATTATTTGGAACTGTTGTAAGTTATTTAGCAAAAAGGTGATTTTTTTTTGTGAAGCTTTATCCTCTATGATGCGCAATGCAGTCAACTAATCAATTATTGATTTTTCATTGTTGCCACCTTTTAGAAAATGAAAAATGCAAAGGAAAGGAATTAAAACTTTTCAATTCTTATGCAACTTCTCAAAACTTGCAGTGGTATCTCAATGTACTTCATGTTCATTAGCTGTTATGTGAACATGAATAATAGCTATTTTGAATAGAAAAATAACCTTTGAATAGCAGTCAAGATGAATGACAAGTTCATCTGTCTTTGTGCTCCTGGTTGAGGGACAACATCAGTATAGTTCTTGAAATCTTTTATGTGTGCTTGAACAATTGGAACCAACTGATGGTACATTGGTTTAATATCTATTCTGAAGGCTGGCACTTGTGACAATGCCAATTTCCTTTGTTTGGCACTGTAGCGTGAACCTAGGTCTTGAACCAGAATTTTGGAGCTGGCTTGTTCAACAATGTTTAACTCAAGAGTTGAGGATTCCATCAAATAACAATGATTAAAAGCTTCACTTTTCCACCCTGACATTGTGAAAAACTACTATTTATCTGCCATTATTTGTTTATGGTCTTGAAGTTCAAAGATGTGCAAGCTAGGTTTGATTGGCCATTCTAAGTTGCCCCTTAGTGTCCCAAGTTAAGGGATTAGCA
The DNA here is from genome assembly GCA_024679065.1 of Sphyrna mokarran. Classification (NCBI taxonomy): domain Eukaryota; kingdom Metazoa; phylum Chordata; class Chondrichthyes; order Carcharhiniformes; family Carcharhinidae; genus Sphyrna; species Sphyrna mokarran. The sequence continues at coordinate 34,896,401 of JAGIQG010000005.1, read as the reverse complement.
GAGTAAATACTTGAGGTTCCAGGGTTAGAGTCTGAGTGGGATGCTGTGTTGGAGAATTGGCGGAGACTCAATGGGCTGAGTGGCCTGTTTTTGCACTATATTTTGCTCTATGATTCTAACAGGATCTTGTCCACTGAAAGCCATATTTTCAATATCACGCAGACTCAATTGGTGTTCTTAGTTATCTATTTTTCTCTTGTATCAATATTCATAGGTCTGAGGCACAGTAACCCCTCTTTCTGCATACATTAATTTTATTCCCCAATCGGTTTAGCCAACGTTATTCTTGTTTCATGCATGTTTATGCCATGCATTGTTCTCTGGCCAGAAGAGCCATCCGTCATCATGACAATATTATTGGTTATGAGGATGAGTGTTTAAGGTTGATTCATCCTCATCCCTGCTTTGTACCACTCCCAACAATTTTGTGGAAATTCAACACCACTGTTTTGGGAAAAATTCTGCAAAGATATTTGAAGTTCAGCAATCTCCTGCCAATAAAATATGATTATTGTGAAATTGATTTTCCTTGATGATTGATTTTCAATAACCAACTATGATGAATTATTTTAACTTACAAGCTATGTGCCACTTTCTATTTAGGTGAAATTGAATAAGACTGTTCTCAAATGGTTGGTCTTTGAGAGACACGCATGGTGGTATCTGTTTTTTTTAAATGTTCTCCCTAGCAAATTCAAACCATGGTTGTAAGGGGCACACGGAACAATTTTATTTTTCTATTCATTCAAGGTACATGGGCATCACTGGCTGGCCAGAATTTGTTTCCCATCCCTAGATGCTCTTGAGAAGGTGTAGTGAACTGCCTACTTGAATCACTACAGTCCATGTTCTGTGGATTGACCCGCAATGTCATTAGGGAGGGAATTCCAGGATTTTGATTCAACGACTGGGAAGGAACGGTGATATATTTCCAAGTAAGAGACTTGGAGGGGAACTTGCAGGTGGTGATCTTCCCATTTATCTGCTGCCCTTGTCCTTCTAGATTGAAGTGGCTGTGGGTTTGGAAGGTGCTGTCTAAGGATCTGTGGTGAATTGCTGCAGTGCATCTTGCAGATAGTACACACTGCTGCTACTGAGCGTCGATGGTGGAGGGAGTGGATGTTTGTAGATGCAATGCCAATCAAGTGGGCTGCTTTGTCCTGGATGGTGTCAAGTTATGTTGTGACTTAGTCAAAAATCCGTCTTCAAAGATTTTTATTCCTTAATTGCAGTTGATATATTGCACTTGCTGTTTGGATAATATCCATAGGATGCAACTATTTTAGAGAGAATCTCTGCAGAATAATTGCTATCTGAGAGCTATTATGCACAGAAACAATGATAGTTAATCAGCAGGAGAAAAGTGCAATATTTAATTTAGCACGTCGACAGTGCTAAAGATTCTGAAGTAGTAATGGTCTACATTCGACCAGGATGGAAGAAATCCTAATCTACAAGAAATGCACACAGTACATGATGGAAAGACAAAGGGAATTAATAAATGATTCAGATAGATTATTGCAGCAGCATTCAGGATATTTGTGGCTATTCTGTTATTTGACAAGAGCACCTTGTCAGCAACAGGACATTGCAATGAATATGTTCCTACACAAGATCGTGGGCCGAAGGGCTTGCATCAGTGCTGTACTATTTTCTGCTCTATGTTCTAATTTATTGTCACGATACGATTGCTGCAAATCCACCTGCCACACTTCCGTCACAAAGTAAAATCTGTCACTTTCAGGTCACCACTCCAATCAGGCTCCCTCGTAAAGGAAATCTGAGTTCCCTTTATAAATAGGTCAGCAGCACTCAAATTAATGTATTATTCCATAGATCACAGGGCTTGACATGTCCACGTGGTTTATTTTGCCAGGTGCAACATGCAGGGTGATTTCAACACATCTGAATAGATTTAATTATATGGTTGTTTGTGTTTCTATTTGGATGTAATATACTTATGCTGGAGTAAATTTTAATTATTACAGCTTGTCAGAGTCATAGAGATACACAGCATGGAAACAGGCCCTTCAGCTGAACTCAACTATGCTGACCTGGCTTCTTAAACTGAACTAACCCCATTTGTCCCCGTATGGCCCATATCCTTCTAAAAGTTTCCTATCACTTACCTTTGCAAATGTCTTTTAAATGTGGTAGAATCACAGAATTCTACAGAGCAGAAGAGGCTATTTGGCCCATTGACTGTACCGAGCATAATCCCATCCAGGTCCTATCCCCATAACATCATGTATTTATCCAACTAATCACCCCTGATACTAAGGGGCAATGTAACCTCTTACTTGTAATTGTACCTGCCTCCACCATCTTCTCTGGCAACTCATTCCAAATACGGCCAGATCAGGCAAAAGCAACACAGAGAGAAAAGAAAGTGCAGATTAAACTGCATTTATTTCTATGCAAGAAGCCTGACAGGCAAGGCAGAAGAACTCAGGGCATGGATGGGTACATGGAACTAGGATATTATAGGAATTACTGAAACATGTAATTTTTCAGGGGATATATCCATGGATTCATCCTCTGAGTCCAAATGGGTAGAAAAGAGAAATAAGAAGGGGGAAATCACTTTTGTACTATAGGCCCCCAAACAGTCAGCGGGAAATTGAGATTACGGAAAGCTCGAAGAAAAATAGGCTTGTAATAATTGGAGATTTTAACTTTCCCAATATTGGCTGGGACAGCCACAGTATAAGAAAATTAGATGGAGAGAAATTTGTTGCGTGAATTCAAGATGAATTTTTCAGTCAGTATGGGGATGGCTCGACTAGAGAGGGGGCAAAACTGGTTCTCCTCTTGGAAAATAAGGAAGGGCAGGTGACAGAAGTTTTAGTGAGACATCACTTTGGGACCAGTGACCATAATTCTATTAGTTTTAAGATAGCTATGGAGAATGATAGGTCTGACCCAAAAGCTAAAATTTTAAATTGGGACAAGGCCAATTTTGATAGTATCAGGCAGGAACTTGCAAAAGTTAATTGGGGAAGTCTGTGGGAAGACAAAGGGATGTCTGGTAAGTGGCAGGCTTTCAAAAATGTGTTAACCCAGGGTTCAGGATAAACACATTCCTGTTAGAGTGAAGGGCAAGGCTGGCAAAAGTTGGGAACCATGGATGACTTGGGATATTGAGGTCCTGGTCAAGAAGAAGAAAGAGGCACATTATATGCATAGACAGTTGGGATCAAGTGAATCCCTTGAAGAATACAGTGGGCGTAGGAATAGAGTTAACAGAGAAATCAGCAAGGCAAAAAGGGGACACGAGATTGTTTTGGCAGATAAGCAAAGGAGAATCCAAAGAGCTTCTACAAATGTATAAAGGGTAAAAGAGTAACAAGGCAGAGAATAGAGCCTGTTAAGGGTCAACAAAGCATCAATGTGCAGGATCCACAAGAGATGGGTGAAATCCTAAATGAATATTTCTCATCAATATTTACTGTTGGAAAAAGCATGGATGTTAGGGAACTTGGTGAAATAAATAGTGATGTCTTGAGGAGTGTACATTTACAGAGAAAGAGGTGCTGGAAGTCTTAAAGCGCATCAAATTAGATAACTCCCTGGGACTTGATGAAGTGTATCCCAGGATATTGTGGAAGTCTAGGGAGGAAATTACGAGTGAGGTGCCTGAAGATTGGAGAGTAGCAAATGTTCTGCCTTTGCTGTAGGGAAATGTCTGGGAACTATAGGCCAGTGAGCCTCACATTTGTGGTTGTATGTTGTTGGAAAGTATTTTGAGAGTCAGGATCTACAGACATTTGGATACACAAAGACTGATTAGAGATGGTCAGCAAGGCTTTGTGAATGGAAAATTATGTCTCACAAATTTGATTGAGTTTTTTGAAGGGGTAACCAAGAAGGTAGATGAGGACAGTGCAGTTGTTGTCTACATAGACTTTAGCAAGGTCTTTGGAAAGGTACCACATGGTAGGTTGTTGCATAAGTTAAATCTCATGGGATCCAGGATGAAGAATCTAAATGGATACAAAATTGGCTTCTGTCAAGTTGCTCTTCAAACTGGAGGCATATGACCAGCAGTGTGCCTCAGGGATCTGTGCTGGATCCTCTGTTATTTGTCATTTATATTAATGATTTGGATGAGAATATAGGAGACATGGTTAGTAAGTTTGCAGATAACACCAAGATTTATGGCATGGTGGATAGTGAAGAAGGTTATTTCAATTGCAAAGGGATCTTGATCAATTGGGCCAGTGGGCTGATGAATTGCAGATGGAGTTTAATTTAGACAAATGCAAGGTGATGCATTTTGATAGACTGGACCAGGGCAGGACTTACTCCGTTAATGGTAGGGGGGAGAGTTACAGGGCAGACAGATCAAGGGATAGAGCATCATAGCTCCTTGAAAGTGGAGTCACAGATGGACAGAGTGCTGAAGAAGGCATTCGACATGCTTGGTTTCATTGGTCAGAATTGGGATGTCTTGTTGAAGCTGTACAAGAATTGGTAAGAGCACACTTGGAATACTGTGTGCAATTCACTCTATTACAGAAAGGATATTATTAAACTAGAAAGAGTTCAGAAAAGATTTACTAGGATGCTACTGGGACTTGATGGTTGAGTTATAATGAAAGACTGGATAGATGGAGATGTTTTCTCTGGAGCGTCGGAGACTGAGGGGTGATCGTATAGAGGTCTATAAAATAATGAGGGGCACAGGTCAGTAGGGTAGTCCATATTTTTTTCCAAAGGTAGGGGAGATTTAAACTAGAGGGCATAGATTTAAGGTGAGAGGGAGAGATACAAAAGTGTCTCGAGGGGCAATTCTTTCACACAGAGAGAGGGTGGTGAGTGTCTGGAACAAGTTGCCCAATGTAGTAGTAGAGATGGGCACTATTTCGTCTTTTAAAAAGCTTTTAGATAGTTACATAGGTAAGATGGATATAGAGAGATATGGGCCAAATGCAGGCAATTGGGATTAGCTTAAGGGTTTAAAAAAAAGGGGCAGCATGGACAAATTGGGCCAAAGGGCTTGTTTTCATGCTGTAAACCTTTATAATTCTATGATGCAACACCCCCGTGTGAAAAAAAAATCAGGTGCTGCAAGTAAAATTGTTATGGCAGTAAGTTGTACATTAGAGTTGATTGTTAAAACTGAAATACAGGAGTGCCTGTATAAGCCTTGAACCTGCTCTGCACTTCATATAATATTAAAGATCATTAAGATCAATTCCACATGCCTTTCATGGTAGAATACGGTGAATTACAATTGCTGATTTGCTGCATATGATCACATTATAATTTGTAGCAGATGAATTCAATTTGCATGAGAGGAACATTAACTCATTCCCCAATAGCTATGTAAATGGATTAAGTGATTTACACTGAAATAAAGATTATATTAAAAAAGTCTTATAAATCTATATTAAAAAAATCATTTTATGTTGGATCATTCTATTTTGTGCCAAGAAAGTTATAATCTCATGAAATGGCCTTCATTTATGGTTAAGTTACAGTTAAATGATTCCTTTATATGCTAATACAGAATTCATGTCACTTTGTAACACACATTTATATAGGTGTATTGAAGATTATGTGTGTTGCCAATATAAACATGAATGTAAATTGGAAAATAAATTATAATAAAGTTAGAATTATTGATTACCTTGCACTTCAACCAGATATATGACCCTTTTTCAGATTAGGTTAGTTGGTTAAAAATGATAAAAGACGGAAACCATTTATTGATCAGAGCCTTGTTCAGCGCAACGTCTGATGGATATGCTAGCTCCTAAGTCTATTTGTAAATGAAAAGCTGATACAAGATATATACTACATTAGTTGGAAACTCAGTATTAGAGTGCATCATAAATCTAGGTTAAATTTGTAACTTTAATTTACTGCCTTCTAAAGAATATATATCTTTTTAAAGTAATATGCTAAAATCTTTGTGAACTTGGCTGTATAGCTCTAAGCACCTGCTCCTCATCTATATTTTACATTTGATTGAAGGCTGCCCTGTGTAGCTTTGATGTCCAAGGTGTCTTTACAAGGCGTTGAAAGTATTGATTTTAAAATGTACCAGCCAGTATCATGAGTGTGATCAAGGCACTGCAATTTTAACATCTTACGTTAAAAACAAATCATGTTCAGGGAGTAATGAATTACAGGCATGGAAATCTGAACTAGCTGCAGATTGGATTCATTTTTTTTCATGACAATGGCATACTCAATAGTAGATTCTTATGATTGGAAGACTGTTAAGAATGCACAAAAAGGATAAATAAAATACTCGGTAGGTTGGTCAATATTTGAAATTCTTTTAAAAATTGGTAAATACATTTACTTTTCATTTTCTCTTAGTAAATTTCCTTTTAATTTTTCTGCCTTGCTCCATCTATCCTCAAGGTGGCAATTCACAGTAGAGTATTTTTATGGACGTTATTAATCTAATGAATGTCTCAGCACCCATCATCTTGCACGAGTCTGGAGTCTTCAGCCAATTAACATCCTCTTCTCATGGCTGCAGGTCAACCTTCTGCAGTGTCAAAAATGTCTGATATGCCATGGTGGCCTTCATGTTGACTCAGAGGGCCTAATCTGGCACTCTGAAACCCATAGAAGGGCATACTGGTGGCACTGACTGCCCCGAGACAACAGCTCCACCTGCTCCACCAACACTTTCCTCACCCCTCCAACCCCCTTGTTTGAGCCAGGCTGACTGGCTCTGGCCCCAGACTCCATCACTGATTGGCAAGGTAGCTTGTTCCCTATGCTGGATGCTGTAGCCACTGCTTCTGGTGGTGTTGCTGAGATTGTTGTTCTGCCTGTGTCCCCTGATGGGGTGGCAGTTCACGGGGACAGATACTGATCCTTTAAGAAATGGAAATTTCAATGATAGCTAATGAGTTGGACAGTTGAATAATGTGGCCAGGGAATCTCACATTGGCCCAGGTGGAGTTGTCTCTGGATTTTGGGAGTGTTGTGGGGGCCTTCCCCAACGTCACCAAATTCTGGCCAATTAGTGCACTTCACATGGAGATAATTGGAGGGCAATTGAAAGCAGGGGCTGGTTTGACGCTAGTTGTGCACTGCTGATTCAGCATATACCAAGCCTATCTCCAAGTTAGGAGTATACACTGGGAGATCGGAGTATCTGTGCAATAGCTCTCCAAGAACTCAGCAGCTGGCTTCCCTGGCGAGTTTAGATTGTATCTCCCTACAGGTGAGAATGGCAGCCTGACACTTTTTTTGCGCTGAGTGCCATAAGATTACAACTCACAGCTCATCAAAAAAACTGAGGGATTCCCTCCTGACGATAGAGCTATGCTTCAATACTGCCCTCTTCACTGCCACCAGCCAAAGAGATTCCCTTTTTGTTAATTTAGGGAGGCAGATTAACAAATTGCTGTGATTTGATGGCACTTTGTTAATAGAGTTTTGGAAAAAATATATGCTCTTGATTTGTTTTTTGCACTTTAATGAGAAGGATTTACACTTTATTCAATGGTGCATTGTCGAAGGTAGGAAGCTTCTTAATTTTTCACCATTTCCCAGTTGCATGGGTTAATGAAACAGGGTCCAAACCAAACTCATGGCTACGGCAGTGTATTAAGATGGCAACTACACATCACAGTGTTTATGCACAGTAGCTGTTGTACTTAAAGCATTTGGAGCAATGTTGAGGGAATTATCACAGTTGTCGCAAGCTGATTTTGTCGGGATTCACAAGAATGTCGACATTGTAGGCACTGTGAAATATTATTTCAAACTAGATTGTCTCATTAAAAGGAACTATTTGCTTAGAATATCAACTTGCTTTTATCAGCAACTTTAACATAGTAACACATCCCGGGGTGTTGCACAGAAATGTGTCAGACTAAATCCGACACCAAACTACATGAGCCGATAAGGGGAGATAATGGCTTAGTGATATCATTGTGAGACTATTAATGCAGAAACTTAGCTAATATTCTGGGGACTCAGGTTCGAATCCTGCCACAGCAGATGATGGAACTTAAGTTCAATAAAAAATAGCTGGAATTAAGAATGTATTAATGGTCACGAGGCCATTGTCAATAGTCAGGAAAAGCCATTTGGTTCACCAATGCTCTTTTGGGAAGGTAATCTGCCATTTTGACATATATTACACTCCAGAGTCACAGCAGTGTGGTTGACTCTTAAATGCCCTCTGAAATGACCCAGCAAGCCATTCAGTTCGAGGGCAATAGGGATGGCAATAGGTGCTGGCCTACCAACAATACCTATGACCCACAAATGAATAATGAAAAAAAATGTTAGTACAAAAGCAAAATATTGTGGATGCTAGAAATCTGAAATAAAAACTGGAGATGCTGAGCAGTCAGATAGCATCTATGCAGGCAGAGACAAAGTTAATGTTTTGAGCAACTAGTTTTTAAAAAAAAGCTGTAAAAAGTTAGAAATGTGACAGGATTTGCGTTTTGACTGAGCCAATTTTGATGAGCCTAAATTGTTAAATCCCTCCAATTTGATTTTCGAGTTTGCTGATGACATCATGGTCGTTGGTCAGATCTCAAACGATGATGAGACAGAGTACAGGAATAAGACAGAGAATCTGGTGAACTGGTATAGCAACAATAATCTCTCTTTCAATGTCAACAAAATGAAGGAGATTGTTATCGACTTCAGGAAGCTTAATGGAGAACATGCCCCTGTCTATATCAATGAGGATGATGTAGAAAGAGTTGAGATCTTCAAGTTTTTTAGGTTTCCAGATCATGAACAACCTGTCCAATTCCCCCATGCTGACAGTATAGTTAAGAAAGTCCAACAATGCATCTACTTTTTCAGAAGACTGAGGAAATCGGGCATGTCAGCTATGACTGTCACCAACTTTTACAGGTGCACCATAGAAAGCATTCTTCCTGGTTGTAGCACAGCTTGGTATGGCTCTTGCTCTGTCCAAGACTACAAGGAACTGCAAATAGTCATGAATGTAGCCCAATTCATCATGCAAACCATTGACTCTGTCTACACATCCTGCTGCCTCAGTAAAACAGCCAACACCCCAGACATTCTGTCTTTCGCCTCCTTCCTTTGGGAAAAGATACAAAAGTCTGCGGTCACATACCAGCTGACTCAACAATAGCTTCTTCTCTGCTGCTGTCAGACATTTGAATTGACTTACGTTGCATTAAGTTGATCTCTTTCTCCACCCTAACTATGATTGTAACATTCTGCACTCTTTTGTTTCTTTATGAGTGGTATGTTTTGTCTGTATGGTGTGCAAGAAATCATTCTTTTCACTGTATGTTAACACATGTAACAATAATATATCAAATCAAAATCAAATCAAACCAGTTTCCCTCTCCACAGATGCTGCCTGACCTTCTGAGTATTTCCAGCATTCTATTTAAAGTAAAAAAGTTTATTTATTAGTCACAGTTAGGCTTACATTAACACTGCAATGAAGTTACTGTGAAAATTCCTGAGTCATCATGCTCCAGCGCCTTTTCGGGTTCTCTGAGGGAAAATTTAGCATGGCCAATTCACCCAACCTGCACATTTTTGATTTTGGGAGGAAACCAGAGCACCTGGAGGAAATCCTTGCAGACATGGGGAGAATGTGCAAACTCCACACTCTCAGTGACCCAAGCTGGGAATGGAACCCCGATCCCTGGTGCTGTGAGGCAGCAGTGCTAACCACTCTGCCGCCATGCCGAAGTAGAAATTATGATCGTTGACAAAGAACTTGATAGGCAGATGGGTTTTGAGAAGCATCTACATGGAGGAGAAGGAGGTAGAGAGGGTTAGGGAAGGAATTTCAGAGGTAAGGAAGGACAATGGCACTGGAGGGAACATAACATGGTGCTGCAGTTAAAATCAGGGATTGTTCCATCAGGCATTTCATTACAAGAATTGAGTTGTCTTCATGTTGACAAAGTATAAGCAACTCAGAGAAATTCAAACCATTAGCTGTACTTAAAATCAACTGCAGAATCAATGAAAGAGAGAAAACACTGAACACTCAGTAGATTGGACAACATCCGTGGACAGTGAAAAGTTTATTTTATTCTTCTACAGGATGTGGGTGTTGCTGGCTAGACCAGTATTTATTGCACTTGAGAAGATGTTGGTGAGCTACCTTCTTGAATCTTTTGCTTAGCTATACCTACGTTAATGTCAAATTTCTAGTATCTACAATATTTTTGCTTTTGCTTTCCGGTAATCCTGCCTTGTTGCACAGCATACTACATGGAGAGCTGTAATATTTACGCCTCTGAAGCTCTATGCCATTTAACTTCCCAGTAAAAGTGAGGATGGCTTGTTTATTCTGGCTATGTTTCAGTATGTGACAGTATATGAATCCTGTCTTGGATTCCTTACTGGACACAATTGCTTTTGCTGCGCTTTTTCATCATTGTCATGTTATTAGAATATAAGGGCACCGATCACTCTTAACTGGCTGGGTAAGAATATTGTGGCTTTATTTATTTAGACTTGACACATGAGAACAGATGTACATGGGTTGAAAGCTTGAAGAAAACAGCAGAGCTGCATGTGAGTACTCTGCTCAAAAGTAAAAGTGAAACTAGGACTAGATAGCATGCACACTTTTCTTCAAGTGATGTCATGCTGCTGTTCCACAAAGACATTTTACAAACTTCCCCTTTCTTTTTAAGTATATTTCCCCCACTCCAAAGACATAAAACTATTTACAACACATGTTTTTATTTAGTTAAAATTATATAAGCATGGTGGACTGATAAATCTATGAGTCTTTAAAGCACAGACATAATCTTCTGGTACACCCAGATCTTGTAATGATAACCTTGTCTGGAGGGTTTATCAAATTGATCACAGTGATCTGTGGGATTGTATTTCATAAATATTGTTGTTGATTGCATTTGGGATCTTGTCTGAGATACAATAGGGCGATACAGTGGTTGAAGAGCTGGATTGGATCAGAGATGTCCCTAGTTACGTCTCACTTTTGTGCCTTTGTGTGTAATGACTTCACAGGAACTTGGCTCTGAAGAAGTCTTTGTCACCACGGCTGGTTGCACATACCTTCTGTGGGATCCTAGATGCAACTTATTCTCCCAACTGTAAACTCAGCAATTTGGTATCTGCATTTTTATCATGCACAATGATCATCTGAGAAAGTAAAAAGAGTTGGAGTTGATAGACTGGTACTCACTAGTCTGCCAAATATGATCTCTATCAGCGATGGACCAGTTGCATTTAAAGGTTTCACACTCAGATGTAGTTTGATTTGATTTAATTTATTATTGTCACATGTATTGGGATACAGCGAAGAAGGATTATTTCTTGCAAGCTATGCAGACAAAACCTACCCTTCATAGAATACATAGGAGAGAAGAAAAGAGTGCATGCAGAATATAGTGTTATAGTCACAGCTAGGATATAGAGAAAAATCATAGAACATAGAACATTACAGCGCAGTACAGGCCCTTCGGCCCTCGATGTTGCGCCGGCCAGTGGACCCTCTAACCTAAACTATTCCAATATCATCCATATGCCTATCCACCGAACATTTGAATGCCCCCAAAGTAGGCGAGTCCACAACTGCTGCAGGCAGGGCATTCCACACCCTCACCTTAGAAATACATCACTACATCAACTGCCTTACCCTTATCTACCTCTTTGGTCACCTCCTCAAAAAACTCAATAAGGTTTGTGAGGCACGACCTACCGTTCACAAAACCGTGCTGACTATCCCTAATCAATTTATTTCTCTCTAGATGCTTATAAATCCTATCCCTTATAATTCTTTCCAAGACCTTGCCCACAACAGAAGTCAGGCTCACCGGTCTATAATTTCCAGGATGGTCCCTACTCCCCTTTTTGAACAAAGGGACAACATTTGCCATCCTCCAGTCTTCTGGCACTACACCTGTAACTAACGCCGACATGAAGATCAAAGCCAAAGGCTCTGCAATCTCCTCTCTAGCCTCCCAGAGAATCCTGGGGTAAATCCCATCTGCCCAGAGGACTTATCAATTTTCATACCCTCAAGATTCGCTAACACCTCCTCCTTATGAACCTCAATCCTGCCCAGTCTACAACCTAGTATCGCAGTATTCTCCCCGACAACATTGTCTTTCTCCTATGTGAATACCAACGAAAAATACTCATTCAGTGTCTCTCCTATCTCCTCAGGCTCCACGCACAAATCAGCTTAATAAATGGTAGATCCATTCAAAAGTCAGATGATAACTGGAAAAGAATGGTTCAAATGGTTCAATCAAGCAGACGCATCATGGATTCATGAAGGGAAAGTTGTGTTTGATGGATTTACTGGATTTCTATGAATATGTAATGAGTGCGGTTGACAGAAGGGAACCAGTGGATGTGACCTTTTTAGATTTCCAGAAGGTGTTCGATAAGATGCCTCACAAAAGGTTACTGCAAAAATTAAGGCACATGGAACTGGGAGTAAAGTGTTAACTTGGATTAAGGATTGGCTACCTAACAGGAAACAGAGAGTTGGAATAAATGGGTGCTTTTCTGGTTGGCGGTTAGTAATTAGTGGTGCAGGGATCGGTACTGGCATGTCATATGTTTACCATATACATAGGTGATCTGGAGCATGGGACCAAGTGTAGGGTAACAAAGTTTGCTGATGACACAAAGATGAGTAGGAAAGTGAATTGCATGGAGGATGTGGAAAGTATGCAGAGAAATTTGGATAGGCTAAGTGAGTGGGCAAGGATTTGGCAGATAGAGTATAATGTGAGGTTATCCACTTTGGAAGGAATAATAGTAAAATGGACTATTATTTAAATGATGAAAAATTACAACATGCTACTGTGCAGAGGGACCTCGGGGTCCTTGTGCATGAATCACAAAAATTCACTTTGCAGGTGCAGCAGGGGATCAAGAAGGCAAATGGAATGTTGGCCTTTATCGTGAGAGGGATGGAGTATAAAAGCAGAGAGGTCTTGCTGCAATTGTACAAGGTAGTGGTGAGGCTGCAACTAGACTACTGTGTACAATTTTGGTTCCTTTATTTGCGAAAGGATATATTGCCCTTGGAGGGAGTGCGGAGAAGGTTCACCAGGTTGATACCAGAGATGAGGGGGTCAGCTTATGAGGAGATATTGAGTAGATTGGGCCTGTACTCGTTGGAGTTTAGAAGGCTGAGGGAAAATCTTATAGAGACATATAAGTAAATGAAGGGGCTAGACCGGGTAGAGGTAGAGAGATTATTTCCACTTAGAAAGGAAACAAGAACGAAGGGGCACCAGCCTCAAAATAAGGGGGACTCAATTTAGAACAGAGTTGAGGAGGAACTTCTTCTCTCAGAGGGTAGTGAATCTTTGGAATTCTCTGCCCATTGAAGCAGTGGAGGCTACCTTGTTAAATATGTATAAGTCACAGGTAGATAGATTTCTGACCAATAAGACAATTAAGGGTTATGGGGAGCAGGTGGGTTAGTGGAACGGAACCACTTTCAGATCAACCATGATCTTATTGAATGGTGGAGCAGGCTTGAGGGGCTAGATGGTCTACTCTTACTTCTATTTCTTATGTTCTTATATACAGGGAAGAAGCTGTTCTTGAGTCGATTGGTATGTAATTTCAGACTTCTGTATTTTTTTCCCGAAGGAAGAAGGTGTAAGAGAGTATGTCCAGGGTACATGGGGGGTCCTTGATTATGCTGGATGCTTTTCCAAGGCAGTGGGAAGAATAGACGGAGTCAATGGATGGGAGGCTGGTTTGCATGACGGATCGGGTTTCATTCACAACCCTTTCTTGTGGTCTTGGTCAGAGCAGGAGCCATACCAAGCTGTGATTCATCTGGAAAGGCTGCTTTCTGTAAAAACTGTTGAGAGTTGTAGTGATCATGTCAAATTTACAGTGGTGCAATGTTTTGTCTGCTTACATTTAAGAATTAGGGATTTCACTAGGTGGCTTGTTCGTTCAGCAAGGTTATAGGTCTACGGCAATAGGGAGAAATTTTTATTTGATATTCTAATTCTCACCCATATCCTGGAATGCTTTATCAATTAATTGTGGAGTGTTACTGTAATGATCTAACTAGGCACACCATGTAAGCTGAAAACAACACATAGTGTGAAAAACACTCATTAATGTATTATACAATTATCGAATAATGGGACAATTGGTAACATAGTCAATGATGATGATGAAGTCAGGGCTATGGTCTTAAAAATTGTCAGATAGAAAATACAACCAAGATTGAGTCATGTGAAATCAGTGCTCCTTTGTGCTGATTTGGCGTATGCTCTTGGTATGACTCATACTTCCTGACAATAAATTCTTTGTCATTGTTCACATCTGGCCAGTAGACTTTTTCTCTTGTGAGTCTTCTCCCCTGATCCTTGTCCATGTGTGAATGATAATGTTGTTGAAGAATTTCAGATTGCAAAGACTCTGCCTGCCTTTAAAAATGAATCCTCGGGAGATGCCTTGCTCATCTTTTAAGGAGAAAATGGCCTCTCATATTTGTGGACATGCTGAATTGAATCAGGCCATCGTTCAATGATGATTTTCCACACTTTCAGTAGTGTAGAATCATTTGCTGTTTCTTCTCATAACTGTTGGCATTTGTGTTGCACACAATCTACCTGATCAAGTTAGATGTCAGTGAATCAATTTGTACAGCCAAGGATATATCTTGTTTTTGTTAGGTTAGGCAATCTGCTAAGTGTACCCCATGTAACCATCAAGTTACCAGGTGTATACTTAATCTCACAACTGTAACCTTGGATTGTTATGCTCGCTCATGCAAACACACAAATAGGACTAAGGCAACCACTTTCAATCAAAAAAATGCCCAATTTACCTTGGATTACCCCAGATCAGGAAGGTGTATTAAAACTTCAGGCAACAGGTGAAGCTAACCATTTTAGATTGCTACTCTGCAGTAGCAGCAAGAGTGATATTCTCCTTTTATAGAGTGCTGCCATCTAGCAAAAAGACATTTTGCCCATTATATAAATGAGTAACATGCTGTATGAATTTCAGTGACGGTGCAGTGTCATGTATGTAGGTCACATGTCCAATGACTGGCAGGTTATACCAAATAACATGTCCCTAGAGTTGCTCACAACAGGCAAAGTTGTGACTGTATCCAACCTGCTCATGTTTTCAAAACTCAAAATAGTGGGTGGGATTTTTCACCCACCCTGCAGTATGTTTTATGGCAGCAGAGGTGACCCAACATTGACAAGCGACTGGTCTCACCACTGTTAGTGGGCATTTCCTTTGTTCACAGTCTCTGGGGCAGAGTTATTTGTGCCAGGGGGTTGCTAGAAGATCAGAACATCGACCAGAAAATCCCACCTGCAGCAACAGCTGGACAGTCCATATTGTCCAACATATATATGATTGTGCATTTGAATAATATATGCTAAGCAATCCTGGTTGTGCTAGGATTTACACTGACAACTAATTTAAGATTATCCAGTGGATAGCAAGTTGTGTAGCTCACTTATGTGAAGCTACATATAATTATCACTGTCCTTTGCAGACAAAAGGAGCGTATACACACATTATATGAAGAAATACTTCTCTAGCTACATAAAAACTTAGGGAACAGCCATTCCATTGTTCATTCCCCAGGATAATGCCTTGATCAATCAGAATCAACATGCCTGGTTTGAATTTAAATACAGTTTGGCATTTAACAGTTAGTTGTCAGTTATTGGTGCATTTTTCATGTCAACACCTCTACCAATCAGACATCATTTGCAAACCAATCAGCATTCTCTTCTCAGACATAAATTGTTATTGCCTTCACACTTCGGTATTCTTGCAAATTGTCCTGATGAGTGCAAGATGAAAAGTTTTGACAGCATGTCTCTTTTACAGCAATACTCAAGTTCTGCATCACCAAACAATTACTTAACTTTCTGTGAATATAGCATTTTGCCAGTGAAATGTTAATGAATTCAGACATCTATATGAAGACTGATTAAACATACTTTGGATGTAATGTGCGCAATAAAGCTTTCTGTATTATAAAAATCTAACATCTGATTGTCTAACTGCTGGGCCTTTAAGATATCCATCTTGCAGTACAGCTGTATGGAAAGGAGAAACACATAATGGCAGTCATCAAGAAGTTCAAAGCACATCATAAGCCATAAAATCATGGAATGAATAATTCAAGATGTACTTACATCACCATAACTGAGAACTGGAATGACTGGGTAGATTTCCAGCTAAGTGCCAAGCTGCAAAGCTGGCATTGTGGATTGTCTTCCCATTATAGAAACCACTTGATCTTCTTCTCCACCGAAGTCAGAGGTACTGAAAATCAAGCTGTTTCTATAATAAGTGGCCAATTCGCAACACCAGTGTTATGCCTAAGAGGATTGTTGAAATCTGTTGCGAATTCTATCCCTGATTTTTATTTACTATATTAATATAGCTTGTTATTCTGTAATTACTGAAATAAAAACAGAAAATGCCACAAATACTTGGCAGGCCGGGCAACATCCATGGAGAAAGAAACCAAATTAATGGTTGGGATTTAATGCTTGCTTTTAAAAAATTTATTCATCTGGTCTGTGAGTCCACTGTTCTTCTATCCTATCGCTGTGGCCGAGTTTGTTTTGCCGCCCGCTCAGCTGCCCAGACACCTTCACTCTCACTCTTACCTGTTACTTTCAATACTGACTTTGTCACTATTTCCAGTTTGTCCAATCGGTTTGGTTTCTCAGTGTATTGGCTGCTGATAGGCTGACAAGTGTACCTATCAGCAGCCACATTAGTGTGAAAATCACTTGGACAAGCTGGAATGGACAGCTTCTTTCAAATTTAATGTGGCTGGATCTATCAGGGAATCCCAGGATGAGCTTTGCAGAACCCAAGGATCCGGCAGAACCCAGTTTGGGAAATAGTTTGGCAAGGAGTTGAGGGTAAGAGGAGACAAAGTGGAAAGTGGACCTGAAATCACAACCAGATCACCCACGATCTTATTGGACGGTGATGCTGTCGCGAAGGACCAAATGGCCTACTGCTGCTGCTATGTGGCTTTCTGCACCACTTATGATTTGAAGTTAACACTGGCTGTCAGAAATGGAAGATACTCCATTCTGCATCACTGGCCATCCAATGACTAATGATCGGAGCAGAAACTCAGCAGACGAAAATTGCCAGTTGGAATAAATATTGGAATTGTGATTTCTAATAAATCTAAGAGCAAAACATTTTGTTTTGAATTCAGATCTCCCCTATTAATTCTGAGGAAGTAAGAACATTTAGAACTGTCCAAATAAAACTGATTATGTAGCTGTACTGTGAAACTAAAGTTCGATGCAGTGCCAACTCCATTAGAGCTTTGCATGCCCAGGATCCCAATGGAGGTTTATTTTAGCTAATTGTTTTATTGTAATGTAACTGTATTGTAATGTAACTTGGTCTGAATAACCATTTTGATTACATTTTTTTAAACCCATGGGAAGAATAATTCCATTAGGGAAAAAGCAAATCTGGTATCTTGAATTTATCAAGTCACTTAAGGGAGGGGAAGAGGGAACTAAATGATAGATGCGGTTGACGCCTCTCTTTGCTTCCTTGAAGCAATGCGGTGATTGCAGAGGGAGCAGCACACATCAGCTCATTCAATATGTGTATGTATTTTTAATCGACCGGAACTCAGTTGTTCCGTTTACTTCATATCGTGAAAACTAAATCTGTTTATATTTTCTCTGTTCACAAATCCTGCTCTTTGTTGGCTTTAATGGTTTACACAGGAGCATAGGAATTCAGAACAGTTGGCCCCCTGAGTCTGCTCCATCATTCAAACAAGATGTGGAGATATCAGCACTGGGCTGGGGTGGGCACAGCAAGAAGTCTCACAGCACCAAATAAAAGCCCAACAGTTTTATATGGAATCATGAACTTTCAGAGCGCTGCTCCTTCATTAGGTGAGTCACCAGCAGGGAAACATCCTGCCCACTCTCTCACAGCCTTGAAGAATTTCGTAGCTTTAAATGAGATCACCTCTCTTTCTTTGAAACTCCAGAGAATACAAGTCTAGTTTCTTCAATCCTCCAAATGAGACCATTCTGCCATTCCAGGGATTAGCCTGGTGAACCATCATTGCATATCCTTTATAGTAAGTCCATCCTTCCAATGGTACGGAGCACAATACTCATCACAGCCCTGTACAATTGCAGCAATACATCTTCACTGCTGTACTCAAATCCCTTGTGATGAAGGCCAATGTCATACCATTTGCCATCTTAATTGTTGCATGCTTGTTTTGAATGTTTCATGAACATCAAAAAGCTCCTTTGGACATCAATGTTTCCCAAACACTCATCATTTAAGAAATGCTCTGCTGTTGTGTTTTTTTTTTCTTCCTAAGTGGATAACTTCTCATTCATTCATATTATATTCCATCTGCCATGTTCTTGCCCATTCATTCATATCCTTGAGACCAGGCATCATCCACATCCTTTTGCTAGTGCATGGTGAGCAGAACTGTACGCAACACTCCAAATGTGACCTAACAAAGGTTTTAGATAGTTGCAACATTATTTTCTAACACTTGTACTCCATGCCCTGGCTGATAAGGCAAGCATGCCACACACCTTCTTAACCACCTCAGCCACCTGTATTGCCACTTTTAGGGAACAATGGACTTGCATGGTGAGATTCTCTGTGTGTCAATTATCTGAAGGGTTTTGCCATTGATGGTACAATTCATATCTAAATTTGATCCTCCAAAATGCATCACCTCGCATTTGTTCGGATTAAATGCCATCTGCCATTTCTATGCCCAAGTCTCCAGTCTATCTATTATTGGATCCTCTGATGACGCTCTCAGCAACTCCACCAATCTGATGGCACTCTCAGCAACTCCACCAGTCATCTGCAAACTTATGAATCAGACCACTCACATTTTCCTCTAGGTCATTTATATATACTACAAACAACAGAGGCCCCAGCACTGATTCCTGCAGAACACCACTAGCTACGGATCACCATTCTGAAAAACACCCTCCCACTGCTACTGTCTGTCTTCTATAACCAAGTAAAGTTTTACAACACCAATTTTAAATCCAACCAATTTATTTGATATAAAATAAATTGGTTGGATTTAAAATTGGTGTTGTAAAACTTTACTGAGTTTACCCCAGTCCAACGCTGGCATCTCTACATCATGACTTCTATAACCAAACCAGTTCTGTATCCATCTACCGAGCCTACCCCCAGAAATTGACATATTTTGAATAAGGGGTTAAGAACTTTGTTAAGATAGCAGAGATACACATTTGATTCAAGTGTGGTAAACATTACCATGATAACATATTTGCACTAACTTCCAGATTATAAGGAGTAACCAAATAGAATTTGCTGACAAAATAATGGCATAAAATTCCGCAATTTATGGTGAGGAACAGATAAAGCAGGAGTTGGAAGCAGTCGTTTGTCTGAAAAAAAATGAGATCTCAATGTGCAGTCTCCCCGTGAATTTCAAGAAATTGCTGGATTTGTGCTATAGTTTTAACTTAAAATCACCTTAGAAAGTGTGGGCTGATATTTTATTGCTATTTTACATTTCTAGCAGTTTGTACTGCAAATTGATTGGAATTGAAGGGTGAGGGGAGAAATTGCAACACTGGATGCTCAGCCTGAGAAGTCCCTTTGCAGCATATCTAGATTATAGTAATTAAAAAATTCCAATAATTGTTACAATGGCCAAGTTAAGATTTATTGGATAATTATGAGGATTAATGTAGAGCAAAGGTTTTCTCTTCCTGTTATATTAATATTCATTATAAAAATCTAGGTTAATGTCCCCAGTAAAGTGGATATGTGATCCTGCATGCCATTTTCTAATGTTGATGTGAGAATGCAAAAAGTTGTGAGTTTTATTTATTAGTGTCACAAATAGGCTTACATGAACTGTGCGATGCAATTACAGTGAAAATTCCCTAGTTGTGGCACTCCACAAGCTGTTCAGATATACTGAGAGAGAACTTAGCATGGCCAATGCATTCAACCAGCATGTCTTTGGTTGGTGGGAGGAAACCGGAGCGTCTGGAAAAACAAAAAGGCTCAAATAATCTAGGGTACATGAGGGTGCAACTAGAAGGAGTTGGGACAGGAATTTAAGATGAAACCCAAATTTGCCAGTGTTTCCTCTCTGTTGGAATGGAGCCAAAAGGAATGTTGAGAAAACTAAGGGCAGTTCAGCACCGAAAATAAAGATGGCCCAGAACATGAAGTCTAAGGCTTAAGCATTTTTCACTATATGTGGGGAAAATTCATTCAGCACTGGTTGTATCAATTCACTCAAGCATCTGGCCAATTCATGTTATGCACAGCCAGTTATAGACATAGTCAATGGAATTTTATGGCTGCCCTTGAATGAAACTGAAAATTCCTGCCTGAAGTCAACAGATATTTCCGTTGTTCACTCCTCATCTCTAATTCCGTGGTGGGCGGGGGCAGTAAAATTCTGGTGAATAGGATGGAATGGGTCATCAATTTTGAGTGTTTTAGATAGCCCTTCCTTACAATGAGGACAAATCTTACCATGTAGGCACCAGGGAAGCACATAACTCTTCTACATCTAACACAAAGTTTTTGCCACTAGTTTTTGAGGAGGATTGTCTGGTCAAGCTTAACAGTGGGCTGAATGGATACGAATTTAAGCCCATCATTAGATAAACTGTGCAATTTGTCAATACAGTTGTGCTTGCTGCGAATGTTAGGTTTGCAAGTATGTATGTTTCAATTGGGTTTGAGGCCTCTCAATACCATTAGAGATTTGCACTTAATATGGATTTCAGAATAGTTATTGTATATCCTGTAAAATATTCGTGTTCATCCGAATCTATTAAAAAGACATACTAACCAGTCACTATCCTGCTCAATATCAAACATACTATATACCTTACAAAAGCAAGCTGTTTTCATTGTATTCAACCTTTATAAAAAAGAACTGAAATGTATTCCTTGTCCATCAATTCCTTCCTGTAAATTTATAAGATTGTCTCTGGAAAAGTACAAACAGAAGGTAAATCCCTCTGACATGGATTATCCGTGGAGTTTATTTTTCCAGTTGTTTTGGGCAGTAGAAAGCTTTGGACATATGAGTGTGTGATCTGAAGCAAATCTGCTTACATTCAAACAGATTTGTCTGTGAAACGCAGGCATTTTCCTCTCACAGTAAACAAGCCCAGCTGAACAAACTCTCTAATCTTTGGCTGCACATTGATTTAAATAAACATGTAATGGCCAATATCAATTGTTAAATATCATGTATATTAGTGGAGGTGTTATTCCAGAAATTTGATTACAACAGGGTCTTTCACAGTACCCCACCCTAAAGGATTTCAATCAGGATGGAATTCTCCTATCTGAGACTAAGCCCAGTGTTGTGGATAGGGAGGGTGAGTGTTTCCCATTGCAGAGACCATGGCAAGAATTCTCAGACCTCATGCACAGCTAGGGTTTTCCAGTCCTATCTCTGTGAATGGAGATTGGTTGAGTGCCAAATCGTCTATTCTCACTGGCAGCAGTGGCAGGATGTAGGAGAGTGGAGAATTTTGGCCAATGCATGAGATCCTTTGCGTGTTTTTGACTGGTGGGAGCTGGCATGTTGTTTGCTAGCAATGGGATTTCCATTGATGTCATCCCAAACCAGCAGGAAACCTGCAGGCGGGGTGTTCTCCTGGTGGGATCAGAAAATCCCTCTGGCATGAACAGCTGGAGAATTCCAGTCCATACCTTCCAGTTCCAAACTTATTAATATGCATTTGGAAATTTAGCACTATATTCTGTGGCAGTCCTGCTAACATATCTGGGTGCCATATTGAAAAGGTTCCTAACATCACTGATACACTTCAGGAAAGAAGTTGGATCTCCTAAAGAAAGAAGATGGACGAGGCTGGAAAATGGACGTCTTCAGTGACACGGTAGTTGGAAGGTCCACCTGATTGATATATTTCTTATCTCTGCTGTGATGTTCCACGGTCACTGGTAGCCTCCATCCCGAACTCTAGAGCAGTTCTTCATGTAAGTCCCATCTACTGCACGTTGCCTTCTTTCAGACATGTTCTGGACCGATGTGTTTGCCACTGGCATTGCAGAGATTCGGCACAGGGAGAAGTTTTCAGCTGGGCTTTCAATTGCATCCTATTTGTGGGATGCAAATCAGTTTCATGCTGACTATCATTGAGCTTCCTGATCTGCTATGTTTAGGCATGGGGCTGGTGGAATTGTTCTGTGCAGCGATGAAGAGAAATTTCTCTAGCACAAAAAGCAGCTGTGGCCAAAACATTATGGGTGGAATTTTCCATCCACATTCACCCCAAAACCAGAAAATACTGCCCGTGGTTAACAAACATTTGCCCGCCCTGCCCCACTTGCTACAATTCCCATGGCGAGCTGGCTGGGTTAATTGCCCCTTCCATATGTTTTCAAGAAGGAATTACATATAGCTGTAAGGTTATTGAATTGGATGATCAGTCATGCTCATAAATGGCGGAGCAGACTCAAAGGGCCAAATGACCTACTCCAGCTCCTATTTGCTATATTTCTATGTTTTGGTGATCTTTGCTGGCTTAAAGCCTGAACCAAATTTAGCAAGTGGTTTCCTTATGAAGAGAAAATGTGACTGTGGGCATCATACTGCAGCCAATTTCCTGTGAAAAGTCTAAACAAAAATGGAGGAATTTTGTCATTTTTCTGGCCAAGTGTCAACTCGGGTGGGAAAAGCAGAGGGTGACTTGCTGGTTGGGCTGCTGGACTTTCCTGTCATATTTTTAAACATTTTGTTAAAAAAAAATGAAGGGGTGGTTCCCACGGCATCATGCTGGTGGATTGGGTTCTGAATGGGGGTAATGGTGGATGGGGGTAAGGCGGTTGATGTAGTATATATGGACTTTAGTAAGGCGTTTGATAAGGTGGCCCATGGAAGACTTCTACAGAAAATGCAGATGTGTGGAATAGAGGGTGATTTAGCTAATTGGATTAGGAATTGGCTGGCAGATAGAAGACAGAGGGTGGTGGTTGATGGGAGATATTCATCGTGGAGTTCGGTGACGAGTGGTGTGCCTCAGGGGTCTGTTTTGGGGCCCCTGCTGTTTGTAATTTTTATAAATGATCTGGATGAGGGTATTGAGGGATGGATCAGTAAATTTGCAGATGATACTAAAGTTGGTGGTGTGGTAGATAGTGAAGAGGGGTGTTTTAGTTTACAGAGTGACTTGGACAAGTTGCAGAGCTGGGCCGAGAGGTGGCAAATGGAGTTTAATGTGGAAAAGTGTGAGGTAATGCACTTTGGCAGGAACAATAAATGTGTAGAGTATAGGGCTAATGGTAGGGCTCTTAATAGTGTTGAGGAACAGAAGGATCTTGGTGTATGTGTCAATAGATCACTGAAAGTAGGCAGTCAAGTGGATAAAGTTGTTAAGAAGGCATATGGAGTCTTAGCTTTTATTGGTAGGGGGATTGAATTTAGGAGCCGCAGCATCATGTTGCAACTGTACAAAACTCTAGTGCGGCCGCACTTGGAGTATTGTGTGCAGTTCTGGTCCCCACATTATAAGAAAGATGTGGAGGCATTGGAGAGGGTACAGAGGAGGTTTACCAGGATGTTGCCTGGTATGGAGGGCAGGCCCTATGAAGAGAGGTTGAAGGATTTGAGGTTGTTTTCGTTAGAAAGGAGGCGGCTAAGAGGGGATCTTATTGAAGCATATAAGATGATTAGAGGTTTAGATAGGGTGGACAGTGATAGCCTTTTTCCTAGGATGGAGAAAGCTAGCACGAGGGGACACAGCTTTAAATTAAGGGGTATGAGTTATAGGACGGATATCAGAGGTAGGTTCTTTACTCAAAGAGTGATTAGGGAGTGGAATGCCCTGCCTGCAGCTGTTGTAGATGCGCCAAGTTTGGTGGCGTTTAAGAGGTTAATTGATAAGTATATGGAAGAGAAGGGAATGGTTTAGTTTGGAGGGGCATTGCTTTTTATTTTGGTCGGCACAACATCGAAGGCCGAAGGGCCTGTTCTGTGCTGTATTGTTCTATGTTCTATGTTCTATGAATCAGCGCATACCGCCCCCCCTCCCCAACACCTTGCCAGCAACTTCATTTTTTAAAGGATCAGAGCATTCATAATAAAGATGGAAACCTCTCCTTCCCACAGAACTGCCAGGGAGTAGTGTCCAGCAGTGCCAGTGTAGGGCAGTGACTAGACATGACTCTCTCCCTGCATTCTCAGGTAAGCCACTGGCAGGTTCTGCTTGCCAGGGGCATGGTTGCAGGGGATCTGTTGTGATTCACATTGGCATGACAATTTAACATGGGGGGGTTGATCAGGCATAAAGTCCATGTTGAAATGAATGTAAACGGGGATCCTTATTTTAGAAGTCAGGATTCCCAATTAAGTTATTACTGACGGGGGTGCGGGGGGGGGTTGGGGGGGGGGATGCGGGCATGGGGGACAATCAACTGGGGCAATCCCATCGGTGTAAAAGCCATTTTGGGACTCCCATTTGATTTTCCACAATTTCTACCCCCGAAAATGGGAGTGGAAAATTCCCTCAATAACATATCCATTGTCATAGTTATTGTCTTAAGAAGCTTCACATGACCTTCAACTCAGAAAACACTAATTTATTTCATTTGTGTTCAGAAATGACTATGCATTTTAAAAAATGGCAAAAAAAAGATCTGGGTTGATGTTCTATCTATACTCTAATATTTATATATGGGCCACAATTCACTGACCCCGCCTGCGGCTGGGATTATTCAATTCGGCTGCTGTGAACAGAGATGTGGCTGAGTATCAAATTCTCCAATCTCCCCGGCAATGGTAATGGGGTGTGCAAGAACTCCAGCTATGTGTTAGCAAGCAGGTCACACATATTTGAGATTAAAAACACGGTAACGACTCTGGCAATTTATATAGCGTCCATTGACTGTAGTAGATGTTGTTACTGTATGTTTACACCATTCCATTTGAGAATGAAATGAAGCAGTGGCAGGCTTGATAGATTGACCATTTGCAACATAAATAGTTCTTTCATGGTTGTAACCATCTCGAGACCAGCCAGTTAGGTGGATAGTGCTATAGGTTGTGAGAGTTTTATACGCTCTCATAACTCATACAATGAATGGAGGACCCACATCCACCTTTCAGGTGCTAATATTCCATTGAATCTTAACCCCAGAATCACTCGCCAGGGACATGTGGAGTCAGGTTCAAGCTAGTGGATGTAATCTCCAAATCAAAGACTCGCTCCAAGTATATTAGATTTCTCACAGAGCATGTGTTACTGCCATTCTTAGAGTGAAATATTAAATTGTAGGCTTTTAAAATATACAGGTTATGAAAAGTTTCAAGTTTGTGTTGGGAATTGGGTGGATGCATTGTTTACACAATAGCAATAGTTTGGATCGAGATTGCAGTATTAATGATGAATGCGTTAACATGTTTGTATGAAATTGCTTTGCTACTGTTTGAACCAAGGTGGTAATCTATGGATTATATCTTCATTAAAATGATTGATGGAGGATTTGTGTTTATAAGATTGCAATCCCTGCTTTATTTCTTTGCTACTGTTTTGTATTCCTTCATTGAACTCAAACATAAAACTGTCTTTTTTTTTGCATTATAACATGGAAACTACGTTCCAAGGGATGGTCACAGTTTTACAGCCTCGTGTCCAGAAATATTAGAGTGTGAGAAAAATTAATATCAGCTTAGCTAAATAATTGACTGATATCATGACTTGTGGCGAAAATTTGTGTGCCAAGATTTGGACTTGTACTCTAAGTGGGCACGGATAGGAAGGCACAGGTTCAAAATGTGATGTGTCTAGCTTGTTAAGTAATGGCAAAATGAATATGTTGTCTTCATCTTGTTCCTTCTGAAAGATTTAAAGAGCATGTAGATCCTGCCTCAATTTGCATTTCCTCTTGTTTCTTCCAGTGTAAAGCCTCGCCAATTTTAATTTGTTTTCATTTTCATTAAATTGTTAACTTTCAAAGCAACGATAAGCTCTCTCAATGAAATCCCTTGGATACACTTGAGTCACTAAAATATACGTGGATTAATTGAATGCGGTATTTAATCTAGACTATGAGGCAGTAAAACTGAAAATCTAATCGTCTCCCTCTCTGATGATTTGAAGGGATGCTGTTCAATTTAAAATTTACTTGAGCAAGAGTGATTTGTGTGTCTCCAATTTAACCATTCTTTTTCTGTCGTACAGTGGGAAAAGCCTATAGTAGAGTACTTAGTTTGAGTAACCATTCAGTGTTCCCTGAGATGCCAAGTGCAGAAATAAGTTACCTGCTGCAACAGATCTTTGTGGGCAAGTTGATGTGATGTTTTCACTGGTCTGGGACATGTGGCCCCCACAATTGAACTCTGTGTCATCCCTGGTGAGTTACTTGCCGGATAATTCCCCAGCATTTAACTTGCTCCTATATTTATTTGGCTGGTCTGGTTGAGGTCGTGGTCAGTGATAACTCTCCCAGGATCTTGATGGTTGGGGATTCAGCAATGGTAAAGTCATTGAATATCAAAAGGAAATGGTTAGATTCTTTCTTGAAGGTGCTCATTGCTTGATACTTGTGTGGTGCAAATGTCAGTTGCCAGTTACCAGCAGAAAGCTGAATGCTGTTCAGATTTTGCGACTTGCGGGTATGGAATTTTTCAATACATGCAGAGCCTTGAGTGGAACTGGACACTTTGCAATCATATGTGAACATTCCCACTTCAGACCCTTTGATGGAGGAATAGTCATTGATGAAACTGCTGAAAATGTTTGGACCTCGAACCCTATCATGCCGAACCCTTGCAGCAATGTCTTGAGCTGCAAGAGGCTGTTCAGCATGATTCCAACCAATGGAAAGTTTTCCTTCTGAGTGCCCTTCAATTTTGTTTGGGTTCCTTGATGCTGTACTTGGTCAAATGTTGTTCAATTTATTTAATTTCAATTGGTCAAATGCTGCCTTGATGTCAAGGGCAATCACACTCACTTCATCTCTGGAATTCAGCTCCTTTGTTCAAATTTGGACTAAGGTTGTAATAAAATCTGCAACCCAGTGCCCTGCAACAGAATCCAAACTGAGAACCAGTGAATGAGTTATTGTTGTGGAAGTGCCACTGGATTGCATTGATAGAGACATCTTCTATCACTTGCTTGAGAAGAGATTAGTGGGATGTTAAGTGGTCAGAATTGGATTTGTCTTACTTTTTGATGATATGATGTAAGTGTTAATTCTCCACATGGTGTTGTAGCTTGGCTAGATAAATGGTCAACTGTGGAACACAAGTTGTCAGAATTACTACCAGGATGTTGTTAGGGCCCATAGACCCACAGCAATGTGGTTTCTTCTTAACTATACTCTGGAATGGTCCAATAAACCATTATGTTCTATCATACTTCAACAGAAAAGCTCAATAAGAATAAAACCGGACAAACCACTTGGCATCAACATAGGCATTGACACGACAAAGATATACTCTGCCCAGTCAGCCTTGAAAAATCGTCTGCATTAATATCTGGGTTTAACAAGGCTGTATGGCTTCTTGCTCTATGTATTTGATTCTGTGATCTCTATGACGCTACATAGGAAGGATTGTTAGTGTTCAGTAGGGAGCAGGATGTTGGAAAGAAATGTAACAGAGCAAGTAAATGGGTTTTCCTTTGCATCTGGCAATGCTGACAGTTGAAACCAAAAGTGGAAATATTTTCCAATCTCCTGCCTTGTTTCCCCTTAGTTTGATCTACAGATTTCGCTATCAATTACATAGTCTTATAAGAATAACCTAACAAAGTCGATAAAGTTGCTCTTTATATCATCTTTCTAAGATGGTTGTCAATGATGAACAAAAGATCTATTGCGTCTAGATTTTTGTTCTCAGCCCATTTTGTTTTTCTTTCCCATTGAGATGAATTAATTTTGTTTGTAATTTTTCATAAGCATGGAATGAATGAATGTAATGAGCGAGTCAACAAGCCAGTTTCATGACAGATATTGCTATTCTAAAGTAACAACAGTGCTGGCATCATTCTTCTTTGGTCCATCACCTTCATTTTATTATACATGTTTGTAGGCAAACTGAACTCTGATATATCATCCAGACATTCACTGTTGTTGAAGCTTTCACATTTTTCAATTGCAAATAGTAAAGTTGGCCTCATCCTTCAATGTTTTGAAGGAATCAGGGTGGCACAGTGATTAGCACATTTGTCTCAAATTGCCAGGGATCCAAGTCTGTGTGGAGTCTGCATGTTCTCCCCATGTCTGTGTGAGTTTCCTCTGGATGCTCCAGTTTCCTCCCACATGCTGGTTAGGTGCATTGGCCATGTTAAACTCTTCCTGAGTGTAACCCAAACAGAGATCGGAGTGTGGCAACTAGGGTACTTTCACAGTAACTTCATTGCAGTGTTAATGTAAGCATACTTTTGACATTAATAAACTTAAAGAATTGCATTTGTCGGGATTGTTTGTTATCGAAGAAAGACATTTCATATTTATTTTATTCTGCAGGTGTTTACCATATCTTCAAAATCTGTTTTTTATTTGTTATCTGCCTTGATACATGCCCACATATTTGATCTGATTCAGACTCCCGCGACTCCTGCACAGCCAGTTGTGCGACCCCCTTCACAGCCAAATCGCTGACCCTCTGGATATGTTTGGGCCAGTCTCAACACCCACTCCACCACAGCCTCGTTCTCCTAACCAAACTCCCCCCACTCCCAACTGCAGACCCGACCATCCCCCAGTGCCCTGACCCACCTAGCAGGCAGATACCCCTCCCATCCCTTGTCCCTGATGCCTAGCCTGATTGCTGGTCTCCCTTCCTCTGTCACTCAGTCCGAGTGCATTGTGGCAGCGGAATTACCAATCCCACCGGTCACCTCAGAGGCCCATTCCCATTAGGCCCCATCCCCTTGGCGCTGCCTGGTGCCCAATGCCAAGGTACTTTCTTGGCATTGGCACTTTTCCCCTTGGGCAATGCCTAGGGGCCCATGTTGGCACTGCCAAGGACCCAATCTTCTTGGGCAGTTTCAATTGTTCCCCCTTCTCTCCAGTGTGGTTGGGCTGCCAGCTCCTGCAAGTGGGAAGCGAGAGTAAACCCCGCTGAAATGAAACACTTCTGCCACTGACAGACGCTAGTGGGCCCAGAGACTTCAGTCCCGTGCTTGCTGATGATATGGAAAAGATATGGTAAATGAAGATTACCACAACTTCTGCAGCTCTGTGCTAATTTCTGGTGTTGAGCTGACAGCACCGGAAATATGGCTGCCAGAAACTCATGGAGGCCATAGTGCCCAGCGGCGAGCCCGCAAAATGGCCTCCACTCAAATCACCTGGCCCATTGCATGCAAAAACAGAACAGCGGGTTGGGAAAATCATCTCCAAGATGTCAGCATCTCAGATGAAGGGTCATCTACCCTCAGAATATGGGCTCTGTTCTCTCTCCACAGATGCTGTCAGATTGCTGGGGCTTTCCAGCCTTTCCTGTTTTGGTTTCACCTTCTAGCATCTGCAATATTTTGCCTTTATATTATAAAACAAAATACAGCTCTGCATATCTTCCATATTCACAGAATCAAGGAGACAAGACAAAATCATTGGGTTTCCAAAAGAGGAAACACTGATACAAATCTTTGGGTGGTTCTGGGCAGTATCTGTGGAGAGAGAGTTGTTTGAGATCTGTGCGTTTTATCAGTACATGATCTGGGGTTTTGACTCCGTATCTTGCTCCATGGATACTGTCAGAGCTGCCAAGGGTATCCAGCATTTTCTGATTTCATTCTGGATTTTCATTAACTGGAACATTTTGCTGTTATATTGGTTTAGAGAGTTGACAGGTACTGACTGGTACACAGCCCAGTCAGGCTACTCAAAGATTCTAACTCAGTGAAAGTTTAATCATTAGGATATGATGCAGGTGAATTTAATGTAGAAGATCAGCTGTGATCTTCTTCAATGGCGAGCAATCTCCGAGGGCAGAATGACCAATTCCTGATCTTAAATCTTATGTTCTTATGTAAAATAAGAATCAGAAATTAAGTGCAGAAATTAAAAATTTACTTCCCCACATTTAAATAAACTTTAAGAGCAAATTCCAATCATAATTCATGTCCTTTATGATTGCTGAGATGTATTTTAACTGAGTTTGAGTGGAATCCTAACAGTGCTAACTGCTGAGAATTGCAGCATCCCAATCCCTCCCGACTTCACTTCCTGACCCTGCAGTTCACTGTACCACCTCTTATCTGGATGACCTCTATGTTTCCCTGCTGATTCAGATCATAAAGAACAGGTGGCCACCCATGCATGGAAGATTGAAAGGCAGCTCAGACTTTCTACAAAAACACACTAACACAAAAACTAGAAGCAGGAGTAGGCCAAGAGGCCCTTCAAGCCTGGCCTGCCATTCAGTCTGATCATGGCTGATCTATGCCGGCCTCAGCTTCTTCTCTGTGCCATTTCCCCGTAGCTCTCTATTTCCTGATCTATCAAATATTTATTCACCTCCACTTGAAGTACTTCTAACGAATCACTCTCCACTACCTTTTGTGACAGAGAATTTCAGAGATTCACCAACCCTCTGTTGTTCCAGCTTGTTCTCTTTGCAACTCCCCTCTGATAATCTCCCTCAAGCTCCACTAGTTTGGAAAACTCTGTTTTAGTTAATTGACTTTATTTCCTTCACAATCCCCTGCCTGCTTATCTGCAGCAACAGGACTTGCAAAGCTAATTTGTGATTGCCAGCTTCATGGATATTATATATAACCTGGACAAATGCCAGTAAATCCTTTGTGGAGTGTGTTAAAATTAGAAGTAAGCTGCTTAAGACATTTGTGTTTGTGGTTGGTGAAAATGTAAAACATTTTCAGTCTTCCAAAGTTGTATGATCTATGGAAATAATTGATGGTGAGTCCTCAGAGGACTCTGATATTTTTATCTGTAAAGATAATGCATTAGATGTAGGTGTGATCACTGCAATATGAACACTGAATTGAACATAGTTTTAAACTTTTCACAAGATTTTTCAGATAGTTTGACATTAGCGTTGATGCAAAACATGTCATGATGTTCTGACTTTTGTTTATTGATACCCAAATGCGATCACAAAAATTGTGCATGAACTGCATTATCGTGCCATTTTCTTCTTCAAATAATTGAAAGAAAACAGATACTTTTCAGCAAGAGAGCTTCCCCCCTTTTTAATTGGAATCACATTTCATAAATATCGCCAAAAATTCTGCCCTCATTCATGGCTGGGATGATGTGGCTAGAACGCCGAATTCTCCATTCTCACTTATAGCTGGGTGGCCACAGGTGATCTCAGAGAATCCACCTATATGTCATTAAAGAAGTGAAGAACAAATACAAAGCTATTTTGAAAGAACCAGGATCTTTCTATCTGCTTTGCAGCTAGTGGAGTTAGCATGTCGTATTTTGAATAATTAATTGGCTGTTACTTACAGACACAGGAGATGGGTAGAGTTAACTTTGTATGGTATGAGAATAAGGCAATAGCAATCCAGACCCCTGCTTTACATCTCTTGCAAGGGGTTAGGCATGAGGGTTCCTTTCACAGTCTCACTTACAGCTCCATTTTCCAGTCTGTCTCGCCACATGAATCATTGCAGGTGGGACAGACAATTTGATGGACTACTGAATTCACGGGGCGGCCCAGAAATCACTTTTATGCTGGCGTAGATTTACAGTGGCAGCCTCTGCTGGTGCCCAACATGATGGATGGTGGGAATCTCCTGCTAATGGGATGCTGAAAATGGTCCAAACATTCATGTCCGATTATTCAAGGTGTCAGCAGGAAAAAGTGTTGGTGCGAAACATGCCTGGAACAGCCTTTCGTGTAGGTGTCGGGATTCAACTGAACAACGTCTAGGGTTCCCATTGGATTTCAGGATGGGCCAACAGCAAGCCTGGACCCAGGAACATCTCAGAAATGGAAGGAGGATGAATCTACAAGTGATCCTTTCAGATTTAGTGTCCTGGAGAGGTCCAACTTCCAGCCTATGAATGTTCCTGGAGATCTATCTTCTTCCTCAGGACATCCATCTTCCAGCTTCAGAGTGCTCCAGTCTTCCATTTTCATTCTCAGGAAGTCCACCTTCTTACTCCAAGTGTAGGTCAATGACGTACAACATAAAAACACAGGAATTAGAGCAGGTGTAGGCCACCTGGCCCCTCGAGCCTGCTCCGCCATTCAATAAGATCATGGCTGATCTTTTCGTGGACTTAGCTCCACTTAACTGCCCGCTCCCTTAATCCTGTTCAACCATTTATCTATCCTCATCTTTAAAATATTCACTGAGGTAGCCTCAGCTGCTTCACTGGGCAGGGAATTCCACAGATTCACAACCCTTTGTGTGAAGAAGTTCCTCCTCAACTCAGTCCAAATTCTGCTTCCCCTTATTTTAAGGTCAGGCCCCTAGTTCTAGCTTTACCTGCCAGTGGAAACAACTTCCCTGCTTCTATATTATCAATTCCCTTCATAATCTGATTTGTTTCAGTAAGATCTCGCCTTATTCTTCTGAATTCGAATGGATATAGCTCCATTTTACTCATAATCCAACCCTCTCAACTCCAGAATCAAGCTCGTGAATCTCCTCTGCAATATCTCCAGTGCCAGTATATCCTTTTCCAAGTAAGGAGACCAGAACTATATACAGTACTCCAGGTGTGGCCTCACCAGCACCTTATACAGCTGGAACGTAACCTCGTTGTTTTTAAACTCCATCCCTCTAGTAATAAAGGACAAAATTCCATTTGCCTTCTTAATTATCTGCTGCACCTGCAACTTCTTGAGATTCCTGCACAAAGACACCCAGGTCCCTCTGTACAGCAGCATGCATCAACAGGGCACCACCCACAATCAGGCCTGCCCTGCCACAAAATGTGGCACAAAACACCAAGTTACATCGTTAATAAGGTCGGGCGGAAAAAAATTGGCATGCTTTGTCATCGGCTGTTGCAATAGGGAAGACTCCACTCTCCCAGCCCTGCCATAGGATTTAGTCCCCAGATGGAAGAATTCTACCCATGGTGTGGGAAAACATGTCACTACTGATTACTATTGAATAATCATTCAAAAACAATCATAGCTGGGCTAGGATCAATATTATCAACTAAAATTAAATAAAACATAGCTTTGAATAGACATTATGGGCTTAAAATCAAGAGCAAATCAGGGAAAAATGCATAACTGTAAATCTAGAAAAATTAGTGGCTACAGACCTCAGGTCAATGCTCTCCTTATTTTTTATTTCATTTGCTATCACTGGTTTTGCAAAGAAATCTCCATGTGCAGGCATTTAGCTCACACTACTTGTTACTGTACTGGGGCTAGCTCACAAATTAGCTGAATAGTTAAACAAGTGACCTTAGGTACAAACTCTTCATTTCTTTGCTGTCCATTCATCACTGACTAACTGCTGATTCCTTGCTCCTGACTGGGGTGTATCATGGAGCACCTGTCATTCACCTCACAGCATTAGCCTGAGAAAAAAAAATCATATAAAAGAAAAGAAAGTCAATGGTAGAATGGATTTGGGGGTGACTGATGCATTTTTTTTAATGACACATGCAGGCAATGAGTTGTGAACTGTTTTGCAATTTTGGGATTTGATTTCATAGAATAGAATAGCTACACTGTAGAAGGAGGTCATTCGGCCCATTGAATTTGTACTGACATCAATCCCAACCAAGTCCCACCCTGTAACCCCATGCATTTACCCTGCTAATCCCCCGACACAAAGACGTAATTTATTGTGGCCAAGCATCATAGATCATAGAGTCTCTACAGTACAGAAGGAGGCTATTTGGCCCATTGAGTCTGTACCAGCCACAATCCCACCCAGGCCCTATTCTCGCAAACACCCACTTTAACTTACAAATCCCCCTGATGCTAGGATCAGTTTGGCATGCCAATGAACCCAACCTAATCTTTGGACTGTGGGAGGAAACCAGGGCATTGGGAGGAAACCTGTGCAGACACAGTAAGAATGTAACCTGAGGCCAGAATTTAAACTAGGTCCCTGGCACTGCGAGACAGCTGTGCTAACCACTGTTGCCACCGTGCTACCCTTTATATTTCAAATAGAGCTCTTGCAAAATATTAGTACTAATTGGTCATTTGGGAATGGGCTTGCATCCTCTCAATTAATATGTTTCTTAAGAGTATTAGCCGCAACTACTGTGCCATGTTGTAATGTAGGAAATTAATTCTCATGTTACAATTGATTTATACACAGCAATCTCCCACAAATGGCAACGAAATGAAAACCAGATCATCTGTTTATGGTCATGTTGGCTGAGGTATAAATGTTTTCTGGATAAAAGTGCCCGCTCTTCCTTAAATAGCGACATGGGATTTTTTTACATTCACCTGAGAAGCGATCCTAGACGAATCCAAATCCACATAAGGGACACTCAGTTATTGTGCCAAAACTTCTAGAGTGTTGTTTGAATCCACAACCTTCTTCCTTGGAGACAACAATGTGTCACTGAAATTTCTGTGTGATAATCTGAATGAATGCCATAAAAATATGCCCTTTAATTTATTCGGATAAATGTTCATCAGCTGCACAGAAACCATGACTCTCTGACTGAAACTCAGTCATCAATTAATCCAGAATTTATCTTGAAGGCATAAAAGTGTTTTCAGCACCTTAATAGTTTAATCAAAAACTAAATATTCATATAAAAAAAAGCCGCCCTTCACCATTTATGGGGAAATATATCTAACTTAAATATTCAATACTTGTGCAGAGTTAATACTGCAGCACTATCCCACCCTTTCAATTTATAGTGCACCTATAGCTCACACTCCTTTTGAAATGATGCATTATTTTTCTTTTTACATATGTTTATTATCATCAATTCTTCCTGTGTTTCACCACTGTGGCACAACTCTTTTCCCAAGAAGCAATTTAACTTGAATGCAAATTGACTGTTATATTACAACAGTGAGGGCACTTCAAAATATATTTCATTGACCATGAAACATGTAATAGAAATTTAACGTTCTTTCTTTCTATTCTTTAGAATGAATGGGAAGAAAATGAAAAGTCCAAACTATCATTCCATTAAGCATGAGTCTCTTGGGGATATCCTGGAAGCTATGCATTGATAAAATAGAATTCTTTAACACTGTTCGCAGAATATTTGGGTGTTCAGAAAGTGGTGTCCTTTCCTGTTGATAAACCCCAAAATGTATTAATCTCAATTCCACCCAATACTTTGGAAATACTGATGTGTACAGACTTGGCATTATGGAACCATCTAGTGCAGAAGAGACGCTTCAGCCCATTTAGTCTGCACCATCGCTCGAGGGACAGCTGACTTTCCACCTAATCCCATTTACCAGCATTTAGCCCATAGCCATGAATATTATGATGTGCCAAATGGTCACCAAAGTATTTTTGAAAGGATGTGAGCTAACTGGCCTCTATCACCCTCCCAGGCAGCGCATTCCAGTCACCACGCTGTTGGCAGTGTGTCTGTTTCACAAGTATCTGACTTTCTAAACTAGTGAAGAGTGTGCACAAGGGTGTTCCAGTAGTGCACTGCCTGCTAATAAAATTTTCTGTACAGGCCTGACACAGACTCCTCAAATACCGAAGGTATCATTGCTGAGATTTATCTTGTCCTCAAGCAGATTTTGAAATTGGGAGAACCAATTGGCAATCCCAAGATGTACAGGTTAGGTTGATTGGTCATGCTAAAATTAACCTAGTGACAAGGAAATAGCGGGGTAAACATGATAGATTGAAGGAATGAGGCCTGGGTGAAATTGTGATCAGTGCAGACTCAATGGGCTGAATGGCCTTCTTCTGCATTGTAAGAATTCTATGATCTATGAACATATCGAGGGAGTGGCTAGCAAACCCTGTGGTACCTTGGGCTTCATGAAGAGAGGCATTGAGTTAGAAAAAAAAGCAGGATTCTTAACTCACATTAATACTCAAGGATATAGGACAAGTGCTGCAAAATGGGGTTAGTGCACCTTTAGTGGGAGACACTGTCAATGCAGACTCACTGGGCAGAAGGGCTTTTTCTGCACTGTATGACTCTAAGCAGAACATTAATACAGTAAAGATGTACTTAATCCACAGCTGGAGTGTTGCATACAGTTCTGGTTACCACAGTTTACAAAGAGTATGAGCATTCTTGAAATGCTGCAGAAGACATTTTGCAGAATGGTTCCAGGATGGGAAAATTTTAGCTACAATTTTAAATTGGAGAATTTGGGCTCATTTAAAGGAAATGAAGGGGAGATTTGATAAAGGTGTGCAAGATCAGGACAGGTTTGCATGATGTAGACAAGGAAAAACTGTTCTCTGCAACATGGAGGGACCGTGGTTAGCACTGCTGCCACAGAGCACCAGTGGTCCAAGTTCAATTCCAGCCATGGGTCACTGTGTGGAATTTGCACACTCTCCCATGTCTGTGAGCTTTTCTCTGGTCGCTGTGGTTTCCTCCCACAGTCCAAAGATGTGCAGGTTATGTGGATTGGCCATTGTAACTTGCCCCTTGGTGTCCTAAAATGTAGGGATTAGCAGGGTAAAAACATGGGATTATGGGGATAGGGCATCTGTGTGATGGTCTGTTGGAGAGTTGGTGAAGACTTGATGACCAAATGGCCTCCTTCTTCACTGCAGGGATTTTATGCTTCGAGTAGCTGATAGTATAAGGACTAGGAACAAACCATTTAAGGCTTTGGAAAGAGGGGCAGAGGGAACGTGGAATGAATGTTTTTATGTAGTGAGTGAGGGAATGACCTGAAAATTACCACCCATTTTTTTGTGTAAGTATAGATAGTGACTTCAAAATGAGGGAGATAGTCATTGACTTCAGGAAGAGTAGTAGAGGACAGGCCCAGTTTACAGCAGGGGATGAAATATTAATGGTCACGAGCTTCAAGTTTTTAAGTCTCCAGATCACCAACAACTTGTCTGGTTTCTCCATGCTGACACTATAGATAAGAAAGCCCACTAATGCCTTTACTTCCTCAGAAGACTAAGGCAATTTGGCATGTGAGCTATGACTCTCACCGCCCTTTACAGATGTATCATAGAAAGCATTCTTTCTGGTCGTATCACAGTTTGGTATGGCTCCTATTGTGCCCAAGATGGCATGAAACTACAAAGAGTTATGAGTGAAGAGAGGTCCATGATTCAAAGCAACTTATCCCTCCTTTCACTCCGTCCACACTTCCCACTGCCTTAGAAAAGCATCCAGCATAATTAAGGACCTCATGTGCCCCAGACATGCTCCCTTCCACTTTCTTCCATTGGGAAAGAGATACAGGAGTCCAAGGACATATACCAATTGACTCACGAACAGCTTCTGAATTGTGGGAAGAAACCAGAGAAACCTACACAGACATGGGAAGAACGTGCAAACTCCACACGGATAGTAGGCTAAACAGGAATCAAACCCTGATCCTTAGCGCTGTGAGGCAGCAGCGCCAACTGTTGTGCTCCTATGCCATCCAAAGATGTATGGGTTAGGTGTATTGGCCATGCTAAATTCTCCCTCAGTGTATCTAAACAGTGCTGGAATGTGGCGACCAGGGGATTTTCACAGCAACTTCATTGCAGTGTTAATGTAAGCCTACTTGTGACTCTAATAAATAAACTAAATAAATTAACTAAAACAAGGTGCACTCCATTGCCCCTCCATGTTAAAATTGAAAATTGACATGTTTCCTATATAGATAGCAATATCCTAGTTGTAGTTTCATAAAATGTAACCATTGTATTTCCCTGGGTGAACAGCTAAGTTGAAAACTTGAATGTGGATACAAACAAACATTATGCTCTGAAATGGTGATCTTGTTATTTGCAGCTGGAGGCTGAGACTTGAAGATCTGTGTTTGTAATGAACAGCCCAAAACATTTTTTTACCAATAGCATGATGATGTGGGTGGTACAGTGGCATTGTGGTTTGCACTATGTCTCACAGTGCCAGAGCCCTGGGTTCAATTCTGGCCTCTGGTGCCTGTCTGTGTAGAGTTTGCATGTTGTCTGTTTCTTATGGGTGCTCTGGTTTCCACCCACAGTCGTAAAGATGTGCCCCTTAGTGTCAGGAAGATAAATTTGTGGGATTACGGGGATAGGACTTGAATGGGATTGTTGTGGGTACACACACTTGATGGGCCAAATGATCTCTTTCTGCACTGCAGGAATTCTATTACATGTGCTTGTCATGATTGAAATTTCACATTTTGCCATTAAAGCCAGTGAAGATGCCAACGCTAAGAGCACTAAATAAAATGCAATGTAGGTCAAAAAGACTATTTAGCATATGCTGCTCAATTAATCTTCATGGACATGTTTCAAGGTTGATCTGGCCATTTTTCCTTTGCTGTCTGAACCCAAGCTTCTTTTTACTTTGTTTAGTCACTTTTTAGATTCAATTCACTTTTGGATACTCGGACTGATTCCATATTTACTCTATTAGGTGGCAGCCTCATCAATAAACCAATAACCTCAAGCATGAGAAGTTTATTCTGCATATTCATTTCCAACAGATGTTATTTCATGGTATATGAGCACTGCTGGCAAGGTCAGCATTTACTGCCCTCCCCTAATGGTCTTTGCGAAGGTGGAGGGGAGTTGCTGCCTTTGAACGGTGTGTCCCAAATGGAGTAAAGGTTCCTCATGTTTTCTTTATGATGGTATTTTCTTCCATGCTAACGTAGCACAAAATATTTCTCTACGTCCGTTTCATCAGTTCCCCTTTTAAAATCTTTTCTTTATCTCCAAATTGTTTCATCTAGTATGAATAAACTTGGCTTCTTGCAACTCAGAGCTCAATTAATCAAACATTTGAACTTTACTGCCATAATGAATATCAGGGTCACTTTGACGTGCCTGAAAAACTGGTAGTTTTTTTTGTGCGTTGGTTGACTTTAGGACTCAGTGAAACCTGTAGTGTCTCCTGAGCCAATTAACTGAGCAGAAGCCTTAATGTGAGGCTTCTGCTAATGGCACTCTTTAGCTAGCTGCTCAAAGACAAGTGAAAGCCACAGAACGAAAATGTGCTACCCCGTGCCTGAAACTCAAAGCTCACTGGGTGAGCCTTTTTGTCTTTCAAGCTATATTCCTAATCAACTTTTCTTTCAGTTTGACTTCAATTTGACTCCAGCCCATTCGATATTACCTTTGCCAGTGACGGACTTCACCAAAGTTGGAGCTGGGAGCCACTGACAATGCCCGCTGCTGGTAAGGTTGGAAAATCCTACCTAAAAGTTCAACCCCTTGTTTTCCAGGCAGGAATGCATACATTCTATTGTTCCATTGTCATATTGTTCGAAAAGAGCTGGGAAGTAGCTGTTGAGTGAGTATATATCCTGGGGTGTCACATTACTGTCACACTGCAATCATATGTTGACTGACATGGGAGAGATTTTTTTAAATTTATGTGTCACAAGCACGGGCAGCAGCAATGGTGGCATTGTGGCAGGATCAAGTAATCCTGAGGCCCAGGCTCAGGAGACACTGGCAGCTGGTGGAATTTAACTTCAATAAATATGTATAAAGCCAGTGATGATGATAGTATCTTGCACTGATTATTGTAAAAACCCATCTGGGTCATTAATGTCCTTTCGGGGAGGAAATCTGCCATCCCTTGTCGGTCCACAACAAAGGGCTGAGCCTACTTCTCATGAGGGTATGACTTTTCCAAATCAGAATTTATTCATCTATTTAAGCTGTGAGCATTAAGGAACTAATCAAACAAGTTTCCCTTGAGTCAAAGAGAAAAACAAAATTATTTACTACCACCCAGGAATAATAATAAAAATGTGACGTCAAGTATTTAGCCTTCATTCAGTTGTTAGGACCCACAAATATTCACAAAAACAGACACATAGCAGAAATGAGGGCAATTCAAAAAAGGTTTAATTGTTCTTTAAATGCTGTGGCCGACTTAGGTTAGCTGATTTCTTGGATGTGGTCAGATGTAGATAATATTGCAATTATTATGAGATCTTAGTCTGCTGAGCTGCAATTCTTCCATCCCATTGACCTGATTTTTTTAGATCCATGGGATCTGTGCTGGTTACCCAGCACCGAGTGCATCTCCCATTGCTGGATTTCCAGCACAGAGCTGCCTAATGTGCACAGCAGCTCATTTGAATTTAATTTAAATGTTATTTGTAGGCCTGGGACTGAAATCCCCAAGCCTGCATGCATCTCCCACCCATCAGGAGTATTTCACTTCAGCAGGGTTTAGAGTTGTTCACCACTTGTGGGGAGCAGGGGTTCGATCCCCAGTGGAGTGAAGGGGGGCAATTGAGGCCTCCCAGGGTGCCCCCTGGGCATTGGCACCTCGGCAAGTGCCAGCCTAACCCCCTGGTACTGCCCAAGGGGCAAAGTACCATTGCCCATGGGGAACCAGTCAGTCTGACATGGGGCAATGCCAAGGGGCAGGGTCTATTGGGGAGGATCCTCGTGGGTCAAAGCCAAAAGGATACGGGGCCTCGTAGGCTGATTGGTTGGGGTGGAGGGTCCAGGTGCCATTCTGCAGTCAGGATTGGTGGAGGAGGGAAGGAGACCAGCAATTGGAGCTGGCAGTTGGGCTGTGACAGGGTCAGCCTGCCAGGGGTGTTGAGTGGGGGGTGGGTTTAGGGCTGCAAGGATGGGGGTTGGCACTGTGGGGATGGTCAGGACTATCAGTGGGAGGGAGGAGGGATTGGGAAGGGGGATGCTGGAGAAAGTGGTAACTGGAGGGGGTTCGAGGCTGAGTCCAGGCATGATTTGGGGGGGGGTGTGCAAGAGATTGGACAGTGGGGAGAAGATGCACAGCTGGCAGTGTAGGAGTCAAGGAGCAGGCAAGCAATCAAGCTGACCAGCGACTGGGGAGCTGGCACACAGGGGCCACTGCGCATGCGCCTATTTCAGTGCTGACAGGTCAGTGCACAATCCGTGGCCTACGCTGTGCTGTCAGCCTCTCCAGCACAAATAGGTTCCACCCACTGATTTCTTACATGATTTATGGTAGTGCACTCTTGAATGTACAGACTGTGGGAGATTCTTCTCTGAACTCCCACTGAAAAAAACAGCCTGATTTACTCCAGTTTCCACATGAGTTAGGCATTTAAAATTTTTTGGTGGGAATCGCCTGTATGGTGTTAATGATAGAGTTGGTTTCTTAAACCAGGAAATACATTTATTCCAAAAGGAAAAGAAAGCGAGAAGTCTTCAACCTGTTTGCTCTGCTGAAGATGTTTTTGACACTGCTTGTGAAACTTGCAATCTCTCTGCTTGCTTAATTGAAATGCTTCACCCATTGTGTATTTCCAAGAAGGTTTG
This sequence comes from Sphyrna mokarran, assembly GCA_024679065.1. NCBI lineage: Eukaryota > Metazoa > Chordata > Chondrichthyes > Carcharhiniformes > Carcharhinidae > Sphyrna > Sphyrna mokarran. The sequence continues at coordinate 34,855,113 of JAGIQG010000005.1, read as the reverse complement.
GGTAGGTCTGTCTGTAGCAACCATTGTTTCAATATTCAGTTCTTTGCACTTTCAATTCCTTTTCCTATGACAGTTATGAATTTTCTTGTGTGTCTGGATTATAGGAACTCTCTCTCTCTTCACACCCCTCCGAGGATGATTTGTTACTTTCCCAACTTCACCTTAGTATGTCACATTGCATTTTTAAGCAGTTTGCTCAGTCTTATTCCAAATTTCAAAATTTCCAGTAAGCTGGAGGTTGAAATATCATATCAAGTAGAGGCAGCTGAGGGACTTCACTGCTTCATTCTGGGAGAAGTCAGCCCAGCAACATCTGCTAGGAAGTGGGAAGCGCAAGATCTGGTGTCAAGGAGTGGTAAGTCTGAAACACTCCATCAGTGTTTCCTTCCCTTCTCCTCTAACCAAAAATAAAAGGCCACTGTGAGAAGGTAAAAGTAAAGGTAAGAGTTTTATAAATTTTCTTAAATAATTTAGTTGGTGCTAGAAATGTGGGGTTAAGTGCTGCACTTATGAGGTTTGGGAGATCTGTGATACTTCCAGCATCTCAGATGACTACGTCTGCAGGAAGTGCAACTGCTTAAAGACCGCTTAAAAGGTTGGAGCTTTAGGAACATGAAGGTGGTGATGGAAAGTGTCATACATTAGAGCTTTAGACACATGGTCACACCCAAGGTGCAGACAGATAGATGGGTGACCACTAGAAGGGGCAGGCAGTCAATGCAGGAATCCCCTGCTGCCTTCCCCTTCTCTAACAAGTATACTGTTCAAGTATACCGTTTTGGATACCATTGAGCCCGGGGGGTGGGAGGGTGGGGTGGGGGGTGGGGGAGGCCTATCAGGAGATAACGACAGCAGCAGCCAAAGCACTGGCACCGTGGCTGGGTTCTGTTGATAAGCAGAAAGGGACAAAGGGGATTAGACCAATAACTCTATAGTGCGGGGTGCAGGTAGGTGCTTCTGTGGACGTGATGGTATGGTATCCAGGATGGTATGTTGCTTCCCTAGTGCCAGGGTCCAGGATGTCTCTGAACATGCAGATAGCATTCGGAAGGGAGAGGGTGAACAGCCAGAAGTCATGGTCCATATTGATACTAACAACATAGGTAGGAAGAGTGATGGGGTCCTGCAACAGCAGTTTAGGGAGTTAGGTAAAAAGTTAAAAAGCAGAACATCTACAGTTGTAACCTCAGGATTATTTCCTGTGCCACTTGCCAGTGAGGCTAGGAATAGGAAGTTAGTGCAGCTTAATATGGGCTAAACAGTTGGTGTAGGAGGGAGGGTTTCAGAAATCTGGATCATTGGGGTCTCTTCTGCACGAGAAGGATGGATTGCATCTAAAATGAAAGGGCAGAAATATTCTGGCTGGGAGATTCGCGACTTTCACACGGGAGGATTTAAACTAGTTTGGTAGGGGGGTGGAAACAAAAGCAAAGGCGAGTTAGCGAAGAGGAATGAGAGAGTAAGGCCAATGAGATTCAGAGAAACAGGCAGGGGGGTTGCTAATGAAAGAGGGTCTGGTGGACTGAAGTGCATTTTTTTCAATGCAAGAAATGTAAAAGGCAGATGAATTTTGAGCTTAGATTAGTACTAGGAACTTTAATACCTCCTCTTTTTTGATCTCAACATGACTCAAGCTATTTATACACCCTTTCTCAGACTCATTATCATAGAACAAAGCACAAACAGGCCCTTCGGCCCATAAGTTGCACCGATCATACCCATATCTACTAGGCCATAGAACTATCTGTAACTCCCAATTCCATTTAATCCCATATACTCATCCACAAGTCTTTTAAAAGACCCCAGCGAGTTCGCCTCTACCACCACTGACAGCAGCCGATTCCACTCATTCATCATCCTCTGTGTGAAAACCTTACCCCTAACATCTCCTCTATATTTGCTCCCCAGTACCTTAAACCTGTGTCTCCTCACAGCCACCATTTCAGCCCAGGGAAATAGTCTCCGAGAATCCACCTATCTAAGCCTCTCAACATTTTATAAACCTCTATCAGGTCGCTTCTCAACCTTCATCTCTTCAGGTAGAAGAGACCTAGCTCCCTCAGCCTATCTTCATAAAGCATGCCTCCCAATCCAGGCAACATCCTTGTAAATCTCCTCTGCACCCTCTCAATAGCTTCTACATCCTTCCTGTAGTGAGGCAACTAGAACTGTGCACAGTACTCCAAGTGGAGTCTGACAAAGGTCTTATAAAGTTGGAGCATTACCTCCCGACTCCTACGCTCAATCCCTCGATTAATAAGGCCAGAACACCATACGCCTTCTTAACAACATCCTCCACCTGCGAGGCCAATTTAAGAGATCTATGGACCTGGACCCTAAGGTCCTTCAGCTCCTCAACACTGCTAAGATTCCTACCCTTGATATTATACTCCTTCATCCCATTGGTCCTGCCAAAATGGACCACTACACATTTATCCACGTTGAAGTCCATTTGCCACTTCTCCGCCAGTCTTGCATCCTATTTACGTCACGCTGCAACTTCTGACAACCTTCCAGACTATCCACAACACCACCAATCTTCGTATCATCGGCAAACTTCCTAACTCATCCTTCCACTTCCTCATCCAGGACATTTATGAAAATGACAAACAGCAGAGGTCCTAGAACAGATCCCTGGGGCACTCCACTGGTGACCGACCTCCATGCAGAATAAGACCCATCCACAATTACTCTCTGCCTTCTGCAGGCAAGCCAGTTCTGGATCCACAAGGCCAAAGCCCCTTGGATCCCATGCTGTCTGATCTTCTCAAGAAGTCTTGCATGGGGGACCTTATCAAATGTCTTGCTGAAATCCATGTAAACCACATCCACTGTTCTTCCTTCGTCAATGTGTTCAGGCACATTTTCAAAGAGCTCAACTAGGCTCATAAGGCACGACCTGCCCTTGACAAAACAGTGTTGACTATTTCTGATCATACTAAGCTTCTCTAACTTCTCTAATTATCCACCAGGTCCTTCTCTTTGGTGAATACTGACGCAATATTTAATATTTCACCCATTACCTCTGGTTCCACACATAGATTCTCTCCCCTATGCCTGAATGGGCGAACCCTCTCTCTGGCAACCCTCTTGCTCTTTATATATGTATAAAAAGCCTTGGGATTTTCCTTAAGCCTGCTGGCCAATGCTTTTTCGTAATCCCTTTTAGCCGTCCTTACCCCTTTCTGCTTTCCTTGTGTACCACACTTGCTTCGTGTGTTCCCAGCTTCCTAGCTTTGACAAATGCTTCCTTTTTCTCTTTGACTAGGCTTACAATATCTCTCTTATCCAAGGTTTCCAAAATTTGCCATACTTACCCGTCATCTTTACAGACCATCTGTGCTGGTCTTGAATTCTTATCAACTTACACTTGGAAGCCTCCCACATGCCAGATGTTGATTTGCCCTCAAACATCTACCCCCAACCTACATTCTTCAGTTCCTGCCTAATATTATTGTAATTAGCCTTCCCCAATTTAACATCATAACTTGAGGACTATCTATCAGTACCTTAAAGTTTGCTGAATTGTGGTCACTGTTTCTGAACTGCTCCCCTACCGAAACATCGACCACTTGGCCAGGCTTATTCCCTAGTATGGCCCCTTCCTTAGTTGAACTGTCTACATACTGTTTCAGGAAGACCTCCTGGATGTTCCTGGATGAGATCAAAAAAGAGGAGGTATTAAGATTCTCAGGAAACATTAAGGCAGACAAGTCCCCAGGACCTGATGGGATATACTTCAAAATACTGAGAGAGGCAAGGGAGGAAATTGCTGGGGCCTTGAGAGAAATCTTTGCATCCTCACTAGCTACGGAGGAGGTCCCAGAGTATTGGAGAACAGTCAATGTTGTTCCATTGTTTAAGAAGTGTAGCACGAATAATCCAGATAATTACAGGCTGGTGAGCCTTATGTCAGTTGTAGGGAAATTATTGGAAAGGATTCTTTGAGACAGTATTTACTCCCACTTGGAGGGAAGTGGACATATTAGCGAGAGGCAACATGATTTAATGAAGGGGAGGTTGTGTCTCTTTAACTTGAGTTTTTTGAGGAAGTGACAAAGGTAGTTGATGAGAGTAAGGCAGTGAATGTTGTCTACATGTACTTAGTAAAGCCTTTGGCAAGATCCCTCATGGCAGACTGGTGCAGAAGATGTAGTTGTTTGGGATCAGAAATGAGCTGGCAAGGTGGATTCAAAACTGGATCAGTGGTAGAAGACAGAAAGTAGTAGTGGAGGTTGTGTTTCTGAATGCAGGCTGTGACAACTAACATTACTCAGGGATAACTGCTGGGAACTTTGCTGTTTGTAATATATATAAATGATGTGGAGGAAAGTGTAGCTGGTTTGATTGGTAAGTTTGTGGACCACACATAGGTTGGTGGATTTGTGGATAGTGATGAGGATTATCAGAGGATACAGCAAGATATAAATCAGTTGGAAACTTGGGCGGAGAGATGGCAGATAGAGTTTAATCTGGACAAATATAGGGGAATGCAATTTAGAAGGTCTAATACAGAGAGGAAATGTAAGTAAGTGGCAGTACCCTTAAGAGTATTGATATGCAGAGTGATCTGGATGTACAGGTACACAGGTCACTGCAAGTGGCAGTGCAGATGGAGAAGGTAGTCAAGAAGGCATGCTTGCTTTCATCAGCCGGGGCATTGAGTTTAAAAATTGGCAAGTTATGTTGTAGCTTCATAGCACTTGGAATATAGTGTTCAATTCTGGTCGCCATACTATCAGAAGAATATGGAGAGGGTATAGAAAAGATTTACCAGGATGTTGCCGGTTATGGAGGGCATTACTTGTGAGGAGAGGTTAGAGAAACTTGATTTGTTCTTACTGGAATGATGGGGGTTGAGGGAAGACCTGATAGAAGTCTACAAGATTATGAGAGGCATGGACAGAGTGGATAGTTAGAAGTTTTTCCAAGGGTGGAAGAGTCAATTACTTGGGGGAATAGGTTTAAGGTACGAGAGGCAAGGTCTAGAGGAGTTGTGTGAGGCAGGTTTTTTACAAGGAGAATGGTGGGTGCCTGGAGCTTGCTGCCAGGGCAGTTGTGGAAACAGATATGATAATGAGTTTTAAGTGGCAGCTTGACAAATGCATGAATAGGATGAAAATATAGGGATATGGTCCCTGGAAGGGTAGAAGATTTTAGTTAAGTTGGGCAGGCTTGGAGGGCCAAAGAGCCTGTTCCTGTGCTGTAATTTTCTTTGTTCTTTATTTTCAATATCAAAGAGATGTGGTCTGATTGCAAAACTGAGAGAAGCAGTGTGCAAGCAGTCATGTCTATCATACTGCAACTGAATGAAACCTGTCAACCTACAGGTAGATGCTTTGACAAAAGCAGCCCTGGGAGCAGCCCTGCTTAAAGAGACGAAAACTAATCACATTTACGTCCACACTGCTACCATCAGTTGAGGCCACATATATCAATGTAGAGACAGGTATTGGCAGTCATGCATCGATGTGAGAAATTTCATACATGTCTCTGTGGGAATGCATTTATTGTGATGAATAATCATCATCCACTGAAGCAGATTTACAAGTCAAAATGGCAGAGTTCTCGCAAGACTTCAGAAATTACTTCGAGATTTTGGAGTTGCCATTTTATTCTGAAATACAAGCCAGGGAGAAGAGCCAAAGAAGTTTTCTCCAAATACAGAATATGGCGGGAGGCTATATGGAGATTGTTTACTCATTAGTGGCATTTTACAGTTGGATCTTGCAATGGTGCCCATCAGGGTGGGTTAGAAAACCCACCAGGGGCTATTAATGCTGGCGGTTTAACATGCCAGCGTGAAACATATTTAGAATAATATGGCATGCAGGTGTTGGAACTCACCTGAACAATACCTGGGGCTCTCTTTGGAGTATGTGATGGAGGCAGTCTGAAACACCACAGCAGTGAATCAGAGGTATGTCTGCAGGTGGAACTTACTGTTTTGGTGTACTGGAGGGAGTCCTTCATCCAACCTCTGAATGTTCCTGCAGATCAATCTTCATCTTCAGGGGGTTATTTGTCCAATAGTCGATCAGTGCAGTCAGGTGCCTTTTCAATATGGCAACCTGACACAATGGTGAACTCTGTGCCACCTAGAATTGCCCTACCATTGAATATGGCATTAAACACCTGGGTACATAATTAGTGAAGTTGGGGCTATATGATTTCGCTTGCTTGCTCGCTGGCAGCCGCAGTGGGAAACACTCCACATGCTCCTGCCTCCCACTGCATCCACCCCCCCCCCCCCCCCACCCCCCCCACCCCCACCCCCCGGCCATTCCCAAATTCACCATAATACTTAGTTGCAAAATGGGAAAATTCTGCCCATTGTATTATTTGTAAAGAGCTTGACACTCATTATTATGTGAATATATATCTGGAGGTGCCATATTCACTGTCACACAGTAGTTGTATGCCAGCTAATAGTGCTATTGATCAGTTCACCAGCGACCTGGAGAGCAACAAGAAATAACTCGATGTATGTCCAGCATTTTGAATTAAAGTGCGCTTATTTCTAACTTATGGGAGCCAGAAGACGTAACAGTGTGCCAGAAAATTCAGGCAGGCTCTCCTCATAAATTTATGACCATTGAAATGAAAGCTGTGGCCAGTTTGTGCTCTCATTTCTCGTATGTGCTCCTTAAGACTGAGTGTTTGGAAAATTAGTATCTCTGCGTAATCATCAAAGCTTTTAGCAATTTAATAACTTAGCAGAAAATAAAAAAAAGGATGTTTATTTGGAGGCACCTTAAATTGCAATTTTATTAGACTTTTCTCTTTTGCTGAATTTCTTAATTAAGCTTTTTTCAGCAAAGTATCTTATGAATACATTCATATGTTCCATTAAGATTTTTCATTTTAGGAGCATGGTATTTTCCAATCTTCTTCAGTGGATTAATCGTCTTACAGTTTTATGGCAAAATAAAATTAGCACTAAAAGGCTATGTCCATAAAAATATTGAGCGACGATTGTACTTCAAAGAGGAAACATTTAAAAAAGAAATGGCAGAGAAATCAACAAAACCTGCACGTCTTCTTGCACCTAACATAGCCCCTCGATAGTGTTTCCTTTTAGACTGGAAGGATGGCGGGGTGATGGCTTAGTAATGTCACCACTAGACTTTAAATCCAGAAAAGTTCAAGGGATCTGGGTTTGAATCTTGCCATGGCAGATGATAGAATTTGAATTGAATTTAAAAACAAATCTGGAATGAGGAATCTATTAATGACCACGGAATTGTTGTTGATTGTTGGAAAAATCCATCTGATTCACTAATATCCTTTAGGGAAGGAAATCTGCTGTCCTTACCTGATCTGGCCTACATGTCACTTCAGGGTCACATGTGGTTTACTTTCAACTCAGGCAACTATGGATGGCCAACAAATGCTGCATAGCCAATGGCGCCCATTTTCCACAAATGAATAAAAAAAAAAGCTTGTGCATTGAAGGCCTGAAAACTAAAATGGTGAACATAATAATATTATGTTCTTGAACCTAAAAAGATACCAGAAATATTGCCACATTTTTCACATAAGCAGGAAATGCTGGAAAAGCTCATAAGGTTGGCGGTCTGTGCAGAAAGAAAAACAGAAGTTAGAGTTTTGTGTGTGAATTGGAAGCATGTGAAAACAGGGAAAAGGTGTTGAGCACACGTGCCAATGTCGTTGTGCATTCTTGATATTTCAGTCTGTGGGAAGGTGAGGGAGTCGGACATTCATCTACTGACAATTAATCAACTAGCCAGACTTATTGAGGAGTCAATTGAAAGTGATTTCATGTGGCCCGTCTACATTTAGATAAATGGCTAGGTAGCCTTCACCTTTTAGCTATGAGCTCAGTCCAAGTCTGGATGAGATGTTGGGACTGAAATGGAATTAAAAATGGTGTCTGGGGACTGAAGTTTTCTGAGTTCTGTTGTCAGGTGTTTGAGTGTGCTGCCTGCACACGGTTTGCTGTGTTTAGATGTCACATTTGATGTATAGATTCCCTGTTAACTAGCCAGTCAGTGTGAAATTGTGTTCTGGGGCTGACGTAGCTGGAGTTGCATTTCAATTCTACTTCCGGTCCTGCTGATTATGTGTGACTGATCGGCACAAAATCCAAAAGCTAGTGGCTTTTGCTACCAAATAAACCTGTTGGACTTTGACCTGGTGTTGTGAAACTTCTTACTGCGTATACAAAATCCAAGCCAGAGTTAACATTTCAAGTCTAATGTAATCTTCATCAGAATTGGAGAGAGATGGAAATATGATGCATTTTATGCTGTTTTTATTTTTTAAAAAACATTTTTAAAACCTTGTCACATTTCTTACTTTAAAAATTTTTAAATTTCTCCCTACCTCATTGCACATTCAAAACTGAGCCAGGGTTCAAGGGGTTTAATGTTCTTTATTGTAGCATTTTGTAAGAAGAAAGGACATAATTGAGCAGATCTGTATCCATCTGAGATAAAGCCTAAGACAAAATTGAAAAAAATGCACATGGGGTTGAGAAACTTGAGAAACAGCCATGATTGAATGGCAGACTTAAAGGTCTGGATGGCCTAATTCCACTCCTATATCTTATGATATTATGGACACGTCATAAAATATTGATTGAATGGAGCTATTTAGGGCACTAAGATGTAAACTTTGCAATCCCATGATAAGAAATATGGAGCAAACATTCAGCAGGTTAGTTAATTTTTGGTGTGAGCGCTTTGGACACTGTTAATACCACTTTGCATATTCCAATATTATTTTAACTTGGTGCTAAATGATTATCATGAATGAACTGAACCAGCAGAAAAGCCAATTATCAGCAAGTAAATACAATTGGTTTAATTAACTTTACATATTCTAGTCTTTTAAAATTGTTTTTATGTCAGTACTATAAATTACAATTGAGAGTAGTTTGATACCATTGACAAACATCAAAGCACTGCAATACAGCTGCAGTGTTCAGACAAAGACCATTACAGCTGTTTTACTGAGGAGAAGTAAGTAAAATGGGCAATGAAGGAACTGAGAAGAAAGGCAGCAAAAAAAAAGTTGTGACTTCAGGGCAGACTCTACAAGCTTTGAATGAACAACTTGACAGCAAATTTGAAGAGAAACACTTGTGGAAATTACTATAAAAGGTAAAACGATGATTGAAAAAAGAAAAGGAATGTTCGGGCCTCCAACACCTTTGCCTGTGGCTATTAATATAACAGCAATCATTGATTGCATTTCTTTATTCTGCTGCTAGGTCTTTCCAGACATGAGGAGGAGATTACAAATAAGCTTTGGTCTAACCTTGGTATTAAGGAAGTGACTGATGCATTGTTCCACAGGCCTGGCAGCTACATTTGTTTCCCTCAAAGTATGGAAAACCAGCCTACAAATGTCCAAAGCTTTGCAAAGCGCTGTTCTTCAGCTGTTCACTGGTGATCAGCCTGCAGGGTATCCACAAACTCTGGCAGAAATGAACATTCACCATGACCTACACTCAGTGCTGATTGAATAGTTGGCCCCAGATGAGAGAAAGTCACACAGGAAAACAATGATGCAGAACTACTCAGAAGCCCTAATTCAGTGCAGATTCAATTAAGCTTTTTTTCAGTTTTTTTTTAGTGTCACAACACTGCTATAAGCTACTGTGAAAATCCCCTAGTCAGCACACTTCAGCACCTCTTCAGGTACACTGTGGGAGTATTTAACGTGGCTGGTGCACCCAGCCAGCACTTCTTTCGGACTATGGAAGGAAACAGAATGCCAGAGGAAAACCACGCAGACAGAGGGAGAACAGATAATGCCCCAAGCCAGGAATCAAATCTGGAAGTAGGTGCCGTGGATAGGAAACGTTAAGAGCATCGCCGGAAGTTCCAACTTCGGCCAGTGTGCAAAATGAGATGGAGCTTTACGGTGCAAAGGGAGCTAAAATAGCACTCAAGGACTGTGGCAGGCTTTTAGCTCAGAATAAAAAGGACGGAATAATTTATGAAATTGGTATGTTTAAAATAAGAATGTTCTGCTCTGTGGAACTCCAACCGAGCAAATATAAAGTATGATAGCCCATGTGGCTTCGAGTCTTGAATTAGCTAATGCAATGCGATACAAAGTTGCCTCATGTGGTCAATGTGTCTGAGTTTGAACCAACATTCTCAGTTGGTTTGAATCATGTCTCGTGACTCCTATAACATGTAACTAATAGGAATTGTGTCATCTTATGATGATAGCAATCATAACATGATTGAATTTGGGGTGATTTGAGATTCAATGCTGTGGACAAGAGTCCAAATATATAATTTCCCAAGGTGCACAAGGAGGCAAGTAGGGAACAGCTGAAACAGATTAGTTGATGGAAATAAATTGTTGACAGCTCAGGTACCTAGAGGAAAACAAAGAACAAATCCATTGCAAAAATGACCCAATTTTGATTTTTAAAAATGAATCTAATGGCTTAATAAAGTGATAGGAATGAAAGCAGGAAGAAAAATGAGTTTCTAAAAGCTTGGAGATACATAAAGTGAGGATATCCACTGGGAAGAAAACTCCAAAATCATTTAGCCAGAGCAATTTTAAGGGGAGAAAAACAAGCAATAAAGTAGAAATGGGTCTTGTTGCAGCCACTAATCACAACACTGTGAAAGCATGGGGTGCTCAGGGAAGAGACAAAAACTGAAATTATGCTAGTTGAGCTGAAGCTGAGGATGAGTAGAGAATAGGGAAAATACCCAGTGCTTTATTTACTGGAAATGCTCACCAGAGAAGATTACGATGGCATGTACCCTCCATTAATGGAGATAATCTACACAGATTTACAGCTTTGACATCCACAAAATCGAGCTCCAAACAGGTTTAAAAGGCTTGACCAACAAATCTCCAGCAGGTGAATGGGTTCTATCCCAGGATACTTGGAGAGATTAACGATGAAACATGTTGAGTGCTGAGAACCATCACGTGGGAGTGATTGAATACTGGGGAAATTGGAAGTACATTAGGAATAACACAGTGACTTTCTTAAAATTACAGAGCCAAATCTAGTTGAGAGACTCACAGACCTATTAATCATTGTTCATACATTGAGCAATTAATAAAATTGATTCTGATTTGATTTGATTTATTATTGTCACATGTATTAGTGTAAATAAAAAATATTGTTTCTGGCGCAGTGTACAGACAAAGCATACAGAGAAGGAAAGAAGAGACTGCAGAGTGTAGTGTTACAGTCATAGCTAGGGTGCAGAGAAAGGTCAACTTAATGTAATGTAGATCCATTCAAAAGTCTGATGGCAGCAGGGAGGAAGTTGTTTTTGAGTTGGTTGGTATGTAAAATCAGCCTTTTATATTTTTGTCCCGATGAAAGAAGGTGGAAGAGAGAATGTCCGAGGAGCATGGAGTCCTTAATTATGCTGGCTTCTTTTCTGAGGCAGCAGGAAATGTAGACAGTGTCAGTGGGTGGGAGGCTGGCTTGTCTGATGGACTGGGCTTCATTCACGACTGTTTGTAGTTTCTTGTGGTCTTGGATAGAACAGGAGCCATAGCAAGCTGTGATACAACCAGAAATAATGCTTTCAATAGTGTATCTGTTAAAGTTGGTGAGAGTTGTAGTGGATATACCAAGTTTTCTTAGTCTCCTGAGAAATTAGAGATGTTGGTGGGCTTTCTGATAACCAATATGTGACAGAAATTTTCCTACAAGGTTCAAAGGGCATGATCTGACTTGACAAACCTTCATATGTCTGAGGATATATCATTCCAATTGTACAAAAGAAATGTCTGTCACTGGTTCTTCAAAATAATCCGATGAAGTGTTGCATGGAAAACTGCTTGGAATGATAATTCATGATTTAAATCTAAAGATGGAAATTGCCTGATGGAAAGGTACCAGTGAGAACGGGAAAGGGTGATCGGAAATAGTGAGTAGAGTGTGGCAGAGATTGTTGTTGGGCTATCTCTTGCTGATACATGCTATTGACCTGGATTCATTCACCCAATCGATGTTGTTAGGTTTTCAGAGAATGTTATTTTTCCATTAGGCTGAAGCAGTCAGCGTCCTGGCAAAGAAGTTGGATTAAGTGTATAGACAAGCAGAATAGTCATATGTAAATTTGAAGGCAAATTCCGAGTGGAAGGAAAATTGGTGTCATTTAAGTACAATGAAAGAAGCAAAAAGGAAAGTGTCTGGGTTCAGCAATGACTACTATCAGATGATATTATCATCCAGAGAAACTTTGATTGTGTCCGACAGCTGAAATTCATTCTGCCGATCTAGGCTTCAGTTTGTGTGCGGGATTTTCTATTTGTTTAAAATGTTTATTTATTTAATTATATCACAAGTAGGCTTACATTAACACTGCAATGAAGTCACTGTGAGAATCCCCCTGTTGCCACAGTCCAGCACCTGTCCGGGTGCACTGACAGGGAATTTAGCATGGCCAATGAACCTGACCTGGGTTTCCTTCGACTGTCGGAGGAAACTGGAGCACCTGAAGGAAACCCATGCTGATACTAGGAGAACATGCAGATTCTGCACAGACAGTGATCCAAGCCAGAAATTGAACCTGCGTTGCTGGAACTCTGAGGCAGCAGTGCTAACCACTGAGCCACTGTACCATCCTATTTGCTCTGCTCAGACTGGGCAGAGCGCTTTACATGCATGTGATATTATCTTCCTGACATCTCTGTTTATTGTCTAGTGGCAATTTTACTGGCTTGTTCTTCTGGTCAACCAGTATGGCGAGCCAGTAGATCACGAGAAAAGCGGAAAACTGGCTTCATGTCTGATTACTTGCCTCTCATGATACTATTGGCGCTGTGAAGCCTGCGTGATCAGCCTCACTCCCGGGAAGACCATGAGCCTGATATTAATGTTTATAAGATCATTTGAATATCATTAGTGAATCATGTGCATAAACTCCCAGGATTACTTTCTTAACGACTTAGCTGGTGAAGGTCCTCACCAGCAAGGATCACTTCTGGTTCCCCAGAAATGCGGGCTAAACGTCATGGTCATGCTAGTGGGAACGGAGACTCTTGCGGCACATTGGGTTGTCAACGATGGGAAGGGCAGTACCCCTTGGGCAGTTCCAGGCTGGCACTCTGGTGCTACCTGCTGAGTACCCTGGCACTGCTACTGAGGATCAGCTGGGGTGGCAATCGGTCAAGGAGTATCAGTATCAGATTCTATGATTCCAGGATGATGATGATGATGATTCTAGTGGAAGTTGACTAGGGTTGGGGGGGCGGGGGGGTGGTGGGAGCTATTGGAGTGGCATTCAGCTAGGAAAGAGGGGTTAACAGAGCAGCAATCGGCTGGAGAGATTTGGGGGGAGGTACTGGGATGGCAATTGGCTGGGGGAGTGTATCAGGCCAATGAACAGCCAGGGAGGCCAGTGATAGATTGGGAGGCTAGCGATCAGGGTGGGGTGGCAATATCCAGGAGGTGTGGGGGATGACAGGTTCTTTTTGATAAAATTTCTGTCTTGATGCATCCATATGCTGAAGTGTAGCAAGAGGTAAGTACATCCTCTACTACAAAAGTCTGCTAATATTTACTTGAAATTCCACATTTTTCCTTCCTATATGTGTTGTATGCTTATTAAGATTAACTTATCAGATGTGGGTGTCACAGGCTAGACCAACATTTATTACCTACCCCTTGAGAAGCTGGTAGTGAGCTGCCTTTTTGAACTGCTACAGTCCCCGTGGTGCAGATACACTCATAGTGCAATTAAGGAGGGAATTCCAGAATTTTAATCCAGCAATGTTCAAAGAATGGCAATATACTTACAACTTAGGTTAGTGAGTGACTTAGAGGAGAACAACCAGCTGGTGGTGTTCCCAGGTATTTGCTGCTCTTGTCTTTCTAGATGGTAGGGATTGTAAGTTTAGAAAGTGCTGCCCACTTTTCGGTGACAAGTGGTGTGCCTCAGGGGTCTGTTTTGGGGCCCCTGCTGTTTGTAATTTTTATAAATGATCTGGATGAGGGTATTGAAGGATGGATCAGTAAATTTGCAGATGACACTAAAGTCGGTGGAGTGGTAGATAGTGAAGAGGGGTGTTATAGTTTACAGAGTGACTTGGACAAGTTGCAGAGCTGGGCCGAGAGGTGGCAAATGGAGTTTAATGTGGAAAAGTGTGAGGTAATGCACTTTGGCAGGAACAATAAATGTGTAGAGTATAGGGCTAATGGTAGGGCTCTTAATAGTGTTGAGGAACAGAAGGATCTTGGTGTATGTGTCAATAGATCCCTGAAAGTAGGCAGTCAAGTGGATAAAGTTGTTAAGAAGGCATATGGAGTCTTAGCTTTTATTGGTAGGGGGATTGAATTTAGGAGCCGCAGCATCATGTTGCAACTGTACAAAACTCTAGTGCGGCCGCACTTGGAGTATTGTGTGCAGTTCTGGTCCCCACATTATAAGAAAGATGTGGAGGCATTGGAGAGGGTACAGAGGAGGTTTACCAGGATGTTGCCTGGTATGGAGGGCAGGTCCTATGAAGAGAGGTTGAAGGATTTGAGGTTGTTTTCGTTAGAAAGGAGGCGGCTAAGAGGGGATCTTATTGAAGCATATAAGATGATTAGAGGTTTAGATAGGGTGGACAGTGATAGCCTTTTTCCTAGGATGGAGAAAGCTAGCACGAGGGGACACAGCTTTAAATTAAGGGGTATGAGTTATAGGACGGATATCAGAGGTAGGTTCTTTACTCAAAGAGTGATTAGGGAGTGGAATGCCCTGCCTGCAGCTGTTGTAGATGCGCCAAGTTTGGTGGCGTTTAAGAGGTTAATTGATAAGTATATGGAAGAGAAGGGAATGGTTTAGTTTGGAGGGGCATTGCTTTTTATTTTGGTCGGCACAACATCGAAGGCCGAAGGGCCTGCTCTGTGCTGTAATGTTCTATGTTCTATGTTCTATGTAAGGAACCTTGGTGAGTTCCTGCAGTGCATCTTGTAGATGGCACACACTATGTCATTGCTCATTGGTAGTGGAGGGATTGAATGTCTGTGGAAAGGGTAACAGTCAAGTGGCCTGTTTAATCCTGGATGGTGTTGAGCATTGTGCATGTTGTTGGAGCTGCAACTCATTCAAGCAAATGGAAAATATTTCATTACACTCCTGACTTGAGCTTTATATATGTAGACAGGCTTTCAGGAGTCAGGAGATTAGTTACTAGGATTCCTAGTCTTTGACCTGCTCTGATATCCACAGTATTTACATGGCTAGTCCAGTTCAGTTTCTGGTCAACACCCAGGCTCTCAATAGTGAGGGATTCAGTCATGGTAATGCCATTGAATGACAAGGGGCGATAGTTAGATCCTCTCTTGTTGGACATGGTCATTGCCTGCACTTATGTTAACTGTCATTTGTCAGCCCAAGCCTGGACATTGTCCAGATCCTGGCAATCATCTAATGACAACAGTGTGCATTTTAATGAAAACAAATCCTTATTTTCTAATGGCATATTCTTGTTGTTCCTTTTGTGTTGGATGGAATTCTCAGGCTACTCATGGTTGTGCAATTCCACCACCACCATCTGTAGGTTTTCTGAAAACATGGGGTGGCATTAATGGGAAATCCCATTGACAGTGGTGGGACCACTGTCTTCCCACTAAGAAGTTGGTCTTCCCATTGAGAAACATGTGACTGAGAGACTGAGAGACATCCATCATCTTTTTCATTGTAGGTTGTGGTGTCCGCATTTACAATGGAAAAGGCCAACATAAAACTGTTGTAACAACTTGCATTTTTATTACAGTGCTGGGGTACCAAAAGATCTTAAGATACTTTACACGAGTATTATCAAACAAACTTTGACACTGCACTGCGTTTGGAGCAATTAGAATCAGTGACCAAAACCTTGTCAATGAGGCAGTTTTTAAGAGCATGTTAACGGAGAAGATGGAGCTTAAGCATCTGTAATTTGACCAGAACAAGATATTTGTTACTAAAATTAGAACATAAGCATTAGAAGCAGGAATTCACAATTTAGCTCCTTGAGCCTGCTGTGCCATTCAATATGACCATGACTGATCTCACCTCAGCCTCAACTTAACTTTCCTGCCTGCTCTCCATAACCCTTCAACCCATTGCTAATTAAAAATATGTCTATCTCTTCACACTCTGAGATAGTGAGTTCCACAGATTTGTAATACTTTGAAAGAAATAATTTCTCTTCATCTCTTTTTAAGTCTGCTAGCTCTTATCCTAAAACTATGATCTCTTGTTCTAGATTGCCCACAAGAGGAAACATCCTCTCTACGTTTACCTTGTCAAAATGTTTTATCATCTCATATACGTCAGTTAGGTCTCCCCTCATTCTTCTGAATTCTAGATAGTATAGGCCTAAACTGCTCAACACCTTTTCATAAGCCAAATTCCTTACCTCTGGAATCAATCAAGTGAACATCATCTGAACTGTCTCCAATGTCATTACATCCTTCCTCAAGTAAGGGGACCAAAACTGTACACAATATTCCAGGTGCAATCTCACTACAGTTGCAGCAACACTTTTCTACCTTCATAAACTATTCCTGTAGCAGTAAATACCAAAATTTTGTTTGCTTTTTGCTACAGATGAGTGTTTTTGTGATTCATGCATGTGGATAATCAAATCCCTTTGCACTGAAACACCCTGAAGTTTCTCTCCATTTAGGTAATAAATTGCCTTCCTATTTTCCTGACTAAAATGGATGACCACACACTTATCCATGTTAAACTCCATCACAACATTTTGGCCCACACACCTAACTTATCCATATCCTTTTGTAAATTACTTATTTCTTTATCGCAACTTACTATCCCATCTATTTTAGAATAATCTGCAAATTTGGCTATAACCTATCCTTGTATTGAAGTCATGAATATAGTTTGTAAGTAGTTGGGGCCCAGCAACTGAACTCTGCGGTATCCCACTAGTTACATCTTGCCAAGCAGAAAAAGACCTACTTAAACCACTCTCTGCTTTCTATTGGTTAGCCAATCCTCGATCTAAGTTAATAAGTTACCTGTAACTTCATGTGACCTTAACATGTGTATTACTTTCTATACGGCACCTTATCAAACATTTTCTGGAAGTCCATAATCTACATCTACAGGGTCTTCATTATCCACCTTCCTTGTTACAGCTTTGAAGCAATTAATCAAACACATTTTACCCTTTGTAAAACCATTGGATGGATTATGTTTTGACTTTCCAAATGTCCTGTTAGATCCTAATAATTTCCCAACAACTGATGTTAAACTAACTGGTCCATAGTTTCTACTTGCTGCCTCCCAACCTTTTTAAATAAGGACATTAGATAGACATTTTTCAATCCACTGGAACCTTTTGTATTTTTCAGTCCCTTGGTTCTTTTGATGTATTCCTCATTGTGTCAGTTTTTATTCCTCTGGTTAGCAGGCTCAAGTGTTCTTTGACTTTGAAGATAAGTCTCTCTTCAATTCATTTTGGAAATCTAAACCTTGCTCTTGTCCTGGATCAGCTTCAGATTTTGTGTCTGGAATTCCTCTAAAGAACAGGGATTTAAATTTTATGGTCGTGAGTTGTTCTCCATTTCTATTTTACCTCGCTCGGCATTGCTATTAACATAGGAAGAAGCTTTGTTTCAACTCAGAACATCAGCCACATGGAGCCTAGAGTTGCCTCCAGAATAGTACTTGTGTCTCCAGGTACTAACAATAATTCCCTGAACACTTAAACAAGCAACCTAGGAGAAAATCATCAGGACTTAAGAAAATACATCAAAGAACAAACTTTGACGACTTTAGTTTATTAGTCATAAAGATATTGGAGAAGGGGCATAAAAAACCTCTTGACTGAGCATGATAGCTGGAGGCATCAGTTCATACAGAAAAAACCTCCTGGAAAATGGCCAGCCAATGTTGGCAACACTAACCCAACTCTGTTCCTTTCATATTCCATCACAAAACTACTTTTGTAAGTTAAATAACGTGTCCTGTGTTTTCATAGAGTTTCATGAAGCATTTCTTTCATAATTGCCTGAAGTAACTCAATGATTATTATAAAACAGGATTTGTGTCGGCGAGACTTAAGTTTGGTATCCTCTCTCCCACCAGCCCCTCCAATGATACAATTAGCTTCATGCCCTGGAAGGGTCCAAGCCTGATTAACATGTTTTAGAATAGATTTGAATATAAAAATGGATGCCAGTTGTGATGACCATGCCAAGGGTACATAAGTAAGTTTGGTCTCTGGGTAGTAAAGGACATGGCTGGACATTACCCCAACACTGTCGCCTGCTGCTCCCTGGAAGTTGCCGGAGACAAGTTGGCAATGCCAGAGCAAACCTTCTGAGTAGCCCCTTTATGGGGGTTTCCCCTTCTGTATGTTGGTTGGTGGGAAGGGGATGAGGGAAAGGGCCAATACCTGTGAAGATGCGGTTGATGGCTGTGAGGTGTGAGAGTGCCTGCGATACTGTTAGCGGGAGTGGGCGAAATGACCACTACAGACTCAGGGTCAAGTTCAACAATGGTACAACAACGGTTTTTTTACGTCGACGGAGGTGCAGTCAGGACATACAATCGGACTGTCCCAAAAGCACTCTAAAGGTCTGCCACAACGGGCTACGGTTATACCTGAACTTCGGTGTAGTATGTGATTAAATGTTAATGCTTTATTTACAGTACTTGACTTTAGCCATCCTGTCTCGATGTTTTCAGGTATTGGGATGATTGTTTTACGTGTATGTTAATCGTTTTTATCTGATTGGTTATTAATGGTCTGGAATCTCTGGGGCTTGAACAGTAGGTGTGCAATTACTCTCAGGAAGCTTGAGGGGCCAGCGATGCTTCCTTAGCTATGCTAATCTGAAGGTGTCACCACAGGTTGTTTTTCTGGTTTAGAAGTGCTGGTTTAGTGGGGTGGGGATATGTTTTTTTAAGTTATTTCCTGGGATGCCATTCTGTCCAGCTTCCTCTATGTGCTCGCCCTCATTTGCATTCTAAAAGCATGCTCCTGCCTGCTAGCCTGTTCCTTTGTGATTTTAGTGGAGAGACTCTGAGTGTGATTTTAGTCTGCTTCCATATTGTGTGCCCAATTTCATAAAATTTGTTGTCCAATAACAATACAATCACAGTGGTGGGGTGGAAGGGAGGGGAGATACCAATGTAGTCGTGTTAGGAGAAGTGCCCACAATATTTGCTTGGATCAGATTTTCTTTTCCCAGTGGGAGAATTACATCGTCACTTCACTCACATTACTTATGGCATTTACTTTAGGGGGTTCCAATAGAATTTTGCTTATATCAGAAATTCTACAAATATTATCTTGGTGTAGACTCTTTTGTCTCAGCAATATGGCTCTGATTCAATCATCTATTATCCAAACCACAACTTTGTCTACATTGAGATGTTAGTCATAAGTCTTGGTATTCATTTGCAGATCAGTTACTTCTTAATGAATGCTTTCTCCTTGAACTTGAAACTTGATAATAAATTTGCATATTTCATACATAAGTGGCCAGAATCTGTTGGCATTGAAAAATCATTCATGGGATGTGGATGTTGCTGACTGGGCCAGCATTTATTGCCCAGCACTCCTTGTCCTTGAGAATGTGGTTGGGAGCTGCTTTATTGAATCACTGTTTTGAAGTTTATTTATTAGTGTCACAAATAGACTTACATTAACACTGCAATGAAGTTACTGTGAAAATCCTCTTGTTGCCACACTGTTATGCCTGTTCAGGTACACTGAGGGAGGAGTTGGCCAATGCATCTAACCAGCAGGTCTTTTGGACTGTGGGAGGAAACCGAAGCACCCGTAGGGAATCCCCACAGACACGAGGAGAATGTAATGATTCTGCAAAGACAGTGACCCAAGGTTGGAATAGAAGTAGGGTCCCTGGCACTGTGAGGCAGCAAACACTGTGCCACTGTATGGTCCCTGAAGTGTAAATACAGCTATAGTGCTGTTAGGCGTGGAGATCCAGGAGTTCCAGCAACAGTGATGGAACGGCGGCAGTATATTTCCAAGTCAGGATGGGAAGTGGCTGGGAAGGGATCGAGCACCATGATATGGATTATTTTGTTCATCTGTCATTTTGAAAAAATACTGTTCTGCAAATTGTTGGAAGTGTAAGTTGATAATAGTATGTTGAGGCAACAGGGCATTTAGGACCTTGGTCAGTAATGAAACCAACAGTCCATTCCCTTAATTATCAAGATATAGAGAAAGAGAAATCAATGGAATGATTGGCAAAGAATTAAATAGGCTGAATTAAAGAAATTTGATACAGAAAGAAATAAAGAGAGGCAATGAAAGATTGGAGCGAGGAGGAAAGAAAATCAGACAATAAGAAACTAAGAGTTCTTCAATTTAAAATCTCCAGGAACAATTTACTACATGAAGGAATGAGACTCAACACTTTCAGATACCCAGAAAGAAAATAGTTGAATTTGACTGACATTGCAGGAATATAAATCCTGTCAGTAAAGGGTCTTTTCATTGTGAAATCCAGACATAACTTACTGCAGTGAGTTTACGCTGCACTTCCCATGCAAATCCAGCAGTTCCTTCAAATTCATCGAAAAAAAAGATTAAGGGCAAGCCATTCTTTTTATGAAGGCAATGGTGGAGCAGGACGAATTGCTGAGCAGTTTGTCTTGATTTGCGGCTCACAATTTTATTCTTCCTCACCACAAATTGCTGTTTGTTTTTAATTTGTGCCAATAATGAAATGCATGGAAGTCACAATTATCTTCCCAGCAAATTCTGAGCCAATGTTCTAAGTTGTGAAATATTCCTCAAACTTGTCAATTAGTTTTGTCAAAATCCATCTCCCCTCCACTTTAGCACACACAAACTTCTCTACTTCCTTATATTCAATAATTACAGACCAGCATGTTGTATGTTTTGATCCCCAAGTTTATTTTTACTGTGTATACCTCAAAACATTGGTTGGTACATTTCCGCCCTGGTGCGGCATGTAGGACTGCAAAATCCCACTCTTGTTTTGATTTGATTTGATTTGATTTATTATTGTCACGTGTACTGGGATATAGTGAAAAGTATTGTTTCTTATGCGCAATTCAGACAAACATGTTGTTCATACAGTACATAGGGGAAAAGGAAAGGAGAGGATGCAGAGTAATAATGTTATAGTTACAGGTAGGGTTTTGATTTAATTTAATTTTTTGTCGTCACATGTTGGGAAAGATCAGCTTAATTTATGATAGGTCCATTCAAAGTATGATGGCAGTTCTTGAGTTGGTTGGTACTTGTTTATTGACTTTTGTATCTTTTTCCTGATGGAAGTAAGTTGAAGAGAGTATGTCCGAGGTGCACAGGGTCCTAGATTATGCTGGCTGCTTTTCTGAGGCAGAGGGAACTGTAAATGGAGTCAATGGATGGGAGGCTGGTTTGTGTAATGATCTGAGCTATGTTCACAACCCTTTGTATTCCCTCTAGTCTTGGTCACAGCAGGAGCCATATCAAGCTTCATACATCCAGATAGAATGCTTTCTACATCTGTAAAAAATGGTGACAGTAGTAGCTGACATGCTGAGTTTTCTTTGCCTTCTGAGAAAAAAATGCATTGGTGGGCTTTCTTAACTATAGCATTGGCGTGAAGTGTTCAAGATTTGTTTCTGTTTCTTTATTGTTTCTGTAAACCAACCCCCCCTTCTGCTAGTGTACACTTGTTGAAATGACAAGTTTGCCATCTGTGGCATAAATCTTTATTCATCAGCTATCATTAATTCTGGAATCTGTCACTTGCCTCTCCTCGCTTCCCCTTTTTCAGCCTGCACAAAGAGAGCTGATCGATTAGACGATGTAATGTCGCCAGGAGAAACTAATTATATTTGCCAAAAGGCAGACCTTTATGATGTACAATATATTACCACAGTAATAATTTGAAATAGATTTGAGTTCAGATAATGGACATATATACATTTTTAGACAGAGATATGTTCTTATTTGGTAAAGGGATCAGTAGTGGAAAAGTGGGAGAATGGGGTTGAAAAACCTATCAACCATGATCGAATAGTGGGGCAGACTTTATGGGCCAATTAGCCTAATTCTGCTCCTATATCTTATGATCTAATGACCTTATTCAAATTAACAGCAGGAGTAGGCTGCTCGGCCCTTTGAACCTGCTGCGACATTCATTAAAATCATGGCTGATCTGATTGTAACTTCAACCCCACATTCCTGCCTACACCCCAATAATCTTTCATCTCAAAACTCCCACTCATGTTAATCAAGAATCTATCTTGATTCTGCCTTAAAAATGTTCAAAGACTCTGCTTCCACTGCCTTTTGAGGAGAGAGTTCCAAAGACTTGTGACCCTCGAGAAAAGAATTCTTTTCATCTCAGTCTTAAATAAGTGACCTTTTATTTTTAAACAGTGATACTGGTTCCAGATTCTCCCTCAATTGCTGAGAACAATATAGGGAATCATGTGAAATAATATAATAAAAGCTTGAAAACAAGACACAGGGAATTGCAATGTTAAATAGACATAGGAATTTATAAGATGTTACCATGCGCAGTAAACTAAAATACAAGATAAATTTTAAAGGTTGGTATTCATCATGATTGTCATGACTGTGGAATTCTTGGTAATTTCTGTAAGGTTGGGAAAGAAGTAAACATTCAAGCAATGAAATCATCATGAGTCACAACGGCTGAACCTGAAAAATCAAAAGTAAGAGGATTGTCACAAACCTATGGCTGGTAATAGGCCTCCCATTTAACTTAGAAAGCAGGAACGTTACATGTTTAGATGTCCTCTGAAATTTCCAATGTGAATTTGGTGAGGGATACTGCTTTCTGGAAATGCAACACTTCCCATGCTGGGCGTCCATGTGTCTTGATCCATTATCCACTGAAGTTGTTATCATTTCTGTTCTTAAACCAGTCAAGAAACTACCTCCTGTTGCAAAATCTTTGGTTTCCTGTGAGTGAAAGACTCAATTGAAAACTGGCATCTATCTCTCCAGATTCATAGTTGAGTTTTCAGTCCGGATTTCCTGAAGGTGTTGTTTGCTATCTGGCAGACCGAGCCTGATAGAATCAAAAGGCCAGCTTCACAGAGATCAGATTGCCATCTTTAAATGATGCGTCGATCACCAATCAGTGCTGCAAATAAACACCTCCCAAGGAAGTAGATCATTTTGCCCTCCACAACACACAAGCATCAGGGTGACACCCTACACTTCCCCCAACAAGCCAACAGCTACCTCCCCCCCCATCCCCTCATCACCACCACACAAATATCAGGTACTTAACCTCCCCTCCAGCACACATAAGGGAAGGAAGGCCAGGGGGACAGTGCTGGTTTCCCTCTGAGATCTAACCTTACCTTGGTGTCCCCTCACAGGTTTCCCTTAACTGATTTCTGTTTTTATATAGCTGTTGTAAACTTTGCTGAAGTGCTGGCAGATTGGTGAGGTGTGATATTCAATGGGGAGGGTGGAATCATATGTCTGGAAAATCCTTTATTGTTGGTGCAATTTATTAAAGTTCATTGAAATAATGTTTCCGCTCATCTTCTGGGCAGGAATCCTGTTACATTATTGGCAGGGGCAGGGAAAGAAATCTCATTGGCGAGAATCCTGTTTCCCAATCCTCGAGGGATTTTGGGCCCATGTTGCTGTTTATGCTGATGCCGAATGCAGGTCCAAAACTGCCCCCATGGATAATTTTCCCAATGTGGCAATGATGAATTTCACTCCCAATGATGGAACCTCAAACAGGTTTCATTTATAGGCCCAATCTCTAAATTGCCCAATTCTGACAGATGCTGGATTGAGACTATTCAAACTGAATTCATATAGGGTCCTTATAAGCAGCAGAAAGGAGAGAGATTTTCATCCTTTTCAATCTGACCTGCATTCTAACCCAGCTATTAAATGCAAAAAGCTGGTTTCTTACATAACTCCATCCAGATTAAACATTTTCATTATGGTACTTCTATATGAAATTTGTTCATGGCCTTTAAGTGCAAATGTATTATGACCTAGAATTCTCCCTGCTGGATCTCTGAATACAACCACGCTTTTAGTTATAATTTACATCTCACTGTAACAAATATAATGGCTGGTTGCCAAGCAGTGCATTATAACACAGATCTACTTCATTTTTCAAGAGTCACTTGGAAAAATCCTTGGACACTGCCTGCTGACAATGCGAGACCTTGCCAGGAGATTAGCAGTGCTACTGACTAAAGTTAAAGTTTATTTATTAGTCACAAGTATGTTACATTAACACTGCAATGAAGTTATCATGAAAATTCTCTAGTTGCCACATTCCGGCGCTTGTTCGGGTACACTGAGGAAGAATTTAACGTGGCCAATCCACCTAACCAGCACGTCTTTCAGATTGTGAGATGAAATTGGAGTTACCTAGATAAAACCCATACAGACACGAGGAGAATGTGCAGATTCCACATAGACAGTGATCCAGGCAGGAATAAAACCCAAGTTCTTGGAGGAGTGCTAACCACTGTGCCACCATGCCACCCAAACATGAAGCAAAAACAATCCTTCTGATTCATTTGTCCTGATCAGATAAGCATTTTCTCAGTCCATGTCATCTTTAAGTAGCTTATACTGTATCTAAAAAGGGAACTCATAAGTTATGGGAACAGACAGGAAAAAAGATTATAAATGGTCAGTGGTAAAATCAATTCACAAGTAAGAATTAGACAAGTAAGATTATGCAGCTATCCTTAGTCACTGCCATCTTCAGGCCAGAACTTGTTCACACAATGGATCAAAAATTCAAATCAGAAATTCACTAAAGATCCTTAGACAGCATCTGCCAAAATACAACCACTTCCAGACAGAAGGAAAAGGGCAACAGATAGAGGGGAACACCAATACCTACAAGTTCCCGTCCAAGCCATTCACCATTCTGACTTGGGAATGTACCACCGTTGCTTCACAGTCGCTGGGTGAAAATTCTGGAATTCCTTGCCTAATGGCATTTGGATTGCAGGAATTCAAGAATCAGTTCACTACGACCTTCTTAAGGGCAACTAGGGATGGTCAATAAATGCTGACCAGTAAGTGACAAGCACGTCCCAAGAATGATTTAGAAAAGCAAAGGAAAAATGCCTTTCAGTACTATTACGCTGCTCTACATTGACCAGGTTTATACCTGAGTGAACTGTCCATGCATATTGGACCAATGTAATCGAGCTATTCATGTTACTACAAAATGGAATCATAAAAGAAAAAGCAAACACAACAGGTCTTACCTATCACCAACTGAGAGCACGACACAGTAAGATGTCATTTCACCCATTCAAAGAAGTGAAACAGCTATGCAAAATTCATATTTGTACCCTGCCACCTGTGGTTTAATTGTAGCAAGGCTACTTCAGAGCCTCATTCAACTCCCATTCCACAGGACCTGAGTGTAGAGATCAAGATTAAAGTTCTGTTATAATACTGAAGAACTGCTGCACTGTTGAAGATAATATTTTTTGAAGCCAAGATCTTATATGTTTTCTCAGGTGAATGTAAAAGGACCCATGAGATTGCTTTGAAAGATTTTGTGATGTTCAAAATGATTATTATCTAACAGTGTTTGGTAGACATTCTATCACAATTCCATGAGGGGATTTTTCCCATCCTTATGGGGATCATAGCAGCTGGCCAGGCTGACCATGCAACGGTCCGATGACCTCAGGTAGGATTTTCCTGTTTTGAGGCAACTGGTTGGAAAATCCCACCCATTTGTTTATGAATGAACAAGTAAACTCTGCATTGCTGTGCCCCAGTGCTTCTACTTGTTGTCTCGATCTTGTACTGGTTTAAATTGTACAATCCTGGGAATGAGCGAAGGACTCTTCTCTGTGCTGCTCATTGGATCCACCGATAGCAGTGTGGAAAACGGTATTTTCCAAACATTTAAAGTTCTTGTCATGTAGAACGGGTAAAAACAGAGGAGCAATAAGTAGAAGCAGCTTGTACCATTGTACATCAGAAAGCTAAGCAACGTTAATGAGAGCAGTGAGCCTGGATCAGCAAAGAGCAGTTGGCCCATGTTGGAATAGCATCACAGCAGAGCAGTAGCATGGATCTGGAGAAACACAGCTAGCTTTTAGCTTGCGATTAGGCAAAGAGAATTTGTTTGTCTGATGTTCTTAAGCGGGGTCTTTTAAACAAATGTTAATCCCCTGTTGCACTTTATGGTGTATACTAGTGAAGTGTATTGGAGCTGGGGGCAAGAAACATGCGACAAAGCCACTGAGCTGGCCTCTTATAATTCAAGCCTCACATATAAAGAGGTTTTTTTTAATGTTTATTTATTAGTGTCACAAGTAGGCTTATGTTAACATGGCAATGAAGTTACTATGAAAATCCCCTAGTCACCACTCTCCAGTGCCTGTCAGATATTCTGAGAAGGAATTTAGCACAGCCAATGCATCTAATCAGTACGGACTTCAGACTGTGGGAGGAAAACAGAATACCCAGAGGAAATCCATGTAGACATAGGAGAACATACAGACTCCACACAGGCAGTGACCCAAGCCAGAAATCGAACCTGGGTCTCTGGCGCTGTGGAGCAGCAGTGCTAACCACTGTGGTACTGTGATATCCAACACACAAATACATATTGGATATTTGTTCATGTGCTGTATGCAATGTTCTAATTATTTAATCACATGAAATCATATGCCATTCATGCTTGAATTCTGCAAGAACATTCACAGTCAACCTGCTGAGAGTCCCAAGATTTACAATGATCTGAGCTTGTAATTAAAAGTAGTTTAGTTGTGCTGATTTACACTACTACTGTAAAACTAATTTGACCACATTGCTGTAAATCTCTGTGGAAGGCATGAACATGAAAGCAAATTTATCACTTCCTCTTAGTGAACAATAAAGGAAACATTTCAAGCTTCAGAGCAGTACGATGGTTCAAAACACTTGCCTGAGGACTCTGTTAAAAAAGTGCACTGTTAAAATGTTAAATAAGTAAAAAAGAACTGGCTATGCTTTAAATTTTTAATTTTATTTCTCCGCAGTAAGTAAATATTGTGGTACAGCTATAATGGTACATGACACTTTAATCAGTTTTAGACTACACTCAAATTCCCTAGCCACCCTGGGGTTGAACAAAAGGTTCAACTTTGACAGGGCTTCTTTGAGAGACATTAATGTTTGAGTTACAGCATGTTTCACAAACACATCAGCATAGTCAATACTTAGAGAAATGGGGAGAGTATGCAGCCTTGCTGTGCTCCTGTGATGCTGTTGAAAGAGCCCATGCTGGTCTTATATTATAGCTAGAATCACAGTATAAGGTTTTGAAGATGATGTGCTGCGCTGAGATGCTGTATTTCTTGCAGTGTACCATAATGACCACCAATGGACGCTATCAAAAGCCATCCTGAAATCAATGAGACAAAACAGAAAAGCTGGAAAATCTCAGCAGATCTGATGGCATGGAGAGAGAACAGAACCAGTGTTTTGAGTCTGGATGGCTCTTCCTTCAGATTCCAGCATCCACAGTATTATTCTTTTATCTTGAAATCAATAAAGTTGATAACAAGTGGCTTCTGATTTGATTTAATTTGAATTATTATAATCACATGTATTAGTATACAATGAAAAGTATTGTTTCTTATGCACTGTACAGATAAAATATACCGTTCGTAAGAAGGAACCAATAGTGTGCAGAATGTAGTGTTACAGTCACAGTTAATATGTAAAGAAAGACCAACTTAATGCAAGGTAGGTCCACTCAAAAGTCTCATGACAGCAGGGAAGGAGCTGTTTTTGAGTTGGTTGGTACGTGATCTCAAACATTTGTATCTTTTTCCCCAAAGGAAGAAGTGGAAGAGAGAATGGCTGGGGTGCTTGGAGTCCTTAATTATGCTGGCTGCTTTGTTGAGATGGGAAGAGTAGATAGAGTCAATGCATAGGAGGTTGGTTTGCATGATGGATTGGGCTACATTCACGACCCCTTGTAGTTTCTTGCAGTCTTGGGGATAGTAGGAGCCATATCAAGCTGTGATACAGCTAGAAAGAATGCTTTCTATAGTGCATCTGTAAAAATTGGTGAGAGTCGTAGTTGACATGCCAAATTTCCTTAGTCTTCTGAGAAAATAGAGGTGTTAGTGGGCTTTCTTAATTATAGTGTCGGCATGGGGGGACCAGGACAGGTTGTTGTTTAGATCTGACCTGCTGATGTTCCTGAGTGTGAAGAACTGTTCACAGCATATCTATCATTCCAAAAACCCTATGGTTCTTCACAAGGGATGCTACCTAATTATGCTTTTAGTTTGTTGAGGAGAACCATGTATGGTGACCTGAATGTTAAGCTTAATGATAATTTGCAGAACAAAACAGCATGATGAGACACAAGCCAAAGACCTACCACCTCGCCCAGCCTGATTCTTGGTTCCCAGAATGGAAATTTTCTTTGGCCTCAGGCAGGATTTTAAAATCTTGCTCGAGTGAGACTGTAAAACCTGTCTCATAAGTCAGTTGATATGCTCAATGGAAACAGAGGGTGCTGCTTTGTCTTTCGTAACTGCAATGGGTTCAGCATTGCAAACACAAGGACATCCAGAAAAAGGCATGGAGGTCACCAGATGGCTTCCATCCTGCACAAGATTAACTACAGATGCATCTGAATCAGTTAGAGGACATCCCTACAATATGGCTGGACTTGTCGAGGTGCTGATCTACGATTGGACACCACTTTATGTTTGGCAAGATCCACCTGAAGCTGAAGAAGGCAAAATCCATGAAGTCCCAACAACCAATTGCATCAGAGAACCTGAAGCGAAAGGACACATCAGTTAGGTTCCAGCTGATCCCGTCCAAAAGATTGAAAATCGTTCCGAGGTTGAGTAACATGAAGGAAAGGAAGAAAACTTCCAAAAGGGGGAGTAAGGAGAATGCACAAGTCAACATCTGTGGAGGAGAGGAACCAATGAAGAATGGTGGATCATTAGCTCAATGCAGAGTATTTCTTAAATGGAGAGATATTGGTATTGTTGATGCTCAAAAGAATCTAGGTGTCCTTGTTGAATATTAGCAAGAAGGTGCAGCAAACAATGAGAAAGAAAAATGATATGTTGGTCTTCATTGCAAGTGGATTTGAGTACAGGAGTAAAGAATGTTGTAGCAGTTGTATGGAGCATTGGTGAGACTGCTCGTGGAGCATTGTGCAATGTTTTGGTTACATTACCTATGTACTTACTATAGAGAGAATGTAACAAAGTTTCACCAGACTGATTCCTGGGATGGTGGGATTGTCCTATCAGGAGAGATTGAGAAGACTGGGCCTGTACTTCCAAGAATTTAAATGAATGAAAGCTGACATCATTGAGGCATACAAAATTCTTACAGGACTTGACAGAGCAGATGCCAGGGTCAGTGTCACGGGGTGGGTGGGGGTCCACAACCAGAAGACACAGTCTCAGAGTAAAAGGTAATCCAGTTAGAACTGTGACGAAGAGGGATTTCTTCACTCAAAAGGTGTTGAAACTTTGGAATTCTCCACCACACAGACTTGTGGAGACTCAGTCATTGATATGTTCAAGACATTGATCAATATACTTCTAATTGTTAAATGTGTGAGGGATATGGGGATAGTGCAGAAAAACAACAGTGAGGTAGTTTAAT
This sequence comes from Sphyrna mokarran, assembly GCA_024679065.1. Taxonomy (NCBI): domain Eukaryota; kingdom Metazoa; phylum Chordata; class Chondrichthyes; order Carcharhiniformes; family Carcharhinidae; genus Sphyrna; species Sphyrna mokarran. The sequence continues at coordinate 34,825,533 of JAGIQG010000005.1, read as the reverse complement.
GGTAGAGCAGGGTTGAAAAACCAAATGGCCTACTATTTCCTACATTCATAAGTACAAAAGAAGTATTGTGATAGGATATATTATGTATTGACTTTTTAAGAAGTAGGAAGAACATAGATGGATGAGATGATGGAAGAGAAATCATATAGAGCTAGATAGAGAATATAAATATTGGACGGTGTGTAGGGTGTCGGGGAGGGATGAGTCTTATCTTGACCATGCTGGGAATATCATTAAGTATTTTTCCTGCACTCTGGGCAATGTTGATTCAGCTGCAGGCTACCTTTAATTGACAAACTTCCCCTTTTTCCCTATTTAACTTAAATTAAGCCCATTCATGAAAATTCATTAAATACTTAGAATAGCTAGAACACATACCCATCACCCCCCAACCCATCTGATGAATGTTGTGTATGAAAATTGTCCTCATGATTTGCAATGTTAATCTTTCTTGGTCATGGCACAAATATTTTTCATAATATATGTTGCAAATTATCATTAACTCATCTCTTTTCTAGTTGGATGTTCATGCCAATCAATAATAGTTTTATAGTCACTATTATAGAAATGAGTGCTGAAAATCTCTAACCTCATCTGTGCCTGGGATTCTCCAGTGCTGTTGCAGTGAATCGAGTGTTAAACTCTCCATTCTGACTGTCATCAGGACAGAAGCAACAAAATTGGAGAACTCTGGCTTGAGCTTTCAATTCCAGATTTTATTAACTGAATTTAAAATCCCCCAGCTGCTGTGGTAAAATTGGAACCCCTATCTCTCAGGCATTGACCTGGGCCTCTGGATTACTGATCCAATGATATTACCATGAAAAGCACCATCTCCCTAAATTATTAATATCTTTCTATCTTGCTGTTGACACTTGCAATCCTTATATGCTGAATTCTTGTTTTAGATAAGTCTCTTCAGATAAATCATCTGAGGTAATGCTCCTTGAGTCAGGGTTGAAGTGGGACATAGGAATTGTATGTGATGTACCATTTTCATATATATGTGTGTATGTATATATATGTGTAGATTGACAGACTTTTTTATGTGTAAGAAAGCGTTACATTGTGTGAAGGGTGATGTCAGGAATATGATGAATCCTGCTAGATGTAAGACCCTTGGAAATATAATAGATGTTCTGCTGTATTCTTATGATATTGTCATGAATTTAACAGACAGGCACTTTGACAATCAACTCATGGCCTCATCAGTGGAACAACAGACAAAAGCAGAAAAATAAATATCAATTTTGTAGCGCTAGTGCAAGGTTCTATTACACAGAGGATCATTTATGCTCAGGATGATAAACAATATCAGTCCTATTTTAGTTGGTAGCACTCTTGCCTCTGAATCTGAAAGTCGTGGGTCCAAGCTCTGCTGCAGGGCTTCCAAAAAACAAGCCAATAATGTTGCTGTTGCACAAAGGGAAATGCTGTCTCCAAGGTGAATGTTTTAAGCTGAAGGCACCTCCTGGTGTGTGCAAAAGATTCCACAATGCTATTTTAAAGATCAGGGGAGTTGTCCTGGTGTCCTCGCTAATATTTGTTCCCAAAAAATCAGTTTGAAAAGAAATTACTCCAGGTGCTGGAAATCTGGTGTATAAATATTTGTTAAACAGCAGTGATTTTTGTAATATGACAACCTAGTTTTTTTTTTGAAAGATCTTCTATGGGCGTGAACCTGCTGGTGAGAGGCGGGGAAGATCCAAAATCTCAATCTCATTGAGATCTGCGACTTTTAGATCTTGAGCCTCACTAGCATTCTCACTGATGGTGGCAGTGGGCACAAGATTGCCCCCATTGAATGTATGTTGCTGTGCCTGACTGATTCTATTTATTATTCTCTGGTACCTGATCTAAATTCTGTAATTCCATTTGAGAAGTGCTGTGTAGCTCATTGTGGTATCAGTAAAAGTAGTGTAGAACATGCTTTGTGAATGTTCAATAATTTAGAACTACATCATTGACTGGCGTTGAAGAGAAATTTGAAGGTGACCAATTGTGTCTTAACTTAGACAATTTAAAACTCGCAAGGCAAATATCTCTGTGCAAACATGTAAAAAAAAATCTATTTAACAACTAAAACATAGAACAAACAAATGTACAGCAGACTGGAGATTTCCAAAGGGTTAAATAGCTCTGGGAATATAGCGACAGAACATTACAGGAGGTCTAAGTACATAGTTAAATACAGATCAATTATAATTTCTCCCTATTAATAATCCCACCTTTCATTAGCTTAAAATAAATTTTATTGGTAGTCATACATTAATACAAATCTCTGTCAAGTCAATCATATGATACTTAATAGCATAGTGATATTTTACTCATCCTTCAAATCCAGATGTGATCATACTTCTTGGTTTTAACTACATCCCTGTTACCTGGTAGATGCTACTGTAAGATCAAAGTGAACATTCCCATCATCACACTACCAAGTTGAATAGACACGTGTTCCTCCATTCAGATGCAGATCTACCCTTGTGTCTAGCAGTGAATGCATCTATTTCAGTAATATTGCTGAATGTGTTCCCTCAGAGGAATTCCTAATAACACTATTGTTCTCTTGTGGATTCCCAGACCTCTGGTTTTAAACTAATATTTACCATCATGCTTTTCAATAACTTTTCTTAATTAAAATGAATAATACATTTAAAATATCAGCATATATGTTTTAAAGTCATAGGTACTTGTTCTGATTTACTTACTGCATTTACATATGTGTAAACTGTTTATATTAGTTTGCCTAATAATCATTCAACTCTTTACTGATACTTTGTCCTCTTAAGGACTGTATTCTGCTTATGAATCTTACTAGCTAGTTAGAAACATCCTTCTGCCATTGGAAAGTCATTGAAAGTGCTTTGAAATGCAAGTATCTTAATATTTTTGCTGGAGGAAACTAGGATACAATTTTATGTGTTTTAATATTTGTGCCTATATTGTGCATTCTGGTAAGATTATTACCATTAAAAAAATGTTTGCAGAGTTTTATTTTTGTAGTAAGCACATCATCAGGTGCCAATGTGATCTTCTGATCCTGCCAATGTCAAGGGCAATTTGCATTCCTTGTCTGTGCTGCCGCTAGGCAACCTGCAATGGTGGGGTGGGGGGTGACTTCTGGTGGGAAAAGCTAAAAAATTCTGCTCATCTCACACACGAACACGAACTGCAGCTGGCCATATGGTGAATATATACAAATTTTGTTTTGAGTGAGAGAGCTCCACGATTTAGACCTGATGACACAGGATGACACTGGATGGCTTGTTCGGGAACCTACAGATGATAGGGTTCTCATCTGTCTGCTGCCCTTATTCTTGGTGGTGCTGTTGAGGGTGGAAGATGCCGTTGAAACTTTGATGAGCTCCTGCAGTGCATCTTGCAGATGGCATACACTGTTTGTTGGTGGTGGAGGGAGTGAATGTTTGTGGAAGGGATGCTGGTCAAGTGAGCTGCTTTGATTCAGATGTTTTCAAACTTCTTGAGTGCTGCACTCCACCAGGCAGGTGGAGGGTATTCCATCACACTCTTATGCATTTTCAAATGGGATGAGTCTGTGGGAAGTTAGGAGGTGAACTCCTTGACACAGAATACCTAGTCTCTGATCTGTTTTTTTTGTAGCCACAATATTGGTATGGTTAGTCCAATTCAGTTCCTGGTCAAGGGTAATCCTCAGGATTTTGATCTGTGGACATTCAGCGATGGTCATGCCATTGAATATTAAGAGGCAATGATTAGATTCTCTTTTCATAGAATCATAGAAACCCTACAATACAGAAGGAGGCCATTCAGCCCACTGAGTCTGCACCAACCACAATTTCACCCAGAACATACCCCCATATCCCTACATATTTACTCATTAATCCCTTTAAACTACACATCTCAGGACACAAAGGGCAATTTTAGCATGTCCAATCAACTTAACCCACACATTTTTGGACTGTGGAAGGAAACCGGAACACCCAGAAGAAACCCACACAGACACAAGGAGAATGTGCAAACTCCACACAGATGATGATCCAAGCCGGGAATCGAACCCAGGTTCCTGGAGCTGTGAAGCAGCAGTGCTAATCGCTGTGCTAATGTGCCGCCCTCTTTTATTGGTGATGGTTATTGCCTAGCAGTTATGTAGGGTAAATGTTACTTGTTAGTCCAAGCCTGGATATTGCCCAGGTCTTTTGTATTTAAGCATGGACTGCTGAGGAATCACAAATCATGCTGAGCATTGTTCAGTCATTGGCAAACATTCTCACTTTGGACCTTATGATGGAGGGAAAGTATTTGATATAATGGCTGAAGATGGTTAGGCCTAGGACAGTACCCTGAGGAACTCAAGCAATGATATCCTGGGACTGAGATGATTGACTTCCAACAACCACAGCCATCTTCCTTCATCCTAACTGTAATTCTAACTATTCTCAACCAAGTTACACTCATCCAAAATTTGGGCTTCATTGGCACTGGGCTAGTGCTGGGGAAGAGGAAGAAGGTAATTGGGTGTGACTGAAGAGTGTGTCACTGGGTGGCCAGCAATAGATATTTTTGTGAGATCAAGAGTAGAATTCAAATCATCCTAATGGCTCAAGTTTTCCAAGCTGAAAGGTAGCATGAGTTCCAATACATAAACTCCCAGGAATGTGTAAAGGAAAGACAGCTGATTCCAAACTCGGTTATTGATTACTTTTCCAAAGACAGCCTCTTTCTCATTTAAAAGGTTGCCACATGTTGTTCCATAGGCTTCACAAGGAAGGCGAGTTGGCAAAACATGCTTCTCTTGGTTGTTTCAGAAGAAAATGAAGTTACAGCTGACATTTAACTGAGATAAAAGGAGTAAAATAAGATCAAAGAAAGGGTTTTTACCCAAACAAAAATAGAAGAAAGAACTGAATTTATATAGCACCTCTCATGGCATTCCATGGTGCTTCAAACCAATTAAGTTTTTTTGACGTATAATCACTGTTTCAAGGTAGGAATTATGGTCATCAATTTGAGAATAGCAAGTGCTCCCAAAAAATAAAATAAATGACCAGACAACCTATTTATAGCTCCTTGAGAGTTAAACATTTGCCAATATTATGATTCAGGTTAGAAACGCCAAAGTTTTTCATGGAGCCCGCCTGGATTATAACTTTTGTCTTTTGAATTTGGCGAGGATAAGCATGTTAGGTTTCACTTCAGGTATGAGTCAAGTGACCCACTATGGTGCCTTTTATCAAACAAAGATTTTTGAAGAATATATTTAACATGTATACTAAGAAAATTAGCAAGAACTCTTATCAATTACAAACAAAAAACAAAACAACCATATAATGTATAATCCTTAACAAATATATCTGACATGTTCAAATCAAACCAATCCAGTAGACCAAAGATCCTTCTCACAGGTTTGACATAGCAAAGACTAATGCTTATATGATAGTGGGCTTGAAACCTTTGAATGAAGTCTGCAGTTCTCTGGATAGACTCAGAAGAGTTTAAAGTTGGAACAGCTTGTCAAAACACCAGGGACCCTAGGCAAACCACCAATAGCCAATTTCCTCCCTCTCCCCCTACAGAAAAGCAAGACCTTGCTTTCAGATGGCCAGCAGAATTTCCAAAACCAGGGAGAGAGAGACTTCTTTTCAGCTTGATGCCCCTTCAAGACCAAAACTCAAACCTGCAGCTCTAAACTAAAAATGAAAAAAAGAAACTCCCATCACCTGATCTGCCACCCAATTTTTCCCCAAACAGTGCAAAGTCACAAGCATCCCAACAAAACTAAACTCCCATTTAAGCAGCAATAAAAAAGTCTCCTGTAGACAGTTTGGCAGTAATGAGGAAAAACAAACTGAAGCCATGAGGTGAGAAACTCTGAAGCTGTGAAAGCTGCAGAGATCATGATGTTAAAAAAAATACTTTCTTAAAGATACATTAACATCCCACAAGAACATTCTTGATGTTTTTGGTTTAAGGCATTTTCCATATTTAGTACTTACTACACTGATAGTGTCAGTCTATATTATGCATTCAAAGTTGAATCTGATCTCAGACTCTTGCTTTGGGTCCCATTGCTACATATTCTCGTATCCTTCACCTGGAAGAGATGTGTGTTAGCAAAAAAGAGATTGAAACCATAATATAGAAAGTAAAACACAAAGAAATGCAAAAGAGTGACAGTTAAAGAGAAGGATTTTTCTTTTCACAAAGCAAATGGTTTGGATTTGGAACATGCTGCCTGGAAGTGTGGTGGAAGCAAGTTCAGCTGAGGCATTCAAGAGGATACTAGATGATTATTTGAATAGAGATGATGTCCAGGGTTGAGGGAAAAGGGCCGAGAAATGGCACTAAGTTTGAATGCTTGTTTGGAGAGCCAGTGCAGACGTGATGGGCCAAATGGCCTCTTTCTGTGTCATAACAATTCTGACAAAAGACATTATTGCTGGCAGAGAGACATTATTTAAGGACCTTTCACATGAACAATGCATGGGAGAGCAAGCAATACTTTATATAATAAGCCTACAGGTTTTTATTTTAATTTAATCTGTCAACAATAGAACTAATTAATTTTTTAAATAACTTGATTAACAAGGAACTGTTCCTTAAAAACAAGACAATTCATAAAACTGTTAAATTATTTCTTGAATTTTCTACTTCATGCAAATGCATTCTCAACTGCCTTATATGATTTTCCTGCGATCTTACAACACTATCACATGTAAGTGATGCTTTTTATAGTATTCAGACAGCAGAGCAAGACCTCAACAACATATGCAAATTGAATAAGACTTATTAGAATTATTTCCGACACATTGATGTTGCTTTGAATAGCAGTGCCACAATTAGGGATATTTTAATCAGGATGTGCATTTCGTACAGTAGTAATTTTGCATTTAGTCTTTGAACATTCCTTTGAACCTGGTGTCACCTCTTTAAGGTGTCCATGTTTCTCCCATCCCAGGGAAAATAGGACCCTTTCAACTGGTGTTATTCCCTCTGGCGTAAGATAAAAAAAACAGAGGCACTGATTTTAACTCTGGGTGGTTTTTAGGTGAATAGGCAGAAATTGATAAATTTGAAACTCAGCACTGTTTGCTGAACTGAGGTCCAAGCTTTTGTTTGACTCCCGGACCCCATCAGCTTGTTTTAACTTTAGACTCGATCTAGGGGCCAGGTGCAGAATTGTATGGCCCAAAGCTAGCTCAACAACTCGTGTTGGGAAGTGTGTAGTGGTCCTGGGCAAGGGAAAATTAAACTTTCCTTGTATGTGAATGTGAAGGGATAATTCCTTTCCAATGTTATACTGACTGACATGTATATATTCATATCCATATAGATATATAAATATAAAGAATCCTCACATGGGCCTGCCTAGGAGAGCAGATTAAAATTGTGGATTGTGGCTAAGTTACCTGGGTGATTTTAGAATCTCAACAGGGCAGAAGAAGGCCATTGGGTCCATCAACTCTACACAACTCTCTGACAGGCTGTCTCCCCTTTCTTATCACCATAGCGCCACACATTTGCCATGACAAAGCCACCAAACCTACACACTAAGGGACAATTTAGCATGGCCAATCCACCTAACCTGCACATCTTTGGACTGTGGGATGAAACCTGAGCATCCAGAGAAAACACATGCAGACATAGGGAAGATGTGCAAACTCTTTACGGATAGTCAGCCAAAATTGAACCAGGGTCCCTGGCGCTGTGAGGCCGCAGTACTAAACACTGTGCTCTCTCACCTTCATAGCAATTTCACCTCGCCTTTTAATCAATTTCTGTACTGGATAGGAAAAAAAGGACATAGGATTTAGGAGCAGAAGTAAGCAGATTGAGCCCTTCAAACCTATTCTGCCATTCAATCAATCATGGCTGATCTCTCCCTGGTTTCAAATCCACCTTCTCATACCCCCTTATCCCATTTTTTTCATTAGAAATATATCTAAACCCTTCTTGAAACCACTCAGATGTTACAGAAACGCTGGTATTATTCTGTTACCTTTGTTCGAGTTAACAGCAGAGGAAGGTTTATATCGCACGGATCTGCCGTAAAGTCGGGCTGAAAAATTTTGAGTGAAAACAAAGGCAAAGTACTGCAGATGTTGGAAATTGGAAATAAAAACAGAAAATGCCAAACATGCTCTGTAGGTCAGGTGGCATTTGTTAAAATGTTGAAAGAAATTTCAAGTGCGTTTCTCTCATGGTATGAAGTCAAGGTTCATTTCATTTTTAAAGCTAAATATTATGCATACACTAATACTGCCAGTTGAAGGCTGTAAGTTCGTCATTTTTCATTCACAGACTCCAGCTTATGATAAGGATGTTTGTTACTGCAATTTATGCTCTAGTTAGGGGAGAATCATGGCCTGGGTTTTCACTCCCAAAGAGAGCACACAGCTGGGAAATCTCCCAGCTCATTGTACACACCTCAGGACAAAATGTTCCAAATGATGGCATCTTTGTTCTGGCATGGGAGGTGAAGAGGTGGATGTGGGATAGAGTCTGACTCACCATCGCTGGATGCGAATCAGAGGTGGTCACAAGGACAGCTGAGTGCCAGGGTGGACTGTTTCAAAGGCCTGCTCTGGTTCTCTGGGAATTTGTCCTTGTTCTTTCATTAAATATTATCATCTAGCCCTTACCACTCCTCACACTCTCAAACCATTTACCATGCCCCATCCATGCCAATCCATGACCCTATCTACCCACAATAGCCCCTCATAGCCTCCATGCCAATGCATGCCCTTATCCATCGTCCTTTCCTTCTTAAATTTCCCCTTGCGATTTTGGTGCCAATTTATTCACCCCACTCACACCTATACCCCCTTATAGTCCCAATACCAATTGAAAAGCAAATCATGCCAATCAATGCCTCCACCCGCCACCCTTTGCTTTTATACCCTCAATAACAACTCGTCCAGTATCCACCATGGGTACACCTCAGGAGCTATTCTAAGATGAAATATAATGAAGTTCTAAGCATCTATTATAGATTTCACCCAAAAAAACACTCATTTATGAAAACTTATTCATTCCAAATAAATCCCATCATGTGCATAACCCTTTATTACAAACAAACATTTGTATTCATAACCTCATGTCAAGGACATTAATCCTATTTAATATTCTATTAGTGCTGTCAATCAAATTGTGAATTTAACCCCCTCAACTGTGATAATGATGGCTTTAGAAGCAGTAAAGCAGTCATAAGGATAAGTTAACAGCACTTACTGCTATTTCAACAGATATTGCAGATATGTTTTTTTAAACTTGCAACCACAGGCCAGCTGTTTTTTTTTCAACTTTTAAACGGCTGGCAATTTAAATACCTTGACAGCTTGATAACTCTACAGACTTTGTCTGTCTTTTCTGAGAATATGGCTTAGGTTCTGTCTTCAATAAACATAGAATATGTTTCAATGCAGCACTGAGTCATAATAATATCCTATTTTTTATTGACAATCAAACTGTGAATTTAACACCATTTCCCCCCACCCCACCACCCCATCTCTATTCCCCTATTGGCAAAAATAGGAACTATCAGAAATGAGGATCTGTTGTTTGCACCATTTTGGATAAACCATGGATTGCCCATGATGCTGTGAAAATCTTGGCCTATTGATTAACTTCACAATAACCTGCTATCAAAGTTAAAATCTTGTTTCCCTGCAATTGTGATAATGGCTGTGTTTAAATCCTCTTTTGATCTCAGCGTCAGCCAGATTTTAAAAATAAAAATAGTCATGCATAATCTTTAAAACAAAACAACATGTGAAACTTTGCCCGTTTGTTTGGTTATTTCTAGATTTTGTTTATTGTGGAGCCTGTATAACTTACACTGCACACCAGAGTTGTTTTCAGACCCAATACTGGGTCTCAAACAGATGGCTTGCTTCAGCTATGGTGCTACTGGAATTTTCAGTATCCTCAGTGGCAATAATGATAGACAGCCGCGGTTCTGATATACATGAATGGATGGTGATAGTCGGGAGGGGAAGGTTTCTGCACTTCTTCAGGGAAAACCACCATCTATTAAACTTGCACATCTCTTTATGCTGTCAGTGCTTTTCTGAATTTCAAATGTCAACATGGAGATGCTTAGCTGTGAGAAAACATCAGACAGGCTGGTGTTACTGTCTTTGGAACAGAAGAGGTTGAGGGCAGATTCAATTGATTTATATAGAATTTTGAGAGGCCCAGATTGAAGGAAGAGGAAGGACCTATTTGCTTTAACTGAGAGATCGGCAATTAGGCAGCACAAGTAATTCACAGAAGGATACAAGGGAAGGCAAGCAGAAAGTTTTTACCCAGGGTGGGATCTGAAGCTGAAAGGTTGGGAGAGGTATTACCCATCATCTGATTTTAAAAAATACTTTGCCCTGCACTTGAAATGTTGTAGCCCTTGGGTCAAGAGTTGGAAATTGGGATTAGACTGGATACCTCTCTTGAGCCTGACTGGTTGCCTTTTGTACTATACAGAATTATTGGTTTTAAACATTTAAAAATGAGGAGGGCCCTTTGGTCTCAGGTGTAAGAAGAGTCCTGTTAGAGTTCTCCTTTTGAATTATCAGCCCTACTTTGTGGCACTTAACATTCTAACCAAAACCAACCCAATGATAAAAGCTGTGGTTTAGTATTCTCTGTTTTGAAAATCAATTAAATATGGACTTTTCTAAGAGATGGTGAAATATTAATTTTACTCCTTGGAAAAAGACTCCTATTGCATTTGTATTTGAAGAGTTCAGTGGAAACATGGCTCAGTATTCTTTGCATGATTCCTCCATTACCAAGGGAATCCTGCGCAGTTTGATTGTTTCATAATATATGCTGTCAATTGTATCTAAGTAAATAGATCTACTGGCTGTTTGAATGCAGTAACCTTTAGTGGTCAGAGAATCTTTAGTGGTCCTATTTACTTGCATCTTTTGTTTCTATACTAATTAACCACTTACGAGCATCAAATCTCTGCTCATCTTTTTCCCAAATGCAACTCGGAGGATGAGGCTTGGTCTGGTTTATCCAAAACCTATGCTGTTGCCCCTTTAGAGCTGAAAAATTAGGATATTCATAGACCACAGAACTGGAATTACATCTTAGATGCCTTATAAAATGATCAGTGAAGCAAATCCAATTTTGTGAGGACTTTATCCTGAGAAATATGGCTATTAAAAAATAGCCTGTTTCAGGATGAAGGTTTTCCATATTGATTTATGAATGTATCTTTCAGCCTGATTTAAGCTAATGTATACCATTTTTTAAAATGATTACAGTGTAAATTTTGAGGTGTAGTGAGAGTGATAGATGATTAAATGTGTGAAAGGTCATTCATGTTAACTGCTGAAATGTTTCTTTTGATATTTGTTAGGTTAACATGGAATATATGATTATTCTGCTGGACAAGGATTATCAGTTTGTTCCATTAGGGATTGCTAAATTTCATGATCTGTTTCATGTGTCGCCAGTTATGTATCTATAGATATTAATTTTTATCATGACATTAGTGAAATTTGGCAGTTAATAAGACCATAAGACTCAGGAGAAGTAGGTGATTCAGCCCAGGGAGACTGCCCTGCCATTCAATGAGGTCACGATTGATCTGATATTATAATCCTCAACCCCACTTACCTGTCTTATTCCCCCTAACCCTGGGCTCCTTTACTGATTAAAAATCTGTCTATCTCAATCTTGATCATACTTAATGACCCAGCCTCTAAACCCTCTGCGCTAAAGAATTCCACAGATTCCCAGGAGAAAAGAAGGAAAATAGGAAAAAATCCTCGTCCACTTTTTGATTCGTTGACTGCGAAATTTACAATGTGCAGTTTTATGATCCAATGTGCGTCATTTTGCCTCAAATCAAGTGCATGGCACGTGTAGACACTTATGGTGCCAGCCATCCCAAATGCCACTTTAGCAACTGTAGACTGAGTGGTAAGATTCATTCAATGAAAGGTCAAGTGATGGGAGTGGAGGCATTGTCCCTGGAATGCGGGCAGTGTGCAAGCATGGAGTAGCTGCTTAGCTAGTCAATAAAGTATTAAGCATTGTTTGTTACAAGTGCCTGGCTGCCAAATTTTGGGAACCCAATGCTACTTATATTCAATACTTCAGGATGTGCATGGGGAGTGTCTTGCAGAAGTCTGCAGAGCCGACAGATTGTGCTGTCAATTAGGGCATAATGCTGATTTGATCCTAGGGCGACCGGTTTTGAGCTCAATGCCCCAGCAAACACCATCACTTAAACATGCAGAGCTGAACATGTGTTTAGCAGAAGGAATCCAGAATCCTCCCACGACCCTTCGGCTGGCTGGTGCTGTGATTGTAGAAGCATTTGGTGGCCTTCAGTGTTGATTAAAGTTGCTGAAATCTACAGGACACAGGTTAATGTATTTTGTTCTGCTTCAAAGATTGGGCACAAAGCACTTGTTCCCAGAGATGGCTACGCTAATGACAAAAAGATTAATAATGAGGGAAAAACTAAGAGCGTACGAGTGAAATCTAGCTGGAAATACAAAGATAAATAGTGAGAGATTTCAGAGATGTTTAAGTAAGAAAATACTTAGCAAAGTGAGCATTCTTTCTGTAAAAAGTCTGTCTGGAGTATTAATAATAGAAAGTAAGGAGACAGCAAATGAATGGAATAGATATTTTGCATCAGTTTTCACTACATAGGCAACACTCCAGAAATAAATCTAGAAATGGAAGGGAGGGAACTCTGGAACATTACAATCACCAGGGAAGTAGTATTGAGCAAATTGTTGGATATACAGGGCTGACAAATCCCCAAGTCCCAATAGACTTCATGCTAAGGTCTTAAAAGAAGAGGTATTTGAATACTTGGTTTTAATTGATTTTGGATTCAGAGAAACATCCATTTGATAGAAAATAGCAAATGTAATTTATTTATTCAAAAAAGGAAGAGATACTGAAAGCAGCATTCACTGCCCCTGCTTCCTGCGGAGCTGGCATTCACATCACATCTTTCTCATTTCCCCCCCACCCCTCACCATCCCCGATCGGAGCCGACGATCATCCCACACCTCGCACCTAATGGGAACCAATATTCACCGCTTCTCTACCAATTGGAGTTGCCACCAGCCCACCGATTGGAGCTGGTATTAACCAACTCCGCCACTCCCACCCGATCTTGAGTTCCCACTGCTATTCCCTTGGATGGCGAGCATGAGCTCAAGATCGCCCCCACCTGTGGATTTGAAGTAATGCATTGAATGATGTGACTGTCAAAGAACAAAGAAAATTACAGCACTTCGGCCCTCCAAGTCTGCACTGACTGTGCTTTCCGACTGAATTAAAACTCCTTACCCTTCCAGGGACCATTTCTTTCTATTCCCACCCTATTAATGTATTTGTCAAGACATTCCTTAGAAGTCACTATCATATCTGCTTCCACTACCTACCCCCGGTAGCGAGTTCCAGGCACCCATCACCTCTTGCCTCGTACATCTCCTTGTTACCTTGCCCCTTACACCTTAAACCTATGCCCTCTCGGAGAAAGCCTCTGACTACCCACTCTGTCCATGCCCTTCATAATCTTGATGACTTCTATCAGGTCACGCCTTAACTTCTGTCATTCCAGTGAGAACAAACCAAGTTTCTCACAATTGAGTAGCTGACAGAGTGTGTGGTAGCTGTGAAATGTGTGGCTTGCAGCAGTATCGTGCATGAATTTGAAGTGAAACTATGAATGTTAGGTATGAGTTGGGATTGATAGGAATTGTTGAGAGGTGAATGGTTGGATGGATGTGAAGCCTTGTGTGGCAGATTTATACGCTAAAGCATCTGAAGATGCATTCACTGACTTTGGCTAGTGCTGGCAGATCATGAATATTTTGGGGCAATGTCCCAACATTCTTGGAGCAATAACTTAGTTGATGGCACGTTCAGCTCTGGGCATTCAAGTGCTATGTCTTGAATAGGTCTAGGCTACTCTCTAACATGACACTTTAACACAGTACTGAGGGAGTGCTGCAAATGCTGTGTTTTAGATAATATGTTGAACCAAGACCAGTCTGTCCTGACAAATGGATGTAAAAAATCCCATTGATATATTTGGAAGATCAGGGGAGTTAATCCTTGGTGTCCTGATCAAAATATATGCCTCAATGGGGATAGTAGTATTATCAGACTATTAATAGAGAAACTCGGTGAATGTTCTGGGTTCAAATCTTGCAATGGCAGATAGTGGAATTTGAATACAATAAAACATATACGGAATTAAGAATCTACCAATACCATGAATCCATTGTTGATTCGTTGGAAAAACCCCATCTGGTTCATTAATGTCCTTTAGGGAAGGAAACCTGTCATTCTTAGCTGATCTGGCCTACATGTGACTCTAGAGCCACTGCAATGTGATTAATTCTCAACAGTCCTAGGGCAACTAGAGTCGGGTAATAAGTACTGGTCAGCTAGTGACATTCATGTCTTATAAATGAATAAAAAATCAACACGATAAAACACAGATCATCTGGTCATTATCCTATTGCTGTTTGTGTGAGGCAAAGTGCTGTGATTCCTATGTTATAACATTGACATCACTGCAAAAATACTTAATTGGCTGCACACCACTTTGTGATATCTAATGGTGATCATTTGCTACTCCTGTGTGGACCTGCAGCCTTTGCAGTGTTTGTCTGGAGGCTCTCCTGACCTCCTGTGGATAACTGACGTCTCTCCTGTCTCTCTCCATCTCCTGCACCAAGATCTGTGTTGCAGCATCCATATATTCTGGAGCCTGATCTCTGCTGTGTTGAAATATCCTTCTGTCTTTTTCAGGTCTGAATCAGTTGTAAAGTAATTCTCAGCACTTATAATGTATCACCACTTTAAGAGGTGCAGGCATGAAGGAATGCAGGCTTGCTTGAACTCTCATACTAGCCTTCCCCGAATCTCCGGCCTGTAGCCATTCAACAGTGCATTTTGTGCTGGTTGCATATGAGAAACATTTTAACTAGCAGGCATGAGGAAATCATAGAATCGTAGAGCAATACAGTACAGAAACATGTCGATCATGGTGCCCTCTCAGCTAGGCCCAACTTCCTATGTTTGGTCCATATCCCTCCAACCCTTTCCCATCTGTGTATTTATCCAATGCACTTTAAATGCTGCTATTGAACCCACATTTTCTCTGGCAGCTCATTCCACATATGCACCACCCTGTGCTTGAAAAAGTTGCCCCTCGAGTCCCTTTTGAACTTTCCCTCTCAACTTAAACCTATGCCCTCTAGTTTTCAATTCCCTTTGCCTGGGGAAAAGACTGTGTATTCATTCTAGATTTTAAATTTATTTATCAATATTACAAGCAGGCTTACATTAACACTGCCATGAAGTTACTGTGAAAATCCCCTAGTCGCCACACTCTGGCACCTGTTTGGATACACTGATTATGTTAAATTCTCCCTCAATGTGTCAAACCAGCACGTCTTTCGGACTGTGGGAGGAAACTGAAGTACCTGAAGGAAACCCATGCAGACATGGGGAGAATGTGCAGACTCCGCATAGTGACCCAATTCAGGAAGCGAACCCAGGTCCCTGGCACTGTGAGGCAGCAGTGCTAATCATTGTGCCACTGTGCTACCCTAGCTTATCAATGCTTCTCATGATTTTATAAATATGCATGCTGTCAGCACAGGAAGCAATTGGTGTGAGGTAAATCTGCATCACCTTGGGCCCTGTCCAATGTTGTGGCTGATTCATGTAGAAACAGTCATTTCATAACACTGGGAAGCAGATCTTTTTCATTTTATCTTTTAACTGTTGTGATAGTTGGTGTACAAAGTCCATCGTGTCAGTTCACTGGAAGCATCTAATCCTTCAGAAAGAAATGTTAGCATATGATGCACAGCCACAAGTCACATTTGGAGAAAATGATTACTAAGAAACTAAAAGGGAGAGAATTTGTGTTCCTGAGAGACATCCAGATATGAACAGTTGTATTTTTCCACTGTTCAGCAGATTTTTATTTGAAAACCTTACGGTAATTTAACATGTTGACACGAGAGCTGATTTGTAACCATTTGGAACAGATTCACAGTGAAATTGAGTTGAACTGATCTGATCAGCAAAGGGTTTTAACCAGAATTGAATGGCCGTTCTGACTGCATCAGACAAGCACATACAATGCCATTAGTCTCATGCCACCATACATTAAAAATTGAAAAGAGAAACACATTTCTACATCATCTACAGAAAGAGCAGTCAAAAATTCTCCCATTCCTCAAAATATATCAAAAGGCGAGGACATTAAAAGACTGAAATCCCACAATGTTTTTCTTAGGTTAAGACTTCAGCAAATTGAAATAAACAAGTTAACGGGCAGGATCTTCTGGCCATGCTTGCCCAAAAACTGGAAAATCCCACCTGAGATCAACAAACTGTTACACGGTCCATCCCCCACTTGTGGTGGACAGGAAAATTCTGGACGTTGTATTTCTTTGTATTACGTTTTCTTTGAAATTTTGAAACATTCTGATTTAAATAAGACAATTGGAGGTATTTTTGTATAACCTTCACCTGGAGTACAGATAACAAAACACAAGGTATTATAGAACATAGAACATAGAACATTACAGCACAGAACAGGCCCTTCGGCCTTCGATGTTGCGCCGACCAATATAAAAAGCAATGCTCCTCCAAACTAAACCATTCCCTTCTCTTCCATATACTTATCAACTAACCTCTTAAACGCCACCAAACTTGGCGCATCTACAACTGCTGCAGGCAGGGCATTCCACTCCCGAACCAACCTTTGGGTAAAGAACCTACCTCTGATATCCGTCCTATAACTATCACCCCTTAATTTAAAGCTGTGTTCCCTCATGCTAGCAAATTGGTACACCAGCTAACCCATCAATCCAGCCCCACTATTCATTACAATCATGGATGAAATTGGGCTTCAACTCCACTTTCCTGCGCACTCCCCATATTTCCCAAGAGACCACAGATCTGTCTCCCCCAGTCTCCGATGTACTCAATGGTGGAGCATCCACAATTCTCTGGAATACGGTTCATAGCTCCTCATCTCAGGCCCAAATGATTGGCCCTTTTTCCTGAGACTGTTTTAGATTCCCCGACTAATGAAAACAATTTCTTGGTATCCAGCCAATCAAGAGCTTTTAGAAACATAGATTTTTCAATTAGTTCACCTCTTTATCTTTTAAACTCAAAAGAATATAGGCCCAATTTACAGATTCTTATCATAGGACAATCTTCTCATTCCAGGGGCCAATTTACTGAATCTATGTTTTACCGTCTCTGGTTCAAGTGTATCCTTCCTTAAATTTGGGGATGAAAATTGCACATAACACTCCACATATGGTCTCACTAAACACTGTACAAATGTCACAAGACTTTTCCATTCCTGTACTCCAATCCCCTTGCAATTCAGGTCAACACGATTTCTTAATTGCTTGTTGCACCTGCATGCTAACTTTTTTTAATTCTTGTATGAGCATATCCAAATCTCTTTGAACATTACCACTTACAAGTTTCTCACCTTTTGAAAAATATTCTGCCTTTCTAGTCCTCTGATCGGAGTGAATAAGTTCATACTTTGTTACGTTAAGCTTCATCTGCCATCTTGTAGTACCCTTACTTAACCTGTCTATATCGCTTTGCAGTCATTCTGTTTCCTCCCCACAGTTTGCCTTTCCCCTAAGCTTTGGATCATCACAAAGTTTAGACATATTAACCTGTCTCGTCATCTTAGTCATTGGGTAGAATTTTATGGCTTTTCCCGTTGCAGGATTTTTCAATCCCTGCCGAAGTCAGTGGACTTTTGAACAGCTCACCATGTTATCAAGGGACCAGGGCAAAAGATTCCACTTATTAATATAGACATATGTGATATATATATATATTGCATATTTAAAAAAGACATAACACTTGATCAAATGCCTTTTGGAAATCCAAGTATACTATATCTACTGGTTTCTCCTTTATCTATTCAACTAAAAAATTGTCGATGAGAATTTCTATTTAGTAAAATCATGTTGCTTATTGTAAGCATACTATGTTTCCTAAGGGGGAGGCGATTCCCCAGTGGTATTCTCGCCTGTCTATTGATCCAGAGACTCAGCTAATGCTCTGGAACCTGTGGTCAAATCCCACAACAGCAAATGGTGGAATTTGAATTCAATAAAAGAAGTCTGGAATTAAGAATCTACTGATAATCTTGAAACTATTGTCGATTGTTGGAAAAACCCATTTGGTTCACTAATATCCTTTAGGTAAGGAGATGTGCCATCTTTATCTGGTCTGGATTACATCTAACTCCAGAACCACAGTAATGATTCTGGAATCACAAGGAGCTGGCCATCTGACTGGTCAGCAGTTCTCTGGAATGGGACTCTCACCCCAGAAGGGAGGAGAAGTCTTTTCCTTAACCAATGACTCTTAACTGCCTTTTGAACAAGAGTAACTAAAGATGGGCAATAAATGCTGGCCAACCAGCGATGCTCACGTCGATGCCATGAATTAATACAATTTTGGATGCGATTCTGATCTGCACAACTAGCAAACAGGACTCCAGGAAATCTCCCCTAAAGTATTTAATTTTAATGCCGAGGACACAACTAACTATGGTTACTGATGAGTGACATCGCTGATATTTGTAGCTGATACACTTTCAGAGCCAGGACCAAAAATCACTGCACAGCCTCTCTGCTCCAATCCTAGTACAATTGAAAATCTTGCTATTTAATGTGACCCATACGCCAGTGTTTAAGTCACAGGCTGTATACACCGACAGATGAATATTAGACTGTGCATGAATTCTTCTCACTCTTGAGGGTACAGCGGGAAAGCTCTGCAGCAATGTTCATGATAGTTGGTGTTGCTTTGAGCATTTAAAAGTAGAGCTTAAGCACTGGGACCCACTATAGCACATCAACAATATCAATCATCGCTGTTGCTCATGTCTACATCCCAAAGGGATTTAATTTGCATTTGATTCTGGGCTGAATGAGGAAAGGACGGGTAAAGTTTCAAATTTCTCTGTGTGGAGTCTTTGACTGAACTGCCTTCCATAACTTGAGTGGCAAGCTGCCCTGAAAAGTGAAGTTTATGGTACCTTGCCAGTGAGTTTGAAGAAGGGGTGAGGGGATTGGGACTTATAACATGTAGCCTGACACTGTTTGCTCTGACTTATCTACTATTCTGTATGCTGTGGTGGTGGGGGTATTAGATAGCTCGTCAGGCCTTGGGCGAATTGAGGCCCTTAAATGGCCATTTAAGAACTGCATCCCACCCTCACCTTATTTTACTTGCTGCAATGGGAGAGCTACACCAAGCAGGAACCTGGCAGTTTTAGCTCCGTTGGTGAGCGACGCACAAAGTGGGAAGTGAGGGGAGGCAGTGCTTCCTTTGTGAAGTCCCCTGTGCTGAACACCCCCTTTTACCTACTTCCCAAGCCTCTTAAACCTTGCCCCCAAACTCCTTTGTTCTTATGCTGGAGTCTGCCAACCAGGCCCCGCTGATACCACACCTTCAGTGCAGACTCCGTTAGCTCCTCTTCTTTGGGGACTAACCGTTGTCCCAGCAGTGATTGCTGCCCAATTCTGCCACTTCTAGGACTGCAGAAGTGCCGGCCATCTAACTGGTCAGCAGTTCTCTGGAATGGGACTCCTGCCTATGTTATTCAGCATTGGATATCTGTCCTTCTCAAGCCATGATACAATCCCCTGCACCCAATATATTATTGGCATTGGGTTCAGCGATGGAATCATGAGGATGAGCAAACCGGTGGCTCGAGGTTCCACCATGTCACTACAAATGGATTTGACAAGTTGCATAAAGATGCCTCTGGGAGCTAAAATAATGACAAAGTTAAAAATGGGTCAGTGAAAAGAGTTGGGCAAGATTTTCTGACCTCCCAGTGTGTGTTTCCTGCTCCTGGGAAGTGCCGCATTGTTTGCTATTGGTGGGCTTCTCTGGTCCTGTCGCTGTCAATGGGAATTCCCGGGTGTTCACTGCCAGTGGGATCGGAGAATCTTACTTGCATTGAATGGCTGGAGAATCCTGGTTGTTGTGTTTAAAAAAAAGACAGGAAAAGTAGATGGCAGCACAGTGGCACAGTGGTTAGCACTGTTACCTGTTACACTGGTACACAGTGGTAGTACTCTTACCTCATGGTGCCAGGGTTTTGGTTTTGATTTTTATCTTGGGTCGCTGTCTGTGCAGAGTCTGCATATTCTTCCTGTGTCTAGGTTTCCTCATTATACTTTGATTTGCTCCCACAGTCCGAAAGTTGTGCTGGTCAGGTGCATTGGCTATGCTAAATTCTCTCTGTGTACCCAAACAGGCACTAGAACGTGACGACTAAGGGGATTTTCACAATAACTTCATTTCAGTGTTAATGTAAGCCTACTTGTGACATTAATAAATAAACTTCACAGCATAAGATTTTTACAGCAATATCTTAAACCTTTGAAAGTTATGCAGGAATGAAGATAGTACTGACATCGGAGTTTTCCAAGTAGCACCATATCACAGTTTGTTATGGAGCCATGCTGTGAAAATTTAAAATCGTTGGCCTCAAACTTTTTAGAATGCCAATGGTTTATATTTATAAGTTGGCTCTTTCTGCTTCTGAGCTGGCCAATTGGTGACTTTTTATTTTAATGGATGGGGAGTCACGAGTGGGTGAATGCAGAAGTGCAAAATCCCAGCAGTGAAGCCCTACTTGGATGTCTGGATTTAATGAAGTGGTTGTTTATTCTGCTGAGCACCAGTGACTCAGAGGGATATTGTCAGTGCAGCACACTGGAGCATCAGGGACCAACTGCAGCAATGGCTCTGCACCAGAATGCTACACAAGCACAGTGCAAAATCATTGGTGTTTACAATTGCAACAAGCATTAATAGGATCTTGCGAGTGATTGTTAGGAAATTATAAAGTAACTTTGAAAATGGATATTGAAAACAAGCCATCGTAATCAACAGTTCAAAAGCTGTATTGTAAGTGCAAAAAGAAAAGTTTTGGCAAACACTAGTGTATCACCATCATTGTTCTTTGGCAGGAGAAGAAGTGCTTTGTCCTACAATTATATCAGGGTAAGATCATGTGCCAGATTTCTGTGGAATTTTGGACACTCCACAAACCTTTAAGAATGGCATATTTGAAAGGTCCATCCTTATTTGCGACAGATTCTATTTGCCTGGGAAAGGGGGTAAACATAACATACTCATGAAAGAAACCCAAAATCAATAAAGTCATTTGAACGCGGTGAACAGTCAAACAGTCTGTTCGAACTCAAACAGTCCCCATTTTTGATGTAGCAAGGGCATTTATTCCACAGTGTGGGAGTTACAAATTTAAGGAACATAAATAAATGCTCCTGAAGGGTAGATTTGGTATGTAGAATTGTCAAGCAATTAAGTTATTTAATTCTCTTGTCTTTTATACTTTGGTAAAAAACAGCCTGGCTGTGTCAATATGATTTGAAAAATCCTGCTCTTTAAATGGTAGACAAAGCTGTATAGGGAAGAATGAGAAGGTTTATAGAGTGGTTAAAAGTTTTAGCCACTCTCTAAATTTTCTAGTCCCTCCCACAACAATGTCTATTGGTGGCTTGACTGGAAAATGTCACTCAGCCCAGGAGCTAATGTTTTCTGACATTACCCAAGGACTATTATTATATGATAATGGTTAGGTACTTTCTACAACTTACAATTATCCCATTAGAGAGGGTGGTCAGTTTACCATTTCATTGACAGTTCAGCAAGGTTATCAAAAGATAGGTTTTCTTTGACATGGGATTATGAATACAAGTCTGTTTGTTTTCATAAGGGATTAAGTACTTGAGATTTTTAAGTTTTGAAATGGTTTTCATGAATGAAAATGTTTATTGTATGGAAGACATTTAAATCTTTATTTTATTTCATCTCAACATGACCTCTAAGCTCTGCCTGTGGACAATAACATGGAAGTGTGATCACAAAAGCTAACATGAGCTGCCATTAAACTGGCATGGGACTATAAATTGGCAGAGAGATGGCTGATTCGGTATCAGTGGGCATAAATCATATGAAGAGTCTTGGGGAGTGATCAGAGGGGTGGGGATTGGCATGAGTTGGCATAGGTGGGGTGTAGATGGAGGGCTGATTGTGTGTGAGCAAACTGGGTTAGATGGTCTAATATTTAACAAAACAATTGGGATAA
Organism: Sphyrna mokarran; assembly: GCA_024679065.1. Lineage (NCBI taxonomy): Eukaryota > Metazoa > Chordata > Chondrichthyes > Carcharhiniformes > Carcharhinidae > Sphyrna > Sphyrna mokarran. The sequence continues at coordinate 34,803,374 of JAGIQG010000005.1, read as the reverse complement.
ATTTCCAGAGATCCAAGACAGGTCCTTTGAACCATCTTGTTTGCATTCCTTGCCAGCCTCCTCCAATCTGTGTGCAGGAGCGACAGGTCCAACTGCATCATGTAGTTGACTTCACACCTGGGGGATAGTGTGGGGGAGGGGTGTCGAAAATTGCACCATTTAGGGAACTCTTTCCAGAAGCAGGGAAGTTTCCCAACTTGAGTGGTCCAATTCAGGAGCAAAAATCTGGCCCTATGTTTCTTTTATATAGAAAGTTGCTTAAACCAGGATTAAGCTGTTTGAAGAAGATGCAAGTGCTTACTGATGCCCTTGATATAGAATTGAATAAATGCTGTTTCAAAAAAGTAATTCAAAAATGTGGGAACACCGTGATCTAATTAAATCCAAATTTCAGAGCTACAGGAGTACAGGTGGCCTTTGAGTTCCGGCGGTAAAGTACTCAATTCCCATCCAGATGGCTGCAGTTTTCAATTCCAGATCTGATTGACATTTAAACCTGGTTGCTCTCATTAGATGTTTTCTTGGCATTTTCAAACCACATAATTCATATGAATATTGAGACATTCTACTTCACGATCGTAAAAACTATCAAAATTGTCCTCTCTACGGATTTCAACCAGATCTTTTCTAAGTGCTGATTTTTTCCCCTTTTAGTTTTCTTTGAAATCTTTATATTTTGTCTTTATACCAGCTCTGCTTGGCAAATCCTGAACACTAAGTCAGTACATGAACAGTGTGCATAGCTCGTAGTAGATATGAGGTTAATCCACATTGAGACCGATACATTGCATGTCCAACAACAAGCCAAAGTCATGAAACAAACCAATGGAAGCTATTTTACAATCTAGGTGCCATTGATATACTACCTGCTCCAGAAGTTTTCCAATGAACTACTTACTTTAACAGTGATTCTTTGAATAATAATTCAAATGCAGACATGTCTAGTATAGAGAAGGTAACCATGGTCTGGAGAAAATTATAAAAGACTGGAAAGAGGTCAGTGAGCTCCTTGAGCCCATTTGTCCATTCTGTTAAATTGTGATTAATCAGTGTCTCAACTCTATTTACCCATCTCAGTTCTGAATCCTTTAGTATATTTACCTAATGAAAATCAATCATTCACTATTCACACTGAGTCCTTTGTTGATGAATCTTCAGTAATGATTTGTTTCAGTAGGATTTATCGCAGAAAGTTATCATTTGATGCAGCATCCATAGTTCTTTTGGAGAGACAATTTAAGATTTTCACCAACCTTTGTGTGAAGAAATGCCAGTGGTGTCTGGGATAACTTCCATAAGATCCCTGTGGGGTTTGTTGAGTTCCCCTGGTAACAGTCAGTGGCGTGCCCAGTTGGAACTGATTACCTGAGCTTTCTATAAGGCAGGTCCAGAACTGGGCCTGCTAAACAATAATTCCAGGCAAGGACTTGTGTGTGTACACCATGGTTGTGGTTTTACTTTGTGTTCTGTAAATAAACTATGGTCCTTTCCATTGGGCTTCCTGAATCATTACACTGTCATTCTGAGTTGTCCGGTTTGGGGAAGGGGGAAATGATTGATTGATTATTATGTCATACGTATTGGGATACAGTGAAAAGTATTTCTTGTGCACGCTACAGACAAAGCATACCATTCATAGAGTTCATAGATAAGAAGGAAAGGAGAGTGTGCAGAATGTAGTGTTACAGTTATAGCTGGGGTGTAGCGAAAGATTAACTTAATTTAAGGTAGATCCATTCGAAAATCTGATGGTAGCAGAAACGAAGCTGTTCTTGATTTGGTTGCACAGTGATCTCGGATTTTTGTATCTGGCCAAGAATGATGGTAAGGGCAGAGAATTGAGGGGAATCTCAAAGAGGGTTTCTAGTCAATGGGATTTCCCAGCTTGATCAGTTTCCTGCCCCTTCCCCCACTGACACAATAGTTAGCCCTGCTTCCTCACAGTACCACAGACATGGCTTGGGTCAGAGTTTCCATGTTCTACCTGTCGCTGCGTGGGTTTCCTCCAAGTGCTCTGGTTTCCTCCCACAGTCTGAAAGATGTGTTGGTCAGGCGCATTGCCCATGCTAAATTCTCCCTCAGTGTAGCCGAAAGGCACCGGAGTTGGTGACTGGGGGACTTTCACAGTAACTTTGTTGCAGTGTTAAGGTAAGCCTACTTGTGACATTAATAAATACACTTTAAAAAACTAGACAAAGGAGACAGTTATCAAATTAGTATGAAGTGAAAAGCAGGCCCTAGTGGTGAGATGCTAAGCTTTAATCCACTTTGTGCTATCTAGTTTTGAACATAATGGTGCCCATTAATGTAGTTACCACCAGAAAAGCTTTATACCGCTAGATAACCTGTCAATCCGTGGAACTTTATGTTTCTTTGGTTTGGTCAAATTTCTTTTTTTAAAAAACTTATCTGGAACAAATTGTAATTTTGTAATGATAAGATTGTCCAGATGCAAGGTGTAATTTCAGGATCAAATTAGTTTCCTGGTAAATTGCCTATGCTCACAAACCTAACAAACAGAATAACAACTTGCTCCTCATTTAGTTGTTCAAGTACAGCTGCAACACTGGCCTCTCCACAGCAAAGTGGAAGATTGCTCAGGACGTTTGGCTCATAAAAAGTACCATACATCCAATCCAGCCAATCAGCCTGCTTTCAACCATCAGCAAAGAAATGTAAGGGGTTCTTGAAAGTACGATCAAGTGACACTTATTCATGAATAATCTGCTCACTGATGCTTAGTCTCGAGGAATGAGGGCCACGTGGACTACTCGGCCTCAGGCTTCATTATAACCATCATCCAAACGGTGAAAAGAAAGCAGAGTTCCAGAGATAAGTAACATCCCTAGGAACCACCCCCCCCACCACCTCACCACCTCCCTTCATGTCATTTGAAGCATACAACCAAGTGTGTTGTGAAGAAGCCCTGGGAATATTCAATGCTGGCATCACCCTCCCTCCCTCCAATAACAGTTATTGCTGGCATCCCCCTCTCTTACCCAACACACACAAGTTCTTCTCCACTGTCCCCCTCACAATGAGGTTCCCCCTAGGTTCCCCTGCTACTGCCCTCAGCACAGATTGGCGCTGCCAATTGGCACAGTTGTGCTATGGGGCAGTGCCAAGGTTTGGTGTCCAGTGATGTCCCCTTCACTGGGGGCTATATTCACCTTTAGATCCCCAGGAGGATCCCCATGACAGATTCATATCTGGGTTAACCTGTTGCAAACCTTGCCAACAATGATGTCAAGTCCGCTGGAGAGAAAATATAGCTAGAGGCCTATTAATCACAGTAAAATTTATTGAAGTACATTTTAATGAAGTTCTCACACTTTGTGGATGTGAACCTCATGATATCACCAGCAAGGAGCGGGGAAAATTCTCAGAACATGATCTCCCCGGAGAATATCTCTCTGACAGCCAACGTGGATTAAAATCATCACTGGGATATTTGCTGATGGTTGCACAATGTTCAATTTGGGGTTCACAACTCCTCAGACAGTGAAACACTCCTGCATGCAGGAAGACATGGACAACATTTAGGCTTGGGCTGATAAGTGGCCAGTCACATTCAAGCAACATAAATACCAAGAAATGACCATTTCCAACATGAGAGACTTATATCACATTCCCTTGACATGCAAGCGGCAACCACATCCATTGAATGAATACTATAAAATCTTACAATTGCCTCATATTGCTGTCACAATGCAACAAAGGCACAAGGAATGAACATTTAGTGGATGTGGTGCAATCAAGCAGGCTGCTTTGTCCTGGACGGTGTCAGGCTTCTTGAGTGTTGGAACTGCACTCATCAAGGCAAGGAGGGTGTTCCATCACACTCCTGACTTGTATCTTGTAGATTGTGGACAGGCTTTGGGAGGTCAGTAGATGAGCTATTTACTGTAGGATTCCTTGCCTTTGACCTGCTCTGATAGCCACAGTCTTTATATGGCAAGTCCAGTTCTGTTTCTGGTCTATGGGAACTCCAAGGATGTTGATAGTGCAAGAATTCAGCAATGGGGATACCATTGACATACTGAAGAAGAAAGATCCCTTTGACAGCACCTCCCAAATCAGTCACTGAGAAGGACAATGACACAGTCACATGGGGATATCGCCACCTGCAAGTTCCTCCCAAGTTGCACACCGTCTTAATCTGTAAGTGTTGATATTGTCAAGAAGGAACTTCCAGAATCAATGAGCAGGATTTTCTGGCCAAACTCACCCCAAGGCCTGTGCATGGTCTGTGTTCCACCCACTATGATTCCCATGGTGGGCAATATGGAAAATTCCACTCTTTGAGTCTGTACACCAAATAAACAGCGGTGGTTCATCGCCATATTCTCAAGGGTAATTCAGGAAGGGCTATATTGACAATCATGCCAGCGACCCATAAATGAATAAATAAAAAATGCAGCACACTTGCACACTGGTTAGCACTGTTACCTCATAGTGCTAAAGTCGCGAGTTCGATTCCCAGCTTGAGTTACTGTCTGTGTGGAGTTTGCATGTTCTCCCCACATCTGTACGAGCTTTCTCTGGGTGCTCTGGTTTATCCCCACAATCTAAAAATGTGCGGGTTAGGTGGATTGGCCATGCTAAATTGACCCTAGTGTCAGGGAGATTAGTAGGCTAAATGTATGGGGTTACAGGAATAGGCCCTTTGTGGGATTGTGGTCAGTGCAGTCTCGACTGGCCGAAAGGCCTTCTTCTGCACAATAGGGATTCTAAATGCACCCAAAGTTCTGAATGGTTTAGAGTTTGAGAATAAATTAGGAACTGAGGTAGAATCATTTTGTACAAAAAAAATCTTACAGATACAAAACTACATATTCTGAACCAGTCACCTGGGCTCTGAAAATCAGCAAGGTTAAAATAAATTCAGCAGAAAGAGGGACTGAAGGATAACCTAAGTGGCAGGATATTTGACTAGAAGATACTCCAAATTCTTTAAAACTTTGCTGGCATTTTGGGAAATCAAATGCAGATAGACATAGTGACTCATTGGAGGGTAAGTCAATCGTAATAGAAGATTTTACTCAATTCACTATCCAGTCTTTTATCTTTCCAGATGTTTATAGATCTGTTTTATTGTTTCCAGCAATTTCTAGTTTTATTAAACACTGGGACTTTTGGGAACCTGTGCTGGATTTAAGATTTGTTTGATCGGCACTGCACATTAACCCCATGTTGTACACAAGACCACAAGAGCCAGAAGCAGAAGTAGGCACTTCAAGCCTGCCCCCAATTCAATATGGTCATGGCTGATCAGCGCCAGTCCCGATTCCTTTTCTATGCCATTTCCCCATAGCCCTTTATTACCCGATCTATCAAATGTTTATCCACCTCCACTTTGAATACTTTATTTGATTCATTCTCCACTACCTATTGGGGCATATAATTTTAAAGGTTCACCACTGCTCCGCAAGAAGAAATTTCCAAGCACCTCAGTTTTAAGTGGTTGGCCCTTTATGTTGTAGCGATGTCCCCTTGTTCCAGACTCCAGTTAAAGCATCTCATCATCTACCCTGTCAATCTCCCTCAGAATCTTACTTGTTTGAGTACGGTCACCTTCCACTCTTAACTCCACGGATATAACCTATTTAATCTCTCTTGATAGGACAACCCACTCATGCCAGGAATTAGCTTGGTGAATCTCTTTTGGACTGTCTCTAATGTTACTACATCCCATTATAGATAAGGATCCAAAACTGTACACAGTATTCCAGGTGAGAGCTCACCAACAAACTGGACATTTGCAACAAAATTTCCCATTTTTAACCTCTAACCCCTGTGAAATAAAAGCCAAAAGGCTGTTTGCCTTCTTGCCAATTACAGATGTTAAACAAACTGGCTTAGCAATATCTGCCTTCCTCCCTTATTGAACAAGGGCAGTACAATTGTTGTTTTCCAAATATTTGGTAGCCTCTTGGAATTTAGTAAGTTGTAGAACATAGAATATTAACATAGAACAAAAAAGCACAGCATAGGCCCTTCAGCCCTTGGTGTTGAGCCGATCTGTGAAACCAATCTAAAGCCCATCTTATTTACACTATTCCAATATCATCCATTTGTTTACATGATGACCATTTAAATGCCCTTATAGAATTTAAAAATTAATGAAAAATTTCAATCAATGCATCCACTATCTCTGCAGCCACGTCCAATAAAATCCCAAGTGTGCAGTTCATTAGGTCCTGGCGACTTGTCTGCCTTTGAGTTTCTTTAATACTCTGTCCATTGTGATTGAGGTTTTTATAAGTTCTAATATGCCATTTGGACTCAGCCCATCAGATATCTTAGGAATATTTGCAATATTTTCCGCAGACTGATACAAAAAATTTATTTGGCATCTTTGTTTGTCATTATCAATTCACTAGCTTTGTCCAGTGGAGGTCCCACATTTACCTTGGCCACCTGCTTCCTATTTGTATGCCCATAGAACCTCTTTGTTTTTATGCTGCATGCAAGTTTTTTGTCAAAGTTCATTTTCTTCCTTCCTCTGAAATTTTTTAATTCTTTGCTGTTGGATCCTAAACACTTCCCAGTGCTCTGGTCTACCTTACCAATATCCCTTGCTACTTTGTATACCCTGCTGTATCATTATGAAATAAAAAAATATTGAAGCTCGGAAGGGAAAACTGGTATTCCTTGCCAAATTCTCTGGTGATATATTCCCATCAGGGAGTTATAAAATATTTCTTAACAAAGGGAAAGCAAAGAACCATTGTGACAAATTTTACAGCCAGCCAAAGAAGTTCTGACAGCTTGGGTTGGAGAAGGATCTGCTATAAAGCAAGATGTGTCAGTGAGAGTGAAGGAATGATCAATACTGGGGGTGATTCTCTCAGCCCGCTGTGCTGCAAAACCCATGCAGCGGGCTGGGAGACTCAGGCAGAGGCCACTTAGCGGGGTTCCTACGGGGCACCATGACCTCCATACATCTCCTGACGCTGGATTTTTGATGATTTCTGACATGGAGCTGTATAAATTATTCAAATGCTTATTTAAATACAGTTTGAATGCCATTAGCAGATTCATCTCTAAATTACTAACCCTATTTGGCAGAGAAATGAAAGAAAGATCAACATCATTTAGCATTCTGCACCACCTCATGATGTAACGTGTTTTATAGCCAATTTAATGCTTGAATTAATGATATTGTAATACATTTGTAAACTGCTTGTAGTGGGTGGGGATGGGGGGGGTGCAAGGTGGTGTTCCCACTTGTTTGCATTGCGATGGAATGCAATTGAGAAATTTGCTGCCCTGTGTGGGTGAACAGTTCTAGCTTGTATTCAGGACTGATGCTCATCACCCTTTTGGATGAATATTGCTGAGGAAGAAAAGTAAACTCATGGCATCGCTGTGGCACAGTGGTTAACACTGCTGCATCACAGTGCCAGGGACCTGGGTTCTATTTTCATCTTGGGTCACTGTCTGTGCAGTGTTTGCATGTTCTCCCTGTGTCTGCATAGGTTTCCTTTGGATGCTCTGATTTCCTTGCTGGTGAGGTGCATTGCCATGCTACATTGAGGGTGGTGGAGGTGGTTGATGGGAGATATTCATCGTGGAGTTCGGTGACGAGTGGTGTGCCTCAGGGGTCTGTTTTGGGGCCCCTGCTGTTTGTAATTTTTATAAATGATCTGGATGAGGGTATTGAGGGATGGATCAGTAAATTTGCAGATGATACTAAAGTTGGTGGTGTGGTAGATAGTGAAGAGGGGTGTTTTAGTTTACAGAGTGACTTGGACAAGTTGCAGAGCTGGGCCGAGAGGTGGCAAATGGAGTTTAATGTGGAAAAGTGTGAGGTAATGCACTTTGGCAGGAACAATAAATGTGTAGAGTATAGGGCTAATGGTAGGGCTCTTAATAGTGTTGAGGAACAGAAGGATCTTGGTGTATGTGTCAATAGATCCCTGAAAGTAGGCAGTCAAGTGGATAAAGTTGTTAAGAAGGCATATGGAGTCTTAGCTTTTATTGGTAGGGGGATTGAATTTAGGAGCCGCAGCATCATGTTGCACTGTACAAAACTCTAGTGCGGCCGCACTTGGAGTATTGTGTGCAGTTCTGGTCGCCACATTATAAGAAAGATGTGGAGGCATTGGAGAGGGTACAGAGGAGGTTTACCAGGATGTTGCCTGGTATGGAGGGCAGGTCCTATGAAGAGAGGTTGAAGGATTTGAGGTTGTTTTCGTTAGAAAGGAGGCGGCTAAGAGGGGATCTTATTGAAGCATATAAGATGATTAGAGGTTTAGATAGGGTGGACAGTGATAGCCTTTTTCCTAGGATGGAGAAAGCTAGCACGAGGGGACACAGCTTTAAATTAAGGGGTATGAGTTATAGGACGGATATCAGAGGTAGGTTCTTTACTCAAAGAGTGATTAGGGAGTGGAATGCCCTGCCTGCAGCTGTTGTAGATGCGCCAAGTTTGGTGGCGTTTAAGAGGTTAGTTGATAAGTATATGGATGAGAAGGGAATAATTTAGTTAGGAGGGGCATTGCTTTTTATTTTGGTCGGCACAACATCGAAGGCCGAAGGGCCTGTTCTGTGCTGTATTGTTCTATGTTCTATGTTCTATGTTCTATTCTCCCTCGGTGTACCTAAACAGGCACCAGAATGGTAACAAGGGCATTTTCACAATAACTTCATTGCAGATTGAACGTAAGCCTACTTGTGACACTAATAAAAAAGCTTTAATATTTACCTTTTTCATAAACATTCTACTTGAACTCAAGTCTCAATCTGTAGTGGTTTAAGTTTATTTAGTGTCACAAGTAGGGTTACATTAATATTGCAATGAAGTTACTGTGAAAATCCTCCAGTGCCTGTTTGGGTATACTGAGGGAGAATTAAGCATGGCCAATGCATCTAATCAACATGTCTTTCAAACAGTGGGAGGAAACCAGAGCACCCACAGAAAACCTACGCAGACACTGGGAGATCTGTACAAACAGTGGCCTAAATCAGGAATCAAACTCATATTCCTGGCGTTGTGAAGCTGCAATCGTAACCATTGTGCTTCTGTGCTGCAAAAATATAAACTGCTTTGCAAGATTTCAGGCGCTGAATGAATTGAGTTTATGGGTAGAAATATAAAAGACAATTATACAAACAGGCAGTTATGACTTAGTACTAGCTGTGGGGCTGTTGCGAAGTGAAGTAAATTGCAGCAATTTTATTGCACTGAAAATGAAAGGAACATCAATGAAATCTTTGACGACACTAAAGATAATTAACACAGTGTAGTTACTAATAATATTCTGTTTCTCCTGGAAGTACATGTCCGGATATTAAAATATTTAATAGCTCACAAGCAAAATAATTGAAAATTCTATTTATAATACATCTTGCGGCAATGTTAAATAAATAAACTTCTAATAATGTGAGTAAGCTGTAAAGCTAATCACTGGTGTGGACATATTTAACAAAGCTACAAACGAATTGCACTGCTGAAATATTCTCAAGGAATCAAAGACTGTGCTTACATGAAACTTGTTCCAAATTGCCCAATCCATTGCCCTAATATTACATCCATGCTACTTTCTTGTAAAAAGGTGGTTTATGTGCATTAAACTGTGTTATTCATGTTGTATTAAGTCAGTGTAATCTGATACTTTAGATAACCTGTAAAACAATTCCATAATAATACACTTGATTTGGAGTCAAATTAATGCTGGCCTCCAGAATTTGTGATACCTATATATCACTCTCTTCCTTTTCTGACCGTACATCACTTTTATGTCAAACTGCTGTGTCATTCTCAACTAAGGCTATCTTATATTGCATGTTCCAATGGATCCTGTTAAATAGTTTTGCAATTTATCCAACAATTGCCCTTATAATTAGAAAGTATTTTACAAATTGTGAGCTCATTCAATTTGATTAATTAATTCAATTCAAATTTATCAATTGAAAAACATGTTTATTACTTTATTAATGTTACAAGTGACTTACATTAACACTGCAATGAAGTTACTGTGAAAATCCCCTGGTTGCCACACTCTGGCGCCTGTTCGGGTGCACTGAGGGAGAATTTAGCATGTCCAAAGCACCTAACCAGCACATCTTTGAGACTGTGGGATGAAACTGGCACATCCAGAGGAAACCCACACAGACAATGAGGAGAAAGTGCAGACTCTGCACAAACGGTGACCCAAGTCAGGAATTGAACCTTGCTCCCTGCTCCTATGAGTAGTAGTGCTAAACACTGTGCCTTCGTGCTGTACAAGGAGAGATTGGGTCAACTGCAGCTTCTGACAAAGAGAAAAGGAAATCTCTGCTGCAGAATGGAGTCCTTGATGCTGTGAGACAGCAGTGCTGACCACTGTGCCACCTTGATGCCTAGTTATTCACACCAGAAATCACTAGTTATTCACACCAGAGGGATTCTCCAATCCCACCCTGCCAGCAGTGCACCCCCCCCCCCTCCCACCCATGCCCCCGCCCATGAGAAGCACGTGGATGGGAGGTCAGAGAATCTTGCCCACAATTTTCTGACTTTATTCAACTTCAAAGGGGAAACGAAATTAGTTTTGTTCCACAGTGCCAAATGGGTAAGAGCACATTGGCAGCACAATTTTTACCTCGCCCTATTTTCTTTTCTATTCAGTCATGTGGGATATGAAATGAGTGGCTGGCTTGCTTTCACTCACTTTGCCCAACAGCCAAGACCAACTTCACCTTCACGGGGGTCCACAATAATTGTATTATCTCAATTACAAGATATAATAGGTCTTTATGGTGAAAAAAAGTCTGTTCAGAGAGCATCTGAATCATAAATTGCCTTCTCTCTCTCATACCTGAAATGGCAACTCCCAGCTTGGAAAGCAGGCCATTCAGGGCCTTCTGTTGGTCCTCCATCCTCAGGAGCCTACCCTTCATCCTCAATTGTACAGCGAGTGGAATTCCTGGTCACTAATTGCTGAGCTGGTCAAAAATCACATGGGGTGCTTGGCGCCAACACAGGATGGGGACACAAACATTGATCTAATGTTGGGTGCCCAATCTTAGACTGAAAGTGTGGCCAATTAAGTGCAGGATAATGGTAAAGGGTTGCTATGTTTATACAGGTGGACTACTGTTAAGAGAACACCTACCATTCTCCCAAATCGGGAAAAAGTATCCGCGCCACCAAGTTTCCAGCTGTTGTTTCGAGCTGGTGCAAGGATTCACCTACTTGGCAGATGCAAATGAATCCATTCCAAGAAAGCCGCCATCTGTTCAGAGATTGGGCCTCCATTTTTAAAAGGTGTCCTGATTTTTTGCACCTCCTCCCAAAACTGAAATGTCTGCCCCCATCCCTTGCTGACCAGTAGAGCACCACCAATCCCTCAGCAAAGAGGGGCATCCTCCCTCGCACCACTTAAATGATGGGTCAACACCTCACACCATGAGCCGAACCCGCCCCCCCACCTTCACCCCCACACCCCCCCAACCCCACCACCAACTTGAGAACTCCCCTTAGCCCTCCCCCCCCTCAGAACCATTTAGGCCCTCCTCAGCTTCCCTCCTTCCTCAGCCCCCGTTCTCCCTTCAGATCCACCCTTATCCCCACTCCACCCGCTTTCAGATCACAGACCGTGGTTATGCCAGCTGACCAGTGTCCCCTGGTACCCTGGCACTCACACCCTCGCGTGGCGCCAAAGTGATCAAGAAGGTAATGCCAGTGGCCGTTTGCCCCTCTGCTGCTGCAAGGCTGCAGGGGGAGAATCCCCCAGGGGTGTTGAGGGTTGGATGGGCTTGGGCTGGTGGCAAAGGTTGATCTCGTCATTCTACCCTGGGATAGGGTTCGCATGGCTGGACTAGGTCCGCTAGTCTTGGCAGACTCGAAAATCACATCTGACATGGTGTTTTTAGGCATCTTTGTGATCAACATTTTCATTTCTGCCTGTGAGCCGTGACAATTTGAAGTAGCCAGTCACTTTAATCTCTATTTTCCCTGGACAGCTGGCAGGCTTTTAAATCACAGCAGCACTCCATTCTGCTGCAGAGATTTCTATTTCCCTTTCAGAAACTGCAGTTGGCCCAATCTCTCCCATATCGCAAACAGGACAGAGCAATGACACAGTGTTTAGCGCTGCTGCCTCACAGTGCCAGGGACCCGGGTTCAATTCCAGCCTAGTGTCACTGTATGTGTGAAGTTTGCACAATCATAGAATCCCTACTATGCAGAAGGAGGCCATTTGGCCCATCAAATCTGCACTGACCACAATCCCAACAGCCCTATTCACATAGCCCTTCATATTTACCCTGCTAATCCCTCTGACACACTAAGGGGCAATTTAATGCAGGCATCTTTGGAGTGTGGGAGGAAACTGGAACACCCGGAGGAAATCCATGCAGACATGGGGAGAACATGCAAGCTCTGCACAGACTGTTACCTGAGGCCGGAATCAAACCCTGGTCCCTGGTAATGTGAGGCAGCAATGCTAGGCAGTGTGCCACTATGTCGTCCCACATTCTCCCCATGTCTGCATGGGTTTCCTCTGGGTGCTCTGTAGTTTCATCCCATAGTCCAAAGATGTGCAGGTTAGGTGGATTGGCCATGCTAAATTGTCTCCCAAGATGCTTAGGTTAGGGGAATTAGCAGAGAAAATATGTGGTGCGTTACGGGCCTGGGTGGGATGCTCTGTCGAAGAGACAATGCAGACTTGATGGGCCCAATGGCCTCCTTCTACATCGTAGATATTCTATCAAAACAATGATTCAATATATTAGAAGTAATAGAGCAATTAGATAATAGGTGAGAACAATGGAAGAGACTAATAGAAACATCTGGTGAAGCACAGGAGACAGTTAATATGCCGAATGATTACTGCTTACAAGTATTCACTGGGGAAGAGGTGCCCTCCCTAAAAAGCAATAACATAAATAGAATTAATGGCTTTGACAGAAGTGAAATGGAAGTCCTAGACAAGCTAACAGGAGCCAAAATAAATGAGCCCTCAGGGATGGATGCTATTTATCTCTGAGTACGAAGGGGGAATGAGGGATGACAAATCATTATGAAGAAGCCGATAAACACTGGGGTGATCCCGGTCGACAGATAACAGACCAACATGATAACAGACTGTCCATTTTCCAAGAAGAAACAGATCAATGCAATTATTTTAAAACAATACTGTTGAAAATAATGGGTTTGATTATCAGGAGCAAGTTTGGGGTTAATCTACACGACGTAAGTAAATATGACAGGGAAGTCAACATGAATTCAAGGAGGCCAAATTCCGCCTGACCAAGTTCTGTGGCTTTTCTTCAGCAAGTGACAACCCAAACAGATTGTGGGAAGTCCTAGTAATATGAGATACATTTATTCTCAAAACATCATTTGACATAGTTTTACATGAGAGTCTGTTTAATAAAGCTATCGTTCATTGGGAGTCACGGCAATACTTGAAATTGGACAGTGGTTGGCGTTTAAGCAGCTACGGATGAAATAATATTCAGGAGATCTCTGGAATAATAATCTCTGCCTGTCTAATGCCCTCAGAAATCCTCGGATTAGAAATATTTACATACTCTATTTTTGGTGCCACTGGGAAGCAGGAGGAAAGAGCTGCAAAATGCTGTGATGTAATCAGACTGATAGACTGCTGGAGTCCATGTCAAGGATTTTAAAATACTTCGCTTAATTGTCTACCTCTTTAAATAGTGCAATAGTTCAACCTTTGAACTTAGGCTGCTGCCTTGACCTCTATCACTCCCCACAGCTCAAGTCAAAATGAAACAGTGAACCCCAGGAGCTTTTTATTTATTCATTCACATTATGCAGCCATCACTAGCTAGGCTAGCATTTATTGCTCATCCTTAATTGCCTCGAGGAGGCATTCGTAGGTCACCTTCTTGAATCTCTGCAAGTCATTTTTTTTTATTATTTATTTATGGGATGTGGGAGTTGCTGGCTCTCCCAGCATTTATTGTCTAACCCGCATTGCCCTTGAAAGGCTGCCTTCTTGAGGCACTGCAATCCATGTGCACTGACAGTGCTGTTTGGGAGGGAGTTCCAGGATTTTCCTGGAATATGTTGAATAGCTCTGTAAATGAGCTAGCAGAGGAATGTTGGGCTGAATGGTCCCCTTCTGTGATATATCATTCTATGATTCTGTTTTGTTGGACAGAAAATTGAATAGTGACATGTTGCTCCCCCCAATTCTCTGAATTGGCTACAAATTGGCATGTTCCTTTGACATCTCGTTCTTTAACGGACATGCAACTGGGACATTTCATGCCTGGTGTTTCTGAACAATCAAAAAACACTCTCATGACCTGGTGCCTTTACCAGGTACTGGCTGAAGCATTATCATAAAAATAAAGGATTTACTAAATGTTATCGACCTTGACCATCTTTAACCTGTGGGATTGCGCATTAATAGGGGATCTTTATTGTGGTGTGGATGTCAGTGTACTTGTGACTAATAAATAAACTTTAATTTTAACTTTTTTTAATGTTTGAACTGTTAAATTGGTTCTATTCTATCAAGCTCCTTCAGAATCTTGTATGTTTCAATGAGATTACCTCTCATTCTTTGAAACTTCAGAGAACATAGGCTCAGTTTTCTGAGCCTCTCATTATTGGAAAACCTTCTCATTCCGGGATCCAATTCAATATACTGTACATTTATATGCTTCCTTAGAACTCCAGATACAGTCTCACAAAACCCCTCAACTATTGCAGCAAGGCTGTTATTATTCTGACAAAGGGCTTTGATCAAAGGTCAGCCAGACTTGAAACGTGGGCTCTATTCTCTCTCCACAGATGCTGTTAGACCTGCTGAGATTTTCCAGCATTTTCTGTTTTTGTTTTAGATTCCAGTATCTGTAGTATTCTGCCTTTATCTTATTATCGTTCTCCGGCCCATTTGCCTTCCTATTTGCTTGCTGTTGAATTTAATTATTTGATTAGTTATTTACTTACAACTTTGAGTAAAGTAATAACACAATAGAGTTTGCCACCTTAGAGACTAAAAGAAAATATTCATTGGCTACAGAAGGTGAAAAGAAGAGTAAAAAAGCAACAACTCTTTGCACTAAATTCCCACTTGTACCAAACTCCCACTTGTATCAACTTCCCAGCTTTAGACTTTGTTTGTGAAACATTCTGTTCTCTAATCATCCTGCACTCCATGTTCTCTCATAGTCAACAAAAGATTTTTCTTCATAGGAATTGAAACGAACTTTGGTTTTACTTCACCACCTCCTTGTAACTTTTCTTTCTTTAATCTTTTCTTTATAAGAATCTATCCCATGTTGTGAGCAGTAGAGTAAGACAAGCCTGCAAGTGACTGTGAGGCTTTCGGACATCTGCATGATCTTTGCTTGCGGTAGTCATTGAAACATTTTAACACTGTACCTAATGGCAAAAAGTAGATCCAAAATACTTTGCTGTCGAGTGTGTCAGCCACGTTTGCACTCTCTGCACGGCAAGACGATAAATCTGAAGTGATGGTTAACTCCAGCTATTTAAATTCTGCCCATTGCAAGAAATTAGTCCTTTCCACGCTTGTTTAATCTGAATAAAAGTAATTTAAGCAAAATCACAGGATGAAGGCAATCACCATCAACTCCTCTCAGTCATTACATATGAAAGGTACCATTAGAGATCATTCTCTCTTGCACATTTAAAAATATACCAGTCGAGAATGTCTCAATTGATTCTAGCATACAATATACTGCTCTACAATTTACATTTTAAATGTTGATGCATCCTAACTGCAGTTAAGTATGGGTTTCCCACAAGTATACCTTCCCCTTTTCCAATTCGAGTGTTACATTCTGATAAATGCTTCAGAGCATTTGCGTGTTAAACATTCTCACACATCTGGCTCAACGTTTTTAATGTGTCAGTTGAAAATTGGCATCTGAGGTGATTCTTCATGCTGACTGTGCCCCTCATCATTATCCAAACTAATACATTGTTAGCCAAGAGGTTTGAAGGCATTATCTGATGAGATCATTATACTGACATTAATTATGCACTTTGCATGCAAAAATGACAATATGCACACCAACAGAACTTCTGGAATTGCACTCGCTACGTGATGTTCATTTTTGAGTACTTCATGCTTTAGTTATGAAAAGTTATATTCCTTTGCTTAAAGGCAGCACAGATTTCAATTGATAGTCCCATTCATTGGTGAAATATGGTTCTTTGCCCTTTAATCAATGTCTTGCTTACTATGACTTCAGAGGAATGATGAGGTAAGACAGTGTTTAGATATTGGACTTTCACATTTAGGACAGATTGTTTTAGGACAGCCTGTTAATGGACTTTTCCCCTCTATCCCAGTCCCAATATGAAAAAATGATAGATATAATCAGACGGGTGTATAGCTCCTTTCATGCAGTGATGTTAACTTTTATCCCCTTCTCTTGTAGCAACACTGCTGCTCACCATGTTCCACCCAAGAAAACAAGAAGCTTAATGATAGTACCTTAAGTAGTAGTGGTAAGGACTAAATAGAAGGAGAGTGCGAGCATTCTGAAGGGAAAAGTTGTGATACATATTGGTACTAACGACGTAGGTAGGAAGAGTAACAGAGTCCTGCAGCAGCAATTTAGGGAGTTAGGTAGTGAGTTAAAAAGCAGGACCTCTCGGGTTGTAATCTCAGGATTGCTCCCATGTGCCATGTACCAGTGAGGCTAGGAATAGAAAGATAGTGTAGTTCAATACATGTCTAATCAGCTGGCGTAGAAGGAAGGGTTTCAGACCATTGGGATCTCTGCCAGGGAAGATGGGATCTGTACAAGAAGGATGGGCTGCATCTATACTGGAAGGGCATAAATATTCTGGCTGGGAGGTTTGTTAGTGTCATACAGGAGATTTAAACTAGTTTGCCACGGTAATGGAAACCAGTGCAAATGTGAATTAACTAAATGGGAATTAGGGAGTAGGGTCAGTAAGACTCAGAGAAACAGCGAGCAGGATGTTGTTGCTAATCAAAGAGGGTCTGGTGAACTGAAGTACATTTGTTTCAATGCGAGAAGCATAATAGGTAGGCAAATGAACTTAGATTCTGGATTAGTACTTGGAATTATGATGTTGTTGCCATTACAGAGACTTGGTTAAGAGAAGGACAGGACTAGCAGCTTAATGTTACAGGGTACAGATGTTTCAGGTGATATAGAAGGGGATGTAAAAGGGGTGGGGAGTTGCATTACTGGTTAAGAAGGATATCACAGCTGTACTGTCGGACGACACCTCAGAGGGCTCATACAGCGAGGCTGTATGGGTAGAGCACAGGAATAGGAAAGGCATAACCACAGTGTTGGCGGTTTACTATAAGCCGCCCAACAGCCAGTGGGAGATAGAGGAACAGTTATATAGGCAGATTTTGGCAAGGTGTAAAAATAACAGGCTTGTTGTGGTGGGAAATTTTAACTTTCCCTATATTGACTGGGACTCACTTAGATCTAGGGGCGTGACTGGGGCAGAGTTTGTAAGGGGCATCCAGGAAGACTTCTTGAAGCAGTATGTATACAGTCAAACTAGGGAAGGGGCTGTACTGGACTTGGTATTGGAGAATGAGCCCGGCCAGGAGGTCAACGTTTCAGTAGGGGAGCAGTTCAGGAACAGTGATCACAATTCAGTAAGTTTTAAGGTACTGACTGATAAAGATAAGAGCAGTCCTCAAGTTAAGATGCTAAATTGGGGGAAAGCTAATTACGACAATATTAGCCAGAAACTGAATAATGTAGACTGGGGGCAGATGCTTAAATGAAAAATTACATCGAGCGTATGGGAGGCTTTCAAATGTAAGTTGATAGGAATTCAGGACCGGTACATTCCTGTAAAGATGAAGGATAAGTATGGCAAGTTTCAGGAACCTTTGATAACAAGAGATATTGTGAGCCTAGTCAAAGAGAAAAAGGAAGCATTTGTCAAGAACAGGAGGCTGGGAACACACAAAGCAAGTGTGGAATATAAAGAAAAGTAGAAAGAAACTTAAGCAAGGAGTAAGGAATGCTAAAAGGGTCACAAAAAGTCACTGACCATTAAGATTAAGGAAAATCTTAAGGCTTTTTATACATGTATAAAGAGCAAGAGGGTAGTCAGAGAGAGGGTTGGCCCAATTAAGGACAGAGGATGGAATCTACGTGAGAAGCCAGAGGAAATGGGCCAGATATTAAATGAGTACTTTGCATCAGTATTCACTGGAGAGAAGGACTTAGTGGATGATGGGTCTGTGTAAGGGTATGTAGATAGTTGGAAACATGTTGAGATTAAAAAAGAAGTGTTGGGGATGTTGAGAAATATTAAGATAGACAAATGCCCAGGCCTGATGGGATAGACCCCAAAAAACTGAGAGAGGCAAGGCAGGAAGTTTCTGGGGCCTTGAGACAAATCTTTGTATCCTCACTGGTTACTGAGGTAGTCCCAGAGGATTGGAGAATAGACAACTTTGTCTAAGAAGGATAGCATGGATAATCCAGGTAATTACAGGCCGGTCAGCCTTATGTCAGTTGTCGGGAAATTATTGGACAGGATGCTTTGAGACAGGATTTACTCCCATTTTTAGAAGTAAGTAGATGTATTATTGAGAGGCAACATGGTTTCGTGAAGGGGAGGTTCTATCTCACCGCCTTGATGGAGTTTCTTCGAGGAAGTGATGAAGATGATTGATGACAGTAGGGCAATGGATGTTTTCTGCATTGACTTCAGTAAGGCCTTTGACAAGGTGCCTCATGTCAGACTGGTACAGAAGCTGAAGATACTTGGGACCAGAGGTGAGCTAGCAAGATGGATACAAAACTGGCTCGGTCATAGAAAACAGAGGGTAGCAGTGGAAAGGTGTGTTTCTGAATGAAGGACTGTGACAAATGATGTTCTTCAGAGATCAGTGATGGACCTTTGCTGTTTGTAATATTTTTATAAATGACTTGGAGGAAAATGTAACTGGCTTGATTAGTAAATTTGCGGGCAACACAAAGATTAGTGGATTTGCAGATAGTGATCACGAC
This sequence comes from Sphyrna mokarran, assembly GCA_024679065.1. Lineage (NCBI taxonomy): Eukaryota > Metazoa > Chordata > Chondrichthyes > Carcharhiniformes > Carcharhinidae > Sphyrna > Sphyrna mokarran. Next base: position 34,784,411 of record JAGIQG010000005.1, on the reverse strand, counting down.
TATCAATGGATACAGCAGGATATAGATCAGTTGGAGACGTGGGCGAGATGGCAGTCGTGGAGTTTAATCCAGACAAATGTGAGGTAATGCATTTTGGAAGATCTAACAAAGTTAGGGAATATACAGTAAATGGCAGAACTCTTAAGAGTATTGATAGGCAGAGGGATCTGGATGTACTAGTACGCAGGTTACTGAAAGTGATAACACAGGTATAGAAAGTAGTCAAGAAGGCACGTGACATGCTTGCCTTCATCGGCTGGGGCATTGAGTTTAAAAATTGGCAAGTCATGTTGCAGTTTTATAGCTTAGTTAGGCCACACTTAGAATATAGTGTTCAATTCTGGTCGCCACACTACCAGAAGGATGTGGAAGCTTTGGAGAGGGTACAGAAAAGATCTACCAGGATGTTGCCTGATGTGGAGGGCATTAGCTATGAGGAGAGGTTAGAGAAATTTGGTTTGTTCTCAATGGAACGAAGGAGGTTGAGGGGTGATCTAATAGAAGTCTACAAGATTATGAGAGGCATGGACAGAGTGGATAGTCAGAAGCTTTTTCCCAGGGTGGAAGAATCAATTACTAGGGAGCATGAGTTTAAGGTGCAAGGGGCAAGGTTTAAAGGAGATATACAAGGCAAGTTTTTTTTTACTCAGAGGGTGGTGGGTACCTGGAACTCACTGCTGGGGGAGGTGGTGGGAACATATAGAATAGTGGCTTTTAGAGGATATCTTGACAAATACATGAATAAACTGGGAATAGAGGGATATGGTCCCTGAAAGGGTAGGGGGCTTTAGTTCAGTTGGGCAGCATAGTTAGTGCAGGCTTGAAGGGAGAAAGGCCCTCTTCCTGCACTGCAATTTTCTTTGTTCTTTATCCTAGCAGTGGACTGTTCTGGGATAGCAGCACCCAACTCAGGTCCTGCCACATTCTATAGGAGTGAGAACAGGAAAAAAGCGGTGAAAATCCAATGTAAAAAGAATAGGCATTATGAATATTTTGTTCCTTGCAGATCTGGTCCCTTAATACAAAACTACTTTTACAGCCAGTCTCATTACAACAGACCACAGGATAGTTAGCACGAGCAATGAAAAATCTCAGTCTGAACATGGTTCCGATGAGTGCCTAATATTTTTCATTATTATTTTATGTTGGGATGTATCTAATGATCAGACTGATCTTAACCAATAAAGTAAGGTTAGCTCCTAATATTCTGATTCCAAATGTTCATTATTAATATAGCTTATTTCTGGAGACTAGCCCAGTTGGAATTTCTTGCGATATTAATGCTGGTCATTTCTTTCTTAGTCCACTTTAATAATTTTTTATATTATTTAATCTGTTAATTAATGAAATATGTTTTCATTTGGAGACATTTTACTTCGAATAAAGTAACATGATTGCTTCATTTTCTTTTTTGTTTCTTATTTTGATGTCTAACCACTGCAGTCATAGATTATACTCAGATATATGCTGCAGTTATCATTGCAAATCATAAACAGCAGCAATTCATACAGGCACATTAACTTGTAAAGTGTGATGGCACCAATTCTGAAATGTACTTTGAAATTCTGACAGTAGAGAGTCCAATATCCCAGTAATACTGTGCTACGTAAATTAGCCAATTTATTTAATTGGAATTTGAACAGCTGAAAGCAGATTTGCTTCAGTCACCTCCAGCTGCCCATTTAATCCTCTTTACTCACTGGAGTCCAATATGGTCTCTTTCAGATGACTTCCCACTATCTTGCGCCAACAATTTCCTTGCTTCCTTCTCTCTTCTTGATCAGTGGGGAATTGCTTTTTAACTGATGTGGAAATAAAAACTCCTGTCTCTCCTTTCAGAACTCTTTAGTCATTTTGCTGAACTCTTGCTGTGCTTGCTACAATTATTGAGTTTAACTTTGGATGACATTCTCTGGCCTCCCTGCGGTTTATTTCTTGGCAGCAAGAGGTGGCACACCACTGACAGTGGCAGGATCTTTTGGTCCCATCACTGTCAATGGGGCTTCCCATTGAAACCATTCCACATTGCTGGAAACCGAAGGCATGGGAATGCCACTATCAGGACCAGAAGGTCCTGCCATTGGAATGTTCTGACCTTTGTTTTTCAAATTAAAGGCCTTATCTACCTTGTGGCCCACCTTCTTAAATGAAAGCTTATCATTCACTGACTGAAAGGTATTTATCTATAATTTGTACATTGTTTGAATCCCTTTGGAGTGCAATACAGTGAAAGGGCTGAATGTGACAGATAACCGCAATGAAAAATTTCAATGAGCAAGTCTCCACTTTTTAAAACTTAAATACAGTAACTTCAAAATCAACATGAATTAAACATGAACCAATAGGAAAATTGTAGTTGAGTACAAACTCCAAATTACACATTAAATAGCAGGTGCAGTTAAAGCAGATCTCACAGTGGCACAATGGATAGAACTGCTGCCTCATAACGTCAGAGACCTAGGTTCGCTTCCCGACTTGGGTGACTGTCTATATGGAGTTTGCACGTGTCTGTGTGGGTTTCCTCTAGACGGTCCGCTTTCCTCCTGTAGTTTAAAGATACGTGTGGATTGGCTGTGCTAAAGTTCCTTTTAGAGTCAGGAGGACTATCTAGAGTAAATGCATAGAGTTCGGGGATAGGGCCTGGGTGGGATTATGGTCAGTGCAGACTCGATGGGTCAAATGGCCTCCTTTTGCACTGTTGTCCATTCAGTATTTGTGTCATCAAAGCCTCAAAACCTTTCAAAATTCTCTTAATTGCAAAGCATTCCAATTCCTCTTCTTCCCGGATTTAGTTTGATCCCCAGCCAACAGTAGCACACAGCCAACCAAAGTTTCACCAGAAGAACACACCCCTGCTCTGCATACAGACCTCAGCTCTGTGTACTTGGCCTCAGTGGTGGAAACCCACCATTTTTACCAGAAACAGTTGTAGCACTGCTCCCAATTCTTGGACCCAGCCTCCATCTTCTTCAGCCTGCCTATACTGCACCATTGGGATCATTGTATGAGCTTGGATGGCTTTGTATAATTTAATCTGGCTTCAACCAGTTTCATTCTCCCCAAAGGTTTTCTAATCTCAGTTCCAGTCTTAGTTTCCCTAAAAACTGGACAAGACCATTTTCTTTTCAGTTTTTACTTTTAGCACTGATAATGATCTTATTGTCTTACTGAATGATAGGTATTGACCAAGGACCCAGCTTTTCTTCACATTGGGCCATCAGGTATTTTATGTCCAGATCTGAGGATAGACAGGGCCTCAGTTTAACATCTTGTCAGGAAGATGACATTTGGTTCGGGAGTGGAATGCCCTGCCTGCAGCAGTTGTAGATGCACCAAGTTTGGTGGTGTTTAAGAGGTTAGTTGATAAGTATATTGAAGAGAAGGGAATGGTTTAGTTTGGAGGGTCATTGCTTTTTATATTGGTCGGCGCAACATCAAAGGCCGAAGGGCCTGTTCTGTGCTGTAATGTTCTATGTTCTATGTTCTATTTTTAAGAGTGCAACAGTCCCAGTCTTGCACTGAATGGTCAGTCCAGATTTTACATTGAGATTTTTGGAATGGATTTGAACCCATGACAAATCTGTGAAGTTCCTGCCTGTAAATTCCCAAAAAGGTTTTGTGCCATATATTTAAGTGCAGCCTTTTCCACATTTCCCAGTGGTTATGCCAATCTTCTGCCAAAACTGTGAGGGCAGACATAGACAGACCCAATGGTATTTAAGGCTCACCATCTCTATCAATACAAGCAGGTTACAGATTATACAATATTTCTTCCCCTGTAGCAATCCTGTGATGCGTTGCTTTAGGAAACTTATTGTACTTCAATCATGAGTGATATACTATTGAATTCAAACCTCGGAAGATCATGGCAAGCATCTGAAGCGTCACTCCTGTCCTGTGCAATGCCACATGAGATCAGCTTGACAATCTGTTTTGTGACAGTAGCCTTTGCAGATTCTCTGTTTTCTTGAATTTCTATTTATGCCTCTTCCCTATCTTTTTTTTTCAAAATTAATTTGTCTCCTTTTCTCCCAGCCAATTGTTTAGTCAGGAATGGACAGCTTGCAGACTTCCATCTCTCAATTGAAAGATAAAGCTGAAATTCCAAGTGAGTTGCAATAACTCTCGACATCTGAAAGTCACAAATGAAAAGCCAAGATAAATTAACCTATAATTTAAAAAAAAGGTAGCTTAAAATATAGGGGTGTTCAGCACTGCTGCCTCACAAGTCCAGGGATCCTGGTTCGATTCCTGATTTGGATCACTGTCTATGTGGAGTTTCCATATTCTCCCCATGTCTGCATGGATTTCCTCTGGGGCTGCGGTTTCTTTCCACAGTCCAAAGTTGTGCTGATTAGGTGGATTGGCCATGCTGAATTGCCTCTTAGTGTTAGAGGGACCAGCTAGGGTAAATGCATGGGGCTATGGGGATAGAAACTGGATGGAATTGTGGTCAGTGCAGACTCAAGGGGCCAAATGGCCTCCTTGTGCACTATCATTCTATAATATTCAGTAAATAGTTATAAATCCTGCAAGACAGATATATGGCACTGTAGTTGGCACTGCTGCCTCACAGAACCAGAAACATAGGTTTGATTCTTCGATTCATGGATTGGGTCACTTTAAGTGCGGAGCCTGCACTTTCTCCCTGTGTCTGCATGGGTTTCCTCCAGGTGCTCCAGTTTCCTCCCACAGTCCGGAAGATGTGCTGATTGTATGCATTGGCCACATTAAATTCTTCCTCAGTGTACCTGAACAGGCAGTGGATTGTGGCAAGTAGAAGGTTTTCACAGTAACTTCATTGCAGTGTCAATGTAAGCCTACTAATAAATAAACTTTAAAAATAAGTTTTAACATCATCAACAAAACTGAATTAATCATCTTAAAATGTCAGAGAAATTGAACAAAATAAAATCAGAAACGGAGTGTGGGTAAACGGGATTGTTTGTCACAGGTTTCGAAAATGAGTCCAAGTCACTCTCTTTAAATGTAGATATTCAGAACTGACCTTGTTGTCCGATGGTGGATTATTGTTTTTTTGATGAGCTTGTTAGATACTACATTGTACTTGAGTCTAAAAGGATTGCTCATTCTAAACAATCCCGGAGATGAGATTCAATCGTTTTGTATTTATCAACAAATCATGAGAAAGAAGCTTTAAATTTTTCAGACAAAAATAGACTCAGGAAAAGCAGAAGCTTAGTCACTGACATATGTGCCCCAAGGTCAGAGGACTATGTTTTCAAATTCTGCTCCAGGACTTAGCCACAAACTCAAGGCTGAAACTGGTACTGAGGGCACTTGTAAAGGATTTTCAGATAAGCTATTGAACTGAGACCTCTACTCAGGTGGATGCGATAGAACCAATGATACCATTCTTGAAGATGAGCGGTGTTGTAATCCTTGGTGTCCTGACAAACATTTTTATCCCTCAATCGCCATCTCAAAAACAGATTATCTGGTCATTATCACATTCTTGTTTGTGTTTACTGTGCGCAAATTGACTGCTACATTTCCCACATTACAACAGTTGACTGCAGATCAAAAGTACTTTATTGAACTCTATGAAACTACCCCCAAATGTCCAAAGATGTGTAATTTAGGTGGATTAGCCATTGCAATTGCATAGAGTTATGGGGATAGGGCAGGAGGGAGGGTGTTGAGTAAAGTATACTTTTGGATTGTTTCAACCTCCTTCTGGAATGTAGGGTTCTATGAATAAGGTGCTACAGAAATGCAAGTCTTTACTTTCTTCCAGTATCACGCTTTTCTTTGTGTAGAAACCTTGGCTATCCATAATCAGATGCCTCATCTTCTTTGATTCTCTTCATTGTTTTGTTCAAGCAGGTACGCTGCAAGCACTAATCAAAGATTAAACTTAACATTTATTTATCGATGTCACAAGTAGGCTTACATTAACACTGCAATGAAGTTACTGTGAAAATCCTACAGTTGCCACACTCCGGCACCTGTTCAGGTACACTGAGGGAGAATTTAGCATTGCCAATGCACCTAACTAGCAGGTCTTTCTGATTGTGGGAGGAAACTGGACCACCCAGATGAAATCTACGTAGACACGGGAGAACATGCAGTCTCCGCACAGACAGTGATCCAAGCTACGAATTGAACCTGGGTCCCTGATGCTGTAATGCAGCAGAACTCCAGTATAAGATCCATTAAAAACTCATATAATGAAATGAATCATTCCAGGCTACACTGGGAGCTGGACATACTCAGACTGAGACTACAACTTGCATTTAAATTGTCCGTTCAATGTAGTGCATATCCCAAGATACTTGATATGTGAGTGAATAAATAGCTTCACAGGAAGATAGGTGATAATTAACATCCACTTTAGTTAATGACCATTCTGTTAATGACCATCCTGAACAAGAGTAATCCCAGCCATCTCAATTTAATCACTTCGGTTTAGTTCCTCCAAAATCAACATCCAGGATATCATCATTGACAAGATGCATAATCTCTTGACAGCTTCTTCAGCATCTACAAGGTGCAGAACTATGTCAATTGTATCAGTAAATATATTTATAAGAGCAAGGTGGAAACTGGGTACTCTCCATCTCCTGTTTCCTTTTCACCATCTACAAAGACCAAGTGAGAAAATTGACGCAACTCAGTTGAATAGCTGCAGCCACAACATTGAACACCATCCAGGACAGAGCTGTTCCCTTGGCCGGTGCCTCTATGATTGGAATCAATCCATCTCCATCACTATTGTACTTTGGCTGAGTGTGTATAATCTACTGGATATACTGCAGCTACTCACAACGATAAACTTTGATAGCACTTCTATTTGGCTTGAGTCCACAACTGTGAATCAATGCTTGCGGCATTTGAAGGCACATCAAACTGCAGACTGCTGTTATCTTCTTTGGGTACAAACAAGTTAAATCATAAAACACTGGGATTTCAAGGATATTTTGTTTGATTCCAGTACCTGCACACTTTCATCGGTCTAAAGCTATCAAATCAAAATAACAGGCACTTATTTAAATTTTATGAAACATTTTATACTGTGGGTCTGATGAAGGTCATCCTGTCTTGAAACCTTGGTTCGATTCTTTGTCCTCAGAGGCAGTCAGACCTGCTGAGATTTTCCACCATTTTCTGTTTTTGTTTCTAAAATCTGCAGTAGTTTGCTTTTATTATATCAAGGCTCCATCATTTGCAATACTGGAGATAGATGGAAATAAAGTAATACCTGCGGAAAGAAAGTATTGTATCGTGACATGTTTGTCATCCATAGGTTCTGTCCTCTTCTGGTCCCTCCTCCTTCTGGTCCCATCCCCATGCTGGTCATGCACCTTGGCAATGCCAACTAGGCCCCGGTAATTTGATACTGCCCTGGCACTCCAGGCTGGCATGGCCAGATTGGCACTGCAAGAATGGCATTGCCAGGGTGGCAGCCTTGACCCTGACCACCAGGGGGCTACATGGGCCTCCTTGCCCCTAGCATGATCTCCATGTCTGGACTCCATTTTTGGAGACCAGTAGTGATTCCCACTGATGTTACATCATGATGGCAGGTGGGAACATTTGAAGTTCCCATAGTTACGGTGCTATGCCTATTTTGAATATTTAAATAGATATTAACATATAAAAGCAAAAGGACTAGGAGCAGGAGATGGCATATGGCCCCTCAAGCCTGCTCTGCAATTCAATAAGATCATGGCTGAACTTTTTGTGGACTCAGCTCCACTTACTCACCCACTCACCATAACCCTTAATTCGTTTACTGTTCAAAAATGCATCTATCCTTGTCTTTAAAAACATTCAATGAGGTAGCACCAACTACTTCATTGGGCAGGGAATTCCATAGGTTCACAACCCTTTGGGTGAAGAAGTTCCTTCTCAGCTCAGTCCTAAATCTGCTCCCCTTTATTTTGAGATCATGCCCCTCATTCTAGTTTCATCTGCCAATGGAAACAACTTCCCTGCTTCTTATTTATTCCCTTCATAACTTTGTGTGTTTCTTTAAAATCTCTCCTCATTCTTCTGAAATCCAATGAGTATAGTGCCAGTTTCCTCAGTCTCTCCTCATAAGCCAACCCTCTCAACTCTGAAATCAACCTAGTGAATCTCTTCTGCACCGGGTGCCAGTATATCCTACATGGTAATCTGGTTCACAGCTTCACTGGATGTAAACCAGATTATGTTACTGGTCAGCGATGGGGATAATCTCAAACTGAGACCTTCCCATTACTAATCCCATCACAGTCCTCTTGCAAGAGTTTCTGGCCATAATGGCATTTGCACTTGCGCTGAACGGGCCGGAAAATTGCCTTCAGTAATGTTAAGTTCTGAGAGTGTGTAAGTGACTGACAGTGGGACAGGGGACCTGGAGGGGAGTTGTCCTGCCTCCACTCTCTGGAAAGGGAGGTGGGAATGTGACTCAGAGTTGATACTGACTCTCAATTCCCAAAGGAAGATTGAGCTCTTTGGGTACCTCTCACCACACTTTTATTGCTGAAATCTCAGGCGCCTTCAATGCTTTACATTTTTACTCTCCTTATCACTGTTTCATTCAGGATAATAACATGACTCCTCTGGTCTATATAATAACATCCACAATTTTCAACACAATTGTCAACATAGTGTGAAGCAGCCTTAAATCCAATAAGCAAATAGCTGCATAACTTTTCTATGCACTCAATAAGGATTATTGGCCTGAAAAGCTGTTCTGGGGAGTAATTGTTAGATAATAGAGTGCAGTGAAGCATTCCCTGCGATTCATTGTTTTAAGGTGTTATGTAAAGCATACATATAATTCTCTCTGTAATACAAAGGTACTAAATGCCAATTATATTGCTGATACATATTCTTAAAGGGAAAAATATAAGGCTGAAAAAATAATTATATTGTTATTTATAATATCAACACAATTATAAGGATAATTTCATTTTTTTTAATCTTAAACCTTAATTTATGATGAAGTGCATATGTTTCTAATTTGTATGTGAAAATTGCTTGCAACACTTTCTATTCCATATATGATCAAAATAACTAGGAAAAATCCACCAGATTCCATATGCAATTTATATGCTTTTTCTCTGTCCTATCTTGGAAGCATTGACTCCATGTGGAGCTAATGTCACAAAGTCAGGTTAGTTTCCAGTGGCCATTGGAACCATTCTTCAGGGTGTGTACCCTGAGGGTGAGCATAACAAGATATCTGACTATGTGGCATTACAACATGCCCTGATCCTGTCCCGATCTCCACATGGGGCGGTCTGTCTCATTTTGCTGGATAACAATGATGATGTTGGAACCCCGGCTAGTGTTCCTGTCCATGAGGTAGGGGACATTGAGACTGATTCTAATGATATTGCAGTTAACTCAACATGAACCAAGGATTCAGTTTCTTCCTGACCTGGTTGATTTACCTACTCACTGGCTAATCAAACAGCTGTCACAGGAACTGAACATCTGTCATTTCATTAAAAACAGTGAGGAAAGCGCTGCATGAGAAGTATGGCTGCATTAAAAATGCTTTTTTTTCCTGAGACTGCAGATTGAAAGCAGAGTCCTGTCTCTCTGTCTCTCCCTGGTGTTGAAAATTCTGCTCTCTGCAAGTTGCAAGCTAGCTAGAGGCAAGTCTCCATGTTTCTCCATGTTTCTCTTGAGATATGTAGAAAGTTCTAGGACTTTGCAGTCTCAGTTGTAATCCAGCATTTCAAAGAATCATTTAGAGCAGGTGTTACAAAGCTAAAAAATTGAGCATCATGTGAGCATACTCATTTTTCTGTGCTAAGTGGAGAGTATGTTTGTGAGTATTGTTTGATTTGGGACCGTATAGTTAGCTGTTAAATGTTTATATGATATTATGGCAGTTCTTTTGTAATTGATAAAAGTTATGTTAATCTTGATTTTTATTATATGTTAACTGTGTTGTTAAATAAACTTTGTTTGATATCAAACAAAGTTTATTTAAGAACACAGTTCACCTGAATAATTCTTGAAGTGACATGTCCTATGTTCATCCATGTCAAATTCAAAGTGCAAAACCTATGATCTAGACTGACTTCGTAAGGAGATGATGTCCTTGTGGTATTACCACTACACTGTTAGTCCAGAAACTCAGCTAATGTTCTGGGAACCTGGTTTCAAATCCCATCATGGAAGGTGGCGGAATTTGAATTCGATACAATATATTTGAAATTAAGAACCTAATGATGACCATAAAACAATTGTTAATTATCAGAAAAACCCACTGGGTTCACTCATGTCCTTTAGGGAAGGAAATCTGCTGTTTTTTTTCAACATATAAAAGGTAAGAGAGAGGCAAAAATAACTATTGGACCAATGGAAAATGAGGCTGGAGAAGTAAGATTAAGAAACAAAGCAATGGCAGAGGAACTGAATACTTACTTTGCTCAGTCTTTGTGGTGGAAGACACCAGTGGGATGCCAGAGCTCCAGAAGAGACGGGGGCACAGGTGAGTGTTATGGCTATCACTAAGGAGAAGGTTCTGGAGAAACTGAAAGGTCTGAAGTTGGATAAATCACTGGATTGGATGGATTACACCCCAGGGTTCTAAAAGACATAGCTGAGGACATTGAGGAGGCATTGGTGGTGATCTTTCAGGAATCACTGAAGGTAGGGAGGGTGCCAGAGGACTGGAAAGTAGCTAATGTAACACTGCTGTTTAAGAAGGGAAGGAAGCAGCAGATGGGAAATTATAGGCCAGTTAGCCTGACTTTGGTCATTGTCAAGATTTTAGAGTCCATTATTAAAGATGAGATTGCAGAGTACTTGGAAGTGCATGATAAAGTAGGACTGAGTAAGCATGGCTTTGTCAAGGGGAGGTATTGTTTGACAAATCTGTTAGTCTTCTTTGAGGAGATAACAAGGAGTTTAGATAAAGGAGAACTAGCGGAAGTGATTTATTTAGATTTCCAAAAGGTCTTTGACGAGGTGTCACATGGGAGACTATTAAATAAGTTAAATGCCCATGATGATAAGGGTAAAATCCTGGCATGGATAGCAGATTGGCTGACTGGCAGGAGGCAGAGAGTGGGGATTAAGGGATGCAGCCAATGATTAGTGGTGTGCCTCAGGGATCAGTGCTGGGATCACAACTTTTCACAATATACATTAACGATTTGGAGGAAAGAACTGAAAGCACTGTTGCTGAGTTTGCAGATGATAAAAGATATGTAGAGGGACAGGTAGTTTTGAGGAAGTGGGGAGGCTACAGAATGACTTGGATAGGTTAGGAGAGTGGGCAAAGAAGTGGCAGATGGAATACAATATGGAGAAGTGTGAGGTTATGCAATTTGAAAGGAGGAATGGAGGCTTAGACTATTTTCTAGAAACACCTTGGAGTTTCTTACCTGGTTCATAACACAGTAAACAATTGCTAATCTTTGCATTGTAACCTGGAATTTAACAACTTGAGAGCTTAACGATATTTGATTTGTTATTATCACATATATTGACATACAGTGAAAAGTAATGTTTCTTGCGCATGATAGAGACAAAACATACCATTCATAGAGTACATAAAGAAGAAGGAAAGAAGAAGGTGCAGAATATAGTGTTACAGTCATAGCTAGGATGCAAAGAAAGATCTAAATAAGAGCTCAATATATGGTAAGTCCATTCAAAATTCATTCAGGGAGGCGATGGCCTAGTGGTACTATCGCTGGATTATTCATCCACAAACTCAGCTGATATTCTAGGGATCTGGGTTCAAATTGTGGAATTTGAATTCAAGAAAAAAAAATGGCCTTTGGCCTCCATGTAACTCCAGAACCGCAACAATGTGGTTGACTCTCAATTGCCCCGAGGCAGCTAGGCATGGGCAAAAAATGCTGGCCCCCATGTCCCAAAAATGAATAAAATAAAAGCTTGATGGCAACCATTTAACCAACTCTCGTTTTCCACCTGAGCACAGATTGTTCTACTATTGTTTCTTTTTTGTGTTTTTTCTACCTCCCTCAGTCGCTTATTTAGATTTTTTAAAAATGCTGTTTGTCTGTATTACCTCCCAGTTCTGAGGAAAAACTGAAAAAATGATTTTGATTTCTCTCACAGATGCTGCTTGACTTGTTGGTTTTGGTTTTATTTTTGTTCTCATGACAACACTGTGGTGATCCTTAGTGGATTCAAATTAGTGATAAAATATTGGTATGTGTGAGTTTCCTCCAGGTGCTCTGGTTTCCCCCCACAGTCTAAAAGACCTGCTGGTTAGATGCATTGGCCATGCAAACTTTTCCCTCAGTGTATCCGAACAGGCACAGGTGTGTGCTGACTAGGAAACTTTCACAGTAACTTCATTGCATGTTAATATGACATAAATAAATTGAAAATAAAAATGTACCAGCAATCACTGTAAAATACAATCAAACGAAATGACACGAATAATCAGTCAATCTGCTTTTGGTTGCATTGAATGAGGGAAGCATTTTGACCAAAAGGAATTTGATTTCCCTCTTCTTCGGTAAAAAATATGTTCTTGACCATACTTTCAACAGGCAGATGGCAGTCTTGATTTATAGTCACCTTGGAATGATTGCACCCGTAACAGTGTTGCATTCCTTAATAATACACTGAAATGTCAGCATTGATTATAAGCTCAGGTTCCACACTGGGAATCAAACCAACAGCATTCTGACAACCCAACCAAGTGGACATGTTGGAGTAGATTTCCTCTCCCCCCTTCCCCCACCATCTTCAGAAGCAGATTTTGAGATGCCAGCACGTGAAGTCATTGATCAGTCACCCACTAAATCTGGTAAGAGTCCGACTCCATTTTGAGGACTGGACTTCGTCAGCAAATTCAAACAACTCAGAACATCTCACTAGCTTCAGCCCCACAGTAAATAGTTGATAGAGGTGAACCAACCTAAGCTAGGAGCTGGCGATGTTGATTGATGAGGGTTGTAGGAGTTGGGTAATGGTGGAGGAAAGTAAAGTGTTTTTGACCATGCTGGTTTTGTGCTATCTACTGAACACAGCCTTTGCCAGTGAAAAAGTCAGTATGTTTTCCCAAGGGGCTAATACCCCTATTTCCACTTGGTGGGAGGCCTCAAATTTCAGGTCATTAAGTATATTGAGAGGGATTGTCCAGCTATTCACACCAGTGAGATTTTCCAATCCCATAGCAGTGAATGGAGATTTGGCTGGGTACCAAATTCTCTGTTCTCTCTGACTGCGGCAGCAGGGTGGGAACGGTAAGAGAGTTCTGGTCATTATTTCATAGTCCATTTCTCTTTTAAGAGATGATATATTAACCAAAAAGTATTAATCTTTATTGCATAATGATTGATAACATGATAGATAATAAATCAGTCCAAATTACATTTTATAAATAGTTTTTGCCATTCAATAGCATAGGTTGGTTCTGGGTATAAAAATGCTCAATGCTTTTATGAGTAATTAAATCATTACAAAGTTAAATTCAAATTTTAAGTTATTTTGCAGTGATTTACAAAGTCATACATTTGAATGAAAAGAATTTCAGTTAATGTTTTGCAAAATGTAAATGTTGAAATGGGCTTTTAATTTGTATCACCACATTTGATCACAACTTTGAGAACTTTTCAGTCTTACTGTATATATCAACAATTTTGAATATCTGTCAGGATTTAGCTGCCAGATAGGCAGATCGTTGGGATGTGAAAAGAAAAACAAAAACAGACAGAAGGACAACAATTCCAAAGTGGAAATATTTTACCAACAATTGGAATTTAGCTAGTAACTAGCGTTAGCTTGAAGTATCGAGAATACAATGTCTACAGTGCAGGCGGAGGCCATTCAGCCCTTCGAGTGTGCACCGACAACAGTACTACTCAGGCCTTATCCCCTTGACTCCATGTATTTACACTGTAATCTCCTTGACACTAAGGGACAATTTAACATGGCCAATCAACCTAACCCGCTTATCATTGGTCTGTGGGAGGAAACTGGAGCACCCAAAGGAAATCCATGCAGTGACGGGGAGAACATGCAGACCCCACAGAGACAGTGTCCCCAGCTTGAAATCGAACTAGGTTCCTGGCACTGTGATGCAGCAGTGCTAACCATTGTGCTACTGTGCCACCCTTAAATCGAGTCAATTTGGACTCTGATCAACCTGAGGATCCACCCAAGAGCAATTGGCTTTTAATTGATTACAGATGCAATGGAAAGAGGAGAAAGACATTTCTTTCCTGTTGGTTTTTATTGGCCTGGAGGCAGGTACGTACAAGCTTGTGCCAATCTGCAAACCACCCTCACTAACTCCAATTAATCAACAATTGACCTCAGGACTCTTTGTGCTGTTCTTAGACTTGGTGCATTAGTTTGGCTACCTTAAGCATAGGTTCTTAAAAATTCACTTATGGGATGTTTGCGCCATTGGCTGGGCCAGAATTTATTGCTGGGCTTTCTTGTGTACAAGTATACATTGTATATTTCACTGAGGACAGCAACCTGGTCAGTATAAAACAATCTACATTTTAACTTACTATGAGATGATAACTTATGTTAATGACAACAAAATTTCACGATATGCTCGGAGGAATATGTGGCTAAAGATAGGAAATCAGGACCATTTATTTCTTCCGTTATTTGGGAGTTATGATGGTAACATTTGTTCAACAGAATGAAACATGAAGAAACATTTAAGGCTTATGGGCCCATCTCTGGGTGTTGGCTGGCAGAGTACTTACACAGAGTACTTACACAGGATACTTCGCAGAATCATAGAATTGTTGCATCGCTAAGAAGGACTTTTTGTCTCTGCATCTGCTGAACAATTCATTTAGTGCCATTCCTTTGCTCTCTCCTTTAACTCTGCACATTCTTCTTCTTTGGTTAAGAATCTAATGCCCTTTTGAATGTTTCAATTGAACCTGCCTCCATGCATTCCAGACCTGAACCACTTGTTGCGTGAAAAGTCTTTTGTCATATCACATTTGTTATTTTCACAATAAAAGAAAGTCAACTAAGAGGTTGGCCAGCATCACCGAATCCCTACAGTGCAGATTCGGCCCATCAAATCTGCACTGATCACAATCCCACCCAGGCCTTATTCCAGTAATCCCACATATTTAATCCCCCCAACGCTAGGGTCAATTTTGCATGGCCACTCAACCTAACCCATACATGGGAGGAATCTGGAGCACCTGGAGGAGACCCATGCAGACATGGAGAGAATGAGGAAACTCCGCATGGAGAACGACCCAAGACCAGAATTGAATCTGGCGCTGTGAGGAACCAGTGCTAACCACTGTGTCACCATGCCTCCCCTTTTGCCGAGAGGTTGAGAATAGGTGATGATAGACAGATATTCCCCATTTAAAGCACATTCCAATTTTCTTTAGTGATGTTCGTAAATTAGAGAAGTCCCCTGCAGTATATTTAGCTCTCTGCCTGATCACAACAAATAATGGTGGTGCTCATATGATTAAAAAGTGTATGGTGAATTATTTACAAGTGAAACTTAAATTTAAAAAAAAAGTACATGGGCCATCTTTGTGCTCTCAGTAAGTCTAGATGTAATGTATAGATGCTGGCATTGGATTAGGGTGGGGCACAATAAGAAGTCTCACAACACCAGGTTAAAGTCCGACAGGTTTATTTGGAATCACGAATTTTCAAAATGCTGCTCCTTCACCAGATGTGTGGCCACCAAGAGCCCAGGATTTCCACATTAAGCTCTCCTTCATGCCAAACTCAGCCAAATATTATTTTGATGTCAAGAGAAGTCACTCTTACCTCACCTCCCACGTACCAAAATTGGCAGTGCACTTGCTTCAGATGACTGCCTGTGCTGACAATTGCTCAGGCAAATGGCATTGAGGCAATGATGGTGGGAAGAGAAAGCTAAGTATTACAATGAACAAAGAACAAAACAGCAGGGGAAACAGGCCCTTCGGCTCAACGAGCCCGCGCCGCTACCTCAATGTTCCCACCTCTACCCGTGATCCCTGTCTATGTTTATAGATCTATGGATTGAAACCAAATTTGAGACTATTTAGGGTGAATTTGTTTTGCAAAACAGCCTAAGAGCACATCTTTGGGATGTGGGAGGAAACCGGAGCACCCGGAGAAAACCCATGCAAGCACGGGGAGAATGCGCAAACTCCCACAGGCACAGGCTCAAATCCATGTATCTGCACAGCACAGTGATAGTCACTGTGCTGTCGTGTTGCCCATCAAATGGTCTGGGACAAACGTACACTAACGACGTGAAGCACTAGGACACTCTCGAAAAATCCAAGAGCAGCCCTCTCACGACCCATCGCGTGTAATCCCTTGTCAGACAAGGTGGACCAAAGCACCTGTAGGATAAAAACAAATACATCAATGTCATCCACTATTTACGCACTTCCCAGGGACTCCCAAGGCTCATGATCCCTATTTTAAATTAGTTTTCTATACCCCTCCATTCCCATTCTGTTCATGTGTCCATTTAAGTATCTCTTAAATAACTCCAGAGTACCTGCCTCCACCACTTTACTTGGCAGCACATTCCATACCCCCACCACCCTCTGTGTGAAAAAACTCCCTCTAGCATCCAAATTATACCTTACCCCCCCTCACCCTAAGCCTGTGACCCCTTGTACTATTTGAGTCCATCCTAGGAAAAAGCTTAACTCTGTTACATTGCAAATATTACAATTCTACTGAGGCACTTCAGAATGCACTTTTATAAATGTTACGAATGATGTATATTTTGGGAGAAAAAACAAGGACAACAATTGCCCCGTGATTTCCAGGGAACCAACCACCATTTTTGCTAAGCAGGTTTCTTCAACATTTCCACTATTCTCATGTACAATATTTTAGGAAAATGACTGTTATGAAAAAAAAATTGAAAATACACAGTTCAGTCAACATTTGTTAAGAGAGAAACCAGATTAACAATTTATGGGCATAAGGTTCACCAGAACATAAATGATAATATTCTCCATGTGGGTGCTTAATAAGTGAAGCTCTTAATAACTTGACCCTTTGTCATTTTTACATTTTCTTTGGTTTAGCTTTGCTGCTAATTGATTGATAGCTAATAATTGTATTGTATTTACCTTTTAATTGCAATTCAAACCAACATTATTTGGTAATTTTAGTTGAAGGCAATGAACTCAGTAATGTGATTGCTATTAACCTTAGTTTCATTAGGAGGCTTTAGGTAATCTCAAGCCTTAGAGCGCAGATATTGTATTCCATCTGGGACACTGAGGAAGTACTGATGCCCAGGAATGAAAAATTAAATCATAACTTACATGCCCATCTGACACGTTTTCATGCGGAATTTTTCATGTCAATACCAAGAGACAGTGTGCAAGCAACACACTGATAATTAACACACTCTCCCCCACAATTCAATAAGCAGTAGGAAGATTCTTTAAAAGATGTATCATACTCAATAAAGATGCATATCCAAGATTTATATTTTATTTACTCTTGCTTTATACTTGTTTTGAACTAAAAGTGATGTTCTTCACCTTCCCTGAGTTTAAAACATAGAATAGGCATCAAAGACAAACATGCTTTTATACAAATGATGTCAGAATCCATTGCTCTAATTAATGTGATTTTTAAAAACTGCACAGTGCTCTGTGAATCTGTATCTGTTTTTTTTGTTATACAAATGATAATGAAAATCTTCAATAAACATATTTAAAAAGCTGCGCAGTATTTCCAATGCAATGCAGAATTATTTCAGGATTTAATTCAGTCATGGTTATGTTTTGCTGATCAGCCAATATAATGATGTCAGTATTTTAAAAGAAAACATTTGAATGAGGAATGGATTTGCTGTAGCCCACTGCAGAGGGAGACATGATAGCCAGGCCGTCTTAGCCATGAGAGAGGCAGCAGAAAAGCCTCCACCAGTTATTCAGAGGAAAGGTGTATCTGGCCAGTAGCAAAGGGATAAGAATGGAGGAAGAGAGGAAATGGGAGTAGGCCATTCATTCTCTTCAGCTTGCTGTGTCTTTCAGCTAGATCATGTTTGATCTGATTGTCTATCTCAGTGATATTTTCTTGCACCATCCTCATATTGCTTGATGTCTTTAATAGCTGAACATGTATCAACCTCTATCTTAAACAGATACAATGTCTGAGTATCCACAGCCCTCTGTAGCAGAGAATTGCAAATATTCACTACCCTCTGAGTATAGAAATTCCTCACTGAAATGGCCTATTACTTATTCTGAGAGTATGTCCCCTGGTGCCAGACTGCATCCCTCCTTCCTTGCCAGGAGAAACGTCCTTCCTAAATCTACTCTGTTGGGCCCTGTGAGGATTTTGCATGTTTTAATGCAATCCCCTCTCCTTTTCTAAACCCCAGTGAATACAAGATTAGCTGATTCAATTTCCCTTCATATGATAATCCCACTGTCCCGGGAATCAGTCTGGTGAACTTTGTTGTGTTCCCTCCAAAGCAAGTATATCTTTCCTCAGGTAAGGAGACCAAAACTGTACAAAAGACGCTATCTCTGCAAGACTCTATATAATTTCAGGAAGATATTCTTATTCCTGTACTCAAATCCTCAAGGTCAGCATACCATTTGTCCTCCCAATTGCTTGCTGCACCCACATGATATCTTACAGTCACTTATGAACAAGGACATAAGTTGTCCTTTGGAAATCAACACAAAACAATCTGTCATCATTTCTGCTTTCCCTACTAAAGTGGATAACTTCACATTTTTTCATATTATATTCCATTTTCAATGTTCTTGCTCATTCACTTTAGCTAAGTCCCTTGAAGCCCCTCTGCACAACTCACATTCTCACTCAAGATTTCTGTCATCACCAAATTGGGAAACATTACATTTGCTTCCAACATCCAAGTTATTGATTAGATTGTAAATTGCTGGGGACCTAGCCTGGTCATTGTAATAAGCCACCTGTCAACCTGAGAATGACCTAATTCTCCCTACTTCCTGTCTTCTGTAAATTAATCAATTCTCAATCCATAACAGTGTAGTAACCTCCAAATAACTCTAAATCAGGAAGTGGAAGGGAGGGAGGAACTCAGAAAAATTACAGTCAGCAGGGAAGTAGCAAGATTGATCCAAAACTGGCTTAATAATAGGACACAAAGGGGGATTGTAGAAGGCAGTGATTGGAGTGACTGGAAGCCTGTGTCCAGTGATGTACCATAAGAATTGCTGCTTGGTCCTTTATTGTATGTTAGATACTTAAATGTTGCGGATGAGAATATGGGGGAAATGATAAGTAAGTTTTCAGATGACACCAAGATTAGTAAGGTTGGTAATAGCCAAGAAGAAGATTGCAGTTTACAGGAAGATATAGATCAATTGGTCAGATGGGGGGAGCAGTGTGGATAGCATTTAACCCTGATTAGAGCAAGATGTTGCACTTTGGAAGCAGTAGCAGAATAAGGGAGTATTTAATGAATGGCAGGACACCAGGAAGCTCAGAGCACTTGGGATACTTATTCACAGATCCCTGAAGGTGGCAGAGCATGTGAATAGGGTAGCTAAGCAGGCATATGAGACACTTGCTTTTATCAGTCATTGCATAGATATAAAAGCAGGGAGGTAACTTGGAGCTGTATAGAACATTGGTTAGGTCACAACTCAAGTACCATGTGCAGTTCTGGTCACCTCACTATAGGAAGGATGAGACTGCACTCAAAGGGGTACAGAGGAGATTCACCAAGAAGTTGCCTGGAGTAGAACATTTGAGCTATAAGGAGAGACTGGGTAAGCTTGCAGTGTTATTTCTAGAGCAGACAAGGCTGAAGGATGATTGAGATATATAATATATATTAAGGGTTTGAATAGAGTGAATAGGATGCAGCTGTTCCTCTTGGTTGATGGGTTAATCATGAGGTGGCATTGTTTAGGGTGAGAGGCAGGAGATTTAAAGGGAATTTGAGATTTTTTTTTTCACTTAAGGTGTTGTGAGAATCTGGAACGCACTGTCCAGGAAGGTAATTATAATATATTATATAGAAACCTTACAACCTTTACGAAGTATTTGGACAAGCACTTGAAATATCATAACATTCAAAGATATGGGACAAGTGCTAGAAAATGGGATTAGCGCAACTTTAGTGACAGTTATTGCTGGTGCAGACTCGGTGGGCCAAAGGGCATTTTCTGTGTTGTCCAATTCTATCACTCTATCCTTGAATTATGCATAGAATTAGTGGGACCATATCTGGAGTCCTGTGTACAGTACTAGCCTCCTTATTTACAGAAAATAGCGATGCAATAGAAGCAGTTCAGAAAAAGTGTATTCGGCTAATACCTGGAATAGGCTAGTTATCTTAAGAGGAAATGTTAGATTGTTTAGCCTTGGATTCACTTGAATTTAGAAGAACAATAGGTAACTTGATTTAAATCTTTAAGTTCCTGTAATGTCTTGAAAGGGTGGATATGACTGAGGATGTTTCCTGTTGTAGGGGAATCTAGAACTGGGGCCACTGCTTAAAAATGCATTCAATCATTTTACATCGAGTTCAGAAGATTTTTTTTCCATCAGAAGATCATGAGTCTCTGGAACTGTCTTCCCCAAAAGATGATAGCAGCAGACTCTTTGAATATTATTGAGGCAGAGTTAGAAAGTTTCTTAATTTACAATGAATGAAATGTTATCAAAGGTAGAAAGAATTTGGAGTTAAATTTATAATCAGATCAGCCATGACCTTATTGAATGGTGGAAGAGGCTCAAAGGGTCAATTGGCCCATTCCTGGTTCTAATTCATGTGTTTCTATGTAAACTTAACTGGACTAACCATTTAAATATTGTGCCCACAAGAATTGGTCAGAAACTCATCTCTCAAAACCTGTCTATCGTTATTACGCACAAACCTGAAGTGTAATGGAATACTTGCCTGGATGAGTACAGCTCCAATAACATTCAAGAATCTTGATACCATCCAGGATAAAGCAGCCTGCTTGATTAAACCCCATTCATCAACTTAAACATTCACTTCCTCCATCACCAATACTCAGTAGCAGCAAGTGTGTTATCTACTAGATGCACTGCTGCAACTCACTAAGACTTCTATGACAGCACCTTCCAGTTCTGTGACCTCTATCACCTTGAAGGGCAAGTGCAGCAGATATATGGGAACACTGCCATCTACAATGTCCTCCTCCATTGAAGTCACACACCATCCTGACTTTGAATTAAGCCACCATTTCACTAACTTCACTGGATCAAAATCCTAGAATTCCCTCTCTAACAGTAGTGCAGGAGTCCTGCAGCAGAAGGATTGTATTGGCTCAAGAAGGCAGTTCACTGCTACCTTCACAATGACAATTAGGGACAAGCACAGCTGGCCTTGCTTGCAATGTCTTATTCCGTGAAAAAATAGAAGGAAAAACTTAAATTGAGGTCCTACGGTACCAATTTGTTCGTGATGTCATTTTAGATTGCTAAAATCACAGCTTTGAATCAGCAGGCCTGTCTATTTAAACCACTGCTAGCCAATTTTCTACAGTGCGGCCTGCTGCTTAGATTGAGAGGGCAAGGAGTGACGATGAATGTACTAGGATGTCTCTATCTTAAAGTGATATATTCAGTCCTTATTTTTAAGCTTTCTTTATAAATTCCCGATTAAAAAAGTGCCTATGTAAACTTGTCTCACTACGATGACACCCTTCTGACAATGGACTAAAAGAGTGGCATACCAGATTGAAAGAATAAACAGCAGGTTTTATGAAACTGGACTTTGTAATGGAGCTAGGGAGCAGAGGAATGAGCCTGGAGATCTGTCAAGAAGGCATTCAACGGCAGCCACTGCCATTCTTTATGGCAGTGATTGCCACTTCCTTGAACTCAAGCACTTCCTGACAGTACAATATGAGCATTAATAATCTCAGTGGGGCAGTCAAGGTAAGTAGTCAGATCCCCTATCCCCGCTGACCCTATTTCACTGTCTCTTTGTATGTGTGGCACTAATTCATCATTACCCTCATGAGGCCAGAGAATGTGGACATGTAAGTTGGAATTGACAATGAGAAGCAGGAGCTATGCAGAAATCAATGCTTGGCTCTGGGGTCTGAAGACTTTTAACATTCTGCTTGATAAAGAGGGATGCTGTATATGCTTTGTGTTCACATGTAGGCACCAAGAACTATCTTGGAGGACTGAAGACAGACGTCAGAGTAATGATGAAGTCCAATGCTCTCCGCAGTGACAATATCCGAGAAAAATTCGAGACAACGCAGACCTACTTGCAGTTTGGGGGTGATGAGGCACAAGGGCATTTTCTGGGAAGCAGAGATGGAGGTGTTGTTGTGGGGAGAAGTGGCATTACATGCATTTGCCTCCATTCTCAGTTGGTAACTGCATCCAAAGTGGATTCACTTGAGAGGCACTGACTACACTGCATGTTTCTCTGTCAGGGAACCATTTGAAAAGAACGATCTCAAGGGAAAGAAAGAGAAGTCAATCTTGGCAGCTTTGCTGAGGCTACCAATCTGTTCCTCCATGGCGAAGGAGTGCTGACTTTGGAAAAGGTAGCAGTAACTGCCATTGCTACCACTCTACCCAAAAAGACAAGTAAGCCTTGGAACAATGATGAATCACTTGCTTCACGATTGGTGAATCATTCGACCCATCGAGTCTGCACTGATCACAATCCCACCCCGGCCCTATTTCTGCAACCCCATATATTTACCCTGCTAATTCTCCTAACAGTAGGGTCAATTTAGCATAGCCAATCAACCTAACCTGCACACCTTTGGATGACAGGAGGAAACTGGAGCATTCAGAGGAAACCCATGCAGACACAGGGCGAATGCGTAAGTGCCACATCGACAGTGAACCGAGGCTAGAATTGAACCAGGGCGCTGTGAGGCAGCAATACTAACCACTGTGCCATACAGTTCAAGCCTCACTCCAGTAACTTGAGCACATAATCAAGGCATCAGTAATTATAATATATTATGTAGACCCAGGACAGAAGCATAGTGGTAGTAATTATGCAAGGCTGAATTATGTAACATGGGACTGTGTCAGATTTCAGAAGCAGTGCTTTGACCCAATGGCCAGCATTGTAACAAGGAAGGTAAAAGGTTTTGAGGCTGGATGCTGTGGTTCCAGAAGATAGCGTTTTGCAAGCAAATATTATTAGGATTTCTGTACATTTTAGGAGGAATTATTTCCTTGGATGGATGTAGCTGTTACTAGAGGGCATAGCTATAAGGTTCATGGTGGGAGATATAGGAAGGATGTCCAAGGTAGATTCTTCACTCAGAGAGTGGTTGGAGTGTGGAATGGACTGCCTGCTGTGATAGTGGAGTCAGACACTTTAGGAACTTTCAAGTGGTTATTGGATAGGCACATGGAGCACACCAGAATGATAGGGAGTGGGACAACTTGATCTTGGGTTTGGACATAGCTTGGCATATCATCGAGGGTCGAAAAGCCTGTACTGTGTTGTACTGTCTTATGTTCTATGTTCTAATTCTCAATAAGAAGTAAATATGGCTCAAATTTTCCTGAATTTCGGGAATGCATTATTCAGTTTCTATAACAGGGATGCCAAGAACCTTTGCTGCGTGAACAATATTAATGGGCAATGTATTATTTGTTTAAATTGATACTTCAACGTGAGTTCTTATTTTTCGAAGTCATTGTGGTATCTGATTTGGTACAGGAATGGTTTCTGGTAATCCAAATCCCCAAATGAATGCCCTATTATTCATAAAATGCAACTTCAGTCAATTTGTGCATTCACATTTATTGAGTTCTCCCAGGTTTGTAATGCTTTTGATATTGTCAGCATATAATTTTATCTTTTGTGAGGATAAGTTTATTATTTAGTTCCTAACATATATAAGCTTGAGAAATACAAGTTGTGTATATTATTGCTGCTCAAAAATTTGTTTCTAAAATATCATCAACTTAGTAACAGGATTATTGAGTTTATAAATAAATTTGCCTGATAACACCCCTGGAACATGATTAATATAATTAACTATTCAATAAGTTATAAATAAAATATGATGCACTGAAGTACCAGAAACTATTAATTGTTTTTCTTTAATTTTAACAAATGTTTTTCCTACAATTAATATTTCTAAAGGCCCATTGATCCAAAGAAATGTCTTGATGAATTTTACCACAGCATTTTATGGTGTCATTGAGTGGGATGGGAACTGACCTTTATGTTCTCGTAGTTTCAGTCGAGCGGAGAGATCCAACCAGGTAGAAAAATAATTGTGGTTGTGATCACCTGACATTTGTATCTATGTTGAACTAGGTTGTTGTATTTTACATGCATGTGCCTTGTCTGTTGCCATGGTTACAGTCTTGGCTGAAGATAATAAATCATCAGGTTGATTTATTATTGTTTCAAGGTGTTTAATTGCCCTTCAAGGATTACCTTCTGTAAAAGAAAATATGGAAATGTTGACATCCAGTTTGAAATAAGGGCCGATGTCCTTTCATCAGATTCCCTCTATTTACAAACTCCAAACATGCTTCAGGTTTCATTGAGAATCAGGAATCACAGTGGACTTAACAGTCCCATTTTTTTATGCAGGTGTGGCTCTCTGGTTTGGCAGACAATTAAGGTCTTAATCAAGGAGCTCATATTCCATGAGACCAATCTCATTGAAGTCATTACAGAATTTATCTATCCATCTATTAGGTATGGTGGAGGTCTTGTGACATAGAGGGTAGATTGAGTTTGAGTCTCTATCCAAGGACTTTATGGGCGAGGAAGTAGTGTGGTGAGCAGGTTGGGTATCAGCTTGCAAACTCTTTCCGAAGGCTGGTGTAAGAGTAGAAGAGATTCCTGGTCAGCCATGCTTGATGCAGAGTGGTGCCCCTCTAGCTATCAACCTCTGGTAACGGGCTAGTTACCTATTCCAGGAAAAACCTTACTATGGGAGCAAATAAAAGTCTGCCTTATGCAACACTAGGCCTGGGAAGAGCAAGAGTGACAATTATTTATTTATCTATTTGAGTTAAAGGGGATCTTTGCAAGCCGGCAAGAACTCTGCGTTGTCTCCTTGTGCCAATCAGGCACCTAACAAGTTATAGGCAGACCTTAGTCCAAGATCAAGTATGCTGGGGCAGACGTCCCATCCGCCACTGACAACTGCCAGGCATTCAGAGGCCAACAGGTCTTCTGTTGTACACAGCAACGTTACTGGGAAAGCAGTGGATGCTGCCGGTACTACATCCACCCGAGGTTTCTGATATAAGAGGGACCCGAGCATAAATAACTAATGTTAGGAAGATTATCACTGGATGGATGTATCGGGGGTAGAATGTAGCGGAGGTTTGGCAGCAATGGCAGGAGAGGTGGTTGTGGGTTTAATGCCAGAAGAAGCAAGATGAGTGCTTAAGGCGGGCATTAATTGCCAACTTGAAGACTTCAATTGACAGTAGGGCGGGAAGGCTGTGCATGGCCTTTTCCACCGCAGACTTAGTCAGGATGGAGGTGAGCAGGCAGCAGGGTCTTCACTCTTCCACCCAATTAAATTTACCCCTATCACCAAATATGCCACAGGAGATGGCAAAAGATTCTACTCAATTCCTCTCCCTGTTAAAAAGCTTATTTTAAGATATAATTGAATTTGATGTATGGATTTGATTTATGTGGCCTTTGCTACAAGAAAATCAATCACATATTTATACAGATTGATGTTGCACCTTTAATGCAACAAAACATATCAAGGCTGTTCACAGAATGGGTATGAAGCAAAATTTGACACCAACCCATGTAAGTTAGGGACCAAGGTAATTGCTACTAATGATGGATTAATTAAATTGCGAATATTCAAGAGGCCAAGATTAGATGGGCACAGAAACTGCAAAGGGTTGTGGGGCTGGAGGAGACTCCTGAGGTGGACAGACCATGGATTGATTTGAAAAGAACAGTGAGAATTATACAATCGAGGTGTTGCTTAACCTGGTCAGTATTTAAAACCTCCACAACCAATTTGACTGAGTACACCGCTACAGTAACTGACTTCATCAGTAATTGTGTTGAAAACTGTGTGCCAAAAACACATATCCATGTGTTTCCCAATCAGAAACTATGGATGAACAGAGAAATCCATTTGTTGAAGGCCAGGTTTGAAGCATTCAAATCAGGCAACCCTGGCCTATACGAGAAAGGCAGATATGATCTACGGAGATCCATTAAAGATGCCTAAAGACTATTCCAGACTAAACCAGAGTGCCAGGCTAGCCACATGGATTCCCACTGATTATGGCAAGGTCTGCATGACATAACAGACTACAAAATGAAAGCATATAGAATCACTGGAACAAACGCACCCCATCCTGGTGAGCTCAATGCATTCTTTGCCTGTTTTAAGCAAGAGATTAGCAAGAGCACACTGGAAGCCTCGATGAACCTGTATCCGAGGTCACCATTACAGATGCCAGAACAGCCTTCTTGAAAGTCAACCCTTGGAAAATGACTGGCCCGGATGGAGTACCAGGATGAGCACTTAGATCCTGCATGGATCAGATGGAGCAGGTATTCACAGGCATCTTCAGTCTCTCTCTATACCAATCCGCGATTAGTATCTGGTTCAACGAATCGGTACCAAAAAACAGCTAGGCAATGTGCCTTAATAATTATCGTCTGGTGGCTCTGATATCCATCATTATGAAATGCATCAAAAGGTTAGCCATGGCATGAATCAATTCAGGACTCCCAGATTGCCAGTAAGTTTGCCCGTTATTGCAATAGGTGCATCTCCCTGGGCCTGCACTCATCCCTGGAAAACCAAGATAGCAAAGATACTTATGTCAGACTCCTATTTATTGACTACAGTTCAGCCTCCAATATCTATAAAACTCATCGCTAAACTCCATGGGCTGCGGCTCAGCTCCTTCCTCTGTGATTAGATCATAGATTTCCTAGCCCACAGAGCGCAATCAGTGAGGATAGGCAACAACATCTCCTCCATGATCATCCTCAACACCAGTGCCCCACAAGACTGTGTCTTCAGCCCCTTATTATTCTCCTAATACACCTACGACCGTATGGCCAAATTCCTCTCCAACTCAGTTTTCATGTTTGATGCTGATATCACCATAATGGATCAGGTCTCAAACAATGATGAGAGAGTACAGGAAAGATAGAGAATCTGGTGAACTAGTGCAATGACAATAATCACTCCCTCAATGTAAAAACAAGTAAAAACATCGACTTCAGGAAGCAAAATGGAGGACATACCTCTGTCTACATCAATGGGGATGAAATAGAAATGGTTCAAGTTTTTAGGTGTCCCGATCACCAACAACATGCTCTAGTCCCTCCATACCGATGCTATAGTTAAGAAAGCACACTAATGCCTCTATTTTCTGAGGAGGCTAAGGAAATTCGGCATGTCAGCTACAACTCACACCAACTTTGACAGATGCACCATAGATAACATTCTTTCCAGTTGCATTACATCTTGGTATGGCACCTGATCGGTTGAAGACCACAATAAACTACAAAGGGTCATGAATGAAGCACAGACCATCACTCAAACCAGCCTCCCAAGCATTGACACTGTCTACACTTCCTGCTGCCTCAGAAATGCAACCAGCATAATCAAGGATCCCATGTATCTCAGACATACTTTGTCCACCATCTTCCATTGGGAAAAGATTCAAAAGTCTGAGGACACGTACTGACCAACTCAAGAACAATTTCCTCCTGCTGCCATTAGACTTTTGAATGGACGATCTTCGCATTAAGCTGATCTTTCTCTCTGCCCTGCTACGACTACATTCTGCACTCTTTCTTTTTCAATGTACAGTATGTATTGTCTGCATAGTGTGCAATAAACAATACTTTTCATGGTATACTAATGTGACAATAATAAATCAAATCAAAAGAAGCCAATGTCGGTCAGTGGAGTAATGGTGTGAATAAAGGTATGGGAAGCAGAATTTGGGATATTCTCAAGGCAGGAGGCCAATGGAAGTGCTTCAGGCACAAAGGTTTCAGATGAACTAGGCAGGCGCAGAGTTGGTCGACATTACTGAGGTGTAAATAGGTTGTCTTAGTGACAGCACAGGTAAGTGGTCAGAAGCTAATCTTAGGGTGAAATGTAACACCAAGCTTGTGAAAAGTCTAATTCAGAGAGGTGCAAGAGAGAGAGGGAGTGGGTCTGTACTTTGGGAACAAAGTTTGTAGCAGGGACCAATAATGGCTTTGATCTTTGCAATAGTTAATTGGAGGAATCTTCTGCTCATCAAAGTTTAGAAATCAGACAAACTGCCCAACAATTGAAAGATGATGGAGGAGTTGAGAGAGAGAATAGTGAGGTCCAGCTGGATCAGTGTACTAGTGCTGCTATGTTTTCAGATGATGTCAATGTGGGCAGTGTATAGATGAAAAAAATGATGCCCAGAGATCGATCCTTGGGGAATACCAAAGGTAAATGTGCAGAAAAGCAAATAAGTAAATAATCATTGAATGCATAATGCAATTATACAATATGTATGAAGGATTAATAGATTCAATTCTATAGTGCGGATTAAAGAGGTGAAGATGGCCTAGTAGTATTAGTTTATTTAAATTTATTAATTGGTGTCACAAGTAGGCTTACATTAACATTGCAATGAAATTACTGTGAAAATCCCCGCAGCACCAGTTCAGGTATACTGAGGAAGAATTTAGCATGGCCAATCCATCTAATCAGCACATCTTTCAGACAATGATGTGCTGATTAATATAAGCCTACTTATGACTAACAAATAAGCTGAAACTTTATGTTTGGAGCATGGGAGGAAACCAGAGCACCCAGATGAAGCCACACAGACATGGGGAGAATGTACAGACTGCACACAGACAGTGATCCAAACCAGGAATCAAACCCAGGTTCCTGGTGCTAGGAGACAGCAGTATTAACAACTGTGCCACTGTATCATCTCTATTACCACTAGATTATCAATCCAGAAACTCAGCTAATGTTCTGAGGAAACAGATTTGAATCCCACCATGGCAGTTGGTAGATTTTGAATACAATAAAAAATACCTGGAATTAAGAACCTATTGATGCCATGAAACCATTGTCAATTGCCACAAAAATCCATCGGGCTCACTAATGTTCTTTAGGGAAGGAAATCTGCTGTCATTACCCTGTCTGCTTTACAAATGACTCCAGAATCACAGCAATGTGGTTTATTCTTAAATGCCCTCTGAAATTCAGTTGAAGGCCAATTAGGAATGGGCAAAAATTGCTGGCCCAACCAGTAATGCCCGTATTCCATGAATGAATAGAACAAAAGGATGAAATGTTGTCCTTTTTGTCATGGTATAAGCCTTCAAAACCTTCTACATACACCAAAGTTAAAAAGTAAGAATGAAGAGTACTCTGGGTGCCACTGTTGTGAATTGACACTGGTCTACATATATCTTTCTACTTTGGTCCCTAATGTCCCAAAAATTCCACTAAAGTTCTACTGATTTACTATTCATAACTCCAGTGAAAAGATAGTGGAACACACAGGCAGCAGATTTAGTGGCTGTTTTCAGCCATTAATATATTACAATGGGTGACTAGTAGAACCCTCAAAAAACTTCAGTGCTCTTTATTTTGTCCTTATTCACTGCATTACTTCCATTCTCATCAGTATCAGCCCATTATTATCCTCCTTTCCTCTTGCCATGGTTTGGTTCCATTCTAACATGAAACACCTTGTCTGTTGATCCCATTTATCATCTGAGATTTTTCTGACTAATGGTGTTGGCTTATTTAATGCCCGAAATTCACTTGTCATCCCCAATAAATCTGCCTTTGCAAACTTGAATGTTTTATTGCATTCATTGTTAATTTCCAACTTTACCTTTAACCCCATCATGTTGTTGCCTTTGTGGTCAAGTTGTTTTATGAGTCTGACTAGCTCTGTAATTTTCTGTTTGTTACTTATTACCCAGACCAATAGCATCCTTGCTCAGCTGACTCTTGGTAAATTGTTCCATGTAACAGGACTGAACCCATGAATAAAAAAAAGCCTCTAATCTTACCGTACCCTTTGATCTTCCCCTGGTAAATAAAAAGCACTTATATCTGCTCCTATACACACATTTTTCTTATTTGACTGCAAAGTTCATGACACAATTCTTTCTTTTAATTGGTGGGCTGTGGCAGATGTAGTTATGTTCTGTCAACTAGTGTTTCTCATCTCTTTTCCCGTTATCTGGATTAGAACCAATTTAGCCCTTTACTCCATTTGAATTCCTGTTTACATATAAGCTTGCACTCTCTCCCATTTTTATGTTTACGCAATCTGTGCTTTGTTGAAATGTCTCTTGGTGATATCCATGATACTACCAACTCCCTAAAGCAAGGAGCTCCAAGTCTCCTGTAACAATTCTCATTTTCAACTTCCTTGCAACCACATAGTTGGGAGGCAAAAGATAACCTGAGTCATGTTATTGGAGGTAAACTTCCAGCTAGATGAAAGGATGCCTGAAAGATAAACAGTAGAAAGCAAAAGTAAATGAATGTTTTCTTGGATTGGCAGGATGAAGCTGAAAGCAATCCCCCAAGATGGGACTTCTCTCGCTCCATACATGTTATTATTTGGACATGCCACAAACAGGCATAATACCAAAATTTGCTAATGATATTCAGTATGATCAAGGAATTTGGGAGGAAGGCAGGATCAGGATATTGAATTTGATGATCAGCTATGATTATAATGAATGCCAGAGTGGGCTTGAAGGGCCAAATGGCCCACTCCTCTTTCTATTTTCTATATTTCTATCAGCAGAATTTTCCTGTCCTACTCGCTATGGGAAATATAGCAAGAGGGTCAGGAGCATGCAAAAGTCTGTTAACCTCAGGCGGGATTTTCTGGTCTTGGGGTGAGTACAGATGAAAAGTCCTGCCCCGTGTTTCTAACAAGGTGGCATGATACATTAGAAAGCAAACCTCCCAAGTTTATTCCAAAATTGAAGTATACAAGATGTATAAAGCAGGCATGGAGCAGATACTTCCTCTTGTGGAGCATTCTCGGATGAGGGGTCATAGTCTTAGGATAAGGAGTAGCAAATTTAAAACAGAGTTGAGGAAAAATACTTCTTCCAAAGAGTTGTGAATCTGTGGAATTCGCTACATCAAAGTGTGGTGGATGCTGGGACAGTGGGTAAATTTGAAGAAGACTTGGACAGATTTTTAATTGGTAACGTGTTGAAGAATTATGGAAAGAAGGCAGGAGAATGGGGATGAGGACCATATCAGCCATGATTCATTGATGAAGTGGATTCGATGGGCCAAATGGCCTAATTCTCATTCTATATCTAATGAATGTCTTGGAAGAAATAGACAGATGTGAGGGTCTGGGGAGTAAATGCAATTGAATACAGATAGGAAAAGTAGATTTTGCAAGCAATGGGGTGGTTATTGTTGAGAAAGATGCAAATATATATATGACTCCTTTCAACGGAAAGGCTCTGATGCAGTTTAGTAGTGGATATACAAAGATGTGCAAAACCAAGGTTGCTGGTGGCAAAAGCTACAAAAGGTAGTTCCAATTCAGGATTTTATAATAAGGATGCTAAGTAAAGTAGCAACCAGGCAATGATGAATTTTCACAGCGCATTACAGCACAGGTTCTGTGGGATTTGGGATGCCTCATTAAAAGAAAGGATATTGGAACATATGAAATGAAAGAAATAATTTTAACTGCACGAAACAGGCAAAGTTGGATAAGCCACCAGTTTTACTCTATATTAACTAATGGGTTTGCAAGGATGATACTCAGAATGAAAAATATAATTATTATGAGAGACTTGGAAAACTGCAGTTGGTGCAGAAAACGTCGAGGTTCAATTTATAAAATGTTCAAAATTTTAAAAGGGTTTGAGGGAATCCACAGTGAAATTTACAATGGCTGGTAAATCGATGACAAGGAGGCACCAACTTTGAATTAGTATTAAAGCATGAATGGGATAATTAGAATAGATTTTTTTCCACAAAGGATTATTAATATGTGGAATTGATACAAAAGGTGATTTATCATGAGCCAATGTTAATAGCCCAAATCCAGCTTAAATATGTATTTTGCAGCGTGGTCCATTGGTTAGACATTTGCCCACTCTTCAGCTCAGAAATTGCAGTGACTTGCATCTCATTAAAAAAAAATGGGATGAAGATTAACGATTTTTTACCTCAACCTTGTGATAATCTACTAAAGCTTTTCTCAAAAATACTTGTATCAATTAAGGATATAAAAATCTACATTGCTAAATTGATAGATCAATTCACTTGCTACTCCAAGATTTGTATGTCGCAAACTTAAAGTAAAATTCATTGATCAGTCACAAATATGTTTACATTAACACCACAACTGTGAAAAATCTCCCAGTTGCCACACTTCAGCGCCTCTTCAGATTCTGAGGGAGAATTTAGCATAGGCAGTCCATCTTATGTGCACATCTTTGGACTGTGGGAGGAAACCCACACAGACAAGGGGAAAATGTGCAAACTCCATACGGATAGTGACCCAAGCCGTGAATCAAATGGGTCCCTGGTGCTGTGAGGCAGCAATGCTAACCACAATGGTACTGTGTCACTTTGGAAACCAATGGTGGGTTCCTTTCTTTTACTAGATCTACAATTGCAGACCAATTTTCTGACCTTTGTTCTCTTTTGCTAGTATGGCAGTAAAAAGCATTTAACTAAAAATGCATTCTTCCTCAGATCTGCCACTGATTGGACTCCTTTCATTTTGGTACAGTCCCAACATGTTCAACTATATTGTGTCTTTGTTCATACTTGATGAAATGACCTTGAGCAACAGAGCTCTTAAGTGAGAGTGTCTTATTAACACCCACATCAATCAACCTGCCAATAAGAATTTGGTGATTTATGAGATTCAATACTCATTTATACTCAGAAAGTATTCCATGGATTGGATTAAATAATTGTTGTCAGGTTGTCAACAGCTCATAGACTTACAGTTTTGTGCAATAGTGCATAGAAGCAGCCATCCCTCATGAAAGGTGACACTTAAGTTCTGATTGGGCACAAGCTGTATTAATTCTTTTACTTGGCGTACCTGCTCCATGGAGAGCTGGCATGGGCTTGGGGCTTGAATGACCGCCTCTTATACTGCAATGACTATAACCTGACAGTTCCCCTATGCAAAAAACACTATCGAACTACAAATGGTGGCCATAGGAGAGAAAAAGAACAATTTTCAGGCACCAGTTTTTGGTCAGGTAAAATTTCAAGTCACTTCCAAGTCAAGTTTACCAGGATGTTGCCTGGTATGGAGGGCAGGTCTTATGAAGAGAGGCTGACGGATTTGAGGTTGTTTTCGTTAGAAAGGAGGCGGCTAAGAGGGGACCTAATCGAAACATATAAGATGATTAGAGGTTTAGATAGGGTGGACAGTGATAGCCTTTTTCCTAGGATGGAGAAAGCTAGCACGAGGGGACACAGCTTTAAATTAAGGGGTGATAGTTATAGGACGGATATCAGAGGTAGGTTCTTTACCCAAAGGGTGGTTCGGGAGTGGAATGCCCTGCCTGCAGCAGTTGTAGATGCGCCAAGTTTGGTGGCGTTTAAGAGGTTAGTTGATAAGTATATGGAAGAGAAGGGAATGGTTTAGTTTGGAGGGGCATTGCTTTTTATATTGGTCGGCGCAACATCGAAGGCCGAAGGGCCTGTTCTGTGCTGTGATGTTCTATGTTCTATGTTCACTAATGACTTGGAAAAACAAAACCAGAGGGAGATAAATAAAGATTGTATTTGGAGTCAGGTCAGTATGAATTCTACCAAAGAATATAGAACAACAGCACATTTTATTTTATTTTAACTCAATTTTTTCCAATTGTATTTATTTTTAAGTTTAGTTGTGAAGAGCATTGGTATATTAAGTTTAGGACTGTTGAACAATGAATGAAATGTGTTGACCCATGTGATATGGTTGTAAATATTCACATCTGTTTGGGGCTGGATTTTACCAGCCCTATGGACATGGAGTGGGAGGTGAAGGTCCCATAAGATGTCAAGTGAAAGAATTGACTAGAGTGCCCATCATTTTTCCTGCCACCACTCCATCTTTGATATGATTTGATTTGATTATTGTCACATACAATGAAAAATATTGTTTCTTGCACACTATACAGACAAAATATACCGTTCATTGAGAAGGTAACAAAAGAGTGCAGAATATAGTAATACAGTTGTAGCTAGGGTGCAGAGAAAAATCAACTTAATGTAAGCTAGGTCCATTCAAAAGTTTGATGACAACAGGGAAGAAGTGTTTGGTAGATAAGTGACTTCAGACTTCTGTATCTTTTTCCTGACGGAAGAAGGTGGAAGAAAGAATGTCTGGTGTAGTGGAGTCCTTAATTATGTTGGCTACTTTGCCGAGGCCATGGGAAGTGTAGACAGACTCAATAGATGGATGGTTGGTTTGCGTGATAGGTTGGGCTACATTCACGACCTTTTGGAGTTTTGTGTGGTCTTGCCCATGGTGGGAAAGCTGGTGGTCAGCACTGTTGCCCAGAACCCAGCTGTTGAAATGGTCAATTAAGGGTCTCTTCTGCCTCTTCTGGTCTTTAGAAGTGGCAATGGGAGCCCACAGTGAGGGAGATCAGCAGGTAAATCTTGGAGGCTTCCTGGGGGAGGTGGGTCCAGGGATGGGGGGATGGGAGTGGGGGATGGTGATGTGGGGGCAAGAGGGTGTTTACACAGCTGTACTTTTTGGACATTCTTTGGTCCATGTCTGGGCAATGGCTGCCCCTGCAGAGACGGCATCACCTGCTCTAACCAAGTGCCCCCAACCGCTTTGTCAGGATTTATCTAAGACATCTTGCTGTGAGAACACATGCCCAATGATGTTTCCTCTCCTCTTCCAAGTGAGGCCCCAACAGTGGCCACCACATTCCTGGGAACTGTTGCTGATTAAATGTGGGTCTGGGACTCTAGGATGCCGAAGAGGGGTTTCTCCAAACTTTTGGTCCATTAGTAGGGCCCCAATGCCAACAATAATATTTAGTCCTTGGTGCATTCTGAGGAATTTGAGCTGATAGGAGTTAAGTATACTGTAGAAATTCAATAGAGTGCGCATGAGTAATAATTAATTGGCATCAAGAAAAGAAATTGTATATTGTTTAAGACACACAATCCTCTGCAATGACTGAAAATGATCAGTCAAGATAGTGCTTTGTTTTTCATCACTCCTGTAGTTTTGGTCAATGCTTGTGCTTGTCTTGTCTTTTATAACTGTACAATAATTACATATATACGTGAACATAAATAAGGTCTTGTGTGTCTGCTATTTTCACGTGACTTGCATTTTTAACAGATAAAATTTAAGTCATTCCTCTTACGCAGCTGAATTATATACTAACCTTTCTCTTGTATTTGATATGCGATATTATTGTTGATTACTCTGACAAGGCCAAAACAATATGCTTATCCTTGGCCCCAATTTGTCAATCTTTCAACACAATCTCCTAACATTATGATATCGATGCAGCTCAACAAAAAAGAGGTGCTGGCTGAATTTACGTAAAGTCTTCCTGTTTCATTTTGACAATGTTGTTATTCTCTGCCTATTATCACCAGCGTGTTCTCCAAAACTTTTCTAAAGATATCACTATTGCCTCAGCAAAGCTTTGATTCTGGCATCATGGTCACCTTCCATCTAAACATTGTAGCTGACACGAAAACTAGAAAAAGTCAACACTCTGAGATTAAATCATGAGAGATAAAGGTCAGTGATGTGAGGAATCAGATATTGGCATTTAGCAATGCTTTACAAGCAGTCTGTTTTCCTGCTGGTTCCAAATACTGAGGAGGCGCTGATCTTTAGTAGCCACCCTTCCTGGCACAGTGGTTAGCACTGTTGCATCACAGTGCCACAGACCCGGGTTCAATTCCTGTCTTGGATGACTGTCTGTGTAGAGTTTGCACATTCTCCCTGTGTCTGCATGTGTGGTTCGATTTCCTCCCAAAGTCCAAAGGTGTGCAGGTTAGGTGGATTAGCCATGCTAAGTTGCCTTTTAGTGACTCAAGATGTGTAGTTTAGATGGAGTAACAGTAGTAAATGCGTGGGGTTATGGGATAGGTTGGGAAGAGGGCCTCGGTAAGATACTATGTCAGAGGATCAATGCAGAATCAGTAGGTCGACTGACTCCTTCTACACTGTAGGGATTCTATATTCCTAGCGTGGTCGCTTCAGTCAAAGGATAGCTTCTGTGGGCATAATGTTGATTTCTTTACTCAGCTGTGAATATATCGAAGCATTTAAAGTCAAAAATGTTGATCATTCTGCAGATGAAGCAGCTAAGTTGCAGGCCAGGGAGGGAGATAAGAGATATAGAGGGGTTACCGCAGAGATTTATGAGCATGTTGACAGGACTGGAAATTGGCAGCTATGAACAAAGACTGGATAGGCTAGGGTTTTTCTTCTTACAGAGGAAGATTTGACTGAGGTGTACAGAATTGTGAGGGACCTAGATAGAGTGGATGGAAAGGGCCTATTTACCTTAGCAGAGACGTCAGAGATGAGGGGTATTGATTTAAAGTGATTGGTAGGAAGATTAGAGGTGAGATGAACAAAACCTTTGCCATCCAAAGGGTGATATAGTTCTGAAATTCACTGTCTGAAAGGATGGTTGGGGCAAAAACTCTCAACTCATGTGAAATGTATCTGGACATGCACCTTAAGTGTCCTGCAGGGTTACGGACCAAATGCTGGAAACTGGGATTAGGCTGGGTGGTTTCCTTTTTGGATGGCACGGGCATAATGGGGCAAGTAGCCTTTTACTGTGCCATAATTCTTTTAGGATTTTATGATGAATGTTAGGAAATAATTTGAGTAATGCCGCATGATAGCGATATATCAGAACACAACCCAGAATGCAGACTCACAATTGAGATATGCAAAATAGACTGAGAGGACTTCTGAAAACAGAGACTTTATATGGTATTCTTATTCACTTATTACTTGCCAAAGTGAAAGGAAAGCACCAGGACATTTGATGAACAAAATGCAAAAGTAAAATTATAATTTTGATATTAAAGTACTCTATCCTTGTTTAATTGATTAGGAGTTACTTTTTCCTGTTTGCAATGGAATATCAATCTTGGAAATTCTATGGATTTGTTGTTATTTTGTTGGATTCCAAATATGCAGACGTACAAACCC
This sequence comes from Sphyrna mokarran, assembly GCA_024679065.1. Lineage (NCBI taxonomy): Eukaryota > Metazoa > Chordata > Chondrichthyes > Carcharhiniformes > Carcharhinidae > Sphyrna > Sphyrna mokarran. The sequence goes on along the minus strand of JAGIQG010000005.1, from coordinate 34,747,334 downwards.
TTCTTAACTGATTGAATTCAAAAAGAGCATCACAGAAATGTGAGGAGCCTAGACAGAGTGGATGGGACGGTGTATGTGATAACTTGTGCATTGTCAAGAAATTGAATAGCACATCCATATAAATTAATGCTGCACTTCTTACTCATGCAGGTTTTCATTGTCATTTTTTAATGGTGTAGAGGCATTTGTGAAAAATTACAGTCTTACACGCTAAACAAGTGCTTGAAGAAAATAAAATGAGTTCAAATAAAGTGTGAAAAAGCACATTAGTTTAAGAAGTCCAATCTGATCATTTTTATTGATTATTATTAGTATTTTCAATTTTTTTAGCTGAAATACAATCATTTACACAAAGCGCATTTCAGATATTGAAGCACAGTAATGACATTTTGTCCTTGAATTATATAAGTAACATGTTTTTAAGTTTCTGTTCATTTGCTTTCAAATCAGTATGGTAGCATATTAGTAAGCACTGCTACCTCACAGCGCTTGGGATCCGGGTTTGATTCCAGCCTTCAGTGACTGTGCGGAGTTTCAACATTCTCCCCGTGACTGCATGGGTTTCTTCAGAATGCTCCAGTTTCTCCCATAGTCTGAAAGACATGCTGGTTAGGTGGATTGGCCATGGTAAATTGCTTCTTAGTGTCAGGGGGATTAACAGGTTAAATGCATGGGGCTGCAGGGATAGGGCCTGGGTTTAAGAGCAGAGGTTTAAGGTGAGAGGGGAGGGATACAAAAGTATCCAGAGGGACAATTCTTTCACACAGAGGGTGTTGAGTGTCTGGAACAAACTGCCAGTTGTAGTAGTATAGGCGGGTACAATTTTATCTTTTAAAAAGCATTTAGATAGTTACATGGATATGATGGGTTTAGAGGGATATGGGCCAAATGCAGGCAATTGGGATTAGTTTAGGGTTTTTTAAAAAAAAAGGGCAGCATGGACAAATTGGACTAAAGGGCCTATTTCCATGCTGTAAACCTCTATGACTCTATGATTAAGTAAAACAGACTCATCTTTCGTTTGCCCATTCATTTAAGAACTTGAAAACATTCTTGTTATCCATGAAGTGAAATTTTAGATTTGTTTATTTTTTTACCTCTCATTCAGAGGCCAAGCACTGATAAATCAGTTCTGAATAGTTCAGAAATCTCTTTGAATTAGTAATGGGATCATTGTAAATTTTATTGCGTATTCCTTTTGCGTGATAATTTGCAGATAAAGGGGCAAATTTGAGGGGTGAATAGACCATCCTGTAATATAAATTGGGAGATATGTGAAAGCAGATGTAGATTCACTATCACAATTGCTATACAGAAAGTCGAAATTTCATCCTCGGGATCGGAAAGGAAGAAATTGAGTGGAAGTAAGAGATAAAAAGGTGAGAAGAAATTAATTGAAAGTGTCACAGTAAAGCAAAATAAAGCTAATAGTCTTTTTGAAAGCACCAATAGCAACCTCAACCAAAGCTAAAACAGCAGGGAAATGAAGAAGTGATGGGGAAAAATGAAGAAAGAAGAACTCAAGATGCAGGCATAAGTTTGCAGGGAAATGACAGAGCAGCCGACCATCCAACTCACAGATTTATGACAATGGAAGGGCAAGCAGTGGGTGCTTGAGTTGGTTGTCAATGCACTAACTGGAATTCGATATTTACATTGACAAAGCTCTGCTCTGCGACTCAGCCTATTTCAATCAACTGCCTCATTCTTCTCGGTTAAATTCAAACGAGGCAGTGGAGACTATTTGAGAATTTCTTCACTGTCTCAGCTACTCTCTTTCAAACTCTACCGATGGTTTGAACAATGACTTTGATTTGCTTTCTTGACAACTGAAGAATATGGCACTTTGTTATTTCATCTGTCAGATTTACCCGCAGTGTTTCCCAAGGGAATCTTCCACCGACATCGAATTGCCTGTTTCTGTTCACCTGTCTGTCTACCTGGTCTTCAATCATTGCTGACTTCATTACATCAACACTTTATATCTTAGATTTTAAATCTGGTTTTCTTTTACTTACATGCTAGCTCAAGTGTTTTACTCATGAGTATTTCAATCTTGATCTAATTGGTAACCTCATCAACAATGTTACATCACTTTTCTCTGTGTTCTTTTGCGTAGACTTCTGCTGCAGTATCAAATCTGAGCCTATTGCCTTCCTTTCCTTCTTCCCATCTTCTCCCCTTTTCCCCTTATCTCTCCCCCACTAATTATATCTTGTTCCTTTTCTCCCCTCTTGGGTAATCCTCCCTCACAAACTCCTGTCCCACACTCATCATCTTCCTTGCTTTTATGTCATCAGCCTCGATTCCCTTTTGAAATAATCCTACAGCTTCCCTCTGTGTCTCTCCTGGCATCCTCTGAGAGGCCCACAGAAGCATTCATCACTAATGTGCAACACTCTCAGCTACACTATCACGTGCATGATGACGCAGTGGTTAGCACTGCTACCTCACAATTGCAGGGAACCGGGTTCAATTCACGTCTTAGGTCACTGTCTGTGAGGAGTCTGCACGTTCTCCCCACGTGTACATGGGTTTACTCCGGATGCTCTGGTTTCCTCCCACAGTCCGAAAGACATGCTGGTTAGGCGCATTGGCCATGCTAAATTTTCTCTCAGTGTAGTCAAACAGACGTCAGAATGTGGTGACTAGGGGATTTCCACAGTAACTTAATTGCAGTGTTAATTTAAGCCTACTTGTGACATTAATAAATAAATAAAATAAATCTGTGCGCCTGCTGGAGACTAATCTTGGCAACCTCCTTCTTGTCCTTCTCATCATTGCAAGTTCTGACCTGTCAACAATGTCTGTACATTATCACAGCCCCCTTCCATCTCCCTCCAAATGTCATTTGCTCATAAAGCCCATCCATAAGCTTATTGTGGAGATAGCATTGGCATATTGGATTTGACAGAGATATGGCTGAAGCTTCATGAAGCTTCCCTGCCTGGCTATATACTTTCCACTACTCACCCTGCCCAGGCAGTCACAGTTGTGGTGTAGCTCATAACTTTAAATCACACTTAACATGTGCCTCTGCTCCTCAGGCACTATCTCCCATGAGCAGCTCACCTTGTTCCACCTTTCACACCTCTCATTGAAAATGTTTGTTTTGTACAAATGTGCAGATATCATTTCAAATATGTTAAATGCAAAATCAGCCAAAAGGGCTTCGAAAACATGCTTTCATTATATAGCAATTAAATGATAAGGACGTGTTTAAAATTTATTTATTAGTATCACAAGTAGGCTGACATCGACACAGCAATGAAGTTACTGTAAAAATCCCTGAATCACCAGATTTCAGTGCCTGCTCAGGTACACTGAGGGAGAATTTAGCATGGTCAATGCACCTAATCAGTTCGTCTTTCGGACTGAGGGAGAAACCTAGAGCACCCGGAGCTGATGCAGGGAGAACATGCAGACTCCACACAAACAGTGACCCAAGCCTGGAATCGAACCGGGATTCTTAGTACTGTGAGGCACCACTGCTAACTACTGTGCCAACAGACATTCAATGAAAGACATCAGATGGTTGCATAGGAAATACATGGAATCCCTACAGTGCATAAGGAAGCCATTCGATCCATTGAGTTTGCACTGACTTTCTGAAAGTACATCTTATCCAGACCATCCCTTCTACCACACCACCTTGTCTTATCCCCACAACCCCACATATTTTCTGTGGCTAAACTACCCAACCCACTTAATCTGCATATCTTTGGACACTAACAGGCAATTTAGCATGGCCAATCCACCAAAACTGCACATCTTTGGACTGTAGGAGTACCCCAAGAGACTGTGCAACTCCACAGGGAAGTTGAGGCAGCAGAGAATCCTGCGCAACATATTAATAATTATAACTGATATAAACATTTATTTTCCAAGTTATGTTTCTGGCCTTTCTAAAATAACTGTTATTGAATTACTTATTCTTTAATTGTTTCATAATTAAGACTCTTTATCTGGTTGGTTTCCAGTAATATTGGTATCATTTTTATTAAAATGGCTTCCATCAATTTTAGCAGAAAGTGCTTAAGAAGATATTAATTCAAACTACAAAATAATTGTCATACTAAACTAGTGGTTTTGAAACTATCAGCAATGTTTCGTATGTGCATAAAATGTAAATTTCCGCTCCAGCCTCAGGTCACTGTCTGCGTGGAGTTTGCACGTTTTCCCTTTGGTTTCCTCTGGGTGCTCTGGTTTCCTCCCACAGTCCAAAGATGTGCAGGTTAGTTTGACTGACCATGCTAAACTGCCTCTTAGCATTAGGGGGATTGACAGGGTAAATATGTGGGATTGCGTGGTTAAGATCCATATGGGATTGTTGTCCATGCAGTCTCAATGGGCCAATGGCCTCCTTCTGCATTGTAGCGATTGTATGCTTCAGGTGCTTACTATTGCATTCACCAATCTCAACCATCTAACCTTTGATCGTTTATCCATCATCATTCCTCAACAGTAGTGAATTCGCTGAATCCCACACTCTCCACCATTTTTAGTGCCCTTGCCCGTCCCACCTCCCTTGCCCCATCCACTTCACTAGAACCATTAGTCTTTTCTCACCTGAATCAATCCCCGTTCTCCTGGTTTCCAGGGAAGTAGACTTGGAATGCTTTTGACAGAACAACTGGTTTAATTGTTCATTGCTGGAACTGGCTAGATCACTTAAAGCAGTATTGGGCAGCATGCCTGGAACGTGTTTGGGGCAATTTTGATGTTGCAGCTGATGACACAATCTTGATGGTGCCAACCTTATGGAGCATGTCTGTGGCAGATGTCCCTGCATTAGTGTGTCTAAATATGTAATTAATATAGGTCAAAAATACAATGGCAACCAATCACCCAATAATAAGCAGGTGGCAACACTGCAAATGAAGGAGATAAAGTCTTATATCTTCATTTGTAATCATGGCTCATGATATGTGGGCACTGACACTACAAAAACTTCTGTTTCAATTTCCTGTTCTTGTAATAAATAAATTAAAAGTGTATAAATGGAAACAAAAACCGCATTGGATGTAACCTATTGCTTGATCTCCAGACTTTATTTACTGTCTGGCAATGTAAATGAGAATGAATCGCACTGCATCTGAACTGCTTTTATATTACTTCCATAAACTAAAAATGGTGTATTGTTTAGCCTTTAGGTAAATAAAAACTTCCATTTGAACATATCAAGCACCTTTCACCTTGTTACCTGTTTAAAAATAGTTTATGTGAATAAACTTTGCTGAAAAAGTATTAATGGTAATTCTTATTTTCAAATATTTCCAGTGCAAAGTCAGCCTTGAGACTGTGATACTGACTAATTAATTCAATAATAAACTCTTGTTATATTAAATGAAGTGCATAGCTATCAGCTTCCTGCAAACTGCAAGCAATTGCTGCAAATACTATTGCATAGACAACAATAGGGAGACTGATATAAGATTGTGCCACGTCTCATGTATGAGATTCATAGATATATATAAAATGCAGATAAATATACAGAGTGGAAAAAAAATCAGACCTATGTCTATAAACCACCAGTTTCCCTAACAAGCTTTTTCATCTCCCTGTAACTGCAATGGCAGTAATCAGAAATTCACATTTTCACTATTATCTATGGATGCAAACTTGTTGCAGAGTAAATATACATTTCATTATAGATGCTTCTCAGTGCTTTGATTTATAAAATATTGTGCACTAAAAACAAACTTCTAAGATAAGCAAAATTTATTCGGGATTTGCATAGCACATTACTTCAATCAGATAACCGCAAGCAACTGTGTTGAAGTATAGCAGCTTTTTACAAAAAGGCTGTTGACATATTCGGAAGATTTTCTTTAGTGCCTCTGAGGTGCTAACCAAGTGATAAAAAGATTGGAATAATTTGACCTGTGTGCTGCGAATGTGCGAGAGCTGCTTTTTGATTTGTGCCTTCTGGGGTTTAAAAGTTTAAAGTTTATTTATTAGCATCACAAGTAGGCTCACATTAACATTGTAATAAAGGTACTGTGAAAATCCCCTTGTCATCACACTCTGGCGCCTGTTCAGGTAACACTGAGTGAGAATTTAGCATAACTAATGCACACAACCAGCACGTCTTTCAGACTGCAGGAGGAAACCAGAGAACCCGAAAAACATGCAGACCCCACACAGACAGTAACCCAAACAGGAAATTGAACCTGGGTCCCTGGTGCTGTGAGGCAGCAGTGCTAACCACTGAGCCACCATGCTAGTTGCCTCTAAATTAACATATGTATTTCATTTCCACAGAGCTGTAACAAAAAAATGAACATAAATAAAATATTATTATTTCAATTTTAAGTCCACGACTCCCATATTAGTTGATAAGTATATGGAAGAGAAGGGAATGGTTTAGTTTGGAGGGGCATTGCTTTTTATATTGGTCGGCGCAACATCGAAGGCCGAAGGGCCTGTTCTGTGCTGTAGTGTTCTATGTTCTATGTTCTATGTTCTATATTGGTTGTGAGACAGGGAGGCCAAGACTTTTTGGTTGCAGTAAAACTTGGAAATATGGGCAACATGGTGGACTTGTCAAATTTAACAGCAGGAATTTGTTATGATAGGCACAGCAGATTATCAATAGATTTCCTTGTGGGCCTTGTAGAATACAAGCTCCCCTATTAGGTAGGTGGAGGCTCATTTAATAGCGAAGGGATGCGGGGGGTTTAAAACCAGATGGCTCAATTCAGGCAGACAAGCAAAAGACTTTGGGACTGATCTGTACACCAGCCGCTGAACGGCACTTTGAGCACATTGTAAATAAAAGGTGGAGGTGATGGAAGACTGGCTTTGGCAAGATTATTACACTGACAATGAGGAGTAAAGTGACATTTTTATTTTCCCTTCATACCTTTATTAATGAGACAAGTCATACTTCAGGAAGAAAAATGCCTCTTTTGAATAAACTTGAAGCATACGATGCAAGCATAGAAGACTAGGTCCAAAATGAAGAGTGGATGCATAACTTTTTTAGGCCAATAATATTGAGAGTTCAAGAAGCAGAAAGTGGTCCTCTTAAGGGAGAATTTAGCATAGCTAATGCGGGGTCCTGATTTTCAGTGCCGGCGAATCAGTCACAGGATCTTTAATCAGGTTATAAAAATTGGCGGGGCATTGTAAATTCGGGCTACCCTGAAAAATATGTTGCTGGATGGACTTGTTTGTGGAATTAACAATGTTATAATATAAAAAAAAATTATTGGCAGAATCTAATTTGGATCTAAAGAAGACAGTTGAGATAGCTCTATCATTGGAGAATGTAGAGAAAGGAGCTCAGGAACTGTAGGAGTTAATAGACAGCAATGTCCTCTGACTGAGGGAGGAGCCACATGCGACATCCATCCCTCAGCTAAGACCGATGGGATTGATAAAATATCACAGAATCCCTTATAGTGGTGTGCCTAAAACAAGGTATTGGTCACAGGAACTCTGGAACACAAACACCAAGCAAACCTGGAAGAGGTCCCCAGCAATTCTTGGAGGTTGGGGTACGCCTGAAAAATAAAACTTACATCTTCTAAGTAAGTACTATGATCTATTTGGGTGAAATGGCAAGGGCTTTCATCTGGTGGAAGACAAGTTGAGAGCCGCTGTGGAGGTGCCAACTCTAAGGAAACCTACAGAATTGAAATCCTTCCTGGCATCAGTGAGGGTCCTCCTGCATATCCTGCTGCAGAAGGGTGATCTTGTGGGATGCCACAGATGAAAACTTTCAACAGTGTTAAACAGAAAAATTTCTCATCCAATTTACTGGCACATTTTGACCCCAAAATGGACCTTATCTTGACATGTGAAGACTCCCCTTACAGGATTGGGGCAACACTGGCACATAATTGGAGAGATGGAACAGAAAAGCTTATTGAGTGTGCATCTAGGATGGAATGAAGGTATTCCCAGACCAGAAAGAGGAGTTGGCAGTTGCCTTTGATGTTAAAAAATTCCAATATGTCTTCAATGGACACTTCATCACAAGCCATTGATGGGACATTTTAAAGAAGGTAAGGCAATACCCTCTCCCATTGTCTCTGTCTAGGTACAGCATTGTATCTTGTTACTGGTAACTTATAAATACCTCCTAAAGCATCGGGTCAGGACTAAGACAACCAATGCTGATGCACTGAGTTGTCTGCCATTGCTTGAGCCCAGTTTCACTATCAATGGTGATTACAAGGTAAATCAAAGCATAAGCACAAAAGAACCCAATCTAATTCAGAGGACTGCCCTCAGATGAAATGGAACACTACTTAATAGAACACAGAGCATAGAACACTACAACACAAACAGGCCCTTCGGCCCACAAGTTGTGCTGATCATATCCAGACCTACCAGGCCTTAGAACTATCTGTAACTCACAATCTCAACAGAACTTGATGAAACTTGATGGAAGATGGAAGATGGATACTTGATGGAAGACAGGCAAGCTCAGGATTGAGGATGGCATTGTAATCTCTTGGAGGCAACTGATGATTTAAATAGTCAGTTGCCTTTTGAAATTATGCATCTGCAAAATGTGCACCATCTCCGTGTGAAAATAGGAAATGCCTTGTCTGGTGATGTAATTTAGGATTATCAGGCCTTTCTGCTATTTTCACCAAAATGTCTCACAACACCCAGTTAAAATCCAACAGATTTATTTGCTCCTTCATCATGTGAGGTTGGGGTATGTTTGAAAAAGACTCACCTAATGAAGAACCAGCACTCCAAAAGCTCATGATTGCAAATTTACCTGTTGGATTTTAACCTGGTATTGTGAGACTTCTCAGATTGAACATAGAACATTACAGCACAGTATAGGCCCTTTGGCCCTCGATGTTGCGCCAACCTGTGAAACCAATCTAAAGCCCAGCTAACCTACGCTATTCCAATATCATCTATATGTTTACCCAATGATCATTTAAATGCCCTTAATGTTGGCAAGTCCAATACTGTTGCAAGCAGGGCATTCCCCACTCTTACTACTCTCTGAGTAAAGAATCTACCTCTGATATCTGTTCTATATCTATCACCTCTCAATTTAAAGCTATGTGCCCTTGTGCTAGCCATCTCCATCTGAGGAAAAAGACTCTCATTGTCCATCTATATAATCCTCTGATCATCTTATATCCCTCTATTAAGTCACCTCTTAACCTTCTTCTCTCTAACGAAAACAGCCTAAATTCCCTCAGCCTTTCCTCATAAGATCTTCCCACTATACTGGGCAACATCCTGGTAAATCTCCTCTGCACTCTTTCCAATGCATCCACACCTTTCCTATAATGCAGCGACCAGAAGTATACGCAATACTCCAAGTGCGGCGCCAGCTGAGTTTTGTTCAGCTGCAATATGACCTCCTAGCTCCGAAACTCAATACCTCTACCAGGAGAAGCTAACACAATGTATGCCTTCTTAACAATCCTATGAACCTGAGTGCCACTCATTAATGTACCACCTTAGTCCAACGCCGGCATCACCACATCATGTTCATCAAAATATTGACCTTTCTATCATGGTGAAAATCTGGACCAACATTTCATGTTTAATGATTTTTCAGCAAAACATTCAGTTCTGATGAAAGATCATTAACCTGAAACCTAACTCTGCTTTTCTTCATAGTTGCTGGCCAATCTGCTGATTATTTCCATTATGTTTTTGTTTTGTCTCAGATTTCTACCATTTGTGGTATTTTGCTTCTGAAACGTTGAAACACTGTTTTAGCTTTCTGTACAATCGGATAGATTTATTCTGACAGTCCTTTAGAAAAGTGATACAAATGCATCCCAGTGTACCAGAAGGAACAAGTCAAACACCATATTATTCACATGTTGGCAGCTGATGAAATTTGGTTTTATACCAGCCCCTGGGCATCCTTAATTGTACTGCTAAAGAGTTAAGGTGTCGGTTTGAGCCTTTTTGTACTGAATGCAGATAGCTAGGCCAAATGACAGATGACGGCTCATTACCAGAAATTTATGACACATTAAGTGCCTTCAGAGATCACTGCTTTATTCAACATTTGGCTTTGTTGCTGGGTATTGGCAAGAAGAAGTTTAATAAAACTGATTGTGGAAACAAGATCCGGGGAGTTCCTGTCAAGTTGAAGTCATTATCAACTCTTGTCTGGTGACACAGTTAGGGTAAGTTTTGTCAGGGTTAGCTCCAAGTATGGAATTACACAAAATGGACATTTATGTTAGCTAGTCTGTACTGATGTCCATATCCTCAACTAGTTTCCTCCCATCTCTCTGCCTTTCAAGATATCTTAGAACCATAGAATCACATAGTGCAGAAGAGATCCCTCAGTCCATCAAGTGCGCACCAACACATTAAAAACATCTGAACTCCCACCTAATCCCATTTGCCAGCACTTAGTCCATAGCCTTGAATGTTGTGGTGTGCCAAATGCTCATCCAGATACTTTTTAAAGGATGTGTTGTTGTCTAACAAGGGGTATACACGCGATGGGTCGTGAGAGGGCTGCTCTTGGATTTTCTTTCGAGAGTATCCTAGTGCTTCACGTCGTTAGTGTACGCTTGACATGGACCATTTGATGGGCAACACGACAGCTGCTGTGCTGTGCAGATACATGGATTTGGGCCTGTGTCTGTGGGAGTTTGCGCGTTCTCCCCGTGCTTGTGTGGGTTTCCTCCCACATCCCAAAGATGTGCTCTTAGGCTAATTGGCAAAACAAATTCTCCCTAAATTGTCTCAAATTTGGTTTTTAATCCATAGATCTATAAACATGGATCATGGGTAGAGGTGGGAACATTGGGGTGGTGGCGCGGGCTTGATGGGCCGAAGGGCCTGTTTCCCATGCTGTTTTGTTCTTTGTTCTTTGCTCTTTGATGTGAGGCAACCTGTCTCTACCACCCTCCCAGGCAGCACATTCCACTGTCACCATCCTCTAGGTAAAAAAGATTTTCCTCAAATCCCTCCTAAAACTCCCCTGCTCCTCACTTTGAACCTATATCCCCTCTTAACTGACCTTTCAACTAACAGGATTGGCTGCTCCTTATCCACTCTGTCTGTGACTCTCATAGCCTTGTACACATCTTCCTATTCCCTTTTCTCTCAAGTACTTGTCTTGTTTCCTTTCAAAAGTGTTGTGGCTATTTGTTCAATCACTTAAGGTTATTTCCACATTCTAACTATTATCTGAGTAACTAACTTTCTCCTTATTTCCAAATTGGCTTATTTCAGTTAATATTTTGTATTTATAGCTCCTACTTTTGGATTCTTCCACAGAGAGAAAAACTCTCTCCACATTATGGCTGATAAACCCAATTAGTTTGAAGACCTCTATCAGGTCTCAGTTATCTCTTTTCTTAAAAAAAAGACTGTTTACTCTTTCCCAATAGAATCATTCTTCAGTTCTTGTACCATCCTTGTAAATGGTACTTTTCCAGTAATGTCTGTTTTATGGTCTGGAAACCCCAACTGTGCACTAAATACTCTAAGTATAGCTTGACTAGGGTCCGATGCAAGTTTAATAAATTTCATTACTTCTGGATTCAATACATTAGAAATAAATCCCAGTGCTTTTTTTGCATTTTAATTATATTGCTAAGCTGCAATCCTGTTTTTAATAACTTGTTCAACTAAATATATCTTTAGCTCTCTTTTGCACTTCTAGCCCATTCAGGTTCTGATTTGGTAAGGTTTAAAAAGCATCCAAAAAGCATCATCTCACATTTGTCTATGAGAAAGTTCTGTTGTCACTTAACTGCCCATGGCTGCAAGTTTTCGACTGCCCTTTCATATTATGTTGCATTCTTCCTCATTGTTAGTTATATCCTAGTTATAGTTATATCCATTTGTATATACCCTAAGTGAGTGGGCGAGGGTCTGGCTGATGTAGTACAATGTTGGTAAAGATGAGGTCATCCATTTTGGAAGGAATAACAGCAAAATGGACTATTATTTAAATGGTAAAAACTTGCAGCATGTTGCTGTGTTGAAGGACTTGGGAGTCCTTATGCAGGAATCTCAAGGAGTTGGTTAGCAGGTATAGCAGGTAATTAAGAAGACAAATGGAATTTTGTCCTTTATTACAAGAGGGATGGAATTTAAAAATAGTGAGGTTATGTTGCAGCTGTATAAGATGCTGGTGAGGCGACACCTGGAGATCTGTGTACAGTTTTGGCCTCCTTACTTGAGATAGGTTTTGTTGGATCTATTTCCTGAATCCATTCCAATTTCTGGACATGACTTTGTTTAAATGCTTGGCTGTTTTTTTCCAGTTTATAAATGGTTATATCTGCAGTCATGAATGGTCAGGTAGACTTACACTGGATGTTATACATTCCTTGCATGCGCTTCCTATAATGGGCTTCGCAGAACCATACACAGGGGCTAGCACCTCGACATTCTCCCCTTTGATCACTGGATTATCAAAGATCTTGTATGTTCAAAATTGCTGCCTGAAAACTTGTATTTTGCGTGTCTAGTTACAAAAGTAAAGAATGGGTTTGCCTTTTTAATTGTTTTACCTGTGTGCAGTTTAGAATTCTACAGATTCTAAACTGTAGAATCTTACAGTTTATTAATTCTTGCTTCTGAACTATGAAAAGCCCAACTGCCATTGCTCTGGCCATCCTGTTGGCCGATTTATCTTCTGCTGATGTCTTGTATAATCATCGTCCCTATCCAAGAGCTCCATTCCTTGTTTTTTATTATTATTAATTTATTAGCATTACAAGTAGGCTTACATTAACACTGCAATGAAGTTACTGTGATAATCTCCTAGTTGCCTCAGTCTGTCCGGGTGCACTGAAGGAGAATTTGGCATGGCCAATTCACCTAACCAACACTCCTTTTGGACTGTGGGAGGAAATTTGAGTACCCAGAGAAAACCAGGCAGACACGGGGAGAACATGCAGACTCCATACAGATAGTGACCCAAGCCGGGAATTGAACCCAGGTCCCTACCACGATGAGACAGCAATGCTAACCACTGTGCCATCATAATTTTGGTGTAACTGATGAGTCTCGATGTTATTCCCTTAATCCTTATACCTGTGTTACTGATCGTGGTGTAACATTTTATCCTTTCTTTTCTGTTTCAGGAGGTATTTTCGAGTCTGTGGAAAAAACCCCATCTGGGGCAGAGGAACTAGCTTTTAAGTTTGCTTTAAATACAATCAACAGAAATAGAACGCTGCTGCCAAACACCACGTTAACATATGATATCCAAAGGATAAATATTTATGACAGTTTTGAAGCATCCAGAAAAGGTAACGTACTCCAAACAGTCTTCGTTGCATGAGATTATTTATGCTTGCCCCACAGCGCCGGAATAGTCGGTGAAATTTTTGTCAGCAACTATGTAAAAAGAAAATTAAACTCTCAGGCAAATAGTGATTCTGAAAGGGATAACGTAAAGCTAATCAAACCATACAAAATCGCTTTGTAATGTGGTAAAGTGAACGTATTTCTCGTCCCTCATTTCCCCTCCCATTCCTCACCCTCCCTTGTCCCACCCCAAATAATTCCTGCTAGCACATCGGCTTTCTCTCCTCTCATTATTGACAGAATTATATATCTCCTCTTCAGCCTGTGATCAACTATCTCTTGGGGTGGCAGCCATCTTTGGGCCTTCTCATAGTTCTTCAGCTAATGCGGTGCAGTCCATTTGCAATGCACTCGGGGTTCCCCACATACAGACCCGGTGGAAGCATCAAGTATCAGACAACAGGGACTCTTTCTACGTCAACCTGTATCCAGACTTCTCCTCTCTCAGTCAAGCCATCTTGGATTTGGTACATTTCTTCAAATGGAAAACCGTTACTGTGGTGTATGACGACAGCACAGGTACGTGTGCACAGGGAAGTTACAAATAATGATATGCATGCTGTTTAGATGTATGAACAAAAATATTAACTCATCTTCAGAGAGTCATCTGTGCAGTTGACAGTGACTGAACATGTCAAGTTCATAGTGTCATAGAATCCCTGCAGGTCTGATGGAGGTCATTTGGCCCATCAAATCTGCACCAACAACAATCTCACCAGGCCCGATCCCCATAATCCCACATATTTACCCTGCTAATCCCTCTGGCACTGAGGAAGAAGTTAGCATGGCCAATTCACTTAACCTGCACATCTTTTGGACTGTGGGAGGAAACCGGAGGATCCCGAGGAATCATGCAGACATGGGGAGAATGTGCAGATGTCACACGGATAGTGACCCAAGCCATGAATTGAACCCGGGCCCTCTTTCGCTGAGGCAGGAGTGCTAACCACTGTGCCACCCCAGAGTTGCACTGGAGATTTTAATGGAAGGGCAATTAAAAATTTATTTTGAGAAAAGACAGAATGCATTGATTCATTCTTCAGAGAATTTTTTATTGCTGTTTGGTGCCTCTGCTGCAACATTTTAAACATATGGTTTCTAACTTATTCTCCATTGCGATCAGACCAGGAAGGATGCAAAATGGCTGGCTGAATCAATGTTACACAACGGCACAGTCAGAATTCTCCAATTATCACTTATTTTGTGGTGGGGGGGAGGAGAGGGATTGACACTTTTGTATCAACTTTTGAAAATCATTCATTATAATAATAGACAGTGGCCTCCCTCTGTCACACACTGAATAAGGATTCCGTATTGAAAGGGCGACGGGATGAGATTCGAGATCATTTCAAAGACATGCATACAGATTGTGCAATGAAGCAGATAAAGTTTTGAAATACAACTTGCTTTTTTTGGCTGATAGCTTTGTCTGTCGCCCTGAGAAACCAGCAAGAATGCCTCGTTTTGTGAGGGAATTCCCATTCAGAAATCAGGGGGGATTTTCCCACCTGAGTGGTGATTGGCCAGCTGGCTGCCCTATAAGCATCTGGCCAGGCCTTGCCCATGTAGGGCTATCAGACTGCATATGGGGGACTGGTACTCAGGATAGGCTGACCATTCCAGACGGCTACAATGTTGGGCAACTGCTGGCCAGGAAACAGAAAAAGTGGCAGTTATTTGTTTCCTGGTGCATTCTCTATGGCAACACCTCAACCAATCAGAGCCTACATGCCAAACAATCAGTCCTCTCTCTGAAAATGCTGGAAAATCTCAACTCTAACAAAAGGTCATCCAGACTTGAAACATTGGCTCTATTATCTCTCCACAGATTCTGGTAAGTGATTGAGGGGGGTAGTTCCACAGATACCCAGCAAATATTAGACTAGACATTTTCTGCAGAACATTTTCTGGATAACTATTCAGGTGAGTGTTGTTTAATAATATAGAACTCTGGTATTGCTGAAAAGAGAGACATGCTTTCGAAGCTTTTGACCTTGCATTCATCAGGACAGCTATGCAAGGATACCAATATAATGACAGCAACAAAATCATATACTACACAAGAAAATAATACTGATTATAATCAAAGCAAAACACTATGGATGTTGGAATCTGAAACAAAAACAGAGAATGCTGAAGATCTCAACAGGCGTAACAGCATCTGTGGAAAGATAATAGAGCCAATGTTTCGAGTTTGGATGATCCTTTGTCAGAGTTGAGATTTTCCAGCATTTTCTGAGAGAGTACTGGTTGTTTAGCATGTAGGTTCTGATTGGTTGAGATGTTGCCATGGAGAATGCACCAGGGAATAGATAACTGCCAAGCTTTTGTTTAAATTGAAACAATTAGTCAAAGCATTGACGTGAAGATGCCAATGTTGGACTGAAGTAAACACAGTAAGAAGTCTGACAACACCAGGTTTAAGTCCAACCGATTTATTTGATATTAAACTCACAAGCTTTTGAGGTTTCCTCTTCATCAGGTGAATGGAGCGTTCTGACCTCAGACAGTACATATAACAGCATAGACAGTTTACAGATTACTGATTAGAATGTGAATCTTTACACCTAACCTGCTATTCAAGTCTTAAAGCGGCCGACAATGTGACAAAGGAGCACTGAGCACAGGTTAAAGAGATGTGTATTGCCTCCCGACAGTACAGTAAATGAGGTTTTGAAAACCCAGGCAAGTCATGAGGGTTACAAATAGTGCAACATGAACCCAAGATCCCTGTTGAGACCAGCATTGCCATGGGAAATGAACAAGGGAATGGTTGTCTCCCAAGTTTGTGTTTAGTTAAAAAAAGTGCAAGGTGTGGACAAGCTCCTTTTATCTGCAAAGGACAGAGTCCTGTGTATGAATATTTGTAACTTCCAGCATGTGTGAATGAGCCACACTGAATATCTTCAATTGGTTGTCATTGTAAGTCTTAGCACAATCTGGATTGTTAAAAGAGTGTTGTCCAATTGCATAATCACATCTATTGTTGGACACTGTGTTTTGAGTTGTGAGAGCACTGGCTGGATTGGTATTCAGTACTTTGCCTGTTGCAAACAACTGAACGGCTTTGCCATTGGATACAATCCACCAGTGTTTGAGATGCCTGGCATCACACTACCATGTATCACATTATTCATTTGTGCGACTGGCAGATCATCTTTCTGGCTTGACAGCACCATCCTGTTTACTAAAGAATACCAATTGTGTTACGATCGTATGGCAACAGTGTGAAACAGCTGGCTTCACCTGTTGCTCTAATTTTTTAGATACCTTATCCCTCCAGGGTCACCTGAAGCAGACTGGTCCTTTTGAAGGATTGGAAGTGGGAGCCTTAGGGCCATTCACAATTTGAGTGATACACAGTGTGAAATGATCTTATCAGGGTAGCCATTATCTGACAAGATGGTTTGGTCGCTCCTTTTTTCAACATGGAGTTTGCATGGTGAGCAGTAGCTCAGACCCTATTTATAAGATTTCTGATGAGGCCAGTCTTTATAGTGCAAGGAAGTGAAGGAATCTTAATGTGTATATTGACCAATGAAGATAGGTTTGTGGTCAACAGTAGTAGAAAACCCACTGACAGATTTCCTAACTCACACATCAAGGGGATCCCATTGCCAACAACATGACCAGAATTTTCAGGATGGTGACCTCCCCCTCAACCATCCAAAGAGTTTCTGCTAACTCCAGTGGGCCTGATGTTATTTCACATTCTCATGAGCATTGATTAGTGTAAGGCAGAACTTCTGTCCGTCACCAGGAGAAAATCCCACCTTGAAGAATTCCCAGCTGATCTAATTGGCCGGCAACTCTCCAGTCATTCCAGAAACAGTGCTGAAGTGGCCAGGAGAGGTATTACAGTTAGCTACCTGGAACTGGAGAAAGTTAAATGGCCAGTATTGATTCAAGGAGTGGAGTGGACAAGTTGAGGAAGCCTAGGCATTTGTGGGGTGGTGATTGGGGTTTCGGGAAAAGATCAGGAAGGGGAGTGAGGCTTGGAGGTTGCTGGGCCATGTGGAAGATACCTAAATCAGAACTGGGCATTTGATTATCCTGGAAGGGTAAGGTGTCTCAAAAAACTGATCAACAGGTGAAGCTAGCTACTTCACACTGTGACTATATAATAGCAACATGAGTGGTATTTGTCACTAACAGGACAAATGCTGTCAAGCCAAAAAAGATGTTCTGCCAATCACACAAATGAATAATGTGGCATATGAATATCAGTGTGGAGCCAACTGTGTGTCATTTGTCCTAAAGTCTGACAAATAGTAACAAACTGCACATCTCTTCAACTGTTTGTAACATCACTGTTACAAACCCTTCCAAACCACTCGATAGCACAGTGGTTAGCATTGCTACCTCTCAGCGCCAGACACCTGGTTCAATTTCAGCCTTGGGTGACTGTCTTGATTTGATTTAATTTAATATTGTCATATGTATTAACATACAGTGAAAAGTATTGTTTCTTGTGTGTGATACAGACAAAACATATTGTTCGTAGAGTAGGAAATGAAAGAGTGCAGAGTGTAGTGTTACAGTCACAACTAGGGTGTAGAGAAAGATCAACTTAATGCAAGGTAAGTCCATTCAAAAGTCTGACAGCAACAGGGAAGAAACTGAACTTGAGTCGGTTGGTACGGACTTCAGACTTTTGAAATTTTTTCAAAGAACAAAGAAAACAAAGAAAATTACAACACAGGAACAGGTCCTTTGGCCCTCCAAGCCTGCACTGACCATGTTGTCTGACTTAACTAAAACCCCCTATCCTTCTGGGGACCATATTCCTCTACTCCCATCCTATTCATGTATTTCAAAATGCCCCTTAAAAGTCAATACTGTATCCGCTTCCACTACCTCCCCAGCAACAAGTTCCAGACACCCACTACTCTCTGTGTAAAAAAATCTGCCACATACATTTCTTCAATCCTTGTCCCTCGACGTTAAACCTGTGCTCCCTAGTAATTGACTCTTCCACCCTGGGAAAAGCTTCTGACTATCCACTCTGTCCATGCCTCTTATAATCTTGTAGACTTCTATCAGGTCTCCCCTTAACCTCCGGCACTCCAGTGAGAACAAACCAAGTTTCTCCAACCTCTCCTCATAGTGAATGCTCTCCATCCAAACAACATCCTGGTAAATCTTTTCAGTATGGTCTCCAGAGCCTCCATATCCTTCTGGTAGTGTGGCGACCAGGAACGAACACTATATTCCAAGTGTGGCCTAAATAAGGTTCTATAAAGCTGCAACATGACTTGCCAATTTTTAAACTCAATATCCAGCTGATGAAGGCAAGCATGTTATATGTCTTCTTGACTACTGTTTCTACCCATTTTGCCACTTTTAGTGACCTGTGTACCTGTATACCCAGATCTCTTTGCCTATCAATACTCTTAAGTTCTGCCATTTATTGTATATTTCCTATCTGTATTAGACCTTCCAGAATATATTACCTCACATTTGTCTGGATTAAACTTCATCTGCTATTTCTCCACCCAAGTTTCCAACTGATCTATATCCTGTTGTATCCTCTGATGGTCCTCATCGCTATCCGCAAATCCACCAAACTTTGTGCCTTGTGCCAACTTACTCATCAATCCTGTTACATTTTCCTCCAAGTCATTTATATATATTACAATATATATACTATATTTTCCCGAAGTAAGAAGGTGAAGAGAGAATGTCTGGGGTGTGTGGGGTCTTTAATTATGCTGGCTGCTTTGCTGAGCCAGTGGGAAGTATAGACAATGGATGGGAGGTTCGTTTGCGTAATTGATTGGGCTACATTCACAACTCTTTGTAGTTTCTTGCGGTTTTGGCAGAGCAGGAGCCATACCAAAGCTGTGATATAGCTAGAAAGAATGTTTTCTATGGTACATCTGTGAAAGTTGATGAGAGTCGTAGCTAACATGTCAAATTTCCTCGGTCTTCAAACTCTTAGTCTCCAAACTCCGTGTGGAGTTTACACTTCTCCCTGTATCTGCGTGGGTTTCCTCCCACAATCTAAAAATACGCAGGTTAAGTTGGTTGGCCGTGCTAAATTGACCCAATTTAAATACGTGGGATTATAGTGATGGGGCCTGGGTAGGATTGTTGTCAATTCAGGTTCAATGGGCTGACTGATCTCCTTCTGCACTGTAGGAATTGTACAATGCTTGCAAAGCTCACAACATGGTACCCAACATTAGACATGATGCTATCATTGGATAGCACTTGCTTAACAATATTGATTGTGCTAAGAATTACATTGATAACCAATTTAAATTATCAGTTAGATTCACAGTGTGACTCACTTACATGTGCAAGATGCTATTTATATTCACATGCAGGTCCCTGTCCTATTTGTAATCAGAAGGAGCATTTCCATACATTCAACAAAACATAAAATTCAGGGATAGCCAAATTTCCCTGGTTCCTTCCCCATGGCAATACTTTGTCCAATCAATGGTCCCCTGACTGTTTATAAAAGCTTAATGGTTAAATGTTCCCTTGTGCATTCTTCATGGAATTACCTCTAATGATCAGAGCCCAATTGCCAATCAATAAGCACTAGCTTTCATGCAGTAGAATTTGTTGGTCCTATTACTATTGGTAGTCTAATGCATCTGTTCTGATGACAGCATGATCAAAAGCTTCGACATCATATCTCTTTTTCCAGCATTTTTCAGGTAAGTATATTAAAACTGGATACTTTGGACAGTTCCATTTCATAGTCAGAGACTTTCAAGAGGGGAATTGTCCATCAGAAGTTCAAACTTCCCATGGAGGAAAGCACATTGGGAATTCCATATGATCCCAATGCACAGTTTGGGCCATACAATCTGCAGATTGGAAGGTCTGGGACTTCAATTCTGCTTGCCTCTTCCAAGCAGTCAGCCTCCAGTAAGCACGGTCATTGGCGACTCTCACCCAGTTGTTTTGCACGATGACACCTTCATTCCTCACTTGCAGTGTCTTTGTTGAAAGGAATGGATATTCAGATGGTTGTAACCCAATAGCCTATTCACAATACAGAAGGTCTTTAGATGTATTGGTGGTCACCCGTTTAATGAATGTAGCCAAGATATCACAGACATCATTGATTTTGCAATGAGTTCATGCTGATAGAATTAACATACGTTGCGACCTCTGAGATGGTGACCATGTCCTGCCATGAGATGCCAAGGATGTGTCTGAGACAGCAAAGGTGGAAACTATTCTACCTTTTCTGCTGTATGTTGATCAAGCCTCACTATTATGAAGAAGTGCACGGAAGGCTTAGGCTTGGGAAATTTGCACTTTGGAGTTCTCAGTCAGGTTGGTGTTGTTCCACACATTCTTCCTCAGTTTGGACATAACAGCCACAGCTTTTATAGTGTTGGTCTCAACATTAAGATTGGGATTTTCCAATTTCACCCACGATGGTTCCCACCCCAAATTCCAGCCCAAGTGACAGATTGTTGGTGATTCTGAAGCACAGATATGTGAAACTGTCAACAATTTCCAGCATAACATTGTTAGTGGTGAGAAAGATCAACTTAATATAAGGTAGGTCCATTCAAAAGTTTGATGGCAGCAGAGAAGAAGCTGTCTTGAGTCAATTGGTACCTGATCTCAGACTTTTGTATCATTTTCCCAATGGAAGAAAGTGGAAGAAAAAACGCCCAAAGTGTATAGGGTCCTTGATTGTGCTGGCTGCTTTTTTGAGGCAGCAGGAAGTGTCCACAGTCAATAGATGGGAAGCTTTGAAATTGTCAGGGAAAATTGAGAGAATGTGAGATCTTGAGCTTCATAAATAAAAGCATTCATTACAAAAGAGCAGGAAAGTTATGCTAAATGCTCATGATCACCATAATTTAGGAAAGATGTCCTGAAGAAGATGCAGTGAAGGTTTACCTGAACAGTTCTAGGGATAGGGATTTTAGTTGTAGGTTTAGGTAGGGAAAGCTGGGGTTGTCTCCTTAGAGCAAAGGAGTTTGAGGGTAGTGTGGGGGAAGATTTCATACAGGTGTACAAGATTATGATAAACTTAGATAAAATGTTTATTTATTAGTATCACAAGTAGGCTTACATTAACATTGCAGTGAAGTTACTGTGAAAATCCCTGAGTTGCCACACTCTGGTGCCTGTTCGATATAGTGAGGAAGAATTTAGCTTGGCCAATGCATCTAACTAGCATGTCTTTTGGACTGTGGGAGGAAATCAGAGCACCCGGAAGAAACCCACGCAGGGATGAGGAGAACATGCAAACTCTGCACAGAGAGTGACCTAAGCAGTGTATCAAACCCAGGTCTCTGGTGCTGTGAGGCAGCAGTGCTAACCTTGTGTTAACAAGCCACCCCACAAGGTAGACAAAGGAAAATTGTCTCCATTGGCTGATGGCAGAAGGACCAAGGGATATAGATTTTAGATTTTGAGTAGGTGATGCAGGAGATAATGTGATGAAGAATATTTTCACATCAAAAGTTGTAATGATTTGGAATCTAACTGCATCCTTAGCCAATGTACTAACAATTCAGTACATTGTTAGAGTTGCCTTCCAAGATACTCACCATCCTGACCTGGGAATGAATCACTGTTCCTTCACTGTTGCTGGATCAAAATCCTGGGACTGCCTCCCAAGCAGCATTGTGAGTGTGTCTACACCATATGGACTGCAGCTCTTCAAGAAGGCAGATTACCATCACCTTTCAAGGACCATTAGGATTAGGTAATACATTTTGGAAAGGCCTGCCGCTGGATGTCTCTCTGCTCCCTAATTCCCTTGTTTTTTCTGGGCCTGACCCAAAGGAGGCAACATAGACCTTTGGTCAGCTCTCCATCTGCAGGCAAGACCCACATTACTTTCAAATAGCTCTGTCCTATATCTCAATGAGGTATTGGGATTAGCAGCAGACAAAGGCAAACATTTGTCCAATAAACTGATACATTGCTTTTTACAAACATAATGTTGTTCACATAATGGGAAAATTTCATCCAATTGCTGTTTCTAGTGAAGCTTCAGATCTATTCCCAAAAATGTTGCAAACTAAAATAATCTTCCCTCTCTGTTTAATGGTCTGAAGTAATTTTCTTCTTATGTAAAAAAAAAGTAAGAAAAATGAAAACGTTTTGTTTTTTACAAGTTAATGTAATTTAGTAAATTATTTTATGACAAAAGCTTGCGATTGAACTCAGCCAAAACAAAGCCCATAGGGACTTTTTCTATTTTATTGTTTTGTCCATGAAATAAGTTTTTTTCCACATGTTTGATATTTTTCTTCAGGTATTTGGCTGAGCACCTTTTATTTATGAATGTTGTTGCATGGCCTATTCCCAAGCTATGCTGGGGTCTGCTTCCAAACCAAGCTATAAATAGCTGTTCTACAGCTGCCCAGTCATTTACTCTGCACTCCACTTTTCAGTGCTCTTCAGCCAAGCCCTACTTATCTTCCTAGAAGTGGACCAATATTTGAAACTTATGTCACCCATGCAGCCTGATACTGAATGCTAATGCCTAATTATGCTCAGCACCGCTTCATTGATTCTGAAATGATTTTAACTTAGTATTTCTCTCTGATCTGAAAAGTCCTTGTATATTATTTGCCTTGAGACTCCAAATTGACTCTTTTAGCTGTTTGTGGCTGTGTTAGCGTCTCCTGACCATCTAGATCACCGTTGCTCCTCCGCTTATCAATGAACAAAATACCTCCCTCACATTATGCACAAATATCCTTTGAAGCTGAGTCGCTGCATGGCTCCTTTCCTATAAGTCGAGCGTTCCCTGTGATTTTCAGTCTCAACAGTCCGATCTGGTTCACAGCTGGCCGTGTGAATATTGTAATTGGCATATTTTAGTCACTTTAATTATGATTTTATACAGGAACAAAGTTTGCTTGTGCCTAATCAATCATGCTAATGTTGTTGTGGCTGTGAGTTACCTATTTTCCCAAAAATGAATTTTATTATTTTAAGTGAGTGAGATTTTTTTGCCCCCCACCATCACCTCTCGCAAGAGACCACCATTGGGATGTTCAGGTCCCGCCAACGTCTACAGCTTTTTGCATGGCTTGTTTGTCTGACCATCGAGGAACCCACAGCTGGGGTGGGGTGTGGGGCGGGGATGTGCGGGATGAGTTACCTTTGGCAGAACCAGAGGATTCCACTAATGGGAAGGCCTGAAAATCCCATCCATTGTATGCACTTCACTGCCCTAATTTACAGATGGGAAATTTAACTTAAATTTTGATAGATTTATATTTTGCATGTCCCTAATGTTCATCACTGGTGTCATGCTGGGCTCCAATTATAGAACAAAATTATATTGTCATGGTTGTGTTTCACATGTAATTTCTTTTTTTCGTTATGATCTGGTTGTTATGATTATGGTTTCCAAATAAAAATGCAAGTTCAATTAATGTTTTGGATGCTATATTTCACTGGATCCATGATCTGCATTGTTAGATGGAGCAAGGTGAGTCTACAATTGTCCTGAATCCACATGCAAAAGTCCAGCAATATAAATGGAGCTTTAAATTTACTCTTGAGAATGGAACATCTTTAAACAGAAAGAAGGATTCGGCAGACCGAGACGATGAGAAAGCCAGTCACAGGAATCTTTCTATTAAGTTAGCTTGCACTATTTGTTCAAGACATTAAATGTGCACATCTTTATAGAACTGCATCGGTCCTTTCATATCAAAAGGATTAAGCCACCTTTGTCCAATGATGTCTAAGTTCATTTCAGCATCCCAAGGAAATAGGTTAAGGACTCATTGTTACAACTTCACGAAAAGCAGCAAAGTGATTCCTTGAAACAGTGTTTTTCCCATCAAACTTTAAACTCCTCTGCCGATAGCAGTTCAGCTTCAGTCAAGGATGGAAAAATAATCCATGGATTGAGCCTGAAGAGTAGGTTGGGCTACATCTCAGTTGACAATTTTTCAACCCATGTGTTTATTTAGAAGAAGAAAGGAAAGGAAAGATGAAGGGAAAAAATAATTTGGTACTTTACAAAAGGGTCTTATTTTCAAGTCCATTAGTGATTCATGAGATGAATTATTTCCATTAGTTCTGATTTGCATATAATATCTGTGCCATGTACTTATCTGAGAAAGAGTGTGCTGTTGAAACTAGAATTTTGCCGGTATATAATGTTTGTTTGCCATTTACGAGAACATCCTAATGCCTGAGTTTCATAGAACCTCTATAGTGCAGAAAAAGCCATTCGGCCCATCGAGTCTGCATCGACTCTCTGACCTTATCCAGGCCCTCTCTCCATAACCTCACACATTTCCCATGGCTAACATCTAACTTACTTATCTTGGGACCCTAAGTGGCAATTTACCATGGCCAATCAACTGTACCTGGACATCTTTTGTCTGTGGGAAGAAACCGGAGCATCCGGGGAAACCCACACAGATACGGGGAGAACGTGCAAACTCCATAGACAATAACCCAAGGCCCAAATTGAACACAGGTCCTTAGCACTGTGAGGCAGCGGTGCTAATCACTGTGCCACCATGCTGTTTTTCCTGTCAACATATTAAATAAAGTGACTGCCATTTTTTAAAAATAATTACATTTTCCTCAGAATTAAATAAGTGGAATTAAAAAATATAATGTGCAGGTTTGAACTGATGAAAAACAATTTGTCTGGCATATATACTCTATAGCACTGAATAACTTACATATCTGAGTGATGCTAATGAACAATAAAAAGCCTGGTAGTTCTGTCTAAAAATTCTGTCTATCTACATGAAAAATCTTCTGTCTAGAAACAGATAGTTTTAAATTATTTTTTGCATGATTAGTATTCCAGTTGTAAGAATAAAAGAGGGAGTAGTGTGAAAGTACAAATGGTCAATCAACATCCGAAAGGGAAATGAAGTCTCAGTGTCCTGGATGTGACCTTTCACTGGACAGGTTCTAATAAACGGCAACATGTGATGATAACTTCGGCTTTTTCTTTCAGAGACTGACTGACTCACTGGGCAAATCTCATTGCAAGCTTATGTGGGAACATAGAATAAAGCAAAGGGTCATTCAGCATTGTGGCGTTCGACCATTCAATTAAATTGTTGATCTGTACCTCAACTCCATTAACTTCCAACACACACTACTTTTATTTTATATCCAGTCTAAGTATTTTATTGGCTGTTGATGTTGTCCAGGTAGTTATAGAAAGAAATATTGGTGTTAGAACAGTCAGGATTCAAAAAAAGAGAGTTTTGTATTTTGGAAGTTAATGGAGTTGAAGGCAGAAGGTCTATAAAGGAACCATTGCCTCTGGGAAATAGAGATTCTGTGGAGCATCATAAGAATGGTTAATGTTTTCCTAAATTACAATAATCCAAAGGCTTTTCTTAGTACTGGGAAATCCACCTGTTCAATTGCACATTTAATTAGTATCACTTCCATTTCGAAAATATCATTTGTATATAAGGGTAACAAAATACGATGGGGCGATTCTCCCTAAAAGAATTCTAAGTGTCAAATTTGCATAAAAATTAAAGTAAATCATGTTTTTTTTTCAGTGGGAATTTCAAAATGAATCTCCCACACTCTGTGCACTGCAGACTGTACTAGCACGAATCACTCCAGAAAGCAGTGGATCAGGCCTATTCCCATTGAAAAGGCTGGCAGCACAGCGAATGTACTGATCTGTGAGCGTCGAGATCGAGACTCCTCTCTGCTGGCCTCCCAATTACTGGCCAACTCGATCCCTGGAGAGCCACACAAACCATGCATCACCGGCTGTGTGACAACACCCCACTAAGGCCCAAACGCTAGGCCCACCGAACATATCCAGGCCCAGACTGACCCCACCCTGCACCCTCCAGACCTCCTGTCCTGAACCCCCCGCAACCCCAATCTACCCCCCTCCGATTCTACCTCCCCCCATGCAGCCTCGACACTCCCCCCCCCCCCCACCCCCCACCACCACCACCACCACCAGCAGGCTACCCCAACCCAGGCAACTCTGATGGCCCACCTCAAATACTGGCCTCCCTCTCCACTGATCTGGACTGCAAAGTGACAGCAGGTTCCCAAACCCAACCAATTATCTTCCGTGAAGCCTTTCACACCCCTCCCAACAGGCCCTGCCTGCCTTGGCATTGCCCCATACCAGATGGGCAGTGCCAAGATGCTTTCTAGGCATTGTCACTGTGCCCTTGAGCAGTGCCAGGGAGTCCTGACTGGCACTGCCATGGTGACAAGGTCCAATGGGCACACAACCCCATTGCCCGACCACCTGAGGGTCCTCAATTGCCTCCCCTTCAGCACAGCAGAGTTAGACAGCCAAGTCCCTCCGCTTGAGTTTTCCAGCCTGCTGCGCTAAAGAAGCAGCGCAATGGGATGGGAGAATCATCCCCAATGGACTTTATTCTGTTAGAGATGACTGAGTAATAATTACACAATAACTCATGAGCCAGTTCAATGCTTTTTACGTGGGCAGAATATTATGGTATAAAAATTGCTAGCAAACAAATTGGAACGGTCAAACAAAATATATTCACAGGAAATGAAACAGGCATTGTCCCTAATTTAAAGTTCACCTCTGTAATTCCTTGGTAGGAAACAAAGTTTGCACCTTAGCTTTCCCTGAAGGAACATGTAGTGACCTATTTCTTATGCAACCTTATTTAATTAGAATGTATTTTATCTGACTTGCAATGTGGCTTGTGGTGATAGCTACAGCGACTAAAAGGATAGAGAGAAGCATGAGGAATTTGTGATGTTGTAATGAATTTTTAAGCCTACAAATTAAAGAATAGGTGTGCACATTAGAAGCTGACAGGATCATTTAGTCAGACTGAAATAACATTTTGACAAAGTGTTTCCCCACTTCAGTATTTAAACTAACTGACAGCATTTTGAGTTGAGAATTAAAAGCTCCATAATGCTGCTGAAAGAATTCTAAA
The DNA here is from genome assembly GCA_024679065.1 of Sphyrna mokarran. Lineage (NCBI taxonomy): Eukaryota > Metazoa > Chordata > Chondrichthyes > Carcharhiniformes > Carcharhinidae > Sphyrna > Sphyrna mokarran. The sequence continues at coordinate 34,720,170 of JAGIQG010000005.1, read as the reverse complement.
AGGCTTATAGCGATTTTATCTATTTGATGGCAAATGGTTACCAAGATAGTGACTGGGACTTGTGTATCTAGTCTCCGGAAGTAGTTAAGGAAGCTTCCAATGTCTGCTATGAATTGCCAGAAATAATAATTTTTTTGAGCACAGGAACTGAACTTTTAATCACATGCCAGGATGAAATTCTTTCCCCATTGTAGATGATGCATTACAGATGAGAAGAAGATAAGAGCAATTTCTTTATGTGTTACTATGTTACTCAACCAATTTTAGGGAACAGACACTCAAAGGTCTCTGCACTTTGGTCAAAATGACTACAAAAACTCAATTTTGGAATTTCCACTCCTGAGCTCAGTACACACCATTTCTCTGAAGTGGGGTGGGATGATGAGTCTGTACTAGTAAAAGTGTAATAAAGAAGAAGTTTTCATTATTAGAACATACAAAGTATGAATCGTGGGCTTTAGGAGTTACTTGGAATGGTCTAAGTACCCTTCCCTTTGGGAAAGATCAGATGCCCTTTAGGAGAATTCATGTACCTATTTTGGAAGAATACAAATAAGTCTGAAACATTGTTAAGAGTAGCCATGAATGTACATAAAAAGTGAATATATATGGTGTAACTGTCAGGTCATTTAAATCCCCATGCCATTTAAACTTTTGTAACAAAATCCACACCATAGTTGAAAAGAATAGGTGCATATTATTTTGCTGTTTGTTGACATAAGCCTGATGGTATTAATGATTGCTTCCATGAGCTTATCATTATCACAGAGGATTTGAAGAGCTATATATGTACCATTTGATTGACACATTGTCAAGAGATTTCTCGTCTTTTATGTGTGGCTAGGAATACAACTTTGAAAGGATTTAAAAGTTGTTAGAAAATTTTAAAACTTTAGAGAAATCTGCATTAGACACCTAGAACTCTATTTCTTTAATCTTGCCATGATTTATGAGGTCTGAATACTGTGCATACTGGGTGAGTTGACATGTATGATGTAAAGGCAAAGGGTGGTGGGTGGGTAGCAAGGGTTGGCATTAAGTTAACATGGAGCTATAAAGAGCCATGGGGATGTGTGGGACATGCGTTGGCATGAAGTTTATGAGGGGGTCATGGATGTGGGTAGGTGTGTCATATGAGGAGGGGTGGAGGAATCTAGGTCAATACTTATGGAGTTTAGAAAGATGAAGGGGGATCTAACTGAAATTTACAGAATACTGAGAAGTCCCATTCGAATGGATGTGGAGCGGATGTTTCCACTAATGGCAGAGACTAGAACTTGAGGGCACAAACTCAGTGTGAAGGGACAGTCCTTTAAAACTGACATGAGGAAGAATTTCTTCAGCCAGAGAGTGGTAAATCTGTGGAACCCTTTGTCGCAGAAGGTGTGGAGGCAAGGTCATTGAGTGTCTTTAAGACGGAGATAGATATGTTCTTGATTAATAAGGGGATCAAAGGTTATGGGGAGGAGGCAGGAGAATGAGAAAAATATTAGCCATGATTGAATGGTGGAGCAGACTTGATTGGCTGAGTGGCCTAATTCTGCTCCTATGTCTTATGGTCTTATGGCCCCACCTTGGAGAGTTGTCGGCCAATCAGATTGAGGAAAAACTGTGGGGTTGCGAGGGGGTGATTGGGTTCTCATGGGATGGCTAGGGTAAATGGAAATACGGAGGTCCAAGGGCCTTCAGGGACGAATGTCCCCTTTGATAGAAGTTTCTGATGGAAGTGCCCCCACTTTCTATTCAAGACCTAACTCTGTTCAATTATTTGCACATCCTAGACTACAAATTGAGGCCAGACAGGAAAAGGCTCTTAAGTGACATTCTGTTCTTTTGACTCAAAGCAATAATTCAGTCTACGATCTTTTGTTTTGGGAGAATATATGTCTGGAGCAATTAAAGGGAATTTTCCTTTTCTTCTTCTGAGCAAATTGAAGCTTTTGCAGGTTTTTTTCGGCGGTTTCTATATTTTTATATTAACCTGTTTATAAAGTTGTCACAATGATACAGAAACATATCCTTACAGTTTGTTCACCTGAACATTCACAACTTTAGCATTGTGTTTGAGAATGTGATGAGCCTCCAATTACTTATCTGCCAGCTTCATAACATTGCTTGCTCCGCCTTGCCTTAGCTCATTTATTGCTTCTAGACTTGTTTGATCAAATTCTTTCCTGATTTGTCTTCAATCTCATAAAATATTCAGCTCACCCAAGTTCAAAATCCAACATCTCTGTGTGCCTCCAATTCTGTTTTTTTTGTGCACCCCCAATTTAATTTCATTGCTTTGGCCATGTCTTCAGCTCTCTTGGCCTTGGAATTTCACCAAATGCTCAGCCTCTCTTGTTTTCCTTCCTCTTTTAAGAAGCTCATAAGACCTATCTCTTTAATCAAGAATTTGGTTACCTGTTCTAAAGCTCCTCATGTGGCTCAGTGTCAAGTAATCTTGGATGAATTGTCCATGAAGTGCTTTGAGGATTTTGCTTTGTAAAAGGTGTTTTGGATATGTATTGTAAATGGCTTTTTGACTGCAAGGGGCTTCACTACGATGCTCGATCTGTCACTCAAAGGACAAAGAACAAAGAAAATTACAGCACAGGAACAGGCCCTTCGGCCCTCTAAATCTGTACTGACTGTGCTGCCTGACTGAACTGAAATCTCATATCCTTCTGGGGACCATACCCCTCCATTCCTATGCTATTCATGTATTTATCAAGACGCTCCTTAAAACTCACTATTGTATCTGCTTCCACGACCTCCTCTGGCAGCGATTTCCAGACACTCACTGCCTTCTGCGTAAAAAAACTTTTGCTTGTACATTTCCTTTAAACTTTGCCCCTCACATCTTAAACCTGTGCCCATGAGTAGTTGACTCTTCAGCTTTGGGAAAAAGCTTCTGACTATCTACTCTGTCCATGCTTCATAATCTTGTAAACTTCTACCAGGTTGCTCCTCAACCTCTGTTGTTCCAGTGAGAACAAACCAAGTTTCTCCAACCTCTCCTTATAGCTAATGCTCTCCACACCAGGCAATATATCCACATATGATTTGCTCTGTGGTTAGTGAACAGCAATCAAGAGGTTGATATATTTTTCTAGCTCCTAACTTGTGGATGTTGAAATCCATTGCAGTGTTTGGCTGACATTGGTGAATTAACTGGCGCTGAAAGCCTCCTGAGTTTGTACTGTTCAGCTACCCACTGAATGAGCTAGCCGAGAGTCTGGGGAGGATAGATAACCATTAGCTCTATGAGGCATGTTGTGCTGCATTGCTAGAGCAACTTCGCAAACATGTGAAAGGTTTCCAAAGTCGCTACTCTCCCTGCCTCTCCTCTTGCATTAAAATATGTTTTCATGCCACTGTGTTAGTCAATGCAATGAACAGCACTGTGGCTGATGTGATCAATGTATCCTGAGACAGTCGTCAAATAAAATCTTTATCCTTTGTAGGAATTCCTTCAGAGAGTGGGGGGAGTTCTTTTAGGTGGGATTCCCTCAGGAAATCAATGATCAGTTCTTACAGGAGAATACCTGAGAATACAACTATATTTATTCTGTAAACTGACATATCTCATCTAGTGATTGCTGATTATTAAGTGATTCATGAATCTTCTTTGTCTTTATAATTATAGTCTGAAGGCTACAGCCACACATTGGCAAAATAACATTGCAGCTTCTCCTCATTAACTGCATGCCAACATTTCAGCCTTGAAAGCAGATTGCTCTTTCTATCATTTACCTCTTACTAAGTGACTCTAATGCTTAACCCAATCCAGTGGTGTGTGGTTTAAAGAGCAGCACTGATAGTTTTCACTGCAGTTTTTAAAAAATTCATTTCTATTGAGAAAGCAGGGTGAAGGGCCAGAGCACTGCATGGCTCAGAATCAATAACTAATATACTATGCTGCAGGGAAAGTGCACCAACATGAAATAGAAATGTGCTGGAGGATTGACTAGTGCATTGGGCCTTAACTCTATATTGTCACCTCTGAGGCCAAGGTTTTAATCAGATCCAGACTCTCTGGTGAACAATCTCCGCCCAGTTTCTAATGCATGTGAGTCCACAACATAAAACTGAAGAGGGTTTGGCACATATTAACAGTAAAGTGCCCAATTTTTTTGAGGTAAACCATTAGTGTGTTTGATGTTGAAGTTAAAAAAGTAGCCTTAATGATTCAGCAGAGAGCTATTCAGTGCAGCAAGATGGAACAATGGTTAGCACTGCTGCCTCACAATGCCAGAGACCTGGGTTTGATTCCTGGCTTGTGTGTGCAGAGCCTGGATATTCTCCCCATGTCTTGTATGGGTTTTTTGCGGGTGCCGCAGTTTCCTCCCATAGTCCGAAAAATGTGCTGTCTGGATGCATTGGCTATGCTAAATTTTCCTCCAGTATACCTGAACAAGCATTGGAGTATGGTGACTATGGGATTTTCACAGTAACTCCATTGCAGGGTTAATGTAAGCCTACTTCTGACAGTAGTAAATACATTTTAAACTTGAATTTGGGGTTAAGATGCCTGTTGGGAGCTTCACTCTACTAACTGGGATATGTCTGATGTGCAAGAGCTTGATTCTAACTGTGGTAACTAGCAAAGAGTTCCATTTTTGCAATTCCACCACTTAAACAGCATTAAAATCCAGCAAAACTAACTTTAGAAAAGCCATGTTATGATAGGGAGAGCCTTGAGTAGAATTGTAAATGTATTATTTACAGTGCAGAATGAATTAAGCATAGTTTATATGCATCATTCATTGCTGCAGTAATAGTCATTAAAAGTTAATGTATTTCAGTAGATATGTCAGTCAGTGGAAGATGATGCAGTTCAGCAAGTGGCCTTTGACACAGGTGGGATATGAAAGTGTGCACTGGCATATGGGAGGTTTAATTGCTGCATTGGCATACATGTCACACATGGGCACAGAGCGATACATGAGTTATCCTTAAAAGAAGATTCATCTGTTTCGTTGTATTTTTGTGTAATGTGCAGCGGAGTGAGTAAATGCCAATTAGTTTTCTTTACTCTGTGACAGGATGAATTTCGCCCACAAGGTCAGACATCTTATGTTGTGTTTGCATTTTTTTTTCATGTTCTCAAGGTCTGATTCGGTTACAAGAGCTCATTAAAGCTCCATCTCGGTACAGTATCCGCTTAAAGATTCGCCAGCTTCCAGCAGACACAAAGGATTCCAAGCCTTTGCTGAAAGAAATGAAAAGGAATAAGGAATTCCACGTAATATTTGACTGTGGTCATGAGATGGCAGCAGGCATCTTGAAGCAGGTGACTATTTCTAAGGACATAGCCAAATTATGTATTCTAACCAAATGTAGTGATGACAGTCTTTATTTGGGTATCCTACACGATGTTCAAAATTCAATATGAACTGTTATGAGGACACTCCTCCACAGTCGCTTTTTAAAATTGACTTGTCAGAATTTGTTGGGCTGCTGCTATTCTGTTTGAAAACTGATAGATATGTGTGGTTTCTTAGAAAAAGAAACAGGGATGAGATTCTCCGGCTGCCCAAATCGGTGGGATTCTCTCTGGTCCCACTGCAGTGAATGAAGATTTGGCTGTATGGTGGCGGGGGCAAGAATGGCCAGGAAATCCTAGCCTTCATATCAAAAATGAGAGCATGTCTATGAGACTTAAAGTGCACAGCGTTAATAAGATATACTTATGGTTACCCATTACATTTCCATTAGCAAGTTAAGAACTTGCTGCCTACGATAAATGCTGTATTTGATGGTGAATTTTTAACTTCTACAACAGATTCCAATCAGACAGCCTTGTCTATAATTTTGTCAATATAAATCTGAGACACACGTATGCACACACAGGGCTATGCCTCTTAAAAGCATTTCAGTCATTTTTTTGGAAGAATAATGGTAAATAATGGGCGGCACGGTGGCTCTGTGATTAGCACTGCTGCCTCATAGTACCAGGGACCCGGGTTCAATTCCAGCCTTAGGTCACTGTCTGCGTGGAGTTTGCATGTTCTCCCTGTGTCTACGTGGGTTTCCTCCAGGTAATCTGGTTTCCTCCCACAGTCCAAAGATGTGCAGGTTAGGTTGATTGGCCATGCTAAATTGACTCTCGTCTCAGGAGGACTGGAATGACAAATATATGGGAATGGGACGTGGGTGGATCGTGATTAGTGCAGACTCGATGGGCCAAATGGTGTCCTTCTGTACTGTATGGATTCTATGAAATGGAATAGAGGCTGATTGAAGGGGATGATGGTAGTGGTATTTGTTTGTCTTTCTTACCAATTTGTTTTTCTCTTCATGCTGAAGCTGCATACTGCTTAAACAAACACTTTGACATCTCAAAAATATTGATATTAATTTTAATCTTTCTCAGATGAAGAAAGATATTGGGCAGAAATGCCTTGTGGTTATTAATACTTGACTAGAGTTAATTTGCTGCCAGAAAAGCAGCAAAAGAAAACCCATATATGAGCATCAGTGGGAGTTCCATTGGACCATTGGCAAAGTAATGTTGGCAAAGCAGAAGCAGCTTTGAGGAATTCCTGACCTTTGCTCAGCGCAGGAAATCACTAAATTCATTATATCTAAACTACCCTCATGAACGCCTTTAGGTTTTGATAGGTATTTAATTTTGTTTTAACTTCACAAGGCATTAGTATAACAATTGCCTTTCATATTGTTTAATCAGTTATTTTATTCTGAAAGGGATGTGACTATATTGGCAAGGTAAGATGGCGGTTAGCCAACTTCTTGAACCACTGCACTCTGTCTGGTGTTGGACACTGTCAGTGCTGTTATGAAGGGAGTTCCAGGATTTTGACCCACTAATAGTGAAGGAACAGTGATATATTCCAAGTCAGGATAGTGTGTGATTCGGGAGGGAACCTATATGGGGGTGATATTCCCATGCTTCTGTGCCCTCATCCTTCTAGGTGATAGGGGTCACAGGTTTGGAATGTGCTGTTGAACTATGTTTAGTGAGTTGGCCCAATGCATCTTGTGTGTAATACACACACTGCTGATACTGTGCGTTGGTTGTAGAGGGAACAAATGTTTGAGGTAGTGTATGGGTTGTAAATAAGTGTGCTGCTTTTTCCTGGATGTTGTTGACTTCTTGATTGTTGTTAGAGCTGCACTTAACCAGCTTAAGGAGGAACATTCCATTACAGTCCCGATTTGTGCCTTGTATGTGGTGGATAGGCTTTAGGAAGTCAGGAGGTGAGTTATTCACTGCAGAATTCCCAGTCTCTGACTGGCTCTTGTAGCTACAGTATTTACATGGTTGGTCCAGTTACTTTTTTGGTCAATAAGGTGTTTATAGTTAGAGGTTCAGCAATGGTAATGCTGTTGAACATCAAGGGGAAATGGTTAAATTTGCTCTTATTGAAGATGGTTTGAAGACACATTGTGCTTCTATTTGTGTGGCATGAATGCTTCTTGCCATTTAGCAGTCCAAACTGAGGTTACAGGTTGTAGATGAATACAAATCTGCTGACGTCAATGGCCCACAGTTCCTCGTGGATGCCTGGTTTTGAACTGTAGATCAGTGCTAAATATCTCATATTTAACATAGTGGATGTGCTACGCAATACAATGGAGAATATCCTCAATATGAAGATAGGGCCTAATTTCCACAAGATAGTTAATTCCTATCAATACTGTTCATTGGTGAAAATGAGGTCAAGTTTTATCCTTTGGAATATTTACTGTCAATTTAATATTTCAATGTTTTAGTTTTAATTTGAAATGATGATTAGTTTGAGCAATAGCCATCAAATATAGAAGGTGATAACTTTTACCTTCACCTGCACAGTCTTCCTCCAGCTCCCCCCCCCTTCTCCATCCCTCCACCACCCCTCCCAAAGCCCAAATCTACCACCCCTCCCAAAACCCAAATCCACACAATACTCAACCTCACATGTGAGGTAATTGGCATGATGACCTGGATTCAACGCGCCCAGAGGAGAACCTGTGGGAAACCCACATCACTTCTGAGGGAAGGCCTGACTGGATTGGCCAACGCAGACCATCCCCAGGATTCAAGATACTGAGGGTGAAGTCCCGCCCGCTAAGCAGTACTAGCCAATCAGAGGCCTGCTGATCTCTGTTGATGACTGCCCCTACTGGGAACAATGGCTATTGCGAGTAATGTACCGAGGGAGATGTCACAGAGGGACCCAGGCCACAGCTGAGGGAGACTGGGTTGTGAATCAAAGAGAGTGGGATGGGAGTTGGGGGAGGTGTGGGGATAAGGTTTGACGAAGGTGGTGTCTGCAGTAGTTGGAGGCAGGAGCAGGACTGTGGTTTTCTGTGCTACCTGCTACCTGATGTCGTTGATTCCCTTGATCAGACACACTGTTCTTTACAAACAGCGGTCACCCCCTTTAGGAAACACAAGTGATCACATGTAATCCTTGAGCCACCATTCAATTCCAGTGGGTTCAGAGATAATTGGAATCAACTCGCTCAGTAATGAGCTTAATTAAAACAGATTTGATGATACCTGAATATAATGAGCAGCAGCAGTTCCCCTTTGGGCTCGCTCTCACCTTCAACTTAATCCCAAAAGTTTTTTTTCTGTTGCCAGGAGACTGGCAAGCAGCCTCTCTGATTAAATAGACCTGGCTACCACGCTTCCTGCTGCGATGGGCAACATAAAATCCAGCCCAATATTTCATTCGGAGCACAACCATCAGCAAAAAAAAATACAAGATGGGAACAGGAAATTTGAATATCAGTGCACAATTCAGTCACATGACTCGCTTTCTTTCAGCACTTTATCAGTGGGTGCAAGAAGCTGTTCAGAGGGACAGGCCTTTGAAATTATGCAAAACTTCCATTACATAGGTGAGGTGATGGCCGAGATGTATTGTCACTGGACTGATAATCCAGAGGCCCAGGGTAATGCTCTGGGACCAGAATTCAAATCCCATGGCAAATGGGTGAAGTTTGGACTCAATAAAAACCTGGAATTAAAAATCTAATGGTGACCCTGAAACTATTGTTGATTGTTTATATAAGACCATCTAGCTCGCTAATGTTCTTTCGGGAAGATTTGGCCTACATGAGACTCCAGACCCACAGCAATGTGATTGACTCTTAAATGTCCTCTGAAATGGAATAGGCAATGAATGCTGGCTCAACCAGGGATGCCCGCGTCCCATGAACGAATGAAGAAATTAGAGAAAGAGACTGAAGAAGCTCTAACTGTTCTCCTTAGAGCAAGAGAGCAGCACAGTGGCATTGTGCTTACCACTGCTGCCTCACAAGACCCGGGACCCAGGTTGGATTTTGGCCTTAGCTGACTGTGTAGAGTTTGCACATTCTCCCCGTGTCCTCATGACTTCCTCTGGGTGCTCCCATGTCCAAAGATGTTAGGTAAGTTACCATGCTAAATTGCCCCTTAGTGTCCCAATACATGTAGTTTAGGGGGGATTTGCAGGGTTACATGGATGGGGTGGGTGAAGTACTCTGATGAAGTGTGCAGATATGATGGGTCTAATGGCCTCCTTCTGCACTGCAGGTATTCTATGGGGGAGGGGGGAGGTGGTTAAATCTCAGTCATGGTAGTTTCGATAGAACAAATAGGGAATTATTATTTTTGATAGCTGAAGAACCAGTAACCAGAGGTCATTGATTAAATGTGCGTTGCAAACAAATCAGAGGTGAGATTAGCAGAATTTTCTTTTAAGGAGTTGTTGTGATACAAAACACATTGTGCCAAAGGTGGACGGAGTAGATTCAATAACAACTTTAAAAATTAGATAAATCCTTGGAGGGAACGTTTGGCAGGGTAAGGCAGGATGAGCAGGGGAGTGGTACTAATTGGTACAAATGCAATGGGACAAATGCCCTCCTGTTGTGCTGTATCATTTTATGATTCCATAATTGTACAACTATGAAGCAGCCTGCATCAGATTTCTCGATTCTATTCTACTTAAAGCAATGTGAATTTGAAGTGCAAGATCTATGGGTGGGGTTTTCTGGTCCCACTATGATGGGTTTCCCTATGGAAGGGTGACACTGTGGCACAGTGGTTAGCACAGGGACTCAGGTTCGATTTCCAGCTTGGGTCACTGTCTGTGTGGAGTTTGCTCATTCTCTCTGTGTCTACGTGGGTTTCCTCTAGGTGATCTGGTTTCCTCTCATAGTCCAAAGATGTGCAGGTTAGATGGTGGATTGGCCATGCTAAATTTCCTCTTAGTGTCAGGGGGAACTAGCTAGAGTAAATGCATGTGGTAATGGGGATAGGGCCTAGGTGGGATTATGGTCGGTGCAGACTCAATGTGCCGTATGGCCTCTCTCTGCACTATAGGATTCTATGATTCGATGCTTCCTCACATTGCCAGGGACTCTGGTTCAATTCCAGCTTTGGGTGACCGTCTGTGTGGAGTTTGTACATTCTCCCCGCGTCTGTGTGGATTTCCTCTGAATGCTCTGGTTCCTCGCACAATCCAAAGATGTGCAGGTTAGTTGGATTGGCCATGCCAAATTGCTCTCTAGTGTCCAAAAGATAGTAGGTGAGGTGAAATAGCCATTGTAAATGTGTGGAGATAGGGTGGGGCAGGGGTGGGCCTGAGTAAGATGCTTTTTTGGAGAGTCAGGGCAAACTTGAGGGGTTGAATGGTCTTTTTCTGCACAGTTCTATGGAGCCAGCAGAAAGTCCAATGGCCTAACAACGATTAGAAAATCCTGGCCAAACTGTAAAAGATTTTGATTGTAGTATCATCTCAGTATCACTTAACAATCAGCCACAAAATTTTATGATTGACTTTAATGCTTTAAATATTTCCATTGATTTTGAAATATATACAACATCATTGGATAAACTGACTGAAAGGCTTTCTTAAGCTTAAGTGAAGTTGACTAAATCTTATCCTTTTCTATCTGTTTCAAAATGTCTGAGGTAACAGCCATTTGTATTCAGAAATAAAAATAAAACCCCGTAGATGCCAAAAATGTGAAATAAAAACAGACAGCAAGTCTGTCACTGTTTGTGGAGAGAGCTTGATCCATAGGCAAGAGGTTTGTTATATGAAGAGAGTTTGAACAGCTTAAGCCTATACTCTCTGGAATTTAGAAGAATTGATTAGAGATCAAATTGAGGATGTAAGGTGATAAAATGTATGGACAAAGGAGGCATGGAGCAGATGCTTCCTTTTGTAGGCATTCTAGGACATGAGTCATATCTTAGGATAAGCGAGAACAAATTCTCCAAAAGGGTTGTGAATCTGTGGAATTTGCTACCCCAAAGTGCAGCGGATACTAGGACAGTGAATAAATTTAAAGAGGAGTTAGACAGATTTTTAATTAATAATGGATTGAAATGTTATGGGGAGAAGGCAAGAAAATGGGGATGAGGAGCATATCCGCCATGATCGAATGACAGAGCAGACTTAATAAGCCGAATGGCCTAATTCTGCTCCTATATCTTATGAACTTATGATACTCCAGTCCTGCTGCGGTGAATGGAGATTTGGCAGAGTGCCAAATTATTTGTTCTCACTGGCAGCAGTGGTGGGACATGTGTGACTGGAGAATTCCAGCCTGAGTGTTTTGCTTTGAATCTGACTATTCTACAGATCTGTTGAGTATCCCCAGCATTTCTCTGTGTATGTTTTATATCCTGAAGACTTGTTGCTCTGGCACATACTGAAGAAAAGGAAATCAATAGCTTTCTCTCTGCATTTTTTCTGTGTTAAGAATGCTGGAAATGCAGAAAACAGACTTTGAAAAAGGGAGATGAAATTTCTGCTATTTGACCTCCTTGAAGATGGACTTCAAATGTTTAGCACTCTTTTCATTTCAAGTTCTGTGTAATTCCAGCCCCTTCTATTTTTGCTTTGGATTCTCAATACTGCTGCTTTCCAGTTCCATTGTTTTGACTGTGATGAGCAAATGACCTCCACACTCATGACATCCCACGCAAGGCCATCTCATTTTATTCTGCATCACTAGACAGAGATGCAAAGCAGTCCTTCACTGACATACCTGGCATAAATAGAATGATACCTGGTGTGATGGATGGGAATCAATACCTACAGGGATGCAATCATTCCTTCAGCACACTTAAGCAATGCTGTCCTTTCAACACTGGAGGGTTTGGTGGGAAACCTCAAAGGACATGCAGAAACTTTAGATTCAGTGAGGGAAGAGTACACATCTTCATTGAAAATGCTTTTTAAAAGTTTCTGATAACCTAATTTTTAGCTGCAGTCATGCAACTGTACTAGGTCGCCAATCTTAAATACATCAAGGAATACTTTTAAATGGAAAGATAAAAAGAAAAATAATTGCATTTTATTAAGCTGCCTGATTCCACAGGTTCACGGAAGATTTTACATTTGGGATTATGCATATGAATTTTAGCAATGGCTTGAAGCTTAACCTAACCAGTAAAGTATCATTGCATTGTGCATGCAATTTCTCAATTACGCTCCTTAAACCTTATTGGTAACAGCATCAGGGACCCCGATAGTCAGACTCGCTACTTAATGATATGGACTATCTTAGAGGCTGAATACAACTCACACTTTCACTGCTTTTAGCACCTGATTGACCAACCTGCTGTTATGTTTAACGTGATGAGATCTAATCCTATTCAAGTCATAAAATTTAATCTCTGGTGCATTGTACTGTAGATTTCTTGTCGTTACAACTGCTGCATCTTGACCTGCTCGTTCATTTCTTTTGCAGGCTTTGTCGATGGGGATGATGACTGAGTATTATCATTACATTTTCACCACCTTGGTAAGCAGTTGAGCAATTTATTGTTGTTTTACAATACATTAAGAATGATTTTCATGGATGAATAGTGGACTTGTTTGTACCTTATTGTCCCTCAATTCCCTAATTTAATGCATTGGACAAGTGCATTTCTGGAGCTTGGATAACATTGTTTTGGTTTCTTTCGCTGAATGTTGAGTTAAAGATTGTACTCGCATATGCAACTCATTCAATGCATTGCATTCAAGAGGGCTCTAGGAAAGAAATAATGTGCAGGGTATAGGGAAATGGCAGGAGAATGGTATTAATCCATGATGTGTGTTTGGAGAACTGGTGCAGACATGATGGGCCAAATGGCCTTCTTCTGTGCCATAACAATTCTGTGACTCTGTGCACTCATTCTTCCCTAATTCTCCAAAACTGTGAAATTCCTTACCTCTGCATTACCCATTTTCCAGAACCTACAAGCTTTTAAAGCCCAAGTTGTGTGTCACTTAACCATTTACCTTGCCCGAACTTTTGCGTATGGCTGATCTCCAACTTAATGTGTTTGCCCCTTCATTGAGCTTTTCTGGTCTAGGAATAGCACAGCTTCATCCATAGTGTGCACCTAAGGGTTCCCCCTCAAATTTAATATGTACCTCATGAAAAAAGCTACACCTCACATGCTGGAACAGTGCCATGTTTAACACCAAGTTCATTGTTTGTGACAGTGAAGCATTGCACTGGATTATAACTATATATTTAAGCTTGGGGAGGGGGGGGCGACATTGTGGCACAGCAGTTAGCACTACTATCTCACAGTACCAGGGATCCAGGTTCAATTCTGGCCTCAGGTCACTGTTTGTGCAGAGTCTATACATTCTCCTATGTCAGTGCTTCTGTTTCCTCCCACAGTCCAAAAATGTGCAGGTTAGGTTGACTGTCCATGCTAAATTAACCTTAGTGTCAGGGAAATTAGCAGGCTAAATATGAGGGGTTATGGGAATAAGTTCTGATTGGGATTCGATGGGCTGAATGGCCTCCTTCTGCACTGTCGGGATTTTATGATTCTATTGCATGATTTTCACCAGCCTTAGTTAGAGAGGCACTATGGCATTTGTGGATAGGGATGTTGGAATGGTTCATGTATTCTGTTGACCAGACAGAATCTTTTAGCCTTAAAAGATTCTTAACTGAGAATATAAACAATTTGCCTTGACAGTAGAAAATTTCTTTCAGGACATTTTCGCCTTGGACCTGGAGCCTTATCGCTACAGTGGAGTCAACATGACGGGATTCCAGATCCTCAACACTGAGAACAGCCAAGTCGCCTCTATAATTGAGAAATGGTCAATGGAAAGATTACAGGCACCCCCCAAACCAGGCTCGGGTTTGCTGGATGGATTTATGACGGTATGCAGAAGGATTATAAAAGGTCCTGCAGACAATCACATTACACAATGTCAGAGTTTTATTCAAGCAGATAAATGATGGTCATAAGTATAATATGAAAACATATCATAAATGTCCTATCATAAATGTCAAACAACAAAAGGGGAAAATAACACTGTGATTTAGGTGGAGTTACACTATGTGAAGTAAATTTCACTGATGCCATGGATCTGATGTCATTGATTTCCCAAGTTATAAGAGTTGAAAGGCTGATATAAGTTTTCTTTATCTTTTGCAAGCAATTCATCTGTTCTAAGTACATAAACTACATACAAGAAGGGGTTGGACAGCTTTTGAAGATCTTCTGTCTAATATATATTACCTTTGTAATAATGAGATCCAATTATATTTTGCATATTCAATGTTTTAACTCCATTCCCTTTGCTTAGTAGACTATTCTAGTCACTGCGGCCAAATCTTTCCAGTTCACCTGCAGAGGGAAGCTTGGTGAGCTGGGGAATCGTAATTTGGTGGGACGCCAAAAATCAGTTTGCCAAAAACAGGATGAACTTCTGCAATTAAGTTTTGGGAGATTTAAAGGCAGGTCGAGCCTCCTGAAAAACAGATTGGGAAGTCATTTTGCATGCATTTGCTTGCTCATTTAAAGACCAGTTTGCTAAAATTGGGTTCTCCATCCAAATTAAGTTCTCCACCAGTGAGAAATCAAAATGTTCACATTTGGACCTGGAGTCTTAATGTGTAAAAGTTGGAGAAGTTGACTTCTCCCATGGCTTTGAAATGAGTAGCCGCTACTTTGACGTTCTTGGAGACTGCTCACAAATGTCAACTTCTTGCGTGAGATTGAGTGCTGATAAGAGTGCATGGAGGCTGGACAAGGGAGGCAAGGTCAGCAGAGAAAGATGGAGTAGAGAGTGGATAATGGAGGCAGAGTCAGCGTGGAAGAATGGTGTGGAGACTGGATAAGGAAAGTGACATGGAAATGCATTCAGGAGATGACAAATATTCTCTTCAGAAAAGCATGGCAATCTGTTTAATTCCATTTAGATATCAAGAGCCAGGCAACCTGAGTATCTTGTTTTGCAGCAAATGCAGGATTCACACGCATGCAAGGGGGCATTGACTCATAACTGTGTCACTGAGAGGTCTTTGGTGTCAGTTAGTCATATTGTTCAACAGAAAAGATTTTTACTTTGAACACAATTAATTTGTGTTTATACTGGACAAATCCTGCATGTTTGTAATGGCTTCCAGGGAGCTTTCATGATGCCTCCATTCTGAATCACCCTCAGGTGCCACACGTTTTTGAAGAACGTTAGCAATTGCAGGGCTGACTTCTTGGGAGAAGGGATACCTGGGAAGGCTTGACTGATGACATGCGTTCACCGTTTGCAAAATGCCACCAAAGAGAATGAGAATGCCGCAACTGCCTCCTCAAAGATCATGATCAAGCAGACATCAGAGATTTAGGTATCTGGACCAATCAGGCAGGGCTGTCCATTACCAAAGGCTCCCTCCACCTCCCCATCCCCCAACACGGAATATGTCCCAGATCATCGCTGTCTGCTATGCCCTGCACAACCTCAATGAAACAAAGGAGGAAGAGACATGTTGAGAGGGGCATGGAGGAATGAAATCTCTCTTCCAGAAAATGAGGGTGGGGATGGTAATGTAAAAGGGCCAGGATGTCTCAGAGGCAAAAACAGAAAATGCTGGCAAATCTCAGCAGGCCTGATAGCATCTGTGGAGAGAGAATCGAGCTGACGTTTGGAGTCTAGTCTTTGTCAGAGCAGGAGAGCAACATGGTACTGAGGCCCATAGTTAACAAATTCCAGGCAGAGTAAGCAGCTGATACCTATCCTTTAATGTTTGGTTTTCAACCCTCTGTGGCTGACAGTCTGTGGCTCCTTATTTGTGACACGCATTATGTTTTGCTCTCCCTGTAGCTTGATTTATGACAGCTGAATTAAATTGCTCAATTTAATGTCTGCCCTGCTGCTGGTTTGATCCTTTGCACGAGCCAAATATTTTCTGATGTACAGAAACCTTGAAGCGATTTTCCTGCCCCACTGTATTGATTGAGTAGCTAGCGGAGCGGGAAAAATCAGTTTTGGTGGGTTTCCCTGGGCCACTTTTCCTGATGTGACCAGCTTCGCGCTCGGGAACACTTCAGCCAATTGCACATACAGAACTTCAATTCTACACACAGTCCCTTCTGCAGTTAAGGCAGTAAAGAAGACAAATGGTATGTTGGCCTTTGAATTGAGAGGATTTCAGTGTAGGGATAGGGATATTTTGCTGCAATTGTATATGGCATTGGTGAGGCCACATCTGGAGTATTGTATGCAGTTTTGGTATTCTTATTTGAGGAAGGATGTCTCTGCTACGGAAGGAGTACAGTGAGGCTTACCAGGTTGATGCCTGGGTTGGCAGGCCTGTATTATGAGAATAGACAAAGTCAGTTAGGATTATATTCGCTGGAGTTCAGAAGAGTGAGAGGGGATCTCATAGAAACTTATAAAATTCTAACAGGATTATACAGGCTAAGTTTGGAAAGAATGTTCCCAATGGTGGGCGAGTCCAGAATTAGTATCATAGTTTAAGGATTAGAACTGAGGTGAAGAGAAATTCTTCATCTAGAGGGTGGTGAATGTGTGGAATTCACTACCACAGAATGTAGTTGAGACCAAAATGTTGTCTGACTTCAAGAAGAAATGAGATAAAGCTCTTGGGGCTAAGGAGATCAAGGAATATGGGATGAAGGGGGGAATCAGGATATTGAATTTGATGATCAGCCATGATGAAAATGAATTGTGGAGTAAGCTCGAAGGGCTGAATGGCCTCCTCCTGCTTCTAGTTTCTATGTTAAGGCAAAATTGCCACTTGTCTCCTTATTTACATGTTAGCTCAAAAATAAATTGAACAGGGACAGCCAGAAATGATTGGATGGACACAACATAATAGAATTTCTGCAGCACTATAACAAATCTGTGATTCTGTGCTCACCCCATCATCCTCTGAACATCCTCTGAACTCTGATTTTCGGCTGTTCAGACCACAGTAGAGAGTTTCACTCTTTTAATCCTCAAACCGCAACTACAGTATTCCTTGCCACCCACTCAGCCTGTTTAAATCCCCTTGAGAACTCTTTACACCCACCCACATCTTACATCAATGCAACAACAGGAGGAGGTGCATTAACCCTCCCCGTACACTGTGTGCAGACATCATTCTCAGAGCTCAGAACCTGATGAGCTGTAAATAATGGATTGCTTAATGAGTGCCCAGACTATTCTCTCACAAAATGATGGCTGGTGCTTAAGCATCCTTGTGTCGCAATACTCAGTAATCGCAATTAATGTGAAAGAAGTAGCTCTATGGGAGGACATTATCGGACTCTGATGGAGAAACCGCACCCTTAAATGCCTACAATCACTGAAACGAATAACTGCAAGATAAAAATTCAGGACACTTCCTAACTGTGCAAATGAACATATATTTACAAGTGTCAAATCTGTCTACAGTGGTTCTACGCCAACAACGAACAAAGAACAGTCAGCACAGGAACAGACCCTTCATAATTCCTGCCTAAACTAAAACCATGTGCACTTATAGAGTCTGTATCCTTCCATTCCCATCCTATTCATGTATTTTCCTGTTTGCCCCTTAAATGCTGCTGTTGTACCTGTTCCCACCACTTCCCCAGGAAGCGTGTTCCAAACATTCACCACCCTCTGTGTAAAAAAACTTGCTACCATTGTGAATTCAACACTTCGTTATATTTCACAGCTGAGACAGAGACAGAGACTGCTCAGCCCTGTTGACTTTGATGACTTTGGTGGGGTAGATCTGATGGTCAGAGGATTAGAGGGCCCGGCCTGTTAAGGCTTTCCTGTGCCGGTATGGGTTCACCCTCCTTGGCCTGAGCTGCTGCAGGCAATGGGGTCAATGGCAAAGGGGAACGTGAGCAGAAGGTCACTCTTAGAATGCCTTTGATGTTCTCTTCCTTTCAGTTTTTGATTCAGGAGGATCACAAAGCCAGTGGAGTAGGCTATTCTATCGATTACTATAGAGCAGCCATAGTGATGTTGGTGTACCACAGTATGTAATTAGAACCAGTGCCTTGCAGAGGAGGGGGAGGCAGTACTCATTACTCTTCCGGGAGCAGAACTTCAGGTTGCAGAGGCTCAGGGGATAGACTATGCAAAGGATATCTCAACACTGAGTTTTGAAAGCAGTGTATCTTTACAGTGTTGTCATTGTAGGAGAGACATAATGCTGCCATTCTCATGCTCCTCTCAAATCCAAGGTGCACTCATGTATACATAGTCAAATTCCCAGTTATTCACTCCAAGCGCACAACAGTATGGATTCTTACAGTACAAATTTTGTGTAGAAATAATGTTAGGATTTTATAATGCATTGACCAGAATTCACATCCCTTGTTTAATTTTGATCTTCACACCAAATAAAAATCCTGGGTAACATTTTCCTGTATTGTTTCAAAGTGTTGGTCTCGTTGAGAAAACAGGAGATAATTCTCTTGGCACTGATGGCAAGAAATCTCTCCAAATATTGAGGGCACGCTTTTTGGCTGCACTTGCCCCAAATCCAGAAAATCCCACCTGAGGTCAACGGACTTTTGCATGGTCCTGTCCCGTGTGATATGATTCCTATGGCGGATGGGATAGAGCACCGAGTCTGTTGCAGGGGTTTGCATAGCGCAATGAAATGACATTGTGGAGGCTCTGAATGGGTGAACAAAGTGATATTTAATTATAGAGCATAGTGGTGATTTATCTCTGCCGGTGCCTTGGTTCTCTTCTCTCCAGCAGGTGCTTATCCTTTCTTACTCATCCTCATGCTCCCACTTCATCCAGGTGTCTCCCCAGGATGTACAGCTGAGGTTGAGGTGGTCTGCTGTGCTGTTTCCTGATGGCCTTGCTGGCTGGAACTTGAAGGCTGGAGAAAAAGAATTTTGCTTGACAGGATCAGGGTGCAATTTTCCCGTCCTGCCCACCATGGGAATCGTAGGTCTGGTGATCTTGGGTGGGATTTTCCAATCTTGGGGCAAGTGTGACCGCAATATACCGTCCTTAATATTTGGAAAGATTTCTCGTTATTAGTGCCAAAGGAATTCTCTCTGGTTTTCTCACTGCCATCAACACTTTGAAACAAGTACGGTAAAATTGCACCCAGAACTTTTATTTGGTACGATAATCAAAATTAAACAAGGGAGTAGATGTGAATTTTGACCAATGCATTGTAACATTATTTCTGCACAAAACTTACACTGTAATAATTCACAGTTGGCAGGAGTATTCAGCCACTCTTTACAATATACTGAAATCCCCATCTGCTTCAAGAATATGACCATCATCCCGGTACCTTAATGACTATTGGCCAATGGTTCTGATATCCATCATTATGAAGTGCTTCAAAAGGCTAGTCATAGCACAAATCAATTCCAGACTCCTGGACTACCTGTTGCCTACCACTGCAACAGGTCCACAGAAGATGCCAACTCTAGCCCTGCACTCAACCCTGGATCACCTAAATAATAAGGACACCCACGTTAGACTCTTACTTATTGACTATAGTTCAGCCTTCACAAAACTCATCTCCAAACTCCGTGGCCTGGGCTTGAACTTCCCTCTGCAACTAAATCCTGAACTTCCTAATTCACAGACCACAGTCAGTAAGGATAAGCAACAACACCTCCTCCACAATCATCCTCAACACTGGTGCCCTACAAGGCTGTGTTTTCAGCCCCCTATGGGAGTGAATAATTGGGAATTTGGGTAGGCATACATGATGCCTTGAGTTTTTGATCTGTTTATGTGACATTTTATCCTATGCAGGGGTTGCTGAACACAATGATAGGAGTTCAAATATATGAACTCTATCCTGTATGCTATAGTTCTGGCTTTATTTTGTGGCATTATTTTAGATTTTTAATTGCTTTGGTACATTGATTGGATGTTGAAAGTGATGTGCTTATTTTTCTCACCTATATCTTATTAAGCAGCTATTCAGTAGCTGAGAGAAATTAACCCTAAAACTACAGTTGCCTGAAAGCAAGTTGGAGATAATAATTTAATTCAAACCCCGATACTGCTGAAACCTTACAATCACAAAGCAGAGGATGCTGGAAAAATCTTGGAAAAAAGTTCCTCCTGGAAAGTTCTTGAAGCAACAGGCAGGTCAGTTAATATCAGAGGAGAGGAGAGAAAGACTAGGCAGCATTGGGGAGTGACAGAGGATTTAACAGTAGGTCTTGATTTATTTATATCCCTCACATCACCATCCCCACCATCCACCATCCTCCACTTTGTGCGCTCCCTGTGCTTTGTAAATGTCTTTGATTCCTCTTACTCAGCCTCCTGTTGTCACCAGCCAATATTACTTTAGCCATTTAACCACCTCCTGTTTCCCACTTAAATGTTTTACAGGCTAGTTTCTTCTCTCAGCGGTTTTCCACCATCCCCTTTCCTTCTTGCAGTTGCCTTTTAAATGCTTTCCATCTGGACCCACTATTAGACTCTGACAGAAGGTGCTCTGCAGCCTGAAACATTTCTCTGTCCGCTTTCCCCACAGTGGGTGAAAGGCCTGTATGTACACAGTTCACAACAATTTTCTGCAGCAACTTTATGCAATCAAGTTCATGGAAAAATGGCAGTGACAACAGTTAATCTGGACAGCCAGTCACAATAATATAACAAAGTGGTCCAAATTTGATCCTTTTCCCAATGTACTACTTAATTTGCCTGAAGTCAGAGTTTTGCATGCATAATTAAGATGACCTAACACGCCTTGCAGCTTCATTAGCATAACTTTTCCACACTAATTGCCTCAACTATCATCTGTTTTAGTAAGTGTACTTTAATCTTGGCTGTGTTGCATTATGACAGCAGAGTTCCATCCCTCAACTGTGCTCATTAGTTCAGAAACTACATTTTTAATTCATAACCTAAGTAAATTACTTTTCAGTCAGCAGCAACAACTTGCATTTAGAACACTGCCTTTAATGTAATTAAATGTCTCAAGGCCCTTTGGCAAGTAAAACTTGACACCGAGGTTTTTCCAGGTTGGTCAGATGTGGTGGGGATGGGGTGGTGGTGTGTGCATGTGTGTGTGTGTGCATGTGTGTGTGTGTGCATGTGTGTGTGATTCTGCATGTGTGTGTGTGTGTGCGTGTGTGTTTGCGTGTGTGTGTGTGGCTGTGTGCGCGCGTGTGTGTGCGCGCGTGTGTGTGCGCGCGTGTGTGTGCGTGTGTGTGAGTGCATATGTGTGTATGTGTTGTGAATTTAATGGGACTTGGCTAAGAGCCCAAACTCCCATATAAAAGGTTTTATTTTGTTGATACAGCTGGGGAGAAGGGGAAATTTTGCCCCATTAAAAGCTTTGTAATGTTATAATAAGCTATTCCTTCTATGATTTGTTTTGTCAATGGCTCAATGTTGATAAAAGGGTGTCAAGTGTATATCACTGCTGTTCTTGATACTTTAAAGTCTAGTTTATAGGCACATTTATGGAGTTGCAGTAACAGCTGCTTTTTAAAAAGAAAATTATGAATGGGTGGTTTTTAAGCAGTTTACACATTCCATTGTAACTCTAAGGTTAGTTAGTTAGTGTATCTTGGGTAAATGGGCATGGAAATGTCACGAGTTGATATGAAAGAAATGGGAGGCCATCGGGAGTGGGTGGAGGGGACATGAGTTACTGGCCTGAAGAATGCATGAGGTATATGCAGTGAAAGTTAGAGGACTAAAAAATAAGAAAGCGTCTTGGATCAAGTCCATAGTGCTGAGATGGGCCTTTCAAGCAGCTCACTTTGGCACTTGGCTATCCCCTGGCCTCCTTAAACTGCTGTTGGGGGCCTGATTCCATTTCACCTGCACGTCTGACCCCCCAGTAACAGGAAATTTCCCAACTCCAAATACCCATTTTGGAGATGGAGATCTAGCCCTGAGTCACACTGAGTGTCATTAGGGTTGATGACCATATGTTTGGTTAAAGCAATAGCTTTTAGAGAATGTTTTTTTAGGAGAAGAAAAGGGTAAAGAGTGTCCAGAGCTGAGAATTGGGCAGCTGAAGGCATGGTCACCAATGGTTGTGCAATGAAGATCACAGATGTGCAAGAGTTCAGAGTTGGAGGAATGCAGAAATCTCATCTGATTGTGGAGCTGGAGAAAGTTGTGATAGTGAGGGATGAGGCTATGGAGGAATTTGGAAAGATGGATCACAGCAGTACCAGACAACATTTAATAAAACAACCTTGCATTTAGTAAAAAAGAAAGGATCACAAAGTGTCCCTAAATACCATAGGATGTGAGCAATTCCAAGTTTGTACAATCCACAATTGGTTAAACTTTTCGTCGAAAGCTGAGAAGTTTACACTGATGGTGCATTGGATTGTTCTTAGTTTTTATTTCAAATATTTATTTTTAATGCTGAGTATACTTTTGGCAAAGAATGCTAATAATCCACCCCAGAAACAGAAGAGCCAATTCCACGCTCCCATTGGAAATAGAGCTTACAGTGAATACATGATGATAAATTGCTAGCATACAGCCTATCATTTTCTGTCCACTCATTTTAAGAGGGAGAAAATCATGGCTTGGGGCACAATCTCACACTTTCTGTGAGTGCCGTTCCTGACAGGGAGTGTGGAATTGTCCCCTGTGGTTATATTTTACAACACTGACATTAAGATGAAAAGTTAAACCTGTAGAGTTCAGTTGGCGTACTGTTTTCTGTGCTTTACCAGGTTGCAACCAGCCACAATGCCTGGGCGCACTTCCATCAGCAACCCCAAAGGAAAGATGGTGGTATAGCGGTAATGTCACTGAGTTAATGATCAAGTGGCTCAGGCTAATGCTCCAAGGACAGGGGTTCAAATCCCACTGGATCAACTGATGTAATTTAAATTCAGTTAACAAGCCACTCAATTCAAAGGCAATGTGATGAATATTAAATGCTGGCCCAGCCAGTGACACCCACACTCCATGACAGAACGAAAAAACCTACATTAATGTAGCACGTTTAGCAGGGGAGGATTTCATGAGGCACTTTTCAGGAAAGTTATCAAAAGAATTTGACATGAAGTGACAGAAGGCGATATTAATTCAGGTAACCAAAAACTTGGTCAAAGCAGACTTTATGATGGTCAATGTAGTTGAGAAACCAATCAAGTTCATGACACCTCATTGCTTAATGTCAGTCTGCAAAATTATGATTAGAAACAATCTTTGCATCAAGGTGGGAGAAAGTGTGGATCGGGTGGAAAATTAATATTAAAGCTTTTCTCCATTTGGTGGGGGGAGGTGTTGGGGCTCAGTCTGAAGGCCCTCTCAGAGTTAGGGTGCTCTCCCCCACTAGGCATTGGAGCTCCAGGATTCCTCCCCTCCCCTGGCCAACCTGTAACACTACAATTGCACCTTTCCTAACTCTCCTCTGGGTGGTCTCCTATTCTCCCTTTCCTGGGACTTACCTTTTTTAAGGTCCCAAGACCTAGATTAGCGAGTGGGATGAAGGCATAGGCTGTGCAGAGGTCCTTTGACTTCAGGCGGGATTTTCCTATTTTGGGATCAGCACGAACAGAAGATTCTGCCCTATGTCTTAGTCAAAGCAATGTAGCACCACTTCCGGCCATTGCAGCGCTATGCCTGGCCATTGTAAAGAGCCGTCGGTCCATCTGATTGACCAATAACTCTCACAGGTGGAACTTCCTTTCAAGGGTGGATGGAAATCTCTCCCACTCTCAATCAACATTCATGTGAGCAATAAATGGTATTGGGAGTTCGAGAGTCAGCTGGCTGCGCATTAGGTGCCAACACTTGGGATGGCAAAAGCAGATCGATTGCCATTCTTAAACTTCTGTCTAAGGAGTTTGTTCAAAGAGCAAAATTTCAGTCTCACTCAAAGGAAATAAGGCACATTTATATGTTTGTGAAGGACTGTTACGTTGCAAAAAGTAAAGAAACAGCTGTTTTGAACTGTTAAGCTTCTCACTTTAGATATATGACAAGAACTTTCTTATGCAATGTTAATTCTAACAGAATTAGACAGAGTAGATTCAGAAAGAATGCTCCTGATAGTGGGAGAGTCCGTAACTAGGAATCTTAGCTTGAAAAGAAGAGTCAAACCTTTTGGAACGGAAGTCAGCCAGGATTGAGTAGTGGAGCAGACTCGATGGGCTGAGTGGCCTAATTCTGTTTCTGTGTCATGTATTGTGGTAAGGAGAAATTTTTTTATTCAGAGGGTGGTGAATGTGTGGAATTCACTACCACAGAATGTAGTTGAGGCCAAAATGTCTGATTTCAAGAAGAAATTAAGTCCAGTTTTTGGGGCTAAAGGCATTAAGGAATATGGGGGGAAGGCGGGATCAGGATATTTAATTTGATAATCAGCCATGGTCATCATGAATGAGTGGAATAGGATTATAGGACTGAATGACCTTCTATGTTTCTACGTTAAGTTAAATGTTATCATGATCAGTTGACACATGCTCCTGTAGGAAAAGCTAATTATGTCAATAGGTGCCATAATATTCCTGGCTGAGTGTGAGTAACAATTTAACAACCTTTGTGTTTTTCAATGCTGCAAAGGTACAGATTTTCTACTTGTTCTGCTGATATTCCAGAAGGATTAAACAACGAAACAGCTATTCCTTACAGCGATTTCATTATTTTAAAATGATCCCTTTTTATTGCTCCCCAGCCAAGTTTTAGGAAGATGATAAATGTCCAGAACATGGAGGCCGGCGGGGAGGTGGGAGGTGGTGTGGTGGGGGTGGTGGTGATTTTCCAATTTGTCTCAAACAGAGAGAAAGGTTCCATTGAGACTGAATCATATTGACTTTGACCAAAATAAATAGCAAATCTGATGGATGGCATAGTGTCCGCATCATAAAATGGTCCACTATTCAACGTTAATTACTTTGATGCAACCTGATAAGGGCCAATTGCTATAGAAACTAAACTGATGCACAGCTTCAGGGCAGGCTGTTCTTCAGATAGTGGATTTGAGTTCCTTCCAAATCTGCGCAGGACACTTCCAATATATGGCTTTATCTGTCGCTTCAAGTTATCAGGCCAGTCCACGTGTGCATATAAATCATGACCATGCTTTGTCATCACCTATGCTCGAAATAATTCAAGGCATTTTCTGAATGGTTTCCACAGGAAACCTGACAGAGGCAGTCAAATGTAATAACGTCCTCTGTCTTTCTCTAAGCTGTGAAAGAAATTCATCATTGAGTTCTGCTCTGTTACCTAATGAATGGTGATGCAGTAACTTCTCACTATTTATGCTTTTCTGCAAACAATAGATTGACTAAAACTTTACAACCGCTTTCACTCAAATTAGAATTAACCCAAGACAGGAGGATTTGATGGAATGTCAAACCTTCTCATCTCTGGAGTTCACACAGTTTATCTTTTAAACAAAAGAATTCTTTGATTGAATTTGCATATTCAGCAAGACAAGATTGTTGGTGGGAGACAAAGAGAGAGAAAGGGAGAGAGAGAGAGAGGGGCAGGAAGAGAGAAAGACAGACTTAGGGAATGAATCACATTTATTGACTTTGTTCCCCAATGTCAGTGTCAGGCACTTCCTGGTTAAGTATGATGGATGCTGCATAAAGTTACCTTTACTTTGTCCCATTAGTGTCCTAACTTCAACCATAATGCAAAGTTTGCCACCAAATTAGTGTAGATGATCTTATGTAGGCCCTCATTTCAACATTACTTCGGAAATTTCCAATTTAATCCAAATTACATATGAAATGAGGTAAATGCTGATATAAACCTGCTTCTGACTTTACATCGTGAAAGAAAGTGCCATCCCTCAATTCCTTCCGCTTTTTAAACTGGAAGTATAAAACTCTTGTTGATATAGCTAGTCCCAAAACAATCCTCTTCAGGGATCATTATATAGGATCCTAGATGGAAAGGGATTGTCTCAGTTACCTTCTCCCTCTCTGCTCACTATGACACTGATGGTAAGGGTTGTCACCTCATGACAAAACAGTGGACTATCACAGAATGAAGGCATCAAGAGTACTACTAGGATGCCAGGCATTGACCTACATGATTGACTCCCAATAATTGGATGGCCGCTGAAGGATGAGGGAATGAAACCTTTTTTGGTTCTTGGTGAGTATTTTCTAAAAAAACACAAAGGCCACTTGCCATCAGATATAACCCATGACCCAAACACGTATGTGGAGTTTTTGATGTAGAGAGGCTGTTATGATGCACTTACAGTGTTGTTCTGGTTGTCCTCGCACTCTTACCACATGCCATAGGTGTATTGGAAGGTCTTGTAGTTTGATAACCAATCTATTTGGCCTCATGTTGGATGTGCCCTCTGTGAGCATCAAGTGGGACTGAAACCGAGAGCTTTAGTCTGAGAGGCAGGGACACCACTCACTGCATCACAAAACTCCCTGGTTCTGGTATATGGCAAAGTTGGCATGTAGCAAATGTCAGAAAACAATGTATGTGAAATTATTATTCATAATCCTAGAAAAGCCATGTGTTTGTTCCATCTGCTGGTATCTAGCAAAAGAAAATTAAATATAACCATCTCTCTTTGAATAGAGAACTTCACAACAATGAATAGAAAACTGTGAGTTGTTGCAAATATATCTATCTCCAGGTTGGAAAGAGACATGTTAATTGTCCTTGTCACCTTCACAGCCCTCTGTAATGCAGTTCTTGCCCTGTTTTGAAATAACTCTAGGGGCCATTGCAGGTAGTGTAGTGAAGTTCAATAAGTGTCCTTATTGAAGCATAGACATCTCACCTGCTTTTCTCCTTAGAGCCTCAAGTAACAAAATTGCTCCCTGAACCTGCTGAAAGCCAGTCTTCTCCTCCCACCTCCAACAGCTTGCTCTGCTCTGTGTGACCTTTGTTCATTCTCCTTGTCTTGCTGTATTCCAAGGCGAATGCTTACTATTGCACCCATGTCTGGGGACAACCAGTTTGTACAAAAGCTTTGCAGCCAGGAGAAAATCTGTCAGCATTTGCCATCCCACCCTCTGTAGATTTCAGCAACTTGGACTGTACCAAACACTTGAAGTGAAATCAACCAGCAACTAACATGTAAGTAATTGATGATGCTTTTAAATAAAACTGATTAGGTGCCCTTTAGGCTGCTTAATGTGTGTTCAGTTTTGCAAGGTTTGGAAAAGGTGTTGGCTAGATTGCTGAGCTCCAAAATGTCACTGCTGAAGTCAAATCTGCATTACCATTATTGCCAGAAACTTCCTGTTTTACGCTGGACATTAGCTCTTCTTTAACTCACACCCTCACACTTACACAATGTGGCATGATTCATAGCAGAGATATTCTTCAAATGTCAGTTTGACTGCCGAGCAGTTCCCATAGCATTTAAGCAATGATCAGCACCAAGCCCAGTTCTGTATTTTTAGAAATGAAGAAAATAGGAGCAGAAATAGACCATTCAGCCCTTCAGGCCTGCTGCACTATTCATTATGATTATGGCTGATCCTCTATTTCATTTCTATACTCCCACCACTTTCCCCTTAATACCTCTAGTATCTAGAAATCAATCTATTTCCTTTTAAGTAGATACAGTGAATTGGCCTCCACAGCTTTCTGTGATAGGGAATTCCAGAAGTTCACTACCCGCAAGTGAAGAAGTGTCCTAAGATTGTGACCCCTTGGTTCTAGTTACCAGTTTCCAGCCTGAGGAAACTATAGGGGCAATTCTCTCAAAAGTGCTGGATAGGTGAGAAGGCTGACTCTAGATCATGACTGTTTATTCAGTGCAACTTCAGGTCTGAATCTCCCCACTCTTTGCACAGCAAAGGTCACAATTGTCAATATCATTAAAAACCCAGGGAGTAGGACCTATTCACGTTGCAGTTTGACAGCTCTGGAATACTGCGCATGCAGAGTGGCCCCCATTTGTCAGACTTCCTGGCCAGCCTGACAGCCCCACAGTACTGGCCCTCCAGCACTCCTCCCCGCCTGCTCACCCCCCCCCACTATCACCACAGCCCTATCATGGCCCCCACGACAATTCCTGGGCCAGCCCTGACCTTCCACACAGGGGGGCGCCTCAATGGCCAACCCCCCACACCCAGCAATGGCGATCGCCCCACACCCCTCACCCCGGCAGACACCATCCCCGGCTAATCATCCCTCCCCGCAGCAGACCAACCACCCAACAGGAGGCAGACCCACCCTGGCAGTGCTTGTCCCCCCCATCCCCAGCCCACCCCGATCGCTGGCTTCCCTCCAGCCCAGACCAATCCCTGTACAAAGTAGCAGCGGGACCCCTCACCCCACTGATCGCCCCTAAGCTACACCCACAGTTGCCCCCACCCCTTGGTGTTGTCTGATGGGCAAAGCCAAGGTGCCCCCCTGAGCATGGGCACTTTGCCCCTTGGGCAGTGCCGGGGACACAGGTTGGTGTGGTCAGGGTGCCCATGCCTGGGGGCAACATCCATCACTGCCCGGTCCCCCAATTGCCCCCCTTCACTCCCGCATGGTCTCCTGTAGTTCTTTGAACATGGGGAGCTACTCTAAATCCTGCACAAATTCTGTGTCAGGCCCGATAATCACATGTCAAATAGATTTAAAATAGATTAAAAACAGATTAAAATAACTTATGTTTCTTCCAGCTGGTTTCCTGCGTGGTCCCGATTGTACCTGTTCCCTAGCTCTGAGAGATGTGCATGCATTGGAAACGCATGCATGAATCCTGCTAAATGGCTGACATGCAATTCTCCCGACCGGACCCGCCGTAAAATTTGTGGATCGGAATGAGAAATCCACCGCCTACATCTCTGCATCCAGTCTGTTCAGCCCTGTCAGAATTTTATACATTTCTTTCAATTCCTTTGCATTCTTCTAAATTCCAGTAAATACAGGCCCAGTTGACCCAATCTCCCCTCATGTGACAATCCTGCCATCCCAAGAATTAGCCTGATGAAACTTTATTACACACCTTTGATGACAAGTGATAAGGAGAATAAAACTGCATACAGTGCTCCAGGAGTGGTCTTACCAAGGCTCTGTACAGTGCAATAAGACATCCTTGCTCCTGTACTCAAGTCCTCTTGCAATGAAGGCCAACACACCATTTGCTGCCAATCAGCTTGCTGTATCTGCGTGCTTGCTCTGAGTGACTGGTGTACTTTTAACCCAGCTTTCTTCATCCATCAACATTTTCCAATATATCACCATTTAAACAAAACCCTGCCATTTTGTTCCTCCGTCTGAAGGTGGATAACTTCACAATTATGCATATTATTCTGCATCTGCCATGTTATTTGCCCACTCACTCAACTTGTCAAAATCTCTTTGAAACCTCTTAACATCCTCCTCAGCACCCACATTCCTACCAAGCTTTGTGTCATCAGCAAACTTGGAAAAATTACTTTTGGTTCCCTTGTTCAAATCGTTGATGTATAGTGTGAGTAGCTGGGGCCCAAATCTAACCAATTCCCAATCTAAGTTTAAGTTAATTTATCAGTCACAAGTAAGCTCACATTAACACAGCAATGAAGTTACTGTAAAAATCCCCTAGTCACCACCCTCCGACATTTATTTGGGTACACTGAAGGAGAATTCAGCATGGCCAACAATGTAACCAGAGTGTCTTTCAGACTATGGAAGGAAACTGGAAAAGTTTCCTTCCATATGGAGTCTTGGCTTTTATTGGTAGGGGGATTGAATTTCGGAGCCGCAACGTCATGTTGCAACTGTACAAAACTCTAGTGCGGCCGCACTTGGAGTATTGTGTGCAGTTCTGGTCCCCACATTATAAGAAAGATGTGGAGGCATTGGAGAGGGTACAGAGGAGGTTTACCAGGATGTTGCCTGGTATGGAGGGCAGGTCTTATGAAGAGAGGCTGAGGGATTTGAGGTTGTTTTCGTTAGAAAGGAGGCGGCTAAGAGGGGACCTTATTGAAACATATAAGATGATTAGAGGTTTAGATAGGGTGGACAGTGATAGCCTTTTTCCTAGGATGGAGAAAGCTAGCACGAGGGGACACAGCTTTAAATTAAGGGGTGATAGTTATAGGACGGATATCAGAGGTAGGTTCTTTACCCAAAGGGTGGTTCGGGAGTGGAATGCCCTGCCTGCAGCAGTTGTAGATGCGCCAAGTTTGGTGGCGTTTAAGAGGTTAGTTGATAAGTATATGGAAGAAAAGGGAATGGTTTAGTTTGGAGGGGCATTGCTTTTTATATTGGTCGGCGCAACATCAAAGGCCGAAGGGCCTGTTCTGAGCTGTAATGTTCTATGTTCTATGTTCTATAAGTGCTAACCACTATGCCATCCTGCCACCCACATTTGCTGTCTGCTAAACAGTTCTCAAACATGTCAATATATTATCCACAGTTCAATCAGCTTAATTTTTGGCACTCATCTCTTATGTGGGATTTTATCAAAAATTTTTTGAAAATCCAAATATACTACATTCATTGATTCACCCTTATGTATTCTACTATTTACGACCTCAAAAATCTCTTGTGGGTTTGTTAAATGTGATTTCCTTTTCATCAATCCATGCTGACTTTGCCTAATCCTGTTGATACTTTCTAAGTCTTTATACAAATACATTATTTTCCACTATCAGGAAAATATTGAATTGAAGAAATTATGCAAATTTAATAGCTTAGTTTCTTTCATGTTTGATCATATTTTACTCTTCATAAGTTTTTTCATCTTCAGACTCACTGCAGTTCGATTGATATATAATTGCAATTTAATTTTTCAGTTAGAAGTCTAAAACTGTACATAGATCCAAAGGCAAACTATACCTATATATCATTGGGTGAGATTTCCAACCTGTCTGGCTGGTAGGATTTTCCATTCCTGCTAAAGACAACCTCCGTCAGTGGGTAACCTGATGGTGGGACAGGATAACTAAATAAATCATTGTGGGCACCAGTAGAACTGGAAAATCCAGCTGGTGACCAGTAGTGAACCGCCTCCACTGCTGGAAAACATGGCACAGGGGATGAAAAATCCCGTCCATTAGCTA
Source organism: Sphyrna mokarran (assembly GCA_024679065.1). Lineage (NCBI taxonomy): Eukaryota > Metazoa > Chordata > Chondrichthyes > Carcharhiniformes > Carcharhinidae > Sphyrna > Sphyrna mokarran. Next base: position 34,689,038 of record JAGIQG010000005.1, on the reverse strand, counting down.
CTATTTTGAAGGTGGAGATTAGTCATAAATCACCAGCTTTAGTGAAGAAAGTGGAAACGGTGAATGGAATGGGGCAGCATGGTGGCACAGTGATTAGCACTGTTGCCTCACAGTGCCAGGGACCCTGGTTCAATTTCCAGCTTGGGTCACTGTCTGTGTAGACTTTATATGTTCCCTTTGTGTCTGTGTGGCTTTCCTCCGGTTTCCTCCCACAGTCCAAAGATGTGTCAGTTAGGTGGATTGGCCGTGTTAAATTGCCCCGTAGTGTCAGGGGGAGTAGCTAGGATAAATGCATGGGGTTGTGGGGCTAGGGCCTGGGTGGGATTGTGGTTGGTGCAAACTTGACGGGCCAAATGGTCTCCTTCTCCACTGCAGGATTCTATGATCCTACAAAAGTTAAAGTCAGGATGAAAGATTTAAAAGGCTAAAAATATGGAGAATGCTTGAAAAAAGGACAAGGGTGCAGAGAGGTGCATTTTATTGTGGTAAAACATTAAATGTTAAATAAGCTGTCATCAAGATGTGAAATGTTAGTGCGTGATGTGGGATTTACTCTGAGTAATAGTAAGATCAGAGGGAGAAGGTGCTTTGATAATACTGCGGGAACTAAAGAATCCAAAAGTGGGTGCCGCAATTTAATCTGACTGGGACACATTAGCAGTTCAAAATGATTTGTGGAATCTTGCATGAACAATAGCCTGAAGTTACAAATGATATGGTTCCACTGGGGGAAAAAGAATGAAAGCTTCTTTAAGATTCAAGTTCAGTTGGATTTTGAGTTCCATGAAGTTGATGCAAAAGGAAGTGAAATATTCATTACTTTATACACATCTCGAGAAATTACAAGCACTTCAACTTGGCAAGAGATTGATTCATAGATATCTCAAAATGGAACAAAAAAAAATCTAAAATACTGATTACTCAAGTCCTTGCGCTTCTTGTAAATGGGAAGTAAGGAATTGAGTGCCCATTCATCATGTAGATTTCATAAAGAAAAGATACTGCTTTTCTCCAATTCTCTCAGGAAAGTCAATTCCGCCCTTCCAACACATATTGCTTTTCCATTTTGAGTTTAAAACACACAAGGCAACAATCCTGTCTTCAAACAAATTGTTATGAATACCACAAGAGGCAAGAAGAAAATTGGGTTACTGAGTTATTGCATAAATGTTTTAGAATATAAACATACCTCGGTTTATCCTGACTGCTGGTTTGATTGCAATGGCAAAACAATTTGATAAGTGCACCCTGAGTTGTGAATATAGAAAGTGGATGTGATAGATCTAGTTGGATAAAATGTATTGAACATGATAAGGGAGGCATAAAACACACTCCTGCAAAGTTCGCTTTATCTTGTGCTGATAAATTGTTTCCTGAAAGTGGATAATCTTTGAATAACACAGTCTCAATCAGTGTTGCTTGAAGCATAGATCATCACTGGAAAAAAATAATCATTTCAATGGAATCTGACTTTTTGTGCAAAGGTAGAATTTATACCTTCTATTTCTTGAAAAGCACACTAAAGGGGATAAGTGGTTGAAAAACACATTAAAGGGGATTAAATGATCCAGAATGATGACATCCTCCTCGGTCCGGCGGATGTAAGATGTCCCACGGGTTAGATGAGCTTGGGTCATTTCAGTTCCTATAATCTGATCTCAATTCTTAGGAAGAAGATTGGAGGTAGCATGGTAGAGCAATGGTTAGCACTACTGCCTCACAGCTCAAGGGACCACGGTTCGATTCTTGGCTTCGGTCACTCTCTCTGTAGATTCACCACATTCTCCCTCTGGGTGCTCCAGTTTCCTTCCACAGTCAGAGGACTTTACGGTTTTAGGATGAGCGAGACCGTACAATCCCACGCAAGGATGTTCAGTGGAAATGTGCATGGAATCATGGTCAAAGTACCATTGGATGGAACTCCAGTAAACATGGCGGTTGACATGGTTGCATCAGTCAGTCAGAAATGACTTCACAATCAATTAGTCAACATCAACTAGAGAAATCACACATAGAACTACCAAGTTATGGAGGAGTGAAAATAGAAAGTGTGTCAGTTCCAGTCACATTCATGCAGCAAAATGCAAATATACCCATCATTATGGTAAAAGGTAAAAAACGAACCTTGTTAGGAACACACTGGTTAACAGCACTGAAGTTAAACTGGAAAGAGCTTCTTCACGTGAAAGTAAAATTCACAATGCAAGACAACACTGAGGTGTTTAAAAAACTAGTAAACCAATTCATGGGTAAATGGCCAAAGCACAGTCTAGAAGAGTGCAAAATTACGGGTCTTGGCGAATACCATATAGTTCTAAAAGAGAAAGAAGAGGAAGAATTGAACATATTTGAGACTGAGAATATCTTTAAAGTAGAAGAGTGTTAATGGGCTGCTCCCATGATGTTCATACTAAAGTAAGTTTTGGTGTAAGAATATGAATAGATAATAAGGTAATAATAAATCAGATACTGAAATGTAATCCACCCAATACTTTGTCAAACATGGAGAATCTAATCACAATGTTGTCAGGAAGCCAGATATTTTCAAAGTTAGATCTCACAAATGCCTATTTGCAATGTGAGTTAGCAAATTGAGTCTAAGTCATATTTGATTTATACCCATGGGTTTTTCTTCAAGGTGATGAACCAAATTTTGCAAATAATTTTGAGGTAGCATGCTATTTGGATGGCATCATTGCTTCAGCTAATCAATGTTGAAAGGCTAAATAAGATTTTTTAACATTTGGAATTCGGATGAAGGCACATAATTTCAAAACTCGGTAAAACATTTGGGTCTCAGAGTAGATAATGATGGGTTACATCCTATCAAGTATAAATTCAAGCAAGAAGAAATGTGCCACACTCTCAGAATATCACTGAGCTCATATCTTTTCTTGACCTAATAAATTACAACAGTAAGTTCATATCAAATTTGGCAATCTGATAGCATCTATTGAATGAACATTAGAGGGAGTATGTTCCATAGAATTGGACAAAAGAGTGTGACAAAGTATCCCAGCTGTTTAGAAGTAAAGTAGTAAAAGGGACAAAGCTTGTACATTATGATGTGCTGAAAAAGATGAAACTGGCATGTGTTTTTAAGTTTAACTTTATTTATTATTGTCACAAGTAGGTTTACAATAACACTGCAATGAAGTTAATGTGAAAATCCTCTAGTCACCACAGTCCAGCAACTGTTCGGGTGCACTGAGGGAGAATTTAGCATGGCCAATACACCTAACCAGCACACTTTTTGGATTGTGGAAAGAAACCAGAGCACCTGGAGGAAACCCATGCAAACACAGGGAGAACATGCATGATCCACACAGACAGTGGCCCAAATCCAAAAATAAATCTGGATTCCTGGCATCATGAGGCAGCAGGATACCTCTCCATGTGGAATAGGTGTTGTGATCACTTGTGTGTTGGTTAATAGTAAGGAGAGACTGACTGCACTTGTATATGCACCCTCAGCGCCAATGAGTGAAATTATGCCCAGATGTAGCCTAAAGAATTGTTTTTGATTCTTCGTGGAAGAATTTTTCACAAGTACTTTTGTATTCATAGTTTCACAATTGAAACTGATCATAAACCACTGAGGACTATTTTGAATCTGAAGTCTCAAGTATCCACTTTAGCTGCAGCCTGAATTCAGAGGGAGATGCACTTTAATTTTACCTACTTATCAGTATGCTGTTGAGCATGGATGATCAGAAAATCATTGTAACACGATGCTTAGATTACCTTCTCTATTCGATGTGGAGCCCAACAGATAAGATGTACGTACCTTCAACATGTGATATATTTGCAGAACAGAAAAGGCATTGTATGCTACATGTCAAGTCAAATGCCAGCTGTACCTTGTTTAATCCAATTTTGGCTATATGGACATGCAAATAGCTATATTGACATGCAAATGACCCCAAGGCCATGCTCATACAATCTGTACCTTCACTCCATTTACATGCCTTGGATCCATATCCGTTGATAAATACGCCTAATAAAGATTAATCAGCAGAAATGCTGAGCAGAATTTTTTGTCCCCAATCAAAGGGATTTCAAGCAAGGTCCTATAAAATTCCCCAGATGGCCTTTATGCTATCCTGTCCAACCCATCCTGCCTTTGATTTTATTGTTGAGGTCTAGGATGGCCCACCTTCCTCTGCTTGAAACTGTTGCCAATTGTTCTAAAAATCCACCTGATTCACTAATGACTTTTCAGGAAAGAAATTTATCATGCTTACCTGATCTGGTCTACGTCTGATTGATTCTTAAATGCCCTTTGAAATGGACAAAGGCAATTAGGGATGGACAATAAATGTTGGCCCAGTCAGCACCACTCTCATCCCATGAACGTCTAAGAAGAAATTGGCAGTTAATATACATTTAATGGTTGCATGCCACCCAACCTTGATTTTGAGGTTGATGAGACGAGTTTAGGGACAGGGAGGCTAGTTCTTTAATTTCCACGGGAGGAAGGGACGGTGTAATTCCCTTAATGGCCTTCTTTCCATATCACTCTCCCCTCCCTCCAACAATATATCAGCTTTCCACTAGTGACCTCTTCTAACTTCTCCATCAAGATCCCCACTCCTCTCTCCCCAGGTCTCACCACCCTATGCCACGATGAGAACACACATGGGTATTTGGTCCTGGTCTCTGAGTCTATGAATTTGGAACCTCCTTGTAGTCCCAAGCCTGACCAGTGCTGCTGGTATTGATGCTGGTATTACAGAGCTGCCAAACAATTAGTAAAAACAGTATTTACTGCGAGTGTAGATGGGAAAGATTGTCATGTCCTTGAGGTTTTCTGGAATGGGGCCGGCTCTCCACTTTATTTTGAAGTCTGTAGGATGCAAGTTGATGGAGCTTCACAATTGCCATTGTAAATCTCCACAGGATTCTATCTGCCTGTTCTTTATTGCCTTGATGTTCAAATAACTTGGCAAAGTTGTGCAGAATTCATCCGTTCTTTAATGTGTCATAGCTGCTGTGTGCTTCTGCCAAAGACTTCAACTGTATTGATGGAGGTCACTGGATCCTCCAGTCATTTTTAAAGTGCTCGTACCATCTCTGCAAGATCTTGATTTGTCTGGTGATGAGGTTGGACACTTTCTGTATGCTCAAGAGATCACATAGGACTTCCTCTTGAATGAGGAGGGGCAGAAGCCCCTTTTACAGCTAATTAATGCTTCCTGGAGCTGATGGCATTGATGGGTATGTGTCATTCTTTTGGGTAACAGAGCAGGAAACCTTGCCATTCAAAAAACCCTTCCAGTTTCCTGCCTGTCCTTGGATAAAACCACAAGCCCATAAAAAATGGGAAGAGGAATAGGCTGTTTGGCCCCATTGAACCAACTCCACTATTTAATGTGATCATAGCTAATCTAACATTTCTCGTGTTCACTTTCCTGCCCTTTCCCTGTAACCATTGATTCCTTTACTGATGAAAAATCTCTCTATCTCAGCCTTAAATATGCACAAGGGTGAGATTTTACAGACTTGCTGGTCCCAAAACTGAGATTAATGGACTTTTTCATGGTCTGCCCCTCGTCTGTTTGCGGTAGGCAGGATAGTAAAATTTCAGCCAAGGAACCTGCTTTCTCAGCTCTCTGTGGCAAAGAATTCCAAAGACTCACAACCCTTTGAGAGAAGAAATTCCTCTTCATCTTAATCTTAAATTGACACCTCTTTATTCTGTGACTTTGCTCTCAGGTCCAAGACTCTCTCATAATGGGAAACAGTCTCTCAGGCTTATTGTGCGTCTAGAGGAAAGTCAATGGCATTTTCAAGGCAGGGCTCACATAAATAATCCTGATGATAGGTTATCGACCTGAAATGCCAACTGTTTCTCTCTCCAATAATGTTGCCTGGCCTGCTGAGTGCTTTCCGATGGGACCTGTTTATCTTCAGATTTATAGCGTGCGAAGTAATTTGCTTTTGTTTTCAAAATATTTTGCTAGCTGTCAAAAAAAATCCACAATTATTGTTCAGATCTCGTTACTGCGAGCGTAGATAGAAATGATTGTCATGTCCTTGAGGTTTTCTGGAATGGGGCCGTCTCTCCACATTATTTTGAAGTTTGTGGGATGTAAGTTATGGAGCTCCAAAATTGCCATTGTAAATCTCTGCAGGATTCTATCTGCCTGTTCTTTATTGCTTTGGTGTTCGAATAACTTGGTAAAGTTGTGCAGAATTCATCCGCTCTTTAATGTGTCGTAGCTTTAATGTGTGTGCTTCTACCAAAAATTTCAACTGTATTGATGGAAGTCACTGGACCCTCCAATCATTTTTAAAGTGCCTGTACCATCTCTGCAAGATCTTGATGGTGATGAGGCTGGACACCTTCTGTATGCTGAAGAGGTCACAATATTGCTGTGCGTAAGAATGCACATCTCCTTTTGCACATTATAAAAACACTCTATTCCTTCTGAACTGAAAATCACCACTCCTACCTCCATTCAATTTCTTTCCAGACCTCAAACTGAATAACTTTTTATCTACCTCAATTTCTTTTCTTCTTTCCGCTGTCTGTTGGCTTTCAAAATCAAAGCTTGGTTTTGGCTTAATCACGACCTCCAGCTGATCTTACCTTCTGTGTATTTTTTCAGTCCTTTTTGAATGAATGTATAATATATAATTATGGCAATTCTTATTTTTTGCATCCGAGCATTCAAGAACCGTTCCCAATAACAGCGTAGTCTTTGCTGTTCCTTTTGAACCTGTCAACAACGTTTCTGGAAATAAAAAAATCATCATTACGTACAACAAACATCTTAGCAAACTAAAGTGCACAAAAATGCAGGCACTAGCTTGTTGAGTGGAAATTAGTGCTGTCAGGTTGACCTGACTGCTTTTTATACCCTTGCTGATTTTTAATGTTTGTCCTCACATTTCTGCGGAAGTGTTGGCTGCTCTAACATAAGCTGTTTGGCTGGAATATTTCAATCACGTAGAGGTGACAGGGCTGGGCATATTTGCTCATGCTATTTGATGTTTTGATGAAAAATAACAGGGGTACTGAAGAGACAGTTCAGAGATAAGAGAGCCCAAGTGATGCAGTAAAGGGTGGGCCTTGTTATCTTTACTGCGGCATGGTGGCACAATGGTTAGCAGTGCTGCCTCACAGTGTCAGGGATCTGGGTTCGATTCCTGGCTTATAGACATCATAGAAATGCTACAGTACAGAAAGAGACCATTTGGTCCATTGAATCTTCACTGACCACAATCCCACCCAGGCCCTGTATCCCTACATATTTTACGCATTAATCGCTCTAACCTACACATGTCAGGACATTAAGGGCAATCAACCTAACCCGCACATCTTTGGACTCTGAGAGGAAACCAGAGCACCTGGAGGAAACCACACAGACATGAGGAGAACGTGAAAACTTCACACAGACAGTGACCCAAGCTGGGAATCAAATGCTGATCCCTGGAGCTGTGACCAGCAGTGCCAACCATTGTGCTACCGTGCCGCCCTGGGAGACAGTGGGGAAGATGGTAAAGAGATCAAGTGAAAAGACAGTTGGAGATGGTAAACAGAGTGGGTGGAGAGACAGTGGAAGATTGTAAATGGATCGAGTGGAGAGACAGTCAGAGATTGTAAACTGCGTGAGTGGCGAGACAGTTGGGACATTGTAAACAGAGCAATTGGGAGGAGAGACATTCGCAGGACTGAAAACAGCATGAGAGTACACTGAGAAATCTGAGTGCCAGCTTAGAGTTTGGGATTTCTGAGGTCACGTCAGGATTCAAAAGTAAGGCGGGACAAGTAGGAACAGTTGACTGGTTGATTACCATTAGATAAGTAGTTACTACTTTCTTCGTTAATAATTTGTAATAGTTTCATTCTGTAGTAATGAGGAATAGGGAAAAAGAACCCTGGAATAATTGATATTTGAGTAATCCTATATTCCAAAAGGTTTGATGTTAAGGGGCAAGTTATGGCAAGAGACTTTAAAGCCTTGATGTGCTCCTCCTGCCCTATGTGGGAAGCCAAGAAACATTTCCTGTGCCTGGAGCAGCACATGTGCAGGAAGTGTCTCCTGCTTCTGAAAGCCTAAGCTTTTTGTAGCTGGAGGTAGCTGGAGACATTGTGGAGCATCCGCAAGGTAGCATAAATAGAGAGATGGTGACACTGCAGACTAAGAGTTCACAGGCAGGAAGGGTATGGGTGACCACCAGGCAGAACAAGAAGATTAGGTAGACAGTGCAGGAATCTCGTGTGGCCATTCCCCTGCAAAACACATTTACCGTGTTGGATACCATTGAGGGGAATGGCCTCTCGGAGGAAACAACAGCAATCAAATTTGTTGAGCCATGGTTGGCTCTGCTGCAGAGGGGAGGAGTAAATAATGTGGGATTGAAACAGTTATTGGAGACTCAAATGTGATGGGAATAAATAAGCATTCCTATGATTACAAATCAGACTCCACAATGGTATGTCGTCTGCCTGGTGCTGGGGCCAAGGGTGAATCAGGATGTGGGATGGTGTAAACAGTCAGTGGTTATGGTACACAAATGATATGGGCAAAAAAGGGATGAGTTCCTAAGAAATGCTGACCAGTTAAGTACACATTTTGGTTCTATCTCCACAAGCGAAGATATGAACAATGTATAAGAAACATTTGAGAACATAGCTTTAGAGAGAGGGAGGAACTGAAGGGAATCACTATTAGTAATAAAATAGTTTTGGAGGTGAGATTGAAGAAAAATAAATCCCTAGGGCCTGATAATCTAGAGTTTACACGTTCTCTCCTTGTCTGCATGAGTTTCCTCTGGGTGCTCTAGTTTCTTCCCACAGTCCAGAGATTTGCAGGTTAAGTGTACTGCCATATTAGAGTATCCCAAGATGTGTAGGTTAGAGAGATTAGCAGGGTAAATAGATGAGATTACAGGGATAGGGCCGAGGTGGGATTGTTGTCAGTGCAGATTCGATGGATTGAATGGCCTCCTTTTGCATTGTAGGGGATTCTATTTTATGAGTAGAAATAATCTGATCTTTTTCCAAATGACAGGGAATGACTAGTGGGGTACTAGTGGTGTAGGCAAGGATCCATGTTAAGACCTGAGCTTTTCACCATATATGTTAATGATTTAGAGGAGAGAACTAGATGTAATATCTTCAAATTTGCAGATGGCACAAAGCTGTGTGGGAGGGTGAGCTGTGCGGAGGATGCACAGACACTTCCATGTGATTTGGACAGGCTGAGTGAGTGGGCAAATGCAAAGCAAATACAGTTTGATGTGGATAAGTGTGAGGTTATCCACTTTTGTTGCAAAAACAGGAAGGCAGCTTATTATTTGAATTGCTATAGATTTGAGAAGGGAATGTGCAACGAGATCTGGTTGCTGAAAGTAAGCACGCAAGTTGAAAGGGTTAGTAAGTCACACAAGTTTAAAAATCACACAAGCTGTGGAATCACACGAGCCTGTGGAATTCATTACCACAGAAAGCAATTGATGCCAAAATATTTTTGCTGGAATTCTACCGTCTCATGCACCATAGAAAAGGAGCTGAGGGGAGTGGGGGATGGGGGGGTGGTTAGGGGGGTGAATAATGGTAATGTCCATTGAGCTCAGGCAGGAATTTCTGGTCTCACTCGAGCAACACAGTAAACCAGTCCTCTATGTTTTTAAGAAGGAATTAGATATAACTCTTGAGGCTGAAGGGATCAAAGGATATGGGGGTGTTGGCGCGAGGGGGTGAAGCGATCACTACAAACTCAGGGTCAAGTTCAACAATGGTACAGCTTTATTTTCTTTTACGTCGACAGTACAGTCAGGACATACAATCGGATTGTCCCAAAAGCACTCTAAAGACCCGTTGCAACGGGGTTACAGTTATACCCCAACTTTGGTGTAGTGTGCAATTTAAATGTTAATGCTTTATTTACAGTACTTGACTTTAGCCATCCTGTCTCGATGTTTTCAAGTATTGGGATGATTGTTTTAAGTGTGTGTTAATCGTTTTTGTCTGATTGGTTATCAATGGTCTGGAATCTCCGGGGCTTGAACAATAGGTGTGCAATTATTCTCAGGAAGCTTGAGGGGCCAGGGATGCTTCCTTAGTTATGGTAATCTGAGGGTGTCTTCGTAGGTTACTTGACTGGTTTAGAAGTGCTGATTTAGTGGGATGGGGATATGTTTTTTAAATTATTTCCTGGAGGTGTCATCCTGATCAGCTTCTCCTGTGTGCTGACTCTCATTTGCATCCTAAAAGCATGCTCCTGCCAGCTCGCCTGCATCTGTGTCTCTGTGATTTTAGTGGAAAGGCTCTGAGTGTGATTTTAGTCTGCTTTCATATTGTGTGCCGAATTTTATAAAACTTGTTGTCTGATAACAGGGAGGGGTGGGAATAGGTTACTGAGGTGGATGATCAACCATAATCATAATGGATGATAGAGCAGGGTTGAAGGGCTGAATGGCCTCCTTCTGCTTCTATTTCCATGTTTCAAATCTCCATCTAAGTGTTATCATTCAGCTGTGATGCTGATGTAAGATCCTGGGGCTGCCTGTTGATGGTGAATATAAAAGATTTTGTGGCAGTATTCAAGGAATACTGTTCTCATTGCACAGATCAATACTTCTCCTTCCACCTGCAACATCAAAAATTGGGGGAGAAGAGAGAAGTTTGCTGATATTGAAGTTAGAATTAGCCTACCAAGATGTGCAGAACCAGTATGGAGAATTAAAAAAGAAAAATGATAATATATCATTGATAGATTATCATAGAATCCCCACAGTGCAGAAAAAGGCCATTTGTTGAAAGAGGCCATAGTGTTGAAGAACAGAGGGATCTTGGTGTATATGTGCATAGATCCCTGAAAGTTGGCAATCAAGTCGATAAAGTTGTTAAGAAGGCATATGGAGTCTTAGCTTTTATTGGTAGGGGGATTGAATTTAGGAGCCGCAGCATCATGTTGCAACTGTACAAAACTCTAGTGCGGCCGCACTTGGAGTATTGTGTGCAGTTCTGGTCCCCACATTATAAGAAAGATGTGGAGGCATTGGAGAGGGTACAGAGGAGGTTTACCAGGATGTTGCCTGGTATGGAGGGCAGGTCTTATGAAGAGAGGCTGAGGGATTTGAGGTTGTTTTCGTTAGAAAGGAGGCGGCTAAGAGGGGACCTTATCGAAACATATAAGATGATTAGAGGTTTAGATAGGGTGGACAGTGATAGCCTTTTTCCTAGGATGGAGAAAGCTAGCACGAGGGGACATAGCTTTAAATTAAGGGGTGGTAGTTATAGGACGGATGTCAGAGGTAGGTTCTTTACCCAGAGGGTGGTAAGGGTATGGAATGCCCTGCCTGCTGCAGTTGTAGATGCGCCAAGTTTGGTGGCGTTTGAGAGGTTAGTAGATAAGTTTATGGATGAAAAGGGAATGGTTTAGGTTAGAGGGTCATTGCTTTTTGTTAATTGGTCAGCGCAACATCGAAGGCCGAAGGGCCTGTTCTGCGCTGTAATGTTCTATGTTCTATTTGTTCAATCGAGTCTGCACCAACCACAATCACACCCAGGCTCTCTTTCCATAACCTCCACATATTTACTCTGCTAACCCCTAACATTAGGGTCAATTTAGTATGGCCAATCAACCTAACCCACACATCTTTGGACTCAAAGGAAACCCACGCAGATACATGGAGAACGTGCAAATTCCACACAGACATTGACCCGAGCTGGGAATCGAACCCGTGTCCTTGGCACTGTGAATCAGCAATGGGTGGTACTGTGCCGCTCATAAGTATACATACATTCTTTGGTAAGGAGGTTGTTGAGGGTAAAAAGACAATTTTATCTTATTAATCATCACTGTGGGTGTAGGTACACTACGTGAACTGCAAAAGTTGAAGAGAGGAGCTCAAGTCTCAAGGGTAATTAGAAATGGGTAACAAATGCTGGCCTTTTCAGCGACGCCCACAACCTGAGAATGAAAAAAAAATAGAATGAATGGCTTTGTGACTGTACACAGATACTGTGATAATATTTGCACATGAAGAGACTATAAAATCCTACCAGCAGAGAAATAGCACATCATGTTTGAAAAACCAAGAAAACGTGCTTTGCTAATGTCAGACATAGCACAGTAAGAAAATATCCTTTCCAGATATATTACAGCTTTGTACGACTCCAGCTCTGACCAAAGCAGCAAGAAACTACAAAGGGTTGTGAACGTAACCCAGTCCATCACTCAAGAGAGCCTCCTATCCATTGACTCTGTCTTCACTTCCCACTGCCTTGGGAAGGTAACCAATATGATCAAGGACCCCATGCACCAGGACAAAATCTCTTCCACCTTCTTCTGCTGGGACAAAGATACAAAGGTCTGAGGTCACCATAAGACCATAAGATATAGGAGCAGAATTAGGCACATTGGCCCATCGAGTTTGCTCGATTATTCAATCATGGCTGATATGATTCTCATCCCCATTTTCCTGCTTTCTCCCCATAACCCTTGATCCCCTTATTGATCAAGAACCTATCTATTTCTATTTTAAAGACACTCAATGACCTGGCCTCCACAGCCCTGAGTTCCATCAGTGTTAGTTCCCTCCCTCATCTAAATCATTAATATACATGGTGAATAGCTGAGGTCCTAGCGTTGATCCTGCCATGCCCCACATGCCATGTACCAACTGACACAAAACAGCTCCTACTCTGTGCCATCAGACTTTTGAATGGACCTACCTCAAATTAAGTTGATCCTTCCCTACACCCTGAGTGGGATTTTCTGACCGCGCTCACCCAGAAACTGGAAAATGTCACCCGAGGTCAACAGATAGGTCCATAGTCCTCCTCTCACCCACCACATTTCCTGTGGCAGATGGAATTGGAAAATTTGCTCCTCCTTTAGCACCATGACTATAACACTACATTCTGCGCCGTCTCCTTTCCTTCTCCTCTTGGTCCTCCATGAACAAAATGCTTTGACTGTATCGCGCACAAGAAACACCACTTTTCACTGTATCTAAATACATCTGGCAATAATAAATCAAATTAAATCAGAGTAAGAGAAAGTCGATAATAATCCCATGATCAGCATCATTCTTCATTCTGAGCGATGATCTAAAATGGCCGTTTGGATGTAGCGGTGAGTAAACACTGACTTTTAAACCTGTAGTGCAGATATTTAAAAGAAGAGATTGTTAAAGATCTCTTTGTTAAAGATACTATCTAAATCTATGTTGTTTCTTGGATGGCCTCCTCCCCCACCATAGAAATTCAGCTATCTGACTCTTATTTTTCATAAACTGATGGGCTGGTTTTCCATTAGGTTGCAGTTAATCGAGTAAAAACTCTTTTTTTATTGAAACAAATACCTAATGATCACTATTCTGACTTATGACATTGAAGAGCTTTCTCCTGCAGTAGTGTTGCCCGTCAGTAGTTTTATGGTTAATAATTTGCTGCTTGTAATTGGTTTGATTTGATACTTCTGACATTAAAGAATTGTATTTAATCAGGATTTTTATGTAGCTACTCAAATTACCCTCTTCAATCTTATTGTCCTCTTTTTTAATCTTTGAGTTCTTCTGCCTGGCTACCTCATCATTCCATCTGGATTAACTCCTGTGAATTTCATTATTATTTTCATTGTCTATAATCATGGGGGTAATTTATATCTGTTGGGCTTTGTCTGAATTAAGGGTAATTCTTCCCAAGTGTTAAAAGCATTAAGTTGGTTTTCATGATCTTGTGTGAGCAACAGTTGGACTGCATGGCGGCTTATATATTCTGCTAAATTAAATCCCCTGTTAACACAAATGGCTTCAAACCAGATGTCAATGAGAAAATGAGCATCAGAACTCTCAAAAGAAGGCTGGTTAGTGAGTATTGTCACTTTATTGTGTTCAGGCTAAACATGGTGCTGTTTTAGAACTTGCCAATTATAATGTGGCCCATATGCCGTACTGTTACCTGGTGTGAAACTGAGGGAAACCGGTTGAATCTCTGTGGTGTGCTTGTAGAAACAGCACAGCACCCACGGCTAGTCTTTCATCTGTCTACAGCAGCAACTACCATCCATTTCCCAAGACTCGAGTGTTCTGTCTAATTGATTGCGTAAAGTGCAACTGAATCTTTTTACTTTTCAGAGCTTGCTAATTGAAGTTGCAATTGTTTAACACCATTAATGGTTCAGATAATTCACGAACAACTAATGAGGCAGTGTAAATGACACCGGAGAACCTCATGTGTAACAGAACGCGAGAAACAACTGCTGACCATAACTTGTTTGAGTGTGCCTCCTTGCGGTGCTTTGCAATATTGAATGCTGATGTAACTTAACCGAGTTAAGGTATTTTGTCACAAAAAAATCTGTTTTTATTATTCTTTGCAGAGGCCTGCACATCCTTCTGTCAACATGTGTTGGATTTGTACATTCCTCCTATGTTGGCATGGGTTTCCTCCAGGTGTTTTAGTTTCCTCTCACAGTCCAAAGATTAGGTTGATCGTCCAAAATAAATTCTTCCTTAGATGCATAGGTTAGAGGGATTAGCAGGGTAAGTGTATGCATTTGTGGGGATAGGTCTTGAGATGGGATTGCTGTCGGTGCAGACTTGATGGGCCGGAATGACCTCCTCCTGCACTGTAGAATTTCTATGATTCTATGTTCCTTCCTTTGCAAAGCAGGATAGATTAACATTTATAAAGTACCTTCCAAAGTCTCAGGACACACCCTGAGCATTTTATAACCAATAAAGTGCTTTGAAGTATAATTTCTGTTGCAATGTTGGAACAGAGGTTGGGATGGGGGTGGGGGCTGTCAGAGAGTAGTCAATTTTGTCCCAATGAGCTCCCCCCAACAGCAATATGATAATGATCTCCTTACCTCCTTTCCTTCATGTGCAATCTTCAAGCTTTTAAAACCCACACATCCCCCTGTTCCATAAAGTCTTCCCTTGATATGGCACTGTAGCAAGTCGTTAGCATTGCTGCCTCACAGTGCCAGGGATCAGGGTTCGATTCCTGGCTTGGGTCACTGTCTGTGTGGAGTTTGCATGTTCTCCCTGTGTTTGCGTGGGTTTCTCCTACAGTCCAAAGGCATATAGGTTTGATTGGCCATGTTAAAATTGCCTCTTAGTGTCCTGAGATCCTGGATTACGGGTAAATATGAAGGGATATGGGGGTAGGGCCTGGGTGGGATTGTGGGCAGTGCAAATTTGATGGGCCAAAAGGCCTTTTTCTGCACCGCAGGGATTCTATGACAATATTCTGTGCTGAACTGAGTGGTCTCTTTCAACACTGCAGCATTTCTATGATTCTGTAACTGTGGGCCTTGACCCCATGCCTTGACTTCAGAACAAACAGAGTAAAAGATAATGTTAACAAATGCCCTGAAAATAAATTGGTTTTTACCAGCTGAAAGAACTATATTTGTTTCTTGATAGTTTTCATCCAGTTATTATCCCTCAAAATGTGTATTTTACAACATATGAATGCCAAGTGCCTGAATTTGCAATTTGAAAAAAAAAAAATATTTTCTTTGTTATTCGCAGCAGTTCAGTTATCCAACTATGTCAATTGTAAAATAGCTTTTACTTAACAAGCTATGTTTTCTATCCAGCAGTCAAGAAAACA
This sequence comes from Sphyrna mokarran, assembly GCA_024679065.1. NCBI lineage: Eukaryota > Metazoa > Chordata > Chondrichthyes > Carcharhiniformes > Carcharhinidae > Sphyrna > Sphyrna mokarran. The sequence continues at coordinate 34,673,455 of JAGIQG010000005.1, read as the reverse complement.
AATAAATGAATAACAGGGCAGCAAATTCTTTTGCATCATTCAGACTCAATTTAAAAATGTTGCCTTTTCTGACAGAACTGGGAATGGTCCTGTGGATAAACACCACGAGAGCTGTGATACTGAATATTAATGTCCTGCCATTTGATCTCTGGTAGTCACGTGGTAGATGATGTAAACTAATGTCACTGCAGTGGCATTAGAGAATTCTATAATTCTCAGCAATGTTGATTTGATTTAATTTGATTTGATTTGCTTTACTTTTGTCACAAGTATTGGGATATGGTGAAATGTATTGGACGCTATACAGGCAAACATACCATTCACAGATACATCAGGGAGAAGGAAACGAGAGGTTGCAGAATATGGTGTTACAGTCATAGCTGGAGTGTAAAGAATGATCTTAATGCAAATAAGGTTCCCTTCCCTGATGGCAGCAGGGAAGAAACTGCTCTCGAGTCGAGTGGTATGTGACTTCAGTCTTCTGTGTCTTTTTCCCGATGGAAGAAAAAGGAAGAGAGTATGTCCAGGGTGCATGGAGTCTTTGATTATGCTGGCTGTCTTTCTGAGGCAGTGAGAAGTATAGATGCAGTCAGTGGGTGGGAGGCTGGTTTGCGTGACGGACTGGGCTTCATTCACAACTCTTTGTAGCTTTTTCAAAAAAAAATTGGATGCAAAGGTCAGCATTTTTGACCATTCCTATTTGCCCTTGAGGATGTTCTTCCTGGGCCCATTTCAGAGATCAGTTAACAGCCGATCACAAAAACTATGGTTATGGAGATGTATGTAACCCAGACTGGGAACACAAGTATTAAGAGCAGCAGTCAGCCATTTGATCCCTTCAGCCTGCTTACCCATTCAGTAAGATCATGGCAGATGTGATTGTGGCCTCCACTCTATTTTCCAGTCTGACCCCTAACCTTTGACACTCTTGCTGATCAAAAATTTATTCAACTCGGACTTGAATATATTAAATGACCCTGCCTTCACTGTCCTCTGGGGAAGAAAATTTCCATAGACCAACAAACTCTTAAAGAGAAAGAAAATCTCATCTCAGTTTTAAATGGGAGACCCCTAATTTTTAAATATCCTCTATCCTAGACTCCCCAAAAAAGGGAAGTATTCAATGTCCTGTCAACTCCCCTCAGGATCAAAAACATTCTTCTAAACTCCAATAGGTATAGATCCAACTGCTGAACCTTTCCTCATAAGCTAATCAGTTGAGCAAACAACTCTAAACCACTTCAAATGCAGTTATACCATTTCTTAAACAAGAAGGCCAAAAATGTACACATTACTTTGGATGCAGTCTCACTAATGCTGTACAACTATAGCAACATTCCCCTACTTTTAGATTTGATTCCCCTTATAATAAATGCCAACATTCTATTTACCTTCCTAATCACGTGCTGTCCTCACTATAGTTTGATCCACCCTATTAAGTTCAGTGATCTATTCCAGTATCCAGATTGTGGCCATTCAGCCTAAGCCCGCAAACAGATGCCAGGTTTCGGCACCAAATGTTGTAGATAAAATAATATCTCAGACTGTTAGTGAGTCAAAACACAGTAGTTTTTATTTCAAAACTCTGTGGTTTATTCCAGACTTTGGGAGAAGTAGGACTACAGACTTCTCGTAGAACACAAACACAAGTGGGCATTTATACATCATGAGTTTTAGTATCAATCACGACACAAGTTTCCCATTTTGGCCAGAACTCCAGGTCTTCCTTCCTTGATCATGATACAGCCCCAGATTTAATCACAATTCACAATCTAGCTGGTAGCTGCAGTCACGATTCAAAACCCTTCTGCAGCAGTACCAGCATCCCTGTCTTTGAAGTTACTTTTGCGATCATGGCTGTCCCAGCGGGACTCTTCCTGTTAAAAGCTGGTACCATGGTTTGCCATCAGTAGCTATCAAAAGCCGGTATCGTAAACTACTATCTGTGTAATAATGTCCAACTAACACAAATAGGTAAGATTTACAAAGTCTACAAAATAACAGCCATATTAAACTAACTGTCTTTATAAAAATGAGAGTTAAAACATGCAATACATGAACAAATAACTTACATTACTGCCAGGAGCAGTATAAGCTAAAGGAGATCAGCCATGAGAATATGGTTAATCCATTAACCTTTTCCCTTCACGTACAAAATGCATTCGCCTTTTCCCTACTTCAATAGTAATGTCCTGTGAATTATGTACCAAGACACCCAGATCCCTCTGTAATGTAGAGTCCTGCAGTCCCTCTCCATTTAAATAATATACTATTTTTCTACTCTTATTGCCAAAATGGGCAAGTTCATATTTTCTCACATTAGTGACTATCGCTGTGCTGTGCAGATACATGGATTTGGGTTGGTGTCTGTGGGAATTTGTGCATTCTCCACGTGCTTGTGTGGGTTTTCTCCAGGTGCTTCGGTTTCCTCCCACATCCCAAAAATGTGTTCTTAGGCTAATTGGCAAAAAAAATTCTCCCTAAATTGTCTCAAATTTAGTTTTTAATCCATAGATCTATAAACATAAGCAGGGATCACAGGTAGAGGTGGGAACATTGGGGTGGTGGCGCAGGCTCGTTGGGCCGAAGGGCCTGTTTCCTGTGCTGTTTTGTTCTTTGTTCTTTGTTCTATATTCCATCTGCCAAAGGTTTTCCCCATTCACTTGACTTATCTAATTCTCTTTGTAAACTCTTTTGCCACAAACCTCTGACTTTGCTGGTGTGTGGAATTCTCTGGTAGCAGTGCCATGGGTGAAGTTTTAGCTGAGCTCCAAAATCCATACTCTTGCTGGCAGTGGGCAGGGGCAGGAGGTTGTTGAATGAGATTTGTGAATGCTGCCATTTATGTTCTCTCAACAACCTACTTTCCTACCCCTCTTTGTGTCATCAACAAATTTAGCTACCATATATTCAGCCCCTTCATTGATACAGATTGTAAATAGTTGAGGCCCCAGTGTTGACCCCTGTGGCACTCTACAAATCAGAAATTGCCAACCTGAAAATGATCTCTTTATATCTTTTCCCTCCTTCTTCTGAGCTAACTAATCTATATCCATGCTAATATGTAAACCCTTACACCATAAATCCTTATCCTGTGCAGTAACCTTTTTTTGGTGTCCAATCGAATGCCTTTTGGAAATGCAAGCATACCACGTCTACAATGTCCCTGTATCAACCTTGCTCATTACTCTCTGAAAGATCTCTAAGTAGCTCGTCAGACAATTTCTCTGTCACAAAGCCATGTGAACTTGATTTTTTAAATGATCTGTGATTACTTCCTTCATTACAGATTCTAGCACTTTCCCGATGACAGAGTAATTGACCTGACATTGTTTGTTCTTTATCTCCCTCCTTTCCTGAATAGAGGTGTCACTTTAGTTGTTTTTCTTCTGCTTTCCCTTTCTGGAATCCAAAGAATTTTGGAAGAACATTTACTATTTCTGCAACCACTTCTTTTACAACCCTCGAATGCAGAGCATCACATTTAGGGGACTTCTCAGCATATAGTTCTCATAGTTTTCTCAGAACCACGACTTTCGTGATCATGATTGTTTTTTGATTTGCTTTGATTTGATTTGATTTATTACTATCACATGTATTAACACACAGTGAAAAGTATTGTTTCTTGCGCACAATGCAGACAAAACATACGTTCATAGAGAAGGAAATGAAAGAATGCAGAATGTAGTAATCATAACTAGGGCGTAGAGAAAAATCAACTGAAAGCAAGATAAGTCCATTCAAAAGTCTGACAGCAGCAGGGAAGAAGCTGTTCTTGAGTAGGTTGGTACATGACCTCAGACAGAAGCATTCCTTTTCTTTTACCACTTCATTTTCAAGTATTGTGCAAATGTTTTTTGTACCTTCTACAGTGAAGGCAGATGAAAAATACCTGTTCAATGCTACTGTTTGTTCTTTGTTTTCCATTCTTAATTACCCAGTCTCACCCTCTAGAAAACAACTTTTCTTTTTAAATACTTGTAGAAAATCTTCATACCTGTTACCAGTGTTAATGCTGTTTCTAATGAGCATGCTGTCAGTCTAGTTTCTCCCTCATCATTTGTATAGCCTTTCATTCTTTGCTGCTTTCAAAATCTGTTCAATTTTCTGACCTACCACTCACCTTCACACTGTATACTTTTTCTTTAAATTTGAAAATATCCTTAAGGGCAAAAATGGCAGATTCCCTTCCCTGCAAAGCTTGAGTGAACCAAATGATTTTTCTTTACAACAATTGAGTAGATTAATGATTACCATTTCTGGTAGTAGCTTTTAATTGCAGATTTACTGAATTAACTTAATTTAAAACCCCACTTACTGAGGTGGAATTTGAACTCATACATCGTATGGCATTATCGCCTGATTATCGTCTCATCACCTGACTTCTCAATTCCATCCGGGGCAAGTTGCAGATCTGTGGTTTATTGGGCAGCATGGAGGCACAGCGGTTAGCACTGCTCTCACACAGCGCCAGGGACTTGGTTTCGATTCCCAGCTTGGGTCATTGTTTGTGCGGAGTCTGCACATTCTCCCCACATCTGTGTGAGTTTTCTCCCACAGTTAGAAAGATGTGCTGCTTAGTTGCATTGGCTATGCTAAATTCTCCTTCAGTGTACCCAAACACGTGCTGGAATGTGGTGACTAGGGGATTTTCACAGTAACTTCATAAGTAATTAGTCATATTAACGTGACAATTCAAGAGGATTTGCAAACCCTAGTCAACTTGTGGAAAACTGCCTCCTGGGTGCCCAATGAACTACATTCTCAAGAGATCATGGATAAAAGAACAAATGAGAACAAAATGACATTTTCAAAATAAAAGATCTTTGCAGGATTATTACGCTCTCTTTATTGTCCATCCTTAGTTACTCATGAAAAAGCACTGTTGGTACCACAGGAAAGATGTTTAGGTATTTGAGAGAATAAAATGTGGATTCGCTTGAATAAATCAGGGATTAAAATATTATAAGCGTTAATTTGTCTTCTAGTTCTGAGAATTTAGAAAGGTTAGAAATAATCTAGTCAGATGTTTGAATGATAAAGGGATCCAATAGGGAGAAAACAGAAAAATAATTTCCATTGGCAAAGGTACTCAGAATGTGGGGGGAAGCGATATCTTCTTACAATTAGATTTAAACTATTCATGAGTGAAATCAAGAAGTATTTTTGCCATTTTGTGCACAGTGAGAATATAGATTTCACTCCCACAAATGGTGGCTGGGTCTGTTGAATTTCCAAGACTGAGAGTGATAGATTTTTATTAGGTAAAGGTGTTAAAAGACCTGGAACAAAGCTGAATATATGGAGTTGATGTGGTGCTCAACCATGATCTGACTGAATGAGAAAACTGGCCTTGCTCCTGTTCCAATCTTTCTATTGATACTAGTTGGACCAAACGCATTGATCACTTTTGGTGACAAAGTTCCCGCATGTTAACTACCTCCTTTTAAATTGGGAGAAATAGTGTACATGATTTGCCAATTCCAAAGTTGCCATTTACCATTTTTAAGTGTTGGTGGAGGAACTGGTGTTTAATGACTAGATAAATATTGTTGAGGTTCAGTTGTCTATTCACCTCTATCAGTGGCTTTGGCGACAAGCAAAGACTTTTGCAGTATTCTTTCCAGACAAAGCTTTGTGAATTTGATTTTGATTTTGATTTGATTTAATTTATTATTGTCATCTGATTCGTATACCATGAAAAGTATTATTTCTTATGCTCCGCATGGACAAAGCATAGCATTCATAAAGAAGGAAAGGAAAGAGTGCAGAATGATATGTTAAAATCATAGCTAGGGTGCAGAGAAAGATCAACTTAGAATGCTACAGTGCAGAAAGAGGCCATTTGGCCCATCGAGTCTGCACCAACTACAATCCCACCCAGGCCTCTATCCCCAAATATTTACCTACCAATCCCTCTAACCAATGCATCCTGGGACACTAAAGGGCAATTTAGAATGGCCAATCAACATAGCCTGCGTATCTTTGGACTGTGGGAGGAAAGCAGAGCACCTGGAGGAAACCTACGTAGACACAGGGAGAATGTGCAAACTCCACATAGACACTGATCCCAGCTGGGATTTGAACCCAGGTGCCTGGAGATGTGAAGCAGCAGTGCTAATCACTGTGCTACTGTGCCGCCCTAACTTAGCTTAACGTAAGGCCATTCAAAAGTTTGATGGCAGCAGGGAAGAAGCTGTTCTAAAGTTGGTTGGTACATGATCTCAGCTGTTTGTATCTTCAGGAGTTACCTGGTAAATAACACACCATAATTTGTATTAACCTTGACATCAGTTTGGAATTTTGTGTTTAAATGAATAACAACAATAAAAGTATGTGAGTCATACATTTAGTTTTGATAAATTGGTCTGGATGTCTCAACACTTATCAAAATGTTTGTTTCTAATTCATTATGGCTTTAAGAAGTGCAGTTTATAGGATTCCAGTAAAAGAGGATTGACTGCATTTAGCCCAATGCAGCTTGCCTCATTACAATGCTGCCCATTTATGTACCTCATTGATTTTGAGGATAAATAATCTGAAATAATTAATCATCAACGTCTCAACGAGACAGAAATCTCATAAGGGAATTGAAGATTGCGAGGCAGGTTTTAGTAATTATGCTGCTCGAAGTAAGTTGCAGAGCTATGATCACAAAATTCAGATAAACCATCCATGTCGATAGTGAGGGAAAGCAAGGAGCTGAAAAAATTCTGAATTTTTGGAATCAAATTTGCATTTTCAAAACTGCCCAAGTGGGATTTAAACTCATGTTATCTGGATTATTTGTCCAGTGACACAACCACTAGAGGCACAAAACCTTTTGTTTGCAGCTAATTGTCCGTTTTCTTTTTCTCTTTTATGTTAGCCAATTTTTATTTTTTCAAGTGGTTTACTTTCCTCATAGTATTTGGATTATCAGGGGGACAATTAGCCTCTGGTTAGTAGGAACCTGCCTCTAAAACCTTAGATGGAGTGTCAGAAATCCAGTGACGATTGCGGATCAGCGTGGTCATATCAATGGGTTAAGCATTGGCATGTTTCAATGTCATAAGTTTTTGAAAGTTCTCATAATTTGCTGATGCCCAGTCTTCATTTGGAATGTTCCCTCAAAATTGTTTTTATCCTCAACCTCACAAGAACATTTTCTAATACGTTAGTGCCCATTGCCACTACTCAAACTAGCTGCCCCTTCAGTCTCTCAGTTAGGATTGTTACTTTGAGCCCATTTATGAACTGTTTTATGCTAAGTGTCTGAGTCCATTAGGTCCTGAGCTAACCATAGTTACATAATTTATTATTACCATAGTAAACCTACAAACAAAATACATTTTTTGCAATCAAACCAATTTGAAATCTATAATTCAGAGGTGAAAGGGCACTGTGTTAACCAATTAAGTAGGACACTGAAGCACTGGGGACAAAGTCTTCACTTAGTGACCTGGGGAAGTTCAATTTCATTGTTTCCTTCAGTTGTGGTGCAGTCGTAGTTTCCTCCTGTATAATGTTTGTAACTCCTTGGTCTTGTAACTTAGTGGGTAGTATTCTTGCTCCTGAGCCGGAAAAATCTGCAATCAAGCCTTCATGGCCAAAGAATTATGAGTATGCCAGGTTGAATGTGACAGCCTACACTCCTTTCAACATACTATTGGCTGGTGGTAAGAGCAGGAGAGACTCCCAGTGAGCAAGGCTTGATATGGAGTACCCCTTCAAGCTATAAATCTTTGGTGACAGGCTAGCAACCTGTTCCAGGAATGCCTAGCTATGGAAATAACAGAAGTCTGCCTTAGTGTACCACCAGGTACAGGAAAAGAATTGAAATGTTAGTAACTGCCCAATGTGATGTGAATCTTGCAGCATCTCAGTTGTATTGTTTGCCTGAGAATAATCCTCTGATTAGGTGGTGGTAATGTTTTAAGACCCGAGTCAAGGATGAACATATTTTCAAAACTTCAGAAGACCACCCCATCCCACCATTTCTGACACAGAGAAGCCTTCTTTGGTGATGTGGCTTCCTCAATGAGATCTCATACTGCTGTCTCCTAACATTAAATCACATTTGCTTTCAGAGCTACAATCTCACTTATGTGAGAACTACTTTGGGATAACAGGAAAATGTTTTTCCAACTGAATCCTTTGACTATTATCATTGGGTCTGCGATTGTGTAGTATGAAATAGTTCAATCATTTAATAAAATGATTTCATAACTTTAGTGGCATTCCACATGATTTCATAGCAATTGGACATTTTAAAGTGAGTGCCAACAGTGATGTTTTGTTGAACTGTTTCACAACTGCTGATCACTCCTGATCAGTTTGTCCTTGAGCCCATTACCTGTGATACTTCACTTGTGGCTTCAAATTAGTTGTTCTGTTGGCAGGACTAGCCTATACTTAACGCATGCGCACACACTCACATGCTCGCACACACTCACACATACAAACGTGCACACAAAAACTCGATTGAATTTTAAAAGAATATGAAAGATAAATAGGTACTTCAGGTAATGGTGGTGTGGAGAGGCCAAACAAGGGTTTTAACAACTTTTAGGATGCAATATTACCAAAATTGGCAAAGTGTCATTTCTGATAAGAAAACTGGTCTGAAACTGTCCAGTTCCATTGGCTAGTTTTCTCTCCAGATTTTGAGTCTCTCAATCTGAAACAAAAGGTTTACGCTGATACTCTGGCAAGTCAGAGACTCATAGAAATAGCAAGGACTCCATTGAAATTGGGGCATCATCTTTATAGGGCTCCCTGATCGGAAATAAAAATAAATTCCCCCCCAAGATGCACACTGCCAGCAACATCCTGTCCCCCCCCCAACCCTCTCATTGCCTAAATCAACCACCTCCTGCCCCCTCCTCACAATCGTTGCCAACATCAAGCATTACCCCGGCATCCCATTAAGATTCCCCCTCTGATCATCCCTGGCATTCTGACCATCAGCCCGCCTCCCCTCCACAATCATCATGGCATCTCCATTGCCCTCAGTGTCTACTTTGTCATCCCACCACAAATAGTGAGTCACCCCCACCCTATACATGAGGCTCCAACTAGGGCATGTCTCGGGCACAGGTTGGCATGCCAGTTGGATTGTCAAGTTGGTAGTGAGGGATGGTTAAATATATGCAAATTTCTACCTTTATAATTAAAAAAAAGTTCAGAATCTTTTTGATCCCTACTTTGATAGTGTGGCCCTTTTAAAAGGCAGTTGTTTCTGGGTCACACGATCCTCTTGGGCCAGTGAGAAAGAAGTGTGCGAACTGTTGCCTATGGGATGTTAGGGTGCAGTTCCTGTTGGTAGGAGACCTAAAGTGTGAGCCCAGGAGTCAATGAAACTAGGCCTGTATCTGTACTGAGCTTGTTTGTATATAGGTTTATCTACTTCTTCAATAAATCCCTTTTGTGATTTAAGTCTTTATTCTCGTGATACCTTTCATGACAATATTGGCAACAGGAATAAATTGGCCTACAGGCTTTCAAAAGTGTGTTACCCCAGGGTTCAAGGTAAGCACATTCCTCGAGTGAAGGGCAGGGCTGATAAAAGTAGGAAACCTTGCATGACTCAAGATATTGAGGCCCAGTCAAAAAGAAGAAGGAGGCACATGACATACATAGACAGCTGGGATTAAGTGAAACTCTTGAAGAGTATAGGAAGTGTATGGGTAGAGTAAAGAAAGACATCAGAAGGGCAAAATGGGGACAGGTTTTGGCAGGTAAGGCAAAGGAGAATCTAAAGAGCTTCTTTGAATACATAAAGGACAAAAGAGTAACTGGGGAAAATGTAGGAGCTTCTTAAGGATCAACAAGGTCATCTATGTGCGGAGGATTCACAAGAGATCAGTGAGATCCTAAATGAATATTTCTCATTAATATGTAATGTTGAGAAAAGCATGGATGTTAGGGAACTTGGGGACATAAATGGTGATGTCTTGAGGAGGGTACATATTACAAAAAAGGAGGTGCTGGAAGTCTTAAAGTGCATCAAGGTAAATAAATCCCCAGGCCCTGATGAAGTGTATCCCAGGACATTATGGGAGACTAGGGAGGAAACTGCAGGTCCCCTAGCGGAGATATTTGAATCATCTATAGTCACAGATGAGGTGCCTGAAGTTTGGAGGGTGACAAATGTTGTGCTTTTGTTTAAAAAGGCTGTAAGGAAAAGTCAGTAAGTCTCACATCTGTAGTGGGTAAATTGTTGGAAGGTATTTTGAGAGACAGGATCTACAGGCATTTAGAGATGCAAGGACTGATTTGGGATAACCAGCTTTCTGAGTGGAAAATCATGTCTCACAAATTTGATTGAATATTTTGAAGGGGTAACTAAGAAGATAGATGAGGGTAGTGCAGTTGATGTTGTCTATATGGACATTAGCAAGGCTCTTGACAAGGTACTGCATGGTAGGTTGTTGTATAAGGTTAAATCTCACAGGATTCACAGTGAAGTAGTTAAATGGATACAAAACTGACTTTATGATAAGAGGCAGGGGATGGTTGTAGAGGGTTGTTTTTCAAACTGAAGACCTGTGACCAGCAATGTACCTCAGGGATCAGTGCTGGGTCCTCTGTTATTTGTTATTTATATTAATGATTTGGAAGAGAACATAGGATGCATGGGTAGTAAGTTTGCAGATGATACCAAGATTGGTGGCATAGTGGAGAGTGAAGAAAGTTATCTTTGATTGCAACTAGATCTTTATCAATTGGGCTAGTGAGATGACGAATGGCAGATCGAGTTTAATTTAGACAATTTGAGGTGATGCATTTCAATAGATTGAATGAGGGTAGGACTTACTCAGTTCATGATAAGGTATTGGGTAGAGTTATAAAACAAAGAGACCTAAGGGTACAGGTTCATTGCACTTTAAAAGTGGAGTCACAGGTGGACAGAGAGTGAAAAAAGGCATTCAGCATGCTTGGTTTCATTGGTCAGAACATTGAATACAGAAGTTGGCACATCTTGTTGAAGTTGTACAGGATATCGGTAAGACCAAACTTAGAATACTGTGTACAGTTCTGGTCACCCTATGATAGAAAGAATATTATTAAACTAGAAAAAGTGCAGAAGACATTTACTAAGATGCTTCTGGGACTTGATGGTTTGAGTTATGAGGAGAGGCTTGATATACTGGGAATCTTTTCTCTGGCGTATAGACTGAGGATCTTGTTGAGGTCTGTAAAATAATGAGGAGCATAGATCAGCTGGAAAGTCAATGTCTTCTCCCAAAGGTAGGGAAGTCTAAAACTAAAGAGTATAGGTTTAAGATGAGAGGGGAGAGATACAATAGTGTTCAGAGGGGAAATTTTTTCACACAGAGAGTGGTGAGTGTCTAGACAAGCTGCCAGAGGTAAGAGTAGAGGTGGGTACAATTTTGTCTTCTAAAAAGTGTTTAGACGGTTCCATGGATAAGATGGATAAAGAGAGATATGGGCCAAATGCGAGCAACTGGGACTAGCTTGCGGGTTTAAAAAAAATAATGGCATGGGCACGTTGGGCTAAAGGGCCTGATTCCATCCTATAAACCTCTATGACTCTACAGTAACAGAGACAGCAAGATCTAAAGGGAAAATGGTGAATCCCTGAAAAATCTGAAAGGAAGGTAAAAAATTGCCATGCCAACCAGAGTTGAATAGTTATGCCACTGTTCAAGAAAATTGATCCATTTGATCAGAGGTTGAAAATCGGGCCAGTACATCAAAAGATTGCAATACATTTTTGCAGCCAATAAATTAACTTGGGCTGACGGGCCATTCTGCATTGTATAATTCTATGAAAAGCAGAAAGTTATTTTACTCATGTTTCACAGTCCTCAAATATATAGCTTCATAAGAAGCCATCCTTCTCCAAAGACACTGGACTCAAAATGATTTGACCAACTAATTGCGTTAGTCAGAGAGCATTGCAATCCCTGACCCTCCATTATAATGCCCTGGATGTAAACTCCATCTAGCTGTTCGGGACTCGGGGGAAAGCAGTTTCTGCTCTTGTTATGAAATGGCTGAACATTGTGAGTTTGGCCCATCGTTAAATTATATGTTACATTATTGTCCGGCCTGTGGTATAAACAGTTTGAACATTCAGAAGAAACTGTTGACAAAGACTAAAATATCCCTCGATAAAGTGGTTGAAATGACTCAAGCGACTGAGAGTGCTTTTAAATTGCGAGGCGTACAGGACAAGGTTATCAAAATTTGGCAGGAAACTGCGGCCGCTCAGAACATGAATAGTGAGGACCCAGCAAAGCCTGAGAGAAGGAAGAGAAATCACCAGCTATATGGGTTTGATGAGTATTATTGTTGTGGGGGAGCCCCTCTGTAAGGCAGATGCTAATGTAAAGAATTGTTTCAGATCTAATCAGAAGAGCCAGATGTAGAGTCAGATAGACAATGCCTTGTTTCCAGAAAAAAAAGTGAGATCCAACGCATGATCCATCACCTATTGGGTGTTATGGTGTGAGTTCTGGTAGGGGGAAAATCTTCACTGTGAGCCAAGTGTTGATGGAACTAGGCCTCAGTATCTGTACTGAGCTTGTTTGCACATTATTTTATTTATTTCTTCAATAAATCACTGTTGTGATTCAAGGCTTCCTCGTGGTAATATCTTGCGCTACAATACCTAACATTAGATTCTTTTCAATGCACAAACCTTACAGTGAGAAAACAATTTTTACTGAAAAATAGGGAAGATGAAAGTGTCTTATTGATAGTCAGTACCTTAAGTCCAAATGGGTCAAAAGTAGGAGGATAGAAGAACATTAAGCCACTGAATTCAGCAGGCAGTGAGCAGCCAGTATTGATGCAGCATGCTGAAAAGACCTACATTCGTTTTGATTATGCTTTGAAGAGGTGAAAACACATTAGGCATCAGAAGTGGGCATGCTAGACAATTTGCCGCGGGGTATGCAAATAAATCCAGTTAATGATCTATTGGGATAAAGGCACCGTTCTCTTAACCCCGCGACCTTTATACTTCTTTCAAATAAACACAATTTAAAAAGTGACAGCTCCTGTTATCTGGCAGCAATGTATGAGAGCATGTCCGTTTGTCATGTTTCGTCTCCTGCCAAAAGAGGCGCCAATGTGGTAAAACCCATGATAAGTGCACACCTTCTCATTCATCATTGCCTGCTTTATTGTATAGATGGCTTTGTGAAATGCATAGGAATATTACACCAGAAAATGAGAAGATTTAGCTCTACATCAGATAATGGCTCACTGGAGAAATGTAATAGTAAATCTGGAACAAGATGATTTCTCATTTAATAGTTCATTGACTTTCCTCTTCGAGGCAATGCCTTCACTGCAATTGCAATGTTTTTGCCTGCTTTTTACAGTCTGACTCAAGTGGAGCTTCTACATTTCTGGGCACATTTTTCACAGGCAGATCATTTGTTAGAATTTTAAACAGTTATCTAAGGTTCCGTTTGTATTAATATTCACAATGGTCTATATTCCAGAAATTTGTTTAATGTTTACATTGTATAATCTATCCTTCCAACTCATTAGAATGCAGCTAAAAATGAATCTTCTCCCAATTGCATTTGGTATTTCAGCTTGAGCCTTAATGTTCAAACTGTCTCTGTAAAGCATCCGTTCTTATTTAATTTTCCATCCGTTTTCAATATCTCCCACTGAACATAATTTTACCTCCTCTGTTTGTTAAGCCTCAGCGTGGTTCCTAATGTAAAAATTACATATATTTGCGTGTCATAAAATTACACATTCAGATCTCATTTTAGACATTTTTCAAAACCCCGCATGAGGGATAATAACATTTCGGATAAGCAGTGAGAAAGGAGCGACTATCAAATCTTTTCTCACTGTCAATTTAATTTGCTAATTTCACTATGCCCACAAAACAACTCTGTGCTGTTCTGAGTTATAGAGTTATAGAGTTTTACAGCATGGAAACAGGCCCTTCAGCCCAACTTGTCCATGTCGCCCTTTTTGTTTTAAACCCCTAAGCTAATCCCAATTGCTCACATTTGGCCCATATCCCTCTATACCCATCTTACCATATAACTATCTAAATGTTTTTTAAAAGACAAAATTGTACCTGCCTCTACTACTACCTCTGGCAGCTTGTTCCAGATACTCATTACATTCTGTGTGAAAAAAATTGCCCTTCTGTACCCTTTTGTATCTCTCTCCTCTCACCTTAAACCTATGCCCTCTAGTTTTAGACTCCCCTACCTTTGAGGGAAAAGATATTGACTATTTAGCTGATCTGTGCCCCTCATTATTTTACAGATCTCTTTAAGTTCATCCCTCAGTCTCCTACTGTCAAGAGAAAAAAGTCCCAATCTATCCAGCCTCTCCTTATAACATAAACCAGGTCCCGGTAGCATCCTCGTAAAACTTTTCTGCACTCTTTCTAATTTGCTAATATCCTTTCTATTATAGGGTGACCAGAATTGCATACATTATTCCAAGTATTGCCTTACCAATGTCTTGTACAACTTCAACAAGACGTCCCAACTCGTGCATTCAATATTCTGACCAATGAAACTAAGCATGTCTTCTTCATCATTCTTCCCACCTGTGATTCCACTTTCAAGGAGCCAAGAGCATGTATCCCTTGACCTCTTTGTTCTATAACTCTCCCCAATGTCTTACCATTAACTGAATAAGTCCTGCCCTAGTTCAATCTATCAAAATGCATCAGCTCGCATTTATCTAAATTAAATTGCATTTGCCATCTGTCAGCCCACTGACCAAATTGATCAAGATCCCGTTGCAATTGGAGATAACATTCTTCATTGTTCACAATGCCACCAATCTTAGTGCCATCTGCAAACTTACTAACCATGCCTTCTATATTCTCATCCAAATCATCAATATAAATGACAAATAACAGTGGACCCAGTGCTGATCCCTGAGGTGTGTTTATGTTTGTGATAGCTTGTGACCTTACCAGGAGGATTAGAGTGGATGGGTGGGATTTTCGGGCCAAACTCATCCCAAAACTGGAAAATCCCAACTAAAGTCAACGGACCTTTCCATGTCCGCCCCTCGCCCGCTACAATTCCTGTGGCAAGCGAAATGGGGAAATTCTGTCTGATGTTCCTATATTGAGATACAAATTGGCTTACCTTGTTTTAAGTGGGCCATGTTTCATGACCTGCCCAGACCAATACCACCAGTGATGGGGAGATAGATTTCCCCTCTTATGTGTGCAGACACTATTGAAAAGAAGCTGCACCAATGAATTAAAGGCCACTGGTGAACAATGTTGAAAGATTCAAGCTGCAGGAAAATGGAGCAGGAAGCATATCAATGAGTTCCCAGATTCAGTGATGATATCTTGAGGGCACTTGTCATTCAGGTGGAAGTGAAGGGGTCCTCAAGGATGGGAATGGGAGGAGATGACCAGGACCCCATGAACTGGCAGCACTGCCACAAGAAGGCTCATGATCCCACATAAGTGATCAAGATCAGTGAATACCATGACATCTCCTGCCAACATATCACCAAACTCTCATGTTAATGCACTTCAGCTCCATCATTTGCAGCACCAGCACATAATACACAGGATCAAGACTTAACATTCAGACACTTTACCTCACCCTCGTTCACTCAACAATATTGCCAGCTTCATACACACTTCTCGTTGCCTCCACGTGCCTCTGGCTATTCAGCTACAACAGGCTCATTCTCAAATTTTTGGGCAGCACGGTAGCACAGTGATTGCACTGCCGCTTCACAGCTCCATGGTCCTGGGTTCGATTTCTTGCTTGGATCACTGTCTATATGGAGTTTGCACATTCTCCTTGTGTCTGCGTGGGTTTCCTTCGGGTGTTCTGGTTTCCTCCCACAGTTCAAAGATGTGTGGGTTACATTGATTGGCCATGCTAAATTGACCCTTAGTGTCCTGAGATGCATAGGTTAGAGGGATTAGTTGGTAAATATGTAGGGATACGGGGGTAGTGCCTGGGTGGGATTGTGGTCGGTGCACACTCGATGGGCCAAATGGTCTCTTTCTGTACTGTAGAGATTCTAAGTCAAAATAATGCTGCATACCTACTGATATTCTGCCTTCACTCTTGCACACAGTAAAAGGGAGCAGAGCAGATCTGATGAGGGGCATGGATACCTGCATCTCCTGAGACCTATAGAGGAGATGGTTGTCCATTGCTTGTTGCTGGATCCAGCAGAGTCTCTTGTATCTGATGTATCTTGTAGATGTTGTGTTACTGTGTTATGATCCTTCTCTGAGTTTGGTGATGGTAATGAGCATGAATGCATTGGCAGACTCCAGGTTAGTGCAGGGCATGGTGCAGGTCTTGCCCTTCCCATTGACTCTCCTCCATCTTCTGTGCTTTAGACCTAGCCACTCTGCCATTGCTACCCCCATAACTATTGCAGCCTTTTCATGCAGCTTTTCTTGGGAAGGACGCAGTAACCCTCTCAAATCTAGGAGATTAACACGACATCTCCAAAAACACTCCTGCGAGGGTTCTTCTAGACAATGCAATAGAAAGTATTGTTAAAAAAGTCCTTAACTGCAATTCAGGTGCCTGGTCCTTTCAGGAACACTAAGAAAATACATTGTCCATCTTATGCCCTCACGTCTGACCTTGTCCAACTTTAGGATCCTGGCATTGCTTTGGTTATTTTGGCAGTGTGGTATCAAGACAGCCTGTTTTATAGTCCTCCACATGCACTAGAGATAACTGCACTGCATTGTTTTGAACTCATCTCTCTCTGTGGCTGCAATATAAAACACTGATTTCACTGCACACTGAAAGAGAGGTTATACCTCAATAGCAGCACCTCCAAATGTTGCCACACAACTGAATTTTGCACCCATTATCACAGAATCCCTACAGTGCAGATGGAGGTCATTTGGTCCACCTACACTGCAATGACAACATTTCCACTCAAGCCCTATTCCAATAACTCCTGCTAATCCCCCGATACTAAGGGGCAATTTAGCAGGGCGAGTCAACCTAACCTGCACATCGTTGAGCTATGGGAGGTAACCGAGCACCTGGAAGAAACCTAGGCACGGGAAGAACATGCAAACTCCACTCAGAGTGTCTCCCAAAACCGGAATTGAACCCGGGCCCCTGGCACTAACCACTGTGCCACCGTGCCGCCCACAAAATTTCACCATCTACCATGGTGGGATTCAAAGCCCCGTCCCCAGACCATTAGCCTGGACCTATGGATTACTAGAGCAGTGGGAATATCACTATGCTAGTGCCTCCCCTATTATATTCATGTAAGATTGCACCTTTAATGAAAGTACAGTTCTCTGACTGGAAAGGCAGAAGATGACATACTAAAAAGCTCTAAAATCGTGTTAGTTATTTCGCTATTGGGGAATTCTTTCCCCCTAAAGGTTGTGGGGAAGCCAGGAGAATTGGAGCTTTGATGATGGAGATCGATAGATGTTTGTCAGGCAATGGCATCAAGTGCTGTGGAGCTATGGCAGGTAAATGAAGCTGAGGTGCAGATCAGCCACGATCTGACTGAATAACAGAGTGAGCTCATGGGGTTGAATGACATTCTCTTGTTCCTGTGATTAGAAAATGCATAATTTGATTGCAAACGGTAATTGGCTCTGAGCAAGCTAGTAGGTAATTTTCAGTATCTGAAGCTACTAACTGAGAAGGAGGAACTGACAGACACCACAGGGATAGGATCAATTGCGTGCTCCCTTCAGAAAATGTGAAGGGAGAGAAAAAGGAAAATTGAATGTGGGCTTTGGTTTCGTATGCTCTGCACCACAAAGGCATTTTGAATGTTTAATGATGAATGATTGTAGCCTGCTTCCCCACGGTTGACTAAAAATTTCACTGGTGTGAGAAGGCTGCAAGAAATACTATGGAATTCTCCCATGCCTCAACCTTCAGGATAAATAGAATCCCTAAAATGCAGAAGGAAAACATTCAGCCCATTGAATCTGCATTGATTCTCCAAAATATCCAGACCATATCCTTGTTACACCATTTATTTACCTTGCTAATCCCCCCTCATCTACTCATTTTGAAATACTAAGGGACAATTTGCTTGCACATCTTTGGATTGTGAGAGGAAACTGAAGCACCTGGACAAAATCCATGCAGGCACATTGAAAACATGCAAGCTCCACACAGAGAGTCAGCGAAGGCCAGAATTGAGGCAGCAGTGCAAACCACTTGCCATGTGCTGCCTTGTGATAGACAGAAAAATTAAGTGGAAAGTCCAAAAATCAGTTTTACGTCAGCAAGAGTTTGTAGTGGAATCTTATAATGTTGCCTATCAGGGCAGGTCAGGAATCTTCCTTGAGGCTGGTGTACATAGAACATAGAACATAGAACAATACAGCACAAACAGGCCCTTCGGCCCATGAGTTGCGCCGATCACATCTACCAATCCACAGACCCATCTATAACCCCCTATCCTATTCTTTTCCATATAGTCATCCAGAAGTCTCTTAAAAGACCCTAGTGAGTTTGCCTCAACAACCTCTGACGGCAGTCGGTTCCATTCACTCACCACCCTCTGAGTGAAAAACCTACCCCTGACATCTCCTTTGTATTTGCTTCCCTACACCTTAAATCTGTGTCCTCTTGTAATGACCATTTCAGCTCGGGGAAATAGTCTCTGAGAGTCCACCCTATCTATTCCTCTCAACATTTTATAAACCTCTATCAGGTCGCCTCTCAACCTACGTCTCTCCAGTGAGAAGAGTCCCAGCTCCCTCAACCTATCTTCATAAGGCCTGCCTCCCAATCCAGGCAGCATCCTTGTAAATCTTCTCTGAACCCTCTACATCCTTCCTATAATGAGGCGACTAGAACTGCGCACAATGCTCCAACTGGGGTTTGACAAGAGTCTTATAGAGCTGCATCATTACCTCCTGACTCCTAAACTCTATTCCTCGATTAATGAAGGCTAGCTGATAAAAGACAGAGGGTGGTGGTTGATGGGAAATATTCAACCTGGAGTGCAGTTACAAGTGGTGTACCTCAAGGATCTGTTTTGGGGCCACTGCTGTTTGTCATTTTTATAAATGACCTAGATGAGGGTGTAGAGGGTTGGATTAGTAAATTTGTGACGATACCAAAGTGGGGGGAGTTGTAGACAGCGAGGATGGATGTTACAGTTTGCAGAGGGACATAGATAGGTTGCAGAGCTGGGCCGTGAGGTGGCAAATGGAATTCAATACAGATAAGTGTGAGGTGATTCACTTTGGTAGGAATAACAGGCATTTGAAATATAGGGCTAATGGAAGGACCCTTAATAGCGTTGTCGAGCAGAGGGATCTTGGGGTACAAGTACATAGCTCTTTGAAAGTTGACACCCAGGTTGATAAAGTTGTTAAGAAGGCGTACGGTGTGTTAGCTTTTATTGGTAGAGGGATTGAATTTAGGAGCCGTGAGGTTATGTTACAACTGTACAAAACTCTGGTGTGGCCGCACTTGGAGTATTGTGTACAGTTCTGGTCGCCGCATTATAAGAAAGTTGTGGAAGCATTGAAAAGGGTGCAGAGGAGGTTTACCAGGATGTTGCCTGGTATGGTGGGAAGGCCTTATGAGGAAAGGCTGAGGGACCTGAGGTTATTTTCATTAGAGAGAAGAAGGTTACGTGGTGACCTAATTGAGGCGTATAAGATGATCCAAGGACTGGATAGGGTGGATAGTGAGAGCCTTTTTCCTCGGATGGTGATGACCAACATGAGGGCACATAACTTTAAATTAAGAGGTGGTAGTTATAGGACGGATGTCAGAGGCAGGTTCTTTACACAGAGGTGGTGAGGGCGTGGAATGCCCTGCCTGCAGCAGTTGTGGACTCGCCTACTTTGGGGGCATTCAAATGGTCGGTGGATAGGCATTTGGATGATATTGGAATAGTTTAGGTTAAAGGGTCCACTGGCCGGCGCAACATCGAGGGCCGAAGGGCCTGTACTGCGCTGTAATGTTCTATGTTCTAGTACACCGTACACCTTCTTGACCACTTCCTCCACCTGCGAGGCTGATTTAAGAATCCTATGGACCCGGACCCTGAGATCCTTCTGCTCTACAACACAGCTAAGACTCCTACCCCTTATATTGTACTCCTTCATCCCATTATTCCTGTCAAAATGGACCACTACACATTTATCTGCGTTGAAGTCCATCTGCCACTTCTCCGCCCAGTCTTGCATCCTGTCTATGTCCCGCTGCAACTTTTGGCATCCCTCCAGACCATCCACAACACCACCGATCTTTGTATCATTGGCGAACTTGCTAACCCATCCCTCCACTTCCTCATCCAGGTCATTTATGAAAATGACAAACAGCAGGGGTCCCAGAACAGATCCCTGGGGCACTCCACTGGTTACCGACCTCCATGCAGAACAAGACCCCTCCACAACCACTCTCTGCCTTCTGCCGGCAAGCCAGTTCTGGATCCACGAGGCCAAAGCCTCTTGGATCCCATGCCCTCTCACCTTCTCCAGAAGCCTTGCATGTGGGACCTTATCAAACGCCTTACTAAAGTCCATGTACACTATGTCCACCGCCCTTCCTTCGTCAATGTGTTCAGTCACATTTTCGAAGAACTCAACTAGGCTCATAAGGCATGACCTGCCCTTGACAAAACCAGCAGTAAAATTGGTTTTCCTCCTACTAATGAGTAGACTTCCTTTAAATTGCTCCTGAAAGCCTATTTCTTTGACCAAATCTTTTGATCAGCTGACCTAATATTTTCCTAGAAACAAAATGTGATTACCCTTTTTGTAAAGCAGCTTGGGAGATTTGACTATATTGCAGACGCTATCTGAATGCAAGTTGTTCTTGCCGTTAACTGAGATAAGTCAGTAATCCTGGACAGACTAGGAATTCCTCCACCTAAATCCTCATTAGACCTATCACAATTCCAGGTGGGAGTGAGGGAGAAGTGGGGGGTGGCAGGGAGGGGAGGCAATGTTGGGAAGGGGAGTGGTGGATCAATTATCTTTCTGGACATGGGTATTTGCTGCCTTTGGAGCAGATGCAACAAAGGGCAGCCTTACCTCTGCAATGATCTTCTAGTCTCCTGCTACCATTGATTTTCTGGTATGGTCTTTTTGGAGCAGGCATCTCTAATGCCCCTTCTGGACATGACCCAATCTTCTCAATGAATGTTGCTGAGAATGATTATGATATTGACTAAGATTTTGACTATCATGCCCTAGTATCATCTTATGTTGCTTGGTGTCTGTAATGGTCCTATAAAGTGACTTTGGATGTTTCATTATGTTAAACGTACTTTTTAAGCACGTACTGCTGTTAAATTGCAATGAGTTCCATGTCACAAGCCAAGGGAGGGGGGGTCAAAATTTTTAAATCCCAGGAAAATTTTGTAACACTGGCACTAGTAATACCGGCTGCAATTTTCCAGCCCTTCCCACTAGCAGGATATTCTGGTCCCACCAGATGTGACCCTGTGTCACGTGTTTTCCAGCAATGCAACAGGTGTGCAATGCAAATCTCTAGTAATGTTGGCAGGACTGGAAGATCTTGCTGGCAGCCAATGGCAAGTTGCCTCCACTGCTGGAAAATCCACCATGGGAAAGGAGAGGGTGGGGATGGTGGAAAATCCCAGCCACTGAATTCTATGTTAAGCTATTCAAGACCAGTTTGAGCAAGTTTTACTGTTTTTCCCTTTGATTTGATTGGATTTGCTTTATTATTATCATGTGTTACTATACAGTGAAAAGCATTGTTCCTTGCACGCTTTACGGACAAAGCATACCATTTGTAGAGAAGGAAAACAGAGGGTGCAGATTGTAGTGTTACCGTCACAGCTAGGATGGAGAATTGGGAAGCATTCTACACTGTTGTATGTGTGTCAGCAGGTTAGACTTCCTGAAATTAGGTGCCACAACTCCTGATAAAAGCAGTTTTAGTTTGGGACCAGGCTAATTTTTGTCAAGTCCTGCTTGCTCTTGAGAAGGATAAACTTGTAAACATTGCGCATTTAGTGATATACAACATCAGTACTTTCACACACTGTGTTAACTACACCGGCATGCACTAAGTAATAATTCACAGCGCAGCATTCGTTTGCAGAAAGTGTTCTGAAGGAACTGTTCCAAAAGATTATGTGATAATGTAGTGACTTAAGCACAATAACTGGTAGAACAGATTGCAACATGCCAATGGGTGTTCAGTGCAGGAATAATTAAATGAGTCATTGAGACAGGCAATATATATTGACTGTTCATGCAAAGTAACTCCCTGAAGGTTGTGATGGGGATTAATAAGGTGGAAAAATGATCGAAGCCAAAGGCAAGTGCCTATTGTTGCATCTCAAATTCAAAGCATCATTGGCCGATAACTGCTGCCATTCATTGCAATGTAACCTCCAGTAAATATGATTAAATTTGTTTTAATCACCTTATCGCAAATCCTTTTTGTGGCAATACATCCATTTGAAAGCATCACCTTAAGTTATTTTCAAAATCGTAAAGATTTGTAGCCTTTTTTATGTATATGTTTTTAACAAAATACACCATTGGCAAATGGAAAACGAAAGTATCACTTTAGGTGCATCGGAGTGCCAGAGGCCACATTTGGAAGCGTGTGGAGAAATAGAATGGCACTCATTTTAATGAGAATACAATGCAATTTAACAGTTCATAAAACAGTAAAATTTAATCCGACACTGCAGGTTTTATTAAATTTCACTGGGAGAAAAGCAGGCTTGTGACATGTGTGAGTTAACACTGATGATCTTAGACATAATAGACTTAATTAACTGATGCTGGGGAGAATAGTTTCCAAGCCATTGACCATTGATATTACTGAGCAAAGATAATAGTCTTTGTGACTTGGGGCTGGGAAGGAGGGGGAGAGTAGGGATGGAGTTTTGGTGGGGAGTGATGGTGATGGCAGGAAGCAGGAGTACTTCATTGATTGCAAATTATTTTGAGGAAACTTGTCATTGTGAAATGTGATGTATAATTGCAAGTCTTTTTTCTTCTTAGAACTTCTACAAAATGCCGAAAGTAGTCAACAGTTTTGGATTAATCAAATGTCTAGGCCAATAGCTTCCAAGATGTGTAGGTTAGAGGGATTAGCAGGATAAATGTGCAGGGTTGAGGAGATAGGGCCTAGGGTGGGATCACTTTATAGTGATAATCAGGTACCACTTTATAGTCATAGAGTCATACATTGGAGAAAAGGCCCTTCGGCCCATCGTGTCTGCATGACAAAAACTACCACTCAAGTCGCACCAATTCCATTTATCTGCACAATACCTTTGAATATTGTGATATTTCAAGTGTTCCTTCAAATATTTCCCAGGCAGTGCATTCCAGATTCCCTCTGAATGAAAACTTTTTTTCTCAAATCCCTTATGAATCTTCTATCTCTAATCCTAAAACTATGATAATTGATCCTTTAGCCAAGGGGAACAGCTGTACCCTTCTCACCCTGTCCATACCCTTCCTAATCTTCTAAACCTCAATCATGTCTCCCCTCACCATTCACTGCTCTATTGCCTTCAGGTACTTAAATATTTTTCAACATTACTTTGCACCATTTTAAAAAATGGGCTAACTTGTGTCAGCATAAATATGGTGCAAGCCCATTTGGTCAGGTCAAAGTATAGCAAATAGATTCATAGAAACACTAACAGTACAGAATGAGGCCATTCGACTCATCGAGTCTGCACCGACACAATACCACCCTGCCCTTACCCCCATATCACTATATATTTAAACTCTAATCCACGAATCTCAGGACACTAACGGTCAATTTAGCAAGGCCAATCACCCTAACCTGAACATCTTCGGACTGTAGGAGGAAACTGGAGCATCTGGAGGAAATCTAGGCAGACACAAAGAGAACATGCAAATTCCACATAGACAGTGACCCAAACCAGGAATAGAATCCAGTCCCTGGAGCTGTGAAGCAGCAGTGCTGACCACTGTGCTACTGGAACTTCTTGAACATTGGATTTATCCTTGAACACTGGATTTATTATTTCCAGCTTTTCAAACTGGACTTATAGTAATAAGAATTTTCATATGCTGACCCTCATGCTGGAAAAACAGTAATAATTGCATTTAAGTCAATGCAACACAGCACTGACACAATGGCACAGTGGTTAGCACTGCTGCCTCACAGCGCCAGGGACGTGGGTTCAACTTTTGGCTTGGGCCACTATCTGTATGGAGTCTGCGCGTTCTCCTCATGTCTGCAAGGGTTTCCTCCGGGCGCTTGGTTTCGTCCCACAGTCCAAAAGATTGGACTGGTTTAGCAATTACCGTTAGCCATGCTAAATTCTCCCTCAGTGTACCTGAACAGGTGCCAGAGTGTGGCAACGAAGGAATTTTCACAGTAACCTCATTACACTGTTAATGTAAATCTACTCGTGACGTTAATAAATAAACTTAAAACTTATTTATACTGCACCGCATCCTATTGAAAAATATGAAGGCAGTTGACACAAATTGCAGTACTGAATTATCACAGGAAGTTGAAGTGTCTGGTCAAAACTGGTTGAGTATCTGCCATATTAGCAATGGGATCTTAATCAGCATGACATGTCTGCTGAACGCAGAGCAGCAATCGACAAAGGTAGAAGGAGGCTGAATAACAAAAGTTGAAAGAGAACAAAAGATAACACTAAAACAAAGGTGCTTTCTCCAGGCTGCAAATTGAGAAGTGTGTTCAATTATGGTCACTGAGGCAGAATGGGGAAATTTAATTTGGGTAAGGGGACACAGGCTTAAAGTGACTAAAGGCAAATTTAACAAAAGGGTGCTGTAAGAAAAAGGAAAAATCTGACACATTTTTGATTACCTGCAGGTACTAAATGGCATTTTACTTTGTAGAAAGGGATATAGCTAGCTCAGTATTTCTTAAGAGAAAGCGAGGCAGAAAATAAAACCTACCGATGCTGGAAATAATCAAAGAAAAGAAATGTGGAACAGGTCCAAAGGTTGGCATTTCGGGCATGACCTTTCATCATTATCTACTTGAGTCATTGGGATGTCTGATGTAAATGTCTCTGATTGGGAGCATTATGTGATTTGATTATTGTCTTGTGTTTCTAATTTCAGACAAACGCTGCCTTAGTTTATGATGCAGTTCATGTTGTTTCGGTGGCTGTGCAGCAGTCTCCACAGATGACCGTCAGCTCCTTACAGTGTAACAGGCACAAACCATGGCGTTTTGGGAGTCGCTTCATGAAGTTCATTAAAGAGGTACTTCATGTTTGGAACTTTTAATCCTTGTCTCCCATTCAATTCCAACCTATTTACTCTCCACCCAATATCAGCTTTGTGTTCTTTGCAAATAGAGCATTAACTGCATGAATGCCGAGGAGCTATTGAATGCACTCCTCAATGACATGGAGCTATAGTTTCCTCTTGAAAAAAAATCATGTTTCTTCTCCATTAATTGCAAATTGCAGACAACATTGAAGGGTCACATGGTTTTGATGATTGCACATTTATTAGCTTGGTAAGAAGTCTCACAACACCAAGTTAAAGTCCAATAATTTTACTTGGATTTGTGAGCTTTTGGAGCACTGCTCCTTCATCAGATGACAGCTCCTGATGAAGGAGTTGTTCCAAAATTTCCTGATTCAAAATAAACTTATTGGACTTTAACCTGGTGTTGTGAGATTTCTTACTATGCTCACCCCAGTCCAATGCTGGCATCGCCACATCATTCATTAGTTGACAAAATACGCCAGTCGCAAAGCCCCTGTAATGATAATTCTTTAACGCTCCTTGAGTATCTAGAAGACCATTATAATATAAATAATATATTTATAATATAAATAATTTTATATTATAAAAATATAAATCTTGTAAAGGTTGGGAATCAGCTGCAGATTTTCCAAAATGGCTGAATAATAATTTCAGGCAGCCAGGAAAAGATCTGAATAAAGTTGTGGGGAATATGTGGCTCAGAGAAGTGATGATATAAAAATATCAGTAACTCCAGGACAGCTTTTTCTCATTCTGGTTAATTGAGAAATTAATGGTCTCATGTAGTTTCAATAATTTTTTTAACTTAAGGAAGCCATAGAGGTATACAGCATGGAAACAGGCCTTTCATCCCAACTTGTCTATGCCACCCCTTTTTTTAAAACTAAATTAGTCCCAATTACCCACGTTTGGCCCGTATCCCTCTATAGCCATCTTGCCATGTAACTGTCTAAATTCTTTTTAAAAGACAAAATTGTACCTACTACTACCTCTGGCAGCTTGCTCCAGACACTCACCATCCTCTGTGTGAAAAAAAAAATGCCACTCTGGACCCTTTTGTATCTCTCCCCTCTCACCTATGCCCTCTAGTTTTAGATTCCACTATCTTTGAGAAAAAGATGTTGACTATCTAGATAGGTGCCCCTCATTATTTTATAGACTTCTATGGGATCATTTCTAAGCCTCCTACGTTCCAGGGAAAGAAATTCCCTGTCTATCCAGCCTTTTCTTATAACTCAAATAATCAAGTCCTGGTTGCATCCTAGTGAATATGTTCTGCATTCTTTCAAGTTTAATTCAATTTGGCAAATTTGTTGAGGTCAGTGATGGTTCATGCTGAGGTTTATACAGATGGTGCAGGATGATACAAGACTTTGTTATTTTCCTATTCCAAAGCAGCATGATGATCTTCACCGCCTACCATCAGTGGCAATTTTCTTCATGGTCATTTTCAATCTGCTGTTACCTCTCACCTCAGTCTTACTTTCTGTGTGCTGTGCTCCTGAATACCTCCAAGTGCTGTGGTGCCATTGTCTCACAACGGCAGGGACCTGGGTTCAACTCCCAGCTTGTGTCAGTATCTGTGTGGAGTCTGCACATTCTCTCCGAGTCTGTGTGAGTTTCCTCTGGGTCCTCCGGTTTTCTCCCACAGTCATTAGTAAGTATGTAGAAGACTGTGTGCAAAGAAGCAAATCTATGTGTTTCCCAACCAGAAACCATGGATGAACAGGGTTATCCACTGCTTGCTAAAGTCCAGGTTTGAGGCATTCAAGTCAGGTGACCCTGACCTATACAAGAAAGCCAGATGTGACCTAAGGAGATCCATCAAAGAGGCCAAAAGACAGTATTGGATCAAGCTAAACTCCCAGGCTAGTCACGTGGACCCCTGCCAACTGTGGCATGCTCTGCAAAACATAACAAGCTACAAGATGAAGGCACAAATTCACCCCTCCCTGATGAGTTCAATGCATTCTATAATGTTTTGAACATCCAGCATAATTTAAAACCCCATGTACTCTGCACATTCTCTCTTCCACCTTCTTGCATCAGGAAAAAGATACAGAAGTCTGAGGACACGTACTGACCAACTCAAGAACAGCTGCTGTCAGATTTTTGAATGGATTTATCCTGCATTAAGTTCACCTTTCTCTACACCCTAGATATGATTGTAACAGTACATTCTGCCCTCTCTCATTTCTTTCTCTATGAAGGGTATGTTTTAACAGTATAGTGCTCAAGAAACAATACTTTTCACTATTTGTTAATACATGTGACAATAATAAATCAAATCAAATCAAAAAGACCAGCTTCTTCCTTGCTGCCATCAGCCTTTTGAATGGACCTACCTCACTTTAAGTTGATCTTTTTCTACACCTTAGTTATGAATGTAATACTACATTCTGCACTTTGTCTTTTCTTCCTCTATGTACGTATGCTTTGTCTGTATGGCTTTCAAGAAACAATACTTTTCACTAATACATGCGACAGTAATAAATCAAATCAAATCAAATAGGTGTGAAAGACATGGTGGCTAGGTACGTTAGGCCATGCTAAATTCTCTCCTTCAGTGTACCCCGAACAGACGCTGGAGCATGGCGACTAGGGGATTTTCACAGTAACTTCATTGTAATGTTAATGTAAGCCTACCTGTGCCTAACAAATAAACTTAAAACTTAAGGTGGTTGACTCTAGTAACATAATCCTGCTGCCTGAATGGTATTATCAGTCGGAAGTCTCCTTTTTCTCTCACTGTGCCGAATCCTCCTTTTGTCTGCTGTGTTGTGTGAATCCTATCAATGGGTTTATACTCATGTTATAGAACCATAAAATCCCTATAGTGCAGGAGGTGGCCATGCGGCCCATAAACTCTGCATCAACCCTCTGAAAGAGCATTTTACTCAGGTTATTCATCACCATCAGAGTCAATGATTAAGACAGTGCTTAGAAAATGTTTAAGAGTACCTGCTGGCAGCATATTACACTTTGTTTAACCTCCACATGGCTTTTACTGATGTTGGAAGTCTCAATATTGCTACGTGTTTCATGATTCTCTCCTTGCTGGCAGAGTCATATTTTCTACTCGAGGCCATGACAGTATGGGAACTGTGTTCACTAATGTTAATGATCAGTAAGGCCCACTAGTGATTATTTTTACCATCTACCACTTACAGTGGATAAATTGTGTTAACTCCAATCTAACTGTTATAAGCAGCAGCGAATATATGTGAATGCAAATGAACAAGGTCAGCTTTTCCCAATGTGAATCGGTGCTTTACTTATTTTACTTAACTTTGTTTCTTTATCTAGGCCCACTGGGAAGGATTGACAGGCCGAATTATATTCAATAGTACCAACGGCTTGAGAACAGATTTTGATTTGGATGTGATTAGCCTCAAGGAGGAAGGCCTTGAGAAGGTACTGAATTATTTTTGTTAAGTGATTGGCTGATAGAAAAAAGAACATGATGAGTCATTAGCTAGGAAATGAAAACGTTTAATCTGTGTTTGGCAAGATGACTGCATATGTGTCCGTATTTATACTCCCATGAATAATTTATCTGTCAATGAAAGCACACTTAAAAGTATGAAAACTTGATTCAGATCTGATATCAGGGCTTAAACATACACGGCCTTGCCTATTGGGAAAGCAAATCAGAATTTGCTGGATGAATATAGAATGTTGAGATAAGTGCATTTCAATGATGTCCTTTTCTTGCTGCAGCTTCACATCCATTGTTAAGAAAATTAATTACTTTTTAGTCCTACCACCAATAATGGCATCACAATATTTTTCCCTATGTGCATCTCCTCCAGCCATGAAGATCCTTGTTTTGTTTTTAATAACCTTTTAAAAAACCTTTTGTCAGGATTCTGGTCACACCTCCAAATGTCATGTCAACAACTTGACTTCTACCCTTAACTTCTGCAAATGCTCCAAACATTTTTTTAATGTTAGAATAAATTGGAAGTAGTTATTGTTGGTCTTGTTTTTTCCTCCTCTTTGAATGCAGCGTCTAAAGCTTGGTTAAATGCACTATCTTCTTTGCTAATATTTAGGGGAGTAAGCATGAGTTACCCATAGACATTCATCTTGTGTCTGAATCCACAACTTTACAAGAACCAAAGTTTCAATGAAGATATCTAATGTTGTTGACACTATTCTTCTCTTCGGTGCCAAACATGTGGAGATTAAAACATAGAACATAGAACAATACAGCACAGAACAGGCCCTTCGGCCTTCGATGTTGTGCCGACCAAAATAAAAAGCAATGCCCCTCCTAACTAAACCAGTATTTGCGATACTGAGTGCTGGTTCCTCCAGTAGCTGGAGAGAACAAGGTGACTGCTGCTTTGCTATTGGAGTCACTTTGGACTATGGTAGCTTTTGTCTTATGGTTCTTTGTACCTAGATGGACCTCATGCTGCTGTATGCACAGCCTGGTATTGCATTATTTTAGCCACATATACAGGCTGTTTGAAAGGCCTACAGGTTCTGCAGTCCTGAGGCTCAGCACCATCATCAGTGCTTATTCCTGTTCTGCTTGTATCACTAGTCATTGCATCTGCTCAAGAGCGTGGTACCAATGACATCAATAAAGGCTCATCTGCAACTCACAGCCTCCATCCTTCTGAGAATGCAAGGCACGTGTTTTTCCACCCTGGCACCCAGACCTCAATGGTTGCAGTCTGAGCATTCATGGAAGAAGAACAGATATCCTATTCTTAGTTTGAATTTGGCATAGTTATGTCCTTAGATTCAGTATCACTGGATGTTCCCATGTGTGGCACAGTGGTTAACACTGCTGCCTCACAGCACCAAGGACAAAGGTTTGATCCTGGCCTTGGGTCATTCTCTGTGTGGAATTTGCACTTTCTCCCCCTGTCTGTGTAGACTTCGCCTGGGTGCTCCAGTTTCTTCCCATGGTCCAAAGTTGTGCAGGTTAGGTTGATTGGCCATGCTAAAGTTGACCCTAATGTCTGGGGGGATTAGCAGGATAAGTGTGTGTGGTAACGGGAATAGGGCCTGGGTGGCATTGTGGTCGATGGGGTGAATTGCTTCCTTCTGTACTGTAGGGATTCTATATTCCTAAATGGCATGATCACCTTACTTGAACAATCATTGACTCGCCTTCAATAAAATTACGAAACTAGCAAAAACAGGTGAACAGTCAATTTCAATTTAAGAAAAAGATTATCTTCTTGTAAATACGTTTTTAAGGTTTCACTAATATAATTATTTTCATAATTGCATACGTTATTCTCCATTATAGATTGGGACCTGGGAAACAAATAGTGGATTGAACATGACTGAGAATCGCAAAGGAAAGACAGCTAACATCACTGATTCATTATCCAACCGATCGTTAGTTGTCACGACGATTCTGGTAAATTATTATGCATTTCTCGCCTTTGAATTGTGGTGTACAGCGTTTATACTAAGGAGCAAATGGCTATGTTAAGCATCAGAATTTTCAACTACAATTAAACAGCTTAGAAGGTAACAATATGGAACCTTCAAATTAAGGTTTGTCATTGAGAGCTGACATGCTGGTCTGGTCTGGAATATCCTTGCATAAAATGTAAGATGGATATTTTGAAATATAATTGTCTTAATGTTAAAAAGAAGTAAGATGGAAGGTAAGATATCTCAGCGAGTAGAAGATGAGTGATGACAAACTTACTGTTTAAAAAAGTGAGTATTGGAGGAGCAAGAGAGGACTGAGGGAAGGAACGAATTCTACTGTCATTAAGTTCTGATGCATTTTATATAACTGAGTCTTACCAATTTAAAAATTCTACACACTATAAAAGAAGGTATTGGAAAATTGGATATTGCAAATGTCTAAAGTGGGTTTTTAAACTTTTGGAATTATGAGTCATATTTGTCTCTTTGCAAAGATCTCATCAAAAAAAGTGAGGCAAATATCTTCTGAATGTGAAGCAATGATGAAAGACATTATGTGGCCTTTAGTAGTAGTATAGATGGACTACACAAATTATCAGCCGGTTTTACTGCTGAAGCTGGTATCCAGTGATGATGCAAAGGGCATCCCAAATGGAAGTGCCTATGTTACAAATCACTCATAACAAAAAACAATACAACACAGGGACAGACCCTTTACCCACCAAGCCTGCATTGGTCATGTTATCCTATCTAGACCAACTGCCTGTATCTCTCTACTCCCCGTCTGTTCATGTGTCTATCCAGATAAGTCTTAAATGTCGCTAACACATCTGGCTCAACCATCTTACTTAGCAGTGTATTCTAGGCCCCCACCTTTCTCTGTGTAAAATATTTCCCCCGCATATCTCTACTGAACATTTCTCTCCTTATCTTGAACTTGTGTCCCCTGTAATTGTCATTTCTGCTCTGGGAAAATACTTCCAACTGTTTACCTTATCTTGCCCACCATAATTTTATAAATTTCTACCTTAGTCTCTATTTTTTAAGGGAGAACAATCCCAGTTTATTCAATCTCTCCTCATAACTAATATCTTACTATCAGTCAACATCCTGGTAAACCTTTTCTATACTCTCTTCAAAACCTCCATGCCCTTCTGGTAGTGTGGCGACCAGAATTGGATATAGTATTCCAAATATGACCTAGCCAACTAGTTCAAAGGAGAACTAGTCATCTAGACATGGCAGAGCAGCAGTGTATGAAAAAAAAACATTGCAACACTGCGGCACAGTGGTTAGCACTGGGACCCAGATTCAATTCTGGCCTTGGGTGATTGCATGTGTGGAGTTTGCATGTTTTACTCATGTCAACATGGGCTTTCTTCAGGTGTTCTGATTTCATCCCACAGAACAAAGCTGTGCGAGTTAGGTGGATTGGCCATGCTAATTTGTTCCAAGATGTGTAGGTTAGGAAGATTAGCAAGGTAAATGCCTGTGATTTTGGGGATAGGGCCTGGGTAAAATGCTCTGTTGGAGGGCCAGTGCAAACTAAATGGGCCAAATAGCCACATTCAGCACTGTCGGGATTCTATGAATTATACTCAGGGGACAACAATAAATGACCTGCAAGGCCCTAAAGGGACAGTTCACCCTGCACACTACAACACTGGTAGTAATGATCCACTGCCCTCAACTTTTATGCCATAAACTTATTCTGGGTGCCGGAGGAGATATTGTGGGAATCAAGCACTATTCTGTGCAAAACTCTATTAGTGAAAGCAGCTTAACTTTTTCTAAATTCCTGCTTTATGCAAGGCATGTGGTATTATTGACTGAATGAATATAATTATTTGTCATGGCATATCAACACCAGATATGATTGTTCATTGACACATACTCACTGGGGATACATGTGAGGTATAATTTTATGACTCCCTGTCGGAATCCAGAAACATTTATAATTCCTGCATAGTGTATACTGGGTTTCCAAACCCTGTGACAGAAAAAACAAGAAAGTCTGTTGTGTGTGCAAATTATTCATGTGATAGTTTAACTCTGAGGCAATCTGATAAACACGACTCATCAGAAGCGAAGGAATGATGGAAATTTGGAGCATTGGTGATGTGAAATGCTATGGGGTGATCTTGACTGGCAATTATCCTGTGACCTGTACCCCTAGGGGAGGTGACAGCTAGTGGTATTATCAGTAGACTATTAATTCAGAAACTCAGCGAATGTTCAGGAGATCTGGGTTCAAATCCCACCATGGCAAATGCTGAAATTTGAATTCAATTAAAAAACATGGGAATTAAGAATGTACTGATGACCATGACATTTTTCCAATGTCCTTTAGGGAGGGAAATCTGTCATCCTTATCTGATCTGGCCTACATGTGACTCCAGAGCCAAAACAATGTGGTTGACTCTCAATTGCCCGCTAAGGGCAGCTAGGTTTGGACAATAAATGCTGGTGAGCCAGTGACGGCTAAGCCCCACACATGAATAAAACAAAAGCAGAAATTAGATACAATGAACAACATAGGCGGACCAGATCGGGAATGCAAAAACCAGGCAATCCAAAAATATGTTTGTGTAAATCTGTTAGTTGCTTGATATGTTTTATTTTTCCTAGGAAATGTATTTATTCTTTTGGACAACTCCCACTGTGTTTCTGTGACAATTTATTTATGTTCAAGTTTACATAATCTAAAGAAGATTCAGTGAGTCACAGAATTTGACTTTTGTGCATAATAACAAACTTTCTGACTGATATATTAGTTAGCAAGTCACTGATTAGCTGCTTCTTATGGTTATTGGTGCAGGCTCTTTGTGAATTTTGTTTGTTCCGACAAATTAAATCAAACTGAATGATACACTGCAAAATCACTTGCCTTTTTATTTAGGGATCATAATAGCAAAGATAAAGTTTGTTTTTGTTAGAGGAAACAAAGGAAGATTATGGCACAAAACTGTAGTTCTCGAGGATTATTGTTTAATTTTAAGATGATGTTAACTTCCGTGGAGTGGGCTGTTTGTGTTATGCTGTTTAACATATATTTTCATCTGAGTTTATTCATTCTGCCTGTGCACTACTAGCCCAATTAGGAGACATTGAAGATCAGTTTTCATCCTGCAATAGCTATCAATGTACAGGTTCTTTGAAATTAGCCAATCATTGCTCAAGGTTTACTTGCAATCATCAGCAAAGTGCAGTAAGATGACATTGACAATAGCTATCAATAATCTATTCACTTTGGGTTTTGCCAACACAGCTCATTACTGCTTTGGTTCAAAGAATGGAAAAAGAGGTTAGAGTGACTGTCCTTGATATCAGGGCAGCATTTGACTGAGTGTGTCATCAAGGAGCCCTAAAAAAATCGAAACCATTGGGAAAAGGGAGAAAACTGTCTGCGGGTTGGAGTCAAACCTAATACAAAGGAAGATGTTTGTGGTTGTTGGAGGGTAATCAATTCAACCTCAGGATATTGCTTCAGGAGTTTCTAAGCCCAACAACCTTCAACTGCTTCATCAATAACATGCCCTCCATTATAAATCAGAAATATGGATAACTGCACAATATTCTATACAATTTGCAACTTCCCTTGAAGAAGTCCATGTCCATATGCAGCAAGAACTGGACAACATTCAGTCTTGGACTGATAAATGGAAGGTAACATTCATTACACATAAGTACCACTTTGAACAAAAGAGAATCTAACAACCTCCCTTTGGCATTCATCAGCATTAACATGGCTGAATATCCCTAATGTCAGCATCCTGAGGGTTACCGTTGACTAGAAACTTAATGGACTAACCACATGAACACCGATGCTACAAAAGAAGGACACGGACTGTGGATTCTGCAGAGAGTTGCTCACTTCTTGGCTCCCCAAAGCCAGTTTAATATCAATAAATGTCAAATCAGTTGTATGATGGAATACTCTCCACTTGCCGAGATAAGTGTAGCCACACAACACACAAAAATCTTAAAACCATTCAGAACAAACTAGTTATCTTGATTAGTACCTTGTCTAAAACATTAAATACCCATTAATCCCTCCACGACAATACACAGTGATAGCAATGTGGACTATTATACATATGTTATATATTATGATATATATATATAAGATGCACTGCAGCAATTCACCACATCTTTTACAGCATCTTCCAAATCTAACACCTAGATGGACAAGAAAGCCAATGTTTGAGAACAGTACCAGCGACAAGTACTCCTCTAATCTACACACCATTCTGACATGAAAAGATGTTGTCTTTTTTTTCAGTATCACTGAGACAAAATCCTGGAACTCCCTCCCTAACAGCTCTGTGGGTGTATGCATATTACATAGACTACAGCAGTTCAAGAACATCGGTCACTACCACTTTCTTATGGGGAATTAAGAATGGGCAATAAATGCTGGCTTAGCTAAAAATGTTCTGCAGAATTAGAAATAACAGCATAGACTTACACAGACAATATTTGATTATTGCAGTAAATATTGATCCAAATCCTAAAATGAATTATTTAAGTGTTTTCGGATTATTATGGTAATTCTATAGAGGTTCTTCAGCCAAAAGATCTGTCGAATCCCCAGAGAAATGGCATAAAAGTACTGAAAATGTTCATTGACATCTTTTTTCCAGAGTTGCAGCTGGTTTTTCCTGAAGTTCTGGTAGGAGCGCAGAATGCCAGTAAGAATTCAAGGCCGTACCATTCAGGAGATTATGTTTGGATTGTGGGTGGCACAGTGGCACAGTGGTTTATACTGCTCCTCACAGTCTCAGGGACTCGGGTTCGATTCCTGGCCTGGGCTATTGTCTGTGTGGAGTTTGCATGTTCTCCCCATGTCTGCGTGGGTTTCTTCTGGGTGTTCCGGGTTTCCTCCCACACTCCAAAAATGTGAAAGTTCGGTGGATTGACCATGCTGAATTGTCCCATTAGTGCCAGGGGGATTAGCAGGGTAAAATTGTGTCATTACGGAGATAGGGCCTGTGTTGGATTGTTGTCAGTGCAGGTTCGATGGGCCGAACGGCCTCCTTCTGCATTGCAGGGATTCTGTGATTCTGTATGTTTCAGTAATCTTCAAAGTGGTCACTCAAGTCTGATTGCTGCTGGGGATCTCAGTTTACAGTGTGTGTTCTTCTGTAACTTAAATACACCTTCCACTCCCCTATCCTTCACTGTTACTCCCATTTCTCTGAACCCAAGGTAAGCAGTTTGTGCACACGACAAAAAAAAATTTGCAGTTATTGTTGACGATAACATTCTCATTTTTTTGAAGCATCGCAATGCCTTGTGAGTAGATTTAACTGTGTCCATTACTGTAAAACTGGCAGCACTGAAGCGGCAACCCATGTTACATCTCAATTTTTGCTACCAGTGACTTCAAATTACTCAGTAAATTTATTTCTGTAGATTAGAATTTGTAGTATAGGAAAAGTCAAGAATTTTTCTTGCCGGCAGCGGCAGCTGGTGGGGATTGGAGGGTGGGGGGGTATGGAATTATGTGCAATATTCAAATCACCTTATGCCCAGGAGTGCACATGTCACAAATCCAATGTTGTGTCAGAATGAGAGATGTATTCACTATATAGCAGCGGAGTTAATACTGAATTTCTGTTTTGAATTGTCTACTCTCTCACTGTCGGTCTCACTTTTCTATTCCCTCTCTGATTGACACCGTTGTACCCCATCAGTCATTCAGACACTTTGCTGCCCTTCACAGCAACGCAGCAAAAGCTATTTGTTGCAGTTACATCAAGGCTGACTGAGCAGATGACTGGTTGCAATGTATTTGCATACAGGCATCACAATGTATCTTTTTGAAACAATCTCACAGTGGCTGAGGACTAGTGAAGGAATAGCTATTATTTCAGGCATGTCACTTAAAATTTAGATTCTCTAATGATTTGTTATAATAATGAATGATGTGCATTTATGTATATGAGACATACATTATAACATATATATATTGTTACATCAGGTTAGCTGGTGTGAATTGATTTCTTTCTGCTCCACTCCTGAGTGTGTTATAATAGTCTGAATTTAAAGGGGAGGTGATATTTTCAATTTAACATTTATTTAACTGTGTATAGCTCATTGTAAGAAATAAGCCAATCACATTCCTTTAATTAATAAGTAAGGTGTTAGTATTATTGCTAAAACTCACTCAAATAGAGATGCAGAAATCAACAAAACGTTAAGTCTGTGGAAAAGCCGCACATACACACATGCATACACAGACCACATACACACACACATACACATGTGCATCACACACATACACACATGTGCGCGCACACACAAACATAGAAAACATACATACACATAACAAACACACACACACACACATACACACATACACACATACATCCAGAGCTGACATTTACAGCTGAAGGGTTCCTTTCCACGATGAAGAATGCAGTCTGCTGTCATGGCAGATTGATACTGAATACTCCTTTTTATAACTTTTGGTTTGTGGCAATGAGATCTTCTGGTGGTGTTTTCAAATTGTAAACCGCACAACTTTGATGAGAGAGCTTTCAGAAGAAAGAGAGATGGGATAAGACTGTTGCCCCTCTGGCAGTCTCTCTGAAGATACAAAATGCAGCAACATTTCAACTGAGCTAGATCATGTGACCTGTCCCTGAGAACTCTATAGTTACTATGTTTTCATAAAAATCATGTGTCCTTCACAAATGCAACATAGTAGCTGCTGACTGTCCTTTGCTGAATGAAGATTGTTCTTTTCAAAAAGTCCAATATGCAAATGTTCAGCTGATGTGATTATAAATTAATATATTCTACATAAAACATTTCCATAACATATATAGACTGGGCATATTAAATACATATCTATATGTAGTAGAAAATATTCCTTTCTTTTAAAAACAGTAGGAAAATAACTTGAAATTTATTATTGCAGCTGGGAGTTTCTCCAGTATCGACAAAGGTCGATATTAGGTGGGAAAGTGACATCGAGGCTCCTGATGGCAATGGTAGCTTTTTGCGCCATATAATCTAGGAGTTAGAAAATAATTTTTACAGTCAGATTCAATGCCGTATTGCTGGTGGGCAGACAGAATCAGATTCATCCACCCTGCCATCAAATTAGACAGAAAGAAATCTCACAACACCAGCTGAAATTTAAATTTGTTGGACTTCAAGCTGGTGTTGTGAGATTTCTTTCTGTTTTACCCCAGTCCAACGCTGGCATATCCACATCATCAAATCAGACACTCAGTGATCCAGGTGCCATTTTTTATGGTCCCGACACACAGTTAGCAAACCAGGAAACGATCTTTATTCAGATGCACCCCCCCGACACCCTCCTGGCATCAAACCACCAATTCCATGGCATCAATCTGGCACTACTCTGGCACTACCCTTTCTTCCTGAGTGCTGCATTTACCTCAGAGCTCTCTCTGGAGGTCTGCTTACCGGATGTACTCCTTTTGAAGACAGTCATACTTCATGCCATTCCGAAATCCCTCTTCCTGGTTTGATGTCATCGTGAAATGTGACTTGGCCTTCTTGCCATACTTCTCGTTGCCATTGCTGAACCATCTAATGTGAACAGAAGGGAAAAATCCTGGCCTCATAAGTAGCACAACCATGTGTACACAATTTGCGAATGGTTTTGGTTACGGGGAATTTACACTTGACATCAGACTCTCTGGGGATAGTGATGTTCCTTCTGCCTGCCATGTATCCTATATCATTGCTATATTGGTCTGAACTGTACGGACAGAAACCTCCCACAGATCTATCACGCATGCTGCTGGGCCTGTTGAGTTTTTCCAGCATTTTCTGTTTTTATTTAATTCTTGGATCCAGGTATCATTCTGGTAAATCCACAGTGAACTCCCTCCAAGGGCAATATATCCTTCCAATCCCAAGTACTCCGATCCACATTACTTCATTGTGTTCTCTAACTATTGATTTGTTTGGCTGTAGAATAATATGTAAACTTGGAGGTGATGATTATGTGATGCTGCCTTCTCCTTCTAAAGTGGTTGCAATTTAATTTGATTTGATTTTTTGATTTGATTTATTAATGTGTATTGGGAGACTGTGAAAAATATTGATTGTTGCATGCTATATAAAGCATACCATTCATAGAGTACATAAGGGAGAAGGAAAGTAAAGACTTGTTACAGTTACAGATAGGGTGAAGAGAAGGATCAGCTTAATTTATGATAGGACATTTCAAAAATCTGGTGGTACCAGGGAAGAAGCTGTTCCTGAGTTAGTTGGTACGTGATCTCAAACTTTGGCCTCTTTATCCCGACAGAAGATGGAAGAGCGTATGTCTGAGATGCGTGGACTCCTTGATTATACGGGCTACTTTGCTGAGGCAGCAGGAAATGTGGACAGGGTCAATGGTTGGGAGGCTTGTTTGCGTGATGGACTGGGCCATGTTCACACCCTTTGTAGTTTCTTGCGGTCTTGGTTGGAACAGGAGTCATACCAAGCTGTGATGCATTCAGAAAGGGTTTTTTTTGTGGTGCACTTGTAAAAATTGGTGGGAGTCATAGCAGACATGCCCGATTTTCTTAATCCCCTGAAAAAGTAGAGGTGTTGGTGGACTTTCTTAACTAAATTGATGTGGAGGCACTCAAGGAGTTTGAGTCACGACTCTTGTGTAGCCCAAGCTTTTGCTGCCTCACCTAGGCAACCAGCTGAGACACGAAGGGCTGGATATCCACCTCCGTTATTTTTGCCTGCAGGATTTCAGACAAAGTAATAGCAAGAAATTTTCAATCAGCAGAAATTCTGCTTCTCTGCACTTGCAGCGATACAATGGCTCTGGGTAATTTCAGAGCTGAGAAATGTTCATGTACGTCTAAGATGAAGCACTGAGGCTTTCTGCTTACATTTCTAAGATTGAATATTTAATCTCAACTCTGTGACAAAATAATATTCAAACCTCTCTGTCATAAAATTAGTGAGATGCACAGGTGTCAGCAAGCTGTTGCAGAAGGTATACTGACATAGAAAATAGTTAATGGGAATCCCGCTCACTTGTAACCACTTTGGGAGCCTATGCATATTCCTGTCAGTTGATTTATTCGGTAACATTGACGCAAAGCTGTGGGAGATTGACTGTCAATTTGCTTTCTGCTTTGCCTATTCTGCTTGTGTGTGAAAGAGTTATCAAGTTTATGGTTGTTGGTAAACCATGGTAATATTTATTCTTACAAGGGTAGAGTTTCAGCTTGAAAGATTTGCTCAATTATGTAATGTGGAAAAAATATTTTTAATAAATAGTTGTCCAGTAGACAAGAAGTTCAGACTGGGAAACATTAACAGTCTGTTTTGGGTGTCTAGTTAATTAGTCTAAAGTTCAGCAGTTAGTTCCGCCTCATTGACATCACATTCTTTCAACTATAAACTGTCTGGGATTCTTGCTCATAAAAGTGGTCAGTGTTGTTACTAATAGTGTTGCCAACTTACAGTGGTTTGAAGCTGCTTCGAGCTTACTGGGGTTTAAGCTGAACAAATGGCTTTTGACATTGCTACCATGGGGATGGTTAACAGTGATTCAAAACTGTGAGCCAGAGCGATGTCAACTCAAGGCAGCCATAGGTTGCAGTCAATACCTTGAGCACAGAACTGATTATGCATTGCTGGAGAGAGAAAATCATGACTTTTTAACTTCTTCAATTTCAGGTTTCATCCTGCATCTTGTGGTGGTTCACCAGATGATGTTGCTGAAGAACAGCACTCAATTGATTCAGTTTGAACCAACAGATAGAGTGATAAACAACAACGAAACACAATCATGATTTCCAGCATTGTGATCCCTCTGTATAAACTGGCCATCTTTCAACTCACAATATCTCAATGCTTTTCTAGATTGCTGTTCACCTGGGAATAGCATACATCCACTCATACATATTTCAGATGGTAGTGAGCCTCTTTCCTGAAGCATTGCAGCACCTACAGTGCAATTAGAGAGGGAGGTTCAGGATTTTGAACCAGTGACAGTGGAGAAGTGGTGATATATTTCCCGGTCATAATGGCACGTGATTTTGGGCGTGTTTGTGTTCCTAGCCTATTCTTGCTTTCATTCTTCTCCATAGAAAAAGTCACCGGTTTGGAAAATTCTGTTGAAGGAGTTTTGCCAAGTTGTTGCAGTGAATCTTGTTTTTATTTGGCTGATATAGTTCAGTTTCTGGTCAATGGTAATCTCCAGGAGTGACACAGTGGTTGGCACTGCAGCCTCACAGCGCCAGGGTCTTGGGGTCTATTCCCAGATTGGTTTCACTGTCTGTGCGGAGTATGCACGTCCTCCACGTGTCTGTGTGGGTTTCCTCCGGTGGCTCCAGTTTCCTCCCACAGTCTGAAATACATGCTGGTTAGGTGCACTGGCCATGCCAAATTCTCCCTCAGTGTACCCGAAGAGGTGCTGGAGTGTGATGACTAGAAGATTTTCACAGTAACTTTATTGTCATGTTAATGTAAGCCTGTTTGTGACTAATAAACAAATAAACAAAGTAGTGGAGGATTTAATAATGTTGATACTGTTGAACATTGAGAGAACATAGTTAGATGCTCTTTTATTGGAGATGGTCATTGTCTGGCACCTATGTCATGTGTGGATGCTACTTTCCATTTGTCAACTCAGCGTTGTCCAGGTCTTAATGCATTTGGACATGGACTGCTTCATAACTGCAGTTATGAGCACCCATCCCCACTTCTGTCCTAATGATGGAGGGAAGCTTATTGATGAATCAGCTGAAGAATGGCTGGGCCAAGGACACTACGCTGAGGAAGTGCTGCAAGCATGTTCTGGAGCTGAGATGATTGGTCTTCAAAAATCATAGCCATCTTCTTCTGTGAGGTTAAAAATCTGTTCAGTGAAACACTTTCCCCGTAATATCCATTCACAACAGACTCGATGCCATACTTGGTCAATTGTTGCCTTGAATCAAGAACAGTTTTTCTCACCTCTTCAATTCAATTTTTTTTTCCACGTATGGGCCAGTGTGCTAACGCATCGAAGCAGAGTAACCCTGGTGGATCCGAGACTGAATGTCAGAGAACAGGTTATGATTAACCACATGCTGCTTGATAGCGCTGTTAATGTTTCATTCACTGACCAGAGTTAGGTCAGTGCCTGTCAAAACTGTCATAGACATCTCTATTAGCAACAGGTAGATTGGTAGTTCTGGGGTCAAGTAAGCTGATTTCACATGGTTCTCTCACCAAAGAACAAAGAACAACACAGCACGGGAAACAGGCCCTTTGGCCCAACGAGCCCACGCCGCCATCTGCTATAAGTCCAGTTTTATGGACATTGCTTCCAGGAGACAACCAGCTTGGTCAGCAGTGGTTCTATTCTTGCTGATGGACATCACAGTACCCCCCCGCCCCCAGCCAGAATATGCTTTTTGCCCTTGCTACCTTCAGTTATTCTCCCAACGTGTCAGACTATTGATTCATTGGCTGAAAGGGGAATGGTAGGTGGCAATTAGCTGGAGATTTCCTTGCCTATTTTTGACCTGATGTCATGAAACTTCATGAAGCCTGGAGTCAATGTTGAGGACTCAGAGTGCAACTTGGCTGGAAACCATTGTGTCATCTCCTCTGCTAGGTCTGTCCTATTAGGACAGTGCTTGAGGTAGTGCTTGACAGACTAACGGGGTAGATAAGTCCCTGGGACCGGATGGAATGCATCCCAGGGTTTTGAAAGAAATGGCAGGGGCGATAGCGGATGCCTTAGTAATTATTTATCAAAATTCACTCGACTCTGGGGAAGTGCTGGAAGATTGGAAAACGGCTAATGTTACACCTGTTTAAAAAAGGTAGCAGACAAAAGGCAGGGAATTATAGGCCAGTTAGTTTAACATCTGTAGTCGGAAAAATGCTTGAATCCGTCATCAAAGAAGAAATAGCAAGGCACCTAGAAAAGAATGGTTTGATCAAGCAGTCACAGCATGGATTCGTTAAGGGGAAATCATGTTTGACAAATTTATTGAATTTCTATGAGGATGTGACTAGTGCGGTAGACAGAGGTAGAGAGATTCTTCCTGCTTAGAAAGGATGGAAGGACTAGAGGGCGCTGCCTCAAATTAAGGGGAGGGGGGCCAGTGTAGATCGGAGTTGAGGAGGAACTTCTTCATTCAAAGGATGGTGAATCTTTGGAATTCTCTACTCGCTGAATATATTTAAGTCACAGGTTGATAGGTTTCTGATAGACAAGGGAATTAAGGGTTATGGGGAGAAAGCAGGAAAGTGGAATTCATCCACTTCAGATTAGCAATGATCTTATTGAATGGTGGGGCAGACTCAAAGGGCTGAATGGCCTACTCCTGCTCCTAGTTCTTCTGTTCTTATGTTTTATTGATAATCTTGGATGTATCCAGGGATGATGATGGATGTCACTGGATTATCGGCTGTGACACATGGTTTCTAGAATTAGTGCAGATTCAGAGGATCAAATGGTCTCCTTCTGCACTGTGGGGAGTTATAGCAGTAATGAGGATTTCACAACGTTGACATGGCAAGGTGTGTCTTTGTCTTTCAAATGCCTTACTGCTGCTGTGTAATCCATCTTGTTTCATTGGTAATGAATTTTTCTGGTGAAATTTGATGTCTTACTGTACCATTTTGGAGGGCGGTTCGAAGTCGCCTGCATTCCCCTGAGCCTGAAGACTCCTGTCAATCTTAACAGGATGGCTGATTCCCATCCCTAAAGGATATTAGTTAACCCAATGTGTTTGACTACAATTTGGTTGGTTTATGGTCACCATTAGTGAAACTAGTTTTTATTTCTTCAATTCCAGATTTTTTTTAAGTTATTGGGCAAGATTCTCTGGCCTTCCAGATACATGTTTCTGGTCAGCGGGAGATGGTGTGTTGTTTGCTAGCAGTGGGATTCTTTGATCCTGCTGATGTTAATGGGAATTCCCATTGACATCACCCCCATGCAGGTGGGAAACCCCTGGAGGCTGAGGCTGTGCTGCGTGAATGGCCGGAAAATTCCAGCTGAATTTAAATTCCACCAGATGCTGCGGTCAAATTTAACTAATTTCCCCAGATCATTAGCCTCGGTTTTTGGTATATGAGTCAATTAGCATTTGCCACTATGTTATACATTTTTAATGGGTCCCTGGTGAGCTTCAGTCGGCATTTTGTAAGGTGGAAAATTTTGGTTCGACATGAGATGGAGCTTATTGCATTATTTCCCTATTTTAATCAATTTTCTGGTGCAAAACAGTAATTCACCAAAAGACAAAACCTAAAGTCACTTTGTAAAGTATTGTCAGGGAACCAGGGCCCATAAAAGTTTGTCTCAGCAAGGGTTCAGTGTCTCCAGGAGAGAAAGCGAAAAGATTTGCTTGGAGCGCTGGTGTTAAAAGAGGAAAAGATGTTAACAGATTAGGAAAGGCTTTTACTCTTGGATTGTCAGATTTGAAGCAGTTACCTTGTTGGAATGATTTATTGGTGTTTAATCCAATTGCTCATTTCATAAACAAATGTATTCCCTATACTGCACTGCCTTGACAAGATTAACTCTGAACAGATATAAGATTTTATCTGAGATGACATAGCGTTAATAATGAATTGGAACATCTTCAAATAGAGATTACAGTGAGTTTGATCTGAAGAATTGATAATAAGTTAGCTGTACTCTAACTCACACTGCAATATGCAACATTATGATTCCATTAACAAGACTAAAATTCTAAAAGTTTGCTTGATATTTTTTCAATCCAAGGTTAGCTTGCACTATTGAAAGTACGAACTAGACCTCAATTTGTGAAATGTCATCAGCTGTTTCTATATCCCAGAGCCATTAGAAATTTACATACAGCTTT
The DNA here is from genome assembly GCA_024679065.1 of Sphyrna mokarran. Taxonomy (NCBI): domain Eukaryota; kingdom Metazoa; phylum Chordata; class Chondrichthyes; order Carcharhiniformes; family Carcharhinidae; genus Sphyrna; species Sphyrna mokarran. The sequence goes on along the minus strand of JAGIQG010000005.1, from coordinate 34,629,046 downwards.
CAATATACAGTATTATATATTGAGTTTGTTGACAGTGCTCTTACACTTACTTATAAGAAAGACCTTCAGGGAGCATTCATACTTACGAAACCAGTCTAAGATCGCCTATAAGGACTCAGTATCTTTTGATAATTTGTGCACATGAAAACTTTCCCCTGGAGGTTCATGTTCAGTTAATTATTTCATGGTATGATGATACTGTGCCTCTAAGAAATGTATTTTTATCATCTTTCTTCTAAGGAGTATGTTTAGAATTCAGCGTTGTTTACATAGTGCCAACTTGTCTGCACCAGGCAGCTTGACAATATTAGATAATTACTGATTTTAGTTAGGAATGTGTTTGGGTTCATCTGAGTTAATGCATTTTTCTTTACTATTGGCTTTTCCCCCTGGGGTTCCAGAGTAGGATTTTGATTAGGTTGACTGACAAGAGACAGAGTCACGTGCTAATGAGAGGAGAAAAGTTTATTTACTCACTCAATAAGGGAGGATGGTTTTTTTCAATATAGTCTATCAAAACCTCTGATCATCCTGATCACCTCTTAAATTTCTCCGCCCCATGAAGAAGAGTTCCAGTTGTTCCATCTTTTCATAACTGAAGTTTCTCATTCTTACTAACACCTGCTAATCTTTCCTTCTCTGTTCTATCTAAAGTCTGTAGCTCTTCTGTGAAATATGGTGGCCTAAGCAGTAATTTGTAAGTTTCTAGGATGAACCGTTTGGTTTTATATTTGATTCCTTTCGTTACTGACCTTTGTATCGTGACAGCATTGGTGGCGCAGTGTTAGCACTGCTGCCTCACAGCGCCAGGGACCCAGGTTCGATCCCCAGCTTGGGTCACTGTCTTTGTGGGGTTTGCATGTTCTCTCCTTGTCTGCAAGGGTTTTCTCCCACAGTATAAAGATTTGCAACTTGGGTAGATTGACCATGTCAAATAGTCTGTTAATATCAGGGGCAAATGTATTTGGTTGCGGGGTAGGGTCTAGGTGGGATCATTGTTGGTGCAGGCTCGATGGACTGAATGGCCTCATCCACACTGTAGGGACTCTATGGTTCTATGAACCTTTTGCTTTTCTGACCAGCTTATCAATTTATCCTGCCATTTCTAAGAATTTGTGTGTGTGGGTTCTCAGTACTCTTTTCTTATTTACACTTGTCAAAACCCTACTATTAAAGAATGTTATGTTTTTCAGTGCTCCCAAAGTGCATTACTTTGCACTTCTCTGTATTGAACACCATCTGCCATGTTTCTGTCAATTTTACCATCCTGCCAATGTCATGCTGAAGTTCATAACTAACCTTATCACTACCTACCACTCAGTTTCAGATCAACTTTAAACTATAAAATGCTGCTCTCTAAGTTCGAGCCTAAATCATTTTTAAAAATTTGAAATGAATAATGGATGCCTGTTCTGGTTTCCTCTGGGTGCTTCAGCTTCCTCCCATACTCCAAAGGTATGTGGATAAATTGACCCTAGTGTCAGGAGGATTGGCCGGGTGAATATGTAGTGTTACAGGAATAAGGCCTGGTGAGATTGTGGTCAGTGCAGACTCAATGGGCCGAATGGCCTCCTCTTGCACTGCAGGGATTCTAAAGTCTGTGATATGGTTTGAGGGCAGGAGACAATAACTTACAAATGGTTTGATTTTTAAAATTGGCTTTTGAAATAGTTGATACATTAGTTTTAATTTTCCTCACCTCCCCAGCTTTGGGGAACACCCCATTAGATTGGAAGCTATCAAATGTAACTCCATTACTGGAAAAAGGAAAGGAGACAGAAATAGGGAAACTACAGGTCAGTTGGCTTAACATCTGTCACAGGAAAAAAAAAGTTTGAAGCTGCTATTCCATAAATTATAGCAGGGCACTTGGATAAGTTCAAGGTAATCAGGCAGGGTCAACAAAACTTGGGGAAGGGAAATCATACTTAACCAATTTATTCAAATTCTTTGAGGAAGGAACATATGCTGTGAATAATGGGGAACCAGTGGATATACTGTATTTAGATTTCCAGGAAGCATTTGATGAAGTGCCACATCAAAAATTATTGAGGAAAATTAAAGTTGATGGCACAAGAGTAACATATCGGTATGGATAAAATATCGGCTGGCTGATGGGTAGTAGAGAGTAGGCATGAATGCATATTTTTTTAGTTTGGAAAGATGTAACAAATGGTGTGCCATAGAAATCAGTGCTGAGACCTCAACCTTTTACAATTTATACTAATGATTTGAATGAAGGGGTGGATGGATGGTTGTTAATTTTATGATGACACAAAGATAGATGGAAAGGAGAGTTGTGAAGAGGACCAAAGGGTGCTACTAAAAAACATAGGACAGGATTCTCTAGACTCCCAGCTGCATGTTTCTCAGCAGTGGGGATGCACCATCAACAGGACTGTAAGATCCTGCTGGCATGAACGGCAGCAAGATTTTGGTTAGTAATGCTTGGGCATTTGGAAGATGCTGCCTAAGAAATCTAGGTGAGTTCCTGTCGTGCACACCGTAGATGATACACATAGCTGCCACCATGCATCTCCTCCTGGGTTTTTGAACAAAGGATGCATTTTTCCTGATCTGGAATCTTGAGAGGTGTAATTGAGGACCAGGAGTCACTTTTGACCTTGCACACATACTATCTAATTGGCCAGAGCTCTGTCTTAGGAATCTAAAGGGCATTGACGCATTTCTTTGGAATTGATGTACTCATTCAGAGAGGGCATTAGCACCCATCTGCAGTTTTCTAAATTTCCTCTGGTATGAATCACTGTTAGTCAGTCATGTCAGGGTAAAACCTTTGTTCATTTTTGAAATAACAATTTTGTAAAGAAGCCAGCTTGACGAAGATATATATTTTTCTTTCTGACATCTAGACAGGACATGTCTACAGCAGGTGCAAACAGCAGAATCTTGAATAGCTCCTGTACATATACAAAGAGTTTGAAAGTTTGTTTATTAGTTTCCTAAGTAAGTGTACAGTAACACTGCAATGAAGTACTGTGATAATCTTCAAAGAGAAAATAAGAGAGAAAGTAAAGGATTTCTGTACCAATTTGGTTTTCTGCTTCTTTGATAGTTTTTTTTTCCCTCTTGTTTCTCTCCCAGCCTACCTTTCTATTCTCGAAATTACTGCAGCCCCAAAAGTACAAGTACTGGTGAGATATTTTGCCATGGCCCCTTTAATTAGAAATCTTTCCTCTAAGAGAATGGCTACGCAGCTCTCTGCACCCGAGCATTGCATCTGCTCTCCTTAAATGATTGTGATGATAAGTGGTTTGCTGTGATAAATGGCAACAGCTGGGCACACAACTCGGAGAGCCAAGTTCCAGACCTGAAAATGGTCCCCAGTCTGGAACTGTCGAAGATAATAAGATTCCAGTTGAGGAGAGGCTCCAATGCTGACATTGGCTACCAAGATTCAGACGGCAACTCTTCACTCAGGTCTGATCAGCCTTAGGTCGGGTTGTGGTGGCTTGGGGGCTTGAGATTGGGAGGAGGTGTGATGGATAAGGGGAGGGAAGGGATCTGCCATACATTGTAGTATACTTTCAACTTTATGATATGTAACTATAAATACCCTTGTCCACTTGATTTGATTTGATCTGGGATCTGAACTAGCTGGATAATGGCTTGTTCTTCCAATCTGTTCAACTTAATATCCACTTTCTCTTGTGTGAATGATTTGACTTGATTTGATTTGTTTTGATTTGATTTGATTTATTATTGTCACATGGGAAAAGTATTGTTTCTTGTGTGCTACACAGACAAATGAAGTTTAGGTCTGAGGCATTCAAGTCAGATGACCTTGACCTTTATAAGAAAGGCAGATATGATCTAAGAAGATCCATCAAAGATATGAAGAGACAATACCAGATCAAGCTAGAGTCCCAGATTAGCCACACAAACCCCCACTGTTTGGCAAATTCTGCAAGACATAACAGGCTCTAAGATGAAGGCATATAAATTTGCCGGCAGAAACACACCCCTCTATGATGAGCTCAATGCATTCTATGCCTGTTTTGAACAAGAGATCAGTGAGAGCACGCCACCCCCCCCCCCCCCCCCCAATGCCACCGACCCCAGGATCCTCGGGTGAACTTGTATCCAAGATCAGAGCAGCCTTCTTGAAGGCCAATCCAAGAATTGACTGGATCAATGACAAGATGGAGTACAGGAAAGAGATGGAGAATCTGGTGAACTGGTGCAACAACAATAATCTTTTCCTCAATGTCAGCAAAGTGAAGTAGATAGTCATTGACTTCAGAAAGCATAGTGGAGGATATAGCTTGGAATATATCAATGGGGATGAAGTATAAATGGTTGAGCGCATAAAGTTTTTAGGTGTCTAGATTACCAATAGCCTATCTTAGTTCTCCCTCATGATAACACTATAGTTAAGAAAGGCCACCAATACTTCCATCTTCTCAGAAGATTAAGGAAATTTGGCACATCTGCCACAATTCTCATCAACTTTTACAGATATGCCATACAAACATCATTTCTGGTTGTATCACAACTTGATATGGCTCTGCTCTGCCCGAGATCACAAGAAACTACAAAGGATCATGAACAAAGCCCAGTCCAGCATTCAAACTAGCCTCCCACCCATTGACACTGTCTACACTTTCCGATGTCTCAGAAAAACAGCCAGCGTAATCAAGGACTCCACAAACCCTGAAACACTCTCTTCCACCTTCCTCCATCGGGAAAAAGATACAAAGGTCTGAGAACACATGCCAATCGACTTAAGAGCAGCTTCTTCACTGCTACCGTTAGGCTTTTGAATGGACTTTACTCGCACCAAGTGATCTTTGTACCCTTTTCCGAAACATCATTCTATAACTTTGTGTGATTTCAAGAAGAAATTAGATATAGATCTTTGGGCTAAAGGGATCAAGGAATATGGGGGGAAGGGGAGATCAGGGTATTGAATTTGATGATCAGCTATGATCAAAATGAATGGTGGAGCAGGCTTGAAGGGCCGAATGCCCTACTCCTCTTCTAGTTTCTACGTTTCTACCACAATTGCTTGTCCGATCTCACTTAGAGCCATACCACTTATTTATTTATTAGTGTCACAAGTGGGCTTACATTAACACTGCAATGGAATTACTGTGAAAATCTCCTATATGCCATACTTCTGTGCCTGTCCAAGTACACTGAAGGAGAATTCAGCATGGCCAATGCATCTAACTAGCACATCTTTTGGACAGTGGAAGGAAACCAGAGCACCCAGAAGAAAGCCACACAGACACAGGGAGATTTCGCACAGTTGCCCAAGTCAGGAATCGAGCCTGGGGGTCCTTGACATTGTGAGGCAGCAGTGCTAACCGTTGTGCCACCATACTATCCAGTATCAGGCAAAATGGTCAACACCACTGTGTGCTTTTTGGGCCACAACATCAATTTACAGATCCACAAACAAATTTTATAAGGCTAATAAAATGCAACTTTTCAAACAAACAATGCTCAGAAAAATTGGGCATTTTTTTTGGCCATGGTGTAAAACTGTTGGTAGCAGAACTACTGTGAATTATTCACCTCCCTTGATATTCATTTGCATTGAAGGATTATCTAGTTATTCTGTGCCGTTTTTTCATTTCTCAGTAATGTGAGCACTCCAGCAATAATGATTAATACATTAACTGCACAAGAAACAATCACATCATTTCACACATTTTGGAGCTGTTTCTGTTACACAATCGACTACATTTAGTCAATAAAACGGCACATATTGAAGCTGCTCCTTTAAACAGTTAACACCTTTGTCTAAACAGTGAACAAATGCATATTGCAATTTTAACGCTTTATTTCAGTTATTGGCAGCCTAGGCTCGTGAGTAGACCGTATGAGTGGTCCTCCTTTACATCAGTGGGTCACAATATTGTTCACTAACCATGACCCCATGAATAAGATTAAATACATTTAGAGCACACTGAATATTTCATAACAAGTAATGGAACATAGTTAATCATTTATATATTTAGAGAACTATCATCAACTTCAAATGGTAAAAGCAAAAGAAATACTTACGCTTTGGACGCAGAGGGAGCACATGACTCTTTCGGCCAATGTTGTGCCCAATCAGCATACACCTCACTTTATTCACCTTTCTTTACATACGTATCACTTCACTAGGAAGAAAATGGACAAAAATCATCAGAATTTGGCAACCCTGTGTTTGGGAGAAGGTCAATAAAATGTCTAGTGGGTCGCACTCAGAACCCAGTTGGGCCACATGTGGCGTCCAGATTGCCCACCAAAGTTTCAACTTGAAGTAAACCCCACTGAAGTCAATATGAAATAATAGTCTGTTGTTGAAAACACTTGCTCCATAGTATACAAGACTATGGACCAAGTGCTGAAGAATGAGATCAGAATAGATAGGTATTTGATGACTGGCATAGGAATGATGGGCTGAAAGGCTTTTCTGTTCTGTAAATCTCTATGACTCAGCAGGACAGCCATCATCTATGGAGAAAGAAACAAAACTCAAGTTTCAGGTCTTTTGAAACATATTTATTGGCGTAATGCAGGAAGATATAGCCATCAACCTGCGCACGCAAAGTCCCAAAGACAGCAGTGAGCTAAATCACCAGATAATCTTTGTTTTACTGACATTAGTGAAGGATAAATATTGGCCAGGACAGCAGGAGAATTCAGGTAATGCTATGGGATGTTAGATAGGAAAGTATCACTTACTAATGTCTATACTGAGTGTTAGCTATTAGCAAATAGCAGTGAGCGATGTGGTCAATTTCTATCTACATTTCACTTGACAAAACAAATATGTGCACTTGTTAACCTTCAAATTGTTTGGCCCCTCAAAGGACAAAAGTGGCAGTATATTAAGATAGCCTCAGAGATTCACTGGCAGTGTCAAAACATTCATAAATATGCCTTCTGTTTTTAATACAGAATCAATTTCAGAAACATCTGCATAGAAACACTTTATTTATGACCATTTATAATTGCCTTTGGCATTTTGTGTAAGGGCTTGGGTCGACAAAGCATTGGCAGGGTTGTTGTAACATAATTACATCTCTGCTCTGCTGCTTTCATTTTCTTTTCTTCCAATGAATTTCCATTCCTAAAGCAACGTATGATTTAATCTGTACTCCTTTGCAGTTTTTTTTTGCCTCCAGAACAGGAAGGTTATCTTCCATATGCCAGTGCTCACTATTTACTTAATGTATCACTTTGTTCTTTCCAGAGATTGTGTTGCCTAATTTCTACCTTGCAGGATATTTCCTTGTGGGTTAAATAGCATTTCTGTGTGTAAGAATTAATGCATAAAATGAACTTTTCATCCACTTTCTGATAGAGACGCCCAGATAAAATGGACGTGGAGAGGATGCTTCATCAGTAAGAGAGACTAGAAATCAGGGGCACAACCTCAGAGTGAAGGGACGCTCCTTTGAAACTGAAATGAGAGGAATTTCTTCAGCCAGAGAGTCTGTGGAATACATTGCCAGGTCAAGTCATTGAGTGTCATTAAGACAAGGGTAGATAGGTTCTTGATCAATAAAGGGAGCAAGAGTCACAGGGAGAAGGCAGGAGAATGGGGATGAGAATCATCAGCCATGATTGAATGGTGGAGCAGACTCGATGGGCTGAATGGCCTAATTCTGCTCCTATATCTAATAGCTCTAAAATTTAAAATAAACTGTAAAATTATCCTCAAAGTAGCTCAATCTATGTCTGTCTGCGACTCCCCCACCCCTTGCAAATGAAGCTACCTGAGGATCCCAGAAATGATGCACATCCTTATCCTTGGAGAGCATCAAATGGCTCCCTGTATGCAGGCCAAATTCAAAGAGAACTACACCAAGACCATCTGGATTACATAACTCAGGTTGGACAACAGGAGTTTTCTTGTCTGCTTAAAAAAAAGGCCCATAAACTTCCTTTAAATTCTTAATAGTTGAGAGCATTTCACTATCTTGAATTAAGCGTTTTCCTGTGCTGTAATTTTCTTTGTTCTTTGTGGGCTGAGAATTTTTTTTTTTTAAGCAACACAGCACGGGAAACAGGCCCTTCGGCCCAACGAGCCCGCGCCGCCGTCATACTATATAGTAGCAAATCCATTATCCTATTTTAATATTCCTATATAATAATATATATATTATTCCTAATATGGAAAATTCTCACCATAGGGACAATTTGTTTCCCAATCAGCCTAAGAGCGAATTTTTGGGTTGTGGGAGGAAACCGGAGTGCCCGGAGAAAACCCACGCAACCACGGGGAGAACGCGCAAACTCCCGCAGACACCGGCCCAATTCCAAGTGTCTGCACAGCCACATCGATAGTCTCTGAGCTGTCATGGTGCCCTTCAGATGGTCCACATAAAGCACTCATTTACGACATGAGGTACCAGGCAACCCATGAATCAACATCCAAGAGCCGTACCTGCACCACCTGCTGAATGCATGCTCAATGTTGGTCAAGTATGGACCGAATTACCTGTGGAAAAAAGCCGTAGTTAAACAGTCCTAATATATCCCTCTATCTGCATACCGCTCATGTGGCTGTCCAAGAGACCCTTAAACAGCCCCAGCGTGCCTGCTCCCACCACCTTACTCGGCAGTGCATTCCACACCCCCACTACCCTTTGTGTGAAAAACTGCCCTCTAATATTCGTCCTATACATAGCCCCCCTCACCCTATGGCCATGACCCCTCGTCCTATCCATTTCTAAAGGTGGAAAAAGTTACCACCATTTACTTATCTTATTGAAGCATATAAGATGATTAGAGGTTTAGATAGGGTGGACAGTGATAGCCTTTTTCCTAGGATGGAGAAAGCTAGCACGAGGGGACACAGCTTTAAATTAAGGGGTATGAGTTATAGGACGGATATCAGAGGTAGGTTCTTTACTCAAAGAGTGATTAGGGAGTGGAATGCCCTGCCTGCAGCTGTTGTAGATGCGCCAAGTTTGGTGGCGTTTAAGAGGTTAGTTGATAAGTATATGGATGAGAAGGGAATGGTTTAGTTTGGAGGGGCATTGCTTTTTATTTTGGTCGGCACAACATCGAAGGCCGAAGGGCCTGTTCTGTGCTGTATTGTTCTATGTTCTATGTTCTATGTACTCTATCTATACCCCTTATAATCTTATACACCTCTATGAGATCCCCTCTAAGCCGACGTCTTTCAAGGGAAAACAACCCCAGTCTATCTAATCGTTCCTCATAAGACAGTCCTTCCATACCAGGCAGCATCCTGGTAAACCTCCTCTGCACTCTCTCCAAGGACTCCACATCCTTCCGATAGTACGGCGACCAGAACTGGACGCAGTATTCCAAGTGAGGCCTAACCAAAGTTCTATACAACTGCAACATCAAACTCCTACTCTTGTATTCTATACCCTTTTCTATGAAAGCTAACATACTATACGCCTTCTTTATCACCTTCTCCACCTGTGAGGACACCTTCAGAGACTTGTGAACCTGCACCCCCAAGTCTCTCTGCGTCTCTATGCTCCGTATAGTTTTACCTTTTATCCTATAACTCTCTTCTACATTTTTCCGGCCAAAATGCATCACCTCGCATTTATCCGGATTAAATTCCATTTGCCATCTATCTGCCCAGTCTACCAACCTGTCTATGTCCTGTTGTATTGCCTGACACTGCTCTCTTCTGTACCCGCCAATCCAAGCATCTTGGTGTCATCAGCAAATTTGCTGATCTCACCACCTACCCCTACTTCCAAGTCGTTTATGTAGACCACAAATAGAAGAGGACCTAGTACTGAGCCTTGTGGCACTCCACTAGTGACAGGCTTCCAGCCGGAAAAAGAGCCTTCCACTACTACCCTCTGTCTCCTCCTCCCGAGCCAGTTCTCGACCCATCTACATACCCGACCCTGTATCCCATGCGCCTTCACCTTCTCTATCAGTCTACCATGAGGAACCTTGTCAAACGCCTTACTGAAATCCATGTAGACGACATCAACAGCCTGTCCTTCATCAACTGTTTTTGTCACTTCTTCAAAAAATTCCACTAGATTTGTAAGACAAGACTTCCCCTTGACGAAGCCATGCTGCGTATCCCTGATCAGATCGCAGCGCTCCAGATGCTCATACATCCTGTCCCTAAGGATCCTCTCCATTAGCTTACCTATAACTGAAGTCAAGCTCACTGGCCTATAGTTCCCTGGGTGATCCCTCTGACCTTTTTTAAACAACGGTACGACGTTTGCTATCCTCCAGTCCTCTGGGACCTCACCTGTGTCCAAGGAAGAGACAAAGATTTGCGTCAGAGGCCCAGCTAGGTCTTCCCTCAACTCCCTTAGCAGCCTGGGGTAAATGCCATCAGGCCCCGGAGCTTTACATGTCTTTAAGCTGCCTAACAGCCCCAACACCTCTTTCCTCGTAATCCTTACTTCCCTCAACCGATCCTCAACTTTGTCAACATCAGGCACAGACATCTGTCCAGTCTCCTGCGTGAATACCGACGCAAAGTATTCATTCAGGATCTCCCCCATTCCCTCAGGCTCTAAGCATAGATCCCCTCCTCTGTCCCTGAGAGGTCCAATCTTGCCTCTAACCATCCTTTTGCTCCTTACATAGGTGTAAAATGCCTTTGGATTTTCCTTTATCCTACCTGCCAGAGCCACCTCGTGGCCCCTTTTTGCCTTTCTAATACCCCTTTTAAGATCCTGTCTACACTCTCTATAAGCTTCCAGCGCTGTCTCAGTCCCTAGTTGCCTAGATCTAATGTAAGCCTCTCGCTTTTTCTTGATCAAGTTCTCAATCTCCCTGGTAAGCCAAGGTTCTCTAATCCTACCTTTCCCATCCTTCCTCCTTGCCGGCACGTATCTTTCCTGCAGAGAGTTTAGTTTTCCCTTGAAAGACTCCCACATGTACCTCGTCGACCTGCCCTCAAAAAGCTTATCCCAGTCGGTATCTTTAAGATCTTGCCTAATCTGGCCGTATCTAGCCCTCCCCCAGTTAAATACCTTCCCTTTTGGGCCAGTCTCGTCCTTTTCCATTAATATCCTAAAGCAGACAGAGTTGTGATCACTATTTGACACCTGCTCTCCTACCTCGACGTCAACCACCTGGCCTGGCTCATTTCCCAGAACCAAATCCAGTACAGCCCCATCTCTAGTCGGGCCATCCACATACTGCTCCAAGGACCCTTCCAAAACACACTGTACAAATTCCTCCCCGTCCACTCCTACAGCCCTGGGCACACTCCAATCTACTCCAGGAAAATTGAAATCTCCCACTACTACCACCCTATTTTTCCTACACTTATCTAAAATGTCCCTGCATATCCCTTCTTCCGCGGCCCGCGGGCTGTTGGGCGGTCTGTAGTAAACACCCAACAGAGTAACCACTCCCTTCCTATTCCTCAACTCCACCCATAGAGACTCAATTCCTAAATCATCCATACCTCCCTCCCTCTGCACTGCTATGACGTTGTCCTTAACTAATAAAGCCACTCCCCCGCCTCTCCTCACACCAACTCTGTCACGCCTAAAACACTTATACCCTGGAATATTCAATTGCCAGTCTTGCCCCTCCTTCAACCACGTCTCGGTCACCGCCACCACGTCTAAACTCCTCGTGAACATTATTGCCTTCAGTTCATCTGTTTTGCCAGTCACACTCCTCGCATTAAAACACATGCACTGAAGACCCTCAGCTCTCGGATATTCCTTTCTACCTTCTGGTGTTACCCTATCATCCCTCTCTCTCCCACTCCCAGTTCCCTCTCTCTCCCCACCCTCCCTCCCTATTAGTTTAAACACTTCTGAAACACTCCAGCTAACCTCCCAGCTAAAATATGTGTTCCCCTCCCAGTCAACTGCTCCCTATCCCTCTTGAATAGGTGACCCTCCCTCCTGAAGACCTCCCAATGATCAATAAATATGAAGCCTTCTGCCCTACACCAATCCCTCATCCATGCATTTAGTTGGAGTGTCTCATTTGTTATTACCCAATCGGTCCCGGGCACAGGCAGCAGCCCAGAGAACGCCACCCTGGAGGCCCTACCTTTCAGTTGAGCCCCCAACTCCCTAAACTGTCTACGTAAGTCCCCCCTGTGCTTTCTTCCTACATCTTTCTGTCCTATGTGAACTATTACATTTGCCTTAGACCCTTCTCCCTTCAAAATTCCCTCTACCCTCTCTGATACATCCTGGACCCCTGCTCCAGGGAGGCAGACTACCATCCTGGAGTCTCTCTTTTGCCCACAGAATCTCCTATCGATCCCTTTAACCATCCCATCCCCCACCACTATCTCACCTCCTGCTTTCCCGCCGGTCTCTGTGGCATTTTGTTCCCCCTCACCTGCCCTCTCCATCACAGCCTTTACCCCCCCCCTTGGTTTTCTGGGAATCCTCCTTAGAGATGGCCTTTGTGCCTTGATTTTTATTCTTGTTCCTTGTAACTGTACCCAGCCCATCCCTACTATTAGATCCTGGGGTCCCCGCAGGTCTGCCTTCCCTATTCATTGAATAGGGAATTGAACCCTGCGGGACACCACTAGGTACAAATCACCAACTGGAGAAGTACTCATTCATCCCATCTCTCTGCTTTCTCTCAGTCAGCCAATCCTCAAGACAATCCACACCCAACCCCTTGGGATCTAATCTTCTGGGTTAATCTCCTGTGTGGCACTTTATTAAATGCTTTCTGGATGTCCGGATAAATCACATTCACAGAGTACCTCTGATCTACGTTGCTGGTTACTCCCTCAAAAAACTCTAGCAGGGTTGCCAAACAACATTTGTCCTTCTTAAAACCATAGTGATACTGGTGAATTGAGCTTTGCTTTTCCAGATGCTCAGTCAGCTCCTCCTTAATGACTGACTCCAGAAACTTTCCCACCACAGAGGGGAAACTGACTGGTCTATCGATCCAACTACTTTCCTTAGTCCTCTCTTGAATAACAGCTATAGGAAAGATTGGAGGTAAGAGAGGAGGGGAAGTTGCACTTATGATTAAGGAAAGCATCATGGCTGTTTTGAGAGGAGATATGTCCGAGGGTTCGGCCACTGAGTTTATATGGGTAGAACTGAGAAATAAGAAGGGGGAAATCACTTTGATATGATTGTACTATAGGCCCCCAAAATAGGGGAACAAATATGTAAGGAGATTACAGATAGCTCTAAGAAAAATAGGGTGGTAATAGTTGGAGATTTTAATTTTTCCAACATTGACTGGACAACCATACTATTAGAAGATTGGATGGAGAGAAATTTGTTGAGTATATTCATGAGGAATTTCTCATTCCTTTTGTGGATGGTCCGACTATAGAGGGGACAAAACTTGACCTCCTCTTGGGAAATAAGGAAGGGCAGATGACAGAAGTGTTAGTGAGGGATCACTTTAGGACCAGTGACCATAATTCTATTATTTTAAGTTTGCTATGGAGAATAATAGGTCTGTCCCAAAAGTTAAAATTCTAAATTGAGGCAAAGCCAACTTTGATGGTATCAGGCAGGAATTTTCAAAAGTTAATTTGGGGGAGTACGCTGGCAGGCAAAGGGACACCTGATAAGTGACACACTTTCAGAAGTGTGTTAACCAGGATTCAGAGTAAACACATTCCTCTTAGAGTGAAGAGTAAGCTGGCAGAAGTCGGGAACCCTGGATGACTCGGGATATTGAGGCCCTGATCACAAAGAAGAAAGAGGCACATGACATGCATAGACAGTTGGGATCAAATGAATCTCCTGAAGAGTATAAGGGGTGTGGGAGTAGAGTTAAGAGGGAAATCAGGAGGGCAAAAAGAAGACATGAAATTGTTTTGGCAGATAAGGCAAATGAGAATCCAAAGAGCTTCTACAAATACATAAAGGGCAAAAGAGTAACAAGAGAAAGAGTGGAGCCTTTTAAGGATGAGCAAGATCATCTATGTGTGGATCCACAAGAGATGGGTGAGATCCTAAATAAGTATTTCTCATCAGTATTTACTGTTGAGAAAACATGGATGTTAGGAAATTTGGGGAAATAAATAGTGATATCTTGAGGAGTGTACATACTACAGAGAAGGAGGTGCTGGAAGTCTTAAAGCACATCAAGGTAGATAAATCCCTGGGACTTGATGAGATATATCCCAGGATGTTGTGGGAGACTAGGGAGAAATTGCAGGTTCCTTAGCTGAGATACTTGAATCATCGATAGTCATGGGTGAAGTGCTTGAAGATTTGAGAATGGCAAATGTTGTGCCTTTGTTTAAAAAGGGGTGCAGGGAAAAGCCTGGGGACTACAGGCCAGTGAGCCTCACATCTGTGATGGGTAAATTGTTGGAAGATATTTTGAGAAATACGATCTGCAGGCATTTAGAGATGCAAGGACTGAATATGGACAGTCAGCATGGCTTAGTAAGTGGAAAATCATGTCTCACAAATTTGATTGAGTTTTTGAAGGGGTAACCAAGAAGATAGATGAAGGCAGTACAGTTGATGTTGTCTACATAGACTTTAGTAAGGCCTTTGACAAGGTACTGCATGGTAGGTTGTTGCACAAAGTTAAATCTCACAATCCAAGGTGAGGTATTTAAATGGATACAAAATTGGCTTCTTAACAGAAATCAGAGGGTGGTTGTAGAGAGTTGTTTTTCAAACTGGAGGCCTGTGAACAGCTGTGTGCCTCGGGCATCAGTGCTGGGCCCACTGTTATATTAATGACTTTGATGAGAATACAGAGGGCATGATTAGTAAGCTTTGCAGATGACACCAAGATTGGTGGCATAGTGGGCAGTGAAGAAAGTTATCTCCAATTGCAACGGGATCTTAATCAATTGGGCCAGGGGGCTGATGAATGTCAGATGGAATTTAATTCAGACAAATGTGAGGTGATGCATTCTGGTAGATTGAACCAGGGACTTATTCAGTTAATGGTATGATGTTGGAGAGAGTTACAAAATAAAGAGATCTAGGGATATATATTCATAGCTCCTTGAAAGTGGAGTCACAGGTGGACAGAGTGGTGAAGAAGGCATTTGGCATGCTTGGTTTTATTGGTCAGAACATTGAATACAGGATTTGGGACGTCTTGTTGAAGTTGTACAAGACATTGGTAAGACCACACTTGGAATACTGTGTGCAATTCTGGTCACCCTATTATATATTAGGATATATAATATCCTAATCATCTGGTCTCCGGGCATCTGGTCTCCGGGACCAGATGGGATGTACCCCAGGTTATTGTGGGAGGTGAGGGATGTCATTGCAGAGCCCCTGGCGATGATCTTTGCGTCGTCGATGGAGACGGGAGAGGTTCCGGAGGATTGTGGATGTGGTCCCTATTTTCAAGAAAGGGAACAGGGATAGTCCTGGAAATTACCGACCGGTGAGTCTGACCTCAGTGGTTGGTAAGCTGATGGAGAGGCTTCTGAGGGACAAGATTTACAAGCATTTAGAGAAGTTTAGGTTGATTAGAAATAGTCAACATGGTTTTGTAAAAGGCAGGTCATGCCTTACGAGCTTAATTGAGTTCTTCGAAAATGTGACTGAACACATTGACGAAGGAAGAGCAGTGGACGTGGTGTACATGGACTTCAGCAAGGCATTTGACAAGGTCCCACATGCAAGACTTCTTGAGAAGGTGAGAGGCCATGGGATCCAAGGGGCTTTGGCCTTGTGGATCCAGAACTGGCTTGCCTGCAGAAGGCAGAGGGTGGTTGTGGATGGCTCTTTTTCTGCATGGAGGTCGGTCACCAGTGGAGTGCCCCAGGGATCTGTTCTAGGACCCTTGCTGTTTGTCATTTTCATAAATGACCTGGATGAGGAAGTGGAGGGATGGGTGAGTAAGTTCGCCGATGACACAAAGGTCGGTGGTGTTGTGGATGGTCTGGAGGGATGTCAGAAGTTGCAGCATGACATCGACAGGATGCAAGACTGGGCGGAGAAGTGGCAGATGGACTTCAACGCGGATAAATGTGTTGTGGTCCATTTTGGCAGATCCAACGGGATGAATGAGTACACTATCAAAGGTAGGAGTCTTAGCTGTGTGGAAGAGCAGAGGGATCTTGGGGTCCGGGTCCATAAGACTCTCAAATCGGCCTCCCAGATGGAGGATGTGGTTAAGAAAGCTTACGGTGTACTGGCCTTCATTCATCGAGGGATTGAGTTCAGGAGTCAGGAGGTAATGCTGCAGCTTTATAGGACCCTTGTCAGACCACACTTGGAGTACTGTGCGCAGTTCTGGTCGCCTCACTATAGGAAGGACGTGGAAGCTATTGAAAGGGTGCAGAGGAGATTTACAAGGATGTTGCCTGGATTGGGAGGCATGCCTTATGAAGACAGGTTGAGGGAGCTGGGACTGTTCTCCCTGGAGAGACGAAGGTTGAGAGGCGACCTGATAGAGGTTTACAAGATGTTGAGAGGAATAGATAGGGTGGACTCTCAGAGACTATTTCCCAGGGCTGAAATGGTCGCGACGAGAGGGCACAGATTTAAGGTGCAGGGAAGCAAGTACAGAGGGGATGCTAGGGGAAAGTTTTTCACTCAGAGGGTGGTGAGTGAATGGAATCGGCTGCCGTCGGTGGTGGTCGAGGCGAACTCGCTGGGGTCTTTTAAAAGACTTCTGGATGAGTATATGGGATCCAATGGGATTGGGGGTTATAGATAGGTCTATGGCTGGGTAGGTTTTGATGTGTTCGGCACAACTTGTGGGCCGAAGGGCCTGTTTGTGCTGTAGTGTTCTATGTTCTATGTTCTATGATACATAATAATATCCTTAATAATCTTTATTAAGGATATTATTAAACTAGAAAGAGTGCAGAAAAGATTTACTAAGATGCTACCAGGACTTGATGGTTGAATTGTATAGAGAGGCTGGATAGACTGAAACTTTTTTCTCTAGAATGAAGGAAGCTGATGGGTGATCGTATAGACGTTTATAAAATAATCAGGGGTATAGAAAAGGTAGATAGTCAATATCTTTTCCTAAAGGTAAGGGAATCTAAAACTAGAAGAGGAGAGATACAAATGTGTCTAGAGAGGCAATTTTTTCACACAGAGGGTGGTGAGTGTCTGGAACAAGCTGCCAGAGGTAGTAGTAGAGGTGGGTACAATTCTATCTTCTAAAAAACATTTAGATAGTTATGATGGGTATAGAGGGATATGGGCCAAATGTGGGCAATTGGGATTAGTTTAGGGGTTTTAAAAAAAAGGGCAGCATGGACAAGTTGGGCCAAAGGGCCTGGTTCCATGCTGTAAAGCACAATGACTCTATGACTTTAAGGTAATTTGGTACTTCTGCCTCACAGCAGCTGGGACCCGAGTTCAATTGTGGCCTCGGGCGACTGTCTGTGTGGAGTTTGCATGTTTTCCCCGTGTTTGCGTGGGTTTCTTCTGGATGCTGTGGTTTTCTCCCACACTTCAAAGATGTGCAGGTTAGGTGGATTGACCATGGTAAATTGCCCATTTGTTTCAGGGAGATTAGTGGGGTAATTACACGGGGTTCCGGGGATAGGGTCTGGGTGGGGTTATTGTCAATGCAG
This sequence comes from Sphyrna mokarran, assembly GCA_024679065.1. Lineage (NCBI taxonomy): Eukaryota > Metazoa > Chordata > Chondrichthyes > Carcharhiniformes > Carcharhinidae > Sphyrna > Sphyrna mokarran. Next base: position 34,611,585 of record JAGIQG010000005.1, on the reverse strand, counting down.
ACTTGATGGGCCAAGTGGCCTTCTTCTGCATTGCAGGATTCTGTGATACTATGTTAAAGGTGCTGGAGAAATGCAAGCTGATGTTGCTTTATATTTACACGGCATTGCAGTCACGTTTGCTGGTATTGGGATTTTCAATGGTGCCACTAAGATTTAATCCATTACCACTCCTCTAGAGAAAATCTTATCCCCTGTCCTCTTGACCTGAAATTAGCTGATATGCAGCACTGTAAGAGTTGATTTTTGCTGCTATTCTGTATCAAATGAAAAATGTATTACTTATCAAAAATAAATTGCTTTGTAAAATAAGCTTGGGGCTGGATGCGTAAGCTCTTTAGGGAATATTTCACCACATTCATAATCAGTGGAGAGAATTGTATTTGTGATGCACAACTTTTACTGATTCTGCTAAGCCCTTAGAGAGGTGTAGGAATGACCTAACTCAATTCAATATTTTAGTCCTATTTCAGAAATATTCCATCAACATATACTTTATATTTTGATTTTATTGCAGTGATGGTAATCTGACAATGTTAAGTGGGCTGGGGAATAAAAATGAAGTTGCATACATTTTCTTCAACAATGCCAACAATCGTCAACACTCACATGATGGCAACAATTTTATCCTATCTCAACAAGAGGAAAACGCATGGATTGGTTTTATGCCCAACTTTTTGTTACTCATTGAGACTAATGGAAAACAAAATCGAATGAGGTGTAAAGCCAACAATGCAGCCAATCCTGTCAGCTTCTCAACTGGTAGGATAGGTTAAAATTACATTTATTGGGTGGGATGTAAAAGAAGCATTCCACAAGATCATTAAAATTGTCTACTCCCTCTTTTGCTGTCCAGTAACTTTGTGACTTGTAAGAAACTGGCTTTCCCAAATGCTCAGTGTGTTCTCTAAAAATGTGAGAAACAAAGGTTGACTGAGAGCTGAATGCATAGTCAACTGAGTTATGAGATTATTGACAATCTTGTTAATCTTATCTACTTTAGTAAGAAGTCTCACAACACAGGTTAAAGTCCAACAAGTTTAATTGGTAGCATGGGCTTTCAGAGCACTGCTCCTTCATCAGGTGAGTGGCGAGTTGGGTTCACAAACAGCGCTTAGAGAGAAGCAGGCTCAATTACATAGAACATTACAGCACAGAACAGGCCCTTCGGCCCTCGATGTTGTGCCGACCAAAATAAAAAGCAATGCCCCTCCAAACTAAACCATTCCCTTCTCTTCCATATACTTATCAACTAACCTCTTAAACGCCACCAAACTTGGCGCATCTACAACAGCTGCAGGCAGGGCATTCCACTCCCTAATCCCTAATTATAAGATAATGGTTGGAATGCAAGTCTTAACAGGTAATCAAGTCTTTACCATTACAGACAATGCAAGTGGAGAGAGGGTTAAGAATGATTACCCAAAGATTGGAGGCTGAATGCTGAATGCCCTCGACTGACAATCATCAGGCAGGAGTGTTCCTTTTCTGCCGGGGAACACTTCAGCAGCTGAAGATAAATGCACAGAGTTATGGGATTAAGGCCTGGGTGGGATTGTGGTTGGTAAGATCTGATTAGCCAAATGGTGTCCCTTTTGTACTGTTCTATGATTCTATGAGTTGGGCCTTCCTGAAACTTGTCCTTTTATTAAGCACTCAACATTCAATTTTATGCAAGTGTCACCCCAATACAACACTTAGAGAACACAGTAAAGTCAGACACTGTGTTCAAACAGTGGAGCTTAGAGATGTTTAATCCAGAAGCTGTCATCAACTTGCAAAAAGAGAATTGAGTGGAATTCACTGATTCAAAGAATCCTGCAGTAGATTGCAATCAACAATAAAATGTAAAGGCTGCAGACTGAACTACAAATATGACTCCAGAAACCTATTAATAAGTTGTCCCCCATGGCTCTGGGAGTAAATAATCACCTTTGTGTGTAGCTCAGCTTTACAGATGAGGAAGCATGATGGATCTCAGTGATTCTGTGGCAATTAAAGTTTAAAAACTAAACAAGTTTTTCGCCTCAGCATCTCTAGTTCATATGAAGCCAACATTCCTCATCCTGATCACTGTTTTGTCACCCCTACTGGTGTTAACATTGGATAAAAGATGAGTCCAGCTCAATAGTGATACCCCACATCGTGACTGCCTATGAGGGTGACCACATGGGTGAGGTATTTGATTTGATTCTGATTTGAGTTGATTTATTATCATCACATGTATTAGTATACTGAGAAAAGAATTGTTTCTTGTGTGCTATACAGACAAAGTATACTGATCATAGAGAAGGAAACAAGAGGATGCAGAACGTAATGTTACAATCATAGCTAGGGTACAGAGAAAGATGAAATTAATGCAAGTAAGTCCATTCAAAAGTCTGATGGCAGCAGAGAAGAAGCTGTTCTTAAGTTGGTTGGTACATGACTGCAGACTTTTGTATCGTTTTTCTGACTGAAGAAAGTGGAAGAGAGAATCTCCAGGGTGCATGAGGCCCTGAATGATGCTGTCTGCTTTGCCGAAGCACTGAGAAGTATAGACAAAGCCAATGGACGGGAGGCTGGTTTGCATGATGGATTGGGCTATATTCGTAACCTTTTGTAATTTCTTGTGGTCTTGACACAGCGGGACCCATACCAAGCTGTGATACAACCAGTAAGAATGATTTGTATGGTGCATCTGTAAAAGCTGATGAGAGTCGTAGTGGATATGCCAAATTTCCTTCATCTTCTGAGAAAGTAGAGGCATTGGTGGGCTTTCTTAATTATAATGTCAACATGGGTGAATCAGGACAGGTTGTTTGTGAACTGGATACCTAAAAACTTGAAGTTCTTGACCTTTTTCTACTTTGTCCCCATTGATGTAGACAGGGGCATGTTCTCCTCTACACTTCCTGAAGTTGATGACAATCTCCTTTGTTTTATTGACATTGAGAGAGAGATTTTTTGTCATCACACCAGTTCACCAGATTCTCTATCTCATTTCTGTACTCTGCCTCATCATTGTTCAAGTTAGGGGGCTGCTGATCCCGGTAACATTTCAAAAAACAGGGCATTAAAGGTGGGAGGGGGAAAGTAATCAGTAAAATGTGAACTCCATCACATGCATTTTGAGAGTGTTAACAAGCTTTTAGATTATTTTTACGCAAGGTATGTGCTTGTGACAACACGTAACAATGCAGGAACCTCACAAAGCAGGCTGCAATCTGGAAATTAATATGCCAGGATTTGTCAAGGTGAATAATAAGGAAGACCTTTGGATTTTAGTGGAATATAAACATACTTGAAGAAGTTTTGGAACTATTTTGTCAATAGATTAATGGGAAACACAAACATCTGATTGCATATGAGCCAGTAGATTAGGAGCCAAGAACCAGAAGAGAAGAAGCGAAGTGATACCCAATGCATTCAATAGTATGACATAATGGGATAAAACCGCAACCTTGCTTATATATGGGGAAAGAATGAACAGGGAAGATTGAATAATTTTCTCAACAGTCTTCACAGTCAGTAGCTACCACAGCTTGCATTTATACAGCATCTTTCATATCAATTAAAATGTCTCATGTGCTTCACCAGAGCATTATGAAGCAATAAGCTATGCGAGTTAGTTGGATTGGCTGTGCTAAATTGCCCGTTGGTGTCGAGGGGACTAGTTAGGGTAAATGCATGGGAATTATGGGATAGTGCCTGGGTGGGATTATAGTTGTTGCAGACTCGATGGGCTGAATGGCCTCCTTCTGCACTGTAGGATTCTATACTGAGACAAAAGTGATATTAGGTCAGATCATCACATACTGTGTGAGAGATTTGATATAGAATCTGAGGTTGGTGGCCAGGATCTTGCTGCTGTCTGGAAAGCCTACAAGAGACCTACACTGCCTATAGTCTGGGACTGGGAAACAGTGTTGTCAACAATGTATTTAAAGAGACACATGACTTGAGATGAAAGAGAGAGAGATAGAGAGTCAGAGAGAGAGAGAGAGAAAGGGAGAGAGAGAGAAGTGTGGGCTGGCTAGAGATCTGTGTAGAAGCAAACATGGAATTTGGTCACAGTTTGAGCTATGCCCTGTACATCCCACCTCCAAACTCATCACTGCCAGGAGCAGAAGATTTCACCTCCAGGTTATGTTATCGATAAACACTTAGGCTGGAATGTTACGGCCATTCATGCTGGTGTGATTTTTCCCATCCCGCTGTAGCGAATGTAGAATTGGCTGGGCACCACCTCCAACATTGCTGCTGCAGGAGCATGAACGACTGTTAAAACCACGCCCACGACATTCAGCCCTACAAGACTAATAACTTCTTCATGAGACTGACTGAATAATACTGATACTTTCTTGGAAAAGATTTGGTGTAGAATTAAATTTTATGCCAGTGAGACAGATGGGGGGAGGTGGGCTTTCCTCCAGAATCTTATCGCTGGAGAAGGAAGTCCTGCCAGCCATGATCTGTCAGCCAGACAGAGGCTGGCAGTTCATGTGATTAATGTATCCATGGAGAAGACCGTGGTTGCTGTCAGAACAATACCTATCAGAGAAATGAAGGGAGGTTTTCGAGCTGGGGTTGGTGGGAGCAGAGTGCAGAAGTGGTGGGGGCAGAAGCAGGGGAAGAAGGTGTGGATCTTAGTGGGTACTCCCTTGTCCATTCCCCTCATGCTTCTAGCATTATGTGACAAATGTTCTTCTACTGCCAGTCGTACAAGCCACACATTGACATATCTGTCTGGAGGTGGGTTAACCCCAGTAGCGATGGGAAGAGACCCTTATTATCATTAATTGATCATTTCAGGATCTTAATTGGTGGTAGGATGTGGAGGCCAACCATCACAGAAGTTCCTGTCCAGAATGAAACTCCAGCTGAGGCAGGAAGGCAGTGGGGTTTAGGTTAGTCACCACCCTGTCTAATTATATATCCTTCCCACTTCCAAGCTCAGCACTGTCAGGAGCACAAGGTTTCATCTGGAAGTTTTAAGGTGTGCCTTAAAGGAGGAGGAATCAATGGAGAGGTTAGATGATTTAGGTAGGGAATTCTAAAGCTTTGGGCTGAGGCAGCTGAAAGCAGAGTCGCTGAATGGCTAAGAGATCACAATTGGAGGAGTGCTGATACCTTGTCAGGTTGTAATGTTGAAGGTTTTAACAGATATGGAGAGGCTCAGACAACGGAGAGATTTGGTAACAAAGATGAGCAATCTTTTACTAGACTGCGAACCAATGGATGTCATTGAACACAGAGGAGTTCAAAATGAGGGAGGAAACTCAGAGAAACCTATAAAATTCTAACAGGACTAGATGCAATAAAGATGTCCTGGATGATGGGGAGCAAGGGTGGGGAGGGCACAGCTGGAGTGTGTCCAGAACCAGGGGTCATAGTCTAAAGAAACAAGGTAAACCTTTTCGTACTGAGCTGAGGAGAAATTTCTTCACCCGGAGGGTGGTTAAGCCTGTGAAATTCGCTACCACAGAAAGTAGTTGAGGTCAAAATACTGTATGTTTTCAAGAAGGATTTAGAGATAGCTCTGGGGCAAAAATGATCAAAGGGAATCAGGGGAAGATGGGATCAGGCTTTTGAGTTGGATAATCAGCCAAGCTCACAGTGAATGGTAGAGCAGGCTCAAAGGGCTGAATGGCCTCCTCCTGCTCCTATTTTCTATGTTTCTAAACATGCAAGAGCATGTCTGAGCAGCAGAATTTTAAATGTTCCAGCGAGTTCGGCCAGATGATGGAGATCGGCCAGAAAACCATTGGAATAGTCGGATTCAGGGGCAGCAAAGACCTTGCTGAGAGTCTTGCAGCAGATAATTTGGGGCAGTGATGGAACTTAGTACGTTAGAGTTGGAAGTAAGTGTTTTTTGCCCTGGAGTGAATATATGATCGGCAGTTTAGTTTGAGAACAAATATTATGTTATGATTGAAGTCAGACATCAAATGCTTTTGGTGGTACATAAGAGACAGAAACATGTTGTTCAGCATATTGTGCCAATTATTTTATTGCAAATCTCCTCATTAATCTTTGCTCTCTGCATATCTTACAATACCTTTATTTCCCTCTCATACTTCTCAATTAACATTGTATGTGTGTCCTTCTGGAAATTGCATTTCACATTCTTACAGCATTTTAACCAGATTAACCTGAATTCTAATATTAGGTCTCTCATGCCCTGGATTTCTCTATTAAAAAGTGTCACTCCTTAACAACCTTGTTAGTGCCTTCATTAGAATAAGCACACAGCCTCTTCTTGAGGAAGAATACTTAACATTTCCCTGGCTTCTCTTCATGCCAAGTATCATCTTGGTGAATCATGCTGCACTTTCTCCAAGGTCAACATATTGACCTTAAGGTGGAATGTCCAGAATTTAGCACAGTAGGAGGTTACCAATGTTAACTGGAAGTACATTGTGGAAAATTATTAGCTGCGCAATCTGCGACCTTTCGCCCATTAAAATGGATGGGCAGAAAATCAACTGTAACCCCACAATTACATTTCTATACTGCCTTTTGAGTGCCTCTATTTTTTGGAAAGTGGAATCAATTTTAGTACTCCAGATGAACTATGACCAAGATATTCTATACTTGTTGTAGTACTTCCTTACTTTTTTTTAAAGAAAACCTCTTTAATATCATGTTTTGTGTCTACAAGCTCACTTATAATGACTGTGGCTGGATACTTTTTTCCCTTGCATCTTTCTTAAGTGCATTGGTCCATATTTCCTGTGTTAAATGTGCTGTTTAAATGCAAGCTGTTACTTATTACTTGGATACCTAAGTTGCTCCATTCATTTTCTTCCTCCACATTTGTATTACACTCCCACCAAACATTATTCTGTCTAGTCTACAAGCTATATTTTATTGCATTAAATTGCATCTTGCTATCATTCTACCAACTTCTGTATGGACACCTATGTACCATTTTCTCCTCTCTTCCTCTCAAGTCTCTATACTTTGTAGCCTTGCACCATCTATATAATTACATAAGTTCCTCTTATTATAAAATCTGCATCTTTTAAGGACATTGTGGAATATTGTTAACTGTGACCAATTCATGGCGTCTCTAACAGTCCAAGGATGTAAAAATAATCAACGCCCATGTCTTAAAACTAGTTTTTGACTTCTGCCATGAACTTATATCCAAACTCATAAGCCTAACCTTTGCTAGCAATTTCTTATGTACAGGCTTTTCAAATGCCAAGTTCATGACATGAAATTTCCTTAAATCTTGTCCTGTTTTGCCATGCTTCTGGCAAAGTTTGAGGCAGAATAGAAGCATCTGCAGGGAAATTCTAGCTCCATGTGCAAAACGTCCATTGATCCTCCCCAGCTCACCACCTCGGTGACTGTCAAGCAATTCTCCGACCTATCTTTCTCTGAACCATTGAGAACATTGTAAATATCGTTGTTACTATTATTCGACTGAAATGTTCTAATTACTAACAAGTTTAACTTTATGGGTTACATGCTTTTTAGCACAGAGGATGTTTCAAGATTGCTGATTATTCTGAACCTCATAGATTAATAGCTTTTTAAAAAGTGCTTGAATTCCCAATGGCCGACGGAAAGGTTCACGTATCAATATTTCAAGTTTTAGGACTTTTCCTATAATAAACAAATTAAAAGAAACATCAACTAAACATTATTTTGTGGGCAATTAAAATTATAAACTACAGAAAAGCTGACATGACCACAAACTCTACACCAGAGTTGTAATTTGCTTCATACATTCTGCAGAATTGCAATTTTTACAGTAACCAGTCCAATCCATTCCCAACTTCTGGTAGGTTTGCTTAACCCCATTTTGCCAAGTTCATAACATTAAGGGACCACTAAAAGGCACTTCTTTCTGTTTGGGAGAAGTCTCCAAATCAATACCAGCAGTAAGGCCCACTTGGGTGGTTCTTTGCTCCCAGTCATTGCGGGACAAATCTTCTGAATACCTTAGATTGCCATGTCACATAACTCTTTAACCAACAACCGACTTCCCTCCTGCATTCTACCTCATCGTTCACAGAAAGGTTGCACTCTCTGCTGTACCGACCATGGTAGCTATCATCCTTTGTCTTTCCCTGCGAGTCCTCTGTCTCCATTTTTTGTTCAAAAGTTTGGAGACTGAAAGTCTACTCAGGGTCAACACAACTGCTTTTGCCTTTGTCTCCAAGAATGACCATTTTACACTTTGCTCCCAGTGAATGTGCCTATTCTCATAGTAACCAAGCCACTTGGCTGGTTGCTGGGTAAAAATGGCATGACACTCTTCATTGCTCCATTTTACCTTAACTTAAAGAGACAGTTTAAGCATAACAATCTTATGAACTGTGCATTTGTAACGTGATGTCAAATTCATCTCTCCCTTCTATGAACAGAACTGTCATCTTATTTCTCCACTATGGCAGTGGGGAAAGAATTTAAACGTTCTTGCAAGGACATAATCAACAGTAGCTTCTATTCTCATGTTTTCCACTCCCATATCAAGAACCATTAGTGTTTGCCTTAGCAAATACAATTTGAAAATCAAATTACAATGGACAGAAAAGATTCAGATGGTCATTTAATGAGTCACGCATTAAAATGTGGGGCTGCATTTTAAATGCTCCTGCTGCTATGTTTTGGGTGGGGGGAGTATGTATAATATGGTGGGTGCCCAGCCACCACATTCCTGCCTGTCCCCCGAGTTCACCTTTATAAAATGGGGTGAGGGGGTGTGGGCTGGCACCAACTCAGCAGTCCGCCGACAATATTCAAATAATACAGCATTAATTGGGCTTGTTATTAAGCCAATTGACCCTGGCAATATGCTGCCCATGCCATAAGATGTTTGGTGTGGACAACGGGATAGGAACGGGCAACTTGATTTTCACAAAATCTTCTTCAAAAGGTGGAAAGGAAGGGGGGAATTCATTTTTTGGTGATTGTGGTTTGACCCCAGCCTTCTTACCTTAGATTGAACTCCCCTTCCTTTCTACCTGTCTGCAGTCTTAACTGCATACACTTCCCGCCTGTTGCCCCCCCACCCCTACCCACAAAGTGCAACCCCTCCCTGACATAGCAAACCCGGCCTGCCCCAGACTTCAGGGCGGCCTGGTTTCTCAGTGATTAGCACTGCTGCCTCACAGTGTCAGGAACCCTGGCTTGGATCACTGTTTTTGTGGAGTCTGCACATTTTCCTTGTGTCTGCATGGATTTCTTCTGGGTGCTCCAGTTTCATCTCACAGTCTGAAGGATGTGCTGGTTAGTTGTGTTGGCCGTGCTAAATTCACCCTCAGTGTAACCGAACAAGCGCCAGAGTGTGGCAACGAGGGAACTTTCACACTAGCTTTATTGCATTGTTAATGTAAGCCTACTTGTGACATTAATTAATAAGTAAGTAAACCTTGGTCTAACCTGCTTTAGGGAATCCATGGCCCTTCTCCCTTCTTCTCCTGCAGTCCCTAGAGAACACTCATATGACCTTTGGCACTGCTGGGATGGATGGAGTTGCCAGCCTTTTGGAATGGATGATATCTCTGGAGGGCAGGACTTCCTTCCCAGTGAGGGAGGGTGGGGGGAAGCCACACTTGTTTAGTTGTCCCGAAGTGTATTATGGCTGCCAGGTGGGCCATGCCAGTTCCACTCCCATTTTCAATTTTGTTTCGGGTAAAGTTGGGCAGGGGTTTGGGAAGGGGAGAAGGTGGGTGAACCATCCTGCACACTCTCCCACCTTTGCCATATTAGTAAGCCCCTTGTCTTCCTGTAGCAATGAAAGAACATAGTAATTCTTTTCTTTGCTACATTGTGTGAAAACGCGAACATTGCTATAAAGTAAAATTCTCTCTTTTATGCTCATGTCAACACTTTCAATCAAAATGTTCTCCATATTTCATGTTAACGATCTCTGCTTGTGGACAGTTGCAAGATTTACAACAAATAGGTCTTGCTAAATTGCCGTGAACTCCAGAAAGGAGAAGGGGCGGAATGATTTTTGTTTTGCATCGAAAGCATATGAATGGGAGCAATCTTTCAATTTGGCATCTGATTATTTTAAAATAGCTTGGGAGTAAATAGCTTCTAATTCAAATATTTACATACTGATCTGAAATGTGCTGCTTCCCCTCTCTTTAGGAAAAATCACAGTAGTGCATACTGGTCTCAAGCCCCCATTAAGTGGGCAAACAGACAATGAACCCCTGGATCTGTGTCAAAACCAATCTGCAGCCAGACATTGGAAGGTGCCTGAGAGACGGCAGACTGATTCATTCTTCCACATTACCTGCCTGAAGGAACTGTCCCCCTTGACAGAACTGCTGAGACTTACCATTTGGGGATTCATGACTCAGAAACTATATCGTTCCACTGTGATCTTGGAACAGATTTGTATTCTTAATCTCCTAAGACCTGCAGGAAGGAAGATTATAATAATGAATATCTGAAAAGTTAACATTGGGAGCCTGAACCCAAGTAAAACTCAACCATATGGAGTGAAATCTGAAGTGTATAATTAATCCAATTGAAATGAGTTTGGCCAGTTTCACCCTTGCTTCTGAATGCATGACCTCCATCCAAAACAGCCCATAAGTTGGCGCTAAGTGATTGGGAAGGCTACATAAATTGGGACATGGAAATGCCATGTTAAGACCGTACCAGCTGCTGTTTGGTGTGAAAGGCTATAATTAAGGAAGTGCAGGACAGCCTAATAGATGAATGTACAAAAGCTGGACAGCGTGATCACTGCAGCCTTTTGCCGTACTTGAGTTAACTCAGTTTGATCATATTGTGGCAAAAGAGTTAGAAAGTTATGTTAGAATCAAATGGGAAAATGTTTGTATGAAGTGGACCAGTTGCGCCGAATGGTCTATTTCCATGCTCTAAGTTCTCTATGGCATTACAAAGCAAGTGCAATGAGGCACAACATTGTGACGAATGAATGCTTTATTCTGTCTCTACATGGAATGAACATAAAGTAATTCATTTCCCTTTGCTTATATCTCTCAACTTAATAATTGGCGAATTCACAAAACTGTCATGTATACCAAAAATGAAGGGTGATTTTGTAAAATTAATTCTTGAAATCTGAGCAATGAATTGCACACTGCTATGTACAAATGTGTCAAACTGCATTCATATTTAAATGCTAGTTCTGAGGATCGGGAATAAAAATGTTTAGCATTTTGAAATATTCAGCTGAGGTATCTGCTTTTATGGATGCATTTTGGTAAATCTGTTTGTTCTGAGCTGAAGGAATAAATAAATGGACACTCTTCTGGTTATAACAGAGACCAAGCTCAAAGATGGGTAGGACTCTGTGTTAATATTTCTGGATACAAGATGTTCAGGAAAGATAGAAGAGGAAGGAATGGGGGATAGTTGATAGTTGCCTGTTTGATTAAGGAGAATCTTGCAATGCTGGAGAGAAAGGATATTCCAGATGGGTCAAGGACATTAATCCTGTTGGCTGGAGCTTAAGGGACAAAAAGGTGGAATTGTGTTGCTACAAATTACGTTTATAGGCTACTAATTAGTGGGAAAGATATACAGAGCCACATTAGCAAGGAAATTATAGGGAGAGTAAAAATTAAAAACTAGTTATAATGGGGAATTTAATGATCCAAATATAGGCAGGGATAGTATTTGTGGAAAAGGTAGAGAGGGACAAGTGTTCCTAGAAAGTGTCAGGAAAATTTCCTCAGCAGGAATATTGGGCCTCACACTGTAGGAGGGATATGAAGGCATTCCAGAGGGCGCTGAAAAGATTCAGAAGAATGATCCAGTGATGAGGAACTAGAGTTACAAAGATAGATTGGAGAAGTTGGGACTATTTTCTCTGGAGAAAAGAAAGCTGAGAGGTTTAATTGAGTTTCTCAAGATCACGAGGGGCTTGGACAGAGTAGATAGACAGAAACTGTTCCCACTCGTGAAAGGATCTAGAATAAGAGGGCACAAGTTTAAAGTAATTTGAAATAAAAGCAAAGGTTTTATGAAAAGAAAGTTCTTTGAGGGGCTGCGCAGTGACACTGTGGTTAACACTGCTGCCTCACAACACCAGGGACCCGGGTTTGATTCTTGGCTTAGGTCACGGTTTGTGTGGACCATGTATGTTCTCCCTGTGCTTGTGTGGGTTTCTTCCAGTTGCTCCAATTTCCTCCCACATGCTGGTTAGGTGCATTGGCCATGCTACATTCTCCCTACTTTCTGCCATAAGCTTCCCTTTTCCTCTTTATCCAATGTTGTGTATCCCTCAGTATCCAGGACACAATAGATTTGTTGGCCCCGCCTTTTTTTAAAAATTGATGGACTGTGTGATTTAGGATATGATGTCCAAGTTCTGCACATATGAGGATGGCCTCAACCAGGATCTTGAGTTCATGTCACACTATCTGTAACCTCCATGACTTGCCTGAACTTGCAACATCTCACTTACTCTCCTGTCTGGAGACAATGCACATCTCTTTAACCTATGCTTAATGCTATCTCCACTCACATTGTCTACACCTTTAAGATTTGAATAGCAGATTAGCTGTAAAGACTCACATTCAAATCAGTATTCTGTAAACTGTGTGTGCCTCTCTATGCCCTGTTTGTGATCAGAACTCTCCACTCACCTTATGAAGGAACAGCGTTCTGAAAGCTAGTGGTGTTAATTCCAAATAAATCTGTTGGACTTTAACCTGGTGAGGTGAGACTTCTTACTGGTTTAGAATAAGCAGAGAAGCAAAATCCCAGAAGTCTTGAGCTCCACCAGGACTTTGCCTCAACATCAACTGGAATTTCGAAGCTAAATGTTTCTGCATTCATTTTCAAAATGTGTCAAACTGACTCTTTTGATGCATTCTTTATGTAAGTGCAGAACCCTGCACAAACATGATAAAAGGTTACCTGCTCCAAGCATCTTTTCATATCTCACAGGAAAAGAAAGATTCCCTTCGTGCTGAATTCCTTTTATATATAAGAGCATTTGGTATGTTATTAATAAGCTGGTAAACAATCAAGTCTATCGTTGAGCCAGCTAAAATGTGAACTGTGAGCTTTTAACACCAAGGTGGGTTTTGAATCTTCCAACACTTACGGCATTATGTAAAGGTTCAGTTCTAAGTAACTATTCAATAGCAGTCTTTTTTTTCACAGTAAAATCAGACAGTAGGGAATGAATTACTGTTTGCTGTACATAATGAAACACTAGAGATTTTTTAAATAATGCATTGTTAGGAAATAGAGATGGCTTAAGTAATTTATATTTATATTGTGTGCGTTACGAATAAGGTCTAAATTTAAGCTTAATTTATGTTCCTTCATCTGTGCACTAGGGAAGGCTTAAGACTTTATTTAGTTTTATGTTAAACAAAGATGCCTGCATGCCAATAGTCGAGCTTCACTTTTAAATTTGCCTGCATTGCAATTAAGCGTTTATGATGTAAAATAAATTGTGGGGGTAAAATAAAACAAAGCTGCTTGGCAATCAGAGGCTTACACTGAAAAGCAGAAGCAGTTGGTCAATCTAGACAGATGACTGAGAAGCAAGAAGCTTTTCACAGAAGCTGTCACTGCAGAAAAGCAATAAAGTGGCAGAAAGCAAGTCCCAGAAGGTGAAGACCTCTTGACCACATCCCACTTCCCTTCAGCTGCGATGAATGGTCAGCCTGACTCAAAACATTGGTTCTATTCTCACTCCAAAGAGGCTGGCAGATCTGCTGAGATTTTCCAGCATTTTCTCTTTTTGTCCCACTTCCCTCAGTTTGATCACTAGGCTTTCATTGTTAAAGCTATTATAATTCCCCTCGTGATCTCACAAGTTTGGTTTGATTTGAGTGAATTTAATATGGTCACATGTATTGAGATACAGTGAAAGGTATTGCTTCTTGTACGCTATACAGATAAAACATACCATTTATAGAGTATAGAGAGGAGAAGGACAGGCAAGGCTGCAGAATGTAGTGTTACAGTCATAGTTAGGGTGTAGAGAAAGATCAACTTAATATATAATAGGTTCATTCAAAAGCCTGATGGCAGCAGGCAAGAAGCGGTCCTTGAATTAGTTGGTACGTGATCTCAGACTTTTGTACCTTTTTTCCCAGTGGAAGAAGGTGGAAGAGATAATGATCGGGATTAGTGGAGTCTTTGATTATGACAGCTGCTTTTCTGAGGCAATAGAGTGTAGATGGAGTCAATGATGGGAGGCTGGTTAGTATGATGGACAGAGCAGTGAGGAGCTGAGCCTTACATTTCTGGAAGATCATTGGTTTGATATGCAGGTTACCCCAAATTAGCTGGATTTTATAAAGTCAGCAAAGTTATCCTTAGTGCCTTAGATTGTGGTGAAAATAAAACAAGCTTCCTTCTGAAAATTAATATCCAACATGTCCACTGAGAGGATATCCGCAGACACTAATAAAAGACACATTGTCCTGATCATGGATTTTCTCAACACTTACTGGAAATAATTCACCGTTGGAGGCTGTTGTGTAGTGGTTTTGTCACTGGACTATTAATCCAGAGACCCAGGGTAATCCTTTGGGGTTTGAATCCCACCGTGACAGATGGTGAAATCTGAATTCCATAAAAATTAAAGTCTAATGATGAATGTCAAATGTTGTAGAAACCCATTTGGTTCACTAACATCCTTTAGGAAAGGAAATTTGTCTTCATTAACCTGGCCTTCATGTGATTCCAGGTCCAATATAGTTGACACTTAAATGACTTCAGGGACGGACAATAAATGCTGGCTCAGTCAGCAATGTCTACATCCCATGAACAAATTAAAAAAATGAAGTAGTGGCTCTAGTATAAACAGAATATTATTGTCTAGGCCAAGTTATACACTGGTACTGATTTTCATCAGAGAAACTTCAAGAGAGATGTATCATGGGACAGCACTCACTACATTATTTCAAAAGGTCAAAATTATGCCCACCTGTTAACATTTACACACAAATTCTGCCCAGTTTGAATGAGGTTCCAGGGCATCTGTAACTAGTGAAGTCCTGGAGGGTTCAGTTCTTGGACCAAACTATTTATAATCTTTGTCAATGATCTACAAGCAAAGCGCAACTGCGAAAATTTGCTGACAACATGAAAATATTGGGAAAGCAGGCTGCAATTAGGAGATAAGTTTTCAAATGGATCTTGACAGGCTAGAGGAATGGGCCAGAATCTGGCAGATGGAGTTTAATGCGAGGGAATCTATTTTGAACAGAAAAATAAAAGGGCAAATTACTATTTAAATGGGAATCAGAATCAAAAGGTGTCTGTGCAAAGGGATCTGGGATGTCCTCATACATGAGTCTCAGAATGTGGGTATGCAAATGAAGAATATTATAAGGAAGGGAAATGGCATTTATTGCAAAGAGTCCAGAGTATAAAAGTAGAAAAGTATTGTTACAAAAGTATTTTTGGAAGTGTGAGACGACTTGGAGCATTGTGTTTAGTGTTGGTTACCTTCTTTGAGAAAGGTTAGGGTGGCATCAGAGGCGGTTCAGAAGAGAGTCACTAGATAGATTCCAGGTTTAAAGGGGTTGTTCTACGAGGAGCGGTTGAGTAGCTTGCGTTTGTACTCACTGGAGTACAGAAGAATGAGAGGGATTTAATTGAAATATATAAGATACTCAATGGGATTGATAAAGTAAATGTTAACCAAATGTTCCCCTTTCTAGGACAGTCTAGGACAAGAGGTCATAGTTGTAGACTAAGAGGGAGGAGATTCAAGACAGAGATAATGAGATGCTGCTTCTCACAGAGGGTTGTGAATCCATAGAACTCACTGCTCCAGAGTGCAGTGGATACAGAATCAATCAATGGATTCAAAAAAAAGATTGGTAAATATTTGATCAAAAGTAGGATAAAGGGCTGTGGGGAAAAGGCAAAGAAGCGGACTTAGGATGAGACAGATATTAGCTATGATCATTTGAATGGTGGGGTGGGCTCGGAGTGCTGAATTGCCTATTCTTGCTCCCAATTTCTATATTCCGATCTGGCACTTGGATCCGTCAAATCATGATCTTTTTTAAAAACCTTGTTTGATGTTTCTCCCATATGTGGAGAGTTAGGAGTCCCTAAAGGTATTGCCCAGATCCCACTGCAAGTGGAAGGCCAATACTAACTTCGGGGAATCAGCCATGTCCATAGTTTCCCCTTCTGCAAGTCAACTGTTGAAGTTACAGCAGGAGATCAGGAAACCCCTCAGAAGAAATTTTATCCCCGTGTACTTTGAGCATTAAAATGTAATTAAATAACAGCAGTTCTGGCAAATTTTCAGCTAATTTCTCAATTGGAAAACCTGTCGGTCATGATTGTGTTTGTTGCCATGGACACACAGCAGCACTTTGCAGTGTTAAATAACACATTTTAACAGGATTAATGGACATCCCTATTATTACAGGCAGTTGAACCCAGCAGTTGTTTGGAAGGGGTGCTTTATCGTTCTCAATAATTGTATCTATTAATACTAAGGTGAACATGACTCATTCAACAATGGATTTTAACTCATCTGTTACCGTTGATTATGAATCAGGTAGGGATATAATAGATGAATTGCGGTAAAATGCTGCAAACTTGAAATAAAAAAGCAGGACAATTTAATTTGAATTACATCTGAGATAAGCGAGTGCCAGGCAGGACAGCTGCCCTTCACTGGAATTGCTGGACCATTGGATTGAATGGCAGCTCCATAAGTCCCAGCAGCACCATGAGCATGGGAGTGGCTGCAGCAAGAGAAGAAGGAAGAAGGTCTATAGGTCCCTGGAACAGTTAGGTCTGGGGTCTTAGGAGACCAGACAAAAGTGTGTTGGATTATTAATTCTAAGGTAACAAAGGCACAGATGAAAGCTTCTTCAGCAAAGATCTGAGACTGACTAGTGACAGACAATAATACATAGGTGGAAATGGGTGGTTTTAGTGACCATACTGGGTGTTTTGCCAGAAACCATGCTGACAGTATAGTTAAGAAAGCCCTCCAAAGCTTCTATTTTCTCAGAAGGCTAAGGAAATTTGGCATGTCAGCTATGACTCTCACCAACTTTTACAGCTGCACCATAGAAAGCATTCTTTCTGGTTATATCACAGCTTGGTATGGCTCATTCTCTGCCCAAAATGGCAAAAAACCCACAAAAGATTGTGAATGTAGCCCAGTCCATCACGCAAACCAGCCTCCCATCCATCGACTCTGTCTATATTTCCCACTGCATTGGCAAAGCAGCCAGCATAATTAAGGACCCCGTGCACCCCAGACATTCTCTGTTCCACCTTCTTCCATCAGAAAAAAGATACAAAAGTCTGAGGTTCAACCAGATCAAGATCAGCTTCTTCCCTGTTGCCATCAGACTTTTGACTGGACTTACCTTGCACTAATTTAGTTTTTCTCTACACCCTGGCTGTGACTGTAACACTACATTCTGCACTCTCTCATTTCCTTCTGTATGAATGGTATGCGTTGTCTGCATAGCACGCAAGAAACAATATATTTCACTGTATGTTATACATGTGACAATAATAAATCATATCAAATCAAAATCAAACTTATCTTCGGGTCAAATGTAACATCAAGGTTATAAACAGTTTGATTCAACCTTAGCCAGTTACTATGGAGAGGAAAGGAATTACTAGCTAAGGAGTGCAGTTTATCATGGGAAAGGCAGCTATGGCTAGGGTCATTTGGTTACTGAGTTGGAGGAAAGTTGTCCTCATCCATTACCGCATGTGGCACAGTCTAACAATCTAGATAAAGTGGAGGAGTTGACAGAGATGTCAGTGAAGTAGAGTTGGATACACATGAAAACGGTGGTAAGTTTGGATCATTTTGCCCAGGTTTAGCATACAGATGAGAAATAGAAGCACTCAAGGATAAATCCCAAAGGTAATGGTGTAAGGACAGAGAAAAAAAATGCATTGCAGGTGATTATCTGATTTGGATTAGATGGATAAGAATAGAAACACTCATCAATGATGGCAGTAAGCAGTCAAGGCTTCAAAATTCTTGGATTTGTCTTGTTCTCTTTCTCTTTCTGAGTTGGACTTGTGCCCATTATGGAGATTTGTTTAGCATACTGAAAGAGTTTGCCACCACCACAACCCACCCAACCCCAACCTGGCCCCAGAAGGAACACCAGCTGCAAGCTGGCTCATCTGAATGAAGCCATAATGCATTGTCAACGGAATAAGGGGAGTCACTGGAGGAAGTCCTGCTTTCTTGTGGTGCCAGCAATGCCAGAGATGAGTAATGGACTGCAAGCAGGCATGAAGAAGAGAAGACAGGGCTGGAGCCAATTAAGTTGGGCCATTTCAACAAGAGAAATTGGGCAGCTTATGGAATTAGGAAGGTGGGGGAGGGGCACAGGGGTGTGGTTAGGGGAGGGGCATGGTTTGGGGAGACTGGTTTTCAAGGACAGGTGAGAAGGAACAAAAAGGAGTAACATCTTGGAGTATCTCTGACGTGCACATGGTACCCTCTAAATGATGTGCCCTCCTTCTTTCCACCTTTTTTCAAGTTGGGGTAAAGAAACAGAGCGCCCGCTCCAGCCCACAGCTGCTGCATTTTATGAAGGCAGCATAATATTGTAACTAATAGGCCTGGTAAGGAGCTCAATTAATTGTTAATGATTGACTTAGAAATGGTGGATGAGCTGCCCATTTTGGTGCCTGGTCACCTATAGTATTAGAGGCGGCAACTTAGGGCTGTTTTGGGAAGGTGTTCAATGAGGCAACAACCCCCCTGGCCCCGCTCCCGAATACACACACACACACACACACACACACACACACACACACACACACTAAGCAGAGGTTTCTCCCTATGGGAGTTGTATCAGGTAGGCAGCGTTCCTTGCAAAGGTCTGTTGAATTCAAGTGGGAATTTCCAGTTTCGGGGTGAGCATGGCTGGAACATCCCACACAGAAAATGCACCTAGTGCAGCAGGGTGAGGGGGCTGTAAAATCCCAGTCCTCTGTCTCTGGTGCTTCATCTTAGTCACAGTGTTCCTTTGCAAAATACTGCAGTCTTTGTAAATTTAGACAAAGCATGTTGCTGTTTTGTGTGGACTGCCGGAAACAAATAGTTCATCAATTTTCTTTTGTTATGTTGCACACTTCGGAATGGCATTTTTAAAATCTAATTCTTGTACTCTGTCTTCAGTGCCTTCATTTAACTGAATCGTTTGACTAGATGACATTGGTTAGAGGGTGATTGATGAAGACACTCAATTTAAGTAAACTAAAAAGACCATCTTGAAGCCAAAAGTAGGAAAAGCGATAGGTTTGAAATCTTCCCGTTCATTGTAAGCTGTTATTCACTGACATGCCATTTCAAAAAGAAGCAATTTTATTTAAAGACACTGCATAATCAGAGAGGTAACCATGCAAAGCATCTAAAAATGATCAGAGGAGATGCATGTATTTTGTAAAATTTATATACTAGCCATGTAAGCACTGTGGTTACAAAAGCAGTTAGGAGGCTAGGGATCCTGTAGCAGCTGTCATCTACTATCTCACCAAACCTACTAAAAGACACAAGCCAGGGGTATGAGGGAATATTTTCCACTTGCCTGGATGACTGCAGCTCAAACAAGAAGCTACTTGATTGGCACCACATCCACAGACATTCACTTCCTCCACCACCAAAGCAAAAAGGCAGCATCCATCCAGCAGTTTTACCATCCACAAGATGTATTATAGGAACTCATCAAAGCTCCTTAGATAGCACTTTTCAAACTTATGACTACTGCCATCTTGGGAAGGCAATGGTATTATTGCTAGGCGATTAATCCAGAAACTCAGCTAGTGTTCTGGGGACACAGGCTTGAATCCTGCCACAGCAAATGATAAAATGTAAAAGATGTCTGGAATTAAGAATCTACTGATGAATTATGAAATGATTGTTGATTGTTTGAAAACCCATCTAGTTCACTAATTTCTTTTCAGGAAGGAAATCTGCCATTCTTACTTGGCCTGGCCTAATGTGACTCCAGATCCACAGCAATGTGGTTGATTTACAACTGCCCTCTTCTCAAGGGCAACTAGGGATGGGCAATAAATATTGGCCAGCCAGCAATGCTCAGATCCCATGAATGAATGAAAAATTCAGCATTTGGAGGTTCTCCCCCAATTCACTCACCATCCTGACTTAGAAATGTATTCCCATTCCTTCATCGGCACAGGATTAAAATCTTGGAACTTATCTCCCCAGTGGCACCATGGACGTACCCCCATCACATGAACCGCAGTGGTTTAAGAAGGCAACTTACCACCACCTTCTCGAGGGCAGTTAGGAATGGGCAATAAATGCTGACCTAGCCAACGATGCCCACATCCCATAAATGAACTTAAAAAAAAGGGTAAAAGGAAAAGCTTTGAGGTCTGAAGAATTAAAAAAAGATTAGTTTTACAGATTGCTCAATCGGGATTTATTTTTTCAGCAATCACTCAGGTTTAGAGTGTGGGATGGGAAAAGTAATTAAATTAGTGGACTTGGGGCCATTTAACTAAACCTACAGTCGTTCTTAGACTTGGTTATTTGATAGTAAAGTCAGAGTGCTTTTCTTCGAATCAATAGCGTGTGAATATTTGTTTAGTATTTATTGTGGCTTTAAAACTAAGAGAGAAAAAAAAACTGAACATGTTCTTCTCCTCTGGGAATGTGCTAAGGGGACTAAAACTAGTGATTATTAATTTTGGAAGCCGTTAAGTTGAGATTAGAAGTTAGGTGGGGATTTATGTCATTCTGGCAATTTGCCTTGTCCATTGGTAAATTCATTATGAAATGTTCTTCATTTGTATATTAATAAATATTTTATTTCAGATGATAACGGACCAGAAAGAGGAGACAGAATTAAAAAGTAAATTTTCTTGGGCCCTTTGTGATATTTTTAATTAGGCAAAGGAAAGAAAAAAATCTTTCAAAGCACAACACAGGATTTTAACTTCAAGGTCACAGTCTAGTTTAACTGCTTTCTGCCTCTGAATATGCTTATCTGTTTATGATTAAAAGGGGTCCATACATTTCAATCTGTGATTAATTTTGCACAAAAATACATTTTGTCACAGTGAATCCATAAAGAAGTGTTAAGAACATAAGAAATATACGTGCAGAAAAACAACAGGTGTAGGATTAGGCCTTACAACTCCTCAACCATAGCCTCCCTTCAATAAAATCATAGCTGCACTTCAAGTGGTCTTTTCCACCCAATTTCTATATTTCTTCTTGATTCTTTTACTGTCCAAAAATGTATTGATCTCTGTCTTGAGTATACTCGTTGACTGAGCATTCACAGCTCTTTAGGGCAGAGGTGCTGGTAGGCCAGCTGGTCTAAGGCTGGAAATGCTTATTGTAACATGGTTGTGGCTTGGGTCGGGAATGATGCCAAGGGAGAACAAGTGGGTACTCAATCTTTCAGCTCTAAGGAGGTCATTAATTTTCTCCCTGCATGGAATGGCTATCCTTCAGGTCAAACTGCTATTGCTGACAGCCTCAGCCACCTTGTCATTACATTAGCAGTTGGTTAGTCTCCTGCCTGGGGAATGGGGTGGCCCTCCTCTCCTCAATGGTGTTCAACATCAAGTTAATGTTCACATCCAGAAAGTGCGGGCTAGTCTCCTTCAGCCAGCTTCTGTGAAGATGTGACAGTGGAATATTCAGGGAGGACTTTGATTTTGATTTGATTTGATTTGTTTTGATTTATTATTGTCACATGTATTAACAGTGAAATGTGTTGTTTCTTGCAAGTTGTACAGACAAAACATACTGTTCATAGGGAAAGAAACAAGAGAGAGCAGAATGTAATGTTATAGTCATAACTAGGGTGTAGAGAAAGATCAATTTAATGCAAGGTAAGTCTATTCAAAAGTCTGACAGCACTGAGGAAGAAGCTGTTCTAGTGTCAGTTGGTATGTGAACTCAGACTTTTGTATCTTTTTCTCAAAGGAAAAAGGTGGAAGAGAATAAGTCTGAGATGCATGGGGTCCTTAATTATGCTGGATGCTTTGCTGAGGCAGTGGAAAGTGTAAATAGAATCAATGGATGGGAAGCTGGTTTATGTGATGGATTGGACAACATTCACAACCTTTTGTAGCTCCTTGTGGTCTTGGGCAGAGCAGGAGCCATACCAAGCTGTGATACAAATACAAGGAATGCTTTCTATGGTGCATCGGTAAAAGTTGGTGAGAATCATAGCTGACTAAATTTGCTAAATTTCCTTAGTCTTCAGAGAAAGTGGAGGCATTGTGGGCTTTCTTAACTATAGTGTCGGCATGGGAGGACCTGGATAAATTTTCGGTGATCTGGACACCTAAAAACCTGAAGCTCTGGACCCTTTCTACTTTGTTCCCATTGATATAGACAAGGGCATGTTCACCTTTATGCTTTCTGAAGTTGATGACTATCTCCTTCAATTTGTTGACATTGAGGGAGAGATTATTGTTGCCACACCAGTTAGCTAGATTCTCTATCTCATTTCTGTACTCTGTCTCATCATTGTTTGAGGTCTGACCCACTACGGTGGTGTCGTCAGGAAACTTGAAAATTGAATTGGAGGGGAATTTGGCCACACAGTTGCCACCGTTTGTTGCACATTCAGCTGATTATTATATGGGCTCAGGGACCTCTCTTTAAAAATGTATCTTCTCACTTTCAGAAAATACAAGAGAGGTGGGTTTTTGTACTGCATGCAGAAGACTATTGGACACTTTATACTTTCCCAACATATTTACAAGTTTGTTTTAGAACTATTTAACACGTAATACACTTTAAAATGTCAGCATGGTTTTGTGAGGGGCAAATCTTATTTGGCAAATCTGTTAGAGTTCTTTGAGGATGTAACCAGCAAGATCAATGATGCGGACCCTGCCATTGTAATTTATCTGGGCTTCCAGAATGCATTTGATAAGGTGCCATACAAGAGACTGTTCCCAAAGATTAGATCCCAATGAGTTGGAGGCTAGAGCAGTAGCTTAGATTGAGAATTGGCTGGCTAATAGAAAGCAAAGGCTTGGATCAATGGGTCATTCTCCAGTTGATGATCTGTAACTAGTAGTGTACTGCAGGGTTCAATTCACGGATCACAACTATTTACGATCTATATGAATTATCTACAAGTAGGGACAGAGTGTGACATAGCGATTTGCTGAAGACAGGAAAATAGGTGGAAAAGCAGGCTACAATGACAGGATAAAAAGTTTAAAAATGATATTGATAGGCTAGGGGAATGGGCCACAACCTGGCAGATGGAGTTCAATGTAGATAAATGCAAGGTTATCCATTTGGCCAGAAAAACAAAAGAGTAAATTACTATTTAAATGGGAACCAGAATCAAAAAGTATCTGTGCAGAGGAATCTAGGTGTCCTTGTGCATGAGTCTCAGAAAGTTGGTATGCAGGTGCAGAATGTTATAAGAATGGCAAATGGAATTTTGGCATTTATTGCAAAGGGTTCAGAGTATAAAAGTAGAAAAATGTGGTTACAATTAATAAGGCATTGGTGAGACCAGACTTGGAGTATTGTGTTTAGTTTTGGTTACCTTCTTTGAGGAAGGTTATGATGACACTGGAAACAGTTCAGAAGAGGTTCACTGGATTGATTCCAGATTTGAAGGGGCTCTTATATGAGGAGTGGTTGAGTAGCTGGGGTTTGTACTCACTGGAGTACAGAAGAATGAGGGGGGATTTCATTGAGGTATATAAAATAGTCAATGAGATTGTCAAATTAAATGTTAACCAAATGCTGTCCCTTGAAGAACAGTGTAGGACAAAAGGTCATATTGTAGAATAAGAAGGATGGGAGGATTCAAACAGAGATAAGGAGAAGCTACTTCTCACAGAGAGTCATTAGTCTATGGAACTCAGTGTCCCAGAGTGCAGTGGGTGCAGAATCAATCAATGATTTAAGGAAAGGGTAGATAGATATTTAATCAATAGCGGGATAAATAGTGAAAAGGCCAGGAAGTAGAGTTAGGATGCGATGGAGATCAGCCATGATCATTTGGATGGCGGAACAGACATGAATTGCCTATTCTCGCTCCTAATTCCTATGTTCCTATTTTGCAGCTTTAATGACTATAAAAGCATGTAAGTTTAAAAACACAGTATCACAGCTAATACCAATTTAAGAATATCCATCAATATTCAAAGTAATGCTTAACCTGAATTCCTGAATCAATTGTTGGTAATGTTGGATAAAAAAGCTTTCTACTTTACGACATCCAACTCCTCAAAACCAGAGAAACCAGAGAAACAGTATTGCTCTACAGTATTTCTGATGTTCTGAAAGGAAATTGGAACTGTTATCCCTCTCTAAACCATGTGCAGAACTTTCTGACTGCATCGCCCCAAGGCCGGAAAGTCCTGCACAAGGTCAATGGACTTGTGCTAGGGTGTGGCCTTATTATTCTCGATTATTTAATTGTTGAAATGGTTTTATTATTCACACAGTAGATCAGATAGTTGGTTCTAATGTTTGAAAATACGCTTTCATATCTTATGAAACGTCTGGACTCGAAACATCAGCTCTTTTCTCTCCTTACTGATGCTGCCAGACCTGCTGAGATTTTGCAGCATTTTCTCTTTTGGTTTCAGATTCCAGCATCCGTAGTAATTTGCTTTTATGCCTTAATGTCTTTTCTGTTTACCTCCAATTATATCTATTTCTGTGGAAGTGATTTGAAAGTTTTGATAGGAGAATGTATTTTAAAAGTCTGTTTTTCCAATTGTGGAGGTAAGTTAGAAGAATGTCTTTTGATTAGATGATGATATCATCATAAAACCTTTCAAAGTTCCTTTGAAAATCACTTTAGAGCTTTTTCTTATCTTTATCTAGAATGAAGAGAGCTTGAAAGGCGCTGGTGTTATTTTATGTGTGGTTCACTTGAGGTCTGTTTAACACTTGGTGAAACCAAAGCTGTCAGAAAGTGTTGGCTATGTACATGCTTTAAAGCTTCTGGGTGAACATGGCTATGCTTGAATAGATGTCCACTTTCTCAATTCTGAAGTATAATAATCTAAATGCATATTTATTCATTTATCTCCTTCACAGCTTTGCTGCACGGACATTACTTGATTAGGCTTGGCTCTTCCACTGTCCCTGACATTCCAATTACGGCACACACTGCTATCTTATTGGAGTTATCTTTCCAATAATTTCCACCTGCAAAATGATTGTCTGTTAATATTTTTCCATTTTCCACAGTGCCATGAAAGCATTTTGACACTGTGCTTATGTGATGTTGGTGTTGAGAGTTGATGTCAATTCCAAACTCCTTTCTTCTACGGGATGTGAGTGCCACCGGCGAGGCCAGCATTTATTGCCCATCTCTTGTTACTCTTGATAAGGTGGTTATGCATTGCTTTCTTGAACTGTTACAGTTCGGGAGGTGTAGGTACACCCACAATGCTGTTGGGGAGGGAATTCCAGGATTTTGACCCAGTGACGGTGAAGGAAGAGCAATATATTTCAGGACAGTGAGTGACTGGAAGGAGAACCTCCAAGTGGTGGTGTTCCCAGGTATCTGCTGCTCTTGTCCTCCCAGATGGTGGTGCTAAGAGTTATGCTGCCTAAGGAACTTTGATGGCTAAATTGATCTGTGGTATAGCATATCGGTGAACTATTGCATAAATCTTGGGAATTTCAGGATATATGGCACTTTCCTTCCCTCTCGCATGCATTTATGAAACTAAATGCATGAAGTAATAAAGTGGTGCAGTGGGGTAAAAATTGGACCTGAAAACCAATGCTGGCTGCTAGATTGACGGTCTGCTGGTCTGCTGGCTCGAGGGGTAATTACTTGCCCTAAGTTGAAGCAGTCTCAATCCAATTTTTAGAAAAAGCACAAAATTGTCCCTCATTTGGCATTAATGGAAACCTCACTCAAAGTAATTATGTGAAGGTTGTTGCAGAAAATGGTGAAAATATGACATTGTAAAGAATATTCTTCTGTATTTAGGGGCTCATAGATATTGTTGAAACAAAGGGAAGTGAAATTTTTCCAAGTCTAGCCCTGCTTCATCAGAACTGTGAGTGCTCACCACTGCAACTGTACAACAGAAATTGAAAGCTCCTTTTCTTGAATTATGATTTTCCATTTTTAAGAAAAGGGAGGCTAGCTACTTCATGTGGACTTTAGTGTGTACGATATTGGTTGTAACTTCAGTTTAAATAAAACAGGAACTCATATAACTCTGTTAACAGTGGCACAGTGGGTGACACTGCTGCATCACAGTGCCAAGGACCCAGACTCAATTCTGACCTCAGGTGACCGTCCAGTGGCTGTGTGAGTTTCCTCTGGTTGCTCTGGTTTCTTCCCACAGTCCAAAGATATGTGGGTTAGGTTGATTGGCCATGCTAAATTGACCCTTAGTGTCAGGGAGACTAGCAGGTTAAATACGGGGATAAGACCTGGCTGGGATTGTTGTCAGTGCAGGCTTGATGGGCCAAATGGCCTCATTCTGCTCTGTTGAGATTCTATGAATAGGTTCAAAGTAGATCCATCTTCATTGACTAGTAATGAAAACAAAAATATTAATTTATTTGGACACTTTTGCAGCATATAAGCTTGTCCTTGCATTTTTTGTTTGCACACTGAAATTCTGATCTTGCAAACAGGAGGCACCAAGTAACAGGCCATGTGCTCTCTCATAGTGTGTGAGTTAAAGCGTGGGGTGATAATCCCAAACTTCTTTTGTCCACCCAATTTATCTTTCCCGATCTTTCAGTTAATCAGATTGTTTACTTATCTGTGTTCACGAGGAGTTTGTGGGGAACCATATATATTTTACATGTTTTTTGAAATGACCTAAATTGCTACTGAAGTAGAAATGGAACTGTATTGGAAGAAGCCAAACGCAGTAAAGTTTGTACCATGTTCACATTAAAATTAATACTTTCTGCAAGGAAGGGGGACTTCTGAGCTTTTTATGTTCTTAATTGTCTTCATGTTTTATCTATTGACGTTTTTTGTTGATTTGCTGTTCAGTTTGGTGTGTGAAGCACAGAAATTGTGTTCCGGATGAGTAAAAAACTGAACTAAATACGCTGTCAGCTAGTAATCCTACCTAGGAGGTAATTTACCATGATTTTTATTTCCAATGTCGACCGTCGAACACATTTTTTTTAGTAATTTCTGTATCTTACTAATTTTAAATGCTCGGATTTACAAAAACAAAATATAAATGCATTTTATTCAATGGCTCTGATCTCAAATTAAAACCTTTTCCACAGCTCATCATTCAGTTCCAGTAACTCCCACTGCAGGGAATGCTAGACTTCAGGGAATACAAATAGAAGTCTTTCAAATGCATTTGCTCTGACTTGGGTTTGTACCTGATTAGCAGAGGGCGGTTTTGATGGATGTTATCTCTGGAATGTATTTGTCACTTGTGACATGTGAAGTCCTTGCATTGATTCCTTGCTGTTATCACCTTTCGCAGGAAGAGCCTTACGTGATGTTTAAAAAGTCCGATAAACCGCTCTATGGAAATAGTCGATTCGAGGGATTCTGCATTGACCTCCTCAAAGAGTTGTCCAATATCCTCGGGTTTACCTATGAGGTCAGGCTCGTGGACGATGGGAGATACGGTGTTCAGGATGAAAAAGGACAGTGGAATGGAATGGTCAGGGAACTGATGGATCATGTAAGTAGCTTGGAATTATTCTTAATGCAGTAAATAAGGAAGACTTCTAGTTCTGTTATGCCTTTCATAGACGCGGCACAGTGGTTAGCAATGCTGCCACACAGTGCCAGTGTGGAGTTTGCACATTGTCCCCGTGACTGTGTATGTATCCTCTGGATTCTCCTGTCTTATCCCACAGCCCAAAGATGTGCGTGCAGGTTGGATGGATTGGCCATGCTAAATTGTCCCTCAGTCTCAGGAGGACTAGTTATGATACATGCATGGGGTTACAGGGATGGGTCTGGATGGGATTGTGGTCGGTGCAGACTTGATGGGCCGAATGACCTCCCTCTGCACTGTGGGATTCTATGATTCTGCAATCTAGGATATCTCAGAATGCTTTGCAACCAGTTAAGAACTTGATAGGATAGTTACTGTTGTATTTTAGGAATGGTTATCCGAGATGATCTTCATGATATTGGTTTAGGGAAGGATAGGTGGAAAAAAGATATGTTATATATTTTCTGTAAGACAGCGTGTCACAAACAATACATATCATAACAGAACTGTTTGCATCTTGACGTTATAATGAGATGCAGGAAAATGTAAAGAAGAATCACTTGATTGCAGGGGGCCACATCAGATATTTTCTTTTTACATACTTCTAATTTCATGCTTGAAATATCAGATTTTTTATTGTAACCTAAAGAGACAGTGTTGCCATGGTAACTGACCTGCAAGGTACTTTAGCATATTTTCAAGTTGGGAAGGATTCTGTGTTGTTACTGTGCTGTCTATTGTATCTACCACTTCTACTGTGCTATTCTAAGTTGCTGATATTTACTCGGGGTCACAAAGTGAGTGGTGGGTGAGGGAATAATACACGGATGCTTGCATTCAACAGGAATGCAAAGGCAAAATAGTCCAGATGCCGCAGACCTGGAATAAAAACAGAAGATGGTGGAAATGCTCGGCTGGTCAGACAGCATCTGTGGGAAGAGAAAAGTTAATGTGTGGAATTTTCCGGTCGTGCTCACCCTGAGACCAGACATTCCTGCCCAAGAGGAGTAGCAGAGTGGCAGAGTGATTAAAACTGCTGCCTCACGGTGCCAGGGACCTGGTTGAATTTTAGCCTTGGGTGACTGCCTCCGTGGAATTTGCACATTCTCCCCGTGTCTGCGTGGGTTTCCTCCAGGTGCTCTGGTTTCTCCCACAGTCCAAAGCTGTAGGTGGATTGGCCATGCTAAATTGCCCTTTAGTGGGGTAACGGGGGTAGGCCCTGTGTGGAATTTTCGGCGCAGGCTCAATGGGCCAAATAGCCTACTTCTGCACTGCAGGGATTCTATGAGATCTTCAGACCTTTAACTGGTCCACCAAATTTTCTACCCCGCCGACAATGAACAGTGGAACAGGCTCAAGGAGTCGAATGGCTTTTTCCTGCTCCTATTTCTTATTATCTTACGAACACTGGGCAGAGTGGAATACTACAATGAACACCAAGGAGAAGTACCTTAAGTACCATGTTATGAGAAGAGGCCGTTTTGCCAGTGCAGAACATTTCCCTTCAGCACGATTTATTTTATGGTTAATGTCTGAAATAGGATTTTCGATAAGACTGATTCCATGCTGAGAAGGATTCAGATTCCCTGATTGTTAAACCGATTTCGACACCTGATCGCGGAGACTTTAAAGCATTAATCCGCTCGACATTTATCTGGTCTTAAAACGGCTGCTGTTTTCATTACAGCATTCATTAAAAGGATTTATCTTCTCTCTTTGAATGATGCAACATTGTATGGACATTCGACGTTCCTGCTCACTGTTCATCCGGCATGATTTGAGAGAATTTCGAGGTTTTGTTTACTTGCGGATTGATTTTAATGTTTCTTGATGGGTCCTGTTCCAGTTGTAGCAAATTAAGGAGCAAAATGCAATCAATGATACTTCTTTAAACTCAACGTTGAATTACATTGAGGACTGTTATTCTGGTTTGAGGAGTTCCAAGGCCAGAAAGACAGCTGCTCAAGACAAGGGACAAAATACCATGATTATTATCAGCATTAGTTTGATGGAGGCTTTTCAAATTATACTAATGTTCGTAGGCACACTGTTGCTGATAGGCATCTTTTAAAAGTTCTTTGTGCCAAAATAAATCTGTGAATAATTTATTAAGTGATGGACCAGGAATGAAATGTAAATGGTTCAGTATTTTCTTTAAAGTCTTTTTCAGAGGTTTCAAGCCAGGTTACTCAGAAGATTGGACTCTTTTATTAAAGTGCCTGGCGTTGCTAAGTTAATAAAAAAAACTGCATCACTGTTAAATACTTCTGGAAATATTTTCTAATGGGAAGTAAAAGAATGAAAAGTCATGCCCGATTACAACACCTGACTGCACTAGATTGTGGAAGATTTCACAGAAATTTGAACCGTAAACTAATCAGCTCATGGCTCAATGGTTAGCACTGCTGCCTCACAACACTGGGGACCGAGGTTTGATTCCAACTTGGGTCACTGTTTGTGGGGAGTCTGCACATTCTCCCCATGTCTGCGTGGTTTTCTCCAGGTGCTCCAGTTTCCTCCCACAGTGTGAAAGACATGCTGGTTAGCTGCATTGGCCGTGCTAAGTTCTCTCTCAGTGTACCCAAACAGGTGCCGTAGTGTGGTGATGAGGGGATTTTCATAGTTACTTCATTTCAGTGTGCCATTATACCACCCTGGAAGGTCTGGCCCACTGAAAGCCACTCATTGCCCTTCCTGTCAAACCGCGTCAACCCCATCTCTCCTGCAGCCCCCCATCCTGTGTCTCACCTCACACCATCTCTCACCAGTGCCAGGGTCCCTCCTTGATCTTCAGGCCAGGTGTAGTACTGATTGCAGCCACTACCTCCTCTGTAGCACTGCTGAGCACAGAAGAATTGCTGATCTCTGAGTGGTTGCAGCTCCAGTGGGACTCCTGGATTTGCAGTCCTGATATCTGGGGAAGGCCTGCCACTGCCCTCTCTGAACCACCAAATTAAGTGCCATTCAAGCAATTGATATGAGAACGCAAAGCTCCTGCTGGCTGTTCACCAACGGCCAAAAGCCCCAATGAAAAGTCATCAACCTGAAAGTTCAACTCATTCATCTCTACTGTTGTTGCCAGCTTGTGAAGCACTTGCAGCATTTTCTGTTTTAATAGCTCAAATTAAGAGTAGTGCCTTTGACAACTGGCTCCTGGAAAGTATGGCCTATATGATTGATAACTCAGGGATCATCTCAGACAAAGTAACAGTTAAGAGAGAGAGGAAAGGGAGGAATTGAGAATGAAAGTAGACGTCAGCTTGAATTTTACACTTTTATGCTGGCAGTTTCTGGGTGGGAGAAGGGTAGGATAAGCATGCGATGTCACAGATGGGCTTCCGTCTGGGTTCTTGACCGCGCTGACTTCTCAACAATCATACACTAGACAGGTGAGGCCTGAAATGGGCCTTCAGCCCTTATCCCGACTAAAGTTCTTAAATAGTTAATTTTCAAACATTAAAACACTGTTTCTTGTTTAGCATTAATTTGTAGACTGGTGGAAGAAGTTACTGGGTATGGGGGGAAGCCCAAAAATAATTGGGTTTAGGCTTCAGGTGGGAATGGGGTCAGCACCTTCATCAGAATCTTTCCTTTAACTTTCGTTCTATTTTATTCATTCATGGGCCACAGCATCACTTGCTGGCCAGCATTTATTGCTCATCCCTAGTTTCTCAAGGCTGGTTGAGAGTCAATCACATTGTTGTGGCTCTGGAGTCACATGTAGATGAGACCAGGTAAGGACAACAGGTTTCCTTCCCTGAAGGACCTTCATGAACCAGGTGGATTTTTCTGACAATCGACAATGGTTTCAAGGTAATCAGTAGATCCTTAATTCCAGATATTTTTTATGGAATTCAAATTTCATCATCTGCCATGGTGGGATTGAAATCCGGATCTCCAGAACATTCGCTGAGTTTCTGAATTCATAGTCTAGTGATAATACTAGTCGGCCATCGCCTCCCCATTGTCACTCCCCTTAAAAAATCTGGTAATTGTGGAAATTCTCTTCACTTTGGGCCTTTCCTCTGACACTCAAATCTCCCACTCTCTACTCTCATCTCAACATCTCCTACATTTCCTGCTTTGACATCCCAAACCTTTCGATTCCAGAGGCTGTATGAGGTCCCAGTCCTGTCCATTGCAGTTTCTGATACCATAGGAATTAGAGAGTTGCTGACCAGTCAGATTGTGGCCAGAGTGTATTAGGCGGGATGTGTTTCGTGTTGACACTTCAGATGGAGGGACAGGAAACCCTGCTGTCCTAAAAATTCTGGCCAGCATGTTGCTAATTCAGTCATGAGCCAAACAATTGAAAGTTCGATGCAAACTCTGACAAGCAAAATCAGGCTAATCACAGATTACAATGAGGAAATGTACAGTCCTGGCTATAGTTAGGGAAAAAGCAAGGACAGCATAGTAGGAGGGAAATGGGCTACTGGCCACCCCTCGTCTAGAAGCAAAATTAGCTTGGAGCTGACTGTCTCCACATCGACTTGTTCCATATTGACCCACTGCACATTGACTTTTTCCATATCAGCCCACCTTGCAGCCAAAACATAGTATGAGCAGGTTGAATGGGTTGAGACTGCATACCTCACTGTGGAGGAAATCCAGCCTCTCAGCGCTGCTGGCCAATGGAATACTTATCCATTCGACTGTCTGTAAAGAGAGGTGAATTTATATAACAGCTCATGAAACATCCCACTAACTGGTTTACAGAATAAGGGTTTAATGTAATGATCTGTGTATTATGTCATTATTTATCTCGGTAAGAGGCAGATAAAGACTCACTCCAGGTTCATGGGTCCCCGAGGTCTTCTTAAGAAAGTAACCGGCGGCATTGGATCTGAGAAAATCCAAAACTGCAATGGTCACACTCACTGTTTGTATGTCCCATAACACTTTGCTAATAGCATCTATAATATGTAGGGAAGTATTTTCTCACTTCTTGCATGTATAGCACATGAGATCCCTTGCATATTGAATGAAACACACTGTCCAGGTTTTATGGGAGGAATGGTTTAGACTTTCTCAATGTTTAATATTGGCCACAATATTCATTGGTGCCCAATCCATTGACAAAATGCCTCAAATTAATTAATGATGGTTTCCACTTTGTTCGATTTGAAAATTTTTCAGTTCACTTCCTCGCAACCAATATTATGTTGTTACATTGGTTTGCCTCTGTTGGCGTATTAATTGCATCTTCTCTCTTTCTCTATTTCTGTTCACAGAAAGCTGATCTTGCAGTTGCACCCCTGACTATCACCTACGTCCGAGAGAAGGTCATTGACTTCTCAAAGCCGTTCATGACTCTGGGAATAAGTATTTTGTACCGAAAGCCCAACGGTACAAACCCTGGCGTTTTCTCCTTCCTGAATCCTCTCTCCCCTGATATCTGGATGTATATTCTGCTGGCTTACTTGGGTGTCAGTTGTGTGCTGTTTGTCATAGCCAGGTAACATGATGCCTTCAGTGAGTTTTGGCAATGCCACTATGTTTTTGCAAATGTTGTCAAAAGTCACTGATTTCTTTTTGTTGATTTTGTCCCTTCCCCCTTTGTTTCAACACCTCTGTGCTGTCTTGTCATCTCCGTCTGAGGTAAACTCTTGTTAATTCCGGGGAGGGAAAGTAACTGATTTTCAGAAAGACATTTTGACTGGGTTTCTGGTGTAGATAAGTATGTTAAACCAGCATCTCTTTTTTTAGTGCCCCTACTGTGCTGCTGACACCGTGTAAACGATGAATGCTGTCCAGAAGAAAAATGAAGGCAGTTAATTGAATTTTACACATTATACCGTTCCACTGCACACATGGTCTGAAGAATAGAAAATGTGGTTTCATAGAAAACATCTTAAGAAAGGCTAATAATTAGTCATAGCAGAGTTTTTTGTGTGGAACAGGCATAGTTGGAGAGAGATGGTAGTTTATCATGCAGCGCTGTAAATTAGGATAACTACGCACCCATCCCCCACTATTACCGACAAATGCTTTTCACCTTGCTTCAAATGCATGTTCTTGAACATGATGCAATTGCTGCAGTTATATACTGCGCCGGCCAGTGCAGTACTCTCTGCATTTTTAAGATTAATGTGAGTAGGGAATTGTAATTTATACTATAGACTGACAGAGCACAAAGGCCTGTCACAATATTGCACTAAAATGCACATGCAAGGGACTTGGGTATCACAAGCGTTCTTTGAGATCATTTTATAGGCTTACATTCGGTTCCGATGTGCTGTGTATTAGCTCCATTGTTCGTGAAGTTCAGCAAAATAAGTACAGATAAGAAGCGAAAGGGAAATAGCAGAAAGTCTATAATCCGCACCTTATATTTTGAACTGGTGTAATAGTTTGAACAAGTTTTTTTTGTGCTTTAAAAATTGAATTTTGCATTTAAATGAAGTAAAATGGTTTCTTGGAGATTATTATGATGGCTATGATGTTTGCCTTCACAAGCAACACTATATTGTCTGTTAGGCAGAAGGAAACTGATACTGAATCTGCAGTATGACTACTACATTCAATGGAAAGAAATGTAAGCTTATTTCAGGCTTGTTCGGTGCACCTATCTTTAGTGTCAGCGGACGGGTGTATTTTTTTAAAGTTGCATTTACAGTATTTCCCAGTACATTTTGTATATTTAATTTCATAAAGGTGTCTTTCAGACATGAGGCAGGAAGAAATTATTTGTCAAGAGGAACCACTTGTCTTATCTGATGTAAGGTAAATTTTGATTTGATTTGATTTATTATTGTCACATGTATTAACATACAGTGAAAAGTATTGTTTCTTGCACACTATACAGACAAAACGTACCATTCATGGAGAAGGAAATGAGAGAGTACAGAATGTAATGTTTACAGTTATAGCTAGGGTGTTATAGCTGTAGCTAGAATTACAGTTAGAGCAAGGTCCAAAAATTAAACTTGAGCAGAAAACTTGAATGGTACCATGGCGAGCATGTCAACTGTTACAGTATATTTGGGATGTTCTTGATTTGTATTCCTTTGGTCCAAGATTAATTTAATGCAGGGCAGGTCCATTGAAAAACTTGATGGCAGCAGGGAAGAAGTTGTTCTTGTGTTGGTTGGTACCTGACCTCTGACCTCTGTATTTTTTTCCCTTTGGAAGAAATTGTTGGTTCTGTGATTTTCTGCATTGGGAAAGGGGGAGGGCAAGATTTTGCTACAAGGTAGACATATTTCATTGCATAGAAAATAAGATTCTCAGTTAATTATTTCTCACAAATATTCATCTTTCTCTGCAAAAGAGGAAGAAAACAGTTGTTCATTATTTTAAGGACTAAAAAACTGAACCATATACAGATTTGATGTTATTAGAAACAAGTACTCCACTAATTCCAACATTTCAGTTGTCAGAATCAGATATGTACACTTACTTCTTTACCTCGAAATTCTGAGGCAGCTGTGCAGTACATGGGGTATGAAATAGGAGTGTGGCATCTGACAGTGTGAGAATGAAATTTTGGACAGTAACATCACCTTTGAGACTGTCCAAAAATTAAACATGAGTAGAAAACCTGAATGGCACATATCGAGCATGTTAACTGTTACTGTTTTTTGGGATGCTCTTGATTTGCATTCCTTTGGTCCAAATTCTTAATTCATACACCTATTTTGTGAAGTCCACTGCATGACTTAGTGCCAACCTAGACTAGGCAATCTTATTGCCCAATGAAGACATTATGGAGAGCATTATCTGCCCTCATCTGGTGTCCAAATCTTGAAATGATAATGACTAGTAGGTAGAAAATGCCACACATGAATATTTCCCCTATCCCGTTCCCCCAGTGGTGCCACCTCTTACCCAGAGTATTGTAACCTGGGACTCTTGACTTTCGTGGTTGAGTTCAAATGATCAGTGCATTTATTAAAGTGTTTCAACCTGTCATTTGATTCATGCAGCAGTACCCTTGTCATTGACTCCATTCTCATCCCCAGCCACTGTCTCAATCTGCTCTGGGCCAAACGTATTCTCGTTGGCCAATTCAACCTCAAACTGAGGACACAATTCTGTGGACTACAGAAGGCAGCAGGGGAATATTGATGAGATGGTGGAAGGAACGTTAAAAAAAAGTGGCCTGAGGAATTCCATGCCAATAAATGTGAAATGGTGTGTTTTTGTAAAAACAAGATAGAAGTGTTAATAAAGTTTGGTAGTGTGAAAGATCAAAGGAGGTTTAGGTTTGTAAGATGTTGAAAGCAGCATCTCCTGTGGATAAGATGATAAAGAAAAGGAACGAAAAACTGGCAAGTGTATAGAAATTAGAAGTGGAGATGTAGTGGTGACTCTACACAAAATCTTAGAAAGCTGTTGGTATAGTGTCTGCAGTTTTGGACCCCACTCCCACACTAACATAGGGGAGATGTTGAGGCAGTGGGAAAGGCAGAGTGCAGATTCGTTAAGATGCCAACTGATGTAAGGAAGGACAAAAAACAAACGTCAGGAATTTTTTTTTCAAATGTTGAGTGGTTTTCATTGGCATAGACGAAATCAGGGGGTGATTTGATGGAGATGTTTAAAATTATGAAGGCAAATGACAGAAGACGTAAAAAGAGATTGTTTTCTGTGTTTGAATGTGCCTGGAACAGAACGACAAATGAAATTAAATCTAAGAGATTTAGGAATGAGCAGGAGAAACATTTTTATACATACCAAATGCAATAATGGAGGTAGTGATTGAAACTAACATCAGAAATATTTTATGGGGAGCAGAAATGGTGAAGGGACTGTTGCTTCTCGAAAGGAAAATCAGCTGAAGGTTACATGCACTGAAGAAGCCCACCCCATGAAGCCATTGCATGTGAGGGGACAGGCTAATTTGCTTACCAGTGAAACATCTGCCCCTCAGCGGGAGGAAGTCTTGTCCTTGAGAGCTGTTCTCTTTCAGTCCTGACAGCAGCGCCAGACCATAATAGTGGGTGCTGCTGGGACGCAGGAAAAAGCCTGAAGAAATCAAGGCTGCCCAGGTTAGCTGAATCCAGGGATTTTCGGATAGGGAGCAATCCTAGAACCTGAGTGGGAGGGTTGCAGGATGGATGTAGGGGCATGGAAGTGTGGGGTGTTGAATTTTTGAAGACAAGTAGTGGAGAAGGAAGGGAGGGGAAGTGACACCTTGGGCGTGGCACCCTGGCCAGCGCAGTGCATCTCCTGAATGAGGTAACACCCCTTTCTTCCTGCCTTTTTTTAATGTAGCCCTTAAGAAAAACCAACCTGGCCATTCCCATCAGATTACCCACTCCAATCCACATTTTGGTGCAGGCAGTATATTATTCAGGTCAATCAGATTGTCAACAAGCCTAATTGATCTTTTAGTTATTCACTTAAATAGGGAAGGCAGGATGCCAATTTTGGCACCTGCGTACCTCGCTTATTATGAGGACTGGCTCAGGAATGTTGGGGAGGTAGTGGGCTCACAACCCGACCAATTCTAGATCCGCTTCTGTCCTCCCCTGCCACACTGCCAAAAACTGCTCAGTAGGAACTTATAAAATGCAGCCCTCTATTAACTATTAAGAATGAGTGTATGACTGAAGGAATGAGGAATAAAGTGAATATAAAACAAATTAAACTCATGGGAGTTGTTGGTGTGGAGGACAAATATTCAATTTAATTTGCACCAGGAACCAGCCATCCAGCCCAATAGGTCAATGTTGATATTTATGCTCACACAAGCCTTCTCCTACCATGCTCCAACTCAATCTATTGATATATCCTCCCTTCTATTCCCTCCTCCTTTCTGTATTTCTCTAATTACCCCTCAAATGCCTTCATGATATTGGGGATAAGCAACAAATGTTGACCTTGCAAATGATGTCACATCCTAGGGAAAAATATTTTTATAAAAATTCCTCAACTACTCCTTGTGGGAGTGAGGGCCTTCCCTGTTGGTTCATTTTTCCTAGCTATTGTATAAGATGCTGATTTGTATAAGATGTTGATGCCCCTTTAGTGCAATAGTATTATAAACGCAAAGTTGCTATTGTCCCAGATGACCAAGAGCTAGAGTTAACTGATGGTGATTTATCTGAGGACTACATCTCAGGCAAGAGGGCAAAGTTCAGAATAACCAAGGTCATAAATAACCTTAGCCACTATGGGAAGTGGAACAATGCTGTTGGTGTCACACCGCATCTTAAATCAATTCATATTATCAACTAGAACACACTAAGGCCCAGAAAGACAAGGCCAATTGAATTTTATAATCTAGTTTTATATTGATAATTGTCTGCACTAAATTTCAGACAATGATTCCCCTTCCTCTTATTATTGCTCTAGTATCTACTGTGAAGCCTTGTAATTCTTACAGGTGTCCTAACGTTCCTGGGCATGGGAAAGGAAGAATAAGGTTACTGCCCCGAGTGCATTGTAGTGACCGTGTAAATGGGCATACATGGCTGACATATGCTGACAGAGTTAAGGTTGAATGTGAGGGCTTGTGTATGTGGAATAACCTTCCAATGCCCCTTCTCCAGCCTGGCTGATTAATAATGGCTACCTAGGCGAGGTGCCAGAAGTCCACTGCTGTGCGGAGACCATTTCCGCAGTATAGACCTCTACAATGCTAATTCATACTTAACACTCAGGGGCATAAAATCTCCTTGTCAGATGACGAATTAACTAAATAATTTATTAAAGTGTGAGACAAATGCTCCCCTGGAGAAAGTCACTTTGGTTTAAATTTCATGTTGCAATCACTGACAGGATTGAGAAAAAGAAAAGAAAAAAAATTGAAACTTTAACTTTAGCAATTTGTCAAACGAGCTCTCTTTTCTTCAGCAGTTTTTCACAATTTTCAAAGACTGAACTGCATGAGACGCATTTCACGCTGGGCTGTCCCATCAATCAGAGTGAAGCTAATTCCGTGACAGTGCCACTGCACACCACGATAATTCTTTCAGACACTTAGCAAACAATGCTATCCACAAGCAGTGGGGGTGTGAGTCTCCGCTGCTATTCAGTGCTGACCTGCCAATCTCCCCTGTGTCGGGACCGCCAACACGGCTGAGAATTTGCTCAGGCTTTTATTAGTATTGGGAGCATGCTTCTGAGATGCTTACAGAGCCAATCAGCCTGGGGCTGGGTGGGCAAGGCTCCCTGTTTCCACCATGGTGGATTTAAACCAAGTATCTATGATCTCCAAAAGGATTTTAAAAGAAAACCATAGTCAAGCTGACATCTATCACATAATTAGGATCCAAGAAAATGGTTGACATCTCATAGATGATTAATTGCTCACTTCTAGCTTCTGATATTGATCTCCTTCCTTGTTCTTTCTAAGCTCCATTTGGTTTTCTTTCCCCTTTATTGTACACTCTCCAAGGCCTGAATTTACACCATATTAGATTGATTCAGCCACCCTCTACAAAGTGAGAGTGAGTCCCAATTCTAAGATTCCCATTCCTGTAAAATATTGTGTACTATTTTAAAGGGTGTAGGTTGGTCAAACCAAAAGCCTATTTTTGGCACTTCTGACCTGGTTGGATCTATTGAAGGGATCAAATGCAAATCTTTGAAACCACTTAACTTGTGTCAACAAATATTCTGAAATTGACAACAGAGATCAGAGAGACTAAACTGCAAACACAATGCTTCCTCTCAGGTACATGTATTTTCATATTTTAATCACTGTTTGGGCTCTCAGCCATGCCTCATTATGTATGGCCTTTAAGCAGGCTACTGTGCACCCAGCAGCCCCTGTGGTTGCCTTTGCATCTCTTCCTGGATGGTTGGCCCAAATCTAGCCTGCAACGTGCCGCTAGTAGGCATTTTTTGCAATCTAGCATGGCTCGGCTGGGAATGTTTCTGACTTTCCCCATTCCACCTTGATGATAAAAATCCAGGCCTAAATTTCAGCTTCTTTCCTGCTGCTGTGTAAGTAGACTGTATGTTTAAGGCTCACTCCAAGATCTGACTACACAATCTAAGTTCAGTCCAGTAATAACCTTGTGCATCTCTGATGTTTAACAGCCCAGTGGTGAACCATGGGATGTAGGGCCTCAGTGGTGGAAGCCCTGTCTCTTCTGAGCTACTGGCAAACCAGAGGCTGGCAGCTCTTCTTTACTCAACAGTGTCATTACTGGGGAGATGGCTGCTGCCAGTACTGAGGGCACAGATTGCCCAGATTTAATCAGGGTATAAGTAGGAAATGGCAGCCTCCCCATCCATGCCCCTTCTGCCGAATTAAATGACTCCCTGCCACCATTTTCACTGTGGGTGAAGGCACAAGATTCTACCACCCATCATGCCTGTGTCAGCTGAGAACAATCCAACCTAATGTCACTGTCCAGCTCTTGGTTTACAACACTTCAGGCACATGTCTATTTCATAATTGTAGTAAGGGTTTCTGCCTATACCACACTCCAGCAATGAGTACCAGACACCCAGCACCCTCTTCTCAACTTCCCACCAATTACTTTAAATCTGTGTCTCCTGCTTATTGATCTCACTGCTAAGGGAAATACTATTCACATCCATCCTATCTATCACAGAATAACAGAATCCCTACACCATCGAGCCGCCATGGACAAGAATCTTATCTGGCACTATTTCCCGTTACTCCATGTGTTTTCCTCTCAATTAAATCCGCTGACACGGGCAATTTAACATGGCCATTCCGTGTAACTTGCACATCTTTGCACTATGGGAGGAAACAGAGCACCCAGAGGAAACCAACACAGACACGGGGAGAACTTCGCACAGACAGTGACCCAAGCCAGGAATCAAACCTGGGTCCCTGGGGCTATGAGGCAGCAATGATAACAAGTGTGCCACCGTGCCACCCTTAGGTTCCTCAGTACTTTAAGCACCTCAATTAAATTACCCCTCAATTGTCTCTCTTCCACAGGAAACACCTTCAGTCTATCCATTATTCCTTCAGAGCTGGAATTTTTGAACTCTGGCAACAGCCTGGTAAATATCTCTTCTGCACATTCTTTGTTGCAATCACATCCTTCCTAGCACAATATTATTTAGAAGATATTCCATGACTCTGAGCTTACAAACATCCCATAACCAACACCAACAGATTAACTGGTCATCATTGCATTTCGTTTACAGAAATTGAGGGATTGGGGTCACAATCGAGGAGTTGGGGCAGCAATGTCAAAAGTGGTTAACATTGCTGCCTCATAGCACCAAGGACCTGGTTTGATTCCCGGCTTGGGTCACTGTGCAGCGTTCTCACCGTGTTTGCCTGGGTTTCCTCTGGGTGCGCAGGTTTTCTCCCGCAACCATATATGCCAAGATATGCTGGTTAGGGTGCATTGGCCAGGCTAAATCCTCCCTCAGTGTACTCAACAGTCACTGTACTGCAGTGACTAGGGGATTTTCACAGTAACTTCATTGCACTGTTAATGTAAGCCTACTTATGACTAATAAATAAACAAACAGAACAGCCATGATCATGTTGATTGGCGGAACAGGCTCCAATGGCCTACCCCTGCTCCTAATTTACATTTCTGTATGTACGGCACCACACCATCAACAGATTGCCTGACGTTTTTGCCAACACCTTTAAAGGGAATCAATTGGCTTGATACAGGTTGAGATGCCTTGAAGATGTGAGAACTGATGAATAAATGAGGTTTTTTTGGAGTTAAACTTCTGGGTTGTGTAACAGACTTTGGCCCAACTGCCTCAGGTATGGTCAAGTGGCCTCCTTCTGTTTTGTAAATGTCCGTGGTTTTATGCAGTTATAAATGGTTTTTCAAGGGTGGGGACTTTCATTGTGGGGAAGGTGGGGGAAAGTTACAGGTTGGATCAGCCGAACTGGAAGTCTGTTCAGAGATAGTCATAGGGGGTGACGTATGTGGACGAAAGCTGTTCAAAAGCCCGCTTTGGTGCTGGGGGGGGCTTTGTCCCAGTTACGATGAAAACAGAAAATCCCTCTCACTCACTCCCATTATACCCTCTCATCCTCCACACGCCCAATGCCCTATTTATGCTCTTTCTTAGGGTAGAAAAGTCAAGGACTCGGGGACATAGATTTAAAGTGCATGGAGAAAAGTTTAGAGGAGATGTGCGAGGCAAGGTTTTACACAGAGGGTGGTGAATGTCTGAAAGGCGCTAGGAGCAGGTGCGATAGTGGCACTTAAGGAGCAACTAGACAAATACATAAATAAGATGGGAATGGAAGGATACGGGCTCCGTAAGTGCATGCAGTTAAAGTTTAGGCAGGCATCATGATTGGCACAGGCTTAGAGGGCCGAATGACCTCTTCCTGTGCTGTACTTTTCTTTGTTCTTTGCTCTAATGCCATTCACCAGCTCCCCCATGGCCCAATGCCAGATTATGCCACAAACAACCCCTTTGGCTCTTCATGTAATAACATAAGAGATAGCAGTCGGCCATCGAGCCCTTCGAGTCTGCCCCGCCATTCAATAAGATCATGGCTGATCTGAAATGGATCAGTTCCACTTTCCTGCTTTCTCTCCATAACCCCTGATCCCCTTGTCCATCAGAAATCTATCTACCCATGACTTAAATATATTCAGCGAGGTAGCCTCCACCACTTCAATGGGCAAAGAATTCCAGAGATTCACCACCCTTTGAGTGAAGAAGTTCCTCCTCAACTCTGTTCTGAATTGCTCCCTCCCTTATTTTGAGGCTGTGCCCTCTAGTCCTGTTTTCCTTTCTAAGCAGAAGAATCTCTCTACCTGTACTCTATCTAGCCCCTTCATTATCTTGTAAGTCTCTATAAGATCCCCCCTCAGCCTTCTAAACTCT
Organism: Sphyrna mokarran; assembly: GCA_024679065.1. NCBI lineage: Eukaryota > Metazoa > Chordata > Chondrichthyes > Carcharhiniformes > Carcharhinidae > Sphyrna > Sphyrna mokarran. The sequence goes on along the minus strand of JAGIQG010000005.1, from coordinate 34,569,228 downwards.
AATGAGTACATATTCCAGTCCATTCAATCTCTCTTCATAGGCTAACCCCCTTATGCCGGTATCAGCCTGGTGAATCTAGTCCCCCCACTCCCCCTTATATCCCATGTCAAACAGCAACACTTCCATATGCATTCACCCACTACACACTGTATCAAAGCAATGGAAATAGAATGTGTAAAAAATGCTTTAAAGACAAGTTAAACTAATAATCACCCAGACCATTTAAAGTGTCAATAACTCACACTGCAAGCAATTGAAATCTGTTATCTTGTATAAATAAACATTGATAGCATAGATCGGAGCTGTCAATCAAGCACTTTTTCTCTCAGGTCCAAGTGTTCCAACAGCTGATGGATGTCAGGTCTCTCAGCCAAGAATTCCTAATGCAGTATCCCTAAGTATTTGTGACCAGCTTCAGATATTCCAACCAGCCAGCATCATTGATCATTGCAGAATGAGAGAATGCCACAATGAGGATGGTCTATCAGGACACATGGATTATCTGTGAGCTGTGCCAAGTTTCATTCTTCTGTGGATGTTTTTCTGCTAACACAGATCTTTTCCCTTTGTTCCCTTTCTTATCACTTTTAAATGGCAGGCAGCATCTTACTTCAGCAAGATTTTGCCCTCGTCTCCAGGCTTTACATAAACTTTATTTTGTAAAGAAAAGGTGTCATGTTTGACCAAATGGTTTCTTCCTTCTGAGTTGACAACTTGGTATCCTTGCAATTTCTATTAGAAAGCACTAGTTGCCTTATCACACAACACATTCATCTTGCAGTCAATTGTTGTTCAACCAAGTGAATCTGCTAACCGTAAGTTGGATGCTACTCATTCTTGGGATCCTGTCAACTTCTGCGTTTGCTTGTCACAGTCCATTGTATAAGATTTCACTGAAGAGTGAAATCACATACCTTATGTGCCAACCTTGACACTATCGAAGCATCATTTTCTTTATCTATTTCTTATTCGAAGATCATCTGTTCAAACATTTCCTTGCACAGAACAGCAAATCAGTAATTAAAGTCAATTACTTTCTGACAATGTGGCTTCCAGATCGTATTATCCTGCTTGACAAATACAAGTCAAAATTTACACTAGTATCAGACATAAATATTGCAATGTTAAAGTAGCAGGTACCCTAATGGACAAAGACACCAATAGTATTATGGTTGCAACCCAGTTCAAGCCTTTTGGTTCTGGTCCACTACATTCTCCAATGTCATTGTCCACATCTTGTGCTTTCCTTTTGTTTTCTCACGAGAAACGTGTCCCATTGATAGCATCAAACTTCTCCATGCTTGGGCCTAAACATTATGTGCAGATAGGCTACTTGACTGTGAAGTGAGGGTGTTGATTTCAATCAGGTCTACCTGCCCTCTATACCAATGCAGTATGTGAGAAACCTAACTGAATTTTATGCCCCTTTCTAACCCAAACAAAAATGTGATGCCCTGGTTCAGTATCATTGCGTCTTAAATAGAAGGGGATCACAATTCGGAACTTTGCATGGCTCAATAAAGCTTATTATGGAAACAAAATGTGCAAATAGTGTAAGTAAATATCAGTTTAAGTTTACAAATTTAAAAACTATTTTAATATCTAAAAGATATATATTCCACACATTCAATGCCAAATAAAATGTGAATGTAACTCACATGAAATTAGGGCAGTACCTGTCTAACAATAAGATAAGTTAAAGTCCAACAGGTTTATTTGGTAGCACGAGCTTTCAGAGCATTGCTCTTTCATCAGGTGAGTGGGAATTGAGTTCATAAACAGAGAATATATCGACACAAACTCAATTACAAGACAATGGTTGGAATGTGAGTCTTAACAGATAATCAAGTCTTTACAGTGCAGACAATGCGAGTGGAGAGAAGGTTAAGTACAGGTTAAAAAGGTGTGAATTGTCTCCAGCCAGGACAGTTAGTGAGATTTTGCAAACCCAGGCAAATTGCGGGGGTAACAGATAATGACATGAACCCAAGATCCTGGTTGATGCTGCCCTCATGTGTGCAAAACTTGATTATCAGTGTCTGTTCGACAATTATGCACTATTGTGTGTCTTGAAGGCTACCTTGGGAGAACGCTTGCCTGAAAATCAGAAGCTGAATGCCCGTTACTGCTGGAGTGTTCTCTGAGTGGAAGGAACTTTCCTCCTGGTGATTTGCTGAGTGGTGTTCATTCATCCATTGTTGTAGATTCTGCATGGTCCTGCCGATGTACCATACCTCGGGACATCATACCCATGTGACTCGGCCAATGTTGTCTACCTGATAAGCTGCAGGAAAGGATGTCCTGAGGCATGGTACATTGGTGAGACCATGCAAACACTACAACAACAGATGAATGAACACCACTCAACAATCACCAGGCAGGAGTGTCCCCTTCCTGATGGGGAACACTTCAGCGTTCAGCCTCTGATCTTCGGATGAGTGTTCTCCAAGATGGCCTTAAGATACAAGACATTCATAATTGTTGAGCAGAGACTGATAGCCAAGTCTTGTACACATGAGGACGGCTTCAACCGGGTTCATGTCATACTATCTGTAACCCTCACGACTTGCCTGGACTTGCAAAATCTCACTAACTGCCCTGGCTTGAGACAATTCACACCTCTTTAATTTGCACTTAACCCTGTCTCTACTTGCATTGTCTGCACCTGTAAAGACTTGATTATCTGTAAAGACTCGCATTCAACCATTATCTTGTAATTGAGCCTGTGTCTATATATATGGATAAAAGCAAGTTACTGCAGATGCTGGAATTTGGAACCAAAAGAGAAAATGCTGGAAAATCTCAACAGATCTGCCAGCATCAGTAAAGAAAGAAAACAGCTGACGTTTCAGATCCAGACAACCTTTGTCAAAGCTTTGATAAAAGATTGTCTGGACTCAGAACATCAGCTATTTTCTCGGGCAAACCTGCTGAGATTTTTCAGCATTTTCTCTTCTGTGCCCGTATATATCTGTTTGAGAACCCAACTCCCATTCACCTGATGAAGGAGCAGTGCTCTGAAATCTCATGCTACCAAATAAATCTGTTGGATTTTAACCTGGTGTTGTGAGATTTCTTTCTGTATTTACCCCAGTCCAATGGGCATCTCTAATCCTGTCCAACAATAGCAGTGTGGAGCCCAATCAAAACTGAAGTCAATTCAGTGATGGAGAATATAGAGGGCAAAGTTCACAGGGACCATCGGAATTTACTCAACAGAGTGAAGAGCCTCCAGGCTGTTAGAAGTCATCACAGCTCAGGATATTGATGCAAGAATTCCTCCATCCTTAGCTAATCATTTCCTGCTGCATTATCAAAGATCTTTTTTGCATCTGAATGATGTTGTATTTTTTGGGGGGAGAGTTCTACAATGTTGATCCTTGTTCTGAGTTCCTGCAATAATAGAATTATCCAGATCCTGCTCTACTTTAAACATATTCTGGCTCAAGCTGACAAATGGTAGGGTAACAACCATATCAAGTGAAGACCATCTCAAACAAGAAATTGTCAAACCACCTGCTGACCATTAATACCAATACTTCATCTGCTAAGAGGACAAATCAAATCTATGGTTACTGGAGCAGTAGAGACTGGGTACTCAGCAACATATAGAATAGTTCCTTAATCTTCAAGGTCCTTGCACTATATAAAACCTCAGAGGGTGGTGGATGAGTGGAATCAGCTGCCATCGGTGGTGGTGGAGGCAAATTCGTTAAGGTCTTTTAAGACACTTCTGGATGAGTACATGGGACTAAATAGGATTGAGGGTTATAGGTAAGTCTAATAGGTAGCAATGTGATCGGCACAACTTGTATGCTGAAGGGCCTGTTTGTGCTGTATTTTTTCTATGTTATATGTTCAAACACCTCTCCGCTATCTACAAGGCTACAGGAAAAACTAATAAAACACTCACTATTTACCTGGATGGGTGAAGAAACAGCAAGAAACTTGATATTGTCTAATTAGCGCCAACTCACCACTGCCATTGAACTTCATATTTATGTCCTCCACCGCCAGTGCACTTGTCTCCATTATTAGCACCCCAACAAGCTCACACTGATAGTATTTCCTTTCTATCACTAGGGAAGTCAAGGGTAGCAATTTAATTGAAAAAATACTACCTCCAATCTTCTCTCCAAGTCAGTCACTATTGCAATTTAAGCATTTATTATTAATCTTTTATCATTTCTGGATTAATATCCTGGAATTTCCTAACTGAAGGACCAATGACACTTATTAGGATAAATGGCACAGAAAATATATGTAACAATCTAACATTGCCCAGATACTGAAATAAGAAATGTTAATTACATATATAATAGTATCTGTAAATGGAAAGTACTTGGGTACCAAAAGAAGTTAAACAATCAAAGAGTTAAACAAAGATGCTTTACATTTCTTAGATCAATGAATCTTTTATTTTTGTTGATAGAGAAAATGGCTGAAAGTGGAAAGTCAGCTTACATTGAGTAGAACAAAAAAGAAATTAACATATTATATCTTAGTATTAGGCTGAAATTGATGCTATCCATTCTTGATCATCATGAAGGCTTTGTACGGATGATCCATTCTTGTTACAGGATGATCTAGTCGTAAGTTTATTGCAAAACTACAGTGATACATGTTGAAGATAATCTGCAGTGTGATTTGGAGGGAATTTGCAGGTATAGATAATCCCTTGATGTTGCTACCCTTGTCCTCCTCAGCGGCAGAGGTTACAGGTGGTGGTGGTGCTGTTGAAGTAACTTTGGTGAGTTGCTGCAGAGTTGATTACTGGAGACAAGGTGAATTAAGTGACCTGAGTTGTCTGAAATGTTGCACCTTCATTTCAGCAGGTGAGGGCTGAGGATTTGTGAGGTCAGTAGATGAGCTGTTTGAAACCAGCCTTTACCCTGCTTTCGCAATCAGGATGCTGATACATTCCACTTCAGCTTCTGTTCAGTTTAAATTCCCAAAATGTTGATAGGAAAATCTTACAGTGTTACCAGAAAGTCAAGGGAAGTTGGCTGAGTTTTCTCTTGTTTGAGGTGTTCATTACACAGCACTAATGTGTCATAAATCCTACCTGCCAAGTGTCAGCCACAAGCCTGGATGTATTCCAGATCCTACTGGTTTCTTCGCACTGATAACAAAACCCACTGTTGTTGCATGTGTGCTGCTCCATTATTGGGGGAGTGTGGAACAGAGCTGAACATTGCAGCAGCACCAGGGAACAGTCCCAATTCTGACCTTTTGATAGAAGGAAGGTCATTGGTGAAGCAGTGAGAAAATGGTTCAACCGGGGCACTTCCCTGAGGAACTCCAGGAAACGTGCACCTTGCGCAGACTTATTCAAAAATTGCAGGAGGGCAAGATACCATGTCTCCACTGATTGGAACAAGTCTTACTGTGGGCAAAGTAAGAGAGAGGTCAGGGGAGAAAAGTTTTAAAAAAGCACAGAAAACGTATCTGCAATGTTATTGAAACAGCACTAATCAGATGCATTGCAGGATAGCTACAAATTATGTTCATTTGCAGTCAAGGCTAGATTATCATGCAGATTAATTTGTACACACTTATAATCAGTTCAGTTCTACAGGCACTGTGAGATAATTTTAAATGTAGATGGTACAACAAAGAAATTAAATCTGAAACTACTTTGGAAATTGAGCTTTGCACTGTTGTGATCCTCTTTCTCGATACAATTTATGTAATAGTAGTCTTCACAGTGGAAGACACCAATAGGATGTCAGAGCTCCAGGAAAATCAGAGGGCACAGGTAAATGCAGTGGTCGTTACTAAGAAGAAGGTTCTGGGGAAACTGAAAGATCTGAAAGCGGATAAACCACCTGGTTTTAAAAGAGATGCCTGAGGAAATTGTGGGGACATTGATGGTGATCTTTCAGCAATCACTGGAGGCAGGGAGATTCCCAGAAGACTGGAAAGTAGCTTATGTAACACTGCTGTTTAAGAAGGGAGGGAGATAGCAGACGGGAAATTATAGACTGGTTAGCCTGACTTTGGTCATTGGCAAGATTTTAGAGTCCATTATTAAAGATGAGATCGTGGAGTTCTTGCAAGTGGAAGATCAAGTAGGACTGAATCAGCATGGATTTGTCAAGGGGAGCTCATGTCTGACAAATCTGTTAGAGTTCTTTAGGAGGTAACAGGGAAGTTAGATGAAAAAGAACCAGTGGACATGATTTAGTTAGGTTTCCAGAAGGCCTTTGATAAGGTGCCACATGGAAGACTATTAAATAAGTTAAGAGCCCATGGCATTAAAGGTAAGATCTTGGCATGGATAGAGGATTGGCTGACTGCAGAAGGCAGGGAGTGGGGATAAAGGGGTCTTTTTCAGGATGACTAGTGGTGTGCCTCAGGGGTCGGTGCTGGGACCACAACTTTTCACAACATACATTAACAATTTGGAAGAAGGAACTGAAGGCACTGTTGCTAAGTTTGCTGATAATACAAAGATATGTAGAGGGACAAGTAGTATTGAGGAAGCAGGGTGGGGTGGGAGCTGGCTGTGGAAGGGCTTGGACAAGTTAAGAGAGTGGGCCAAGAAGTAGCAGAGGGAATACAATGTGGAAAAGTATGAGATTGTGCACTTTGGAAGGAGGAATGGAGGTGTAGATTATTTTCTAAATGAGAAAATGCTTAGGAAATCAGGTACACAAAGGGACCTGGAGGTCCTTGTTCAAGATTCTTTTAAGGTTAACATATAGGTTCAGTCATCAGTTAGAAAAGCAAATGCAATGTTAGCATTCATGTCGAGAGGGCTAGAATAAAGAGCAGGGATGTACTTCTGAGGACAAATAAGGATCTGAACAGATCCCATTTGGGACATTGTGAGCAATTTTGTGTCCCATATCTAAGGAAGGATGCATTGACTTTGGAAAGGGTCCAGAGGAGATTCACAAGAATGATCCCTGGAATGAAGAGCTTGTCGTATGAGGAACAGTTGAGGATTCTGGATCTGCGCTCGTTGGAGTTTCGAAGGATGAGGGGGATCTTATTAAAACTTACAGAATACTGCAAGGCCTAGATAGAGTGGACATGGAGAGGATGTTTCCACTAGTAGGAAAAACTAGAACCAAAGGGCACAACCTCAAGCCAAAGGGAAATCCTTTAAAATGGAGATGAGGAGGAATTTTTTTTAGCCAAAGAGTGGTGAATCTGTGGAACTCCTTGCCGCAGGAGGCTGTGGAGGCCAGGTCACTAAGTGTCTTTAAGACAGAGATGGATAGAGTCTAGATTAATAAGGGGATCAGGGGTTTTGGGGAAAAGACGGGAGAATGGGGATGAGAAAAATATCAGCCATGATTGACTGGCAGAGCAGACTTCATGGGTCGAGTGGCCTAATTCTGATCTAATGTCTTATAGTGCAGGTCTGGAAAGTTTACCTGTTATTGTTAAAATAAAGCAAGCTTCAGAAACTGTCATATTGATGCACAAAGAAACTTCACAGTGAAAATAGTTTTTCCAATTAATCTGAGTCAAAACTTCAGGATGTAGGAAACAATCGAGGCTGGTGTTTCCAAGATGGAGAAATGACGTATTGTTGAGGTATGGGTCATGAAATGACACATTCAGTTTTGATAGTAAGCGAGGTACAGAATGGACGGAACTGCAATACAAAAATATTTATCCCTGTAGGTTTATCACATTGACTGGCTTTGGACAAAAAATTCATTGCAAGTGCACAGACAATCTCTTGAAATGTGTTGCCAGTGGGTGAAAGTAAGTGAAAGGAGTATATGTTTCTAAAATCTATCCCTTTTTGCTAGGTAAAGGAAATTGATTCTAGGATGCACTAAGTAACAGATGATTTATCTGAAAAATTCTTTGCAAATACTTCTCTTGATGTGAATTCAAAGCAGACATTGATTGCCATCTTGTATTCTATTGTAGTTGCAAGGTGAAGGAGCTTTGCATCTGAAATACATGCCTCAGCAGCACTTTTTTTTAAGTGAGGTTCAGTGTTGGCATTGTTTTCCCTCTTTTTTTTATTGGGACATTCTCTCTGCTGTTTCTTTGTTTTATCTGGCGTGCATTTATTTTGACCCACAGAATATTTTCCTTAGATAAACACAGTACTAGACAGTGGTGCTTTTGGTATAAAATCTGAACTCTGAAATGATTTTCAGGATGGGTATAATAGAATTTAGATAGTAGACTTTAACCAAATGGTGTGAAGGCTGTGCAGCATCCTGTACCCATTAAATTGAGGAAAAGATTGCACAAGCAACCTCGAGGCTGAGTATAGCACAATAGAAAAACCATTATAGCAACAAACAGGGAGAAAGGTTGAGGAGCATCATAATGCGACTGAGTTGGCATTCTTAAAATTAAAGGTGGCTTGGCATATTTTCCTGACAGAGGGTGAAATTAAATAAATGTCAGGTATTGTGAAATGCAGTGACCAGTAATCTTGCACATATTAACTGCGAGTTCAGTGCTTGAAGCAATGGTGAAAAGCACAGTGGCTAAGACACTCTATAGATGTTACTGGCAATATGAACACATAAAGTAATGAGCAGCAACTGTCATCTAAGTTGGTTCAGAATATGCACCTGCTTATTTTTTATTCATCATCTCTGAGGATAAATTAGGTAAGTTATTCCCTCTTTCCCCTTCTCCATCTGTGAAACTGCAGTTAAGAGAAACTCTGCCATCATGTTTTGAGATTTTTGTCAGTAAAGATAAATGATGCATTCTTACCGGCAAGATTTATTTTTAATGAAATCAAAACAATAGTCGCAATGCATAATTGTTGGTGTAAAAAAACCTGGCTGTGCAAAGAATACCCAGATTTGTGGACTTAATTTGGAGTAAATGGTATACACCACAGTTTGCACGCAAACAAAGTGGCATTCTGTAATGTTCAGTCCACAGTGTAATCCATCAAAATCTAAGGAGTAAAGTCAATATATTTTTTTTCATTACAAGATCCAACTGTGCATTCTACAGCAATCGCGGAATCATATCATTGTATTTTAGCACTGGTTTCTTTGCACTGATGAGAATGCTGACTGTTGTTGATTTTAATTTCATTGCAAAGATCTTCAGGGAAAAGAAAGACACTGATTTATTTGGTTTGATATATAGTTTATTAACGCTGTGCATTATGGATTGAAAGCAGGTATAAGTTACGTGCAATCCTTTTGTAATCGATATATTTTAGAACTGCACAGATAAGGTCCTGCAAATAAAAATGAACCACAGGTATTTCATGACGAGGGAATAGTCATATATTTTACGTCAGTTTTATTGATAAAAATCTTTACTCCACAGCATGCCTCAGGCAAGATTTAGTGGATTTTGAATCTATGCTTCCAAAATGTCCTGTAGCGTTGACAGAGGTACCAGTCTTGAACTAGAAACTAAGTGCCCCGGATATAGGATAGGAATTGAAAAGAATATAGAAATAAAAATGAAAAGTGAAAAAAAAGAATGCCCCATTCTGTCCTTCCCACACAAGTTTGATACCATCACAATACACATGGTCCCATTGAAAAGCAAGGAATCAAAAATATATATTAGTTGTACGATGATGGTACAAAGATGTTTCCACCATGTTTTAACATTTTTAAAGCAACTTAAAATATATGAACTTAAATGGAAATACTGACAATCCACTTAAATAGTTAGTTTTTTTTGTTGCAATGATGGTAACACTAGCTGCCACACAGAAGTAATTGATTTGCTCAGCTCCAGTGGAGCGTTTAATACCCACTATATTGCCTTTTAAATCTGCTACATGCAGGGTCACCCAAAAATACTTTGTCCTAGGTCAAACAAGTAAATAAAATGGCTGAGTGCCAAGGATTTAGTTGAATGTTTAGGACATAAACAGTATTGGGCGTAATGAAGGAAATATATGCTCACTTAATATTTCCCATAAAGGATATGTTTAATTTATTTTGCACAGTAATAATTATTAACCTCTTGTTTTTGCTAATGTTCCTTTTGCCTTCCTAACGCTGCTCTGCTCTTTATGTTTGTGTGTCCATATGTTGTTACTTGTACTTAAATATGTATATGTAGAATGTGCGGATATCTTACTCACATTTTTGCTTTGCATAAGAATTAAGATATACTTCTCGACAGGATATTACCTTGTCTTCAAATTACTAAAAAAAAACTGTTAAGGAAAGAAAGACTTGCAGTAATACAGCACTGCCACAGTCTCAGGATGTATCAAAATGCTGCACAGCCAATGATGTGATTTTTAAGTATAGTTACTGTTCTAATGTCAGAAACCAATCTGGACAGTAAATTACTGCAAACAGAAATGTGATAAGTAGATAATCCATTTGTGGGATGTTGATTGATGGATAGATTTTGGTCAAAACACGGGAAGTAACGCCCTTATGCTTCTTCAAAATAGTTCCCATGGGCTGTTTGAAAGAAAACAGTGCTGCAATTTAACACCTCCTCTGGGGTATCAGCCTAGATTTTTGTGCTTAGATCTTCGGAGTGGGATGGAGTGAGTGCAGAGGAGAGAACACTACCACTTCATCCACAGCTGACACCTCATTGCTGATATGGTTGAGAAGACAACTTATGCCTGAAATTTCTGCTACACAATCCCATTGCACAAGTACTTGATTCGCTTCAAAGAGATTAAGATTTCTTCACGTCAGGGAGCAAGGAAATTCAATCAAAATACATTAAATATTTAGATGGTATTACTGCTCAGTGTAATTTCCAAATCTTGGTTTGCCTCAACCCTGATGTGGAGATGCTGGCGTTGTACTGGGGTGGGCATAGTAAGACACCTCACCACACCAGGTTAAAGACCAACAGGTTTATTTGGCAGCACAAGCCACAAGCTTTCAGAGTGCTGCTCCTTTATCAGGTGAGTGGGAGCTCTGTTCACAAACAGGGCATATAAAGACACAAGCTCAATTTACAAAATAATCATAGAAATGTGAGTTTTTGCAGGTAATCAAGTCTTAAAGGTACAGACAATGTGAGTGGAAAGAGGGTTAAACACAAGTTAAAGAGATGTGTATTGTCTCCAGCCAGGACAGTTAGTGATTAGCCTGTAATATATCCTGCCAATAATCTCTTCCATTGAATTTAATCTAACCTGATACCAGAACTTTTCCATCCCGTCTGCCACAGGGGTCGTAGAGGGTTGGGGGAGATGCAGATCATGCAAAGATCGATTGATTTCAGGTGGGATCTTGCCTCAACCTATGCAATCATAAAAACACCATACTTAAGTTCATATCTGATTGAGAAGAGCTGCCAGACCAAGAGAAGTTTCCATCACAACTGCAGAGTTAACCCTCCAAAGTTATTTTAAATGAAAAATAAAACTGCATGATGCCTTGGGTGACACAGTGACACAATGGTTACCACTGCTACTTCAGGGTGCCAAGGATCCGGGTTCAATTCCTGGCTTAGATCACTGTCTGTGTGGAGTCTGCATGTTCTCCTCATGTCTGCATGGGTTTCTTCCAGGGTGCTCCGCTTTTTACCCATAGTCTGAAAGATGTGTTGGTTAGGTGCATTGGCCACGCTGAATTCTGCCTCAGTGTATCTGAACAGGCACTGTAGTGTGGCGACTAGAGGATTTTCACAGTAAGTTCATCGCAGTGTTAATGTAAGCCTACTTGTGATACTGATAAATAAATAAACTATCGACTGTTAAGTGCAAGCTGTATTATGGCAGTCAAACTGTCTTCACACAAAGCTCATTTTGCTAAAAGCGTTTGCACTTATTACACATCAGGTGAGATTGCCAATGGGAAGATGATAAAGATTTCCATCTGTAATGTTCAGCTAACACCAAAAGGTACAAATAACCAAACTCAAAGTGGTGCAGGATTTATTCCCGTTATCATCATGCACTTCACAAATATATCTGAGGTTGAAAATTTCTTCTAAGCTGATTCAAATCCATTACTTCTGCGAAAGGGATTTAGGCCGAAGAGCAGAATAGCAACAATTCCAAGCAAATTCCTGCTCCTTTGGTGCTAGGGACTGCTGCAGCAACTAATTTGAATTAGAGTTCCCAGCTACAGCTTACAAATTGTGACCCAACAATTCCTGCATCCTGAATTAGGGAAATGCTGAGATAACTATGAGACAATGCAAGATATTTTTGTCCTTGTCACTGTATAGGGTCAACTAAAAATGAACATGCTGGAAACGAAAGGCAGGTCAGACAAGGCAAAGAAACAAAATTTCAGCTGCAGACCCTTCTTCTGTGGATCTATTAATACAATCAGCAGGTAGGAAAGAACCCTAGATTGAATGACGTAACGGGTCAGCTTGGCCAAGTAATGGATAGCTGGGCTTGATGTCAACTTCATCCAGGATGGTACACTCAGGATAGGATTTTGTGTTTGCCCTAACACTGGAAAATCCCACCCGGAGTCAATGGATCTTTGCATGATCTGTCCCTCTCCCTGCCCGCTACGATCCCCATGGCAGACAGGACGTGAAAATTCTGGTATCAGTGTTGGGATTAAATTTAAAGGAAGAGATTATTGGCATGATGTATTACAGGCTAATCACAAATCAACCTCTGTCTCTTTTGATGCGTAAAAACTAAAGAAAGAGGAAGCCTCATGAAAGGAGAGAAAATGGGACAAATCTTTATGTACTGTCACTTTGGCTTCAGAATGTATATTGAAGCAAAATCCTGCCATGTGGCTGGTTGACTTGTAGCTACCATATGTTGTTGGTACAAATTGGCTTACAGCTAAAATGCTTATGCCTAATACTAATTTCCAGCATTTCAAATGCTGTATTCAGGATTAAATTAAATTTACATTCTGCATTAGCCCTGTTGTCTGTTAAATTGGTAGAGCACTGGGCCAAGAAAATATCAGTTCTGCTCTTGGTGTAGTGCGTATATTGCAAGCTTTTGCTGATGTATAATGAGCATCTCACAAGAACTCTGACAGGGATGATAAAACATATACCTTTGCACATTAAGTCGTGATTATTGAAGCACGCTAGGTATGAGATTTGGATATGTCCCATCCATAATCTCATTGAGTTCCACTGTATAAGTGGATTTATGATGTATTCCATCAAAGCAAAAACTGTGCTATAAAATAGCATTGCATTTCCAGTAACCAACAATGATGTCTGTGTGGCAAGGCTATCATTAGTATTTTGTTTGTTTCTGATGCCAATATGTTGATGTGTCCTATGCCACATACAAAGCATATACCCAAGACAGAACAATTTCAGATCATTGTTATCTCCATGCTCCATTTTGTTCTGACTGAAGAGTCAAATCTTTTACATCCTCAAATCTGACTTGTGTCCCAATTCTGTAAATAACATATTCAGACTGTTAATGTTAAATGACTTTACTATCAGAAGAAGAATTGTTTCTTCTCCTCTGCTATGGATAGACTGTTGTTTCTGTTGAACATCTCCTTGTTGATCTTGTACTGCCAATTATATTGGTTGCTGCAAAAGCAGCCGTTATTCTTTCCCAGAGCGAAGTGGCAATTTAGAACGCTGTTTTTGCTCAAGTGAAATATCTTGCATGCATGCATCTTTATTTTGTGCTGAACTGCTCAATTAGGGTTTGTTACCCTCCAGCATATGCTAGTATTCTTTCAGCACTTTGCAATTGAAGGTTCTAATGTAACATAGCTAGAGGGTTTCAACGCAGAACAGCTGAAGGTGAAATTTGTGTGAGTTTGAACATGAGGAATTGGCCAGATGGTTCTGTTCCCACAACTGACATATTCTAATAACATATACTTTTTCCCTTTAAACTGCAGTTAATTGGGCCTTCTGAAATTTTCTTACATTGCAACAGTGACTATTTATCAAAGGATCTTCCTGCAGTAGACCTTGCACCTTGGGGAAGAAGAGACACACCAAGATTAGTGTCCTCTCACAAGAGACATCACAAGTATTGAGACTGTGATCATTCACCATTGACTCTGTTGGGTTGGTTAGATAATTTGGATGTCAGATGTCAGGCTCCCAAAGCCTGGGTTTTCTTTCCCCAGCTCAGTCAAGGCAGATGCACCAGAGGAGGACAAAAGAAGTGGTTGAAAGATGTGCCGAAAGCCAATGTGAAGAAATGCAACACTGACGTCAACTCCTGGGAAACCATTGCCTTTGATAGATGGTGGCAGAGTCTGTGGGAAGAATCCCAACATTTTTGAGACCCAACGACGACAAAAGGAAGAGGAAAAGTGAAAGTGATGAAGAGAACACAGCAGGACCTGAACTGATGCTCAACCAGACATCTCTCATGACAATAAATATCTTATGTGCCTTAAAGTCTGCAGATCACAGATTGACTTCACCAGCTATCTTAGGACTCATGGAAGACAATTATTCTCACCAACAAGGGAAAGCCAATAATAATAATAACATAATAATTCTACTTGGCTGTAAAGTGCTTTGAGATATCCTGAGGTTGTGAAAGATTCTCTATAACTAGAAGTTATTTCCAAAGAGCATAAATACAGCTCTCCATTAGACATTATATATGGGCTCACAAAAACACTGCCAGGGAATATAGACACAAATATTACAACTACAAGCAAAGTTCAGATTACTTATACTGCAGTACAACTCTTGTTGTTATTTTTAAACATTACATTTGTCGTTGTGATTCACGCCAATGCCTCACTCTTCAAATGGAACAAAGTTTTTGGTAGCATCCAAAACTTTGAATCTCAAATGATCTGATTTCCAAATGATGTAGAATTAATAAAAGCAAATTACTTCAGATGCTGGAAATCTGATATTAAAAAAGAGTAAATGTTGGAAATAGTCAACAAGTCTGGCAGTATTTTTGGAGGGCAAAGATCAATGTTCTTGTCAAATACGACTCTTCTTCAGAATATTATTATAGAAATTGGAAATTTACACAATTTTTGTTTAACATATGAACTAGGCCGGATTCTCACATTGTTCACACTGGTGAGATTTTCCCATCCCACCTCAGTAAATGGAGATTTGGCTCACTGTCAAATTCTCTGACCTTGCTGCACTGGGAGCATGATGTGGACAGACAGTAAGACTGTGCCCCTAGTCTAAATGTAGGACAACTATGAAAGAGATGTTTAATGGAACTAACTGGAAACCTCATTCAAAAAGCTGACGCAGTGAGAGAGGGCCGAATGTCCTCCCATCAGGACAGTATGGTTCTGTGGCCATGATAAAGTGATGGTCAGCTAATATCTGCAAAAAACTGCTCAAGATTATTTCCATTATAAACATTAGCAGCCACTGGATCAATAAGATCTATAATTGCCTTGTGTAGCAATGAGAACTCAATTTGCAGATCATGATGATACAAGCTACGTTTTAAAGATGAAGTTTTCTGTTTTCTGAAAAGTGTCCTGAATCACTTAACTTTCAAAAAGAAGTAATAAAAAAGATAAAAAGACAGAAATGCTGGGAGTGCTCAACAGCTCCTGAGAGTAATGTAAGTTAAAGTTATTGTTTTTCTTTCAATTTTTAAATATTGAGGGTAGGTAATTAGCATTGGCTTATTGATGCCAAATCGTCATTTATTTTAGAGAAAAAAATTGAAAATCTCACAACTGGTAGATTGATCATGATAGAGATACAAATAGAAAACTTCCTCTGTCATCTTTTCTACACTTTAACTGAGGGTGTAGTTGGGAAATGTATTGTAAAATGTTAGAGATGTAGGGCAGAACTTTCAACTTTGGGAGGGCAAGAGTCAAAGGATCTGCTTCTTGTTTGTTATTCAGCTTACATGTCATTAATGGGAGAGAAAATCAGACAGGGAAAAGGAGTGCCTACTGATCAGCTCAGGGCTATTTTACACCTCAAACCCAAGATGGAAGAACTGTCCATACTCTTCTGTGGAATAGTTTGACTGCATGAGGGGATGATGAAAAACTATGGCCGAAATCTTACCACTGTTCACACCTGCGGGATTTTCCCATCCCGCCACAGTGAACGGAGATATGGCTGGCCACCAAATTGTCCGAACTCACTGCAGTGGAAGCGTGCCATCAACAGGTCGTAAGATCGCACCAAGTGCTTTTATTTTGAAGCATAAACAATCGTTCAAGTTGCTGAAAGATTTCATGATAGAGTAACTTTAATAATATTGAGGCACTGAACAAAACCTTTACCCCTAACTGTAGAATTCAACCATTCTTTTCCATTCTTGGTACTTCAATTCTGGGTGTTGCAATAGACTATCTTTTAACTAGGTGGTGAAAGCTTAGAGCGATATAGTCAAAGCCATTTTGGCTTTTGCTAAATTATATGCATAATTAAGGTTAAGATGTGTCACGAGGAAAACAAGAAGCTGGATCAATATTGAATTGCAATTTGCAACTTACTGTTGTGCAATAAATAGCTAAGCTTCTAAATGATAAACATAGAAGTTTATTTAGGTTCGTGATCAACTGCTTCCTCCCCACAGATGGTCAACTTACCACATAATATTAAACTTATAGCCAAGGGTGAAGTATTTTGGGTGATCTGAAAAGGCAATGAAAATTCTCAAATCACTTTCTATCCCGGAACAAGAACCTATTAAAGGAAAAGTGTCATTCTGTGTGAATTAGAAAGTGTTCCATTGATTGCTAATAATCACCATTCTTTGTCTTTCTGGAGCTCAGAAGTCCAGCCCATAGATGCAATACTCATTTATTCACACAGCCATTAGGGTCTGCCAATTAATTGGGTAAACAAATGTGCAGAATGCAGAATTATTCAAAAATCCTTTCAGTGCATGAGAGATATTATAAGATTTCATAATAGTTTCACAATACTGCGTACCAGGGTGCCTGATGTTAAGAATTCCAGGCAGCAGCACACATACATGTCAATAATACATGAAATATATACAAGAAGCACAAAGTCTGCACACTGATACTAGGAATGAATTCCTCCGTGTGTACCTATCTATCATTGATTTTAGCTCTATGTTTCATCTCATGTTGGAACAGGCTCTGCTCTGCTGGAATATAGGTTTATAATACACATTTGCACCCAGAACAAAGGATTTTTTTTTCTCATCTTTACACTTTAGATCTGCTAAAGCTAAAATACATGAAATCATTGGTAGAATATGTGGGAACCCCATGATGTAGCACATTACTCCATAAGGCACAGTATAATAATGAAGCGGGACACAAAACCACCCTTGCAATTCCTCATGTAGGCCATGATTTTCCCCGCAATATGCATGACAAAGTTGCACATTTATAATTTCTAAAGAGCTTCACAACTTCATTAACCACAACCCACAAAATTGATTCTCAATCACAAATGAGCTCTGCAAAGGTGGGTTGGACATTAAAGGTTAGTCACTTGGGAGGAAGGACAAAGCAACCCAAGCAACTCTGTCTGAGCATCTAACAGCTAACTTGAGAGTTGTAGCCAAGTGGTTAGCAGGGTTCCTGCTCAGCTTTTCAGTCAAGGAGCATTATAAATGGCAGGGCTGAACAAAAGGAGGGAAACATTTAAGCTAGGGGTAAACTTCACTCTCACTATCAGATCCACCAAATGAAGCACATACAA